>OX422223.1:282991132-284401132 GCA_949130495.1 Sambucus nigra | reverse complement strand
CCATTGTTTTTGTTCCCATGAGGCGTATTTGATCAAAAGTACAAGTTATAAGGAGGGAACAAACTCGTTCAATGTCCCCTTAACCTCCTAGTGATACAAGATCTATGGGATGCACATGACGGGGGTCTGGATATAGCCATCGACATAACACTCCATCTAAGGAACCCCCACTAGGAATGTAAAGTCATATCTACTCAACGTATATGAGGAAAAGTTGAACGAATAAGATGAGGAAATAACTCGATTGAAGAGGAATCTAAGTGAGCAGTCCAAGGGATGGGGTATAATTCCCACAACCTTAAGCAACACAAAACATGGAGAATATAATCCCCTAGACTCCTTTGGGTTGTGTTTAATGGAAAAGCCTCCAGATCAAGAACTCCATATGTAGCACGATATAATCTCCCTCATTTAGATCATGCTTCCATTAATAAAATTTCTAATTACATCTGTTTAGTCAACAAAATTGATCCACGCAATATTTTGACCAAGACTAAGCCTCTAACAAATAAAGTCGGCAGTGATGACCTTCGAGAATTCATAAAAAAAAGTAGTTAGAGGGGAGCTTGAACCCCAACTTGGAACACAATAAATCAACATCCCCATTCACTTTTGAATAAAGATAGATAACCCAAAGAAATTCTTTGCTCCAATGATCATCATTTATGTTGGAAAGCCATATTCAACACACCACATTTGACACTAACAATCCAGGCCCCCTTAGAGTTGTCATAATGCCCTCATATGCTGCATATTCCCCTCTACTATTAGAAAAATCTACCTTAGGTTGTTTCAGATAACCCCCGGGTTAATATCTTCCTAGACTTAAATGGCTTGCCATTGATTACACGTGGACCTTGCATGTTGGACAATCAAGCAAAAGTCAAGAAAATAAGCTCATGAGAAAGTCTAAGCGATAGACAATGAAGTTGAGAATATACATTATGCTAACTCCATTAAAAAGGTTCGATTTCTATATTGGATCTTTAACATTATTGTGATCAGAAAGAAAAGCAGAAAATGAAGGGTTTTTGTTCACTTTACATACCTTAATAAGGCCTGCCCAAAGGACAAGGGTCCTATCCTTAGTATTGATTAGCTTGTTGGCTCCACAACATGTCATCAACTCATAAGACTCATGGATTCTTAATTAAACTATCACCATATACCTCTTTTCGATCCTCACAAAGAGAAGACCTATGTCATCATAACTTTAGGTATTTGTTTCTATAAAGTTATGCATTTGGAACTTAGAGACATCGGGGCAACGCCACAACGCCTGATTAATAAGATGTTAAAGAAATATATCAATTAATCCATGTAGGTTTATATTGACAATATCCTCATCAAAATAAGATATGCAACTGACCACATCAGATCTCTCTCTAACACCTCAAGTATCTCGAGAGACTATAGAATGAATTAGAACACCTCTAAGTGTGCTTTCGAAGTCAGTTCTTGTAATTTTTTGTATACTTAGTGATGAGAACATATATTTAAGTTAATCCATACCAGATTGTGTAAGAGAATAAATATGCTCAAAACAGACATAGGACTAACTTGTTTTATCCCATTCCAAAACATATTGCGTCATTATCTTAGTTGTATCAGAACACTTCATGTTCAAGACTTCAAAACTGGGTCGCGTCATCTTCAGTCTAAAATCTACCTCAAGCCATGACCAATGATAGTACCACTTTAGGATATGGGTAAAGTAGTTAGAATGACTTTGTTTTACCACCCTTGTTTTGACGTGACTTAAAGTAATTTTTTTTAAGTGAAAATGTGTTAAAACTTGTGTGTGAGTTGGTTTGGAGAACTTGAACAAATACACTATGCGATATATTTTCTTATAAAAAATATATATTCACAAAAATTGCATTCTTATATGTGTATTTTTAAGTATGAGTGTTATTCGTTAAGAACAAGCATACTTAGAGAATTTTGCCAAAATATTTTCAAAGCTCTTGAATGGCAAATACTCAAAGTCGCGACTTGTTTTGTCGCAGCGAAGATCTTCCTTGTTGTAGAAAAAGTCTTTCGTTGGTGCTTTTGTCTAAGTCCAAATTCTTTGGAACTTCCCATGATGCTTAATTGTACTATATCATGGTGGGAAAGAGTGTGTAGTGGATCTTTTTAAAAGATTATGTTGTAAAATGTGGATCTTTTTAAAGTGGATATTTGGTGCAAAAAGTGGATCTGTTTAAAAAGATTACGTTGTAAAATGTGTAGATCCTCTTTGCAGCCATATCTTTTGATGTGTTTGGGAATCAACTTATTTTTATTGAATAGAATATCTTAGGATTTTATTAGACTTGTGGCCACATTTGTGAATGGTTATTTATCTCATCTTCTTCCCACAAACAATTTAAGGTTTTTTAAAAGATTTTTGCCTCAAGCTTTTATCACAATATTTTCTAGATAGCAAAACCTTATTTGTATTTTCCGATATTGAAAATTTTAAACTTTGATCTAAAATATTTTTTAGGTTTCATTATTTCACTATTAAACCTTACAAAAATATCCTCGTAATTTTTTCTTGTCTAATTTTTTATTTTTGACATCTCAAAAATATTTTTTCAATTTATTTTGAGTGGCCAAACACCTTTATACACTTCCCTCAACATTTAGGAAAGTCACATCCTAGGAACTAGATACACACATTGGTGTCTTCTCACTTGTTCCATTGAAATAACAAAATTTCCATCAAACTTTAAAAAAAGAAATGTGTTGGGAAAGGACTTGAAACATTGGTTCTAGACTAAAATTGATTGTAGATGTGTAGGATTATTCAGTTGGTAAGGCTCTCTATAGAGGATATGGTGGGAAATAGTGTTTAGTCGTTAATTGCACCTTAAGGGTGTATGTCTATGTCTTCTAGTTATAAAACTATATCATAGTGAATTTGATGTTCTATCATCCTAAATTTTTTTCGTTGTGGATTTTTCCTTGTACGCATTGATGTTGTGCTATATTGTTTAACTTTTTCACATGTAGATTAAATCAACAAATATTAAAGATAAAATTTGGTGTAATATATTTGGTAAATTTTTTTCGATATAGACCTTAGGTGTTGTCTTTTACCCATAATAAAAAATTAAAGAAAACCTTCTCTCCTTTTGAGAATAAATTTTAATTGAGTATTCTTTGTCCATCTTGGTTTTGATCCACACACTCTCAATTGGTATAAAATATAGACCTCACTTTATTAGGTTTAATCACCTTGATATATATCGTGTGTGTGTGTGTGTGAATATAGACTTTATCATGTGTAATATTATTCATGATTTAATTAGTGAACCTAATTGCCATGCTTTTATTGGACTAATAACCCCGTCCGACTTTTTGAATCACTCTATTTCTAAAATTAAATATGTTTATGTTAGTAGTACTAATAGTGATAACGAAGAAGATGATCTCCAAACTTCTTACGACAAGATTTATATAGGAACCAAAATATTATTGCAAAATAGTGAGATTATATCTTCTAAGCTAAAATAATTTAAAGACAAAAATATCGTTAAGAAGAGTGAAGATTTCTCATCTTCTCGGTTATCCATTGAAAGGTATATTTTATTAGAAAATATCAAAACCCATGAAAGAGAGAAAAATAAAAAAATTCAATGAGCTTCTTTTTCTAAAAGAAGAAAATAAACTTTTTCAGGTTTTGTAAGCTCATGGTAATGACATCTTTTCTAAAATCAAAGACCAAAATGTTGATTTTAAGAACCTCCTAGATTTTCTTAATGAGTTAAGAGACCAAGAAGATGATAAATATTTATCCATTTTGGTAAAATAAATAGATGATATGACTATCTCATTAGACAATCTAAAAGAAGAAATACAAAATTTGTCAAGAATCCAATATAAATCTTTTAAAAAATATTAAAAATCTTTAAAAATAAAAAAGACTTGGATTCTAGAAAATTATACATACCTATAAGAGAGATGATTTTTTTATCAAACATTTGTCATCAAATGAGACAACGCCTATTGAAAGTGTTCCAAAAATTTCTCAAAATAAAGGAAACCATGTTGTCAATCATTTAAAGGGCAAGAATATTATTTCTCGTATTTGTGATAAAGGCAATCACATGCTTAATTGTAAGAGACGTAAGAATGGCTTTGTTTATTCATATTGTCATAATAAAATTCATCTTTGAGATTTTTGTTACAATTTAATGAATGTTCAAAATTTTAAAAAAGTTATTCCTAAGCTAAAAATCTACTAAGTAGATCAAAAGGCTTTACATTTGATCATTGTAAAAAAAAATTCATTTGGGGGAGTTTTGTTTTTCACTCAAACCAACCTTACCCTTTTAACATGGTACGCGTGGTAAGATTTTTGTGAGGAACTACAAAGAGAAAAAGGATGTTGTTCTAGAAAATTTGCACCTAAACCCTTTGAAAAAAATTATGGGTTTCAAAGAATCAAAATATTTTAGATAAAAAGAACCATAGTAAGATAGAAAAAACAACAACAAAAATTTGATTGCCCCACTTAAAGCCAAGTATCCTTGTTTGAGTCATATATGGGTTAGGAAGTATATTTCGGATGGAATTAAAGTTGAAACTAAATATATTTTGAAATTGGTTTTGTCCAACTCTAAATGGTAGAGGTTGTTTCATTTTTGGTCATAGCCTTGTTGGCATTTCACCTTCACATATCTTATGCCATGTTATGTACTTGTGTTTCATAGGTGATTTTATATTTAATGTTTATCATTATTGGTAACTCATATGTGATTGTTTTTGTCTTCTTGATTTTCTCTTGATTTATTTCTTGAATAAATTGGAAAGACTTTGTTTTGGAGAAGGCTTTATTTTAATTTTCCAAAAATATGTTTAGAATTGTCATATCTAGTTGATCAGTTATTTAATCCATGTATTTTATGTTCTTATGCGTCTTAAAAGTATTTTCACTTTGCATTGGATATATACTATTTGTATTTGTTTATTATCCTTGGATTTTACCTAGTCTTGGACTTAGGTTTTACATGGTCTCTTAACTCCAACCCTGTTTTTCTCTAGATTGATTATCTTAGGGTTACCTTGGTTATTTTTGGTAATTTTATCATGTTGCAATATATTTAGGATAATGTTATTCATGTATATCCTTTGATCTTACATCAAGTTTCGTTTGGTTGTACATAGCTTTCGAAGAAAAATTCAAAAAGATTTTTTTTGTTCAATCACGTTTTTCCTTCCATACGATATACTCCATGACATATTTTCATATATCAAAATATATTATTTGATCTTTTTTCATTAGTTTGGGAATATGACATATGCTTCATGAGATAAATTTGATTTTCTTTTAAGTCTTATAAACTTTGATAAAATTTATGCTTGATAATACATTACCATATCTTGTTTCAGTTTACACTGCACTACACATTGAGTTGGTGCCTCTTTATGAGGAATGTCAAAGATTTATGATCTTCTACAAAGCATTCAAATCTTGATTAGGCTTGTGAAAGAGTGTCATATCTCCTAAATGTGTATGTGATGATTATTCGTTCATGATTTTGAAGCACACTATATATATGACTCACTTGAGTCTAAAATATAAGAGCTTGTATAGTTTCGAAATAGAGACAAAATTGTGTCATCCTAGATTCAACCCTATACCTCATGCCTCTTCTTGATCTACATCAACAACATCAAGGCTTTAAACGGTAATACAACCAACATAACTCTACACCTAGGACTGCATTCATTCTACATTTTGTATGTATGAGGTGTGTGTGTGTGTGTGCGTTCACATTAGCTTAAAAAAAAATTCTAATATGTTTAAAAAAATTTAGGAATTTTTTAAAACATTACATTCTATTTTTTAAAAATTAAAATTAGGTTTTAAAAAAATGTTTTGGCCTTTTTATAAATATCTCAAAATTCCTAAAAATATCCTTAGGTATATCCAAAAGCGACGGAGACATTTGGGGTAGCAGCTGAGATTTTAAAACCTTTGAAAACACAAATTTTTAATTCAACATTCACCATACACGTGTTGCACTTAGGACAGTCTAGATTGTGTTTCTTTCCACTCACATTCCTGAGATTAATTATGGAACATTGGTTTGAATTCATTAATGGCCTGCATGCTTTTTATCTCAATCCATGTCTTACCTATTTCAGCCAATCAGATAATGTTTAAGTTTGGTGCACTTTGAGCCATACGATTTACAAAAGATTGCTCGAAGCAATCCTGGCTCTTAATTTTGAGCCCCTTTCCAGATCCTTCCATTGTCCATTATAAATACAACCTTATAGTCAATCGTTTACAATCTTTTGGAGATTATGAGAGTTAGGAAAAATAAGATATATATATATATATATATATATATATATATATATATATATATATATATATATATATATATATATATATATATAGAGAGAGAGAGAGAGAGAGAGAGAGAGAGAGAGAGAACAGAGAGAAAAAGAAAATTTGAAACCAAACTCTTGCCAAAATTTCCCAGATATTTCTTTGGGAGTTTGAGAATTATTTGTTTGTTCGTGACCAAATCCTCTCTGGTTTACATCTCTTGTCCAACACTTCATTGAGCTTAAATCTCGTCCCAGTTCATTTGAGACTTGTAGGTCTGATTAAAGTGATAGAGTCACGTTTAGTTGATTAGGACTGATTTCTTTATATAGAAATCATCTCTCTGTTGGGTTTTTAGTTCTTAAACATTTTTATCAAATTTATCCCCGAAAAATCTCCTTTTCAGTTTTCAAGATTTTTCAGATCTAAATACGTTTATGTCTCCCAACTTATATTTCACATTTTGTGAAATAAATTTGTAAATAAATAAGAGTGAGACATATAAGATCTTGACTTTTTTTAATAGCAATATTTTTTTCTGATCTGTCCTTGAAAAGAAGTATATTTTTCAATAAAAGTTGATTTAGACTCTTGCATGTCATATTTAGAACCAATCTATAATTTGTAGGAATATCATCTATATAAGTGTGAGTGAGTTTCATGCATGTTTTAGGAACATCACTTCACTACACTGTCACACAACATCACTAAAGTTGTGTTGGTAATGAGATTTTTACCATTGGAGTCGACGTAAAGAAGGATCAAAGGAGTGAAGCTTTGGATGACGTTAAAGATAACAATCAGAGCCGAAAAGGTCAAAGAAACACTAGGAGTACTTGTATAATTTCTTGACGTAGTTTAGGTATGATTTGTGTGGATAATATGTTGCTTGCTTGTACTCTGAAACTCATTCTAGTGGATTTTTTTATTTTACTCTATAGAGGGAGTCATGGATGTTTCCCCAGTTTGATTGGGGTTTTTCCACGTTAAAATACTGTCTTGTGTGAGAATGTTTTTGATACTTGCTTTAATCCTTCTATCATTTCTATATGTGTTTAAATTTCTTTTAAACATCTGAGATTCCAAGTAACTGAAATTTCTTGTTCAAAAATATTTGAGTTTTCATTGGTGTTATTAAAAGAGTTTCTTCAAGAAACTAATCCAGACCCTTCTTAACTATTTTAACTTTTGATTAAATGAATTAGTAAGGTACTTTCAATTGGTATCAGAGCAGATTCTTATTTTTCTAAAATAACTGTTCAGAATCCTGTGTTTTTTGAAACTGCTTTAAAAACACCTCATGGATGAGAAATTTCAAAGACTGGGAAACTTATCCCGACCTCCCCTCTTCAATGGAAAAAATTTTCCTTATTAGAATGTAAGGATAATTGCCTTCATCCAAGGAACTCTGGGAGATAAAATATGGGATGCCATAGAAAATGTCTACATTCATCCTACTAAACCTGTAGCAGAAGGCAGTGAAGTAAGGATTAAAAAACTTCTCACATAATTTACTAAAGAGGAGAAACATGCCTCCCTCTGCAATAATAAAGTCAAGAATTCAATATTCATGTTTGTAAATAATCATGAGTTTAAACGAATCTCTATATATACCACTTCTAAGGAAGCCTGGGACATGTTGGTCACAGCCCATGAAGGTGATACACGTGTTAAGGCTACCAAGACTCAAATGCTCATTCAATAATATAACACCTTAGTTATGACTAAGACTGAGACCTTCGATGATTAATATATCAAACTGACTGATGTCATAACAAAATTACATGCAAATGGCATTGTCTATGATAGAAAAAAAATTGTCTCTAAAATTCTAAGATCACTTCCACAGAAATTTGACAGTAAAAGATATGCAACTGAGGAAATGGAAGATCCAAATCTTAGCCCTGAACTCCTCAGTAGAAAATTAAGAACTATGGAAATGGAATTGGAATATAAGAATCAACTTCTTAATTTTCATAAGAAAAACAGTAATCCCAATGTTATGCTTCAATCCAAAGTGATGCCTAATCTTGATATGCCATCTGATGATGAGTGTGACTTGGATGATTTGGAAAACCAAATAGCCTTCATGTCTAAACACTTTAAGAAAATGTTAAAGTTTAGAAATAATGTTGTTGCTAAACAAGGAAAGGCTCCTTATTCAAATCAATCCAATAACAGACCTCATGAGAGGAGACTAGAGAAACACCACAACAACAATAACAGACCTGAAAAAGACCATAGCAATTCTGAATTCTTTAGATGTGGTAAAATAGGTCATATTTCCATTAACTGTAGGGTCAACCTGAAAAAACATTATAAGGCCAATTTGTGCGAAACATAGGATGATTCAACCAATTCAGATGATGATAAACCTGAATCATTTAACATATTTGACCCATGTATGTCATTTTTTGCAAAGATAGTATATTCTGATGATATTATTGATGAAAGTCTGCTTAATAATGCTTGGACTGTGCCTGTTAATGGTTTATCTGCTTGTAATGGTTATGCTGGTAATATTAGCTCTACTGCCTTATGTGTGAGTCAAAGGGATCGTATGAATGACTAATTGAATGTGTGTGTGAGTTCGAAAAATGAATCGATAGGGGACAAATCACCTACCACACTTAATGAGTTCGATAATGATGACCTCCTAGACATCCACACAATGTACACTAAAATGCTTAGGAAGATCACTAGATTAGAAAGAACCATCAAAAACTTGACTGAAAAGATAGAATCTCTTAGCCCTGTGGTTAAAAATGCTGAAGACTACACTAGTCAATGTCTAGACCATGAAATAAAAACTAAGGATTTTTCTGAAAAAAAATCAAGGATCTTTGTGAATCCAATGAAATTATGGAAAATAACTACAAGGCCAAGTTGTTAAAATTGGAACAAGAAAAAGAAAAAGATTCAACAGTCTTCAAAAAGTTTATGAAATTTGAAAATAATTCTAATTAGTTTGAAGATTTTATCGCATCCAATAAAATGAATTCTAAGGAGATAACAAGAATAGGACTTAACATTGACACGCAAACTAAAAAATTTATAAATCATAAAGTTTGTGTCAGGAGGAAAAAGGCCTATGGAAATTTGTCCAGATTTTTAGTCTATAAAAGCTGATTTTGATAAAAAAAAAACAGAAAGGAATAGACATTGGAAGTAGTAGTAATTCTAAGGCAAATGTTGAATCTAAGACTAAATACGTCTGCCCCCTATATGGAAAGGAGAGTCCTCATTCCAACCTATCGATATGAGACATAGGAATAAAACCCCACACTTACACAAACTCATCTTTAAAGGTCTTAGAGATTGTAAGAAACCTTCGAGCCACCTTTACTGCTTGTATTGTGATGTCTATGGACATTCACTTGTAACCTATTTTCAAAAGAGTATATACCAATCCTTTTCGTACTCTCTTGTGTATAGAAACTTTAACTATTCTAGACGGAGCATAAACTACTACGTCCTTCCCAGACAGCCTGATAAGAACTATAACTATTGAAATAGGAAGAAACGATCTAATACTAAAAGAAAGACTCAGAGGAAAGGTCATGACTTAACCAAATTCTCAACAATCTTCCAAAAATCAGTTTAAAGCGCAAAAATCTTTTAAAGAAAAATTTGATTCTCATAACTTTTATCATATTCGAGCTAATATGTGCAAACATTCAAAAACTCGAGCAATTTGGGTTAGGAAAGATGAGTTAATCCCCAATGAGTTTAATATTGTCATTCGTGCCTTAAAAGCTGAACACACTTTATCCGGATGGTATTTAGACTCGGATTGTTCTAAACATATGATCGGGGATGAGACTAAACTATCCAACAGAACTAACTTCTTAGGAGGGAAAGTTATGTTTGGAGATGGACTGTCGGCCCAGATAATAGGTAAAGAAACACTCCAAGAAAAAGTACTACCTACTCTTGAGGATGTTCTTTTAGTGAAGGGTCTTAAAGTAAATTTACTGAGTATATCGCAATTTTGTAACTCAAACCATACCCTGACATTCTCAAAAACTAGTTGTAAAATTCTAAATGAGAATTGAGACTGTATTATTACAAGCCTTAGAACACCTGATAACTGTTATACAGTAAACATATGAACTGAGATCTGCAATATAGTCAGGATGGAAGATAACAAAATCTGTCACAATAGGTTAGGTCACATAAATTACGATAGTCTTGGTAAGTTAAGCTCACAAGAAATAGTTAGAGGTCTGCCCAAAATTAAACCCATTTCTAATATTGTATTTGGGCCCTGTCAAGAAGGAAAGATAGTTAAAGCTCCTCATAAGAAAGTTAAACAATTTCTATCCACCAAACCTTTAACTCATCCATATGGACCTAATAGGTCCTTCTCGCACTGTTGGTCTTTGTGGCAATAATTACATCTTGGTTATGTTTGATGATTTTACTCGATTTACATAGCTTTCCTTTTTAAAACAAAAATACAAAACTTTTCGTAAGTTTTTGAAAATTTTATTCCGAATTGAAAAAGAAAAGGACGCCCAAGTAAACAGAATTCGTAGTGATAGAGGAGGTGAGTTTATAGATTTATGAGTTATCGAATATTATGACTACAATAGTTACAAACATGAATTTAGTGCCCCTAAGACGCCTCAATAAAATGGGATAGTTGAGCATAAAAATTGCACTATTCGGGAGATGGCTTGTGTTATGATCCACTCAAAGGATTTACCTAAAAAAATTTGGGTTGAAGCTATTCACACAGCTTGTCATAAAATCAATAGAGTATACCTTACAAAGAATTCCAAACAGACACCTTATGAACTTTGGTACGGGAAAAAACCTAACCTAAAATATTTTAGAACCTTTGGTAGTGTATGTTACATTTGTAAGGATAGAGAACATTTGTCAAAATTCAAAACCAGAGGTGATAAAGAAATTTTCTTAGGTTATTCTCCAAATAGCAGAGCATATCGTGTCTATAATCTTTGTACTGAAACCTTAATGGAATCCATCAATGTAGTAGTGAGTGACACCAATATTGAGACTAAGAATATAGAACCAACTATAGTGTAAGTTCTGAAGGAACTTTTACTTAGACTCATCAAAAGTAGCTGAGTCTTTGCCCAATGAGAATCCTGAGGTGTCCAATTGGGTTTCTAAGGATCATCCCCTAGATAATATGATCGATAACCCAGAAGAGCCTGTTCGAACAAGATCCCGATTACGTAATACTGCTCATTTCACATTCTTTGTATCTTTAATAGAACCCAATAATGTGAATGAAGCATTAAATGATTCCTATTGGATAGGTGTTATGCAAGAGGAATTCATTCAATTTAAAACTCATGACGTATTGGCATTAGATAAATGGGTTATTGGCATTAGATATGTTTTTAAAAACAAAACTAATGAAAGAGGGATGATAGTTAGAAACAAAGCAAGAGTTGTGGCCCAGTGTTATTCTCAAATTGAAGGAATAGACTTTGAGGAAACTTTTTCCCCCGTAACACGCCTTGAATCTGTTTGTCTGCTTCTCTGTATTGCGTGTCTCTTAAAATTTATATCAAATGGATGTAAAGTTTGCATTCCTTAATGGTATTTTAGCCGAGGAAACATATGTAGAACAACCTAAAGGGTTCACTGACCCTCATTATCCAAATCATGTCCATCGTCTAAAAAAGGAACTATAAGGGTTAAAACAAGCCCCTCGTGCTTGGTATGAACGATTGTCAACTTTTCTTTTAAATAAAGGCTTTAGGATAGGTGTCAATGACCAAACTCTTTTTGTCAAACATTTTGACAAAATGTTATAGTATCCAAGTGTATGTAGACGACATTATTTTTGGATCTCTATCCCCGTCTGAGGTTAAATTTTTTCTAAAGATATGCACGGGGAATTTCAAATGTCTCTTATAGTGGAGTTACAATTCTTTTTAGGACTTCAGGTCAAATAAAACTTAGAAGGATTATTTATATTGCAATCAAAATACTATCTAGAGGTAGTAAAAAAGTTTGGCTTAGAAAATGCAAAAGATGCTAGGACACCTATGAGTACTTCGGTAAAATTATCTAAAGATGAACATGGGAAATCCATCGATCCTGCACGTATCATAGCATGATAGGAAGTATACTCTACCTAACTATCTCACACACTGACATTATGTATGTTGTTTTTGTGTATTCTAAATATCAAAATGCCCCTAAAGAGAGTCATTGAAGAAGAAGAGGTTACCAGATCTTGCCTCAATTTGAATCTAGGAGTCTCATGAATGGACCCTCTTATCAGATATATCAGGCAGGGAGAGCAGTCAGAATCAAAATTGGAAAGGAGAAAGCTGAGGTTGAGGGCTACCAAGTTCTCAATCGTAGGAGACGTTCTGTATAAAAAAGGTTTCCTACTCCCTCTTCTCAGATGTGTCCACCTCTCAGAGGTCCCACACATCTTGCAAGATGTACATGAGGGCTCTAGCTCCAGTCACATAGGAGGAAGACCCTTAGCTAAGAGGATAATCACTCAAGGATACTGGTGGCCGACCTTGGCCAAAGATGCTGCTACCTACGTGAATAAATGCGATAAGTGCTAGAGATTTTCCACTATCCCTCATCAACCTATGATGTCAATCAGTTTTCCTTAACCGTTTGCAATATGGGGGATTGATTTGGTAGGAACGTTTCTAAGAGCTACGAGCAACTATTAATTTTTTATAGTAGCAATTGATTACTTCTCCAAATGGTTAGAGGCTGAGCTAATGATCACCATCACCAAGAAGAAGACCTTTCAGTTCATCTGGAAGAACATCATATGCAGGTACAGCTTGCCAAACACACTCATCTCAGAAAATGGAATGCAGTTCACGAATGCTTCCTTGGAGAAATATTACGAAAGAGTCGGGATCAAGCAGTTCTTCTCTTCTCCTAGCCGACCTCAGGCAAATGGGTAGACTGAAGTCACGAACAGAACAATCCTTGATGGGATTAAGAAGAGGTTAGAAGAATCCAAAGGGAGATGGACAGAAGAGGTATACGCAGTGTTATGGGCATACAAGACGACAGCGAGGATGCCAACGAGAGAGACCCCGTTCATGTTAGCCCATGGCTTAGAAGTTGTCATCCCTATAGAAGTAGGACTTCCCACTCATAGAGTTTAGACCTATGACCCTGAGAGGAATATAGAGTTCAGACCTAGTTCTAAAGAAGACATTGCAAAAGGCAAATAAGCTCCATCCAAACTGGCATGGTCCTTACAAAGTAGTTGATAGGTTGTGCCCAGTACCTACCGACTAGAAAATCTCAAAGGGGAACATTTCTCCAATCCTTGGAACGCTGACCACTTGAATAAATATTACATATGATGTTGCAGTTGTTTCTTTGTAATACATATATCATTTTATGAAGAGGATATTAATGAAAAGAGCAATTCCTATGTCAATACTTTGTTTTATTATGCTTAAACATTATTAGTTCGGTGAAATTATGAGGGTAAACATCATAAGTTGATGACCTCAGTCCTTAAACATCATTAATTTGGTGGCAATTTATGAGGATAAACATCATTATATGGTGATCACAAACCTTAAACATCATTAGTTTGGTGAAATTCTGAGAAACATCATTTTATGGTGACCTCGGACCTTAAACATCATTAATTTGGTGGCAATCATGAGGGTAAACATCATAATTTGATTACCTCAGACCTTAAACATCATTGGTTTGGTGAAATTATGAGGGTAAACATCATAATTTGATGACCTGAGACCTTAAACATCATTAGTTTGGTGTCAATTTATGAGGGTAAACATCATAATTTAATGACTTCATACCTTAAACTTCATTAATTTGGTGGCAATTTATGAGGGTAAACATCATAATTTGATGACCTCAGACCTTAAATATCATTAGTTTAGTGAAATTATGAGAAACATCATTTTATGGTGACCTCATACCTTAAACATCATTAATTTGGTGGCAATTATGAGGGTAAACATCATAATTTGATGACCTCAGACCTTAAACATCATTAGTTTGGTGAAATTATGAGAAACGTCATTTTATGGTGACCTCAGACCTTAAACATCATTAATTTACTGGCAATTATGAGGATAACATCATAATTTGATGACATCAAACCTTAAACATCATTAGTTTGGTAAAATTATGAGAAACCATTTTATGGTGACCTCAGACCTTAAATATCATTAATTTGGTGGTAATTATGAGGGTAAACATCATAATTTGATGACCTCGGACCTTAAACATCATTAATTTGGTGGCAATTTATGAGGGTAAACATCATAATTTGACGACCTCAGACCTTAAACATCAGTAGTTTGGTGAAATTATGAGAAACATCATATTATGATGACCTCGGACCTTAAACATCGTTATAGGTAAACATCAGACCTTAAGTTAGACCATATTATATAGTGACTTCAGACCTTAAAACAACATGTAAAAGAGGACACACAAAGGAGGAATATAGTCTGAGGAAGATGGTATTAATATTTACCACTGAACAGTCAGAGTTACAAATCAAATATACTTTCTAGAGTTGATAAAAATTATAGACAAAAAGAAGAAAAAATTACAACTTAAAGCTTTACGAGACCAGGCCTATGTATCTGTAATAATAGTCATCCCTTATTGGCTGACATTGGTCACCTCTGTTGTATCATCCTAAGGATTGGCCTCTTCAGTTTCAGTGACCTCCAAGGGAGCGGTCTCGACAGGGGTAGCACCGGCCTCCTCAACCTCCTGTAAGGCCTGAGCAAATCGGTGGTTAGCAAAGCCCAGGCCCTCAAAGTCCGAGGCAGTCAGGCTCCTTGACTCTTTTTTCTTGGAGGCTAACCATTTACCAGTGGCTTTGATACTTCTTTCAAGGTATTCAAAGCCAAAGCTGATGAACTCATCAGAGACATTATAGTCTGTAAGGATCTTCTCTGAGGCATCCTCTAATGAAGCTTTAACTGCAGCATCCACTTTGGTTTAAAGGGCATCATCTTTATCCTTAAAGGTTACCTCATGATCCTTCTTGAGCTTAACCATGTCCCTATCCCTCTGCTTAACTAGCTTGTCAGCCTCCTTCAACTCTATCTGCAGACATTCAATCTCTACATTCAAGGAGGCATGCACCTTCTGAGCCACCTAACCCTTCTCTATGAGAGGAAGCTTCGTCCGGGTCCAGTTAACTAAACGATGCATGGATAAGATACCCTGTAATGGAAAATCAGACGTATGAGCAAGGTCTAACTTACAAAAGTCCAGGGTTACACTTAAAAGAGCACAATAGTAGAAAGTAGTTTTTGAATTGATCTATAGAGGGTAAACTCGGCCAGCAAAGGGATATCCAGAGAGTGTAGAAAATGCTTATCCTCTTCGATCATTACAGAATCGATGGCATCAATAGCCTTCAGACAATGGCCAATCAGACTATCGTTAATCTTTAACTGAGAAAGACGAGCTACTAGGGCTTCATCTGAAGATATCGGAATGGCACAATCCCCCTTTTGATTTTTACTCAACCTTTGAGGCTCTGAGTCCGTTGTGGTCTTTCTTTTCTTCGTAACATCGGCTTTGGACGTGCCGATATTCTGATTAGGAGGAGGATGGGTTATATTATGGTCGGCCTTCTTTATCAGCTTTACGAGACTTGAGGCAAATATTTCCCAAAGGTCGTCAGAAATACCTTCAGGGCGCTCTGCAAAAATAAGTATCTGAGTCAGTAAATCAGAGGCATGAAAAGTAAGAGATACAACTTGTGAGAAATGATACTTACGAAGCTCAGTCAAAGAACTACCACCTAACCCTATCTGAGAGAGGTAGTAAGGGGTCATCAGATGTTCGTATTTAACCAGACCATCCTGCTCTCCTGATCTTGAAGGTCCTTAACCTTTTGAATATTCTCTTAGCTAAGTCTAGGGTCGGCTTCTACAACAAGCGAGACCTTCCCCCATCTCAGAGGGGTACTTGGAACCAACGTTCCAGATGCCTTATGGAGACCAAACTCCTATGACCCAGATGCAAAGAAATACCGAGGTTTCCAGTTATGATTGGATGTCTTGGTAACCAACAGCATCTTCTTATCTGACTTCCTAGCTAGGAAGTGGTAATAACTAGGGTGATTTTTGGTAGAGTAGGGGACGTAACAGCCTGTGAAGACCCTAATAGGAAGGTCTGAGTGGTGTACTTCCCTCCAAAGGATGATAGCCCCTATCATCACCCTCCAGGCGTTGGGGGATAGTTGTGAATGGGCCAAATTTATATGGGATAATATGGATCTAATTGAAGGATGGATAGGGAGATGGAAACCCAACTTGAACATCTACTCGTAGATGCAGATCTCCCCATCTCGTCCACCAAACGCTCTCTCACCCCTCAAAGATCTCCTAAGACTAATGGAAGGACCTATTGAGAAGAGGTGCCTAAAAGCCAAAATATCATACTCACTACTTGAGCTCTCAATATCGATTGCCTCAGAGGTGTCAATGTCGCTCTCATGCCCATCATCTTCATCCCTAGTGACATCAGCATGGGCAGATACTGGAGGACCATTAGGAAAACTCTGAGCGAACTCAGCATCGGTGGCGGTCAACAGCGGCATAGCATCGAAAATGGGGGGAATGTCCATACTTGTCCCTATAATTTCGACATCAGAAGAAGACTGAGAGGTATTGCCCCTTGGTGTGATGAGACACGACTTGAAATCTCGGCTTGATCAGGAATCTGATCTTGCCTAATTGAGTAATCTATAGCCTTTTGGAAAGAGTCTACAGATATGGGGTCTGAGGTAGACGACTCAGACATGGGTGTTGGGTCCACAGGAACCTCTACTGGCTTAGCAGGCTCGACTGGATCGGGGTATGTTACCTTCAGAGGTGGAGGAAAGATAGGCCAGAGGGGGAATGCCTCAGCCCTACGAGCTTCCTCTTGGACTAGATCTATCTGCCTAATTTTTTCAAATGTCTTCTCGAGAAGGGAAGGGAAATCTTTTATGAGTTGGTACAGAGGTCTGAGCATAAGGCAGATGACATAACACTTCGGACTCAAAACCACAAATAGACAAACAATTTGGCTCAACCTAAACTAAGGATTAAATAGGGAAGGTGGAAGGTTTTTAAACCAAGAACACCTAAGAACAAGGTCACCGAAAAACTCATAAACTCACTGAAAAACTCATAAACTCACCGAAAAACTCAAACTCTCATCGGAAAACACAAAACTATATCGAAAAATGCAAAAATGAGAAACAAAGCCCAAAAATTAGGAAAAGATATTGTGAATGGTACCTGAGGCTGAAAATGAGGGATAAAGATGGTAGAAATCTTTGGAAACTAGAGTGATCAACAAAGAGCTTGAGAGAAGTTGTAGAGGCGAGGAAGGTAAGGCGGGAAGAAAATGAAAAAGAAAGAGAGAAAGGGGTTTTAAACCCCCTAATCATTTTTGGCGCGCATCCCAAGGCCCATCATTACCTTGGGAACCTAAGGGTTAAATCGAAAACATCACGCCTTGACAGACACGTTACCCACTTTAAAAATTGACATGTGTCAAGAGAATGTTCGTGCACAAGAAAAATTAGCCTCGGCCTTAGATACCCCTCAATCACCTATTCCATAGGTAACTAAGGGCTAGGGGTAATTGATATGCCCAAACTTCACCTTCCTACTCAGAGACACTAACCTCGGTCTGTCTCATAGTCGAGGTGGTAGAAACTCAGGATAACCGTCAGTAATAGTCTCTCATAAGGTCGGCCCTGGCAAACGGAACAGCAACCCTAATACATCAACCCCGGCTCGTTGTCAGCCGAGGTCAGTAATGACATGGGTTCAACCATTCATCAACATCAATATAGGCCACAGTCGACGTTACATTTTATCAGCCAGTCAGTAAAACCTCATGGTCTTCATTATCATCACAAGGGGGCATCCCAGGCCGACGTTACATCTACCTCGGTCAATCGACCTCACCGAGGTCCGTATGAATATTGACCTCGGACAAAGGAACATTCAGACTTCACCAACCTCATACTCATCCAGGTCGAGGTTGGCACCAATCGAAGACAGCCGAGCATTTACATAAGTATGGCTTGGAACACGTGGACAAATCTGTTATAACTTAATCATTCCCACCACGTGAGGGAATATTGAGGTCATCATTATTTAGTTAAGATCATCTAGGTGTCATCCTGACACTGGTTGGATCTTCATGCACATGCTCATTACATGCTTGGGGGGTACATTACACCCCCTAAGCACTATATATAGAGGGCATCCTCTACCTTGTGAAAAGATCCATAATTTCAACCCTAGCCAAAACTCTGTTAATTCACACAGTAGAGAGAGAAAGATTAAGAGATTGTATCTATGGTCGTTAGTGCCTTCATTTAGTGATATTAACACTCACCTGCACAGTGGACGTAGGCCAGATTGGTTGAACCACTTACATTCAAGTGTCCATCCTCTTCTCCTCACCTCCTTCTACATATATATATATACATATATTCTCCTGTGCATCCATTGTTATCACTTGCTTGAGCTTGCCAACACCTTATCTGGTGGTGCTATTTCCAGCATCATCGGGGACTAAAAACTCTCTCTCTCTCGAATAAACATTTTATCAATTAGGATTTTTTTAAGGTCCGTATTTGTTTGTTTTTAAGTGTTAATTTCCCATACCATTTCTGAAATCTTGTTTTAGTTTATAGCAGGTTACTCGTTGGAGCTCACAGGTATATATATATATATATATATATATATATATATATATATATATATATATATATATATATATATATATATATATATATCTTTTCTGCATTTCTTTTCATTGTTGATAAATTATGTATAATATAGTTAGTTGGCTTCAATTTGAGAGGGACTTGAATTTTTTTTAGTTTGATAACACCGAACATACCCATATGGTTTTTTTTAATTAATTATTGTATCTTTGTTTTATCAATGTGTGTATTGATGTGGTTATGTTCTTTTTAAGGGTTCTAAATGATCTAGTGCTTCTTATATTTTATTGCATGTAGATTTAATTTCACTCATCATGGATGATTTGTAAGTTGTGTAAAGGGAAATCAATGGATTTAAAGAAGAATGTTAAGTCTAGGTTGGTTGAGTTTTCTAAACAGACTCCTAAGGAGAATTGGCAGAAGGCTGGGGGGGCATTTGGGGATTTTTGTATCGTCGTGTGCGCCCAAGGCGTTAGTGATGTTGTACATGTCGTCGATGAGTGGGAATAAGGATATATGTCGGTTTGGTTATTGACAAAACGTGGAGTTGTATGATACATGTTTTATTATTTCACTTCATATATCTTTGTTTTTTGTTAATCTGTGTATTTATACCAATCTTTTATAGTTAATTTGTTTCTATATCTATCAATCTTTATATTGAGTGGTAGTTTTATTTGTAGCTTTACTTTTACTGTAATTTATCCAATATTCTTTGTCATTTCGGCTATGATTTTCGTCATTAAGCAGATTTTAAACTATTAAAAGTATACAAAAATATTGATGATAGTCTCTGTTGAGGAAATGACATTGATTATGCTGGATAAAGACCATTGGGTGACGTGTTGATGGTGGCTATGGTGGTTAAGGATACCATGGAGGTAATAGTCAACACAGATATCTGGTTATTTTTAGGTGTGTAAAGAAGCCAAATGATGTATAATTTGGTTTGAGTTGGTTCGAATTTGTTATAGGTTTATGTAATTATTTGGGATGGGCTTTGGTTGTAGAGTTTTTAGTCTGTTATTCCCTATATCTTTTGAGCTTTGTACTTTGGACCTATTGTTTAGTCATGTTATTTCGTATTTTAGACTTGTAGTTTAGTTCTGCAAACTTTTCGGACGAGAGGAGATCATTATGTTATGACACAGTTCCAATGTTTCATATTTTATTTTAGAAGTTATAGGTCTTGGCAAATGCATTGAACATTCACTGAATTTCATAAAAATCACTACATTTTTATACGTTTTATTTAATGTTTTTTTAACTATTTTGGTCTATTTGTTATGGTATTATATGGTTGGGGTACAGCGTTTAACATAATATGACTTCGAGGTTGAAAGAGTCTAGTACTATTTTTAAGATTTTTATGAATTTTTATCATGTACCTACATAAAGATTTTTTTACCCTCAATCCCGTTAGATAAATGGTAGTCTTGAGTTTGACATGTGAATAGTCTCGAATAACAATGGTGGCCACCGTCAACATTACCCTTAAGAGGAATTTTTTGAATTAAAATGAAGTAAGAAAAAATTAATTATTTAAATCTTGCAGGTGAGTTAAAATCTATTCGCCAAGATCTTACTGCACAGCGTATACACAATGAGCTGACAGCAAAGGTATATCTTTCATTCCTAATAGCGCTTTTGTGTGTTCTTTATTCTACATTATCATTCTTACTGTTTTCCCATTTGAAATGTTGCCATAGTTTTGTAAGTTATGTCATCAAGTATTGTAGAAGAACTAATGATATTATTATTATTGGGAAAAAATCAGATTCCCTACGCTTTTGTGAATATCTTGTATTTATGATGGTCATTTGGCTCAAGTATATGAAACTCATGCTCGATTAGCAATTGAAGTTGGAGATTTGTCAGAATATAATATATTCAATCTTCCTTTTGGAGACTTAGTGCATGAGTTTTTTGATAAAGTTTGGTGGGGATGATCTCCTCACCATGAAGTTAATCTCCACCAAGCCTTATGAGAAAAATGACCATTTAACGAGCGAGTGAGATGATGGTCACAACTTTTAATGCTCGCAAATTGTACATTTTTTTATATATATTCAATTTGCATAACCACCTAAATGAGTTAACATATGAATTATGTTTTATTTTTCGTTAATATATGAATGGATAAATAACATAAGAGGACATACCTTTGAATCTTAAGATTGAAAGTAGATGCCGCCTCTGCAAACTTTCATAAATAAAACTTCTATAATACTTACTCTAATAAGCATAAAAAATGAAATAATCATTTGAAAATTCAGGAAGTATATGATCTTGTCTACATCTTTTGTGGAATATAATATTATATGTGCGAAATGCTTAACCCACATTAAGGTTTTAGAGTTTGGGAAAAAAAATTCAATGTAGAAACAAATATAGTTTATGGATTTCAAATTCAAAACATAAACTTGATTTCTTCACGATTGTAAGGTTTCACTACATTTCAACTTGGGTCCTGCTAAAAGTTGGATGATATTCTTATGGAGGTTTGCAACAGTGTCATATATGCACATTTTGTAGTTTTCATATTGTATGAATTCACTTAAAAAAATGGTAATTTAGATCTCGCAATACTTAATATATTTCAAATGTGATATGGTAAAATTTGATATTAGTTTTCATTTTCCCTGTCGCCTGTAGCACGGAGGTATACTTCTTACAACTTACGATCTTGTTCGGAATAATGTAAAATCTTTACGTGGAGATAAGTACTTCTTTGACGATCGAAGAGAGGATGTGATCTTATGGGATTACATGATTCTTGACGAGGTTTAGTATTTCGATTTTTGGCAGTTAATCACTTGTTTGGATTTTAACTTGATGTAATGGAAATGAAGTGTTATCACTTTTTGCTTAAATGCTTATTGGATTTCTATCTCACACTTTGACATATGAGTTCGTGTTAAATGTGCGTGTGTCGTATCATGTGGACATCTTGTGATTGAGACATATATTTTCAGTTCAAGAGAAGGGGAATGTCCATAATAGGAACTGGCTTAGGCAGAGGGAATGGTTGTTGAAGAGGGATAAGAGGGGGCCAGGGATATGCATCTGTTGTGAGGATGAGTGGCCTATAAGCTTACAATTTTCTGAGGAAAAATATGTCATTCGTTGCGTCAAGTCTTGCAAAGACTTTATTCAGGGGAAATAAAGAAAAATAAGAAAGGGGGAACGGTCTGGATGTGGAAAACTTCAATGGTCTTCTAGGGCTGCTTACGTGGGTGAATTTTTTAGGGGTTATATGTATGGTATGGGGCATGTTTGCTGTTGTACAAGAACTGTACCTTAAGGCAACAGGTTTGCTTCTGTACAAGAACTATACCTCAAGGCTCGAAGAAAATGAAGGGGGTTGCCTGATATAACAAAGAAGAATCAAGTTTATCGAATAAAACATGCTTCTTCAGTGGACATAGGAATGTCAGTGCTGCTAGGATCCGAGGATCGTGTTGTAATTCATTTGAATAATTTTCTTATCTTTTTTTCATCAAGTTCGTAATGATTTTGTTTCACGGTTGTATTTCTTCATAATCTTATTTTTGTAACACTTCTACTTTTATTTATGGCAGAAATTCAACTCCCCAAGTTCTATACGTACCACTACTGATTGGATAACTGTATGAGATACAACATACAAGTTCTTAGTGTTGGGTATAAATACTAAAAGTTCTTTAATACAAATTTTGATGCTAAAGTAATTGGAGAGGGTAATTTGAATAAGGTTGAGCCTTGGGAGCTGCCTTGTAAGTCTTTTTTCCCCTCTTTTCTGTTTTTTTTCTTAATTGTGAAATTACTTCAATTTTACTCCACTCCACTCCAACTTACAATTTTATCCTTTTATGAGAATGAAGGGAATGCAAAAATGGGTGAGAAAGAATGGTATTTCTTCTCTGTGAGTGATAAGAAGTACCCAACTAGTTCAAGGACAAACATGGCTAGTGATGCTGGATATTGGAAGGCCACATGCATAACCTCATACTAAGTGTGGAAGGATGCATTGATTATCCACTAGATTCCAATCCAAACCATCCAGCAGTATAGCAGAAGTAAATCATCTGGCCAAATGGACTGAATGGAGCAGTAGTAGGTGGGAGACAATAAAGATCTTTATTTGACCTGATAACTTTTCATGCTTTGTTTTAGTAAAGTACACACATATTCCCTTTTTACTAATATAACAGATGTGCATATTAGTTATGACATTTAGTTTGCTTGCTTCCATATTGTAATTTAATTAGCATGCTGCCATATTGTAATTTTGTTAGCTTGGTGCCATTTCTTTTTTAGATTTGGTTTGACCATATTGACATTTCCTACATGTTTTGTATTCCTAATTTTAAAGAAACAGCATCATTGATTATTTATATATGTTTTAGCATGCTTTGGCTTCCAAAGAGGCTTTGGCTTTGAACCATGTTATGCAATTTAGTTGAAGTTAAATTATCGTGGGCTTCTTGGGACCAGCGGATGCCTTTGATTTTGAGGCTTTGGTGGGCTTTTCTTGCTACGGCAGGTTTGGTTGTGTACACAATTGGTTAAGGTAGATAGAACGAGAGGGAAATTTGTTATTTTCTAGATTACTGGACATTATTTGAGCAAAGAGTATTGAGCCTAAAATCATTTTTGGTCGTGTTTTGGGATGACATGACCTAACACGACAAATATTTTAAGCAAAGAGTACCGCCTCTCTGCTGAGAAAATGTGAGCAACTGAGAAAAAAACTGAAGCTTCACTCAAGATGCTTCTCATCTTCGTGTATGTCTCTCTAGAAAACTAATTCTTCTTCTTTCGAATTTCGAGAGGAGCAAAGTCTTTTTAGTTTTAGACGACAATTGGAATGCCGTCAATGTAACAGAGTTAATTAAATAATTACTTTTTTGTCAACGTAAATTTCTAATTCAGCAATAAAAGACGAATATCAAGTGAAAAGGAAAATAGGTCTGCTATGTTGTGTCGGGCTACTATGGGGATGCTATGCAGCTGAATCACAACCCTTATGTGTACGTGAATAGTTTAATCCGGGGTGCACAAAGGGTGATGGTTGCGGGGCTGCTATGTTTATATATATATATACAAACATATATACTATTGCTATATATGTTGTTGCTATATACATATATAGCAACATCATATATAGCAATAGTATATATGTTTGTATATATATAGTAGCTACATATATGGTGCTATATACATATATACTATTGATCTATATATATATATATATATATATATAGCAACATCATATATAGCAATAGTATATATGTTTGTATATATATAGTAGCTACATATATGGTGCTATATACATATATACTATTGATATATATGATGTTGCTATATATATACAAACATATATATAGCAACAGTATATATATATATATATATATATATCTTACATTATTTTGTTGGTGGATGTTGTGCATTTTTTTAATCATTAATCGATGTTTGTTTTTATTTTTTCAGATCACCCTATCGCCAGTCTTTGAGAGAAAGTTATGAGATGCGACGGGCTACTAGGTATTGTAAGATGTTTATGAGATCATATATATATATACAAACATATGTACTATTGCTATTTACATATATATACATATATAGCAACATCATATATAGCAATAGTATATATGTTTGTATATATATATAGCAGTTATATATATGTTGCTATATACATATATAATATTGCTATATATGATGTTGTTATATATATACAAACATATATATAGCAATAGTATATACTATTGCTATATATGATGTTGCTATATATATACAAACATATATCAACAGTATGTATATATATATATATATATATAACTTACATTATTTTGTTGGGGGATGTTGTGCATTTTTTTAATCATTAATCGATGGTTGTTTATATTTTTTCAGATCACCCTATGGCCAGTCTTTGAGAGAAAGTTATGAGATGCGACGGGCTACTAGGTATTGTAAGATGTTTATGAGATCCATGTGATGTAAACTCTAGATTTATACGCGCATATCAAGTCAAAGTTTTTTGCTCATGATTTCTATATATGTTTACGGATTGTTTCACCTTATCAAATTTTATTCAACTTTACTAATATAAAAAAATTTCGGACTTTCTTCAAAAATTATTCGAGAAATCATCAAGGCGTGTGACTAATGGACACTAATGTATGTCTACTGAGAAATCATATGCTCAGTGTAATGTATGCCTCTGACTAATGGGCACGATTGTTGCATATCTCCACGCTAATTATTTATATGAGGTTTAGTAAATAATATTACTATTATTGTGGTTTGAGTAGTTTTTAGTTGTTAAACAGGGTGGATAGTCCTATAAACAAAGAAAACTCTGCCCAAATTTTGTAAACTGTTTACAAATGGTATGCAATTCACATATATCTCAACATGAAACTTTGGAATTAGTTCTGTAAAATGCTTACCTGCTACTTTAATTATTTCACCTATATTTTATGGGTATTTTAGTCTTTTCAGGCTCAAGTCATTGTCACTATACACACAATGTTAGTGTTAATACCAGTTCTTGCTTTGCATCTGCAGGTACCAACTCATTAGAGTTCACTCAAGTAGCAAGTGGTTAGAAATGTTCGAAGATGTTGACCTTGTCGTTTACTGTGTTGCTTTGACCGACCACGATCAATTCATCAACGAAAGCAATGGAGTTTCCACGAACAAGATGTTGGCAAGCAAGAATCTCTTCGAATGTATCGTATAGGTTGTCGGCCCTCAATCTTGTCAAATGATAAGAATTAATTACTCTTTTTTTATTTTATTGGTTGAAACTCATTGGAAGTTCGATGGTTGTGCATGTATTGAGATGAATTTCATATGTATTCACAAGAATTTTATTTTAATGGAATTTGAGCCATTAATTTTTAGTGGGCTTATTGTATGTGTATTAGTGTTGTTGCAGACTATTTTTGTTGTTGTACTATTTTTGCCATGCCGTTTTATATTATTACTGAATTTTTGCTATTGTAAAACAGGTACAAAAAATAGTGAAAATGTTGCTAATTTTTTTTGGGTAATATTATTTATAATTATTTTTTTTCTTTTATCAAAAAATTTTGCACAGTTCAAAATCGTGTCAAAAGTGTATCAAATTTTGACACGATTTTGAACTGTGCCAAAAGTGTACCAAAATGTACTCAATCTGGAACAATTATAAAGTGTGCCAAAAGTGTGCCAGAAATATTAAATTCTGGCACGGTTATAAAGTGTGCCAGTAGTGTTCTTGTTTTGTCAAAATTGGCACACATTGAAACCGTGCCAGAAAAAACTGGCCATTTTGGAACACCTAATTCTGGCACAGTTTAAAACTGTGCCAGATTTGATCTGACACAGTTCTAAACCGTGCCAGATTGCTATTTTTGGTGTAGTGATACAACGCCTCAAATGGGGCCATGCCGATCGTGAACTGATAGGAGTTATTATAAGCGAACTCCACTAGTGAAAGATACATCTCTCAACCTCCTCTAAAATCAAGGACACACATGCGCAGCATATCCTCCAGCATCTTATTGGTACACTCTGTTTGTCCATTTGTCTGTGGGTGGTAAGCTGAACTCAATCTCACCTCTGTACCCATGGCTTCCTGAAAGCTCTCTCAGAAGCGCGACACGAAAATCTTATCTCTATCAGACACAATATCCAGGGGCACCCCATGTAACCTAACTATCTCGGTAATAAATAGTTGTGCATACTAGCCCGTGGTGTAGTCTGTCCGTACTGGCAGAAAATGAGCTACCTTGGTCAACCGATCCACTATAACCCATATGAAATCGTGACCCCGCTGTGATGTAGGCAACCCATTAATGAAGTCCATGGAAATACTTTCCCATTTCCACATAGGTATCTCCAATGACTAAAGTAACCCTGGCAGTCTCTGGTGGTCCACCTTTACCATCTGGCAGGTAGAACATTTGGACACGAACTCTGCAATGTCCTTCTGCATCCCACTCCACCAGTATTGCCGCCTCATATCCTGGTACATCTTATCTCCTCCAGGATGTACCACAAATATGGATCCGTGTGACTGTGTCATCACTGCATGACGTAAGTCTTCTCCCTATGGGACAACCAATCTCCCATTAAACCTCAAACCCCCACCATAACTCACTGAATAGGATTCAGCACCCTCAGCTAAGAGTCGTACAATCTACTCCTGGCAAAATGTATCCATTTCTTGTGCATGTATCACCCTCATAATAATCTCGGGTGTGACTGACATAACTGATATAAAGGAATGGGTCATCGCGTCCTGGTGTCCCAACTATTTCCACTTCGGTCTCCATACTTTCTCTACATCACCTACCGATCTATGGCTTAACGCATCGACAACTATATTAGCCTTTCCCGGATGGTACTGTATCTCAAACTGGTAGTCTTTCACAAACTTCAGCTACCTGCATTGATGCATGTTTAACTCCTGTTAAGTGAATAAGTATTGCAGTGACTTGTGGTCTGTGAACAAGTGAAACTTCTCCCCCAACAAGTAATGTCTCCAAATCCGCAATGCGAACATGACCGTTGCTAGCTCTAGGTCGTGGGTGGGGTAATTTTTTTCGTGAGGCTTAAACTTGCGGGAGGCAAAAGCTATAGCATGTTCCTCCTACTGAAGTACTCCCCCGAGTCCCTATAAGGAGGCGTCAGTATACACCAGGTACTCCACTCCCGGCTTGGGCAAAATAAGAACTGGCTCCGAAGTCAGCTTATCTTTCAGCTCATCAAAAGCCAATTGACAAGCATCATCCCATACATACGGTACTCCTTTATGAGTCATATTCGTTAATGGACCCGCTATCTTCAAAAATCCTTGAATGAACCGCCTGTAGTACCCGGCTAATCCCAAGAAATTACGCACCTCTATCGGTGTTGTGGGTTGACCCCACTGCTGACACTTTGCTCAGGTTAATCGATATCCCCGATTCCGAAGCAACATACCCCAAAAACTGTACGTCTCGTAACTAGAACCCGCACTTCTCATACTTAGCATACAACTGATGCTCTCGTAGAGTCTGAAGAACCTATCTCAAGTGCTCGGCATGTTCCTCCTCAGTCTGTGAGTATATCAGGATGTTATGTATGAAGACGGTGACAAACTGTTCCAAGAACTCTCTGAACACTCGGTTAATTAAATCCATGAATACGGCTGGAGCATTTTTTAGCCCAAACGGCATGACTCTGAACTCATAGGATCCATATCTCGTCAAGAAAGCGGTTTTCGACACATCCTGCTCCCTAATCCGTAGCTGATGGTATCTTGATCTCAAATCTATCTTCATAAAGAAGGTTGCTCCTCTCAGCTGGTTGAACAGGTCATTGATTCGAGGAAACGGATATTTATTCCGTATCGTGACCTTTTTCAACTCCCGATAATCCACGCACAATCTCAGTGAACCATCTCTCTTCTTTACAAACAACACCGAAGCGCCCCAAGGTGAGGTGCTCCTACGAATGAAGCCTTGGCCCAACAACTGCTCTATATGATCTCATAACTCCCCCATCTCTGCTGGAGCCATACGTTACCGTGCACGTGCTATCGGTCGAGTGCCCGGTATTAAGTCTTTAATAAAATTTATCTCTCGACTGGGGGGTAGGCTCGGTATCTCCTGGAATACATCCGAAAACACACGAACAATTGGAATCGAATCTAGGGGAATCACAATCTCCTTAGAGGTATCCTCCTCTATGTAATACAAATGGGTGGAAGATCATCCCTCTGGGCGAGGCATCGCTACTAAAAACATCTCCTGACCCGGAATGAAAAAGATAACACTCTTACCAAAATAACCTATCATGGCTTTGTACGCAGTGAGCCAATCCATGCCAATAATGGTGTCGTGCTCATGCATATCTAAAACTAGCATGTCCGCAGGTAAGATTAAGCTACCAATATCTATACCTACACCCCGACATATAAAGAAAATCATTTATCAGTGGTGAGTCTACGCATGTCACTGTGCTCTATGTCGTGTCTAATAACCCTAAGGCCCGTGCAAAGTGAGTAGCTATAAAACAGTGGGACGCCCCAGTATCAAATAAAACCCGAACCATAGTGCCATGGATAGGAAACGTACCCTCAATCGCGGGTGGTGCCTGAGCTGCTGCGGTCTGGTGGACGTTATAGACATGTCCTTACTGCAATTTCCCCTGCTGGACTGGGGCTGCTGGGATGGATGGTAGGGCTGGCATCTGAGATGGCGCTGGGAGGGCTGTTAGAAAGAGTGGCCTCTACAGCTCGTTACGGGCACCCTGCTGCTGTGGGCCCTATCCCCCTCTGGGAAATCCTGACGCTTATGGCCATTCTTATCACATCCGAAACACCTGCCCCTGAAGTTTCCTCCCCTCTGACCCTGCTGACCACGGCCCTGTTGGTCGTTACCACCCTGCCACTGGCCCTGCTGAAAACGCTGTTGGCCTTGATGGCCCTGTCGTTAACCCTGCTACTGATGGTGTTGGCCCTGCTAGCCATGCTGACTGGACTGGCCCTGCTGGCCCTGTCTATAGCCCCCAAATCCCTGCCTGGAATCACCTGATCAGAATCACTTTGCAGGGTCCCCCTGATGGGAACTTTGCTCACTATGACGAGTCTGCCTTTGGGCTGCTGGTGCCCCACCAATACTATTGCCCCCTGTCCGGCCCTGCTTCCTGGCAGAGCAACATAGCGGCATTGAGTACGTCAGTGTACGTACCCAACGATAGATGACCTATGAGGTGCTAACGAATCCTCTAGGCTAATCCATCTAGAAACAATAAGATCTTCTTCTCCTCAATGGGTGCCTCATCCGGCACTATAGTGAGAAGTTTCGTTAACTCCTCCTCATACTCAGCAATGGTCATACTCACCTACTTAAGATTCAGTAACCTCCGCCTCATTTCAGTCTGCACTACGGATGGGAAACACTTGCGGTCAAACCGCGCCCAAAATGAGTGAATCGAAATATTGTCCCTCTCCTCCAAGGTAGTGGTGGACTCCCACCACTGCAAAGCGGCCCCCACTAGCTTAAAGGAAGCCAGTAATTGTCTCTGCACGTCAGTGCACTCATACATTCGCAGATGTCTCTGGATATCCTTCTTCCATTAGCTGGCGATCATAATGTCCGAACTACCCGATAACTCCGGGGGATGTGCCTTCTGAAAGTCATCCCTGACCTGCTCCCATGCAGTGGGAAGTTGTGCTGGTACTAGCTCTACTGCTTGAACCTGGGGTGGATCCTGCTGCACCACCGTTAATGCGACATTCACCGCTTGAGCAATAATGGTGACTATTTCAGTTGCATTCATCATTCCCTGAGCCGGAGTTGTTGGCTACTCGGGTTGGACATTCCTGTCTTGGGGTGCGCGTCTTTGAGGCATCTAAAATGAGAAGGAAGTTTATTAGTCTACAGTTATTATCAAATCTCAAATAGTTGCAGACGTAAGCGTAAATACAAGAATACAACGGTCCTAAAATAGGGCTTTATATCAACGACGCTAAGCTGGAAGCGAAATAAGTCGTACAGATCCTAAACGACACTAGAACCTGGTGCTCTGATACCACCTGTGACATCCCACCTAATTGAATACTGGATGATCAGTCCTTTATTAAATTAAAATCAAGGTGAACGATTGGTTCATTCTTAGCATCACTGTCGCAAAATAAATAGTTCGAATTTAAACACCCTAAATAATTAAGCTAAGTGTCAAAACAATTGAAAGTATTCATTTATTTAATTCCGTTACAAAATCTTTTAAACATAAACAAATTTGAATAATGCAAATGATAAAGATACCAATCATCCAACGAACCATTCCAACTAGATTACTCAAATCCAAATAAATAACCATAACCACTGACAATGTAATATATAAAACAATCCTAAACGAAAACCAAATACTGAAATGATAGAAGTATATGCAATCCCTATTAAGTCTAAACAAGAGTCTGGAAATGGGCGATACATGCCCTAACTAAAAGAATTAAATAGAAGTCTGAGGAACCAAAGGAGGAAGCGTCTACTTCAATGACCTGCAACTCCCACACAAGCTGCAGCACGTCCAGTCAATTGATTCTACACCTGATGCCCCTATGGCTGAGCACTTGTAATATATACATATATATACAAGAGAGAGAGAAAATGACAGAAAACGAGTCAGAGCCCGAGTGTAAAATAGATTTTAAAAATAGTTTAGCAAGTATTTAAAATGCTTACCGGCTAATATAACTTCTATGTTAGTATGCGACACTCTCTTGAGAATTCTCACCTCTCATCTAGTGTGCATGCTTACTGTACGACTAAATACCTCATAAGTCTATCTAACTTATCTCCCAATGATTTTATTTCGAGAAGTCACAAGGCTATGATATTTAGTTTAGATATTAATCTCTTCATGATTACTTACGTTACTTAATATATCTCAGTACTGTTATAAAGTTCCCGAATACTTATTATAAAATTTGGAGCATTTACTTATACGCACAGTAGAAGATTTCCATATAGATACGTATATATACTAATCACTCGTATAATATATATATATATATATATATATATATATATATACTATTGGCACCCCACATAAAATCTATGGTGTTGGCATACTCTGCTATCAAGTCCTCGTATCACTCGTACTAAGGGAAATACTAGTTCGAAATCACTCTCGAACTGTATTAAGACAATACACATAAAATTGAGGCGAAGCATAGTTTCAAGTCACTAAAAGGTCAGCACATACCCCTCACGTCTCTTAGGATCGTCTGACTATCATTCTCAGATAGCTTGTACCAAGGAATCCTATGTTCTAGGGTACAAGTCAATATCCCCCATAAAGGTCCCATCGAGATAAGACTGTCTCGGCGCGGGAACCTTCGAGATAGCAAGTAGCGCGGGTATAATTATATACAAACATAATATAAATATATACACATGCACTCGGTCATATATAAATATTCTCATTTTCCAATTAAGTTCTCCCACGACCCAAAATAATTATTATTAACCATACTTAGTACAATTTTTACCCGATTATCGCGCATAAAGGATTCGTCTCGTTTATTCTCAATTATAATCATTTCATACTTACTTCTCGTCTCTCGAAGTATTCTCTTTCACTAAAGATAATTTCAGTAGGTTCACCCTCTCTAACCTACTGGTCTAAGTCATTTATAAACATCTCAATTCCGTAGCTAACGTGCGAACAATTTTCAATATGTAGTAAAAACCCCGTTAACCCTCGGTTTCATCCCATATAATATTTAATTCAACAGTTTTCTACTTAGACCCTACTGGTCCTCTCCATGATCCATTATGCTCTTTAAATAATATTCAAGGGTTCCTACGCATTTTATCCGGATTAAACGAAAAGGGGAAAAACATGTTGTTTTCCAGGAGGGATCGATCGATCGAGGAAAGGGGTCGATCGATCGATCAAGCAGTTCTTGCCCAGAAAACTGCAAATTCGATCTACGGGTTTCATCCAATAATTTCCTCCAAAACACCATTAATGATCCTCAAACTCCCAAACAAGTTTTCTACTGGTTACATATACCTATATACATTATTTCCTAAGTGAAGTATGTACAAATTCATCACAGGTATCGAATTAAATGGATAATTCATCATAAGGATCAAGAACCCTAGTTTTTCATTAATTTCAAATCTTTTAATTCTTTTTCCAGATTTCTCACTTCTAAATCAATACAATTTCGTTGGTAATCCTCTACATATGTTGAGATTTCCAGAATACACTTATTTCCTCTAAAGCATGTGATTTAAATTCCCTAAATCATCAATTTCTTCCTTAAAAACATATATTCAACAACCTTATTCTAACATGGGAGAAATATTAACTAGAAAAATAGCAAGATAGATACTTTTCTAGGATTCGAAGGTATGATTTATTGGTGATAAGGATATGGCTACGTTCCTCGTCTTACGATATATGCCCCGGTGGTGTTAATCTTGAAAGAGGTGCTACGGTTTGTGATCAATGCTTGAAAAGCTCTTTACCTTTCTTCTCTAATGGTCGTTCTAAGTTTCTGTGATTGTTAACCCTAAAAGCTAACCTTTAATAGCTGATATAACTTAGGAAAATTCATGGGTTTAATTACCCAAAAATACAAAATGACTATAATACCCTCCCGAGATGCCGGTTAGGCCTAAAAACGCCCCGAGACCCAAACAAAACTCTCAGGTATACTTTTCAGTCTATCTCGATCCTTCTGGACACGTTGGCGCACTTGAAACGAATATATGGGCGACTTATAATTTATTCACTTTTATAATAATAATTTTAGTCCCGACACGACACAGGCGCGTCCCAACTTAATTTTCATAATTGTTATATTATTCACTCGTGACAATATTAATAAATTCAATTTCATATATTGCTTAACTCATCTAGTAATATTCAATAAATTCTCAATAATTACTAATTCTCGTCACGCTAGTAAATATGTTAAATAAAATTTTGGATTAATATTAAATTAATAACTCAGTTAAATTTAATAAATCCCCAATTTTAAAAGTCATAAAAATACGGGGTATTACATAGAATAAAAGAGAAATAAAAATAGATAACATGAGATTTAGAGTGGTTCGACCATGAAAATGAGCCTACATCCGCTTTAGTGCCTCATTCTCATTAGATTCATGCAATCGTGCAAGTTTAAAGTGCCTTAGAGGCATTGAAGATGAGAGAAATAGGCTAAATGCATAGCATACTGATTCTATATAGATGAGGCTGCGGACTCTATAGCTTAGGCTGAGGGAGGCCACGACCGGTAGTGGTTCAGGTGTCGGAGAGGGTGATCGGTGTGTGGACTCTGGTGTAGAGAGATGTTAGAGATAATTTGGCATGTCTTCACTGCCTAAAATATTCCCTCTCAAATAAGGAGGAGATAACCTCTATTTATAGTAGTTGGTGGGAATGTCACGTGGATAGTGCACATGACTTATGTTTAAGTCTTTTTAAGATGGAATCTTTCTAGAAGGTGGACAGCTGGTAGGTTGTTAATGACATGTAAGAGTCTGCAAACCATACAAATGGGGATGTGGAGACTAGGCGGCCGCAACCTATGAAAGGCATAGTTGTGGCCCTCTGATGCAGTCGTGTCATGGCGTTCGCGGCCTGTCTGTGCACCAAGATGTGGTCTTGGGTGTGTAAAGGGTAAATGGAGTGTTATCCGCGATTGGGTCATGTACATGTCGTGGCCTTCTTTACATGCTAGAGCCTTTTGTCAGCACTTGAGAGTATATCTTTGCTTTGCCTATGTGATCTTCCATGCCACGGGTCATATGTTTATTGTCTTTACCAAAACTCTAAAGAAAAAATATTGATAAATTTTTATAGAGTAGGGACATTTGATCAAAGAGAATTTTTTTGAGATATTTTTTTAAGTATAAATACTTTAAAGAATTAAACCATAATATTTCTTCTTCACATTTCTCTTTGTGCTCGTGAGGTGTTTGGTTTTCAAATCTTGATCACAAGCCCTACTGAAGCCTAAAAACTTCTACCTTTGTTCTTGAATAAGAATACTTATATTCTTGCTCTTGAAAGACTTATGTGAATATCTCAAAAACACATTGTGAGGTTTGAGTAAGCCAAATCATTTTAAACACTTTCAAAATCTTTATAAAAACTCACATCCTAGAAGGTGGTAATCTAAGCATTGGTGGATTCTCAACAAAGTTTGTTTTCTGCTTCAAAAAGGATTTTGATTTCATGGCTTAGTTTCGAAAGACATTAGATGTTTTGAAAACCGATCACGGTTGTGTAGCGTTCTTGAGCTATTGGCACTCTCTTTGAGAGGATATGGTGGTAAAGTGTTTATAGTCTGATAGGGTGTTATTTGATTGTAAGTCAGTGTCTTCGATTTATAATACTTTACCATAGTGCATTTGTCTTTTTATTCGGCCTGATTTTTTTTGTGTGTGAATGTTTCCTCGTATGACTTAGAGTTATTTGATTTTTTTATCTCATTCTGCTTTTAAATTAAATCACTTATATTGACTAACTAGTAAACTTTTCATCACATAGAACTAGATTGTCCTATTTGTACCTAAAAGGAATTAAAGAAAAGTATCGCTTTTATTTTGACGATAGTTTTAATTGGATACCTTCACTTCGTTTAAGTTTCAAACACACTACACTCTCAATCTCAAGCAAGATGTGGCAAATACTTATCAGATTCAAGCTTTAATATCTTTAAAACCCTAGTTATCTGTTGTTTCATATAAACCTTTTGAGAGAGTTTGAGTTTTAGAGAGAGAAAAAAAGGGAAATATGATTAAATGGGTAAAAGTATATTTTTATATGGCTTGACTTTTGTCGAGCCCTCTTTTTGGTGTTTGGAAGAAGATTATAGTTAGTGTGTGATCTTAGCGAGTTTTTGATGTTAGGATGACAAAAATGGGGTACCTTTGACAGCACCCAAGAGCAAAACATGACGAAAGGAATTTTGGGCAAAAAGTGGTGTTTTTTTAGTTTTTCATTTGTAAGACTTGTTTTAATGTAATGCATTTTTTTGGATTCTTGAATAAGGTTGGCTAGGCCTCACACTAAGGTTGAGGATGGAGCCTTTTTATATAACGTTAACTTTTAAATTTAAGTTCTTTCATATATTTTCCAAAAATTTGTGTTTGAAAGGAAAATAATAATGTATTCACTAAATTACATGTTAATTTAACCTTCCACGTTATAGGATTTATTTAATCCCTTTGATTTTATGTGCTTACGTTTGATGGATTATACTTAAGTTAAATTGTTTGATAGTCCATGTTTATGTTTGACATAAAATGGTTAGAGTTGATATTTTTAAGGGAATGGGGTTTGGCCCTTAAATTAAGTAAGAAAGTTTATTTTAAAGAATTAAATTAACTATTTTATATCCAAAATTCAAGAGCTTGATTTTCACAAGCTTGAGTTAAAAATTAAAAAGTATATTGCAATTTTTATTAAAATTAATGTGAAATAAAATGGGTGGATTCTGACACCTTAGTATCTTATCTCATTTAATTCTCATTCCTTAATTCCATTTAGTATTATTAAATCTCACATTTTAATCAAAAATCAAATGTATTTCTAGTTGGAAAATTCTTAATTATTTAAAAATAAATTTACGTGGATTGAATCCGTACTTACATAACTATATTATTATAGTCCACGCACTTGCAGAATTATATATTTTCACAACCAAGGCCGTATATTGAAAATAGTTTTTTTTTTAGTTTAGTCTCAAAATTGAAATGCCTAATGCTTAAAAAAGTTGACACATACCACATTGTACACAAAAGATGAACTAGGGAGCCTTGTGTTTTGAGACTTGGTTGTCAATTTTTGAAAGGTGTGGTGTGGGGTTTTGATGCCTTGAAAAAGATAATTGAGTAATTTAATTTCTTTCCCTAACGCAAAACAAGACTCAAGCTTGCCATCCGAGGAAGCAATTTTCAATATTTGCTTACAGAAATGGAGTTGAGACTTGAGCGGTTGGTCGCATTTGCTTTTTGCATATTTCCAAAACTGCACTGAGCATTCCCCCAAAATGACTTAGTTTTTATGCTCTGGCGGAACCCGCACCCCATGATAATAGATAACAGACAGGTGAGAGAATGATGTGACTGTCTACATCAAATTTGGGGAAGTTATTTTATACTCCTAGTATTATTCTTAAAGATTAGAGTATGTAATTTGGGGAACCAAACCCACCAACGGGTTGTTGTTGTGTCAATATAATCTTTATAAAGTCACTGTGGCAGCTTTGCTTATATTAGTGAAGGGTTCTTTTTTATATACAATTGATATTGGTATCATTTCATTTTCAATGATCAAATCGGATAAAGAGAGGGCGGAGTGCAACAACAGCCTATTTTTTTTTACCTCTTGCAAATAAAAAAGATAATAATTGAAAACTATTTTTAACGCAAGAAATCCACTGTACAATGATTTTTGTTGCCTGACACCCTACTCCCATGACTTAAAGGGTCTTTGCAACAAAATGCATAATTAATAAGTAGTTTCTTGCATAAAAGTAGTTCATTTTTTTTTATTGGCACTTTCTATTGGCCATAATAAACACATGGCCACACTGGTAATTACAGAAAATGGATGATTCTATTATGTGGGATTGCCAAACTCTAAAGCTAACTTCAACTACACACAAAGGCTCCAGTTTTCTTTTGTTTATGAGAGGAGGTATCAACAAACCATCAAGCTGTGCGTTGCCACTAGAGATGGCACCTATGGCTTTCATCCCCCGTATTATCACCTTATTGTTTATCTGGTTTCCTCTTGTTTATTCAGTTGATTTCAAATACCCCGCAGTTTTCAACTTTGGTGACTCAAATTCCGACACGGGAGGGCTCGTTGCCGCGATGGTCGAGCCGCTACCCCCACCCAATGGACAGAATTACTTCAAAACACCATCCGGGAGGTTCTGCGATGGCCGCTTGATCATAGATTTCTTATGTAAGTTTTCAAACATTTATTCAAATTTCTGTTTTCATTTGATAGTTTGTGATATGAATATTCTCAGTAGTGAGCATTGTACATTTCACTGCTCCTTTGTTTCATGATGAACACAAATGAGGTTTTTACTCACTTTTAATCGTAGTATAGCACCATTGTATTAACACTCTTTGGATATTTCATAAGACTTCATCACAAAAATGAGCAGTGAACTTTATACGTTATTTTTTATTTAGTCATTATACAATTAGACTTTTTTTCACCATTTCATCTAATAGGGCTTTTAGGGACAGTTCGTATTGGACCTTTAACGCCACTTTTGGACCAAAATCAAATGTGATACAAGTTTAATGGTGTTTTCTAATAAAAACAAGAAGAAGAAAAAAAGAAGTTAAAATGAATAAAATGTGTAACATTTGTTGTGTTTTTTAATATAGACAATAATATTTAAGAATATTGTATGATGTAGTGGATGCAATGGACCTTCCATTTGTAAATGCATATTTGGAAGCTATTGGGGCACCAAGTTTCAGACATGGATGCAATTTCGCAGCAGCAGGATCTACTATACTTCCAGCAACAGCATCATCTGTCAGCCCATTTTCCTTTGGCATTCAGGTGTCTCAATTTTTCAGATTCAAAGCTCGCGTTCTAGAAATTCTAGCCAAAAGTAAGCATTTCCAATCATTAAATAAATACAATATTACATAACTGAATATATGATCTTTATCTGTAAATGAATTCAATGGATTTTCAAGATTTTATGTATACAAGATCAATAAAAAGGGGAAGCGCGAAAAAGCTCCTGAACTTCGTAGTTATTACGAGAAGCTTCCTGAACTATTTTTTATGGAGTCTTTGCGATAAAAGGCATAAGTACATACTCCGGGGGAGTTTCTTGCTAAAACTCAATGGGTGGTGCTATAGACACCCCAAAATTTTCTTTCTCATATTACACAATGCATAAAAAGCAATGTACATTGTCTATGCCTTTAGCAAACTCAAGTTAGTTTTTTCTGTACTTTCAAGAAGGGGGAAAAAAAAGGCATCTTCATACTGTGTTTAAACAGATCTTTTGTGTACAAAATTTTGTTGCAGATAAAAAGCTAGCTAAGTACCTTCCTGCTGAAGAATATTTCCAAAAGGGGCTTTACATGTTTGATATAGGACAGAATGATCTGGCTGCTGCATTTTACTCCAAATCTTTGGATCAAATTCTTGCTTCAATTCCCACAATTTTGCTAGAATTTGAAACTGGAATCAAGGTCAGGGAGTGTTTTTTTTTCCTTTTTTAATGAACATCTAAAGATTATTGAGGCCTTGCCTGGTTATTATTTCCAATGGCCTAATTTGTTTTCCTGAACTGTTTTGGATAAAGTGAAAAAAAAAAATCCTTGAAATATGCTGTTTTTGTAAAGAATTCTCCTGACTAATTTTAATCTAAATATTGTGGGCATCCAAAAATGTATCTTAATAGTCCTTAAAATGAGGTTCTTACAACAAAATGCTTATATCATTGGCGATTTTTGTATAAAAAATAGGTCATGGGGGTTTGAGTGTCAAATATGTGTTTGAGTTGAAGTTTTCATTTTCTGAAATCATTTCCGGGAAAAAAGCAATTTCAAGAACACCAAAAAATATGTTTTCTTGTCAATTTAAGACCAAAATTTCTAAATAATACAATAAAAAAAACAATAGATTATGTATATTTAGGACTTCAAATAATATTGATTATGGATATAGGACAACAAACATTTCGTTTTCATTTTTAGTCCCTATTTTCAAATAAGAACGTGGCATGCTGTGATTGATTAACGTTTTATGAATATGGATCATCGCCATCGGGTTTATTAAAAACTAGGGACTAAAACTATAAATAAAATGTTTGTTGTTCTATTTCTAAAATATTTATTACAATAGATCCTAAATTTACAAAGCCCCTAAAAACAATAACAAAAAAAAAAGAAACTTGATTTCGAAAATGTAAAAATTTATTTCACTCCCTTCCTAATTTTAATGTATTTGTATTTGTATTTGTTTTTGTTTCCAGGAAATATATGAGCAAGGGGCAAGAAATTTTTGGATTCATAACACGGGTCCTGTGGGTTGCTTACCGCAGAATATAGCGAAATTTGGAACGGATCCATCAAAGCTGGATGAACAAGGATGTGTTAGTGACCATAACCAAGCCTCTAAACTTTTCAACCTGCAGCTTCATGCCCTCTATGGAAAATTGCAGGGCCAATATCCTGATGCAAATTTCTCCTACATTGATATATTCACAATCAAATCTAATCTCATTGCAAACTACACTAAATACGGTTAGTCTTTCTCTCTCTAAATACAACTGCAAACATGCAAGCATGCTAAGTTCTTTTAAAACATGGATATACATTCTAAATATATTGATGGCATAGATAATTATTTCACTTAAAAAATGACAACCATTTAGATATTTTACAATGAAAAGTCCTATTTTTTATTCTTATTTTGAATTTTGTAGATGAATTATTTGGGTTATTTTCAGAGTTTCATGAATTTCAAGACCCTCTAAATTCAAGGAAGTTACGGTGTTAGGGGATGATATCTTAACTTGATCCCATTGTCTTCTCTATATAGCTTTTATAATTGTAGGACCAGCGTGAAAAAAATGAAGACAAATGAACGATGCTGTTTTTGTAAGAGACCTCCTTGAACTATTTTTAATGCAAAAAAATGCTATCAACTATGTTTTTTTTTCCTGGCAAGCAACCCATATATGTCTAAAAGTCTACAAAATGGGGCCTTTGAAACAAATTAATAGATAAAGGGGGTTCGCATTATAATAATTTAGAGGCAATTAAAGTACAAATAATTTTAAAAATATTAAAAAAATGAAAAATATTAGGGAGATTTTTTTTTATTACTTTCGGCTTCAAAGTGTTGTACCTTATTTTGTTTTTATTTATATGGATTCGTCAGAACATAAAACACACAGCAAGGTATAACACTTAAAAGTCAGGAGTAACATAAATGAGTTTCCAACGTGTTTGGTTGATTTTTCTGGAAAAAAGGTCTAATGCTTGACACACGACTCCTTTAGCGTGTTTGAACTCCAAGAGACCTTATTAAAGAACAAGGCAGTTTTTGTTTGCGCTTATCTAATCCGTCGACTCATCCCATTAATATGTTACCAACAACTTACTTTATATTATTTAAAATACCCTTTTAAAAATATTATTCTCACCTCATGTAAATTTAATACGCTCTTTGTAACTCTTTTGCTTGTGTAATACAAAAACATGTTTTGTTATTTTTAATGAAAAAAAACGAAGGAAAAAGAGGAACAAAATAAATAAAGACTTGGAGAAAAAAAACAAAAGAAATAGCTTTAATAAATAAAATATGGGACATAAAAAAAGGAAAAAAGATTTTATTTTCTTTAATATATTAAAATTGGGACAAAAAAGAGAACAAAAAAATTGTCTTTTAGTTTTTTAATAATTAACAACTAGATGGAAAAAGAAAAGGAAAAAAACAGTAAATACGAACTAGTACGGAAAAAAAGTTGGAGGAAAAAGAGAAAAAATACAATTTTTTCTTTTTAATAAATAAAACTGGTATTTCTTTTTTAATTAAAAAATGGATGTAAAAAAGAAAAGAAAAAAGAAAATAATTGCTTTTTATATGAGAACTGGGACAAAAAAGAGGATAAAAAATACTTTTTTGTTTGTTTTAATGGATAAAAAAGGGATGAAAAAGAAAAAAATAGTTTTATTTATTTATTTTTCAATAAATAAAAACTATAATGAAAAGAGTCTTTTTTATTTATAATTAACAAAAATGGGACAAAAAAAGTTTTTATCTAAAACAAAAACTATTATTTATTTATTAAAAAATAGTTTTTATTTATGAAAAAAGGGGTTTAGCAAAGTGTTGTATTTAATAAATATATTAATTTACTTAAGTGTCTTCAGTAAATAAGGAAAATTGTACCTTAATAGTTTTCATGTTATTTTGTAAATTTTACCTTTCTAGTTTTTTTTTAATTTGATATATTGATTTTTTAAATTGGATTGCGTATGAACACGGTGATATCAAATTTTGAAAATATATGTTATAAGGAAACATTGTATAATTAAAATTAAATTGACGCATTAAATTTATATTGGAATGTATGAGAAATGGACAAAATTGAAATTTTGACCCAAAGTTGGTTGAGAAGGTAATTCAAAAACTCACCCCACCCACTGGGTGAGCTATATATATATATATATATATAATATACTTGATAAAAAATGGTGGGGTAAGGTGAAAGTTTTCCAAAAGGAAAATGTTATATACACCGGGTGGTAGTACCGGTTAAGTACCGGTACTGTTTTATTTGCTTGTACTATGGTGTGGGTCCCGCCAGGGGATGCTGTAGGTCCTACTAATGTACAATCAAATAAAGCGCATTTGGTACTAAACCGGTACTACGACCCGATAAGAGTATCATTACTCTTTCCAAAATATGAGTGAAATGACGGTTTATGTGAGTGTATCTAAAATTCTCCAAGAATAATGATTAGTAATAGTTACTAAAGTCTACAAGCCCATATAATTATGAAGGTACTAAGTAAAAATAAAAGCTTTGTTTTCAATCAAATTGGTTGTCAGTAATAGTCAGTAAATATATTTTTTTTTAATTTGCAGGATTCAAACAATCCATAATGGTTTGTTGTGGTTATGGGGGTCCCCCATTGAACTACGACAGTCGGGTCCCATGCGGTCAAACTAAAAGTTTAAATGGGAGCTCAGTCACGGCCAAAGGGTGTGATGATAGTAGTGAATATGTGAGTTGGGATGGAATTCATTACACTGAGGCTGCAAATCAATACATCTCTTCACAAATACTCACTGGGAAGTATTCTGATCCTCCCTTCTCAGACAAGATGCCTTTTCTTCTCAAGCTTAAGTTCTAAATGCCAAGTATGATTGTTAATATTTCATTCTTTAATGTAAAATCTGCATGTCTATACAAATATTCTAAGTTATAGACGAATGTGATTCTGAAGATATATTTCATGTGATTGTGAACTATAATCTGCTGTTGACATGAACTAATAACTCACTTGGGGGAATCACCACTTATCAACAAGGGTTGTCTCATTTTCAACCCACAATAATAGTTATACACTTCAATTCCTCTTAGGGATATAATAAGAAATGGTTTTTGCACATAATTCAAGCCCACTTATATATGAAATTGTTCAACGATGGCTTAGGCAAATGATGTTTTCCATTAAATGTTGGGAAGGAGATACTAAATTATAACAAATTAAAGGACGAGGATGATGAGAATGAGATTGAAAGAAAAAAAAAAGGACATGGATGAAATTAAGACGGGTACACAATTAAGGGATCAATTTACTACTTTACTCCAAAAAATAATTGATAATGTAAAAAAGATCCTATTTTACCACATCTTTAGAAAAAACACCAACAAAACGGTTTCACAAATTCAAAAGATTTCCCAAATCGATCATATACTGAGGATAGATTTGAAAAATTTTACATTCCTGCAAGTGATCCTCTTTACATTCAAAGGGTGCCTAGATTCTTCCTCTCGAGTACTATGAGGATTGGAAAGTGAAAACAATTATTAATTTGATTTTTATTCGTGTGATCCAATTTACAGGGTCTAAATATCTTAATGTTAAGAAACTATCATGTGTACATGTCTGAGATCATATTCAGGAGGAATTCACATCAACAAGATATCCTGAATTGTGATACCCCATTAATAAACTTATAAGTTTTGATTCTACCAGTAAACTTGATCAATGGATTATTCATAATTCCTTAAAATATCAAATAAGTTAAGTTTGATATTAAAAGGAGTAAATAATTTGTTTGTGAAAATCAATTAATGGTTAATTGAATTTGACCAAACGGGTATTATATACTTTACGCGGGGAATCAATTAATGGTTAATTGAATTTGACCAAACGGGTCTTATATACTTTACGCGGGGAATCACATAATTCACTATCTAACTTTGAAAAGAAGACCTTGTTGTTCAAGTAATTTTAAGATAATTAAATTGGAGTATAATTATAATTATTTAGTGAAATTAATTATAACTATATAAGAAAGAAAACATATTGCAGGAAGTAATACGGGATTTTCGTACTTTCGTTTGATAGATGATTTAGTTATTAGTCTTGGATCCCTAGTCAAGCCTATTACTTAAGTAATAGTTCCAAACTCTTTGAAAACCCTAATTGTCGCAAACCCACTTTATGTACATGTATATATGGGTCAAAGTTAGAGGTTTAAGCTCCATAACACATCATAAGAGTTATAGATAGAGAGGAAAACACTATTCATTTTTTTGTGAAGGGGTGCAGAAAGAGAAAGTGATTTCTCTCACGAATCATCAAGTTTTTATCTCCGGAAGTGGCCAGGCACAAAGCTTATTTTGGTGGGATCATATACTAAAAGATTCGATGCATTCAGGGCATTCTAGCCAGCTTTTGAAAGGCAAAGAAAAACAACTTATTCATCTTTTACAAATCATATTCATCCTCATTTGTATCACCTACAATATCCGTGAAGGTATCGTGATTCGAACCCCTATGTTTATACCTATTTTTTTTTATTTCTATTGAATAATTGATTAAAGATTTTTAGGAAGTAAATTTTTTCATTATATCAATCCCCAACAATGTCAACCATAGAGGCCAAAGTAATGGTCCTATTAGCGAAGTTGTTCCTTGAATGACACAGTGGTGGAAGGATACGACTTAATTGAATGTAAAATCTTTTAATCCTTGACCCTCCACTTTATAAGGATTTGACCAATGATGAGGTTCAAATACCCATATACATTAATGTAACAAACCCTTTTCATAGTTCAATTCAAATAATGCATGAGCAAATTTCATACTATATCATATTGTATTGTTAGTGCAAGGTAAGTCTAACTTGATTGACATAGGAGTTTGAAAGTCATCAGGATTGACTAACAATATCCCAATGCCATAGCCTTTGTTTTTAGTTTCACCATCAATGGATACTTATGCAATGGAGTTCTTAAGAAGATATAACCAAGATTCTTTTTATTGGGAGTTCTACAACCCAAATGTTAACTTTATCAATGAGGTAGTCTTCTAAATAGTATGATGGTGTTAGGAATATCTTTGGAGACCTTAGCTTCAACACACGATCCTCCTAAAAGGACTTTAGACCACATAGTGAAGAAGTGTGTCAAAGTGAGATACAAAGATACAGTGTGGTTCAGATCTTTTTCGAGGATCCTACATCCATTATAAATAATGTTACTCTTTATATTAAGGTTTAAATGAGGATATTACAAACTAGAGACTTCTTAGGCATTGGGTAAAAGAGTCTAAGTTTTATGAGCTATTTGTCATAACTAAAAGGGCCTAGTGGGAATAACTGATAGACTCCTTAAAGGGTTCCTTAACTGGTTTAGAACTTAACGGTAGATATAAAGTATGGAAGGGTGGAAGTGGTCCAATCTTTATCCAAAAGTATAGTGAACACTGGGTTAACAAATACTAAGTGAAGAGTAGCTAGGACGCAAGTTTTTTAAAGTCACTTCGATGATTTCTCTTATAGTTATTAAATTTCAAGATGCTTTCAACCCTTCACCAGCCTAGAATATATAGGAGATCCATTAGGAAGAGTGCAGGTGGACTAAATCGGCATGGGCAAAGTGGTCATGAGTTGACAACTACAACAGCAGATGGAGTGTTAGTATAGGAGTTACAGGGGTCTTAGAATTAAATGCATGTTAAATAATTCAATGCTAGTGGAAGTATGTGTTAAAAATAGGTAGAACAATGTCTGTACTTTTTACCTAACCGTTAAAGAAGCTGTGAGGGCTCTACTGAGTGTCTGAGGCATCATGTTGTGGCGATAGTCACTCTGGGAAGTCATGAGCCCATTTAGTTCATAAGGAAAGTAAGTTTACCTTTGGTGTAGGTATTCGGACGTGGACAAAGGTTTTTTTTGTAAATAGGACTGAACCTCAATAATGAGTTGGGTAGGGAGTTTGGACATTCCCATTAGTTGTGGTGATTTCAAGTTATCCTAAATTAGTTGTTTGTTCTTTGTATGTCTATATTCGAGGTGTCTGAGGCCTTGTGCTCCCTATACTGATAAGGTTAAGCTCTGTTTCCATGGTCCACGTACACTTTAGCATATCCGATGGTCCTGAGAGCGCAGCAAGGGACCTTGGTTTACTTTATGATCATATAGAGTTATGTATATGGTCACTAGTGATTGTAGGTGGTGCGAAGGAGGTCTCTAGAGAACCATAAGACCTCATTCTCGACATGTGGGAGAGCTAGATTTCAAAAACCTTCGAAGTTATCTAGAAGTAAAATGTGATATTATCAGTTGCCCCCATATTACTTCATAATAGAATTGGAAGAGGCATTGAGTGTTGAGGGTGAAGATTGTTGTTGTTTCGGGTTTAGGAGGTTATAAATAAATCCTCAAGTTATTGTAAAGCCTTCACTACATCTTTCGTAATTGCTATAGCCTTTTCTGCTTGAATTTTCCTCTCAAATCCTTTCCTTCGCAATCATGTCTTTTGGATATGTTTAACCTTCTAAAGTCTTTAACCCCACTCCCCTTTATGCTTTGTCAACCCCTATCTTGTTGACCTTAACCCTTAAATAGGGTTCTGTGACTTCTACCAAGCTCCCTACTTTGGAACTCCCGACTAGAACCTAAGTGATGAGGTACTAGGGGCCTAGTGACCTCAATTTCTCTGGTGGGGCTCTTGTATCCTTAAAGATTACTAAAAAGGACTTAGAGTCCATTCATAAGCGATGTCAAATCCCTGATAATGTAGTTCTTATGGTCGCTAGCCTGATGGGAGGGCTTGTTCCCTCGTCCCCCAACTCTTATGCTTTAATGAGTGCATTCTGACATATGGTGTTGAGTTTCCATTTCCTCATCTAGTCATGGGGATTATGAAATTTATAGGGTATCCCCCATTCAGATTATGGGTAATACTTAGAGACCTTTTATGACCACCATTTTGGTCTTTTATGAAGCAAGTGGAGCCAATCTTGACGTTTTCTTTGCCCAGTTTTTTAATATCTTCATTGTGCATGAGCAGAGTAAGCCTAATGACAGGGGATTGAAGTATTTTGTGAGGATTTGTGTTAGTAATGCAAGTGTAACTTAAAATAAACCTAGAGGAGGTTAATAGGTTTGATTGCATCTCATGATCAATTTTTGCATTTAAACTATTTTGCTTAATATTATCCTGATTAGGGAGGTCAAATAAAAAAAATATTTTGCTGGCAAATTCAAATAACCTAACATAAGTTTCAACTAAGTGATATGAAAAACGTCTCGAATTACTCACACAATAAGTTAATTATCCAAATCTTGATGAAATAAGTATATCAAAACACTAAAGTCAAATTTTAAACCATTACACTAGATCTAAGTGGTGTGTGTGATCTGAACTGTGTAATTGAGTAGAAAGCATTCACAAGGAAAATTTTATAAGGAAAAACCACCCACCAAGGGGTAGAAAAATCGTGGTACGCTCCAATTTCTATTTTTACTTGAAAAGAGTTTTTACACAAGGCAAGAATATACCTATCACATAAGCACACTCGTGTAGATACCTATCGTCCTTGAAATTTCCCCCCGTAGATGATAGAAATCCACATCGAGACCCGCGATGCAAATGAGGAACTCCAAGGTCCTCATTGGAATAAATGTCACCCTTCAACTTTTCCAATGAATCAATGTGCCTCTGATTTTAGATCTAGGAGTATAAAGCAATTCAAAAGTAGATTTTTTAATTGTAATAGGATAATGATGATCTGAAAATCACTCTCAATGCACTTACAAAAACACATAAACCAAGTCATGGATCTAAGTTTGAGTAGTTTTTTAAGAACAAGGGAATTTTATGTAAAAGAGAAGAAAAAATAGCTCTCAACTACGAAAATATGTTCATAGATATTTTTTAATTGTGTCACTTTTCCAATCATATTAAATGGGAGGAAAAATGACCTATTTATTGAATTTTTTTTAAAATTCTGCTCAATCTTGCGCACGGTTGACTTTTGTTATGCGTGCGAAGTCAGGTAGTGCTAACATCGATGTAAATCTGTGTGAACATATTCGTGCGCATGCATCCAATAAAGAACCATGCGAATTGTTAAAGGTAAAAACACATTAAAAAGCCTTTAACTGCACCAAGTCAAAATGGTAAACTCCCTAAAAAAATTCACAAACCTCAGAGTTAAAAATACACTTCTCCGTTAATATTTTAAAACAACTCAGATATTTTAAAAAGATCGTACACATGTGCGTTAGCCATTGATAATTCACAAAACTACAAAAGGGATATAGTTTTCAAATCAAGCATCCGATAATGGAAGTCTTACGATTTGATGAGCCTCTTAAATGATCTTGTAATTCAAAAGTCCATATACTTCTAAATGAACGTGCCTCCCTCAATTGTATCATGTATATATAACTTGAATGACTCAAATCTTTTGATACATGAATAAGCCAACTAATACATGATACGAAATTACTTTTTCACATTGCTCCTAGGGCTTCTTAGATCTTCCCTAGGGAGAAGTATAATTTCGTCAAGTCCTAGAAAGAGAGGTTTCATTGGTGGGGCTTAGGATACTCCAGACCCTAGTGAGAAGTTTAGTTACCCCATCATGTGGTGCACCCCTCCACTGTTGGGTAAGTTTTCCATGATATATTTCTTTCACTCTTTGGCCTAAAGTTGTTAAAATTTTCTTCGTGTTTCTTCTAAATTACATAATTTCTCACTCCTAGTCACGAGGAGACGGGGAGGCTGAAAGATTCCTTGAAGTTGGTAACAACCCCCTTTGAGATACTGGTCATTCCCCAGAGGTTGTTAAAGAATGTCTTACGTCCTAAGCCTCATATATCCCCATATGGAGGGGTGTATAAGGCTATAGAGGTCATCACTTAGGAGGAGGAAGAGGTCGATACCTTTGTCTTGATTCGCAAAAAGCACAAAGTGACGGCTATTGGTTCTCCTGAGGACTTTCCCTCTATCTCTGAGGTACCTGAGGCCAACAAGGGTGAGGAAGAGATAATGAAGAAATATGTTGTTCTACCTACCAACGTTGATGAGGTTTTACCTTCTATTGAGAGATTGGTTATCCTTGACTCAGGTTGTTCTCCAAGTAAGATTGTCAAGCTATCTCTTTTTAGATTTTAATTTTTAGATTTTCAATAAACCTTTACTTTTACTAACTTTTTGTGTTTGGGAGCAGTAGACCATCATAAAGAACAGAGGTTAGCTAGGCATTTATTTAATCAGACCTTCATCCCTCCAGTTTTGGTGAATGGTAATAGGTATAAAGACGTTAAATGCATAAAGTTCAATGATCTTATAAAGATGTATATTCCAGGAGACAACAAAGTATACTGAACTTAGTAACAAATCTGATCAAGAGGAAGAAATGTCATATTTCGAGACCATCATGAAAATCCTAACTTTTCTATAAGCATCTTTAAATGTAGGTGGGTATTCTTAGTCAACTTTTAATGTACCTTTTATTCAAGGGGACTTGTAGCCTCCTAGTCTTATCAAATATTATGAGCAGTCTAGTGTTCCCCTTTTATAGAGAAAGGAAGTGTTAAGGACCTTTCTCAAGTTTTATTACGGGTATTCATTAAAGGAGAATATCATGTAGGAGGTACCCTCTAAATATTCTGATAGGTTTGGGACCTCATACTAGGCTGAGGAATTTGTTGATAAGGGTGATGAAGTTGAGAGTAGGTTCACAAAGGAGAAATAATACTCACAACCGAAGTCTTCTGAGGGGATGGATATATATGCCTTAGCATGGAAGGTTTGACCATGCTGACTCGGACCAATTATTCTGAGATAGTCACCACGCTGAGTGGTAGGGGCATCCGAGCCAACTCTAAGGAGCCCATCCACATTCTCGATAAGGTCAACTTGTATGTTTATATTTCTCAAGACTGTTGTCTTTATTGTATTATTTTTACTTGTGTTACCCCTTTATATTTTAGACTCATCTCACTGAGGCCCTCGTGGAGATGCCATAAAGGGTCAGAGGAGTTTTAGAAGGCTTTGGTAATGGTAGGTTAGTGGTACATCAGACCTGTTGAAACTCACTTTCCTTTTTTCTTCTTTCTCTTCCTCGTCACTCACTTGGGAATCACAACAATGGGCCTCAAAACTGTCATGCACATGATTATCTCCAACGCTGGAAGATTTATATTTGGGCTGACATGACTAGTCATGAAAATAGTGAAGTTATGCTTCACGGGAGAATCACATTCCTCTTTCGACTCACTATAACTAAGGGTGGTGTTTTGGACTTTAGGCTTCTTACCTTCTTTCCTTAGTCTAGTAGGACACTCACACACAAGATGCCTAAACCCTTGGTATTCGAAACATTTTTCCCGATCATCCACTTGAAACACCCCATATTTTTTATGATTTTAATTATGGGATTAATTTAATTTAAAATAGGAATTAATTCGGAATAAAAATAAATATTAATTAGCAAGGCAAGGATTAATATTTGTTGAGTGTGTCATTGAGTCCAAATGGTCATTTTGAGTGTGCTATTGAGTTCGAAAGGGTCGAGATAGTCAGAAAAGTCTATCCGGGGATTTAGTTTGGGTTCTAGGGCACTTTCAAGCCATACCGGCACCCCGGAGGGGTTATTTTGGATTTTTGGGAGAATTAAACCTAAGAATTTTCTAAGTGTTAAATGTTTGATAAGTGAATGGAACTATGGTTGGAAAGGTGAGAAATTAAGAGAAGCCACAGAGAGGCCATAGGAGGAAGAAGAGAGGAATTTAAAGGCTAGAACCACCCTCTTGCACCACCACTACCACCGGATTGTAGATCGAAAAGGAAGGAACACCACTAGACCCATCTTCTTCAACGAATTAGACCTACCATATCAGACAAGTGTTTAAACTTGTGAATCTGTAGCACATAATGTATCCATGTTAGTGTAGGAACATTGTCCATAAGATTATGTTGAAATTAGGTTAAATTGGAAAGTGAATTTGATAATCTTGAATCAGAAACATGTTAAGTTTAATCATATATTGTATATAGGACGAAATTCATGTCTTCAGGAGATTCAAAATGATAAGAAATATGGGTTGTTCTACATTCTTGAAGAAAAATTAAGAAACTAGGGTTTTGTGTAAATTAAAGTTTTGATTGGTTCTTGAATGAATTTATATGGGATTTAATGTGTTATTTACTTTCAAAGTTGTCCCTATACCTTTGATGAATAATGGATTAAGTTGGTTGGGAGTTTGGAGAGGTGTAATGGAGTTTTAGAGAAAAACTTTTATGGAAAAATCGCAAAAACGTAAGGAAGATGATGAACAGTACCATTTCGAATCGATTCGTCCCAAGGCGAATCGATTCGGCTATTTGTCAAAAAAAGAAATTTCTAGATTTTTTTAGTTACAACAGTGTGGGAGCCGACCTCGTATTTTTCTGATTTTGTTTGAATTAGTTATTATTTTTCTACGGAAGGGAATCGATTCGGCCACCCAATTTTGGCAATGTTTCTCCTTTTGTTTAAAATCTTTGAGAAATTTTTTGGGATTAAATTATGGGAATTATTTTAATATATTTGGGATTATATTTGAATACTAGTAGGACAAGGTTGGGTATTTGGCTTAATTTTATAATGGAGAATTTAGAGCTAAACGTAATTAGGCTAAATTGAGAGAATTACCTAATTTAGGAAATAATTCGGGTCACGGGGATTCGAGGAAAATGATGACTTAGACCAATAGGTTATAGTGAGATACCTACTGATATTACGTGTAGAATAAAGGATACCCTTTTGAGTGGTGAGAAATACTCGAGAGCGTACATTCAAAAGTGAAGTTATAATTCATTAATACGTGGGATATTCGGGATAATAATATACCACGTATGGAACTTATGATATGGGACGTGAGTATACCTATATTTATAATATAAATATGTAGGTGGTGTGATTACCTATTGTATGATTTATTATTTTTATAACATACCTACGCTGCTTGCTATCGGTAGAGGTTTTCGCGTCATGGATGGTCTTATCCTAATGATCCCATTGGGGGGATTTTAGACTTGTACCCAGAACATAAGACCTTGAAAACGTACTATTCGAGTATATGATAGTTTGACGGTTGAATGGGAACATATGTATATGCGTGACCCATTTGGTTGGTGGTTTATGTTCGTCTCCAAAGTTTATGTGATTTGTATTTATGGTTCGAGAGAGATGTCGAGCCAATTGTCTTTCTTTAGTACGAGATGTACTGGGACTTGATAGCAGAGTATGCATGCACCAGGAGCTGAGTCTAGGGGTGCAGTGTTAATATATATGATAGTGTGCTGAATATATATATATACCCTTGTGCTATATTCTACTGTGCAGACTTAGTAGATGATCAAGATAAAGGAATCTGAATTAATTTAAGTTGTGAACACTTAACCATTAAATATGTAATTATCATTTGAGTTGGAAAGTTATAGAAATACATAATAATGTATTATAAGGGTTATACAGGTGAATAAATTGCGGGATAGCTTAGAAGGCTTATGATTACAACTAATTAGGTGTGTCAACGTTAACTAGAATGAGTTAGAGGTACGTTAGGCATGCAGAATAGTTGAAAGGTGAGAATCTCAAGTGAGAGCTGAAAAGCTAACATGTATATGGTATTTTCTTTTAAGAATTTTAAATACTTGCTAAATGTTTTCAAACCATTTTACACTCGGTCTCTGACCCGTTTCTTACAAATCTATTTTTTCTATGTAAATTATAGTAGGTTTCCAGCCATAGGGACGTCCGGCTTAGGAGTTCACTGAAGATTAACGTGCTGGAGCTACTATGGAAGTTGTAGTCCCTCGTTATTAGATGCCTTCACTATTTATCCATTCATATTTTGATGTGGTTATATCAATCCGGGCATGTTTCCCACTCTTAGTTTAGCTATCTCAAAGATTGTACTCTTTTATTTCAGTTTTGGATTTAGTTTTATTCAGATATTATTGTGTTAGATTTTAGGCTTGTGTGTTTTATCCAGTCTCAGTTTATTATTCAGTTATTCGTTATTCTTCGTATGGATTGAATGTGGTTTATAATTAATTTAAACTGATGTGTGATGATTAAAAAGATTAAAATTTTTGACACTAGCTTAATTAATTATTAGGTGATTGATAAAGTAAATGTTTTTTGACAGTGATGATGAATGAACCAACTGGATATTCCAATTTAATCTAATAAAGGACTGATCTCCCGGTTTTTAATTGGCCGGGGTGTCACAGGTGGTATCTGAGCATCGGGTTTTAGAGTCTTTAGGATCTGTGGGACTTATTATGTTTCAGCTTAGCATTCTTTGATATAAAACCTTATTATAGGATTGTTTTATTCCTCTAGTTATGCGATTTATGCTCTCCTGCGATTAAGTATAGTTAATCCAAATTATATGCGAGTTCGATTGTGCTTCGTACACCTAACAATATGGGACGACCAACGAGGGTTGTTAGAAGGACTGCAGGAGAAGAGGCACAGTAGGAGCTATGAAGTATTCGGGGAACGGTGATCACGATAGGAATCATCAAAATTATTATCTAAGAAGATGATTAACGGGACAAGCTCTCGGGAGAAATGACTATTCCCAAACACTGTTATAGATAACCGTAGTTCAAATTCAGACTCACCCAGCGTAGTCGACAAAGGAGACAGTCGGGGGAATTCTTTCGAAGAATTGCCTATAAGGATTTGAATAAGAGATGAAATGTGTGGGTCAATAGAAGGAGAGAATCCAAAGGTAATAGTGTAGGGTGGAGTGCAGTGACACTCAGAATTAAATTTTGTGCGAAATGTTTTAGCTTATAGGAGCAGTATAGAGCAGTGATAACCAGTCACCACGTATTAAGCAATATATAGAGAATTAAAAGAGAGGATGCGTGTGGTTTGACCGTAAAATCTTCCATCTACTGTTCAGACAGAGATACGAATGGAATTATGATCTTATCACAAGTAGGTCAGGTAGAGACTGACCAAGAAAGATAAGTTAATTTGTTTAGCAAAATTTGTAACCGAAGAAGGGGATATGGAGAATAAAAAGGGTCCGTAAGTTGAAAATGGACCATGGATAGAATACACAAGCATGAAGGGGAGATATGCCTAGGGTGACTAGTGTCGATGTCGTCAAAGTCGTATGTGTACAAGGGTGCATCAACGCTTATAGGAGAAGGGAGCCAAGATGATTGGAGAATTTAAACAAAGAGCAACACTAAATTTAACGATACGAGTGAGGCACCACAAGAGGGTATACCCGGTAGAGGAACCATTTAAATGCTTTAGATAGTTTAAATTCTTACCAAGTTAAGGTAGATTTATTCAGGGTCATCAAGGCCAGTAACAAGTTTTATTGGGCTAGAAGAGCAAAACGGACAACGAGGGAAGCGATTGGGGCGAAGACTACCAGGTCCGAGGTAAGGACACCCCGACATGGCCATGAAGACATAGATAGAGGAATGACGCATGAATGTGTCCTATGTATGGTGATTAGACCACCTGGACTTAACGGATACATAATGAGAATGTGAGAACTATCAGACTAGGAAAGTAAATGAAAATGATGCTAGTGGAGTATAGTAGCAGCATGAGAGAAATTTTTAGCGGGAGAATTGGGTTAAGAGATTCAGACCCAGAGGCTATCAACCTGAGAAATCATTGGGATCAGGTAGGACCAATAACGTCCTCCACAGTAACAACAACATTCCTATTCCTCAAGATCGTTAGGACCGAGGAGATGGTGAGGGAGGCCAGTAGGGCCAAGGCTAGAAGCAAGAAAGTTTCTTTGGCAGGTTATTACGGTTATGGAGTGACAGCCCACACGAAGAAGGATAGCCCAAACTAAGACAAAGGGTAACCACAAGATGAGATCTTGTAGATACAACCGTTACTGCTGAAAAATGGGTCAGTTCCGGTACGAGAGTTATGCTCAGGGACCCATTGACCATGCAAGGTAAGCTGCAAATAGAGATAGAGTAATTGCCTTATCCTTATAAGTGGGGGATGATGTTTCGGGTGACTTGGGTAAGTCACAATAATTGATTATTAACACTAAAAATTCAAGTGTGCATCGGGTTTAGCGGGTGCGCTGGCGGTAGTAGCCTTGTTATGTATATAATTACCATTGGGTAGCGAGACTTTTTGTGCCACCTACGAGGAGGAGCGGGAGTGGACACTAAGAAATTTTTTATATTACATAGTGACTTTTGCTCCTTTTAGGTGTTATAATAGTAGAGCATATTATTATTATATTGTGTAGTGAATGGATACCGAGCCTTTGAGCGATTGTAAAATGTGTGATAAAACTATCGTACTCGTTATTTCAGGGTTAAATATATTGTTTTACGGGGTATCGCCCGAAATAGGGTTGAGCCTGCATATATATTGTATTGTATCATAGACTTCGGTGAGTATGTTGTCTTATTATATTCGATCCCGGTGAGTAGGAACGTTTACTGATATGATTCAAAGTATATTGATTTATTGTCGAGCAGAGAGATATAACTCGTTAATTATATAGCGATGAGAACTTAGTGATAGTGAGAGTGTTGTGTTAGAGGTCGTATTAAAGAAATAAAAGTGGATGAGTAGACTTTTATATCAGCAGATGGAAATTCGGGGGTACATGTTATGGACTGAGGGCTTAACGGATCTCGACGACCACCAATGTTAGATAGTAGTGTATCGGGGGGTTCCTTGTTTGGATTTCACTTTGCGAAACATCCCACGCATGAAACTTAGTGAACGTTGGAGGTTGATAGATGTTTTTCCATTAGTACATGGGTTTAGTACCTAGTTATTACACGTATATGTAGATATAACTATGAGTTAATAGTTATATTATGAATTAAGGCCGGTGGAGCCGTATAGTGTTAAAATGCGAAAATGTTACTAATTATTGACACCACGAGCAGAACGGTGGGACAACCTAAGAGATACTTAAGTGGAAATGTAGGGTGGCTGAGTATGACCTTACCAACTAGTCTTGCTAAGTATGAGTTACAGTTTGAGATAAATGTAACACGTCTAGTATGGTTGTGCAGAAATGCAGAGAGTATAGGGTGTATGGGTGCCCTAGTTAATCATATCTTCAATAACATTGACGGGGAGCGGATGTGAAAATGTAAGAATACATGTACGCATATGGATAGATTTGAAGTAGAACTAGCACGAGACAAATGGGTAACGAAGTTGCTTAGTGGGCTAGGGAAATCACTAGAGACCAAGGAGTAAAGGGATAAGAAGTGATTATAGTAATGGAAAGTACAAGGAATGTATAATGTAAATTCTCGAGAATAATCAGCAGTCACTCGGTGCAAAGGAGTAATAAGACGAGAGCTATGTCATAATAAAATTTAAAAGATTTTAAAGTAGGTCACGAGAAGTCAGGTATTATTGCATATATCTCCCACAGACAGATAGATCACGAGTTCGAATGGTAGTGTATAGACCTTCGGACTAAAGACTACCATTAATAAAGGGAATCGAGTGATAATGTAATGTTCCAAAAATATTAAAAGAGGTGGAAGTATAGGTATGATGAGAACAACTGATGAAGGGAGTTAACACGTGAGAATATTGGAAATTTTTTCTTTAGTAGACGAAATAATTTAGCCATGCATAGAGAGACTCATATTAATGACAAAACGGAAATGAAATTTTAAAGAGTAATGAAAGCTCCAAGGTGAATTGTTAAATTAAAATGATAAAATATTTCGATATGTGATAACTAAAGATAATTAGACACTAGAATAGAGCGGTAAGGGAAGATCGTTGAACGTAAGGATGTCATTAGTAGAGATATAGGGAGAATAGCATAATGACACTGAGATAGTGAAATTTCATGGGGCGCCACTTGATAATGTGTCCGACCCGGACAAGATTTTTAAGCCTCAATTTTTGAGAGAGTTTTCAGAAGGCTATAGGTATTGAGTTACGATTGAGTACGGCTTATCACCGGCAGATGGACGAGCAGACAGAGAGGATTAATTAGATGTTAGAGGATATGCTATGGATGGGTATCCCTGATTTTGGAGGAGGCTGGGAGCAGCATCTTCCACTGGTGGAGTTTGCATACAATAACTCCTATCAGTTTACTATTAGCATGGCTCCATTTGAGGCCTTATATAATATAACTTGTAATTATAATGCTTATTGGCTATAGGTGGGAGACGACAAGCTATTCAGACTGGAGTTGATTCAGGATACTTTGTCCAGGATTGAGATGATTCGAAGTCGCAAACGGGTAGCTCGGGATAGACAAAAGAGTTGCGTCTAGGCCAAACGGTTCTTCCCGTAGTTAACCATGGGGGACTAGGTATTGCTACGTGTATCTCCTATGAAGGGGATAATGAGATTAGAAAAGAAGGGGAAATTGGTACCAAGGTACATTGGCCATTTCCTATCATCGAGCGGATTGGACCAGTTGCATATAGACTTGGGTTGCCGGAGCACTTGCATAATATTCATGATGTGTTCCATATTTCTTTATTGAGAGGGTATTTCCATGATCAGTTAGCTTACACTCATAATGCGATAGAGGAGATTGACTTACAGCCTGATGCTTCATACGAGGAGAGGCCAGCAGCTATCCTAGATCATAGTGAGAGGAGATTGAGATCGAAGGTGGTCCCACTAGTGCAAGTTTAGTGGGGACATCATAATATCGATGAGTCTACTTGGGAGCGCGAGGATGAGAAGCGTAACAAATATCTAGACTTCTTTACTCCAGGTATAATTTTATTTTCGAATTTCGGGACGAAATTCCGTTATAAGGGGGACGTATGTAACACCCCGTATTTTTTATGATTTTAATTATGGGATTAATTTAATTTAAAATGGGAATTAATCTAGAAAAAAAAAATATTAATTAGCGATGCAAGGATTAATATTTGTTGATGTGAATTATATTGAATATTACTTAGTGAATAAAGTAATATACGATTATGAACTTATTTAAAAATTGTCGCAAGTAAGAAATACGACAGTTATGATAATTAAGTCAGGATGCGCGTGCCAGTCGTGTCGGAACTCTATTTAATGAAATAACAAGTAATTAATTTTTAAGTCATCCAAATGGTCATTTTGAGCACACTATTGAATTCGTAAGGGCCGAGATAGTCTGAAAAGTCTACCTCAGGGTTTAGTTTAGGCCCCGGGCACTTTTAGGCCATACCGGCACCCCGGAGAGGTATTTGCGTCATTTGGATTTTGGGGAGAATTAGGCCTATTAATTTTCTAAGTGTTAAATGTTTCATAAGTGAAGCTAACTATGGTTGGAAAGGTGAGAAATTAAGAGAAGCCACAGAGAGGCCATAGAAGGAAGAGGAGAGGAATTTCAAGGCTAGAACCACCCTCTTGCACCACCATCGGTGGATTGCAGATCGTAAAGGGAGGAACACAACTAGACCCATCTTCTTCAACGGGTCAAACCTCCTATATCAGGCAAGTGTTTAAACTTGCGAATCTATAGCATATAATGTATCTATGTTAGTGTAGGAACATTGTTCATAAGATTATGTTGAAATTGGGTTAAATTGGAAAGTCAATTTAGTGATCTTCAATCAGAAACATGTTAGGTTTAATCATATATTGTATGCAGGATGAAATTCATGTCTTCAGGAGATTCAAAATGATAAGAAATCTAGGTTGTTCAATGTTCTTGAAGAAAAATTAAGAAATTAGGGTTTTGTGTAAATTAAAGTTTTGATTGGTCCTTAAATGAATTTATAAGGGATTTAATGTGTTATTTACTTTCAAAATTGTCCTTATACCTTTGATGAATGATGGGTTAAGTTGTTTGGAGTTTGGAAAGGTGTAATGGAGTTTTGGAGAAAAACTTTTACGGGAAAATCGTTAAAGCGTAAGGAAGATGATGAACAGTACCATTTCGAATCGATTCGTCTGTTTGTCAAAAAAAGAAATTTCTAGATTTTTCGTTATGATCGCGTGGAAGCCGACCTCATATTTTTCTGATTTTTTTTTAATTAGTTATAATTTTTCTACGGAAGGGAATCGATTCGTCTGCCTAGTTTTGGCCAAGTTTCTCCTTTTGTTTAAAATCTTTGCGAAATTATTTGGGATTAAATTATGGGAATTATTTTAATATATTTGGGATTATATTATAATACTAGTAGGATAAGGTTGGGTGTTGGGCTTAATCTTATAATGGAGAATTTAGAGCTAAACATAATTAGGCTAAATTGAGAGAATTACCTAATTTAGAGAATAATTCGGGTCACGGGGATTCGAGGAAAATAATGACTTAAACCAGTAGGTTATAGTGAGCTACCTACTGATTGTAATACCCCGAAATTCTACTTAATTACTTTTTATTTAAATTACGCGAGTAGAGTAATTTAATGTGATATGTTTTATTTAAATTACGTGAGTAGAGTATTTCAATGCGATAAAAGACGTTTTATTTAAATTACGTGAGAAGAGTAATTTAATGTGAAATAATGATTAATGAAGATTAAAATGAGGATATACAAATTTACTAAACGTGAGTAGTAAATTTTGAATGTTGTTAAGTACGGTCTAGTGATTATATAGACGTACCTGAGTTATTTCAACCGAGTGTCACGCGTAGACAAAAATGGTAGATGAGATTAGAAAAATATTTTAGGAGACTCAAACGATAATTTAGAGTCCACAGATGATTCCGAAAGGGTCAAATTAGTCAAAATAGTGTACCTGGGGGTACTAGTTGAGTGTCGGGTCATTTTCGGGCTAAACCGGGACCATTCGAGGGCTTTTTGGTCTCTTTACATTTATGGGTAAGTAGACCTACGAATTTTGAAACCCTAGATCAGATTATAAGAGGTGAGCTAGGGTTAGAAAGAAAGAAAATACACCATAGCCATTAGAGAAGAGAGAGAGACAATTTCCTAAGGCAAAAGAAGGAAGGAGGGGAAATTCTAAAGAGATTTCACCCCCAAAGTTGTTGGGAAGGAGGATTGAAGGATCAAAATCACCAACCATCATCAACAACCACGAAATCAGACCCTACAAATCATAAGGCAAGTGGTTATTTGCAAAATAAATTGAGTTATAATACCCATATTTAAGCTTGATTAAGAACATGGTGTATGTAGTACATTTTTGGGAGAAAAACAATTGATTATGATCCATGATTGGTAGGGATTGCATGTAGTACATTTTTGGATCTCCAAATATTCTGATATCATAGGAAACTAGATGATTGAATCGAACTAAAAATCTAGAATTATGATGAAAGATGTAAAGAATGTATTTTTAGGGTTCTTGAATATTAGTAAGATTTTTAGTTAACTTGGCCAAGATTTATAATGATTTTGTTGTGATAAATCGTTAGTAATCATCCCAGAACATGTAGGAATGATTAGAAATTGTTGGTTGCAAAGATGGTGGATTATCATGAAAGATAGATAGATAAAAATGGTGAAACCCGCATGAAGAAGACGAACTGGGTCTGTCACTGCTTCATCGATCGATCGACCCTTGAATGTCGATCGATCGAGCAGTCGATCGATCGACCATATCCCCTCGATCGATCGACCCTGGCTGGACTTTAGAGAATTTTGTGAATAAATTTCTTTTAATTACCGTCGCTTAATGGGAACCTTAGTAATGATATTTTACCTATGAGGAAACCTTATAATCACCAGTAGGTGTACCATTAAATTTCTTCATAAATGATTGAGTGGGAATTTTGGAGAAATGGACCAACGGGAGAACGATCGATTGAGCTGTATGTTGAGATTGTGAGAATTTAATTACGGAAAGAGTGAGATTTAATTCCGAAAAAATACCAGTAGGTTAAAGTTAACTTAACTACTGAATTAAGGGAGGGGTAACTAGGGCCCTTAGAGTTGCGTGAATACTCGAATAAATACAATAGTGAAATAAATTGTAAATTAATGAGTACTGTGAAAATAAGTAAAATATATTACGTACGGGCATGATTTGATAGTTTGGGTGTGTACCTACTAAATTATATAAAGTTTGGGTTAATAGAATTTTACCTAAATTAATTATGTTAGGGTCGATGTGACATTCCGAACTAACAAAAAGTTATTATATGTTTGGGGTCGATGAAAAATGTCGAACCAAACTTTAAACTGGTGTCGCGATGAAAGAGTCCAGAACCAAAATATGTGTATATATTTATATTTTTAAATAGTTGGGGTCGATGGATTATTCCGAACCAACTTTTACTTGGGGTCGATGAATCATTCCGAACCAAGAGTCCTTTATGTGTAATAAAAGGATATGTTAGTGATAACTGATATTAAATACATTATTGTGTGATAAAATGTATTCTATGTGTATAATCTACTGATTTAGAATAGTAGACAATGAAATGAATTGTAAATGTCTTAGTAAAAATTTATAGTGTGATGTAATTATTACAAGAATAAGGACAACGAACAGTAAATAAGTTACCTACGGTTATGGGTAGTATAACTAGGTAGACTAAGTATCCTCAATAGTTATGTACTATAAAAGAGAGGTGAGGATGTCCAAGGGAGTTATGTGAAACTTTAATATGTGTAATCAATAACTCAATTGTGATAACTGCTTGCAAAATATTTTCAAATGTTTTGAGTACTAACTCTTGCTATGTAAAAATTTTAAAAACCTTTTAGGTGCCCATGCACAGGGACACCCAGTATGATTTCATTCCATAGATTTGGGAGCTGCAGCACGTGTGGATGTTGCAGGGATTGTTTAGACGCTTCCTCTTTTTCAGTTCTAGTGCAGGATCTCAGTTTTAGTATTCTTAGTTGGGACATGTTGTCCTATATTTACTTTTACAGTTTACTCTAGTTATGGATTTTTAGTTGTCTTTTATTGGCCGTGGTTTTCGACAAGACTTTACCTGCATTCAGTTATTTATGCAAACTGTTTTAGTATTACTAGAATTGTAATGTGTTGGTATGGATTATTTATTCTGCTTAAGAAAGATAAAATTTGGCACCCGTTTAATTTCACTTAGGTGGTTAGTAAATTAAAAAGATTTCGGCAGTGATGCTAAGAATGGACCATTTAAGAAACATGTTTAAATTGAATTAAGGCTTGATCACCCAAGGTTTAATTAGGAGGGGTGTCACATTGATATTATGTGTATAATAAAGAATACCCTTTTGAGTGGTGAGAAATACTCGAGAGCGTACGTTGAAAAATGAAGTTATAATTTATTAATACGTGGAATATTCGGGATAATAATATACCACGTATGGAGCTTATGATATGGAATGTGAGTATACATATATCTATGATATAAATATGTCGGTGTTGATTGCCTATTGCATGATTTATTATTTATATGACATACCTACGCTGCTTACTATTGGTGGAGGTTTTCGTGTCGTGGGCGGCCTTATCCTGATTAGCCCGTTGGGGGGATTTTAGACTTGTACCCAGAACAAAGGACCTTGGAAATGTAATATCCGAGTGTATGATAGTTTGACGGTTGAATGGGAATGTATTTATGTGTGTGACCCATTTGGCATGCCAATTCAATTATCCTTCTTTAGTACGAGATGTACTGGGACTTGATAGCAGAGTATGCATGCATGAGGAGCAGAGTCTACGGGTGAAATATTTGTATATATGATAGTGTGATGAATATATCTATCTATATATATATATATATACCCTTGTGCTATATTCCATTATGCAGACTTAAGAGATGATAAAGATAAAGGAATCTGAATTAATTTAAGTTGTGAACACTTAACCATTAAATAAGTAATTATCACTTGAGTTGGAAAGTTATAAAAATACATAACAATGTATTATAAGGGTTATATAGGTGAATACATTGCGGGATAGATTAAAAGGCTTATGATTACAACTAGTTAGGTATGCCAACATTAACTAGAATGAGTTATAGGTACATTGGGCGTGCACAATAGTTTGAGAGGTGAGAATCTCAAGTGAGAGCCGAAAAGCGAACATGTATATAGTATTTGCTTTTAAGCATTTTAAATACTTGTTAAATGCTTTCAAACCATTTATACTAAGGCTCTGATCCTTTTCTTGCAAATTTATTTTTCCTATGTATATTATTATAGGTGTCCAGTCACAGGGATGTCCAGCTTAGGAATTCACTGAAGATTGACGTGCTGCAGCTATTGTGGAAGTTACAGGCCCTCGTTATTAAATTCTCCACACCTCAAAGAAGGAAATTTGGGTTTACTTCTACATCCCTAAAATAAGAAGACTTGTTTTAGTTGCGGCGTTCTCACATGGTGAAAGGCACCATGTGTGGTTGACGGTTGTTCCCAAAAGCTTCATTGGTGGATTCTAAGGTTCCGGTGGAGTCCGGGATTGTCGGCTAAATAGAGGTTGATATAAGAAGACGCGTCAAGGGCTTGAAGGGAGTCGAGTCGAGTTGTGTAATTCATCTGTCTTGTATTTGTAAAATTATGTACTTAGTGGACTTAAGGCTGGGGTCGTCCGAGGTTTTTCCCGTTATGGGTTTTCCTCGTACATCATGGCGTAGTGGTTTATTTATTTTATCTTTTGCAAAATCACATTAGATGCATGCTTAGGTAAAAAGATAAAATTGAAATATTTAATTTGGTGCAAATTTAATTTTGGTAAATATTAATTTAATTGAAGTCGTTATTTTTATTGGATAAAATTTGGTTTGGCCAAATTTACAAAATTGAATTAATTATTTGTTAGGCAAATTTCTAGGACTTGGGTTAAATTTATTTTGGGCTAAAAGTTAAATATTCACAAGTTTGATTTAAAGTGCAATTTTTAATTTTGAGAAAATTAAAATCCGATTTATTTTAATTTTAATTTTGGAAGAATTAAAATTGTAATATTTTAATTATGAATCTTGAAAAGATTATTCTCTTTAATTGAACCATCCGTATTCCGCACATAAAGGAAATTATTTTTAATTTTATTTTTAAAATTTGGGGGCATGTGCGTCATCAAGTGGTATCAGAGCCGGAGCGCTAATTTATCGCGTTAAAGATCCTTTTTCGGCCTTAAAATTTTTTTTGTGCCCCTTATATTTTTAGGTGGTTCATTTTTTTACTCACTCTCATTTTAGTTTTGTATCTCTCGATGGGACATCCCAATGATAAATTGTCCAATGTTTTTAGTGATAACGAAGATTTGGATATTCAAGAGAAGTTTAATGAGCTTTTGAGTCGAAATGAAAAATTAACGGAATTAAATTTGAGATTTGCAAAAAGAATTAAATTTCTTGAAAATGAAAATTTGTGTTTTAAGTCTAAAATTGAATTTTTGCAAATCTTCCAAACTCAAAACGATATATTCCGTGAAAAGCTCGTGGACTTGAATTACAATTTTAATATTTTAGAAATGTCCAAGAAATAGAGTGATAATAGAGTCCTCGTTTTAGAAAAAGAGTTAGAGAACTTGAAATTTTTTAAAGTTTGTGCCGATGAAGAAAATATTTTAATAAATAATTTTGCGACACATGAAAAGACTCTTAGGGACAAGTTCGCTCACTTTGAGGGGGTGCGTGATAACCTTCAAAGGGATATAGAAAATTTAAAGAAGGTGCGTCAAAAAATTTAAGAGTCTAATTTATTACTTGAGTTCGAAATTTTAAAATTAAAAAATGATTTAGAATACTCGAGTAGTTGTAGTAGTGGTTCTGGCTCGTCCTGTTCTAATGCTTTCGTTTCTAAAGCCAAGACCATTGTATATTTTAGAGGATCAGCTTTATCCAAGGACGTTAGAAAAGGTCACACCTTAGGTTACATTCCTCATTTTTTACAACTGCTCGCATTGTGGTAGGAAAGGTCACCTTAGGTCATTTTGTTTTGATCTTAGAAGAGGTCCTAGGAAGTCTATGTCTAGTTTTTCATTGGGTCCCAAATCCCGTCATTTTAGATATACATCTATTTGGATTAGGAAATCTCTTTTAGAGGTGCTAGATGTTAGACTCATTGATTCTCGCATGCTTGCACATGACCCCCCGCATGCTATATCTTACGGGTGATTGCTTGCATGTTTACATACACTAGCTTTGTGCTACATGTCATATTTTATTGCTAGTTATATGTTTGTTTGTTATTTTCTAGTCATTGATTTATCACATATCTCATGCTAGAAATTATGACTTGTTTATCATTTGTATTATATTTGTTCATTTTAGTTTGCCTTAAATGAAAAATACAAATAATTGTTGTTTGTCTTTTGAGTAAATATTTTTAGTTTTAGCTAAAATTTTGAAAAACTCAAAAAGATTTTATTTTTGTGTGTATTTTGATTTTACACACATTTTGTGGCATATGTTGTGTTTGAATCCTCAATCCGCTACCATGTGGCTAGAACTTTTGGTTAAAATTTTAATCCTTGAAATGTTCTTTATCGTGCTTACATAGAGTAGTTTAAGTTTGACTTGCTTAATGGATTCACTTTTATATGCCTTTTTTTCACACACATGCACGAGCTTTTTGAATCTTAACTTCACATGTTATATTTGAGCTTTGTGAGGTGTTCTCCTACCAATCTAGTCATTTACATACTATGTGACCTATGAGGACTAGTGCATGTTAAAATCCGTTGCACGTGAGAATTGAGTGATAAAAAATTATATATATACTTGTGCACGGGGAAGGGCTCCGAAAGGAAATATTTTTTCCTTTGCGAGTAAGCCACCGTTTGCTATGGAGCTAAAAGAAATACGTGGTCCAAAGGCTTAAAAGAATTTGGCATTAAAAGAAAATATTTAGCCAAGGACTATATTTGTTTAGTTTGATATAATCACTCAAATAATAATATGCTTATTTTGAGGGAGTTTGGATGGTATATCAATGGTTTGCACAATGTCCGTTTATCCTAATTGTACTTCAAATGCCATGACTCTATTGGTTTGTATAATCATCAACATGTTAGGCTTGTATGCATTGTGTTTGTTTGTTCATGAGTTCACTTTATCCTGTCACATAAAGGCTAAATTCTAGTTTATAAAGTTTTACAATCAAATGCGAACTCCATGAACATGTTTAAGTGATTGGGTTTTAAATTCTTTAGTTCCTAGTTCACACCCCATCACTTCCGTTTCCATATGACACATTTATGCCATAAGAGTGTGGAAAACTCATATTATAATACTTTGTGTCATTTGTGAGTTTATATCTATATATGTGTGCTTGAATATATTTTATATCTATTATGTATACATATATATACGATATTATGTTTTATTTTGAGTCTTTGCCATTTTAGCTAGTCCGCATATGCTTGTAATTCATAATTGTTATCTAACTTGTTGCAAAATTATGTTTGATATCACATGCCTAGTCTCACAAATTCAAATTGGTATCATTTTGTTCGCATCGTAGTTAGTATCTATTATTACTTGCTTGAATTAGTTATTGTCTTTTGTTGCCCGTAGCTCTTAATGATCCTATCTCTTAAGCATCGTTTTGTTTTACTTATTTTCCCTTATTTATGTCCCTTATGTAGATTTTAGGGGGAGAAAATTGCTCTTAATATTGTATTGGGGGAGAATTATGTATTTAATTTATTCTATCACCTTTGTCTATTCCTGAACAAAAAGGGGGAGAAGTGGGAGATTTAGCTTAGGGGGAGTCGCTACCTTCTTAGGTAATTCATATTGGATAAAAGGGAAGAATAAATTTAGGGGGAGCATTTAATTTACTTGCATTTAATTCTTATATTTTATATCTCCTATGCGTGTAATGTTTTGCTTAAGTGTGCGGGATTTATTATTCTCGACGGTAACTTTCTTTCGGCAAAGATAGTGTTCCTTGGGTCTTGAGTCAAGTTGTACTCTTTACTTTTGGGTGGGATGTTTTTTAGTCTAGTAGAGATTGACATCCCTTTATGATTTTGTTATACCAAAGGGGGAGATTTGTAAGGACACAAATTTCCAATTGAGTCTTAATGTAGTGTTGTCTCAATTTCGGACAAAAACACTTGAGTTATAGGATAGAGTTATTGAGCATCCGTCAAGCCTATAACATGTTAAAGTTGAAGAAGTTGCGGCCTGATTTTCAAGAGAACATTGATTAACGGTGAAAAGTGGGATTGCGTCAAAACGTCGATAGTTGTTTTCTGTTCACCGCCTCAATACAAAAACCTAAATTTTGACTGCACTTGCGATACAAGTGTAGAGGTAAGTCGAGTATCGAAAATCCACAGAGACGAGTTGCTAGAATTTAATTGGTTCAATATTCCTAAATAAAAGTGTAAAAGATAAATATGAACAAAAAGGAGAAGATGCAAAAAGGGAAATGATTAATCTAGGCGAGTATATTGAAACTAGATTAACAAAGTGGTAAAAACTATAGGTTGTGTCTAATATCCCTCACCCGAGTTAATTAGTATAAAATGATTACATGGGTCGACGAGTTATTATAAATGCGTCTCGTTTCGACAGTTAATTAAATCAAGGGTTGTCACACCGCTAAATTCGCATAAAAGCCTAATGTGATTTTGGCGTCAAAAAATACCCCGAAAATTACGCACGCAAGGTCATAAGCACGGAGCATACATGATATGCCCCGTCAAATCCCCCAGGCGTAATAACTAGGACAACACACCCTAAATAGACCCGTAAACACCATCACCAAAGCAAAACAACATGTCAACCTGGAATGAGTTCAATCCGACACAACCTTGACTAACTTCGCTAGAAAGCATATTAAAAACGCGGTAAATAAACACAATAAATCTACACTAGAAAGCAACTGAATGAAAGCATGTAAATAAAACATGTAAACTAAATTAGAAAGCAAGAAATAAAGGAAATACAACTATATTAAATGGTAGGGAAGATGAATAGTCAACTTATAAACCAAATTGCGTATCAAACCAAGAAGAAATGAAGAAGAACGCTCCAAATCCCCAAACCCTAAGCTAAAACTAACCTAAAATGAATTGTTTGTGATATTTACAACACAATCGGTTTATATAGTAAGTGGAATAAAATTAGAAAATAAAAGGGAAAATATCTGCAGAAAACAGGGGATCGATCGATCGATCCCTTTGATCGATCGATCGATCACTCAGATATGAGCCCACTACTTCCCATAGAAGAATGAAAATTTTGGGATCGATCGATCAACCCTTTGACCGATCGATCGATCGATCAAGCAAGTCTGCATCAATCTTCCTCCTATTTTGGCTTAATTGGAAATCCCTTCCGCTAAAAACGCTGTAACTTCTTCGTTAGGGATCGAATTCGCACATCGTTCACGGCCACACGAAGCTTGCGAGGAGGGATAAAACTTTCATGAGATGTTGGGCCAGGTGCCCAAGCTGTGAATTGATCGAAATGCCCTTGAACGTGCGATTGCGTACGGAAATTAGCCGGAATGCATCCGAACTTCACACGTAGCATCCAAATACCTATAAAAACTCAATTAACTCCTGCAAAGCATGTTAACAAAGAAATCTGAGGTTGTCTGGTTAACGAGCATAAATATAGGGAATAAGATACCCGAGGGGGCTAAAATGCGTAGGTTCGAGGGATAAAATATGCAATATTTGCGTATTATCACACCCCTTAACTTACACATTGCTAATCCCTAGTAATGAAATAGGATACAACAAGAACAACAATTAAACCAAAAGCAGGATACGAGTACAAAAATATGGTATAAAAGCATAAGGCCACTTTCAAGGGCGATTCGATTGCATTTAGCATATGAAATAAGACGTTAAACCCCTAGGTCACTATGGTGGATGAGTGTCATCTCGTGAGGGTTTTCAGGGATGATACCCACAAACATCATATGGTTTCCTCAAAATATGCCCAACCCAACATGCGACAAGCCCAATAATAGCGAATAAGATTTCATACGCATTATTAGCAAAGTGAATGAATTCAAACAAAAGTCCGAATCATTAACATTATAGAATGCACCTCATAGAATTGAAACCTTAAAATGTGAGAGGGGAGCGACTACATGCAAAGTGTGATTTGGAAAAAACTTAAATAAACTGGATACTAAATAAAGCAGGCATATATTCAATCCTCACGGGCATTACACTCATCAAGCGAATTCACTCGAAACAGGGAGGTAACACACGGAACATGCGGGGATAAAGAGTACATGTAAATGGAAATTATGCCGCACGCATGTCACAAATGAATAACGCTATATAGGAAATTAAAAATTGTAATCTCAATGAAAGATGCCGCACATTAAAAGAGGCAAAATGTATTTTCACAGATTATCAAAACTATTTAAACCTTTGAATTACATCTACTTAAGATCACATAGGACTTTAATAGGGTTATAATGTAGGTTTAGCTAGGGCACGAAATGGACTAAATAAAGAAAAGCATACTAAGTTACTAACATGTGAGCAAAAACATGGACTAAATAAAGAAATGGATAGAATATCCCACACCCCTTAACTTAAAACTTGACAATGTCCTCAATGTGAATTAAGAACCAAGTTAAAGAGTGGAAAAGAGCGATATTACCCAAAATTGGAGCGGTCCCTATGAGAACAAGTTCAAAGAATCTACAAAACAAGTTAGTACCGAGCATAGCAAAAAAAAATAACAAAGAATTAACTAATTACACTAGACTAAATTAAAAAGGAAAGAAAAGATAAAAAGAATAAAAAGCTAACTATATACAACCTACTATTTAGGCTTCACACTAACTGTACACTAGAAGTCTATATAGTTGAGGGTCCACCATGAAAATGATTTGACTTTGGAAGATAACCGGTGTCCCCTCACTTTCAAGCATGCCCTCCGAAAAAAATGAATTCCGTTTGAAAAACGGAAGGCATGTGTAAGGCGGAAGAAATGAACCACCGTCAATTAAAAGTTTTGGAGGGACGATGGGGGATTTGGATTGAATGGATGAAAAAAACATGTATGGACCGAGAAAAGAAGAATATCCTCCCAAGGATTTTGAAATTGGAATGGGAGGTGGCGCACATGAGGGCAAAGATGCCTTCATGGAAGGCGACTAGAGCAAGTACTCCTCATCGGCGAAAAGGTTTAAAACATTAACATTCGAAACTGAATCATCGGGTACTTATGACAGTGTGATAACAGAAAATGAAAATGGGGAGGAAAGAAATTCAAATTGAAGAGATGCATCATCATCGCTTGAAGATTGAGTTTCGAAAGAAATAAGATCATTTTCAATGAAATGTTCTTCTTTGGGAGCCAAAGAAGAAATCATTTCATTGCAAATAGATATTACGTCATTTTCATCCTCACTTTCAATATCTATTACGCAATGGGCAAAGTAGACAATGATTTGTTCCAAAGTAGGCGCAAAGTCCTCATTTGGTTCAAAACATTCCTCGACTTCAAAAGTCTCGGAAGCAAAATCGTACGGATTCAAATAATAAATCCAATTCATATTCCCACAAACGATTTTCTTCCCGATAGTGATTTTCAAGTTTCTCATTTTAAAGCGTACGCAAGCCCTCACCGAATGTCATAGGCTGAGGTGTTGATTCTTGAAAATGGGAACTTTGAAAATTATCATCGGACTTAAACTTAAACTCATTATTATAGGAATTTTGAAAACTATTGTAGTTCGTTTCAAAATTCCTGTTATAAGGAGTCAGAGGCCCAAAATCGTTATCATCATTATCAAAATTCCAATAACCCAAGTTTTGACTTTTGTTATACTCGCCCAAAGTCATATTTGAATTTGTAATTTTTTGGGACTCTAAGTATTGACCGAAAATCATAGGATTATGAGCATTTTGAGAATTATAACAATGATTACCGAAAGAATTGGAATAAGACATGCTTACCCAAAAATGGATCGAAGTGGTGAATTTCACAAAGTAGATACACGTGCGAGAAATTCAAGCGTTTCTAGGTGCTCAAACGTAGAAGTCCTACATAAAATGTTAGGCAAATAATACAAATAGAAAGAAAATACTATGAAATACTAAATCAAATAAATTCTAAAACAAACTCATCTCCGTCAACAACGCCATTTTTAGTAAGGGTGAAAAGTGGCGTTGCATCAAAATGTCGATCGTTGTTTTCTGTTCACCGCCTCAATACAAAAACCTAAATTTTGACTGCACTTGTGATACAAGTGTAGCGGTAAGTCGAGCATCAAAAATCCACAGAGACGAGTTGCTAGAATTTAATTGGTTTAATATTCCTAAATAAAAGTGTAAAAGATAAATATGAACAAAAAGGAAAATATGTAAAAAGGGAAATGATTCATCTAGGGGAGTATATTGAAACCAGATTAACAAAGTGGTAAAAACTATAGGTTGTGTCGAATATCCCTCACCCGAGTTAATTAGTATAAAATGGTTATATGGGTCGACGAGTTATTACAAATGCGTCTCGTTTCGACAGTTAATTAAATTAAGGGTTGTCACGCCGCTAAATTCGCATAAAAGCCTAATATGATTTTTGCGTAAAAAAATACCCCAAAATTACGCACGCAAGGTCATAAGCACGGAGCATACATGATATGCCCCATTAAATTCCTTAGGAGTAATAACTAGGACAACACACCTGAAATAGACCCGTAAACACCATCACCAAAACAAAGCAATATGTCAACCCGGAATGAGTTCAATCCGACACAACCTAAATTACCTTAGCTAGAAAGCATATTAAAAGCGCGGTAAATAAACGCAATAAATCTACACTAGAAAGAAACTAAATGAAAGCATGTAAATAAAGCATGTAAACTAAATCTGAAAGTAAGAAATAAAGGAAATACAACTATATTAAAATGGTAGGGAAGATAAATAGTTAACTTACAAACCCAATTGGGTGTCAAACCAAGAAAAAATGAAAAAGAACTCTCCAAACCCCCAAACCCTAAGCTAAAACTAACCTAAAACGAATTGTTTCTGGTATTTACAACAAAATTGGTTTATATAGTAAGTGGAATAAAATTAGAAAATAAAAGGGAAAATATCTACAGAAAACAGGGGATCGATCGATCCCTTTGATCGATCGATCGATCGATCGCTCAGATATGAGCCCACTTCTTCCCATCGAAGAATGAAAATTGGGGGATCGATCGATCGATCAAGCAGGTCTGCATCAATCTTCCTCCTGTTTTGGCTTAATTGGAAATCCCTTCCGCTAAAAATGACGTAACTTCTTCGTTAGGGATAGGATTCGCGCACCGTTCACGGCAACGCGAAGCTTACGAGGAGGGCTAGAACTTCCGTGCAGATGTTGGACCAGGTGCTCAAGATGTAAATTGACCGAAATGCCCTTGAACGTGCGATTGCGTACGAAAATTAGCCGAAATGCGTCTGAACTTCACACTTAGCATCCAAATACCTATACAAACTCAGTTAACCCCTGCAAAGCATGTTAACATAGAAATCCAAGGTTGTCTGGTTAACGAGCATAAATATAGGGAATAAGATACCCGAGGGGACTAAAATGCGTAGGTTCGAGGGATGAAATACGCAATATTTGCGTATTATCAAACATCATTTCCGCGTTTCAGTGCCTCGTTTCACGTCATCAACACGAGGATTTCATAGTCTCCAAAATGTATGAATGCATTAATATATATATATAGGAGCTTGGAAAATTATTTTGAGTGTTAGTATTTTTTTTTATTTTATAGTTCTAAAGATTTTGTTCTCGGACACCTTTCTGTAGAAAAATCATATCAAATTCAAAAAAAATCAGAAAATTATGAAACTGGTAGCCACGCGTTCGTATCGAAATTCTCTAGAACCATGGACATGAATATCGTTCGAACGACCTCTTTCGAACGAGATTTTGTTCAAACGAGATTTCAGTTTGTCCGTTTTTTTGCCAGTTTTCATTTTTAACCCCCACTACCCCACTACTTTGTACCAGTTTTAGTATGTACGGGAAGACACTTTTTTTAAGACTTTTTCATACATCTAAGATAGTTTTTTAGAGCAAATTCTTCCAAGAAAAAGTCCCCTTGATTTTTGTTAAAATGTTTTAATCCTTAGAACAAAATCAAGGTTTATACACCCATAGTTTGTTTATTCCAAGTTTCTTCATATATATCTTTGCCTGGAGTGTTTGGCACCGAATTTTTCTCTACACCTCAAAGAAGAGAATTTTGGGTTTACTTCTACATCCCTAAAAGAAGATGACTTATTTTTTCTGCGGCGTTCTCACATGGTGAAAGGCACCATGTGTGGTTGACGGTTATTCCCTAAAGCTTCATTGGTGGATTTCAAGGTTCCGCTGGAGTCCGAGATTGTCGGCTAAGCAGAGGTTGATACAAGAAGACGCGTCAGAGACTTTAAGGGAGTCGAGTCGAGTTGTGTAAGTCATTTATCTTGTATTTGTTAAATTTCGTACTTAGTGGACTTAAGGCTTGGGGTCGTCCGAGGTTTTTCCCAATGTGGATTTTCCTCGTACATCGCGACGTAGTGGTTTATTTATTTTATATTTTGCAAAATCACATTAGATGCATGGTAAAAAGATAAAATTGAAATATTTAATTTGGGGCAAATTTAATTGGGTAAATATTAATTTAATTCAAGTCATTATTTTTATTAAATAAAATTTGGTTTGGCCAAATTTACAAAATTGAATTAATTATTTGTTAGGCAAATTTCTAGGACTTGGCTAAAATTTCTTTTGGGCTAAAAGTTAAATATTCACAAGTTTGTTTTAAAGTGCAATTTTTAATTTTGAAAAAATTAAAATTTGGTTTAATTTAATTTTAATTTTGAAAGAATTAAAATTGTAATATTTTAATTATGAATCTTGAAAAGATTATTCTCTTTAATTGAACCATCCGTATTTCGCACATAAAGGAAATTATTTTTAATTTTTTTTTAAATTTGGGGGCATACGTGTCATCAATTGTTCTCTTTTATTTCAGTTTTGGATTCAGTTTTATTCAGACGTTATTGTGTTGGATTTTAGGTTGGTGTGTTTTTTCCAGTCTCAGTTTATTATTCAGTTATTCGTTATTTTTCGTATGGAGTGAATGTGGTTTATTATTTAATTTGAACTATTGTATGATGATTAAATAGATTAAAATTTTTTTACACTAGCTTAATTAATTATTAAGTGATTAATAAAGTAATTTTTTTCGACATTAATGCTAAGAACAAACCAACTGGATATTTTGATTTAATCTAATAAAGGACTGATCACCCGGTATTTAATTGTGCGGGGTGTCACATCACTTTCTTAGGGTTATCCCTCTTCTTCTTCTTATCACGGTCACGCACAAAGTTATTTGATTTCTTATCAAACTTATTATATTTTCTAAGCTTAAAAATATTTATGAGCTTCCTAGCAAACCTAGCAATATCTTCGGTATCTAAATCTCCCTTACTATAAGAATTCGACACATCCTCCTTATGAGTTTTCAAAGAAACGCTCTTCTTTTTCTTATCTTTCTTGGGAGGACACATGTTCATCTCATAGGTTTGAATATCACGTATAAGTTCTTGGACCCGTATAGTATCAACACCGCTAAGAGACTCGAGGGTCGTGATCTTAGCATTAGATCTTTCACGTAATTTTTTCTAACCACTCTAGGATCGGGGATAAACTTTCCTTAGTTAAACGAGGAATTGATAATATCGGACAACTTAGCATAAAAATTATCAACCGACTCATGATCTAACATTTTAATCTTTTCAAACTTAGTTGTAAAATTTTGTAACCACAAACCCTAATAATGCCCAAGCCTTCGTGTGTATATTTTAAAATCTCCCAAGCATCTTTATCACTATCATAAGTCATAATTCGTCGAAATATTTATGCTATGACAACGCTATAAATAGCATTCACGCCCTTGGAATTAAACGTCGAGGCAATATTTTTCTCCATTTTTCAAAGGGAGTACACTTTTGGTAAACCACCCTCGGTAGAAGGAGACTACCCTTTTCCATAGAGTTCCAAACATGCTCATCTACAGATTTCTGAATAAATCTCATTCGCGCCTTCCAGTACAAATAGTTTGAATCATCAAACATCGGATGTCAGGTTATAGAACTACCATCGAGGTTAAAATCCTTCTAAACAATCTTAAAACACACTAGACATTGATTAGACGTGATAAAGTAGTGCAACCCACTCTAATACCAATTTAAATGACGTGCTTCAAGTGCTAGACAGGGTAAACGGATTATCAAACTCCATTTTTTAGTTTTCAATTAAATTAAGCTGAATTGGAAATTAAACCAATTTAATCTTCCACCAATTAATCCAAATGTTGTGTAAACTAATTACCAATTTTATCTTTCCCTAATCTTCCCTCAAATAAAAGAACCCCTCATTGGATTTCGACCCAGATCGTGGGCTTTCGTGTAAAGATGATTGATATCGACATAATCAATTGGCCTCAAGATCAAATTTATGGGATTTCCAATTCAAAAATTTCTAACTGGTCAATAGAAGCTAACATATTCATGCTTCACTCTTCAAACTTGGTTCAAACTATAATACAGGCTCTTGTTCAGGATTAGGGGACGATTTCGAGCATTTTCAAGATGAACCAAGTCAAGTGGGAAATGTTTGATAGTGTTTAAGGGGTTATTTAGAGGTAGGGAAGGTAGAATTTTTTGTTTAATTAAGGTTAAAGGATTAAAATTTTCAATGCATTAACACTAATTTGATGGGGAGGTAAGGGATTTTTAGTGGTGTTTGACTTATAAGAGGATGGTGGGGTTATGATACTCTTATCAGTCATGGTTTTTATTACAATGTGAAGTTGGTAACAATGGTTTGTATCATGGCAATGTATTTAATGGTAGGCACAATGGACATTATATATAAATTATTTAAAGAAAGGTTAAGATGATGGCTTTAGGTCCATTGGTTTGATAAGGTTACAAGATCATAAGGCTTGAAAGATTTTAGAGAGAGTAATGTGAAACTCTGTGCGGGTTCTTTATTTAGTTAAGTGAGATGGGATTTCTGCGTCCAAGTGTTTTAAGGTTTGAAGATATATTATTGACTCGTGCGGTGACTATTTTTTATTGAATTTATGAGAGACGAATTGCCCTGAGGTTTTTCTTAGTTTAACTTTAATCTTCAATGGTTAAAGGGCTAAATTATCTTCAATATCTACCTCAACTTCTTGAGTGTCTGAAATGGAGGTGATATTGGCTGCCCATTACATTCTTGATATATAGTAGTCAGTTTTTCTTTACTATACTAAGTTGTTCTTCTTTCGACCAAATAGTCATTGTAGATGCTTTGGCCCTCCATCTGGTAATAAAATTATTGATTGTCTCACCTATGTCCTGAGCTTGAGATCTCGATGCATTACTTCCAACTCATTATTGTATTTTTTTCAGACATGAACTCTCGAGCAACATCTACCAACTTCAAATTTAAGATTATTTGAGTGATAAGAATCTTACGAGGTCACTTTCCTTAAGCATTTATCGAAACATCTGATACATAATCTCTGCCATGTTTTTCAAAAGACTCATGGTACGATGATATTTGTCACTACACTAAAAATTGAAAATGGTCACAGTCAATGTATCACGATTTCAGACCATGACCAGTGGTTCGCGGGTTTTAAATATGACCCCTAGCTATTGTCAGTGGCGATATATATGACTAAACTTTAGGGTGACTTATTAAATGGCTAGTTATATTCACAAGCTATGACCATAGGGGTCATGGTCCACAACCATGATTCATGATGGCGCTAAGTGTATCGCTCTTTTGGTCACACTGGTGGTCACGGTCAAGAACTGTGACCCATCAGTGACCAAGGTATTTTGGTCACAAAGATGGTCACAATCCAAAAGCATAACCCACCAAGTGAACATTGGTCACTATCAAGAACCGTGACCCCCAAACCTATTTTATAATGGTCACACTAGGGGTATTATGGTCCAGAACCGTGACCAACTATCGAGCTTACTATTAGTCACCTTTGGGGTCACGGTCGAAAACCGTGAAGAGGTTTAATTCATTAAAGGGTCAAGAATTTGGACGGTGATCCCATTTAAGGTGTAAATGAAATCAGAACCTTCTTTTTATTTCACGCTTGGTATATAAATCATAACTATCTCTCTCTCGATAAAATCCTTGCCCTAAAAATCTTCGGCAGCATCTCACTATCTCTTACTCTCTCTTCTTTAATTTATCAGTGACTTATCTTTCTCCACACAAAGTACTCATTTCATTTGTTTCATATATTATGTTGTGTGTGTGTGTGTGTATGTTTATGTGTGTGTTTAACGTATGTGTGTTCAGCATATGTGTGTGTATGTGTGTATTCAGTATGCGATTCAGTGTGTGTGAATTCACGTAATTAATTAGTGCATTACCAAATGTTATTCATATATACTGGTTGTTGTATTGATATTCAAAAAATGATATTGATTGTTGAATTTACGTGCATTCACATTCTTTCAAAATCGACATATATTGGTATTGGTATTCAAAAAATGATATTGGTCATATTTCAATCAGTGTGTGTAAATTTATATTCTTTCGAAATCGACATATATTGGTTGTTGTATTGATATTCAAAAAATGAAATTATATTAAATTATATGAAACCCTTGATGTAGAACTGTATATGAAAACTCCTGTTCTATAGTTATGTTCTTGGAAAATAATCAAGTAGACTATTTATAAGGAGTATGTGATAATCTTGTGTTGGATTGTTAGGTTGATGGTTGTTGGGTTAATGGTTTGATACATATGATGGATACTTAAAACGTTCATTCTATTAATTCTTTATGATAAACCTTTAAATAATTATTTGTTTTAATGACGATCCTCTCATAGCAACTACATATTTAGAATAGAGTCATTTGGTTAACTTGTGGTTGTGTTCACCCCTTCCTTAGGATTAAATTAAAATGAACTTAAACTCGACTTGTTAGAGAACATGACCAAAACTTGCAAATAGTTAGACTTATGCTTGAAACCATGTTGTTGAAGGGTGAAAACGCAAAACAACCTAATTTAGAGTGTTCTCACAATTATGCATTCACATATATTTTCATAAATAAAAAACCAAGAAAAGGGTCGTACACCACAATTTTCTACATTTTCAACATATTTGACATAAATTTTCATAAATCAAAAGAGATACCTTAGATTCGAATTATGGGTTAGTCCCCAACCTTATTCATCTTATGAACTATGTAGAGTTTGAGGCCATTTTTTACTACGTCGACGTTCCAAAGTTATTTTGGGGTATCAAGTACTTTGTTGCTTACCACTTGGGACATTTTTTAATTTTTATTTGCAGATATCAGTGGAGAAGGAACATTTGGAACAGATTCAGACAAGCATTCATTGTATTTTTATTTATGTTGTACATATTCACGCAAACATGCGTTGTATTTTATTTTGGGTTGTACATATTCATGCAAACATGCGTCGTATTTTATTACATATTCACGCAAACATGTGTTAATAAACTTGTGTTATATTATTACATATTCATACAGTCATGCATTTGTTAACTTTTATTACATATTGGTGAAATATTTATTTTCAAAAATGCTTACAAGTTTAAAAAATATACAAGTTTTTTTGGGATGTAGAATTTTTTTTTGTATTTGGTCACGGTCCAAAATCGTGACCATGTATATATTTTTAAAATTATCGTAAATCTGTTGTTACGGTCCAGAATCGTGGCCACAGATTTATTTTAATTTAAAAAATATAAATGGTCACGATTTTGGATCGTCACCAAATATTTTTTTTGAAATAAAAAATACGGGGTCATGATTTTGGGTCGTGACCAACTGTGACCTCCCATGGTATTGTGGTCATGACTTTGAACCATTACCCACATTTCCCCCTCTGGGTCACGGTCCCGTGACCTTGTACCATGACCCAGGTTATCCCCTATGGGTCACGAGTACTGATCATGACCCCTAATTTTGTTACGCTTAATATTATCACAGGTAAAGGGCATGACCCATAGTGTTGATCACGGGTAAAAACTGTGACTATTGGCGATATATGGTATAGTGTGCGCAATTGAGCTATAGGTGATCCACTTCTACTAAATTTCTCAGTACTCGACGTCTTTACTTTTTTAGGTAAATAGGCCTTTGGGTCAGGTGATATGTGATGATAATCTATGTAATTCCTAAATAAATGATTTGATCAAACTTATGTGAAAGGATTTTAAGTTCCTCCTTCATCTTGTTAATCTCATAATCTCTTGGATTTAGTGCATTAAGTTGATAGCCTGTTATTGGGAAAGAATCGTTAGTAGAGGTTTTATTAACAAATGACCAACTGTATTCTCTAGAGTATTAATGGTGGGTAAGGGGTAATGAGCACCCACAAGATGTCGAGAACTAATGAAGTAAGATATTCTGATTTTAAACATAATTCTACAACATTTATTGGACACGAGCCTCTCAAGCACGATACATTTTTTGTTAAATTTTGGTTATATAATCTTATTTTTTTTATAGCATACCATGAGGTGTCCGGGCCAGTTTACACACACCTCGACTAATCCCCATTCACGGTTCGTGGCTTTCGTTGGCCAAGCATGATTTTGACAGATCGAATTGGGGACCAAACCCAATCCACCCCAAAGACTGTCCCAGTGGTAGCCTTATACCACTGGGCTAAGAGGCTTGGTTGTTATATAATCTTATAAACTATATATATTAGCTATTATCTTAGTTATAACAACCATCAAATCAGGTTGGTTTCTGATTCTCCATTATATAAATGTGAAAGGAACTTGTGGTATTTAATCACCTGAAGGTGTTCAATTTTACTAAAAGTATCATGTAATCCTTTATCCATTACAAGTAACTCAAAATTTTATTCGTAGCTTTCCAATGATAGAAATTTATATTACTCTGACCATATTTTCAATTTCCTCTCTTATGAAGCCTCCTAGTTATGTAGTGTATACTTATTACAAATTCACATTCTTTACATCCATTTGGTGCAACTCCAAATAATAACGAGTCACATATACTAATATGGTTATAAAAGAATAGTTGTTTGAAAAAGGTATTGTTATAATTAATTCCCTCTCGTTAATTATAATCGTTAGCAACAAGTCCATTTCTTTGCCATTAAATATGTCATTTTAAATACCATTTGATCTTGAAGTGCCAACACTTGAATGGTTTATGTCCTTTAGGAAATTCGAGTAACTCATAACTGTTGTTAAAATTCACAAATTTATTTCTTTATTCACATCATCAATCCATTAAGCAGAATCATTGTGATCAATGACTTATAAATAAGTCATCGTATGATCAGTATAGCCTATGCTAAATTCATATTCTTGTAAATACACGAGATAATCATTTAAAATAGATGATTTTCCTATTCCTTCAATATCTTTTTATTGATACTTCTTGTGCCTATTCTATAACGAGGTTTATTAATTGAAGTCTCATTGTATGGTTGTTTAGGATGGTGATCATTTATATGTTGTTCAATCGTGTTTGTTTGTTTAATAACTGATTAAACAATAATGTTAGGAAATAAAAACATTATGAACTCAAGATAAGGGGAATCGTACACTGAATTTTTGAGTTATCACATCCCTAACTTTATCACTCTTACTAACTTCACTATTTTTAATGACTTTGTCATTTCTTATTTCAATAATTCTTATAGTATGGTTAAGATTAACATCCTTTTGATTTTTCTACATACCTAATAAATTAAAATGTAAAAAATTTAAGATCTATTTTTTCTTCGCGTGGATTACAAATTCTTACTTCCACTAGAAAAACCTAAGCACGTAAATGTTTTAAAACATTATCTAATATGTCAATAGTTCAAAATGGATATTTAGAACTGTCTTACTAGGACCCCGATTTGAGTTGTGCATAATGGTATTAAAAGCATATCTATAGGGATATAAGAAAACTAGTTTAATTTAATCTACTCTTAACCATGACCATAAGGGTACGATGGTGCCTTTCAGCCACACTATTCAATAGGACGAACCTTGCTTTGTGTAGTGTGCATGAATATCTTAAAATTTAATGAGTTTAGAAAAAAGTCCAAGGTGTTTCACCGATTGATAATATTTAGCACAAAATTAACCACATTAATTAAACTTAAGAATTTTCATTTTTTTGTGACAATTTTTTTAAAATGCGTATCTAAATGTGAAAATGTTGGATAAATCTAGAAAATATAAAATAGTGACTTAAGTAAAATTATAATACATGGCGAGTAAAGTCAAACCACCCATAATATTTAATCTAGTTAATTATTAATGCCGAGACTAGTTGCATTACTTTATAAAATACTCTAGAGTTGTACAAGTACTCTACCGTTTAGAGTCCTCAAAATGGGGACCCTTAAATTCAAATAAATGTCTAGGATTTCAACATATATCGCTAGAGTTGTAAAAGTACTCTACCATTTGGAGTCCTCAAAATGGGGACCCTTATTGTTGATGTAAAAAATTAGATCACTCTAATAATTCAATCACAGATAAATGAATGAAACAAAGAATTTTAAAGTGGTTTAGCCTTATAAGAATGGCCTACGTCCACTGTTTTGGTATTGCTGTTTGTATGGGAATTCTCGATTACAAGTTATCTCAAGAAATTCCGGTCTGGGATCCCCTTACAATGAGGATTGTACAATGTATTTATAGCCCCGAGGTTGTAATGTGAAAGGGTACTACATTAAATGTTATACATATGAAAGGGTAATACATTTAATGCCCTCTTTGCGTGTGCGTCTGAATGGTAAGCATTTAATGAATCAGTTGAACTGTTGGTTATCCAGCTATTAATGCTTTGTTCGATATGCAGCTCGGACCGCCTGAGTTGCTCGGACTGCCTAAGCTTCTTGGTATTCAAGAGTTCCTCGGAGAGATTTATTCCTCGGAGCGTATGAGTTCCTCGGAGTAAGCAGTGTTCCTCGGGGAACTAGTCTTCCTCGTTGTAGTCTTGTTCCTCGGAGTGAGTGGGTTCCTCAGAAGTGTTTGTAGTTACCATGTAGATAGCCACGTGTCTTCATAGGATTGGTCCACGTCAGTAGATTAAATTTGGTATCAACAGAAGCCCCCAATGTTTCATAGTTCGAAATTTGAGGAGTATGGAACATTCTTTCTCGGAATATGGTAGCCTTAAATAGTCTTCCTGATTTTTAGGAGCATTTCCCTTGTATTTATTTCTCCTTCCAAATTCGTAGAATCATGCTTTTTTGGACTTTTCTGCGTGCTTCGATTCCCGCGTTACTTTTCGTCTTTTTAGCCGTTGTTGCCCATTTTGATTCCCGCGCCAATATTTAATGCCCTTTTAGCCGCCGGTAACGTAATCATCCTTTTTTGTAATCATTACTTCACCATTTCCCAAGGCAAGGTATTTAAACTTCACAAACGCTCCCATCATCTTCTACCTTTCCAAATTTTTGTCTTTTGAGTTTTTCATTGTCTTCTACTCTCTTGTGCGTTCATCTCTTCCGTCGCTCGTTGTCAACAGCTTCAGTCTTTTTTCTGTAATATCTTCTTCCTTCTTCTTCATTTCTTTATTCACCATGGTTAGTCTCTTGAGAAACTTCGTTCTGATTTCTCCATCCCCTCTTGGGTTGTCTTGGAAAAACTTTATGAGCCTTCTGATTATTTCAATTTGGCTGAGGGACATTGGTTCCCCGGCCTCTTTTTTGCTGAATGTGGATTTTCTTTTCCACCCAATTCCTTGTGTCTGTAATTCTGTCAGTACTTCGACGTTGTTCCTGGACGAATAGGCCCCAACACATTGAGAATAGTTAATAGGGTACATAGATTAAATCAAGTGCATGGAACGCGTATAGGAATCCCATAAATCATGTTCTGCTATAGATAGGTAGTCAATGAAAATATTTATTATTTAAAAACTATATTTTTAAACAGAGCCTTAGTAGTCAATCTCCCTGATGCCAACAGGGATTATTTTGAACATGGGGTTGTCATACAAAATTGGCAACACCCTCCATTGACTGGTGATGAGGTTTACCAGGGACCCAGATGCCCTCCTTATGCAATGGGATAGGTTATTTTTATTTCATTTCATTTATTTTAAATTCATGTTTCTTTTGTGTTTGGTAAAATGCGCCACTGATAACGATGTTTGTTTATTTGCAGTTGATAACAAAAGAAAGTGCCCAAAAGAAGCAGATGTCAACATAAGGCATTTGAAACTTATCTGGAGTCTTCATCAAAGTGTTGCAGACGAGCACATTAGGTCGGCTTCGTATCTGCTCCAGTACAAGAGCTACACCACCTCCTTCACTGCTCGTCCTGTGATCAGTGAGGCAGAGCCAGTACCAGCCTCTGCAAGTTCTTCGTCTGAATCTCATATTCCTTTGAGCGAAAGGATGAAGAAGAGAAGAAATCTTGCTCTGTTTGAGAAAACTGCCTCCGGTTTTGGGGAGGTAAAGAGGATTAGGATTGATGTCCCAAGAGAGGGGACAAAGAAAACTGGTGCAGCTCCTCCAGCTGCTCCTGCTAAAGTCACCGAGAAGATTGCAGTGGCTCCGAGCAGCTCTACTGCTCCTGGAGAGGTGATTGTGATATCACCGACTAAGGATTCATCCCTGGTTGAATCCGTAAATTTTCCCCCGAGGAGGCTGAAGAAAAGCTCCTCGGTACATTTGGCTGACACCATTCCTCAGCCCCCAGCTGCTGGGACTAGAGTTCCCACTTTTGTTCCCCGAGCTCTGCCATGATCTCGGTAAAGTCCTTGACCATTCCCGAGGTCCAAGGTACTGAAGATAATCTTACTCGGGACATGGTTACTTCTTTAGCTGCTCGTCACCTTGCTTCAGTAAGTCTCTTTACTTTAATCTTTTCATATTTCCTTTGTTGCTTCAATTTCTAACTTGCTTTCTTTTTCTGTTCACAGTTGACGAGCTACTTCAACATAATCCTGAAGAAGGATGAAGCGATTAAGGCTTCTTGCTCCTCGTCCAGCGTGGAGGGAGCTTTGGAGGAAGCTAAAAAATATCTGGCAGATTCTCGCCAGACATATGCCACTGATAAGGTTGTATGGGAGAAGAAGCTTTCCTCCACCGAGTAGGATAAAGCTCGAGATGTTGAAGCCTCCAAAGAGTTGGAGAGGAAAAATAATGCCTTGAAGAAGGCAAATAAAGAGCTCGAAGAGAAGTTCAAAGCTGCTGGAGAGCTGGAAAATAAACTCAAGGCTGCCGAGGAGAGGTTGGGCCAGCTTCAGGAAGTAGGTCGGCAGAAGGAGGAGGTAGAAAATAAATTGAAGGCTACCAGAACCTACTGTCCGAGAAGCTTGCGTTGGAGAAGACCAAGAGGAAAGCTGTTGTGAAGAAATCCTTCAGCTCTGGCTGGGACAAGGGGTGGAATAAGGGGTGTGCTGCCATGGTATCTCAAGTGGACTATGGCAGTCTAAAGTATTTTAGGGATGGATGGGTTGCTGCCCTTCAGGAAATGAAGGTCGACGAATCATCCGAGATCTTCCAGCGACATATCCCTGGTCCCCCTCCTACTCCAGAAGAATTAGAAGAGGACGAAGCTACCTCTGAGGAGTCTTCAATGGTGATGGGAGATCACCCCCCAGCCATCCAGTCTGCTGTCGAGCAAGTCGTTTCTTCCTCCGAGCAACAGCTGGTGCTCTCCGAACATTCCATAGTTCCCTCCGAGCAACCTGCTTCCTCTTCCCAAACTCCCGAGAAGGTTTTGGGAGATAAGGAAAAGGTGTAGTGTTGTTCGGGCTTATCTTTATATTTTTCTTCTTTTATCAATGTAATCCAGAACTTGTAATTCTGAATTTTATGATCTAATAAAACTTGAATTTTCTTGCATACTGTTGTTCATCTTCTATTCATACTCTGCTTGTTCTTCTTATTGATGATTGCTTTTCTTTCTCTGCTAGTTTTTGGCCAGGATGGATCTGCTATCTGCCTATGATACAAAGTTGTTGCAACAGTGCAATGAGTACTTTAAGGCTGGTCACACAGACTTGAGTGCTGCACAAGTTGCCGACATCCTTGGCCAAGATGCTTCAGAACAGGCAGTGGAAGCATATCAGTACCTGAAGTGTCTGCTTGATCGAGCAGTGGCCAATAATGTGGCTTACTAAAAAATGATCGAGGATCTCCAAGGCACCCTTGAAGACCTTCAGCTTCAATATAAAGAATCCACTGCCTTGTTGCATGAGAGTTATGAGAAAAAGTACAAGCTGATCGTTGCTGACAAGGGCTACGAGAAGCTTTTGGCTGGTTATGATGTAAGGGGGAGAACCCTGAGGGGCGAGGTCGAGGAATGCAGACAGATTGCCGAGCTGCTGGAAAAAGAAAACAACAACTTGCAGAAAGAGCTATCACAGTTGAAGTCTGCAGCCTCTTCTTCAACAGCCCTAATCCCAGTGACTGACGAGGGATTTTTCATTCTTAGAGGTTGAGAATGCCAAATTAAGGGACGAATTGGATACCTTGAGGAGGTCGGGCCCTTTCACGTCTTCTCGCGGTCGAGCAAGAGCTCCTCGGGGACGAGCAAGAGCAGCTCGGGTTCTTATCGAGGAACAGAGGACATCATCTGCCTTAGAGAACCAGGCCTTCCAACTAATGGCGAAGAACCAGGCGTTACCTGATATGTCAAAGAAAATTAGGGACTTGGAAAAACAGCTCTCTGCGCAGAAGTCCGTCTTGGAGAATAAGGAGATCTTCATCAAGAGTCTCCACGAGCAGCTAGAGAGGCTAACATATCAATTCCACAAACAGCCCAGGGAGTTCTGGATGGCAGGATACAACGAAGCACTATTCCACCTGGACGATCGTATCCAGAATGCCAACAATGAGGGCTACAAATAAGACTGGCCGAATTCCTTAGGTGTGTTGAAGCTCGAACAAGTCCATTATTTGTGGGACTACCATGATCCCGGGTTGCTCGACTTGCCTGTGCCACCATATAATTTGGAGATGGAGTGGATCCCTGCTCGGGCCATTCCTCAGAGCTTAATTTCAAAGTATCTCGGTGACTACAATTTACATTCTCAGATCGAAGTATCTCGTCCTGAGCATCTTTTAGATCGACCTTCTGTGATGAACGTCAGGATGCTGAAGGATTTAAACTTTATCAATTCTCCTCAGTCTTTAAATGATCCGCCTGCTGGCGAGGAACCTGTGTCAAAAGCTGAGGGGAAGAGACCAGTAGAATAGGAATTTTTTATGTAACAGTTAGTATACATATCAATGTAACTTTCATTTTATCGTCAATGTAATTTATTTCGAATTTAATGAAAAACTTTCATTTGTGTTTGCAAATATTAATATCAACACTTTACATTTATGCATATAACAATATTGTGATGTTCGTCGACCAATTCAGTAATAATTAAAAAGTTCCAAGTTTCAATAATATTGCTCGATCACTTAATGAAAAATTCACGAGTATCAACCAATCAAGGTTGTTAAATTATGCTTGTCGACCAACTACGGTTAGTGAGAGTTTATCCCCGACTAACCATACTTGGTAATTTTTTGTCTTTTTCATAAAATGTGTCTGACTAACCAAGGTCGATAAATTCCTCGTCGACCAACTACAGTTAGTGGGTTTTTATCCCCGACCAACCAAACTTGGTACAGTTTGGAATATTTCGTTGAGTAGTCTGCCGAGCTTTGCCGAGTAGTGCGTAGCACTAGTATTCCCCGAAAAATTTTCAATAAAAGGAGAGACTTTGGCAGAATATCTTCATTTTATTCATACTGATGGAACTGTGTTACATATACATTACTGATAGTACTTGCGCAGATGCTCTGTGTTCCATGCATTCTTAAACTCCTCGCCTTCTAAAGTGGCTATTCGATAAGTTCCTGGTCGAACAACTTCTGTAACTCGGTATGGTCCATGCCAGTTTGCCTCCAGTTTGTTATGCTTTTGAATTACTTTTTTCAGCACACAATCTCCTTCTTTCAGGTCGCACTTCTTCACCCTCTTGTTGTAGAACAAAGTTGTTCGCTGCTGGTAAGCAGCATTTCTAATGGCTGCTTCTTATCTGACTTCCTCGAGCATGTCTAAATCCAGTCTTCTCATTAAGTCGCTGACAAGGGAATTGAAATTCAGTACCCTGTGTGTTGGGGAGGGCCAACTCGGCAGGTATGATAGCTTCACTTTCAAACGCCAGCATGTATGGTGATTCTCCAGTTGCTACTCGGGGAGTAGTTCGGTAAGCCCAGAGTACTGATTGTAACTCGTTGATCCAGTTTGCTTTCGCATCATCCAATATTTTCTTCAAACCGTTCAGCAGCGTTCTGTTTGTCACTTCAGTTTGTCCATTGCTTTGAGGATGGCCTGGTGCTGAGTGGACCTTCAAAATATTTGATTGATGACAATAGGCGGCAAACTCCTCGTTATCAAATTATGTCCCATGGTCTGTGATGAAGGCATGAGGGAGACCATATCGGCAAATGATGTTCTTCCAAACAAATTGGTACACCTTCTCGTACGTCATATCAATGAGTGGCTCAACTTCTACCCACTTAGTAAAATAATCCACTGCGACGACGAGGTACTTGAACCTTCCTCGGGTCGTTGGCAGTGGTCCAACCAAATCAATTCCCCACATGGCAAATGGCCAAGGGGAAGTTATGGGTGTCAACAATGCTTGTGGAGTTCTTTGGATGGAGGAAAAGCGCTGACATTTGTTACACTTCTTGGCATAGGCAATACAATCAGCCCTCATCGTCGGCCAGTAGTATCCCTGCGTCATCATCCTTTGCAAAAGCATCCGACCTGCTACATGTGCTCCACAAGACCCTTCATGGATTTCTTCAATTAATTCTTTTACCTCGGAGGGATGTACGCATCTCTGCAAACCTGCCATAATTCCTCGTCTATATAAAACACCATTAGTTAATACATACCGAGCAGCTTTAAATTTCAATTTCTTGGCTGCGAGCTTGTTAATTGGCAATTCTCCCTCCTCGATATACGCCCTGATGGGATCCATCCAAGATGGACCTAAATCAAGTGTGATAAAGTTCATCGTCAGATCTTCATCTATACTCCGACCAGCTAACACTTCAATTGGGATTATTCGTCGTAGCTCGGTGCGAGTTGCTGATGCTAGTCGAGCTAGGGCGTCTGCTCTCGCATTCTCCATTCTTGGTATTCTGACCAGCTGAATAGCGGTAAACTCTGACACCAGCTCCTTTGCCTTTGCATGATATCTGATCATTAATTCTCCTCTAACTGCATATACTCCCATCATTTGGTTTACAATCAGTTGAGAGTCACTGAAGATCATAACTTGCTACGCCTCCATAACTTTTGCCAAATTAAGCCCTGCAATCATGGCCTCATATTTAGCCTCATTGTTGGAAGCTTTGAATTGGAAACGCAAGGCGTATTCCATGTCGACCTCGTCCGGAGTGCTCAAAACTATCCCCGCTCCACATCTTGCATTGCAAGATGAGCCATCTACATATAGCCTTCATATAGGTAACTCGCCTTCAAATTTCGAATCAGTCAGAGTTCCTCGGTGAAATATTTGCTGCTTCTTTTCATCCTCCCCGGATTTTTCTCACTCCTCGTCGATCATTTTTTCTTGCCCTTTTACCAACCGGAGTTGGTCTGGGCTCGAATTTAATGATTTTGTAACATCCACTTGCCCTTTTACCAACCGGAATTGGTCTGAGCTAGTGTTTGTTGATCCTGTAACATCCACAGATTTATCAGTGAGCAACTCTTGTTCCTCGTCCGGAGCTCTCACAACTATCTCTGCATCACATCCTGTAACATCCACACGCCCTTTTACCAATCGGAATTGGTCTGAGCTTGTGTTTGTTGACCCTGTAACATCCACAGGTTGATCAGCGAGCAACTTTTGCTCCTCGGGGGTATCAGGATAGGTGAACTCCGCTATGAAATCTGCTACAGCCTGCCCTTTTAGTGATGATCTGGGTTCATAAATTATATCATATTCACCGAGCTCTATTGCCCAGTACATCAATCTCCCTGATTTTTCTGGCTTATGAAGGGCTTATCTCAATGGCACATCAGTATTTTACTATAGTATGAGCCTGGAAGTATGGCCTCATTCTTCTACTCGCCTCAATCAGCGCCAGTGCCAATTTCTCTAGCCTTGGATATCTGATCTCTGCTCCTCGAAAAGCCTTACTTGTGTAGTAAATTGGCTTTTGTACTCCATTCTCCACTCTCATCAACGCCGAGCTAACTGCATTTTCGGACACTGCTAGGTACAGATATAATTTTTCTCCCATCACCAGCCTGGACAACAGTGGAGGTGCTCCCAAGTATTTTTTCAAGTCTTGAAAAGCCTTCTCACATTCATCATTCCACTCAAAAGTCTTTCTGAGTGTCTTGAAAAATGGGAGACATCTATCAGTTGCTCGCGACACAAATCTGTTGAGTGTCGCTACTCGTCCTGTGAGACTCTGTACTTCCTTCTTCGTCGTTGGAGATCGCAGCCCTAATAGAGCTTTGATCTTTTCAGGATTTGCTTCAATGCCTCGTTGATTGACAATGTACCTGAGAAACATGCCTTCTCGTACTCCAAAGATGCACTTCGTCGGGTTCAGCTTCATTTGATATTTATCTAGTTGATCAAAAGTCTGGCTTAAGTCAACTAGATGATCGACAGCTTTCTTACTTTTTGTCAGCATCTCGTCAACATAGACTTCCATGTTGTCACTGATTTGTTCAGCAAAGACCTTGTTCATTAGCCTCTGACATGTCGCACCTGCATTTTTCAAACCAAAAGGCATAACATTATAACAATAAGTTCCCCTAGGGGTAATGAAATAAGTACTTTCCCTGTCTTCAGGTTTCATTTTAATCTGATTGTAACCAGAGTAAGCATCCATGAAGCTCAGCAACTTGTGTCCCGCGGTAGCATCCACTAGTTGATCAATTCGGGGCAGTGGAAAGTGATCCTTTGGGCATGCTTTATTGAGGTCGGTGAAGTCTACACACATCATCCACTTGTTATTCTTCTTTTTTACCATCACCACATTTGCTAACCAGTCTGGATATTTAACATCTTCAATAAAGCAAGCTTTCTGGAGCTTCTCGACTTCCTCCTGTATAGCTTGATTCTTATCGAGACTGAATACTCTTCTTCTCTGCTTCACAGGCTTGATCTCCTTATTCGTATTGAGCTCGTGACATAAGAAGTTTGGGTCTATCCCAAACATATCTTCATGACTCCACACAAAAGTTTGTCTTCTGCTTCTAAGGAAAGTTATCAATTCTTGTTTTAATGAGGCTTCCAACGATGAACCTATTTGAGTAGTTCGTTCAGGGTGCTCGTCGTCCAGAATGATGTTTTCAGTAGCTTCCACCACTTGACCCTTCACGAGTTGCGACTCATCTCGAGGATCCAATGTTTCAATTTCTGCACCTTCATCCACTTGATAGGTAGTGGTCTTTTTCTTTGATTCTTCCAGTTCTTCTTGCTCGGCGGATGAATAATAGCATTCCCGAGCTACTTTCTGATCACCTTTCACAACTCCTACTCCAAAGTTTGTTGGAAATTTCAGGCATTGATGCACTGTAGACGGTGCAACCTCGAACTTCTTCAATCCTACTCTTCCCATGATGATATTGTACGATGATTGGACATTCTTATCCATCACGAAGAAACGTATTCTTTCTGTTCGACAAGCAGGCCACGTACCAATGAATATATCCAACTTGATCGTCCCAAGTGGAAATACTTTCTCGCCAGCAAAATCGATGAGGGGTCTGTGGTAAGGCTCCAGTTGAGATAGCTTTAGATTTAAACTATCGAAACACGAGTAGAACATGATGTCTGCCGAGCTACCATTATCGACCAGCACTCTTGAAATCATGACTTCCTTCATTCCCATTTTGATCACCAGCGGGTCATCATGAGGATATAAAACACCTGCAAGGTCATTTTTTGAAAAACCGATAACCAATTTCTCCTTGTTCACCTGTCTCGGGCGATCTTCCTCAGCTAAATTTATTCGCTGAATGTACGAGCAAGCTTGAGCCTCACCGAGGTAAGCTTTTCTTTCTGCAGTAAGGTCTCCTCCTCCTGCATCTCCCCCTGTAATAACATTACAATCAAATGACCCAAAGCGTATCAAAAATACCTCTCGTTCTGGCTGCCTTGGTTTCTTGGGAAGATCGGGGTCATCCTCTGGCTCAACTTTATGGTTTCTCTTCTTGTTCTCCTCTGCTCGATGAGGAGATCCAGATCTCTCTCTAGTTCGGTCGTTGTTTCTTCTTTCTCCTCCCCGATCAACATACTTCGCTAGCTTTCCTCGCCGGATGAGTGTTTCAATCTCATTCTGAAGAGATATACAATTTTTAGTCATATGGCCATGATCCTTATGGAACTCGCAATATTTTTCCCTATTCCTCATGTCAGGGTCTGCCTTCATTTTCTTTGGCCAGTTTAACTCTTCGGTGTTCTTAATTTCTTCCAGGACGTGGTTGATATTTACCTTCAAAGGTGTGTAATTATCAAATTTCCTCAAGATCTCCCATGACGACCTATTTTTGGATTGTTTGTCACCACCGTTGTTCTTATGTTCTTTCTTCTTAGCTTTATCACCTTCCACCTTGGTTTCTTTGGCGTCCATATTCTTCTTTGCAGACATAGCCTCCTCGGCATTCATAATCTTGGACGCTTTTCCCATCAGGTCCGACATGGTTCGAGGTGGATCTTTGGCCAAAGTATAGTGCAACTTGTTTGGCAGCAGTCCACTCATCAAAGCGGTAATCGTTGTCTTTTCCTCATAATCAATGACTTCGAGTTTCTCGTTATTAAAATGAGTTATATAGTCTCTGATACTCTCCCCAGCTTTTTGTCTAACACTTAACAAATGTGCTACTCGCTTAACTGGCTTTGCTCCAAAGCAGAAATTCCCAATGAATAACTCGGCCAGTTGATGAAAAGTTGAAATCTTACCCCGAGGAAGATTATTATACCATATCTGAGCAGATCCGGTAAGAGTTCCCGAGAATGCCCTGCATCTCATCTCGTCTGGGACAACATAGATGTCAGCAGCAGCTTGATATTGTTCTATATGAAGGACGGGGTCAGTCTTCCCATCATACTTGGGAGTCACAACAGGTGCTTTGAACTTTGATGGTGTTGGAAAATCAACAATGTCCTGGACAAAAGGTGTTCCTCGAACAAAGGTTCGTTGTAGAGGGTTCTTGGCCTTAGCTATTTCCCCTAATCTATCCTCCAGCCTCTGAATAGAGCCTTTCCATGCATCATTTCCTTCCTCGGGCCTATTGGTTCGAGCAACTGATCGCGTTGAAGTGGCTTCCTGGGATTTATCTCGACGAGCAGCTGGTCGGTCATAAGATCCATCTTGACGAGCAGCTGGTCGCGACTGGGCAGATCCTTCCCTTAAATCTGATGGTCTTCGAAAGCTCCTCGATGTTGCATTAAGAGGACTTTTGTTCCTCCTAGGGCCTAAACGGTTGAAAGGAGAAGCCCTACTTAACCTTTCCAATGCGCTGGTCCTTTCTGGGGAGATAGTGACATGTTGTTCAGTATCTGTGGCTCGTACTGACGAAGTTCATCCAGGTTGATAAGAAAAATCTTCAGATTCATCATTGCGATATGAATCAGTACGCCTAGTATTCGACAAAGGCGCACGGATGTTTCTTTGAATGCTTCGTGGTCCGGAATGGGCTGATGCACCGCCATGGAGGGTTTGGATAAGTTGTCGCATTGTTTCTTGCATGACGGTCTGGCCCTGAGCCAGATTTGCCATTATTCCAGTCAGATCTGGAACAATTGGTGGAGCAGATGGATTTGGAGGGGTCCTAGTGTTTCGATTGCTGGATTCAGGAATATCAGCCATTGGTAATGGATTATTTTTTATGAGAAAACGGTTTTACCAGTCGATTCCCACAGTCGGCGCCAATCTGTTGATGTAAAAAATTAGATCACTCTAATAATTCAATCACAGATAAATGAATGAGACAAAGAATTTTAAAGTGGTTCAGCCTTATAAGAATGCCCTACGTCCACTGTTTTGGTATTGCTGTTTGTATGGGAATTCTCGATTACAAGTTATCTCAAGAAATTCCGGTCTGGGATCCCCTTACAATGAGGATTTTACAATGTATTTGTAGCCATGAGGTTGTAATGTGAAAGGGTACTACATTAAATGTTATACATATGAAAGGGTAATACATTTAATGCCCTCTTTGCATGTGCGTCTGAATGGTAAGCATTTAATGAATCAGTTGAACTGTTGGTTATCCAACTATTAATGCTTTGTTCGAGATGCAGCTCGGACCGCCTGAGTTGCTCGGACCGCCTAAGCTTCTTGGTATTCAAGAGTTCCTCGGAGCGTATGAGTTCCTCGGAGTAAGCAGTGTTCCTCGGGGAACTAGTCTTCCTCGTTGTAGTCTTGTTCCTTGGAGTGAGTGGGTTCCTCGGAAGTGTTTGTAGTTGCCATGTAGATAGCCACGTGTCTTCATAGGATTGGTCCACGTCAGTAGATTAAATTTGGTATCAACACTTATATTGAAATAAATGACTAGGATTTCAACATATATCTCATCACTTACTCAATATACATGTTTTAGTTCCCGATGATAAGAAATATTCCAACATACTTCTTTTTCATCTGTTTTTAATGATTGAAAACAAACTATTGACTTTTTTTTGTTTTTATATTTTATATTTTTTTATTTTTAAATAAAGTTTTTATGAACAACTAAAATACTTTTTTTAATAAAATTTTCTTTTATAAAGAATAGTTTTTAAAATTTAAAACACATTTTCATAATTTTTTATTTACAAATCATCTCACTAAAAACAATTTTTATTTTTCTTAAAAATAGTTTTCTCATAAAACAATTAAAAAATTTCTTATATTTTAAAATAGTTATAATTTTTTGAAGGAGTTTGCTATAACTTTTTTTTTTAAATAAACAAAAAATATTTTTCTTAGAGTTTTTTTTATTAAAAATAAGTTTTTCAATTCTTCCATGAAAATAAAAAAATTATTTGTTATCAATATTAATGTTTATATATACACACACACACACATACACACACACAAAAAGTCTTCTATAATGACTCTTTATGGTGTTGACCCCGTTACATACTATTTTTTTAAAATAGTAAAAAAATAATTTTTTTTGAAACTTTATGAATGTTTCGATGAAAGTATTCTATAAGGACTGTTTATGAATACTATTTTTTTATGCATTTTTTACCGTTGAAATGTTGAGTCGGCGCCAACCGCTTTATTGATTGAATTTTTTTATGAAACTTCATGGATATGATCTTATTACTATCGAGATCATATCCTGAAGTTTCATAAAAAAATTCAATCAAAAAGTGGGTGAGATGATCGCTAACATTTCAATGGTCGAAAATACATATTTATACAATTTTTTTACATATCACCTCATCTCAACGTTTTTTTATTGAATTTTTTGATGAAAAAAATTGGGGATAATCTTCCATCCTTGGAGATCATATTCATAAAGTTTCATCAAAAAGTTAATTTTTTTACTATTTAAAAAAAATAGTATTTATCGGGATCTGTACCATAAAGACTCCTTACAGGAGGACCCTGTATATATATATATATATATATAGTTGGTCTTCAATCAATAAAAAAGATGAAAAAGAAATTTACTGCAATATTTTTTTTATCATGGTGTAAAAATTGTAAAGTAAGCTAGGTTTTAGCCCCCGCGATGCGCGGACGCTTTCTAATATTTTTATAAAAAACTTTTTTTATTAGAAAAATAATTTTTGAATAAAGATGCGTAAGAAAAAGTACAGTAACGAATTAAAGTTGAAAACAAACACACAATTTGTCACATTAGTCAAATTTCACATACGTATATCATTTAACGTTTATAATGATGAAAATGTGTAACAATATATTCTAAAAGAAAGGAAGCGTAAATTATGTATACATGATACCAAGAGTCAGGAGAGCACGTTACTCGTCATCTTTGTATGGATAACCATTTTATGGTATGAACAATCTATAGAACAATGTCAAAAAATTTCAAAAGTCACAGAAATAATATTTTAGAGTAGAAACATTATTTTTACAACTGACCTTAACTCTGCATTTCAAAAATATTTAAATATATCTCCCGTGCCTGCCAAATACAATAAACAGGATAAAAAAATTAACATATAAATTTCCTTCACTAAGTCCATTCTTAGCATACCCTTAGTACTCAATAAAACTTTCAATCAACACACAAAATATAAGATCACCAAGCATAGTTTCAAAAATCGACCGTTACGTATTGGTATCTGGAGTTGACGTTTCGGATACACCCCAATCTATTGGTTCGAACCAAATTCACACCCGTATCACGTTACGTATCCTATACGTAACGATAACACCGTTACAATCCATTACAGCCCTTTACAGTCCGATACTATTAAGCTTTTTTGTATGGAAAAAAAAAGGGATGAAGAAAAAGAGAAACATGTTCAGCAACTTTATGACCCATCTCATGAAAAGAAAGGAAAACAAGACAAAAAAGAAAGGGACAAACCTGGTAAAGCTTAGCTGTAGGTAGGCTATGTTTGAAAGAAGATTCTCATCATCTTCCATTATTTATTTGTGTCAAGAATAACACTCTGAAAACCCATCTCTTACACGGTTACATTCATACCATTTTTTCTTCCAAACCATTTCACACCATCCATTTTAAACAAAAGAAATCAAATAGCACGAGGAGGAGGTCCGCATATCAGGACAACAGTCGGCAACACTCGTTATCGGCGCCGGAATCTCTGAGTCTCGGATCAAGGTGAGTGAAAATGGTTGGTTTCATTTCGGTGGTGGTACTTGAGCCGTAAGAGAGAGAGAGAGAGAAAGAAACTGTAGGTTTTTTAAAGTGAAGTGACCCTCATCTCATCTTGTTTTTAACGGATGAGATGAGTTCACATTTGTGTCCATCACATTATTATTCAATTTAACATTAAGTGAACTTATTATTTTTTTTCTTTATATAATTGCATAAAAATAATGAACTTTCTATAAATTCTACCAAACTATTTAGAATGTTTTCGTTAAAGTTTAGTAATTATTATTATGTTTTAAAAATTCATTATTATTCAATTTAACATTAAGTGAACTTATTGTTTTTTTCCTTTATATTATTGCATAAAACTAATGAACTTTTTATAAATTCTACCAAACTATTTAAAAAAAAATTCGTTAAAGTTTAGTAATTATTATTATGTTTTAAAAATTCATTATTATTCAGTTTAACATTAAGTGAACTTATTCTTTTTTTTCTTTATATAATTGCATAAAAACAATGAACTTTTTATAAATTCTACCAAACTATTTAGAATTTTTTCGTTAAAGTTTAGTAATTATTAATATGTTTTAAAAATTCATTATTATTCAATTTAACATTAAGTGAACTTATTATTTTTTTTCTCTATATAATTGCATAAAAATAATGAACTTTTTATTTATTTGTTTTTTATGGTAGTTAAAAAAAATGCCTCGTCAAAGAGTTGAGGAAGATGAGTCGGAAATCACCCCAAGTGGAGATATTGGGTGAAAGTTTGCTACTCCGGTATTAAATAATAGGCTGAAATTAAATTGTAAATTGTGCAAAAGAGATATAAATGGTGGTATAACTAGACTAAAACAACATTTAGCTCATTTAAAATGACAAGTAAGAGGATGTCCTAACGTCAAAACGGAAATTAGGGAGCAAATGATGAAACATCTTCAAGGGGCAAAAGCAAAAAAAAAAGATAAAGCAATCCAAAAGGAAGGAGTCGTTAATAATATTCGAAATGAGTATGGGGGTGATGGCTTTGAGGGGATTGTTGTTTAAAGTGATGATTCAGATCCCGAGATGACCGTGGTAAGAAATATGAGTAGAAATGAATATAGGTTATGGGAGCAGACACAGAGGTCTAAATCAAAGGGTGGGTTTGAGGCTAGAAGTTCTAGTAGAGCGGGTTTACCTAAAGCTCCTCAATGATCTTCTAGTATGTCTGGAATGCGACGTAAGGAATGGGCGGATATAGATTTGCCTGAATATAGATTAGTTGAAGTGGATGTGGACCTCCATCGAAGCAAGGGTCCGAAGCAACCTAAAATATCAACAAAACCTATGAAGGGTTTGCGAAAGAAGTTATGACGAGCAATTAGTCAGTTTGTGTTGTGTGGAAAACATTCTGCAAATATTGTTGTAAGCCCGTGGTTTGACCGGATGCTTGATGTTGCTAGAGAAGTTGGATAAGGAGTGAAGCCTCCAACTCCGTATGATGTCAATGAAGTTTTTTTGCCAATAGAGTTTGCTAGCTTAAAAAAAATGGATTGAATCTCAAAAGTCAATTTGAAAGGAGAAGGGTGTCACTATTATGTGTGATGGTTGGACAGGACCGACCAGGAAATATTTAATTAATTTTTTAGTTTATAACAATCATGGAACAGCTTTTCACAAATCCATTGATGCAATGGTGAGTAGGACAACAGACTACTACTTTCGCCTCATGGATAAGGTAGTTGATGAAATTGGGGAGGAATATGTTGTCCAAGTAGTAACTGATAATGAAGCGGCTATGAAAGCGGGTGGTAAGTTACTTATGCAAAGGAGACCGAATTTGTATTGGACAATATGTTCAGCTCATTGTATTGACCTTATCCTTGAAGACATTGGTAAAAAGAAGAGTGTAGCGAAAGTGTTGGATGAAGTAAAAATTATCACCAGCTTCATCTACAATTACAATTGGGTTGTTGATTATATGAAACGATTCACTAATGGTCGAGATTTACTGCATCCAACCATCACTCGTTTTGCTACGAATTTTATCACATTAGAGAGTATTATGAGGCCCAAGAGGGGTTTAAAGGACATGTTTCGATCTGATGAGTGGAAACGATGCAAGTGGTCAAAGTTGCCAAAAGGCAAGGAGGCGAATAAGGTAATATTTGACATGGACTTTTGGTCTAAAGCAACGAATATTTTAAAGGTGCAGGAGCCTTTAATGAAGGTTCTTCGATTGGTGGATGGAGATTTAAAACCTACCATGGGTTTTATTTATGAAGCTATGGATAGGGCAAGGAAATCGATTCAAAGAGATTGTCGCTATTACATAGATTTTCATGAAATCATTGACAAACGATGGCAGTTCTAATTACATCAAGACTTGCATGCAGCTGGTGAGTATAAAAGTAAAAAAATTAATTGCGTTTTATTTGTTCAATAATTAGGTTATTACTTGAATCTAACTTTTGATATATTATTCTTATGTCAATATATTAGGGTATCACTTGAATCCTCAGTTTCAATACGTTGATAATTTTACAAGCCTTTTCGACGCAATGGTATGGCTTAGAAAAGTGATTCAGAGGTTGGGACCTGATATTGACAATCAGATAAAGGCAATTAACCAAGTAAATCGAGAATATATTTATATTTTGTTAAGGTTTTTCACTAATGTATTTGATATTTCGTGAAATGTTACAGATTTTGTTATTTCGTGACAAATACGATTCTTTTGGAACCGAATTAGCTCAAACAGCAGTGTCACGAATAAATCAAGGTAATAATATGTATTAATTTATTTACTATTAATTTCACTTTCTATCTCAGTATACAATATAAATAAATCATTGTGTTCATCATGTGTAGGTGAATGGTGGATTCATTATGGCACATCGACTCCAAAACTTCAACGAATTGCTATAAGAGTATTGTGTCAAACATGTTCATCTTTCAACTGTGAACGAAATTGGAGTACATTTAGCCTCATACATACAAAGACAAGAAATCGTTTAAAATCCCAAAAGTTAAATAAACTTGTTTTTATATACTATAATATGAGGTTAAAGATCAGAAATGCGACCAGAAGAAGCCAACAAGACATTTAAGAATCTTTTAATCCTATCAACTTAGATTACATTTTTGACGAAGATGACCCATTGTCTCCGTGGTTGGAAGAGACGAAAGAAGCTCTTTTAGACGGTCAAGACAATTCTGAATGGTTGGATGTTGATGAAAATGACCAAAATGATCATGCTACTTTAGTTCCTTCTGGTAGTGGAACTAGTAGCAGTGGTAGTGGTGGTGTTGGCTTGAGTCAATCAAGTAGTGGTACTCATGGAAATACTGCTAGTGGTAGTTATGGAGGTGGTGCTAGTTGTAGTTATGGAGGTGGTTTTGTTGGTACATATGTGCAATGTGAAGGTAAATAAATATTGTAGTCTAAATTTTATTTATAATATTGTATTATTCTTATATTACACTTCTAACAAAAATATATCATTTACTGAAACAGGTGATAGTTACTCACCGTAGCAAGGAGAAGCTGGAAGTTATGGAATTCAGGACGATGATGACAATTTGGAGGATAGAAAAAATCTACAATTATGGGGTGGGACACGAAGGCGTACACGTCGTCCAATGGGAGATAATTTAGAGAACCGTTTTGTTGAGCTTGATCTTGGAGTTCGTGGAAACGAAAGAAGAAACCCACAAGCACAACCCACGTATCCCCATCCCTCTGAATTCTCATATTATCCCCCACCACCATAACACTATTATCCACCCACCGGGTCATATTACTATCCTCCTCATCCACCCGAACCTTCATATAATACCGTTTCATCTACCGAGAACTATCCACATGGGTATATGGTTTTGCCAGTTCCTCAAGGTTATTTTCCATAACAAGGGGCATCAAATGAAAGTAGCAATTTTGGAATGGTTGCATCTAATTCAAGTACTTCACATTCTAATTACTTTGGATATGAACCACATGAACGGGATAATAATGATGATATGGATAATCTTAGAGACCCGCCATGAGATTCTTTTTTGTGGTGAAGGCATGGAATCATTTTGTAATATATGTAATTTAGTTTATTATCATATTTGTTTAGTGGTATGGTGGTAATGATTCACAATTGTGCAATGACTTTAAGTATGTTATTAGTTGTTAAATTTAAGCATGTTACAAGTTGTTATTGAGTGGTATATTTTCAGTATTTGATTAAGTAATAAAATGCTTTTATGATGTGTTTTTAGTATTTGATTAAGTAATAAAATGTTTTAATGTTCTTTAATACTATGTAATGAACCCACATATTAATTAAATGCAACATTATATAGTCAAATTAAAAGTTTCATTTTAATTTATGGTATATGTGAATGGTAAAAAAAATTCACGCTTGCGGTAACCGATTCCCGTTACATTACGTCTGATACTCCCGATACCGTTACACCGATACCGCAACCGTTACGTTACTCGATACCGTTATTTAAAACCATGTCACCAAGGCAAGGGAGATCCATAAAACAACAACATATGAGTAGCAGATCTAACAATAAAACATTAACAGATCAACCAAGTGGTCTCCGCTAGATTCAAGATTTAAACACCCTTTTGAAAAATAACCAAAACCCAGATCTCAAGATTGGAAATTTTGATACCCAATTGAAAACTAACCCTAACCCATATCATAATATGTTGTAGAAGTTTAAGGAGGATTTGAGTATGTTACCTGGAGATAATTTACTCAATTTGCTGAGATTGAATAAATTAGCCTCTGTCCACACCAGCAAATATCATCTGCAAAACCAAAACCAAAATGAGCTTCATGCATTTTCAAAGGTTGTTTTTAATCAAAGTGAAATTTGTTGATATTTAGCATTTACTTCTAGGTATGAGGGGAGTGACGGATGTATGTTAACCTCTTCGGCCGTCATTTCACAACAGTTTTTTTAGCTAATGAAAAGTCTTATAGAGATGAAGGGTCAGGAGCCGTAAACACCGTTCGGAGTTCGGAGGAAGAGGAAGAGACATAATTTATGTAATTAATTGAGAGAGAGACTACGAAATGAGGAGGTGACTTCATAACCTAATAAACGTTAGTTTTGTAAATGAACATTAAATGCAAGACAGGTGTCAATTATCTCTAAAGAGACACCAAAATCTATATAACTATATAAAAACTGTAGATCAAAATCATGTGAGACTGACATGTGGCAACTTAATAAATGATATCATAAATGATAGTCTCTCTCTAGAGAAGGATACGTGAAGATAATAACTCATCTTTCTCTACACTCCAATACAATGAATTTAATCCATCTAACCGGCTTCCTATTCAATGTACTCCATTTTTAATTTTCTAAAAACCTATTCCCTCTTGATCTTAGATTTGGTAAACATAACATATTTGTAATACCCCGTATTTTTATGCTATATTAATTTGGGGATTTATTAATATTAATGTGAATTAATTATTTAATAAAAATCCGGAAATTAATTATGTTATAATTATTAACGTGATGAGAGTTAGTAATTATGGAAAAATTTGTTGAATATTACTAATGAGCAAAGTAATATATAATAGTGGCCATATTAAATGTCACGAGTGAATAAAATGACAATTTTAGAAATTTGAGTCGGGACGCGCCCGTGTCGCGTCGGGACTAAATATTGATAAATAAAAGTAAATATTTTATAAGTTGTTCGTATGGTCATTTTGAGTGCGCCGACGCGTCCGGAAGGGTCGAGATAGTCAGAAAAGTATACCCGGGAGTTTGATTTGGGTCTCGGGGAGTTTTTAGGCCTACTTAGTACCCCGGGAGGGCATTTTAGTCATTTTGTATTAAACCCACGAAAATTAAAGGGGTTATATCAGATGTTTAGGTTATCTCCTAGGGTTAGATAATTCAAAACACTAGAACGGCCATTGGAGAGGAGAGGAGAGAGCTCTCAAGGCATTCCAAGGTTCAAAACTCACCCGTTTGCACCGTCGCCACCGCCGACGCGTAGATCGCGAGACGGGGAACGCAACCACACCAAATTCAACACCAAACCAGATTTCTGAAAATCCCAGGCAAGTGTTTATCTTGCTTACATCCATATTAGTTTAGGAGTTATTAGGATGAGATTTATGGAAGAAAAACCCAATTTGAGATGGGAAATTTTCATGTAGTGATGATTTATATGATATTCTGGAAACCCTTTGTCATGTAAAGAATTAAGAGTTTGATTAAGAAAAGAGTTCTAATCGGATACAAACACTAAAAAAAATTATTTCGGACGATCGGACCGTTGTAATTGGATGAAATTTTACAGAGAATTAGCTGAAGACGAGAGGAAGCTACAGAAAAAAATTAATCTCGATCGGACCGTTCAATATTTTTTAATATTTTTTTCCTAGACAGTTTTATGTTTTGAGGACTCTTAGAGATAATAAAAATTCAATTAAAACTCCATTTTAATTCCGATTTCGAAACCGTTTGAAATTCTCATCTTTGAAAATAAAATTCAAAATCCTTTAATGTAAGGCGAAGTCTATATTTTTGGGATATTTTGCATAAGGGATAATGTAAATATATATTAAAGGGGAGAGACACGTAAGAGAGAGTTACGTTGGAACATAAATGGATATCTACTGAATTGTACATTTGGAAGAATAGAGTCCATGAGGGTTACGTAGTAAGTTGGAAAAACCCTTCGAATTAAAGTTAGAAACGAACCATTATACTTGATAAATAATAATGGGAAAATAAGGATAAATGTTGTGAATGTGGGTTATTGGATAAACCTAAATTGATATAATAAAAGTGGTATATTTATATGATTGTGTATGCATATATTATATACTTGTGAAAATCATGTCCGCGCTACTTGCTATCCCTGAGGTTTCCGCGCTGGGACGATCTTATCTCGTGTGCCTTATGGGGGATATTGACTCGTACCCTAGAAGATAGAAATCCTAGGTACAGGCTATCGAATCGGTAGTCACGGTCCTAAGAGACGTGAGGGTATGTACTGACCTCTTGGACTTGGAAATTATGCTTTGCCTCAATATTGTTTGTGTATGTATTTATACAGTTCGAGAGTGATTCCGAACTTGTATTCCCTTTAGTACGATTGATACGGGGATTGGATAGCAGAGTATGCCCGCACCATAAAATTTTATGTGGGGTGCTGTTAGAATATATATATTATACGAGTATTTAATATATATATGAACTTCTGAAATATGGTAAACTGCCTACTGTGTTATGGTAAGTGAGATATGTATAATGACTCAAATTGGAAATACTTGTTTTGAAAAGTATAATATGATATTGAAAAAAAAACTTTATGAATCAATAAAGTTAAAATGAGCGTTTTGTACTAAATGAAATTATCCTTTTTAAACCATAATGTTGTTAAATCTTAAATTTTGAGAGTCACCTAAGATAAGTTAAATCCTTGGGGAAGGATAGTGTGATATATGATGAGATAAACCATTGGGAAGGTTAGTGCGATGGGAGTGCACATTAGAAGAGAGGCAAGAATTTCTCAAGAGAGTGTCGCACTAATATGTTGTTGCATTGGGCTGTATCAATTTAAATACTTGCTAAACGAATTTTTAAATCATATACACTATCGGGCTTTGACCCGTTTCTATCCCTCTTTCTCTCTTGTATATATATGTATATATTACAGGTGCCCAGCCACAGGGGCGTCTTGTTTAGGATCCCTTGGAAGGAACGTGCTGCAGCTTAGGTGGGAGTTGCAGGCCATTTGCTTAAACGATTTCATTTACTTGATTCCACTTCTATCATTCTCCTTATTGGACATGTGTCGCCCTTTCCACTATTTATCTGTTTTATTGGGACATTTGTATTTCAGTTATTTCTAGTACTGTTACTTTGGGATTTATTCAGCATGTATGTTTTACTTTAAGTTTTAAATGCTGGGATTGGGTTGTTAAATGTTAAATTATTGGATTGATTGTTTAATAAAATAAATAATTAAAATTGGAAAGTAATGTTTAAAAAAATGGTTTTGACACTTAGCTAAATTAAATAAGGTGTTAAATTTGGAAAAGTTATTTTTACGACAGTGATGCTAAGAATGAACCAACTATTTACCTTGATTTTAATTTAATAAAGGAGTGATCGCCCGGTATTTAATTAGGCGGGGTGTCACAGGTGGTATCAGAGCATCAGGTTCTAGTGTCCATAGGATCTGTATGGCTTATTTTCGCTTTCAGCTTAACGTTTTTGCTATAGAGCCCTATTTTTAGGATTGTTGTATTCTTGCTTTTACGTTTACGTCTCCAGCCATTTGGGATTTGATAATGACTGGAGACTAATAAACTTCTTCACGTTTCAGATGCCTCTGAGACGTGCACCGAAGGATAGGCGTGCCCAGGCTGAGTAGCCAGCAGCTCCGGCACAAGGCACTATAAATGCTAATGAAGTAGCTGCCATTGTTGCTCAGGCGGTGAATGCCACGCTAGCGATGGTTCAGCAGGCTCCACTCCAGATTCAGGCAGTGGCGCCAGTACCAGCACAGCTTCCATCTGCATGGGAGAGGGTTAGGGACGCTTTTCAGAAGACGTATCCCCCTGAGTTCTCTAGTAGCTCAGATATCGTCACAGTCAGCCAATGGAAGAAAGACATCCAGCGGCATCTTCGTATGTATGAGTGAACTGACGTGCAAAGGCAGTTATTGGCTTCCTTTAAGCTGGTGGGGGCCGCTTTGCAGTGGTGGGAGTCCACTACCACCTTGGAGGAGAGGGACACGGTCCCTATTCAGTCGTTTTGGGAGCGATTTGATCGCAAGTACTTTCCACCCGCCGTGCAGACTGAGATGAGGCGGAAATTACTGAATTTGAAACAGGAGAACTCTACCGTTACTGAATATGAGGAGGAGTTCATGAGACTTCTCACCATAGTGCCAGATGAGGCACCTACTGATAGTAAGAAGATAATGTTGTTTGTGGATGGGTTAGCTTGGAGGATCCGTCAGCATCTTATAGGGAATCTATCTCTGAGTACTTTCACTGATGTACTCAATGCTGCGTTACTACATTGCCAGGATCACCGCTTCCATCTGCAGGGAAGCAGGAGAGCAGGAGAGTCCAGCCAGCAGGGCAGGACCGGGGGTAGTAGTGCTAGTGGGGCACCAACTCATGGACAGACTCGTCAACACAAGCAGAGTTCCCATCAGGGGGACCCTGCTAAGCGATTTTGTTCAGGTGATTCCAGGCAGGGATTTGGGGGTTATAGGCAGGGCCAGCAGGGCCGTGGTCAGCAGGGTCAGAGGTGAGGTAATTTGAGAGGCCGGTGTTTTGTATGCGGCAAGCATGGTCAAAAGCGCCAGGATTGCCCAGAGGGTAATAGGTCCCCACAGCAGCAGGGTTCCCGTAATGAGCCACAAAGATCACTTTTTCCAGCTGCCCTTCCAGCTCCAGCCCAGGTGCCAGCCCTACCAGCCATTCCAGCAGCTCCAGTGCAGCAGGGGAAGTTACAGTACGGACGTGTCTATAACGTCCACCAGGCAGCAGCTCCACAGGCACCACCCGCGATTGAGGGTATGTTTCCTATCCATGGTACTATGGGTCGGATTTTGTTTGATACTAGGGCGACACATTGTTTTATAGCTACGCATTTTGCGAAGGCCTTAGGGTTGTTAGCCACAGCAAAGAGCACAGTGACGTGTGGTCGCTTATCTTCTTTATATGCCGGGGAGTGGGGGTAGAGATTGGTAGTTTGGTATTACCTGCAGATATGTTAGTCTTAGATATGCATGAGCATGATGTTATTATCGGTATGGATTGGCTCGCAGCTTATAGAGCCATGATTGATTGCTTCGGTGGGAGCATTATTTTTTCCATTCCGGGGCAAGAGATGTTTGTAGTGGCGATGCCTCGCCCAGAGGGAGGTTCGACCGCTCATTTGTATTATATAGAAGAGGATACCTATAAGGAGGTTGTGATTCCTTTAGACTCGATCCCAGTCGTTCGTGAGTATTCCGATATATTCCAGGAGATACGAGGCCTACCCCCCAGTCGAGAGATAGACTTCGTCATAGATTTATTGCCAGATACAAGACCGATAGCACGCGCTCCATACCGTATGGCTCCGGCGGATATGCGAGAGTTACGAGATCAGATAGAGCAGCTGTTAGGTCAGGGCTTCATTCGCGGGAGTACCTCACCTTGGGGTGCTCCAGTCTTGTTTGTGAAGAAGAGAGATGGTTCACTGAGGTTATGTGTGGACTACCGGGATTTGAACAAGGTCACGATACGAAATAAGTATATGTTGCCTCGAATCGATGATCTGTTCGACCAGCTGAGGGGAGCAATTTTCTTTTCGAAGATAGATCTGAGGTCGGGGTACCATCAACTACGTATTAGAGAGCAGGATGTTTCAAAGACTGCCTTCTTGACGAGATATGGGTCTTACGAGTTCAGAGTGATGCCATTTGGTCTCACAAATGCTCTAGCCGTGTTCATGGACTTAATGAACCGAGTATTCAGAGAGTTCTTGGATCAGTTTGTCATCGTCTTCATAGATGACATTTTGATATATTCACACTCCGAGGAGGAGCATGCCGAGCACTTGAGGCAGGTTCTTCAGACTTTATAAGAGCATCAGTTGTATGCTAAGTACGAGAAGTGTGGATTCTGATTGTGAGAGGTACAGTTCTTGGGGCATGTTGTTTCTGAACAGGGGATAGCTGTTGACCCGAGTAAAGTGTCAGCGATGAGGGAGTGAGGACAGCCCACGACATCGATGGAAGTGCGTAGTTTCTTGGGGTTAGCCGGATACTACAGGAGATTCATTTGGGGATTCTCCAAAATAGCGGGTCCATTGACGAACCTGACTCGCAAAGGGGTACCATATGTTTGGGATGATGCTTGTCAATTGGCTTTCGACGAGCTGAAAGATAAGCTTACTTCAGGACCAGTCCTTGCTTTACCGAAGCCGGGTGTGGAGTACCTGGTTTACACCGATGCCTCTTTATGGGGACTTGGGGGAGTACTTCAGCAGGAAGAGAAGGCTATAGCTTTTGCCTCCCGCAAGCTTAAGCCGCATGAGAAGAATTACCCCACCCACGACCTGGAGTTAGCAGCGGTCGTTTTTGCACTGCGGATATGGAGACACTATTTATTGGGGGAGAAGTTTCGTTTGTTCACATACCACAAGTCACTCCAGTACCTGTTCACTCAGCGAGAGCTGAATATGCGTCAGCGCAGATGGTTAGAGTTTGTGAAGGACTATCAGTTCGACATACAATATCATCCGGGGAAAGCCAACGTAGTTGCTGATGCGTTGAGCCGTAAACCGGTAAATGAGGTAGCGGACGTCTGGAAAGCGAAGTGGAAGGAGTCGGGTCACCAGGACGCAGTAGCCCGTTCCTTCATATCTGTTATGACAGTCACACTCGAGATTGTTACGAGGGTAATACAGGCCCAAACCACAGACCCGTTTTGCCAGGAACAGATTGTACGACTTTTAGCCGAGGGTGCTGAGTCCTATTCTGTTAGTTCTGATGGGGGTTTGAGGTTTAATGGGAGGTTAGTGGTTCCAGAAGGGGCATAATTGCGTCATGCAGTGATGACCCAATCTCACGGGTCCCGATTTGCGGTACATCCTGGAGGAGATAAGATGTACCAGGATATGAGGAGGCAATACTGGTGGAGTGGGATGAAGAAGGACATTGCTGAGTTCATGTCCAAGTGTTCTACCTGCCAGCTGGTGAAGGTGGACCATCAGAAATCGTCAGGATTGCTTCGTCCATTGGAAGTACCCGCGTGGAAGTGGGAGAGTATTTCCATGGATTTTATTATAGGGTTGCCTACATCACAGCGGGGCCACGACTCTATCTGGGTGATTGTAGACCGTTTGACCAAGGTGGCTTATTTTCTGCCGGTGCAGACAAATTATACCACAGGTCAGTATGCTCAGTTGTTCATTGCTGAGATTATCAGATTACATGGGGTGCCCCTGAATATTGTGTCAGATAGAGACAAGATTTTCGTATCACGTTTTTGGTAAAGCTTTCAGGAGGCTATGGGTACTGAGTTGAGGTTGAGTTCAGCTTATCACCCACAGACAGATGGACAGACATAGCATACTAATCAGATGTTAGAGGATATGCTACGCATGTGTGTTCTTGATTTTGGAGGAGGTTGGGAGCCACATTTTCCACTGGTAGAGTTTGCTTATAATAACTCTTATCAGTTTACGATTGGTATGGCTCCATTTGAGGCTTTGTATGGCCGGCCTTGTCGTTCTCCAACTTGTTGGCTCGAGGTGGTGGATAACAAGTTGCTAGGACCAGAGGTGATTCAGGAACCCTCCGCGAGGATTAAGATGATCAGGAGTCGCATTTGAGTAGCCCAGGACAGGCAGAAGAGCTACGCCGATGCGAAATGGTTCTTCCGGGAGTTTAATGTGGGGGACCAAGTGTTACTGCGTGTATCTCCTATGAAGGGAGTGATGAGGTTCGGGAAGAAAGGGAAATTGGCCCCGAGGTACGTGAGACCATTTCCAATTATCGAGAGGATTGGGCCGGTAGCATACAGATTGGGACTACCAGAGCATTTACATCGCATTCACGATGTATTCCACATCTCGTCGTTGAGACGGTATCTTCGGGATGATATGGCCCATACTCACATCGCGATAGATGAGATAGACTTGCAGCCTGACAGCTCTTACGAGGAGAGACTGGTGGCTATCCTAGACTATAGTGAGAGGAGATTGAGGTCGAAGATAGTTCCACTTGTACGGGTCCAGTGGGAGCATCATAATGTGGAGGAATCCACTTGGGAGCGCGAGGCCGATATGCGCGAGAGATATCCAGATTTGTTCTTACCAGGTATGCCTTATTTTCTGAATTTCGGGACGAAATTCCGTTATTAGGGGGGAAGTATGTAATACCCCGTATTTTTATGCTATATTAATTTGGGGATTTATTAATATTAATGTGAATTAATTATTTAATAAAAATCCGAAAATTAATTATGTTATAATTATTAACGTGATGAGAGTTAGTAATTATGGAAAAATTTGTTGAATATTACTAATGAGCAAAGTAATATATAATAGTGGCCATATTAAATGTCACGAGTGAATAAAATGACAATTTTAAAAATTTGAGTCGGGACGCGCCTGTGTCGCGTCGGGACTAAATATTGATAAATAAAAGTAAATATTTTATAAGTTGTTCGTATGGTCGTTTTGAGTGCGCCAACGCGTCCGAAAGGGTCGAGATAGTCAGAAAAGTATGCCCGGGAGTTTGATTTGGGTCTCGGGGCGTTTTTAGGCCTAATTAGTACCCCGGGAGGGCATTTTAGTCATTTTATATTTTTGGGTAATTAAACCCACGAAAATTAAAGGGGTTATATCAGATATTTAGGTTATCTCCTAGGGTTAGATAACTCAAAACACTAGAACGGCCATTGGAGAGGAGAGGAGAGAGCTCTCAAGGCATTCCAAGGCTCAAAACTCACCCGTTTGCACCGTCGCCACCGCCAACGCGTAGATCGCGAGACGGGGAACGCAACCACACCAAATTCAACACCAAACCAGATTTCTGAAAATCCCAGGCAAGTGTTTATCTTGCTTACATCCATATTAGTTTAGGAGTTATTAGGATGAGATTTATGGAAGAAAAACCCAATTTGAGATGGGAAATTTTCATGTAGTGATGATTTATATGATATTCTGGAAACCCTTTGTCATGTAAAGGATTAAGAGTTTGATTAAGAAAAAAGTTCTAATCAGATACAAACAGTAAAAAAAAATTATTCCGGACGATCGGACCGTTGGAATTGGATGAAATTTTATAGTGAATTAGCCGAAGACGAGAGGAAGCTACAGAAAAAAATTCAGCTCGATCGGACAGTTCAATATTTTTTAATATTTTTTTTCCTAGACAGTTTTATGTTTTGAGGACTCTTAGAGATAATAAAAATTCAATTAAAACTCCATTTTAATTCCGATTTCGAAACCGTTTGAAATTCTCATCTTTGAAAATAAAATTCAAAATCCTTTAATGTAAGGCAAAATCTATATTTTTGGGATATTTTGCATAAGGGATAATGTAAGTATATATTAAAGGGGAGAGACACGTAAGAGAGAGTTACGTTAAAAATAAATGGATATCTACTGAATTATACATTTGGAAGAATAAAGTTCATGAGGGTTACGTAGTAAGTTGGAAAAACCCTTCGAATTAAAGTTAGAAACAAACCATTATACTTGATAAATAATAATGGGAAAATAAGGATAAATGTTGTGAATGTGGGTTATTGGATAAACCTAAATTGATATAATAAAAGTGGTATATTTATATGATTGTGTATGCATATATTATATACTTGTGAAAATCATGTCCGCGCTACTTGTTATCCCTGAGGTTTCCACGCTGGGACGATCTTATCTCGTGTGCCTTATGGGGGATATTGACTTGTACCCTAGAAGATAGAAATCCTAGGTACAGACTATCGAATCGGTAGTCACGGTCCTAAGAGACGTGAGGGTATGTACCGACCTCTTGGACTTGGAAACTATGCTTCGCCTCAATATTATTTGTGTATGTATTTATACAGTTCGAGAGTGATTCCGAACTTGTATTCCCTTTAGTACGATTGATACGGGGATTGGATAGCAGAGTATGCCCGGACCATAAAATTTTATGTGGGGTGCTGTTAGAATATATATATATATATTATACGAGTATTTAATATATATATGAACTTCTGAAATATGGGAAACTGCCTACTGTGTTATGGTAAGTAAGACATGTATAATGACTCAAATTGGAAATACTTGTCTTGAAAAGTATAATATGATATTGAAAAAAAAACTTTATGAATCAATAAAGTTAAAATGAGCGTTTTGTACTAAATGAAATTATCCTTTTTAAACCATGATGTTGTTAAATCTTAAATTTTGAGAGTCACCTAAGATAAGTTAAATCCTTGGGGAAGGATAGTGTGATATATGATGAGATAAACCATTGGGAATGTTAGTGCGATAGGAGTGCACATTAGAAGAGAGGCGAGAATTTCTCAAGAGAGTGTCGCACTAATATGTTGTTGCATTGACCTGTAACAATTTAAATACTTGCTAAACGAATTTTTAAATCATATACACTATCGGGCTTTGACCCGTTTCTATCCCTCTTTCTCTCTTGTATATATATGTATATATTACAGGTGCCCAGCCACAGGGGCGTCTTGTTTAGGATCCCTTGGAAGGAACGTGCTGCAGCTTAGGTGGGAGTTGCAGGCCACTTGCTTAGACGATTTCATTTACTTGATTCCACTTCTATCATTCTCCTTATTGGGCATGTGTTGCCCTTTCCAATATTTATCTGTTTTATTGGGACATTTGTATTTCAGTTATTTCTACTACTGTTACTTTGGGATTTATTCAGCATGTATGTTTTACTATAAGTTTTAAATGCTGGGATTGGGTTGTTAAATGTCAAATTATTGGATTGATTGTTTAATAAAATAAATAAATAAAATTGGAAAGTAATGTTTAAAAAAATAGTTTTGACACTTAGCTAAATTAAATAGGGTGTTAAATTTGGAAAAGTTATTTTTACGACAGTGATGCTAAGAATGAACCAACTGTTCACCTTGATTTTAATTTAATAAAGGAGTGATCGTCCGGTATTTAATTAGGCGGGGTGTCACAATATTTTCACAAAATCTCACTGGCCATGTAACACAAAAAGCTAAGCTATTGTGATACAGGAAGGATTTGGAGAAATTGGTGCTGTTTTGGTAGAAAATAAGCATCACAGGGAGATGTACCTTAAATGCATAGCACTTGAAGGTTTACCTAATGACACCATGCACTTTACATGGATTCACTCGAAGTTTGATAATCCTCATAAGAGAGCTTTTTTCACCAACAAGGTGACCTCTCCTCTTTCTCATTGCATATACTGTCACACCCCAAACCCGATATCCATACTAATCATTTGTTATTAGAATAATTGGACCATAATCTCAAGTCCATTGAAAATTTAACTCATTTATCAATGTTTTTCTGCATAATGAACATAATATTATTTTTGTGCCATAACGAAGTCAACATCATAGTCATAATTAAGCGGACATACAATACTGTGATTAACTATGATCAACTCAATTCATACTAAATCAATATATACAATGTGTGAGTAAATTAAAATCTTCAGTGTGACAATGATAAAATCTTCATACTTAAACCCCAGCTCTTCTAACGGTGCAACTCTCAAAGTTACCGGTCATATATTATCCTAGCTGGCAGCGTACCAACCTGAAATTGTTAAAATATAAACCATAAGCATTAAGCTTAGTGAGGTACTCCTTCCCTGCAATAGAATAACAATTCTATATCGAATATGTGAATATAAAATCTGAACAACCCTGCCCATTGGCAATAACAAATCATGGATCATAAGATCCAAATAATTCTGCCCGTTGGCAATAACAAATCCTGGATCGTAAGATCCAAATAATTCTGCCCGTTGGCAATAACAAATCCTGGATCGTAAGATCCAAATAATTCTTCCCGTTGGCAATAACAGATCCTGGATCATAAGATCCAAATAATTCTGCCCGTTGGCAATAACAAATCCTCGATCATAAGATCCAAATAATTCTGCCCATTGGCAATAACAAATCCTGGATCATAAGATCCAAATAATTCTGCCCATTGGCAATAACAAATCCTAGATATTTGAACTTCCAAACAAATCCTGAATACGGAAGTATTCAAACCAATCCTGGATCATGGGACCCAAACAAATCCTCCATATTTTAATATCCAAACAAATCCTGAATACCGAAGTATTCAAACAAATCCGCTCTTAGAGCTATATTCATATTTATATATGAAACAAATCATAAGTACACTCACCTTGACAGTTTAACTGGCTTTTCCCTTGCCTTTATCCAGTACTTGTTCAATCAGGTCTTCTTCCCTTCCTATCATTCTTACAATATTAGTATCATCATAAGAATATTAATAGTCCAAAGAATAACTTCAATCATAACTCAATTCATAAGCATCATATTATTCAATTCAAATCATTCATTAAAATGAAGTCCCATCTAGACTCAGGTTCTGTTATATAACATATTCAAATTACAGCCCAAACCCTTTTTAATTATTCTTGGTAATCCAATAATTATTATATCATGTTTCCAAAACAAAAGACGGCACATCAATCCGAGTTTCCTAGAGCAAAATAAGCCTATTTCTTCATTACATAGCAAATCTGCCCTATAAGCTCTTTTATCGTTCATTCAACTTCCAGGAATTTCCATAATTTTTCTACATCATAAATTTATATGATATTCAACCCAACATCAGTAAACATATTTAACAATACAAGATTAAAATTTCATAATTTTCAGAGTTTATTTTCTATGTCAAGCCAAACATCGAACACATGGTAGACATACTTTCACCCTTAGGGCAGATATCATACCTGAACTTCAAACTCTCACCAAGGACTCATTTCTTGGTATTTTCCCATGATTTTAGGATATGTCATACATATGTAAGTCAAGGTTAATATACAATTGGAATCAATCAATTACAGTAAGTATAGAGAAATATATGGAAGTTTGAATAAACAAGGTTCTTAAACAAAACAATCTCAAGGGTTTACACATTCAAGTTTACTTAAACTTTCATCTATCCATAAGTACATATCAAGACATGGAATTTCAGTAAACAAATGATTATTTAAATCATTTAAATAAGTAATACAAAAAAATAAATAAGATTTATGGATGGAAATACCTTAGGGGCTTTTACGTAATTTTTTCTATGAATTTTTCTTCAATTTCTCCTCACACTTTCTTCCTAACTTCCTACTTCTCTTTCCTTAAGCTTAAAATCTCTCATGGCTGCATTTTGGCTGAATAAAGAGGTAATTCTAAGGGTTTAAGGTCGGCCAAAGCCACCACCCTTCCCAACCAATGAGAATAAAACATTTGTTGCCATAATAAGACAAAATACTACTTAACGGATGGACTATTTTGCCCTTGTTTCGTAATTTTGGTATAACTTCTCACTCGGACCTCTGTTTCACACACCGTTTATTTTGTTACGACCATAACTCACTTGTCTACAACTATGTAGTTTTCACCTCATGTCAATTGTTATGTCATAAAGGCCAAAACTAGCCTTAAACATGAACATTCCTACCGAAACCTTCACAATTTTGTATTTGTAACTAATTCGACATTTTATGCTTTTTGAAGGTAGGATTAGACTAAACATAATAAACTAACATCACACGTATTAATAACACACTAATCATTTCACATAAGCTAGGCATGATTTAAGCATAATTAATCATAATTATATTCGGGTTGTCACAATTCTCCCCCTGTTAGGAAATTTCGTCCTCGAAATTGACATACCTTGGTTGTACGAATCAAACAAATACGGATAACGCATTTTCATGCTATCCTCACTCTCCCATGTAGCTTCTTCCATGGAATGCCTTCTCCACGCAACTTTCACAAGTGGTATCACCTTTGATCTCAATATTTGTTCTTTCCTATCGACGATAGCAAGCGGTTCTTCCACGTAGCTCAAATCTTCCTTCAATTCAATAGGTTGTTCCACCAATACATGTGAAGGGTATGCTACATACTTTCTCAACATAGAAACATGGAAAACATCATGTAATCGAGCTAACTCTGGTGGTAATGCTAACTTATAGGCGACCATCCCGACTTTTTCAACGATTTCATAAGGTCCAATGTAGCGTGGACTTAATTTTCCTTTGTTTTCAAACCTCATAACTCCTTTCCATGGCGATATTCGAAGAAACACATAATCCCCTTTCTGGAATTCCAAATCTTTTCGTCGTTTATCCGCATAACTTTTCTGTCTGCTTTGAGCTGTTCTCATTCTTTCTTGAATAATCTTCACTTTTTCAGTGGTGACTTCAATCAATTCTGGACCCTCTATCTTCCTTTCACCAACCTCACCCCAACATATCGGTGTACGACATCGTCTACCGTACAGTGCTTCATATGGAGCCATACCAATAGTAGACTGGAAACTATTGTTATATGCGAATTCTATCAAAGGCAAATATTCATCCCAATTACCTTTGAAATCAAGCACACAAGCTCTAAGCATATCTTCCAAAATCTGTATTGTCCTTTCAGACTGCCCATCTGTCTGAGGATGAAAAGCCGTACTGAACTTCAAGTTAGTACCCATAGCATACTGCAAGCTATCCCAAAATCTGGATGTAAAAGTAGGGTCCCTATCTGAAACAATAGATACCGGTGCTCCATGCAATCGAATAATTTCATTAACATACAATCTAGCATACCTATCAACTGTATACGTAGTCTTAACTGCTAGAAAATGAGCGGACTTCGTCAATCTATCCACCACTACCCAAATCGAATCTGACCCCTTCTGAGATCGAGGAAGCCCAACTACAAAATCCATCGTTACATGATCCCATTTCCATTCTGGTATTGGCAATGGTTGAAGTAAACCAGTAGGTTTCTGATGCTCCACTTTTACTTGCTGACATATAAGGCATCTAGCAACAAAATCAGCTATTTCCTTCTTCATATTATTCCACCAATAATGCTCCTTTAAATCCCTATACATTTTAGTACTACCAGGATGCATAGTATAAATGGAATTATGAGCCTCATCTAAAATTTCCTCTTTCAATCTACCCACATTAGGCACACATAATCGCTGTTTATACAATAAAGTGCCATCATTCACAATACAAAAATCTTCAGACTTACCATCTTGGACATCTTGTCGTTTCTTCTCAAGGAAAGGATCTTGACTTTGCAAATCATGAATACGGGTAGCTAACAAAGGCCTCACGCTTACATGAGCAAAGAATTTGTCCCCATATGCTAGCTGCAATTCCACTCCCATCAATCTCAACTCCATAATATGAGCAACTCTAGTACATCGAATACAAGATAACCTGCCTGAAGCCTTTCTACTCAAAGCATCTGCAACTACATTTGCCTTTCCTGGGTGGTAGTGAATTGTACAATCATAATCTTTAATTAACTCCATCCACCGCCTCTGCCTCAAATTCAACTCCTTCTGAGTAAACAAATACTTAAGGCTTTGATGGTCAGTAAAAATTTCACATACCTCACCATATAGATAATGACGCCACAACTTCAAAGCAAACACAATAGCAGCAAGTTCCAAATCATGTGTAGGATAATTACGTTCATGTGTACGCAACTGCCTAGAAGCATAGGCAATAACTTTACCATGCTGCATAAAAACACAACCCAACCCCTGATGTGAAGCATCGGTATAAACAACAAAACCATCTCCACCATGCGGAATAGTAAGAACAGGTGCAGTTACCAACCTCTTTTTCAATTCATCAAAACTATTTTCGCAATCAGAATTCCATTCAAACTTAACATCTTTCCGGGTTAGTTTAGTCATTGGTAAGGCAATCGAAGAAAATCCCTTAATAAACCTTCTATAATACCCAGCTAAACCCAGAAAACTCCTCACCTCAGTCACATTATTGGGCCTCTCCCATTTTACAATAGCCTCTACCTTTTTAGGATCAACACATATACCATCTCCAGAAATAACATGGCCTAAAAATACAACTTGTGATAGCCAAAATTCACACTTGCTAAACTTAGCATACAACTTCTTATCTCTCAACAGATTCAAAATAGTTATGAGATGCTTTTCATGTTCAACTATATCATGTGAATAAATCAGTATATCATCAATAAAAATTATCACAAATGAATCAACAAAAGGATGCAGTACCCGGTTCATAAGATCCATAAATACAGCTGGAGCATTAGTCACCCCAAAAGGCATCACCAAAAACTCAAAATGACCATACCGAGTGCGAAAAGCAGTTTTAGAAATATCACTCTCCTTCACCCTCAACTGATGATACCCTGATCGCAAGTCTATCTTTGAAAACACTTTAGCACCCTGTAACTGATCAAACAAATCATCTATACGAGGTAAAGGATATTTATTCTTAATTGTAGCTTTATTCAGTTGCCTATAATCAATACACAACCGCATAGTACCATATTTCTTTTTCACAAATAAAACTGGTGCACCCCATGGAGATACACTGGGTTGTATAAAGCCCCTATCAAGTAAATCCTGTAACTGGATCTTAAGTTCTTTCAACTCAGCAGGTGCCATTCTATACGGTGCCATAGAAATAGGGGTTGTCCCTGGTGCTAATTCAATACTAAATTCAACTTCTCTTTCTGGAGGTAACCCTGGCAACTCACTAGGAAATACTTCAGGAAAATCCCGTACAATAGGAACATCGACTAATTGTAAAGCCCCCTTCCTAGTGTCAAGAACATATGCAATAGAACCCTCACAACCCTTACTCAATAATTTCCTCGTCTGAATAGCAGAAATGATGCAACTGGGAACAATTTTCCTTTCCCCCACAAATTCAAATTCAGGCTCACCAGGCATATTAAAAACAACTTCCTTACGGAAACAATCCATGGATGCATGATATTTGGATAGCCAATCCATTCCTAGAATTATATCAAAATCAGAAATATCCAATGGAAGTAGATCTATAACCGTATCTCTAGACCCCACAGTCAAAACACAATCACGAAAAATATATTCGACTACAATCATATCCCCCATAGGCATGGAAATACCCAACCCCACCTCTAAATGAGTACATGGTCTATTCAGATATATGGAAAATGCAAATGACACAAAAGAATGTGTGGAACCAGGATCAATCAAAACATAAGCACTTCTATCAGTAACAGAAAGTGTACCTGTCACCACATCTGGAGTAATCTGAGCCTCTTTCATCGTAAAGACTCGTCCACCTAGCCTGGAACCACTGGCTTGTCCTCTGCCCATACTTTTCACTGCACTGCCTGGAGATAACACTCTGCTTGCTGCTTCGCTATGACACCCCGATTAATTAAATACCGGGTAGCTACTCCTTTATTAAATTAATTCAAAATGTCAAGTTGGTTCAGTTAATAGCATCACTGTCGAAAACATTTTAATAATTACTAACCACCTAGTATTTAAAAGTAAGTGCCAAATTTTAAGTTAAGTCTGATTAACATGCAATAAAAGAATAATGGTAGAACAACATAAACCATTCACCATAACGAAGTAATGAAGTAACCAACAATTAATAATAATAAGTCCGGAGGAAAAACTCCTCACAACAATCCCACAACTGAAAAATAATACTACAAGTCTGAATTCTGAATAATTACATGCCAAAGGTCTGAATAACTGAAATAAATGAAATATCTCTAAAAGAAATGGGCGACATGCCCTACAACTGATAACTGATGAATATCGAGTCAAGATAGATGAAGCGTCTACAAGCAAAGTCCTGTAACTTCCACAAACAGCTACAGCTCGTCACCTGAATGAGAATCCTATGCATGGTGTCCTTGTGGCTGGGCACCTAAAATGGTTTTTACAAAAATAGATTTGAAAGCAAATGGGTCAGAGCCCGAAAGTGTAAAACAGTTTGAAAACAGCAAGTGTTTTAATAACATTAAATCATTAAATGCAAAATACATGTTAGGACGTGCACTCACATGAAATTCTCACCTCTCGACTACATGTGCACTCCTAACGTACCGTACCCATCTATAAGACACCCATATATAACCAAACCGTAATAAGTTCTACCCCTTACTACTCGATTCCCATAATACATTCTAGCGTTATCAAATAAATAGAGGGCTTTACTTAAACTCAGATTCTCAATACGTATTACCTTTCACTATCGGTTAACCCATTATGTTTTCTCAAAACAATTCCATAATTTTATTCACAATATTAACATGAAAGTTCCCATTAATTAAGTGTATATTATCCACATCATAAATATACAATACAAGCACCCCGAGACTAAGCTGCGGTGCACACATACTCTGCTATCCATCCCGGTACATCACGTACATAAGGATCACGCATTCCGAATCTCTCAGGAATCGTTCAGATAACAACATCACAAATAATGGAGGCGAACACAATCACATCACATGGGTCACGCACATACCTGCGCTCCCACGATCAGCAGACTTATTAACATCCCAATAAGTCCTTCTCTGACCTATGTTCATCGAGGTAACCAGTCTAAATCTGGGCAACACAAGGATTAGAGGGCCCTAAGCGAACGCAAACCTCCCGTGATAGCAAGTATGGTAGGTATGTCATACACATAAAATCAATACATATATTAAGTATTCACACATCTTAGTAATCACCATAATATATATTGGTGGTGTACTTCTCATTCTCGTACCGACATATAATACTACACACTTTATATGTTCCCCGGTTAATATAATAAATTAGGCCGTCAATAGTTCGCACATCGTAATAGACTCTCACGTCCAAATTCCTATGTTCCCTTAGGTTCAAACTACACTTCTAGGTTTAACTCCTCATTATATCCCAAACATCCCAAATGTACCAATTAATCATCACGGGAAAGCTATCTCTACCTATACACGAGGTTACGGGACACTCGGGATCAAAACAGGCTAAACAGCCTAAACTATCAACTCGTTCGAAGTCTCGTTCGAACGAGAGTTCGTTCGAACGAACTGGATCTTCTAACGAGATCTCGTTCGAACGAAAGTCTTCGAACGAACATCCCTCTCGTTAGAACCCAGACTGTCAACTCGTTAGAAGCTCGTTCGAACGACCTGGGCAGGTCTTCTAACGAGTGGCCAGATCGAGCCCAGAAATTCCTATTTCGTTTTTCCCCAATTCTCTTCACTTCTAATCTCCTCTAAATGTCATTCGAACAATTTTTCAAGGTATCTAATCCTTCCTAAACATGTTACAACCGTATTACAACATTTATATGGGTTCAAATCACCCTAAACTACATCAATTTATCAAATCTCCACCATTTTCCCCAAATTCTCAAGAACATGAACCCTAGAAAAATCAAGTCATTCAAAGACATAACTAAATCCGTTTTTATAATGTAAAAGATGTATTATCATCCCCCTAATCATTATATCAATGTTCTACATGTAATTTCCTCAATAGATTTATAAATCTCTACATCCAATTAAATGGGTTTTCATCATACTCCAAGAATAATACAATTTTAACCAATTCCTACGCATGGAAGAAACATTCTCTGAAATTAATAGGAATTAAAACACTTGCCTTGTATGTATCTCTGATTTGATGACGAATTTGATGAAGTATTCTCTCTCTCTCTCTGCAGAATTCCTCTATCTCTCTCAACAAGCTTTTCTTCTCCAAAGTTAATGGTGGCTAGGGTTTGTGCTTTAGAAATTCTTTTGGAACAAGTTTCAATAACTTCCGTAGCCTATTTGGGTATTAGTGGGCTTAGTGGGTTAATGCCAAAACAGATATTAATTCCCAATTTTCGTAGGTTTTAATTCCCCCAAATTCAAAATTACCAAACTACCCTTATACGTTGCCGGTATGGCCTAAAAATACCCCGGGACCCAAACCAAACCCCCGGCTAGTGTTTTCTGACTATTTCGACCCTTCCGGACGCGTTGGTGCACTCAAAATGACCATACGGTTAATATAAATAAAATTCACTTTTTAATTATCATAATTATAACCATGACGCGACTGTCACACGCGTCTCAACAAAATTTCTAAATTGCCGTATTTCAATCTCACGACAAATTTCATAATTCAAAATTCATATATAATCATATATGCACATATAATCAAATACCAACTCGCATCTCGCTATTATTTTAACCCGGATTAATTTCCAATTAATACGCATTTAATTTAATTAATCCCATAAATAAATATCACAAAAATACGGGGTATTACATTCGCTAGGTGGTGCTGTAGTCTCTGCCAACTGCGGGCAATTCTTCCTAACATGCCCCACTTTATGACAATGGTAGCATTCCACTCCTTTAAGCTTAGGACACTCGGATTTATAATGCCCCTCCTCTTTACAAAAGAAACATGTAACAACTCTTGCCGGTGCCTCACCTCTCCCTGGCCTCCTAACCAGACTAGAAGATTCTCCACCCCTAGTATCTTTGCCAAATCTCCCTTGGCCTCTACCACTATATCCACCACCTCTTTGAAATTTATGAGGTTCCACCTTAACACTTCCACTCTCACCTCCCCTATACTGAGATGCGTCGAATCTACTTTTCTTAAAACTCTCTTTGCTCGCAACACCTTGGTTCATTTGCCTTTCTGCTATCGTGGCTTTGTTTACCAGAGAAGCATAATCTTCTAACTCATAAGTGGCCACTCTATTTTGAATAGGCCAAATCAGTCCATCTTGAAACTTACTACATTTATCTCCTTCATCCTGCACATACTTAGTAGCAAATCTAGACAAAGCAGTAAATTTAGCATCATACTCCCTCACGGACATTTTCCCTTGGGTCAAATTTATAAATTCCCTCAGCTTCTCCCTCCTATAAACTTTAGGGAAATACTTAACGTACAAAGCTTTAATAAACCCATCCCAAGTAATAACACCAGTACCTTCCATTCTGGGCACCAAATGGTTGCTGGCTTCCCACCAATATTTATCCTCTCCTTTCAGCTTAAACACAGCTAGATTCACTTTCTGGTCATCCGGAACTTTCATAACTGCAAAGATGGTCTCTATATCTCTGACCCACATCTCAGCTTCAGTAGGTTCCACCGACCCTGAATATTCTGGAGGATTCAACTTTAAAAACTTCTCATGCATGGAATCCTTCATTTCCTTCCTTGCCTCTTTCTCAATCCTGGCCACAATCTTTGATTCTAGATATCTAGCCTGCTGTTCTGCCATTTGCGCCATATTCCTTTCTTGTTGCTCTGCCATCCTCATCATTGCTTGTGCCATTATTTGCATCTCTGTAGGCTGTTCTTGCTCTCTAGCCCTCCCAGCAACACTTTGCTCTACTTCAGCATTATCTGTACGAGAAGCTACTCCCTCTTCTCTAGGTTGTCCACTCCCAGGTTCCATCTGGAATAATCTGTAATACAACAAAGTTCTAACAACCAATATAAACAGTTTATAATACTAAACTATTGGTTAGTACATAAATAATTCATAAATATCAAATCAACTCAATACTGCCATCTAACCGTCACACACGTCCAGAATTTATAACCACGCTCTGATACCACTACTTGTCACACCCCAAACCTAATATCCATACTAATCATTTGTTATTAGAATAATTGGACCATAATCTCAAGTCCATTGAAAATTTAACTCATTTATCAATGTTTTTCTGCATAATGAACATAATATTATTTTTGTGCCATAACGAAGTCAACATCAGAGTCATAATTAAGCGGACATACAATACTGTGATTAACTATGATCAACTCAATTCATACTAAATCAATATATACAATGTGTGAGTAAATTAAAATCTTCAGTGTGACAATGATAAAATCTCCATACTTAAACCCCAGCTCTTTTGAACGGTGCAACTCTCAAAGTTACCGGTCATATATTATCCTAGCTGGCAGCGTACCAACCTGAAATTGTTAAAATATAAACCATAAGCATTAAGCTTAGCGAGGTACTCCTTCCCTGCAATAGAATAACAATTCTATATCGAATATGTGAATATAAAATCTGAACAACCCTGCCCATTGGCAATAACAAATCCTGGATCGTAGGATCCAAATAATTCTGCCCGTTGGCAATAACAAATCTTGGATCATAAGATCCAAATAATTCTGCCCGTTGGCAATAACAAATCCTGGATCGTAAGATCCAAATAATTATGCCCGTTGGAAATAACAAATCCTGGATCGTAAGATCCAAATAATTCTGCCCATTGGCAATAACAAATCCTGGATCATAAGATCCAAATAATTCTGCCCATTGGCAATAACAAATCCTGGATATTTGAATATCCAAACAAATCATGAATACCAAAGTATTCAAACCAATCCTGGATCATGGGACCCAAATAAATCCTGGATATTTTAATATCCAAACAAATCCTGAATACCGAAGTATTCAAATAAATCCGCTCTTAGAGCTATATTCATATTTATATATGAAACAAATCATAAGTACACTCACCTTGACAGTTTAACTGGCTTTTCCCTTGCCTTTATCTAGTACTTGTTCAATCAGATCTTCTTCCCTTCCTATCATTCTTACAATATTAGTATCATCATAAGAATATTAATAGTCCAAAGAATAACTTCAATAATAACTCAATTCATAAGCATCATATTATTCAATTCAAATCATTCATTAAAATGAAGTCCCATCTAGACTCAGGTTCTGTTATCTAACATATTCAAATTACAGCCCAAACCCTTTTTAATTATTCTTGGTAATCCAATACTTATTATATCATGTTTCCAAAACAAAAGACGACACATCATTCCGAGTTTCCTAGAGCAAAATAAGCCTATTTCTTCATTACATAGCAAATCTGCCCTATAGGCTCTTTTATCGTTCATTCAACTTCCAGGAATTTCCATAATTTTTCTACATCATAAATTTATATGATATTCAACCCAACATCAGTAAACATATTTAACAATACAAGATTAAAATTTCATAATTTTCAGAGTTTATTTTCTATGTCAAGCAAAACATCGAACACATGGTAGGCATACTTTCACCCTTAGGGAAGATTTCATACCCAAACTTCAAACTCTCACCAAGGACTCATTTATTGGTATTTTCCCATGATTTTCGGATATGTCATACATATGTAAGTCAAGGTTAATCTCCAATTGGAATCAATCAATTCCAGTAAGTATAGAGAAATATATGGAAGTTTGAATAAACAAGGTTCTTAAACAAAACAATCTCAAGGGTTTACACATTCAAGTTTACTTAAACTTTCATCTATCCATAAGTACATATCAAGACATGGAATTTCAGTAAACAAATGATTATTTCAATAATTTAAATAAGTAATACAAAAAAATAAACAAGATTTATGGATGGAAATACCTTAGGGGCTTTTACGTAATTTTTTCTATGAATTTTTCTTCAATTTCTCCTCACACTTTCTTCCTAACTTCCTACTTCTCTTTCCTTAAGCTTAAAATCTCTCATGGCTACATTTTGGCTGAATAAAGAGGTAATTCTAAGGGTTTAAGGTCGGCCAAAGCCACCACCCTTCCCAACCAATGAGAATGAAACATTTGTTGCCATAATAAGACAAAATACTACTTAACGGATGGACTATTTTGCTCTTGTTTCGTAATTTTGGTATAACTTCTCACTCGGACCTCTGTTTCACACACCGTTTGTTTTGTTACGACCATAACTCACTTGTCTACAACTATGTAGTTTTCACCTCAAGTCAATTGTTATGTCATAAATGTCAAAACTAGCCTTAAACATGAACATTCCTACCGAAACCTTCACAATTTTGTATTTGTAACTAATTCGACATTTTATGCTTTTTGAAGGTAGGATTAGACTAAACATAATAAACTAACATCACATGTATTAATAACACACTAATCATATCACATAAGCTAGGCATGATTTAAGCATAATTAATCATAATTATATTCGGGTTGTCACATATACACTCATAGACACGCATATATAGGTAAATGATTTGTTACGTTAATTGGAATTCAGTACATCGCTAATATATATATATATATATATATATATATATATATATATATATATATGGGTTTGAGGGAATTGAGTTTTAAGAGATATGGTGTTTTTTTTGTTGAATTTTAAATTATAACAATTATGGAGGTAGGTGGATTCCATTTTTTAGTTGATTTCCTAAGCTTTCATGGAGGGGTATGTGTGTGATCGCAAAACACCCCTGACGAGTCTCTTATTATTTGTTCTCTTTTTCTCTCAAATTATGTTAACATTAATTTTAGTGAGATGAACTATTTTTTTATCAATGATAAGAATGGTGACAAAATTTGTGACGGGTATAAAACATTACCCTGACACCGGATAAAATTCATAGTATTGATATTGGAAATAATATCGAAACCTGATGACCACCTCGACTGATGAAGGACAGTTCTTTATCACATTATGTTATCACTCCTTTTTACTTATTGGTTCTTTAAATTTAATCTAAATAAACAAAATTAGATGTGCTAAATAATTATGTTATTTCAATTGGTGATTCTGAATTGGTTTGCTAACAATTAATTTGTACAATTTTCATAATTATATATATATTCGCTCTCGTATCGCGTGACGTTCATACTAATTATAGTAGGTTATTAGATGATGTGTATTAATTAAGTGACAAAATATATGTTAAAAGGGTATTGAAACATGATTTTAAGAGACGAAATAAATCTCCGGGTGTTACCGAATGACCTCTCGAGTGAGACGTTTGAAAGTGTTCCACTCAAAATGTCCTGCATGTGAACTCGTATTTCATATCACAAAACTGAATTCCGAATCATGTGTCGATATCAATTTTGATGTTGAGATGGAGCCTATTTTCAGGAGTGTAAATGGTAGAATAGCTTTAGATATGTAGAGGATCCGTACGCTTGGAGCAAAAGGGGTCCATAGCTCAGTGGTAGAGCATTTGACTGCAGATCAAGAGGTCACCGGTTCGAACCCGGTTGGGCCCTTTTTACCGGTGATGTTAAGGTGTTGGCAATAAATAATATAATGTTTTTGAGTGGGAAAGTAAAATTGGGTTATCTAGTGTAGTCTCTGGTGGTGATGGCCGCGGGAGTGGTGTTCCTGTGTTCGCACCCACCAAAACAAAATCCCATGGACCAGTCTTCCTCGTCGTGGTCAAGGAGACAATTAATCCTCAACAGCGCCTCATTGTCCTTGACCCTCCAACAGTCCACAAATGTTCCCATATGTAATGCCCAAACTTCAAACTCAATTCTGAATGGGATTGCCAACACCAAGTCCTGGTTTCAATATTTCGGTAGTGGGTTCGCCATTCGAGTGCCTCCCAACTTTGAGGACATGACGGAGCCTGAGGTTTCTTTCTTACTGCTTTTTCTTCACCACTAGTACTACCCATTCATCTTCTGCTTGCCTTATCTCTTTCTTTCCTTTTAGCTGTAATTTATAATCAATTTTTCATGTGCCAACAAATTACAAAAACAATAAAAATAGGCTGTTTTTGTATACTTTTTATGACCCCCTATTTTATTAAGCCCACAATAATGGGTTTAAACCATTTATAACACCCACGTGAAGGGGTTTTTTTGAATAAAAATAAAACTTCTGACATTTCAAAAAAAGAAAAACAGAGACAAATATTCCCCTATTTCTTCTTCCTTCGAAATCGTCAGATTTCTTCTTCCTCCATACTAAGAAAGCAAAACCGTACAAGTTTAGCTTTTCCATTCAAACGGTTTGGATTGATATACTATAGACGCAGGTTAATTTGAATAGGATTGTCTTAGTTTGTACTTATCAGAGAGTGATTGCAGGCTAGTTGAGTTGAGTTGATTGCAGAGTATATAATCAACTGATATGGATTGTATTAGTTCATTGGAGGTACCAACACGGTATATGTTCAATTATGTTTTGGTTTCTGATTATATCTGTTAATGAAGTGAACAAATGGTTTTTGGTTGCAATAGTTAACTAGGTAAATAAATTGATCTGTGTATTGTAATAGTTTAACTGGGTGAAAGGAATGTTTCTCGATAGTGCCGACTCAAAGTAAAAATGGGTGGATGATTTAATTTCAGCGGCTAAGTTCCTTTTTCATTAGGATTGCACTACAGTTCCTGTTTTGTTTTTAGAACAACAATTGGGTGGGGGTGTTAACAGGGATACGTTAGTACTTTTACAAACTTTTTAATATAACAACTACATCAGAATTCTGTGGGGCTATTGAAAGAAGTAGTGGGTTTATCCAAAAACACCCTAAAAATAAGAGCCCCAAGTTTGCTGCAAGTGTCAGCCGAGTTTGATCCTATGTCCTCCAAACCCAAACTCAAATAGCCCAAACCCCAAAATAATTGTGAACCCAGATTCAACATACCCAAACTCAAATATGCGCTAAATGTACTCCAATGTATGAAAAGAAAAATTAAAATCAATCGGAGATGCAACAGTGTTGGAGTTTTTATGGTTTCTTTTGCTTAAGTAGTGACTAGTGAGAAAGATAAAGTTTCACCACAACTTATACTTGACTTTGGTTAGTTTTTGGGTGGGAATCGGTTCAATTCTCCTTATTTGATTGGAAAATACGTAATGCCAACATATTAATTGATCCATTCTTGTAATGGGGGCATTTTCTAGAATAAAAATTACAAGGCGCGCCTTAGGCGCGCCTTGAGCTTGGAGCCTAGGCGCGTGCCTAATTGAAGGGGCCTTGCCTGAGGCGAGGCGAGGCACCAATGCTAAGTCTTGGTGAGCCTAGAGCCTAGAGCCTAGGCGCGCCTTTCACAACTATGGCCAGGCCAAATCTGGGTTGGTTTTGGTAATGGTTCGCGCTGGGCCAGCTTGTTTTTTTGGAATTTAAAACCTTTTTTTACTTGAAATAAAGTTAAAACTAATTTAGATTAAAAAAATGGGAGAAGTTTTCTTGTTAATAAAGTTAAAACTGTTTTAGGGTCCGTTTGATACAAAAGTGGGCAAATAGCATGGGCTGCAAATTTTTCCATGGCAAAAATTGCCATTGCCAATCCTATAATTTTCCAGGGACTGTTTGATAATATTAATTTTTCAGGTGGAAAATCCTATTTTTAAAGGAATAGAAATTTGATTTTTTTTGTTTGTTTTTAAATTCTATTTTTAAAACTGTTTTTTTTTTTTAAATTATACAATTGTTTTTAAAACGTCGGCCAAGCTATGGCTGGTCTCTCGGGTTTGAGACATGGGAGCGCCCTCTCCATATATGGGGGGTAAGGCCAGACGCCATCCGTATCTCCCCGACCCTGCAGTTAAGCGAGAGCCTTGTGCACTGGGTACGACTTTTACAGATGTTAAAAATTTCTTTTTTGAAAATCGTCTTTTATTGTTTTTAAAAAATATTATAAATGTTTTTACTGTTTTAAAACTGTTTTGACCGTCTTTTTTTTTTAAATAAAAAAAACTATACAATTATAAAGATCTTAATTTTTTTAAACTATTCTAAAACTTTTTTTTATAAAAAACTGTATTTTAAAAAATGTTAAAAATAGTTAAAACTGTACATTAAAAAAAACCGATATAACAAAATATAAAAAAAACCTGATATAAAAACAAACAATTGATTTATAACAAAATAAAAAAAGTTATTTTAACAAAAACAAATCTTGGGTTGCAAAATTTTCTTTGCGTATTATGAGGTAGGCAAAATTTTCCACAGAAAGATATAAAAGCATGGCAAATGGCATGTTGCATAATTTTTTTTTTCATGGCAAATATTGGCTATCAAACACACATAAAAGTGAGCAAAAAATTTGCCACAGCAAAAAAGGCCTATCATACACACCCTTAAATTAAAAAAAAGGGAGAAGTTTGCTACTAGGGTTAACTGAGTTAACTTAAATGAGTTATGATGAAAATCAGATGAAGCTTCCGGGTTGTTTTATTTTTATTAGTCATCTTTCATTTTTATCACATTTTTGCTTTGTTTTACATTACATGGTTAATGGGAGTAGGCCCGTAAACGGATCGGATCAGGCAAATCCAAATCCATATTCGTTTATGTTAAATGGATTCGGATCTGATCCCTTTATTAATCGGATCGGATCAGGCAAATCCAAATCCATATCTGTTTATTTTAAACGGATTCGGATCCGATCTGTTTATCCGATTATCCGTTTATGTTAAACTTGATTTGCAATATTTTTATTTTCAACTCTTCATAAATTTACTTTGCAAATGTTCCACAAAAAATAGATAATGAAATAAAGAACTATTATAATAAATATTTAAAATATATATATTTGAAATATTATTAAATACAATATATATTAATTAAAAATATATTATATATGATATATATATATATATATATTAAAAATATTAATCGGATCGGAGTATATGAATCCAAATCCGCTCCATTTAATAAACGGGTAATTGGATAATCGGATTTCAGGCATGATCCATATCCGCTTAAATGGATCGAATTCGGATTCGAATAAAATCCGATCCATTGACAAGCCTAAATGGGAGGTCTTCTAGAAAGAGCATTATAGGACAAGGTTGTAGAGAGGGTGCTCTTAGGTCATCTGACATCACATGGATCTAGGTCCATTTCCCTATTTAGGTATTGATGACCTAATTCTACATACACCTTTTTCCCATTTAATAAAGATCCAATTTGAGTATTACTCTCTCTTTTTAGTGTAATTATGTTGTGCCATTGACCACGTCATTTATGTTAATTGATATCAGAGTGAGGAGTGCTTCACCCGTTGTTATAAAATCAAAATCATAAAATACAAGCAACCAATGGCGTTGAGGAAACCCACCCAAGCCGAGAGATGAAGCACCATGCTTGCCCAAAAGGTTGACCTTCTCCTCCATGATTGCCACCACCGCGAGCCCTCCCCCTCCCCCTCCACCCTTCAACCACCTTCAGTCTGCCGCCAAATGACCAACCGTTAGTCGGCTTCCAGCCATCATCCCACCTCCGAGAACCACTCCATCATCCCGCCCCTGACTCCACCCGACCAACCTTCCCATCACTAGAAACACGCCCTTTCGATGCCGCCGTCCCTAACCCAAACCACCGGCTCAACAAAACCCTAGTCGATCTTGCACCCATGACAGTCGGAACCCTAGATTTACCCACGGACATGAGATCCTCGACCCCTACCATCGTTTGTTCCTGAATATTCTGCCTTCTTCCTCGACTGGAGCCCCTGATCACCCTCTCCTCAGCCCTTCCCAGTCCCTCAACCAGCCAAACCCCCTTGGCTCTCTCAAACCCCTAACCCCAAGACCTTATTTCCCCCCGAACACCCCTCCTCGTACCCCTAATTGACCAACCCACCCATGACCCGACCCGGGTCTTGTTGCCTTCATTCAACCCAACAAACCCCGACCCCGACCCCGACAAACCCAACACCCCCGCCTCCAGTAGATTCCACCAGAACCCACCCCTCTGCCACCTTACTCGGGTGCCCAGGATCGATTCTGTGTGGGACACCCGCTTATTCATTTCCGTCCCCAACAACCCTCAAGATTCCATTTATGATTACTGTCGACGGGTTAAAGAGTGGCTACGCTAACCCCTAATACTCAATCGTCCACGCATGCAATTTGGGTATTTTGAAGGAAAAGCCATACCGCCCAAGTCTACTTCTCTATATGGGATGGGAAAGCCCTGATGCACAAAAAATGACGCATCGATATCACCCCTTTTGACTCCCTCAACCCTAATGTGACACCCTTTGTGCCGATTGAGGACCACCATTGTTTTGTCTGTTATGAGCGGGGGCACTTAATGAACGATTGTCCTTACTATCCTCTCCGGGGGGAGCTTGAGGCCCCAGTTTATTGTGATGCTCGTGATCCCTGGAGCCACTCCCGGTTCACTTGCCCGACCCCGAGTCCGACTAGTTTTCGTGGATTTTATCGAGGATGAGGACTCGATGGATTTGTCACCAGGGAAAGACCACTTGGCTCTAGCACTCCGCCTTCTCTCCAAGAGCCTTCAGGGAGATGTTAGGGTAAATGTTCCGATGTTTGATGGAAATATGGATCTGGATGCACTTGTTGATTGGCTTGATTCGATTGAGACAATGTTCGACTACAAACACATTACGGGGTGCAAGTGCGTTTAGTTGGTTGTCACCAAATTTTAGGGATTTGCCCGTGTTTGGTGTAATGATACGGTTTATCACCGGACAATCTCAGAGCTTCCTCCAATCCAAATATGAGATCAGTTGAAGAGGGAGTTGAAGGCATTCTTCATACTGCCGACCTACGAACACTACCTCTACACTCGAGCCCCGAGCCTTCGACATGATGCCTTTTCAGTCTCCACTTACACGGAGCAATTCCAAATTCTTTGCACATGGTCTTGTCTGGGTGAGTCGGAAACTTAGCGGATCAACCGCTATATCCAGGGACTCCAGTCGTACATTCAGCAGGACTTGGGGTTGCGTGAGATACTGTCTTTTGTTAAGGCAGTTGAGTACGCAAACAAGATAGAGGCCTACCACCACACTCCTTCAACAGCAGCCTCCAAGCCCCTTACTTCGACTGTTGCCCCACCTTGGGCCTCAGATGCGTCGTCGGTTACTATGAAGTGCTTCACTTGTGGTGTTGTGGGTCACCGAGCCGCTGATGCCTCGAGGCACGAAAGAGGACGATGAGTTAAAGGTGGAGGTTCAACATTTGGCCTTGGTTGTCACGATCATCCCCATTAATCCCAATTTTGATGGCGTTCCCCTTTGAGTTCGAGGTCGAACTCTTTTCATGGAGGGGAGAGATGGAAATCAAATGAAGCTAGGGTTATTTTAGGATTTTGTCCTTTTTTATTTTTGTTAGTCATCTTTTATTTTTATCAATTTTTTGCTTTGTTTTGTATTATAGGGTTAATGGGAGGTTTTCTTGAAAAGGACGTTACTGAAAAATGTTGTAAATGGGGTGCTCTTAGGTCATGTGACATCAAATGAGCCTACGCCCATTTCCCTTTTAGGTATTACTGGCCTAATTCTATATCCTTCCCATCCCCCTTATAAATATCCCTTTCCCCATTTAGTAAAGATTCTACATTTCTTGAATTTGAGCATTACTCTTTCTCTTGAGTGTATTTCTGTTGTGCCATTGAAGGCTTCATTTACGTTAGGTTATTATATGGGTGCTCACATAGGCGCATTATTTTCAACATATGGGCCCCAATTTAACTCAAACTTCTAAAATATGGGCCCTATCTTTTAATGTCTGTGCTAATATGGGCATTCCACTTAATTGGGCTCCATTTTGCGACTGCTATATATAAGCATTATGTATTAGATCATTAAGAGTGGCCATTGAAGCGTCTTGACATTCTTCGCTCAACTTTAGAAGCTTTTGTACTCTCTTTGTTGCTAGCTAACCACTTTATATGTTTTACCTATTGTGTATAAAATGATTATTTTTTGAGATCGTAAAATCTATAGTTAGGTGTTATAAGGGCTTGTGTTATTAGGAATATTCATAATATAATAATAATACGAGCTTTTGTTCCTTATAATTTATTTATTTATTTTTTATGGTAAAGTGTTTCTTATGATTCAGATTCCACATTTTGTTGATTAGTGGGATAATTTGTCAATTTTTCTAGGATTACAGTGCTGGGTTATCTCTTTATGGTGATAAGGCGAAGACAAAGATCTATGCAGCGCGATTCGCATCTCCTGATGGGTAAAATTCTCATGCTGAATTCCAAGTACCGTAGTTGTTGTTGTCGTTTTTTTTCCTCCCCCAAAGTGAGGAACCTGTTTACTTTTTGAGGGAACTTAAATCTTCATATTTTTATTTTTTTTAAAATGCTGTTTTGTGTGTGGGTGTGTATTTATATTCTTTTGTTAATGTTTGCATGCCTTAAAACCAACCAAAGTGAGGTACGTTCCTCCCCCTTCCCAATATGTTCACACACACTTCTACAACTTAAATTGAACTGAAAAAGGCTGTTTTAGGGATAATAATGCATTTTCTCTATTTCACGCGTGCACACACACATGTGGAGATAGGCTTGTAGAGATGGCTAGGGAGTGTGCCGTCATTGATGGATTCCAAACAGGCACAGAAAAGAAGTGATGACTCATCTTCAATTTACAAGTGATACACTTACATTGGGGAAATGAGAGGAGTTTAGAGAGTTTGATACGGTTTTAAGAAAAAATTGGGGGGGAATGAGAGGAGCTTTGAGAATTTGGTAAAATCATATAGTTGTTTGGGTTGGTTTCGGGTTCAGAATAACATGTTTAAATTATGATTATCGGGATCGATATCAAGGAAAGTCTCTAGAATCTCTTACGAGAGGGATCGGTTGGAAAGGGGGAATGGTTACTGAGTTATCCAGGACCTTTATGGTGGAATCTAACCAAATCTTTTAGTGTTGGAGGCGGGTGCTTGATAAGTTAAAAAAGAGACTTGATGGGTAGAAATAAAGGTTCTTGTCTAGAGGAAGATACCTACTTTGGTGCAAGCAGTTTTGAGTATCATTTTTATTTATATCTTTTCTATTTTTGGATTTTCAAATTGGGTGTCTAATTCAATTGAGTAGAGAATGAGGGATTATTATATTTTATATTTTTGGTTGGAAGGTTGGGAAGAGGTGAAAAAGGAACGCTTGGTGAGATGGAGCCATATGTTCAAAACACGTATGCAAAGGAGGGTAAAGGGTGGGTAATTTTGTTGTAAAAAGAAAATCTTTGTCAGGTAGATAGGATAATGAACAATGAAAAAAAGAGTGCGAGGAGGTGATAGTTGATGGCGTATTAAATGTTGTGAAGAATTGTATACCAAAGAAAAAAGTGTGGATTTTAAGGTGTAGGGTCTATAGTGGTGTCCAATTAATGAGAAGAATGCTACATGCTAAATGAGACAGCGCATTGGAGGAAGTAGTAAAGACCTTTTAAAATAGAGGTTCCAAGGATTCCACTCTTAGCTATATTGGAGTTCTTTTTATTTGTCATTCATCCCATAAACACTCTTGATGACGGGATATCAAAAGGATTCTTTTTTCTAGTAAAATGACATAACCACTTACCCCAAAGAGATTTATTCTCAGTTAAACTGTAATTTATACTCCACTGCCTTTTATAAATAGTTGTCAGAATCTTATGATTCGCGCTTCGATTCGTATGATTCGATTCGATTCGATTCACATACTAATCGATACGAATTGGGAATAAAATCGGAGGGGATCCAAAAATCGGATTGAATTAGCCGATTCGGGGGCTGAATCGTGAATCCCCCCGATTCACGATTCAAGTGCGATTCATATTTCTCGGAGGATGTTGGGTATTTTCAACCAACTTAAAGCTCGTGCTCGTTTTTTGTTCTTTTTAAAATAACCCTAAAAAAAGTTACCCTTATTGGAAGAGAGAGTGACTGAAAGACATACTAGAACGAAACCTAAACTGCGATCACTTTTTTCCTTCTCTTCTAACCCGTTCGAAGCTGTTGGCAAACACTTTTTCCTTCTCTTCTAACCCGTTTGAAGCTGATCGAGAGAGGGAGGTAGCTTTGCTTTTGATTGAAGCCAACAAATCTCGTGCAAGGATTTTATAAGTTATATTATATGGTATTGTGTTATTGTAACGTATTTTTTGTAGTGTTATGTTTAATCTTTATTTATGTTATTATATTGTATAATATATGGCTGTGTTTAAATTTGGACGTTGTAGGTGGTGGTATTGTTAAAATTTGGTCATAATGAAATTCATTTTGTTAGTTATATTTTAATGAATCATGTCTTATAATCGGTTTTAGGTCATAATATGTTTTATTACATATTTTTAATGTGTTTTCTTATTATTTCCTACATATTTTACGTTTACACTGATTCTTATGATTCGATTCACGATTCGATTCACGGTTCACGATTCACAGGGTTTCCGATTCATGATTTGACAACTATGTTTTTATCTTTGGAAATTTTTATCTTTGGAAACACATTCTCAATTTAAAAAGTGATTTGTTTTATCCTTCTTTAGGCCATCCCAAAAAAAGTTTCTCTGTTTTTTTCAACCAATTCAGCAACTTAATGTGAGCTTAAAATAGAATAAAAGTAAATAGGTAGATTACTCAATACCGCTGTAATAAGAGTAAGTCTACCCATCTTGGACTCTTGGAGAAGAAACTCAACCCATCTAACATCTTAACCTCACCCCAAGACCAGATTTCCCAAGGGAGGCCAAGATATCTCATTGGCCACTTCCCCACTTCACACCCTTCTACTCTCACTCAATGTTTTAAAAGGCGAAAGGCGAGGCGAGGCGTAAGCCTCGAGGCGCTTGAGGCGTAAGCCTCACGGAAAAGAAAAGAAAAAAAGGAAAAAAATATATAAAAAGAGTAATAAATTCACAAAAAATTAATCCAACACATTAAATGATGCAAAAGGGTCCATAAACATTCAATCCATCAACAAAAAAAAAACAGCAACTACAACAAATAAAAAACAGTGAATAAAACAGTGAATAATATTAAACATCATGTAAATAAATAAATAAACAGTTACTAAATTTATTACAAAAAACAAGTTATTACAGGTTTATTGGAAAAAAAAAATAATTCAACTACAATAAAAAAAAATGTTATTACAAAAAAAAGTTATTACAAAAAACAGTGAATAAAACATATTTTTTACCAAAAAAACAGTAACTTTATTGGAAAAAAACAATTTTTTTTATTAAATTTATAATATAAAACAATTTTTTTCTAATATAAAACAAACAGGTTTTGTATGTTTAAAACTAAAAACAAGTTTATAATATAAAACAAACAGGTTTTGTATGTTTAAAACTAAAAACAGGTTTATAATATAAAACAAACAAGTTTTTACAAAAATAACTAAAAAAAGGTTTCATATGTTAAAAAGAAGCAAACAGTGGGCTGGAGTCTTTACCGTAGACTAAACACTAACTAAAAATGGTCTTGTATGTTTCGTATAAGTTTTTTTTACCAAAATACTGAATATAAACTAAAAAATGAAGGCCGGAGTCTTTACCGTAGAGAACTTAGGCCGGAATTGAAGAAGGAAGGCCGGAACTGAAGTTTCGGAGGTTGGAAAGAAGTTTCGGAGATCGGAATGAAGTTTCGGAGGTTTGTTTTTAAAACTAGGGCTTACGGGTTGTGAAAAAGGTTTATTTTTAACTTACGATCCTTTTTATTTTAAAGTAACTTGAGTTTTTTTTTTTTTTTTTAGACCAGCAAGAGGCGTCAGCCTCATAGCCTTGAGGCGCAACGCCTCGGATACAAAAGGCGTAAGCCTCACTATACAGTCTTGAGGCTTAAGCCTCGAGCCTTTTTTTCCTCTGCTCGCCTCGAGGCGTACGCCTCATTCGCCTTTTTAAACATTGCTCTCACTTTCTCCTTAAGACAACAATTACAAGCCGCATTGACTTTTCCTTAGATTAATTTTTAACCTGAAACACGATCTTAAGTCTTTATTAATTCTCTTACAAAGAAAATATAGCATCATCTGCAAATTGAAGGTGAGACATTGATCATTTAATTCTACACGACAAATTCTCTTTCTTCTTATCTAGCAAACTGTTGGAAAGAGTTGGCATTGTATGTGTTTTACCATGTAAAGTAGGGAATCTTATGATCGTGGAAGGTCTGATTCCAAGGCTAATTTTGTGCTGATGTCTTTTTAGCATTTGAGAAGTATGGAAGGAAGGGAACAATGGAACTTTTAAACAGAGAGATATAAAAGAATTGGTTATGGCTGATGTTATTTAAAGGGACTGTTCATGGTGTATGTATCTACAACCATTATGGCGAATGCTTGTCATCTTGGTGCAGAAGGTGATATGTTACAAGGATTGGATAAAAGTGGAGGGATTTATGGTCTCCAGTGGTGTGCTCCGACTGTAGGAGAAGCTTACTATGACTTGAAAGAGGTTGGTCCAGAAACTGGGGATTCTTATAAGCTGTTTGCTACTCAAATTAAGGTGAAGGGAAGTTTGATAGGGTTTATTTTAGCAAGGATCATTGTTATAGTAGATGGCAGGCTGTTGAAGATATTGATTTACCCTTGCCATATTTAGGCATAGTTGTCAAAATCGTCCGATTCGCGATTCGAATCGGACGATTCGATTCGATTCACTGCCAAAACGATTCGAATCAATCTTAGAATCGCAAATGTCTAAAGAATCGGACTGAATCGGCGATTCACGATTCGAATCTTCCGATTCGGGTCCGATTCACTTTTTTTTTTTCGCGAATTTTTTTACATTAAATTAATATATAGGCTTTTTATGATATATTTTTGTTTTATGTAGGGTGTTTTAAATTAATATGTAGGTTGTTTTATGATATACTTTTTTGTTTTTTACATTTTTAAGCTTAAAATGAATGAGAAGATGTACTATGGTTAATTTTTGTGATATATTTTGGTATATTATCATGTGCTACGATTAGTTTTTTGTCATATTACGCTTAATTACCAATTCTATAGTGTTAAATTCTATTTACGTATGTTTTACTACGTTTTTATCGATTGGTTCCGATTCGACCGATACAATTCACGATTCGATTCACGATTCGCGATTCGGGGGGTAAACGATTCACGATACGATTCGCGATTTGACAACTATGTATTTAGGATAAGAGAATGAGGGGATGATGTGTGGTGGTTACGCTAGTAAGGACATCAGGCTTGCGTTGAGCAGAAAATTGGGTAATGTTCTAAAAGGCTCTTAATGGCCGTGGGTGGTTTTTGTTTACTTCTCAGTGTTCTAAAAAATGCGCCTTGCGGGACTTTTTAGATACGTCAAGTTTTGGTCCTAGGCGTGGATTAAGGCGTGGTCAACGATGGTTAACGTGTTTTTGGGGTAAGGCGTGAAAAAATGCGAGTTTTTTTGAAGAAAGGCGTAAAAAAACGCGAGTTTTTTTTTTAGTATTTATAAAAAATAGTATTTTAATTTACAAATATTCAGACATATTTTTAAGGTATGTACCATTTTAGTATTTTTAATAGCCTTGTCATAGTTAAAAAATATTAAAAAATATTTAAATAAGGCCTAAACGCCTTTTCGCGCCTAAGACCCACCTAGGCTTCTAAGGCTTAAGGTTTGGCCTCCACGCCTCGGTCACGCCCCCGCGTTTTTTAGAACCTTGTTACTTCTATATATGACACTACAAAGATCAACTACTACCCCAAATTTAACGATCCAACACACATTCCAAATAGCCAAATCAATATACCAGTAAGTGGACACGCACCAAAACAGTGGTCAATATATATATATATGATAGTACCTAGTGCACAACGCTTCCGCTTAACTACAGGGTCTGGGAGAGGCGGATGTCGGCAGGCCTTACGCCATATATGGAGAGATTGCTCCCATGTCTCGAACCCGAGGCCAACCGTAGCTTGGGCGAGGGCACTTGCCATCGTACCAGGGTATATATATATATATATATATATATATATTTGAGCCTAGGCAAATCAGCAGCCCAACGAGACGAGAAACACCGCCTAGCCCCCTAGCATGGACCTTAACGGTACTTTTTGGAACCCCAAATTGGGGAGGCGAGAATCTTGGCCAGCCCATCAAGGAATGCGAGAAATCAGGCCCAATATTTCGTATCTATAAATTCAAAATTTAAAAGTCCCATATTTGGTCATTATCATTTTTGAGTTCATTAGGGTCCATTTGTAATGTTCATAAAGACCGCTTTAAGGAAAGGCCCAAGTTTACAAGTTTGTCATTCCGAAGAAGAATATATAAAGATAATAATTTTATACATGGGCCAAGAAGTTTGCTTTGGGGCAGATGGGAGCCATGGGAGATGAAGATTCAGAATTCTCGGGAAGGTGGATTAGCCAGTTGGTAGTAGATTTGGAGTTTTAAGCGCAATTAGAAATAGACATATGGGCGAAAATGATTCTTGTCCATCAACGAGTGTTGTAATGGGTAGAGACGCAATGAAGCTCGTGGGTGTTTAGATCCGATTGTTGTCAACTTCTATGATTTCTAAGAGGAGAGAAGGATGTGGTATTTGTGTGTAAGAGGGTCGTGTTCTGAATACTGGTGGGTAACATATGCTTTTACTAGCTGGAGGGAGAGAGAGAGCTGAGTAAAGAGATGTAACCTACTCAATGGTCGAAGAAAGAACCCTGCAATAGATTAATAATGATTATGCTGAGTGTGACGACTAGAGAGTTGTGGTTGAGAGGGTGAAAGAACAAACACTCTAGATGACTGACTGAGAATCGGGTGTGCCGAACACCATTAGTAAAGTATTAATGTGTCTGAGAGGATTGAACTACAAACGGAAGGATGCTTCCGTGCAATTAAGAGATGGAACAGAATAATGTACTTGGAGATTACATTTAATGAAAAGGGATGACTCTTATTAAAGTATAGTTACTTATCAGATAGGGGTGTTTCAAGTTTACTGAAAAGACAAATTGTCTACTAATGCGTGCTTGATTGTTACTTTCTAAAAAATGTAATCATGGCGAGGTTGTACTAGGATTAGCTATTCCTTAAGGGATACATCTTTCCCGTGAGGTTAAGATGTGATGGTTGCTGTATTTGTCTCTCGAATGTAGTGTGGATGGGAGTGCATACCCAATAAGACTTTATTCTCTATAATACGGGCCAAAACCCTTGAGAGTTTCCAAGAAGGAATCTTTAAGTTTTGTCTAACCCGAGAGATGTCAGCTAAGAAGCACCTACACTTCTCTGAAGGTGACGTACTCGTGTCGGACACTCCAACACTCGTACGACACTCTTTGGACACTCTGCGTGGCTTGTCAGACTTGTTTGGCAATTTAAAAAAGGCTGATACTTCACAAACACGGCACAGACATTTCGTGGACACGACGGGGTCGGTGCCAAAATTAAAGAACACTAGGAAATTCTAGTGTCATCTTGTAAAATTAAATTGTGTAAGGGTGTGAATAATAAGAAGAAAAGTTAAAAGAATGAAGTTATTATCTCTCTTAATTTAATTACATATTTTTGACTTATGATTTAACTGCCATTATGAAATATTGACTATGAAATACTGGACGATGTTAATTTTAATAAATTAGGGCCCGTTTGGTTCTCTATTCAGAAAATTCGATTTAAACACTGTTTTTAAATACAGTTTTAAAATTCAGTTTTTTGTGTTTATAATTATTGGTGTGCGTTTGGTAAAGTTGTTTTTAAATACAGTTTTTTGAAAATTTGACAAAATTGACAAATATGTATATTTATATCATACATATGCGTGTGTGTGTGTGTGGATATATATATATATATATATATATATATATATATGTATATATATATATATACATACATACATATAACATACCTCATTAAATGTACATGTATATAATTTACAATATACATGAATGTTTATATGTATATATTGTATGAAAGTTTTATGTATGTTTATATGTACATACATATATATATAACATACCTCATTAAAGTTTTATGTATGTTTATATGTACATACATATATATATAACATACCTCATTAAATGTACATGTATATAATTTATGATGTATGTATGTATGTATGTATACATTCATGTACATACATATATATATAACATACCTCATTAAATGTACATATATATATATACATGAATGTATACATACATACATACATACATCATAAATTATATACATGTACTTTTAATGAGGTATGTTATATATATATGTATGTACATATAAACATACATAAAACTTTCATACATACATGATACATGAATGTATACATATACATACATCATAAATTATATACACGTACATTTAATATCATGTATTTTTAGGTATATTTAATGAGGTATGTTAGGGAGTTTAACTCTCTCTCTCTCTCTCTCTCTCTCTCTCTATATATATATATATATATATATATTTATAATGATGTCGCATATATAATTCACTATAAAATTATATACATACATGAATTGATAATATTTTTTAATACATATGTACTATATGTATATTTTATATTATTCCATACATTAATAATATATGTATAAAACTATATATAAGTATCATGTATCTATTGATAATATTATTTAACTTTATATTATTCCATACGTAATTTTGTGTATATGTACATATATATTTTTTATTTATAAGAATTACACACATTAATGTATTATGTATGTATAGTATATATTAAGGTATAATTGCTTTAAAATATTAAGAATGAATAATTCTGAGTTGAAAAATAAAAAAAACAGATGTTATAAAACACCCAAAATCTGTTTTCTGAAAAACTTGATTATAACACAGGAATATTATAATTCTGTGTTTAAAAACAGGTTGCCAAACGAAGGTTTTTATCAGAATTGTATTTAAACACAGAAAACAGAATTATAGTTGCAAACCAAACAGGCCCTTAGTTTCACAACTATTTTTTTTGAAATGCAAAGTAGATAAAAGTATATATATACAAGTATAAAAATATATTTATATCTCGCCGTATCTATGTCGTGTCCTGTCCTAGTTTTTATAGGTTTGCTATGTCGGCGTGTCCGTGTCGTGTTGGACATGACACCTGTATCCATGTCCGTGCTTCATACGATGTCAGTCATAATTAGAAACATTCAATAAACTATGATGATTAATACTTAGCAATATTCGAGTCCTTTGCAATATCACCTTGATGTGAGGTTTCTCGAGTGACATTATTTTGGGGATGGCACCCACTCTGGTCAAATGGTATGATTCGAATAAATCCTACAAGCTCTATTAAGGGGTCTCGGGGGGTTGACCTATGAAAATAGCATCCAGTGCGGTCAATGTTACGGCTCAAATAAAACCACCGAGCTATTTTGGGGGTCTCTGTTAGCAACCTTCGAGTTTTAGGGCTTTGGAAATATCCTTTGACACAGTCAGAATTGCAATACCTTAGTCAGAATCTTGACCGATGGGCTCTGTTAGCAACTTTCGAGTTTTAGGGCTTTGTAGACACTTGTCATGACCGATGGGCTTGTAATCCCTAACCCTGATGTTTGATCCAATTATGGACAAGGGTGATAAATGTGGAATTTGTGCTCTTGCAAAGAACTCCACGAGTATATAACAATGAAAAGGCTCTCATAAGATGATCTTTTAGAGTATTCCAGCTGGACAGCGAGAAGGCTGTTAATACATTTTTAATTTCAAAAAGTTCTCTTAAGATAATATCTTTACTTATTTTTCTTTACATTTGTAATACAAGAGGGCTCCTTGTCCCCTGTTGCCGTACTTCACGTCTCTTTATTACTAAGACCTTACTTTTGATTGTATAAAAGACGTACAAAAAGTTTGATGAGAGAGACATGGTAAGGGGTGGTTTTTTGTTTAGATTGTTCGTGTGTTGCATGTTATTTTGTCTGTCAGTCCTTTTCTTTTCCAAATTTTTAGTTTCTTTTTATATCGTTTTCTCTTACCCTTTCCTATTATCTCTTTCCTTCTACAGAATTTATCTTATTGACACAACAAAGCAGAGACACTGAATGCTGTTTATTTTCCTGTTTAATAGACAAATTTAATTTTAGTCATACTAATTGTTTTATGCTCTTATGTGATTATCCATTTTTACTTGTTACAGGTCTGAAGTTTTAAGTGTTGTGATCCGACCATCTAATCAACTCAAGATCACATTCTTAGAGGTTAGTGCAGTGACAAAATGATCCTTGTTGGAATATGTTTACTGCTACTGCCGAAAAATAATATTTTCTGCATAGATTTATAATAGAACCCCCATTTACGAACTAAACCCCTATTTTACTAGTAAATGGCTATATTAGTATTTTTTTTGTTTTTATATTGGTTGCCTCTTAGGACCACATTTTTCTAATTTTTATTCCTAAATTAGTGCAATGACCTGCTAATGGTGGGAAGTTGACGCGGGTCCAATGTTTTTATTTTTATTTTCCGTTTCGTCTTTGAATGGAATAATGCATAATAACTATTTTGCATTTAGCAATAATATTTAGTTGCTTCAATTTGAATTATCTCGATGAAGATAGTTTGTTATATGATTTCCCCTCTTTTGTTGGTAGAAGATACAAATAACATTATATTTAGCTTAATGTATTCTGTCTAATCCGAGCCACCTGAGGAACCATGGGAAAAGAGAAAGAAAAAGGCTAATTGCATCTGAGATGAGACATGTTGTGTTCCGCAAAAGTAATATAAGGTTGTGGAAATAGCCTCTCTGCATATGCAGGGGTAAGGCTGCGTACATCTAATCTACCCCCCCCCCCCCCCCCCCCCCCCCCCCCGCCCCTAGTAACCCGCACTGGCGGGAGCCTCGTGCACTGGGTTTGCCCTTTTTTTTTGTAAAGTTATATAAGGTGAAAAAGTCTCCTACACCAAAATATCTATTCTTCCACGATGCTATGTCATGCGTTCAATTACATCATTTGCCAGTTTTATATATTCTAAATGTTTAAAGTAAATAATCAATGCTACAGTGATAGAGGTGAATACTAGAGGGCTTAGATTGGAGCCCAATTTCTTGGTTAAATGTAAATAATCATTGCTACAGAGATAGAGGTGAATACTAGAGGGCTTGGATTGGAGCCCAATTTCTTGGTCTATTCTTAAGATGGAGAGGGACATGGCTCCTGGGCCATATGGGTTTTCTATGGTTTTCTTCCATGCTAACTGGAATACGCTCAAGGATCATCTTATGGGCATATTCCAACTTTACTCCAGAAGAATTAAGCTTGGAGATTTCGGACCAATTAACCTATTGGCTAGGTTTTATTAGAATTTTGATTAAGGTCTTATATATTATGTCAGCTACCGGATCTCATCTCTTTTTATCAAAGTGTTTATGTAGGTGGTACATGGAGTGGCTTAGGATGTTAGGAGGTGGGTTAGGGAAGTTATAGTCTAAATTAGATTTGAGAAAGCATAAGATAGTGTAAGCTGGGATTTCATGGATAGCATGATGGAGAGGAAAGGCTTTGGTGTAGGGTGGAGGATGTGGATTAGAGGTTGCTACAAGTCTTCTTGCGTTTCAGTCTTGATGAATGGAGAGTCAAAACTTGGTTTCAGGCATGTAGTGTTTTAGCCAAGGAACCCTCTTTCTCCTTTCCTTTTCACATTAGTGGTGGACATATCGAGTTGAATGGTTAGAATGATTGAGGCTGTTGATGGAGTGGCATGGGAAGCGTTACTGTTAGGTGTTTACACGGTAGTTAACTGATGACATAATATTCTTTCTATAGATTCTTAAAGCGGATTACTATTTTTAGCGTAAAGAAGGTTTTCGACGTCCTTTTTTGGGTATGAGGTTTAATATGGATAGGAGCACCCTAGAAAGTATTAATGTAGTTTATGAAGTGTTGTCTAGTTTCATTGCACTTGCGTCTTGTGCTATAGAGTTCGACTTGTGGTGTACTTGGCGATAACACAAGGGTAGTTTCGTTTTGGACCTGGGGTGGTACATATATCTAGGAGCCTAAATGGGTGGAGGAGAGCCTATTTCTCCTTTTTTGGGGGGTGGGAGGGTTGTCTTATATGCACTACATCCAATTAAAAAAGAAAATATATATTTGGTGTGACGCAAAAGCAAATCACATTTACAACAACTTAATTAAGAGGATAATTAACTCAAAACTCTCAGTCTCGTGATCATTGAATGACTTACCAATGGGGTACACACCATATATATTGAAAATGAGGAAGATTCTAGACTACTTAATTGGGAATATTCCAGCACCCATGTAATGTCATGGGTGACATCACTGAAGGTGGTCCCCCCCATGACGCTGTATAATCTAGAATATTGTTTGCAAAAGACCCTTAAATACCCCTCCAATCCCCTAACTAACTACTAAAATGCCCAAACTAATTATGAGAATATTCTTTGAAGGAATATTCCCTTATTACAACAATAAAGTAAAAATAAATTTACGCTTAACAATATTTCCGTTCTCGGGTTGAATCCTCATGCACGCCACTTTCCCGCGCACATCATTCTCCCCTTCTTCGGAAAAGCTCGTCCTTGAGCGCGAGGAAAATTCAATGCGGCCTTGCCACGAAAATAAAAATTTGAAAAACAGATTTTTTTTGCAATTATCTTGCCTAAAAATAAATTGATGTACAAAGTGCTCACGGGAATCATTTGTAGGTTAAATGAGGGCTAGAATAGGTATTTGTAAATGAAATGTTATAGTCCATGGATGTTATTAGGGATGTCACCCATGCCATCACATGTGCCCCAAGTATTCCTTAGTGGGCAAGTAATGAACCCTTTTTAGATCTTTTCCAATCCTTATAAATATTTTACTCCCCATTTGGGGTTAACCATTCAATTAATAGATATTTAATGAGATGAATTAGAGCGATAATTTGGACATTTGGCCTCTGAATGTTGTTGTTGTTATTGTTATTGTTATACAGTGTAATTAATCGCTTTTGCTCACTGTTACACATCAAATTGGTACCAGAGCCTCATTCGCTCCTGATGAGGTCGTCTTCGTTGTTATAGAGCCATTGGTAAGTAGCAGAGGAACTGGCGATCCATGTCACCAAATCTGACCCCCGCTGTCAGTAGTCAAATGACACCACCTCTTCCTCCACCATATCCTCCAAACCTTAAATTTGAAGTTCCATCAACCATCTATACTTCACAAACCCCCGAATTTAAAGCCACCTCCCCCAAACCCACAAAGCTGACAACAAACCACGGATCCGACCAATCACCGGAGCCAGACGACGCCGTGTCTCCATTATCGACAAACTTTGAAGGTGGTCGGAGGTCATCACATTGTCCCTGTGGTCCTATGGCATCAAGATATGGAGATGGATGCTTGTTTCTGCAACAACCACCATGTTTATGAAAAACCTAGATCTACACCAAACGATGACATACCGAAAGCTTCTAACCGACCTCCATCGAGCCTTGCCGAAGACGATCGAAGGTCGAGAATCCTTTGGTGACCCACGAAATAGCTTCCCAATGCTTAAACCCCACCGGAAACCTCGTCGAATCCTCGCATCAATTACTGCACGACGGGAACTTGCCATCCAATCACTACCTTCTTCGATCCCTAGACTGGACAGGATTGAAACCTACTGTAGAAGGGTGTTTCAAGCTTGACCACTATATTTTAGGGTGAGGGTCCCTCAATTACCCTCTCCTTAGTTTCCAGGAAATATGAGGTTGAGGAACCCCGGGGTACCTCAACCGCAGAAAATTCATATTGGAGTAGGAACCCCCAGGGTCCCTCAACCGCAGAAATTCATATTGAGTAGGAACTCCTCAGGGTCCCTCAGCCGCTGAAAATTCATATCGGAGAAGGAACCCCCAGGGTCCCTCAACCGCAAAAATTCATATTGAGAAGGAACCCGCAGGGTCCCTCTATAACAAAAATTTATATTGAGAAGGAACCCCCAGGCCCTCTACCGCAGAAATTCACGATTGAGAAGGAAACCCCAGGGTCTCTCAACAGCAGAAACTCATATTGGAGAAGGAACCCCCGGGGTCCCTCAATAGTAAAAAACTCATATGGGAGAAGGAATCCCAGGTCCCTGGACCGCAGAAAAACTCATGGGAGAAGGAACCCCCAGGGTCCCTCAAACCCCAGAAAGCATTTGGCTACATAACCCTCAAGGTTCCCCTCCCTCAATTGCAAGAACACATTTGGGTGAGGAACCCTCAGGTTCCTCAACCAAAACTTGGGGCAAGGGACCCTCATGGTCCTCCCCCTCAGCTTTTAAAAAATAAGCCAGGATGAGGGAGTGGCTACCATGAGCAACCCCTCATCATGAAAAGTAAAAGAACAAAAGTATTAACACTTGCTTTCTTGTACAGGTAGCCTAGTTGAGCAGGCAGGGCTCAAATAGGCCAGTTGGGATCTCTTGGGAGTTTTGGCTTGGCGGATGAGGAACAAGGTTTGTTGAGCAAGCTCAACCACTTAGCACTTTAGGATTGAGAGAATACTAGTAGGAAGACCCCAGGAGTCACTCAAGACCACACACATCTCACATTTAGTCACAAGTGAAGTGAGTAGCCAAAGGGCTGCTCACAAGAAATGAACTTTTACAAAATGATTTTCTTAGAAGGAAGGGTCTTCAAGGCCCCTCTCAAGAAAAATGATTTTAGAGGAGAGGGGTCCTCAAAGCCTCCCCCTCAAGATTGACAGTTATAGAGGAGGAGGTTCTCGAGGCCTCCTCTCTCAAGTTTATAAAGCTTGTACCACAAGTTACCGTTTCAAAGGATATTTACCAAATCAAATATTTTTGTCATCTAGCGTAGACATATTTGCTTCTTGACTTTGGTTTGCACCAGGTGGCACTTGTCTGAGGGGACAGGCTGTTGCACACAGGTAGGGACAAATAGTACACTGCAGACCTTGTCCCTCATCAACCCTCTAAGTTTTGGCGCCTAAAAATGCCAACTCATCCCCAGTGCCCAAGTATAAATAGGACCCCTGGGCAAGGTCAAGGGAAGAGAGATAGAAAACTCAATAGCACTGTTACTTTGTCAAAATCACACTAGAACTTCCTAGTATTGTCCCCCTGCTCTCTCTCTAGTGCTAAGTGCGTTGTCGTTTCACTCCTCACTGACAACCATCATTCTTAGGTGCTCTTCTTGAGAAAATTACTATTGTTGTTGTGGAAGTTCATCTTCTTGCAGATAGGGAGTTTCGGCTTGAGCTTCATTTTTACCAAAAGAAGGTTTCATCAGAAGCTGCTACAGAAGTTCTTGAGAACCTTGCAAACAACGTTCATTGGAGTGGGTCACGCCTCACCCTTTTCAGTTATTCATAGACCCCAGTCTCACTACCCTCTTATATTTGGCGACTCCGCTGGGGAGGTATTCTCACTTCCATGGACAAAGAAGGTTTCAATATTTCTAAGCAGCTAGTTTTTGAAGACTTTCCATCTTGGAATGGAGCTCAAAGTGACCAGACCACTCAGGAGGATGTGGTGGTGGCCGGAGCTAGACTACCTACAAAAGCTATTTATGATATATTGGCTTGGCTTACTCAACTTGATAGCCAATGTGTATATTTATATTAAGAGATGTGTGGGAACAATGTACAAAGAAACCGATGTGGGACAAACCACAATATAAATAGAAACATAAGACATTCTAACACTCCCCCTCAAGCTGGAGCGAAGATATCCACCAAGCCCAGCTTGCCAATAGATGAGTGAAGCAAAGAAGGTCCAACCGCCTTGGTGAGACAGTCTGCAGTCTGAGCTGATGAAGGGACGAATGAGGGACGAATGATGCCTGTAGATATTTTCTCCCGGAGGAAGTGAATATCCACCTCAATGTGTTTGGTTCTCTCATGAAGGACAGAATCAGATGATAACAAAATGGCTAATTTGTTATCACACAACAAATTAGAAGGACCATCCTCAATATAGCCTAGCTCACCCAAAATCGATCGAAGCCACAAGAGCTCACATGTACCCTGAGCCATAGCACGGTACTCTGCCTCTGCTGAAGAACGAGAAACCACCGCTTGCTTCTTACTTTTCCATGATATCAGATGAGAACCATAGAAAGTACAAAAGTCAGAAGTAGAAGGCCTATCAGTCCTGCATCCAGCATAATCAACATCAGTGAAGAGAGACCCCGTTGGCCTCCTGAAGCATAAAAGAGACCAAGACCCGGTGAAAACTTGAGATACCTCAAGATATGATGAACAGCATCAAGATGGGCGGTGCGAGGAGCATGCATGAACTGACTAACAAGACTCACAGCAAATGCCAAATCAGGACGAGTGTTGGTCAAGTAGATGAGACGGCCAACCAAACGCTGATACTCAGACGGTTCAGAAATTAAATCTCCAGACTCAGCAGTCAACTTCACATTCGGATCCATAGGAGTAGAAGTTGGACGACAACCAATCATCCCTGTATCCTGTAACAAATCAAGAACATACTTCCTCTGAGACAAAGAAATCCCACGACGAGATCTCGCAACCTCAATCCCCAGAAAATACCGAAGAGGACCCAAATCCTTGGAATCAAAAACTGCTCCAATTTCCTTCTTAACTTGGACAATCCCCTCTAAATCATCACCAGTAATAATGATATCATCAACATAAACCAAAAGGATAATGCATCGGTGGTTGGGATGTCGTCGAATAAAACAAGTATGATTAGACTGGCATCTGGAAAATCCCATAGAGGTAATCACCTTACTGAATCGGCTAAACCAAGCTCGGGGGGATTGCTTCAACCCATATAAAGATTTGCGAAGATGACAAACCTTGCCCTCATACTCCTCCGCAGCCCGAAAATCGGGAGGAGGATCCATATAGATAGTCTCAGTAAGATCCCCATGAAGAAAGGCATTCTTAATATCCAACTGATGCAACGACCAAGAGTGAGATGCGGCAAGATAGATAAGTACACGAACAGAAGTCATCTTAGCAACCGGGGCAAAGGTCGCTCCAAAATCTTTACCCGGAATCTGGGTAAAGCCACGAGCCACAAGACGAGCCTTATATCGTTCAACAGAGCCATCAGCTAAATATTTAACACTAAACACCCATTTGCAACCAACACATATCTCCCCCTGAGGAAGAGACACTAACTCCCAAGTACCATTCTTGTCCAAGGCATCCATCTCAGTTTTAATGGCTGCCACCCACTCAGGATTCTGGAGAGCCTCATGCAAAGATCGGGGAATAGAAGTAGAGTCAAGACAACCCAAAAAAGCACGATAGGACCCTGAAAGACCATCATAAGAAAGGTGCTCGAAAATAGAATGGTTAGTGCTACAAGAGTTAGCATAATCAGCAAAACGAGCAGGTGGGCGGCGATCACTAGTGGGATAACGGGACTGAAAATCAGAAATAGGCGGGGGGACAATACCTGAGTCCACAGGAGGAGGAGGCAGGGGCATCCGAGGGCGACGAGCATAAACCTGTAAAGGGGGTTCCTCATGAAGCGAGGAAGACACATCAAATAAAGGGATGGGACGGGCTAATGGAGATGCCTCCTCCAGAGGAGGAGGAGGAGATGGGGGTGGGGGAGTAGCAGGTATACCATAAAATGGAGTATCCTCATGAAAGGTGACATCACGAGAGTGATAGATATGTCAAGAAAGTGGATCATAACATTTATAAGCTTTAGACATGGTAGGATAACCCACAAAAATACATTTAATGGCCTTATCATCAAGTTTGTGACGTGAGGGACACCTATCTTGAACATAACACACACGCCCCAAAACACGGGGTAACAGAGGGAAAAGGGGGGCAGTGGGAAATATAGCATGAAGATGTGTTTTGCCATTTAAAACTTTGCTTGGAGTGCGGTTAATAATAAATGTGGCAACGAGTAGAGTAAGGTGCCAGTAAGATTTAGGAACATTCATTCCCCGTAAAAGACACCGAACCATTCCCATTAAGTGACGGTTCTTACGTTCCGCCACCCCATTTTGCTCCGGAGTGTAGGGGCAAGAAAGTAGGTGTAAAATTTCCTTTTGGTTGAGTTGTAAACGAAAAGTATCAGAAGCATACTCCCTACCATTATCAGACTGGATGTTACGAACAGTAGTGTTAAATTATGTTTTAATCATTTGCAGGAATTGAACAAACAAAGGTAACACCTCAGCTTTATGTTTAAGCAAATATACCCATGTACATCTAGAGAAATCATCAATAAAAGTGACATAGTACTTATGACCCGATAAAGCTGTGACAAGTGAGGGTCCCCAAACATCAGAATGAATAAGATCAAACATACTAGGTGCACGACTCATATGAGAAATATAACTAGTACGAATATGTTTAGACAGTTCACAAGTCTCACAGGTAAATCTTTTGTCTTTACAAGTCTTAGATAGAGAGGGAAAAAGTAAACATAGGTACTGAAAATTAACGTGTCCTAAACGGGCATGCCACAGATGCAAAGTTTGTAAGGATACAGAAGAAACAATGAGTTCAGTGGAAGCAGAGGAACTGAGACCAGAAATAGAAGTAGAGGGAGGATCCCCAAAGTGGTATAGGCGATCATGCTCATAACCCCTGCCAAAAATCCTCTTTGAACTCAAGTCCTGCAAATAGTAATACGAGGATATGAATATGACAACACAATTGAGATCTTTGCAGAGTTGACGAACAGAGATTAGATTAAATGAGAGGTCGGGAACATGCAACACAGAACATAAAGTGAGAGTAGGAGAGAGACGGATGTTTCCCTTGCTACGTATAGGAGCAAGAGATCCATCCACAAGACACACACTACGACACACAGGGGTAGTAGGGGAAGTAAACAATGATGACTCACCTGTCATATGATCAGATGCTCCAGAATCCAAAAGCCAAGTAGGCTTAACAGTCTTAACATGAAAAGCGGATGGTGTACCTGAAGCAATAGTGGCAGTGGAAGTAGAGTGCCCAAGAGAGCTCAACTGTGCCCGGAGGAGATCAATCTGAGCCTGGAGATGACTATCATCCCTAGAAGCACTAGCAATAGTAGAAGCAGAAGCATTGACAATGGCAGCAGTCCTGGGGGGCCAATGTGTTTGGCCTTAGCCAACTTTTGTCTCAACTCTGGGTGAAGTTTGAAGCATCGGTCTCTGGAGTGACCAATAACACCACATTGATGGCAAGTCAGTCGTCCATCACGAGTACGAGGACCAGTGTGAGCCGCAAATGCCATCTGATCGGTAGAAGAAGATTGAACCTGAGGAGCAGCCTGAGAAGTGTGAGATAGTTTGAGACGACGCTCTTCTCCATCCACAATAGCAAAGGCCTCTCGAAGGGGAGGCATAGGAGATGTGTTTACGATCTGAGTACATAGAGCCTCGTACTCTGGTCGTAAACCCATAAGAAACTGATAAGTGTGCTGACGATCCAGACGCTTCATCAGAATAGAAACGACCTCAGGAGGAAAGTCTGCGAGTGTCTCAAACTGGGCCAGCTCCTCCCAACGGCACAGTAGATATCCAAAGTAGTGAGAGACAGAGAGGTTGAGTGACTCCTGTGAGGCATGAGCAATCTCCCGATAAAGCTGAAATACTCGGGCATCATTATGGGCATGAGCATACATCTGATTAAGAGCCTTCCATAAATCGGAAACAGACTCATAGAACATAAACATAGTATAAATGCGCTCCTCCATAGAGTTGAACATCCACCCAAGAATAGTGCAACGGTCCATCTCCCATTGATTAAAAATAGCAACGTCCTTCGCATCCGGTTGGGTTTCAGTGCCCAATAACCAACTAGTCTTCCCTTTCCACCCAATAAAGAGGCGGAGAGATCGGGACCATGCATTAAAATTTGTTTCATTCAATAATACACTAGTAACCTGATGAGTAGGTGTATGTTGGGTAGGAGCGGGACCCTTCAAATCAGCCACATCTCCCAAATACTCAAATATAATCCAACAAGTACACAAGTAGTACCAAAAAATTGGCAAGATGCTATCCAATCAAATCAGCGGCATAAAGAGGTATAAACCCTCACAAATAAGGCCAAAAAAATTGGCAATGAGTTTAACCAAATGAACTCAACAACATAGAAGGGTATAAACCCTCAAAATAATCAAATAAAGGCAAATTAATAGCCTAATACATGGGAATAAAACCGAACAGCAAAAGCAGGGACTAAAGAACCCCAAATTAAAAGGGTATAAACCCTAGTAAAAGTAGAAAAATAGAGAGGAGTTTACCCAATCAAATCAGCAGCAATTGAACCCTCTAAAAAGGAGAGGATCGAGCCTTGAGAGAGAGAGAGAAGCGCTGCTTAGTCAGCTGCCAGATACTATCTTTAGCTCTGATACCAAGAAGCTATTTATGATGTATTGGCTTGGCTTACTCAACTTGAGTGCCAATGTGTATATTTATATTAAGAGATGTGTGGGAACAATGTACACAGAAATCGATGTGGGACAAACCACAATATACATAGAAACATAAGACATTCTAACACCTGCTCCTCAGGGAGGGCATACCAGTTCACCGGCAGCAGGTATCAATCTTATGAGTATATTTCTTGAGTTTTTGAAGCAAAACAACGTAGACTTAGTGAGTTTAGGTCGAGGTTGTGTGACACCAGCAGCAGCCCCCTCGGGAGGGGTAGTCACTGCAACAGCGCTTCTGGTGGAAGTTGCTCCGCCGTGGAAGGTGGAACCGGAGCAAGCTATAACACTGCTAAGCTCCCCACCCTCCAAAGCCGTTACTATGGAAGAGGTAAGGAAGTTGCTCTCCTTTTCTCGGAGGGAGGGTCCTCACCTATATGAGGAGTTGCAGGACCCCTACCCACAAGTGGTGAATGAGAAACCATACCCAAAGGGGTATGTTCCACCCAAAATTTTCAAGTTCAATGGCAAAGGGAAAAACCCAAGCGTAGTAGAAGTCCCATGCAAGGAACCCTCAGTGATCTGGGTTCCCAACGAGGGACCCCCAGCAATACTGGTCGAAGTGAGGAACCCACAGTGGCAGAAGGCCTAGATGAGGAACTTCCCATGCGCAATACCCCCAACATTGGCAGAAGTTGTGGTTGGTGAGGAAACCTCCATTGGTAGGAACCCTTGCGAGGAACCCTCAGCGGTATGAATGCTAGTTGAGGAACCCAAGGTCGTCACTGTGATGGATATTCCTCCATTTGAGGAACCCCCAGCAGAAATGAGGTGCGAGGAACTCCCAACGGTAAATCCAAGTGAGGCACTCCCAGCAGAAATGGGGTGCGAGGAACTCCGAACAGAAAATCCAAGTGAGGCACCCTCAGCAGAAATGGGGTGCGAGGAACGGAGTGCGAGGAACTCCCAACAAAAAATCCAAGTGAGGCACCCTCAGCAGAAATGGGGTGTGTGGAACCCCAATAGAAGCATTGGGCGAGGAACCCTTAGCCAAAAATCCACGCAAGCAACCACTTGCAATGGAGAGTTTTCGTAAGGAATCCTCTTCAGTAAACTGTGGTCGCGAGGAACCCAAGAATGAGGAACCCTCACTGCATCTGATTCCAAATGAGGAACCCCTTTTAGTTCGCTGCGGTCGCGAGGAACCCCCACCGAATTCAATTCCAAACGAAGGACCCTCAACAGAAATGCCAGACGAGGAACCTCCAATGAGACTTCCGGGTGAGGAACCCCCAAGCGAGGAACCAACAAGCGAGGGACTCCTCATATCCCCAACCTCTGACGAGGACCCCTTAGACAGAGAACCAGTCGACGAACCCCTCACCGTGGCAAAGAGCCCGGATGAGGGACCCCTTATATCCCCAACCTCTGACAAGGAACCCTTAGACTGATAACCAGTCGAAGAATCCCTTGCCGTGGCAAAGAGCCCGGACGAGGGACCCCTCATATCCTCAACCTGATGAGGAACTCGCAACCAAAGGAACAGACGAGCAACCGGCAGTCGAGGAACCCTCCGGTGGCGCTGGTGCGCGCGAGGAACCCTTCTTTTTTTTAACAGTAAGGTTTGTGAAAAGCCCTCAGCGGCGTAAGTTTCAGATATTGAACCCAGACACGAGGAACCCTCCGATAGCAGCATCACGCACGAGGAACCCTCAGTGGCGAAAGTCCCCGGCGAGGAACCCTTCATGAATGGAAACGAAGTGGAGGAACCTAAAGTAGACGAGACCCCCAACGAGGAACCCCCTATAGTTAAGCTCGTAGTTGAGAAACCTCCCACCATAAATGCGGCAGACGAAGAAGTCTGCGAATGCAAAACATCCGGTGCCATCAAATCCTCTGTGCAAGGAGCCCCCCATCTCAGGCAGCGACGAGGAACTCCCTTGGATTCCTCGACATCACGAATTGTTGCTCGACATCATAAGTCAAGAATTGTTGCTCAACATCACGAATCAAGGTTTGTGGCTTGATTTTGATGAACACCACCAAATTTCGATTACTAAGTTTCACAAGCTGAGTGGAAACAAAGAAAAAAAATTCAAATGACTTGATAAAATTTTCTCTCCATATAAACAAGAACCGACAGCTATTTATGGTACAGAGAACTAGCCAAGTATAAGAGGCTTGTGTGGGTTATCAATAGTCTTGAGAAGTCTTAAAAAAAGCAAACTCTGACTGAGCAGTTTAATATTTTCAGTCTGAGCTCCCAAAATTATAAAGTTATCAAAATGTTCTTGGGGAACAAATGTTGGGGGTGGAAATCGTCAAGAATAAGGCTCTTTAATGAGGAAGTCATATCTCGTGGGCCATGGTGCCTCATAGTGCATTTTTCACTTGTCAGTATTTCTTCACCAAATATTTTCTCGCAGCCGTGGTGCCTCATAGTACATTTTTACTTGTTGGTATACAAAGAAGTCATATCTCGTGGACCACAGTCACAAAGGCCCCCAATAAGGAACCCCCATATTCAAAGTCTCAGACGAGGAACCCACAGACGCACAAACTCCAAACGAGGACCCCCCCTGAAGCATCTAAACTCAAAAAAGTAGAAGCGGTCGGAATATAGGCAGAAAGGCGTAGAGTCGCTCAACAAAAGCTACACCAGACTAATGTTTTTTCTTTCTTAAAAGAATAGTAAAACCTCTACTAGACTAGAAGAGGGTCCATGATACAAGGAACTTTTCTCGTGATACTTGGGGGAATATCCATCCCAAGGGAAAAGTATATTGAGCAAAGTCCTTACAGACACAACAGATAAATTTTTTACTCCAGACCAGCACGAGGTTATCCTCCTAGTAATAATAATAAAAAAAATTCACTACATTTTTTTTATTATTCCATACAGATTTATAGCCTAGAGGATAAGTCCTAACCTTTGTTCTCAAGAAAAAAATTTACTTGACCAGTTTTCAGAAAATAGGGAGAAGCGGGTCTACCCCCCCTAAACTTGTTATTTTTCCAAGACAAAAAGGTTCCTAAGAAAAGTTTGGAACAAGGACTCTGCAGACCAAGAGAAATTTTCAGTATAAAGAAATAATTATTTCTTTATTTATGATACATGTGAAATTTTATTTAAAGTTTGTGGGAAGGAGAAGGGCTAACCCCATCTCCTAGGTACTACCTAAGAAATGAATGTGCATAACAAAATACCCCACAGTCACGTGGGGTTGCTCTGAAAAAAAATATACCCCAAAGTCACACGGGGTTGCGCTAAAAAGTACTCCACAGTCACATGGGGCTGCGCTAAAAAGTCATAACTTGCTTAACTATATGTAAGTACCCCGCAGCTAGAGGGGCAACTTCCAAATTTTAACTTGCTCAGCCTATATGCAAGTACCCCGCAGTTAGAGGGGCAGTTTCAAAATATTAACTTGCTCATCCTATATGCAAGAATCTTACAGTTAGAGGTGAAACTTCAAAATTTTAACTTGCTCAGCCTATATGCAAGTACCCCGCAGATTAGAGGGGTAGCATCAAAATTTTAACTTGCTCAGTTATATGCAAGTACCCTGCAGTTAGAGGGGCAGCTTCAAAATTTTAACTTGTTCAGTTATATGCAAGTACCCCACAACTAGAGGGGCAACTTCCAAATTTCAACTTGCTCAGTTATATGCAAGTACCCCGCAATTAGAGGGGTAGCTTCAAAATTTTAACTTGCTCAGTTATATGCAAGTACCCCACAGTTAGAGGGGCAGCTTCCAAATCTTAACTTTCTTAGATATATGCAAGCACCCCGCAATTAGAGGGGCAGCTTTAGAAATCTGACTTGCTCAGTTATATGCAAGTACCCCGCAGTTAAAGGAGAAGCATCAGAAATAATAACTTACTCGGCTCATAAGCAAGTACCCCGCAGTTAGAGGGGTAGCTTCAGAAATAATAACTTTCTCAGCTCATATGCAAGTACCCCGCAGTTAGAGGGGTAGCTTCAAAATTTTAACCCGCTCGGCTATATGCAAGTACCCCACAGCTAGAGGGGCAGCTTCCAAATTTTAACTTGCGCATCTCATATGCAAGTACCCCACAGTTAGAGGGGGCAACTCTAAAATGATAACTTTCTCAGATAATAGGCAAGTACCCCACAGACTACGAGAAAGTTCAATCTTGAAGTTCTCACAGAGAATAGAGCAACTCACAATATTGAGCAAGTGCAGGTATAAATATAAGGTACGACAGTTTAGTACCTAAAGGCTCCAAGGGCACCGGAGCGCTCACGTTCTTGTGCAAGTAAGGTACGATAGTGTAGTACCTAAGGTTCCAAGGGCACCGGAGCGTTCACAGTCTTGCCTAAGGCTCCAAGGGCACCGGAGCGGTCACAGTTTTGAGCAAATGCCAAGTATAAATATAAGGTACGACAGTTTAGACCTAAAGGCTCCAAGGACACCGGAGCGCTCACAGTCTTGAGCAAATGCTAAGTATAAATATAAGGTACGACAGTTGGTACCTAAAGGCTCTAAGGGCACCGGAGTACTCACAGTCTTGAGCAAGTGCCAAGTATAAATATAAGGTACGACAGTTTAGTACCTAAGGCTCCAAGGGCACCGGAGCGCTCACAGTCTTGAGCAAGTGCCAAGTATAGATAAAAGGTACGACAATTTAGTTCCTAGGGCTCCAAGAGCATAGGAGCGCTCATACTATTAACCTGTATTTTGCTCGAGGGGGGATAATGATGAGAAGTCCTCGAGCCTGTAAACAAAGAGTGAAATCTTGATTATAATGTTCCGCGCACAAGTCTCTCGACACTACAAGACACTTCTGCACGAGGGGGCAATGCTGAGAAGTCCTCAAGCCAGTAAACAAAGAGTGAATCTTGATTATGATATTTCGTACACAAGTCTCTCGACACTACAAGACACTTATGCACGAGGGGGCTAATATTGAGAAGTCCTCAAGCCAGTGAACAAAGAGTAAAATAGCCTAGAGCGTGGGGATCCACTTAGAGTGGCTCCACCTGCCCAAGATTGCAAGTTTGACAGAAAATAGCCTAGGGCGAGGGGATCCACCTTGAGCGGCCCCTCTTCCCAAACTTGATGCTACAGAAAATGACTCGGTGAGGGGTCCACCACGAGTGGTACTCTTTTGCCAAGATCAATACAAGAAATAACTTATGGCGAGGGGATCCACTTCGAGTGGCCCCTCTGCCAAGACCAACACAAGGAATAGTTTGAGGATGAGGGAGTCCTCCACAAATGGCCCCTCAATCAAGATTACAACAAGAAATAGTTTGTGCCGACGGAGTCCACCACGAGTGGCCTCTCGACCAAGAGCAATGTTACAAAACAACTGGTGGTGAGGGGCCCACCGCGAGTGGCCCCTCAGCTACAATCAAAGGCACGAACAGTTTATGGCGAGGGAGTTCACTTCGAGTGACCCCCTTTGCCAAAGGCAAATACAAAGAGGAAAACCCAGGGCGAGGGAGTCCAAGATAAGTGACCCATCTGCCAAAGACAAACATAAAAACAAGAGGGCCTACCCTAAGGGCTCCCCCCTTCTCACTGCATAAACCGGAAACAAGGTAAATGAGTTAGGGCGAGGGGACTCACCTAGAGTGGCCCCTCTGCTCAAAACCAATGCAGAAAAGAGAATGACTGAGGATGAGGAAGTCCACCACTAGGGACCCCTCAGTCACTCTAAATTGAACAGTGTAATGATGTAAAGGCATGAAACTTTCGCATTCCAAGATGAAGTGATTGTTTCGTACAAAACCCTTTGATCTACCTAACACAAAGATTTTTGTACGAGAGGACTAATGTAGAGGGGTGTCCAGCTGCTATTTTGGAATAGCCAAGGACGGGTGAGCCCACCTAGAGGGGCTCCTACTACCCAAGTTAGCAAGAAAATATTTAGAGCAAGGGGGTCCACCTTGAGTGGCCCTATGACGAGGTGTAAAACCTGGACGTGGGGACTCACAGCGAGCAACCTCTCTACCCAAAATAGAAGGCCACAGAACAAAGGCCAAGGATGAGGGGGCTCACTTTGAGCAACCCCTCTACCCAAGATAGAAGGCCACAGAAAAATGCCAAGAACGAGAGGCTTACCATGAGCAACCCCTCTAAACAGGATAGAAGGCCACAGAAGAAGGCCAAGGACGAGGGGCTCACTATGAGCAACCCCTCTACCTAAGATAGAAGGCCACAGAAAAAGGCCAAGGACGAGGGTTTCATTATGAGCAACCCCTCTAAACAGGATAAAAGGCCACTGAAGAAGGCCAAGGATGAGGGGCTCACTATGAGTAACCCCTCTAAACAAGATAGAAGGCCACAGAAAAAGGCCAAGGACGAGGGGATCACCGCGAGCAATCCCTTTGCCCAAGTTGATATCCAGATAAGGAGGTCCACCATAAGTGGCCTCATCTGCAAAACCTGGGATGAAGTGACAGAGCATTTAATGACCCTAGGGGGAATGATGAAGGAACCCTAGGGTCCCTCAAAATTGAAAATCGAATTTATGGCATACAAAGCCTTTCGGTCTGCCCAACCTAAAAGACTTTGCACGAGGGGCAAATGTAGAAGGGTATTTCAAGTTTGACCATTATATTTTAGGGTGAGGGTCCCTCAAATACCCCTTCCTTAGTCTCCAGGAAATATGAGGTTGAGGAACCCCTGGGGTCCCTCAACCGCAACAAATTCATATTGGAGAAGGAACCCCTAGGGTCCCTCAACCGCATAAATTCATATTGAGAAGGAACCCTCCAGGGTCCCTCAACCGCAGAAAATTCATATTGGAGAAGGAATCCCAGGGTCCCTCAATCGCAGAAATTCATATTGAGAAGGAACCCCTCAGGTTCCCTCAACCGCAGAAATTCATATTAGAGAAGGAACCCCAGGGTCCCTCAACAACAGAAATTTATATTGAGAAGGAACCCCCAGGGTCCCTCAGCAACAGAAAAACTCATATTGGAGGAACCCCTAGGGTCCCTCAACAGTAGAAACTCATAACGGAGAAGGAACCCCCAGGGCCCCTATACAGCAGAAATTTGATATTGAGAAGGAACCCCCAGGGTCCCTCTATAGCAGAAATTCATATTGAGAAGGAACCCCCAGGTCCAACAGAAATTCATATTGAGAGGGAACTCCTAGGATCCCTCTACGGCAAAAATTCATATTGAGAAGAAACCCCCAGGGTCCCTCTACAGCAGAAATTCATCATTCCCCCCTTGAAAACATTCATCTTCAACATTTGCTTGCCTTTGATTGCTACTAACCATGGAAGTAGCATTTTGACACATACTCTTGAAAAAATAATCTAACGGCCTCGGGAAATTGTTCACAGATACTATCGCTATGAGTCTCGGCAAAATGTTGTTTCATTCGGAAAACTAATCCCCATTTTATTGCTCCGCAATAGTTCCATTTCAATTGCATTCTATTGTTCTCATTCACTTTGGTGCAATGAGCCCAAGTTGGATCGGTTTCTTTCTTGCCCTTTGACTTTACCATCTTGATTTTCAAAGATCAAACAACCCACAAATCAATATCAATTTATTTAATAAACAACTCAAACAATAACTAAAAAAAATAAGCAAATACATATGGTTTATACAAATACAACAAATATAACTAAAAAAACATATGGTTTTATAAAACAAATGGTTTTATAACTAAAAAAAAAACCAGGTTTTATATATGGTTTTATAACTAAAAATAGGTTTTATATATGGTTTTATAACCTAAAAAAATGGTTTTATAACTAAAAAATAACAGGTTTTATATATGTTTTTTTATAACTAATAACAGGTTTTATAACTAAAAAACTGATCGTATGGTTTTATAACTAAAACATATAGTTTTATAACTTAAAAAAAAAAGCAAACGAAAACTAAAAAAAAAGCAAAATAACCAAAAAAATAAATAAATCAAAACTTAAGGTTTTATAACCTAAAAAAAAGAAGCAAATGAAACCATTAAAACATCAGAACGACCCTCGATTAAGCGTACCGGCCTTCGTTTTGCAGAAAAGGGCCTTCGATTTGCTGTACGAGTTGAAAACGGCCTTCGATTTGATGTATGGGTTGAAAACGACCTTTGTTTTAGGGTTTTTTGCTTCGGGCGGCTACTGTATGGGTTTTGGGTTGAAAATGATTTGCTGTATGAGTTAATGTTTGCTTCGGCTATGGTTACAACGTTTTTTTTTTGGTTTTGGGTTAAAACTTGAGTTACAGTGGGTAAAATAACCATTTTTAAGAATTGTTTTTAAACCCGATTCACGATTCGATTTGGAATCGTGCGTTTCACTTCCGATTCGTACGATTCCATAGACAAATACGATTCTTATCTTGATTCGAATCGTTTTACCCCCGAATTGAATTGAATCGTACGATTCGACTCGCGAATCGGACGATTTTGACAACTATGGATGCAACAGCCAAGAGTGAGATGCGGCAAGAGATATAAGTAGACGAACAAAAGTCATCTTAGCAACCGGGGCAAAGGAAGCACTAAAATCTTTTCCCGGAATCTGAATAAAGCCACGTGCCACAAGGCGAGCCTTATATCGCTCAACGGAGCCATCTGCCAAATATTTAACACTAAACACCCATTTGCAACCAACAAGTTTCTCCCCTGGAGGAAGAGACACTAACTCCCAAGTACCATTGTGTTCTAAGGCATCCATCTCAGTTTTCATAGCAGCTACTCACTTAGGATTCTGGAGAGCCTCATGCAAAGACTGGGGAATAGAAATAGAGTCAAGACAACCCAAAAAAGCACGATAGGACCCTGAAAGACCTGCATAGGAAAGATGCTCGAGAATAGAATGGTTAGTGCTACAAGAGTTAGCATAATAAGCTGGAAGGCGGCGATCACGAGTGGGATAACATGACTGAAAACCAGAAATAGGTGGGTTGGGGGGGGGGGGGGGGGGAATGAACAACAGAAATGGGCGGGGTGGGTGGTGGTGAAGAAGGAGCATCAGCAGTACCTGAGTTCGGAGGAGGAGGAGGCAGGGGTAGCCGAGGGCGACGAGCATAGACTTGCAAAGGGGGTGTCTCAGGAAGAGAGGGAGGCACATCCAATAAAGGGATAGGACGAGCCACTGGAAAAACCTCCTCAAGAGGAGGAGGAGGTAGGGGTAGGGGTGGGGGTGGGGGAGTAGCAGACCTACCATAAAATGGCGTATCCTCATGGAAGGTAACATCATGAGAGTGATACATACGTCGAGTGAGAGGATCATAACATTTATAAGCTTTAGACATGGCATGATAGCCCACAAAAACACATTTAATGGCCTTATCATCAAGTTTGTGACGTGAGGGTCGCCGATCCTGAACATAGCATACACACCCAAAAACCCGGAGTAATATAGGGAAAAGGGGGCAGTAGGAAAGATAGAGTGATAATGTGTTTTGCCATTTAAAACTTTACTTGGACTGCGGTTGATAATAAATGTGTCAGTGAGAAGAGCAAGGTGCCAATAAGATTTAGGAACATGCATACCTCGTAAAAGGCACCAAACCATTCCCATTAAGTGACGGTTCTTACGTTCTGCCACCCCATTTTGCTCCGGAGTGTAGGGGCAAGTGAGTTGGTGTAAGATGCCCTTTTGGTTAAGTTTTGAACGAAAAGCATCACAAACATACTCCCCTCCATTATCAGATTTACGAATAGTGGTGTGAATCATTTGGAAGAATTGGACAAATAAAGGTAACACCTCAGATTTATGTTTTAGTAAATATACCCACGGACATCTAGAGAAATCATCAATAAAAGTGACATAGTACTTATGACCCGATAAAGCAGTGACAGGTGAGGGTCCCCAAACACGAGTGAATAAGATCAAACATACTAGGTGCACGACTCATATGAGAAATCTAACTAGTAAGAATATGTTTAGACAACTCACATGTCTCACAAACCTTTTGTCTTTACAAGTCGTAGATAAAGAGGGAAAAAGTAAGCATAAGTACTGGAAATTGACGTGTCCTAAACGGGCATGCCACAAGTGTAAAGTTTGTAAGGAAACATAAAAAACAACGGGCTCAGTGGAAGTAGAGGCACTGAGTCGAGAAACAAAAGTAGTAGGGGTAGGGAAGATTCCCGAAGTGGTATAGGCCATCGCGCTCATATCCCTTGCCAAAAATCCTTTGCGAACTCAGGTCCTGCAAATAGCAATGCGAGGTTAAGAATATGACAGCACAATTGAGATGAGATTAAAAGAGAGGTCGGGAACATGCAATACCGAAGATAAAGTGAGAGAAGGTGAAAGACGGATATTTCCCTTGCTACGAATAAGAGCATGTGAACCATTCGCAAGATACATACTACGACACACAGGGGTAGTGGGAGAAGTAAAAAAAGAAAGCTGACTAGTCATATGATCAGAAGCTCCAGAATCCAAAATCCAAGTAGGCTTAACAGCCTTAACATGAAAAACAAATGAAGTACCTGAAGTAATAGTAGCAGTAGGAGTAGAATGTCCAAGAGAGTAGGTATGTGGGGTAGGAGCAACCACTTTAGGACCATTCAAATCAGCCATAACTTCAAAATACCCAAATATACCCTAACAGATACACAAGAAAGGCAAAAAAATTGGCAATGGGGTAATCCAAAAAATTCAGCAGCAAAGAGGGGAATAACACCCACACAAATAAGGCCAACAAATTGGCAATGACTTAATTAATCTAAGTCAGCAACATCGAAGGGTATAAACCCTCAAGAATCATCAAATAAAGGCAAATTAATAGCCTACTTTATGGGAATAAAACCCAACAGCAAGAGGAAATAAAACCCCACCAAATTAACAAGAGGGTATAAACCCTAGATCAAGGTTAACTTACCCAGTCAAACCAACAGAAATCATTTTCCTAAAGTAGAGAGAGAAACCCACTAGTTGGCTGGATCAGAAACAAGGGAACAACACGGGTGAAGGTTGAGTTGAACAGAAACAGAGGAACCAATTAAGCCAAGCCAAAAATCTAGTAGATCGAATCAAAAAGAAGAAACGCCGGTCACTCCAGTAGGTCCGACCAGAAAAGAAAAAAAAACGTTGGTTAAACTATCACAAAACCGATTGCCAGTTAGGGCTTTAAGAAAAAAGGGCCGGCCGGAGGTCAGGCCACAAAACCGACGGCCAGAGGTAGGGATGGCCAGCCAGACCTAGTGAGGTCAGCGGCTTGGAGATTTAGGGTTTGATTTCTTGGGCTAGGGTTTGTTTTCTAGGGTTTGGAGGTTTAGAGGTTTAGGGTGTGATTAGGCTCTGATACCAAGATGATTTTTGTGATGTAATGGCTTACCAATAATGGTGCCACATTATGGAATATATATTACTCAAATGGAAGGGTATAGAAGTACATGGTAAAAAAATAAAGTAAGTCCAATAACTAAGGCCCGAAACAGGTGGGCCTAATAATAAGATACTTTAGTACTAATATGATATTCAACAATTACTTGGTTACCAAGTAATTTTTTTCATGTAAAAAGGCCGTTGGCATTCATTTGTAATTACACTTGAATATTGAGAAAGAATATTGAGAGAGAAAGAAGCCCATTTTCATAGTTTAGTTTTATTTGTTGTTATTGTTGGTGTTGTGTAGTTAGTAGTTGTTGTGTAGTTAGTATAATAACACTTCCGCATTCATAGATTCACATCATTAGCATTCTAGTTCTAGTATATAAAAGAGCCCTTCCCCCTTGTATTGGATCGTTACATTTTGGAGAGTATGCATGAATGTTAGAGAGTTTCATCCATATTCTTTTTTTATGGTGGTCATGAAAAAATGGCCCCAAAAATTCTCGATATAAAAACCTGTTTAATTGGAGATAAATAAATCCAAAAAGTGTGGATGGATCCACAAAGGTTCTCGCCAGAAAATCATAATTCGAGATATAACACACTGCCTATATAGCATTCCTATATGATATTTTTTTTTTTCCGTTTTTAAGATTCCTGTGGGGTTGGCAAAGGGGATTGAGAGGATGATGACACGAGGGGATTCTTATGCTTTTTCACTGACCACACGCATTGTTTTCTTCCATAAACATATTATGTGAATTATTAGATTTCATTTCTGATTACCTGCAAGTTAAGATGGTAATTGAATGGGTTTTACTGATTTGAACAGGCACAAGATATTGCTGATATAGGATCATTGAAGGAGGCAGCAAAGTTATTTGTTCCAGGTACCGTCTCTGCTATTCTTTGGCATTCTCTAGTATGTATTTCTCATTGAAAAAAATTCAGGTACCGTGGAACTATTTTCTCTTCTGTTTGTTTTTTTCTCCCTTTACCTGTGCATCAGTTGTTCCACTTGAAAAATCCTTTCAAGAACACCGCCACTTAATAAAGAGAATAAAAAAAGGAGTCCTTTATTCCACCTTGTGCTGTTACTGGTTTTGAGTACTTGACAAACTATTGTCGCAGGTGGGGCAACTCTGTACTCTGCTCGCACAATAAAAATCAAGGAAGATGAGGGTTTCAGGTAAGTTTATCTGGAAGTTGACATTCAGTCTGTTAGATGGAAGTGATGAAATTAGATTGGGGGAAATTACAGCAAACCCCCAGTTATTTTTCCGGGTTTGCAAGTCACCCCGCTCAAAAAATTTACCTCACACTTTACCCCAAACCAAAGAATGTTAACACCTAACTAGGGCCAGCAAAATGGACCCAAACAGTACTGTGCACCAATTTCTACCCGCAATGGTTGGGAATGGGCATCATCATGTTGCGGGTAGCATATGGGTCAATAAAAACTCACCGTTTATTTGCGAGTTTAGGCGGGTTGAGAAATGACCCGCTGTCCTTCCTCCTCCTATAAACCCCAAGTTAGTTTACGATTAAAAACTCTTGCAGCAGCCATTCACTGTATTTAACTCTCCCTCTCTCTCTCTCTCTCTCTCTCTCTCTCTCTCTTTATATATATATATATATATAAGGCTAACTCACTGCACGAGGCTCCCGCCAGTGCGGGTTACCGGGGGGGTTAGATGTACGTAGCGTTATCCCTCGTATGCAGGGAAGAGGCTGTTTCCGCAACTCGAACCGATGACCTTCAGGTCACAATGGGACAAGTTACTGTTGCTCCAGGTTCACCCCTTTCTCTCTCTCTCTCTCTCTCTCTCTCTAATTATCTATCTATCTCTATATATATATTTCAAATACCCAATTCTTATGGAGTTCGTTGGGTTAGATATATTTTTTAGTTTTTTTTTTTACCTTGGAACAATACCAAATAAACTAAGGATCTGTACTTATAAATTTTGAATGAGAAAACGGGTCGTTGGTTAATCTGACCCAAATTCAACCCGCAACAACCATCAACCCTCTATTAACCAGCCCATTTCTGACCTTAACCCGTTACCGACCCGACCAAATCTGCCCACACCGGCCCATTTGCCGGCCTTACACCTAAACATCAAGTTTATAGATTCAGTAAAATATGTTACAGGAATGACCCACATGATGATCACATGATAAAACATTGACGAAGATGCGTCCTTTATTTATATTAATCTTAAATTCCCTCATTATACCCCAAGCATGTCATGTACAGACCTGTACATCTATGCACATATCTATACATATGTATTCATGCGTATAGACAAGACATACTTCCAGCAGAATCTCTCTTAGATCTCACTTGATTGAGCTTGCACCATCCTTAGATTCTCAGTCGTAGAAGAGAGTGTGAGAAGGGACAGAAAGAAGGGTAGTGGGAGTGGTGGGGATGCTAGGGGTTCTTGAGAGAGATGATATAGATCTTCCAAAAATTTCTGACTCAAGAAGTGCTAGGGCTAGCTTAGTGGTCAGAGAAAAAAGAAATTACATGTAGCTTAAGGGCTACATGAGGGTGAGGGTTAGATTCTTCTTCCCTTTCCCTCCCTCTCGCCCCCCACCCCTCATCCCTCCCATCCCCTACCCCACCCCTCCAATAGAAAAAAAATGCGAAAGATATCATAGGGAGAAAGACACAAGTTAACAAGGGCATATTGGTAACTTAAATATTTACAACACTAATTGCTCAGCATTTGCTTTTTAGGGAAGAGGGATGGTACCTCCGTAGATTTGTTGATAATAAAGGAAGGAATGGCCCCTTCCTAGCGGCTTACAAAAGATTAGAGGAGGGTATACCATAAATCCTCTTTGGAACAAGATTAAATGAAGCCCTTTATTGGGGAGAGCCCTTAAAAGCTGAGAGATAAATTTAAAAGAACATATTAATAAAAGAAAAGGAATTCCAGAGATATTAAAAATCCTCCACTTGCAGCTAGCCATTTGCAAAATTTGGGAAACTCCACTTGTCAACATAAACCATCCCTTTTAAAAGCTTGGGGAAAACCTGAATTTCAGTGGATTTAACATTAAGCCTATGAGAGCAACCATGATTAGCCAAAAAATCTGCAGGCTAGTTTCCATCTCTACGAATGTGAGCCAAAGATACATTAAGATCAGCAGTCAACATTGTCTTCAATCTTTGGTGCATTTTTGTCTTCTCACAATTTCCATCAATGATGTAACCCATTTCTCGATTTCAATAATTGAAAGGGGTGAAGGGTTAGGTAGATGTTTTCAATAAATGAAGGGGTAAATTGGTAGGTAAATGTTTTGTGAGGGTGACTCGTAAACCTGTAAAAAGACAAAGGCCTAAAATTTCCCCAACTAGTTTACTTTTCCAGAGAAATATATTCTTTATCTTTTTCCATTGACAAAATAACAAATTTTAAAGAATTTTTTAATATAAAAAACAGCAATTTAAGTAACCATATTCACAGCCAGTTTCCCTCGTACGAACCATAACAATAATTACCTGATTTACTGCTAGGAACTTCATCTTGATACCAGATATCAGATACACTTTTTTCAACTTATAGGGAAACAATTCTTGTTCTCCCTGTTGTTTAAGACCAATTTAAACAATTGGTTAAAGCAGTTTATAAAGAATTTTCCAATCTATGCTGTTCCCCATGTTGGTTTGTTTCAGGACATATTACTTCTACGAGTTTGGTACAGAAGAAGTCCATTTTGCACTTGTAGCTGCTGTTAACAGCGGAAAGGTATAATATCTCCTGCTGTTTAACTAAAGAATTCCTGTTATGTCAGAAAATTCAGCTGAATTTATCTACTTCATGCACTGCAGTATATCCATGAAACCAGATAAATGGGATCTACTTCATCAGAAACTTTTGTGTTTTGACTTGGTTTTGACATGTTTGATTATGTAAGTTTCAATGGGATCATGCATGAAATCAGTTCGAGGGCAGATCCCATCGAAAAATTTCCAGAGCAAGTCAAAACCAATTCACACATAAGCCACTCAACTTTCACCACACTTCCCAAACAAAGTTCTAAAACCCTTGATGGGCTTTCTCAGAATTCAGAATGCAAATTTAATTAGGGGCTGTTTGGTTGTCCATATAATTACAAATTGGCCCGTTTAAAATTGGTGCATTCACAAATTGTCCATATACTTAGAGCGCTAGTCTTAATGTACTTCGATCGACATAGTTCTATGCGTCTGTGTGTGTGTGTGTGTGTGTCTACCCTCAAAGTTTTCCAAACACTACAACCCCGTTTGGTTGTCCCAAAATTATAAATTGAGTCATTCACAAATTGGCCCATTAATTGTGTTTGGTTTAATTAATGAAATGATTCATTAAGGCCCCGTTTGGTTGTCCCAAAATTGTAAATTGACCCATTTATAAATTGGCTCATATACAGATTGGCCCGTTAATTGCGCTTGGTTTCACTAATGTAATGATTCAATAATTGACCCATTTTAGCTCCCGTGTAAATTTTGAAATTGGACCATTTCACAAAAAACGTGAAATGTGTGCATTTGAAATAGGAGCATTTTACATATGTTCATCCCTATCCAATCTCTCTCTCTCTCTCTCTCTCTCTCTCTCTCTCTCTCCATTCTTTTTTGACTTTTTTCTAATGGAATCAATTTCACATTACCAAACATCGTGTAAAATTGGATTTAAGCTTGTTCCAAATTCATTCATTTGCAATTCAGTAATTCATATTTACGTAATTAAACAATTTTCGCAACCAAACAGGACATACGCAAAATGGATATAAATTCATTTCAAATGAAACATTTTAACATTTACGATTTTTAAAGGATCAATTACCAAAAAGTCCCTCAAACATTTTTATATACACATTTAGTCCAAGCCTTTTTATTTTGTTCCCAAAAGTCCCTCAAACACCCCTTTAACCAATATTATCTTATTTTTAAAGGCCCGCGCTAGCGGCATTCCCGCCCCACCTCTCCCCCCACTCCACCCCTCTCCTCACTACCGGAGCTCCGGCGACCCTCACCGGAGCTCCTTTTTTTGAGTGTTTTTGTGTGGTGAGGGATGTTTTGGAACAAAATAAAAAGGCTTGACTAAACGTGTATTAAAATATGTTCGAGGGACTATTTGGTATATGTCATTTTTTTAAATCCCCATTTGACTATTTTCTATAATTTAACAGTCCCAAACAGCCCCCTAATGGGTGTACATACTAATGGAATTCCATGTGTTCCAATCCCATGAAGTGAATGTTGTCTTCTGTATATGTTGCAGGCGTTTATTGCCGGAGCTGCTGCCCCTCGGTCCAAATGGGATGATGATGGTGTAAAGCTTCGTTCTGCTGCTGTATCATTAACACTTCTATAATCACACACCAAAATTTCATTAATCAGGTTTGTGGAACCATCACTTCTCACTTAAATTCTTTTTTATTAAAAAGAAAAATAAATTATTCTGAATTCAATTTTTATGCTGGGATAAGAGCCAGCATGAATTTTTTTTTTGATACTCGGGTTTGATAAACCAGGTATGAAATATATGCTTTAATTATTAACATGAATATATTGTCATGGTTGATGTTTCAGCTGGGATAAGTTCCACATTGTTAAGGACGCCCTGCAAAATTGTGTCGATCTATTGGGATGAACTTTGGTGCTTTGCCCAGTTTTTACATTTTTCAACCAACTTCGGCAAGAAGCTGATGCCTTATTCAAATGAAGCATTTTTATTTGAACACTTGGGAATTACAAGCTGTGGAGACAACACACGGTTACAGTGCTGCTTTTTTTTTTCAGTAAAATTTTGTACACCCATTTATGTTTGTTCCAACCTGCTCCTGTGCTGCTCCTGTGCTTAGTTATAGCTCTAGTGTTTTTCATGCATGTTTGGATGTCTGGTTTGAACCTGGCAGATTTGGATTGACGAGTAACTCTAATTGAAAATTAGTGTTAAACCCCCGGTATGCATAGATATCACCGATACAAGGAAGATAGAATGGGGACTGTATAGTAAAGTTTATGTTGAGAAACAAATTGGTTGAGAGAAGGAATATAGAGTGAGAGCTGTATAGGAAGGGTGTGTTGTGAAGATGTTGATGAGATGTTTGTATAAAATGAGAAGTGGATTTTAAAAAAGAATATGGTATGGATAGATTTAGAACGTTGGTTGTTCTTGGGGAAATGTGACCTTTCTAAAAATAAGGTTTTAAAATATGATGTGGTTTTACTTAAAATGTTGGTTGTGTTTAGGGGGAAAAATGTGATTGTAATTTGAATTATATTTCCTAGATTTGGTTGGTATTTTAGAATGTTTGGTTCTGTTTGGTCAAAAAATAGGATTTCATTTAACCATTTGAAGTCTTGCTCAAAGTAATTGGGGTGTAGAAACTGCCATGAGCGTCCTGATGAGTTGTGAGTCCATGTATGGCTGAGCTGAACTTCATTGGGTTACTAGAACTAGTCCTCGCAAATCGAGGCATGACACGAAGTTATTAGATAGCACATTATAGTGAAGGAATGAGTTTGATGCTAACTAGCTTCGCTTGTTAACAGTTAATATCCCTTAATTTAAGTTAGTAAATGGTATTATCAAGATTTTCTTCATTTAAAGGATATAAAGCATTTGAGGAGCAATTTTTGAGTGTTTGTATTCAATTTGAGGATCAAGTTTTTATTATTTATTAGAGGATTGAAGATTATTGTTAGAGAACTTATTATAAGTTTGATTTATTTATGAAAATTTTTACTCAATTCTTTCAATTTATTTTCATCATTATGGTAGCTTAATTCTTAAAATTATGTTGAAGTTTATCATTGTTAGCTAATACTGTTACGCTAATTTAATTGTTGTTTATTTTTCACTTGTTTTAATTACAACAAAAACTCGGTATTCATTTTAAAACGACACGAGAGTGTTTTAAAATCTTCAAAATTGTTTTGTCAAATCAAGTTTTGAGATTCAAAATAGTAATTTTTGATGGATTATGTTTGTACTTTAGTTATTTTGATAGTCAATGCTTAAATACATTTGTGAACTTTAAAATTCGTATTTTCTAAGGAAATAGGGATTTTAGTCGTCTATTAGAGACGTTAAAAATATTTCGAACATAACCGTCTTTTTTTTCGAATGAAACGCGCCGAGAGTTGGTTTAATTTGAGTTATAAAAATGAAATGACAACATTAAATGAATGTGCAATATAAGTTACGTGATAAATGGGTCCCGAATCCTAATTCATTCATATTGTTTACAACTATCGTATGTTGCTCTCATTATTTGCAGTTGCTTTTATTTAGTTTAGTGCATAATTATTCTATACTCCATTTAGTATAGTGTTTTAAAAATTAAAATTGACAAATCTCTGTGGGTTCAATCCATACTTACACAAGTTATTCTATAGTAGTCCGTGCACTTGTGGTATTTTATAAATTAACAACAATACTTGATATAAAGCCCTAGGTTAAAGATTTGGTTCATTCAATTTGCTTTCACTTTGGCTACTCATCCAAAATTGTTTGTTATTTACTTACTTCTTAATAGTGATTTTAGGTTGGTGCTATCATCTTAGGTGCTACATTTGGAGTTTTGGAGGATTATTTAGTGATTTGGGGTAGCAGATTTGGGGATTTTGCACCATTTGTTGTTCTCAGCACTAGTTTTCGCTAGTTTTCTGGTGTTTCTTGTCTTGTCCATATTTCTACATTGTCGATAGAGCTTAAGACACAAGCTAGGAATATAGCTCAGGTACGTAGCGGTCCCGATGAGTCCTCTCGAGCGTGTGAGTCTCATTTGACCCCTTATCCTTCTAGATAATGTAGACAAGACCTGAGTACTTCGATTCTTGTTACAGCTGTGCCACAGATGATGCTCTAGTATCTTATTCACTGGAGATGTTTCATCTCTTCCTCAAACATTCATGCTTCGAGCCATCATTTGGGAGAGAGATGTTAATTTGGAGCACCTCGAGAGAAGTGAGGAGGGTCAATATATTTTGTCTTTGATTGACATCATTAGAGATTCGTCTTTACTTCGGCCATATGGTTCAGCCAATGCTACTCTTCTTTATGAGTTTATATGAACATGACTGTGTTTACCAAAACCACTCATGTTTTACATACATTTATTCGTGGTATTTCGATTGAGCTTACTAATGATGCTCTTACTACTCACTTATGATTAGAGTCTCGTATCTATAGCACTGAATATAATGCTTATTGTGATGGTAGTTTCACGACCGGTGAGGTTGCAATTTTTTTGGCAGGTTTTCTAACTAGGTGGGTGCATTTCTTGTTTCTTTGGAATGAGATTGATCGACGATTGTCTTTGCTTCATTTATTGGTTGTTTATAACCTTATGCCCCGCTGCAATTCCCATGACTTTCTTTTTCACATAGGTCGATTGATGCACATTTTAGCACATCATCACGTGATAGATTATCCCGAGCTCATTATTCAGGTTATAAAGATTTTCCATGTGGAAGGTTGATTACTGGCAATTTGTATTCATTAAGAGTTCATCAATTACTTTCATATGAGGTTGCGACCATCATTGGTCCTATTTCGAGTGCTATTTCTTCACGTTTAGTAGGCCAGACTTCATGTCGTCTAGCTAGACAACTTGTTGACCCTGATGCACTAGCATCGGCTCCTACCCCATCACCCCAGCCTACACCCGAGCCATATACACGTCAAGATTAGAGAGCTTTCAAGGCAACTCAATTTGCATACATAAGAGTCCAGTTTTGTGAGACCAGAGATGAGATGGAAGGTTTTCGACAATATTTTGATACGATTTATCGAAAGTATTCCAGCTTATGCACCGATGTTGAATTTATTGCAGATTATTTGAGGAGATTCGACCTTGTATCTAATTTTGAAGCTGTTGCTCCAACGCCCATTGCTACCCCACCTCCTCTCATGTGTACTCCCATGCTCGTGGACGTTAATGATGTGTCTCACAGTGACGATGATGAGGATGAGGATGAGGATGAGGAGACCAATGTTGATGATGCTGAGTACATGTCTGATGATGATTAGAGATTTTGTTTCTATCTTTATTTTTGATTTTACTCATTTGATAGTAATGTATTTAGTACTTTACTAAATTTTGGTAGATTGATACTCTTTATTGGTTGTTTGGGATATTTTAGTGGTTGCATGGATATTACGTTGATGTTTTATAGATTGTCTTTGTCTTTCTCAATATCAATATCACTTGAGCTTATGTTGTTATATCCATGATTGCTCTATGATCTCATGTTTACAAGTTAGATTGATTGTGTATCACATATCATGCTTTTATATTTATTCATTTTCTAGTATTTGCTTTCGAGATTCATATTGTGATTCACATGTATATGCTCATTTTATATTCCCATGATATAGCTTTGGTAGTTCACACACTTTATTATCTTTTGATTTGCTAGTTTCTCTTTTCCATTGTGACTTTGCTCTGTTTCCATGTTATACCCATTCTCTATGATAATTTCTTCTCTTTGGACTCTTCTGTGTCAAAAATGAGGAGAAAATTTTATTTTCTTTCTTTCTCCATTGTGTCAATAAGGGGGAATAAGTTTATCTTTCACTTGGGAATAAGTTTATCTTCCACTTTGTAAAGAGGGAGACATATTTATGCTGGGGGAGTTGATTCGTAGGGGGAGCTTTGATTGTTTTTTGGGATATTCTATGTAGGGGAGCTTTATTACAATGTGTTATCATTGATATTATATGATGTTGATTAATATCTCACATATTCATATGTTTTATTTCATGCCTTCTTTCATATATATCACATTGATATTTTCAGAGGATTCCCAAGCAGGGGGAGTTTCTCTTTGTGCATGTTATTGTCCGCGTGATGCTTTTTGTTGTTTCATGTATTTTTCCGGTATAACTATGTTGATTCCGACTTGGGCTCATTGTTCATACTCGACTGCCGTTATGTTATTCGTCTATTGGATTGATTTGTTCTTTACTCTCAACTACTCTCATTGTATGGCTAATGAGATGTGAGTTTTGTAGGAGTAATCAAGGTTATTTTGTGTTTGGGGGGTTTAGTGTGAATCCATAGATAAATTGATCAAGTGTGATACAAAAATTACGAGAATAAAAAAATATTTTGTAATAGTCACAACATAACGAACTAACTAAAACTGAACAAATAATAAAACGAGATAAAGTAAAACTGAAATAATATATAACCAACTCTAATACCAGTCGTACATGTAAACACTCTCAAAACACAACGAGAGTAAAGAACCACATAAATCCCTCAAAACAAAATTTGAACGACAAGAATAAAAATGGAGTTGACACGCAGGCCAAAGACACCTACATCCTAAGAATCTCCAACACGATTATATGACAATCAACAACATTGGTCAAGATGTTGGCTCTCGCAAACTAAGTCATAAAAATGTTAGAATCCACAACGTTAATAGGAAGTCTATTAAGAATAAAAATATAAATGAAATTGGGATAAAACATAACTATGCACCTACCTCTCGCATTTAATTATCTTTTAAGTTTTATCCTTATCCAAACAACCTAAAATGACACGCGGTTTTAAATCCCGAAACCATATGTAACCATTTTGATTAAATCTTTACATCTTCATTCTTTAATCTTTAGTTTCTCATCTTTAAGTTTATATATTTCATTATAAGATATAGGTTGTGTGGTAGTCTCGAACCTATGGTACGTCTCACCAAATAACCAATATACCAATAACAGGCCTATAACTCAAGTCTATACACATTTCACTATCTCATGCCAACAATACAATATACACGTCTCTCTAGTATATGTAATACACGAATCCAAGACATAAGTATATATGTAAACATCCATACTATAAGTCATATAAAACTCTAGTATAACACATAAACCGATACAACTAACTCTAGTAGTAGCACACAATAATCACATATGGCAGGAAAAAAGACTCCCTCACGTCTTACATTCATATAAAGGTACAACCCCCGATATGTACAAATAAATGGGATATTCTCATTCCCTCACATAATGAAGGCCTATCCCTATTACCCTGAGGGATCACTTACCCGTACTAGGTACAATCTCAGGTTGTCCTAACCCTGAGACATCATCACAGTTGAAGGATAAATCACTATGCCTACCCATCATCCCTATGGACTACTATACCAAAGATCATATGATGAAATATCTCTGTGAACCCTCTTGATACACAAATACCTAAACGTAGGACCGTGGGATAAAATTACCATGACAACTCGTCTACTCACCGAGGCACCATCACGGTTTGCGTTGTATGTTCCCCACCGTGAGTATTTACTAATCGTATGTATAGCACAAACAATATATATTTAAATATAACCCCCGTTAATGGGTTGAATCAAATAAAGATATAAACATACCGAACCAACACTATCGAATTACATTTATAACCCTCACTAAAGGGATAAATCAACATAACGTACACAACCCTTACTAATTGGTTAAGATATATCACATACACAATTTGACCCAAAGCTATCGAGTCACACTAAGTATCTTCATTTATAAAAAGGGTATGACACATCCATAACCTTATACTCGTTCCAAGATACATTAACCCTAACACTCCCGGTTTCTAAATCTAAGTATAGTCTCACCCCACCATACACTAAAACACGCAAATCAACTATATTAAATCTCAATTAGCCTCAGTACATTATCCCAAGGCATTGCATCTAGGTATATCCTACACCTAATTTAAATGAAATAATAAGACATAGTAACTACCCCACTCTAGGAAGTTATAACACAAGCCTAATCTCACTCAAAGGATGTTCATCCCACTCTTGCAACACAATGACTCAGATTAATCCCGACTAACAAGACCAATCCTCTAATCTTACAAATTCCCAATCAACGAATCCATCATGCACTCGGGTTTACCATTGAATGCCAAATCCTTAATATTACCCCTTTAAATCAATGATCTCCCCTAATATCCAAATACCCCAAATATCAATCTTTGACATTTCAAATCATAACAATATATCTATATTCTATAAGTATGTGAAAACTATAGGCCAATAAATCCTACCCTTAGCCCCCCAAACAAAAATTACCAATCAAATACACAGAAGCCCAAACTAGGCAATATCGGATACCACCAATTGATCGGTGGCCTGGGGTTGGTCGGTCGGTCAACACAGAAACTTTAAAATTTCCCTTTGTTACGGGATTTACCATCTTCAAACCGCATTTTATCTCTCTAAACCTCCATTAATGAACGAAAAAGATTCATCTAAGCCCCCCTATCATCATCTAAACAATAAAGCCACAACAAATAAAAAATTGAAACCTATTTATAACATCAAATCCCAAGTTTACATCACGATTTGAATAAAAACCTAATTTATAATTCAAGAACCCTAGATTTTCAATTTATGTCAATTAGTGTATGTTTGATTCAGATTTATACAAGTAATCAAAGGACTTTTATATGTTTTTCAATACAAATCAACTAGTAATCATTATCTAATCAGTCCAAGTCAGATTCATGATGTAATTATCAAATTGAGGTGATAATCAACCTAATTACTACCAATTTTTGTTAAATTTTGAAATCAATCAATTTTAATCAATTAGTGTTTAGATTCATATGAATAGGCATAACCTAAACTAATAGCAATTATTCGATCATTCTAAATAAACTTTCCTTACAGATTAATTTAGAAATCAATCCTAAAATCCCCCAAATCCTCTTTTCCTATCGATGCTTTCTCTCTCTAGTGTTAAAATGTTTTCAAATGGAATCTTTTAGGTTTGGACTCTCAACCTTATAACATGATTCCCACGAAATTGGCTTTGGGCCCAAAATAATCCCCAACCCAAAATGTCCAAATCACACTCCAAATAGCCCCAAACTCTACCAGAGCCATATTTGAACCCAATAGGCCTAAACCCCACTATTTTATGTCAAATACGGACATTCGGCGCACCTCGACAGTGAATTCAAAGTATATCAAACCCAATTAATTAATAACTTAAATATTTCATAAATCAACCAGTACGAGTCCGAAAATCAAATATTTAGTTAAGAGTTAACGTGTCTTAAATCCGATTTCAAATCCGAACTAAATGCTACAATAGAGCACAAAAAATTAAATTTCACAAATTTTCATAATGAAATAATATGCATCAATTACAGTCCCCACCTAAACAGGGAATTTAGTCCTCAAAATTTGAATTAATTATATTCCTAGTCGAAAATCTAAGAATATCTCACCCATAACATCCTCCCACTACTATAAATGAATATATCCACTATGATCTAATACACAATTAGGTCTCTCTTATCATAAATTGCGTTCGGTTATACTCTAAACTAACTAGTGTAACCGTTGAAAACCAACTGGGCCCTTAGGTACTCTTTTAATCATGTACTCGAAAAAGAAACAACATGCACACTAATGATGATAAGATGAGGTCAAATGACACTAGCCTCGCCCTATCTACTCCTTCAATATGAACTTCCCATCGGGTTGCCTACTCCCTATTGGAACCCGAATTCCATAATTCCTAAAATATGCCTGAAGCTCCAAACTGTAATACCCCGTATTTCTGTGTATTTTTATTTGATTAATTTGAGGAATTAGTTAGGAAAAATATGTTTGATAATTGTGACTATTAAATATTAATTGTGAGATAGATACGGATTAATATTGCATTATGGTATATACTAAGTGTCAATAGTAAATAACTGATAATTTTGGTTACACGGCATAGCGAGTGATATGTGCATATTTTATTTTACCTCACCGAGAGTCGTGTGTAGACTATTTTGAGGTGAGAAATGAGAAATATATTTTAAGTGACTCGGATGATAATTTAGAGGTCACGAATTATTCTGAATGGGTCGAAATAGCCAGAATAGGGTACCCGGGGGTATAATTTGGGTCCCGGGTCAATTTGGGACCAAATCGGCACCCATTAAGTGCGTCTTAGTCATTTTACAAAAAGAGGTGAAGGGACCTACGAAATTTAGAGCCATATACCTAATATTTAGAAATTGGATTTAGGGCTCGTAACACAAAAAGGTTAGAGAGGCCATTAGAGAGAAGAGAGAGAACCTATTTTCAAAGCTTAAAGAGGGATTTTGAAGATGGTTAATAAATCTTGTATCCCAAGGCAATTAGAAAGGAAGATTGGAGAAGGAAACAATCAATCATCAACAAGGAACCAAGAAATCAGATTAATCAATCTAAGGCAAGTGTTTATTGCAAATTAAATTGATGTTATAATACCTGTGTAGGGTTTTCAGGAATAGATTGATTTTATGGAAAAATCTTTGATGAAAATCACATGTTTGGGTAGAATTACATGTTGTTAGTATTTATATCTGTAGAGAATCATAAATCAGAGGAGTTTTGCTTATTACTACGGATTTTAATCTGGGTTTAAATTGAATGAAATGGATGAACACAAAGCTAGAGTTATAAAAGAGTTTTGGGGATTGATTCGTTCTTAATTGATTTCGGTGAAGTTTTAATGTGTTTGAAACATTAGAATTCATCCTAACTCATGTAGAAATAGTTAGGAATAATTGGATGTGAATTGGGTTAAGAATTCTTATGGTTTGGGAGAATCATATGGTGTAAACTCTGCTGCGAAACAAAGAGCAAAAATTGTAGAAAAACGAACCGGTCCGGTCCTGGGAAAGGGCGGATCGGTCCAGTTTCCAGAATTTTTTAAATTTCCTCTTTTGTCTAGTATTCCTAATTAGAGGTGGTAAACAAACTTTAAGGTCTTGTGAAAATAATATTGGGAGATTCATTAGTTTATAGTAGGCCTACGATAGGAGTACGACTTCGTCTTAGAAAGAGAATTAAGACGTGAATGGGATTGGTTAAAGTAATTTGTAATTAATCTGAGAGATGGATAAAGAATTATGAGAATTAAATGAATTAATGTATAGACCAGTAGGGTAAGTTAGGCTTAACTATTGAAATTGGTAAAGAGGTAACTAGGACTCTTAGAGTTGTGTGAACACTCCTATGTATATGATAGTGAGATAAATCGTAAAGTAAATAGTACGACGAGTATGCGAGAAATATACACTACGTACTAACATATATTATCGGGTGGTGCAAATACCTATTGATGCGTAGTACTACTTAGGTTGTGTGAATACCTAAAGTATACTATATATATATATATATATATATATATATTGGTGATTGAGGTATGATTCTGAGCCAAGAGATATAAATCACTATTGGTGATCGAGGTAGGATTATGAGCCAATAACCCTTAAACTATGATACAGGGATGTGATTATATAGTATGTTTTTATAGTATATATTGTGTAAAAAATATATATACATTAAGTGTGCTTAATTTTGGTATTGGGGTCGATGATTAGCTGGACCAATACATGAAAGCTCGATTTGTGGTCGATGAGTATCCGGACCAAATCAAAGATAAATGATATTGGGGTCGAGGAGTATCCGGACCAATATACATATGCATAACATGTACCTTAGGGTTGAGGGATAACCAGACCAATGTAAATGATAGGATGATTGGGATCGATGATTATCCGGACCAATATCCTTATAGTATATATTGTGTGTGAAATATATACTTCAAGATATTCTACTTATGTGCGAAAGTAGACTTATATATATATATATATATATATATATATATATATATATATATATATATATATATATATATATATAATTGATAAATTAACTAGATAGAAACTTAATTTCAAGATTTAAAATAGATTGGAGAATATCTATAATAAATTAAGTAGTGAAACTTAATTTTGGAAGTTGAGTGGTAACTATGAAATGGTTTATGAATTAAGTAGTGATACTTAATTATGATGATTAAGCATAACGTATGTGAATGTTAAACGAAAATTGAATAACATGCGAGAAATATTAATAATGAAGCGTGTTGTGTGGGTGGTACGGGAGAGTAGACTTGATAAGATCGATTATATAATTTAGTCGAGATATCTTGGGTATGATAGCTAGGTGGGATAAGTATAAGAACGTTAGGTGTGCACATTGGAAGAGAGGTGAGGAAACTCAAGGGAGTGTGCGTGGACCTAACATGTGTAATCAATAATTGATTTTCATTGCAATAAATTACTTGCTAAATGTTTTCAAATGTTTTGAGTACTAATTCTTGCTATAAAAATATTTTTTAAAACCTTTTAGGTGTCCAGCCACAGGGACGCCATGCTTGATGGTCTCATTTCAGGGATTCGGAGTTGTAGCACTATAGATCCTGACAGGACCTTGAGTAGCAGATTCTTTAATTCAGATCTAGCATAGGATATCATTCTTGTATATCATGTTTGGACATGTGGGACGTTATCGGTATTATGGTTTTGGGTTTGTATCAGTTTTACCTTGCAGTTTTAGACTTGGTGTATTACTTGGTTTTGGTTGTTTTTGCCAGTTGTTTATTCGGCATGAATTTGTTTCATTTATATTTCATGTTGGTTTGGACTCTAGTATATTGTGAAGTTGTTTAGTTTTCGAACTAGTGATTCCTTATAGTTCTTGGGCTCAACTTTGGATGTGTAGCAAACATGGCTAACAACGTTCTCTAACTGAGCATGGGTCTTGACCCCTAGGGTGGGATATCCTAGAATAGTAGAAAGATCATAACTCTTATGAATCCAAGAAGGAGTGTCCCCTAAGTCAGGAATGGGGTCCACTCTGGGTGTGGGTGGCACAATGGGATCATCTGAAGAAAGTGCGTTATCCTCACACAAAAGGTTAGAATCAACAAATGTCGACGGTTCGTCATCTTGCACGGTGACGTTTATTGACTCCATAACCTTAGAGCTACTCAGTTCAAAAACCTGATATGCTATACTAGTCGATGAATATCCTAACAGTATTCCCTCGTCGCTTTGGGAGTCGAACTTTCCTAATTGCTCTCTATCCAATAGGATGTAGCATTTACTCCCAAATACACGAAAATATGAAAGGTTGGGCTTCTTTCTAGTCCACAATTCGTAGGGTGTCTTAGGTGTGTGTTGACGAAGGTAAACCCTATTCAGCGTGTGGCATGCGGTAGACACCACCTCTGCCTAAAATCTCCTAATAACTCTACGACCTGAAGCATAGATCTAGCCATCTCATAAATCGTTCCATTCTTCCTCTCAACAATCCCATTTTGCTGAGGAGTCTTCACGGTAAAAAAATCATGTTTGATCTCGAGGCTATCACAGTAAAGATCTACTTTAGATTCCTTAAACTTAGTTCCATTGCCACTACGTACTCTATTGATAGTGACTCTGTGTTGATTTTGCAGGACACGACACTTGGTCGTAAGAAATTCCACAGCATCGAATTTCTCTCTCAAAAAATATACAATCGAATATCGAAAGAAATCATCTTCCATCATGAGGATATACCTCTTACAACCCAAACTCTCAGCGTGAGTATGACCCATAAGATCCATGTGTATCAACTCAAGCACTCATGAAGTGGTATTGGAATTCAACTTCCTGTGGGGACTAAGAACTTGCTTTCCCAACTGACAGGGTCCACAAATCATGTAAGTAGGCTTTCCATGTGATGGCAAGCGATGTACTAGGTCCTTTTTAGCTAATTTCTCCAAATCTCTAAAGTTCACATGACCTAGAGGTTGATACCACAGATCCATAGGAGTGATCGTGGCACTGTTGCAGACAAATGAGGACTTGGGCACAATCCCATAATAATTATCTTCAGTCCTCACCCCTTGCAATAAAAGTTTACCGTCTTGATCATAAACATTACATTTGTTCCGGTCAAACTTGATTGCAAAGTCAGCATCGCATAACTGGCTAATGCTAAGAATGTTTGCTTTCAAACCTTTGACGTATAAAACATCCTCAAGCTTAGGAAATCCGGGTAATCTACTGTACCTCGTCCTACTATGCTAGATTTTCTCCCGTCTCTAAAGGTGACTTTACCTTCCTTACGATCCTCTAAGTAGGTAAAAAATGAGACAACACCTATCATGTGTCTGGAGCACCCACTGTCGAAGTACCATTGAGACGTGTTATGTGCTTTAAGAGCAACATGAACAACAAGGGATTTTGCGTTGAGTTTAGGCACCCAAGATGTGGAAACCTTCTGTTTGCCCTTATTATTGTTGGTTCCAATCGGGATACTTGAAGTGTTCGCCGACGGCATAGAAATCCGTTGGAACTCTTCCATTAGGCTCTGGGAAGTGGCGACTAGAAACTCAACCTGCTCTCTAAGACTTGAGAAATCTCTAGTGGCACTGGTGGAGAAAATGTACATCGTGTCCGACCCACACTATAGCAAAACTCCCTAAGGTGGCCCTTCTTTTGCAGTAGGTTAAAAAGTACACAAGTTATGACCAACCTTGGTTTGATTTTCTTGACCGAACTCTTCTTCGGGGGTTTTGGCGATGGCCATATGGGTTCATAGTAAACTCAGGAACCGGTTCCGGTGTCACATGGGACGTGGAGGCACCATCAAAACCAATTCCTTTAATTTCACCAAAATTTAAAGCAGGGGCGAGGAACATCTTTACTATCTTTCCAGATCTATCCTCAATCTTTACCTTGACCTCCCTGGCTATCTCAAAGTTATGAGTAAGCTGGGATACAAGGGATTCAAGTTTCTTTCGAGTGTCCATGGAGGTCTGGATCTCACTCGTGAGACTAGCCACTTGCTTGGTTAAGTCCCATTTCTCTTTCTCAAAACATCTCTCTCTCTTACCAAACTGACTCTCCCTCTCTACACAAACTCTCTCTCTTAACACAAACAACTCTCTCTCTCTCTCTCTCTCTCTCTCTCTCTCTCTCTCTCATGGCAGTAGAAATGGAGGAATCTCTCTCTCTCGTCTCTCCTAAATCTTTCTATAAGGAAACTATCCTAAGAGCTAACTCTTTGTTATTATTTTTAGTTTTAAAAGAGTCATCATATAAATCAGTGTACACACGCCATAAATCACTCTTGCTCTCACTTGCATCATCCTCCCCCTCACTCACATCGCTTCCACCGTCGAGGTGTCCTTGTGAAGTAGCATCCTCATTGTTGTGAGGTGCTCTGTCAGTACTCACATAACTAGCCACGAATGCAGTGAAGTTACATTCATGCGGTGACTCGTCTCCAGAGTCCACCGACTCGACCTAACTATCATCACTAAGGGAGGCATTAAGAGCAGCTTTACCTTTGCCTTGACATCGCAACCTAGTAGGACACTCAAATGCCTTATGACCTCTATAGTCATACTCATAACATCTCTTCTCCTCTTTCTTAAGCGTGTCCTTTTTATCCCTTTCATTTTTCTTTTTAAATTTATTTTTCTCAAAATTCTTTTTATCTTTGAAATTGCCATTTTTCTTTAAATTGAGAAATTTCTTGAAATTTTTAGCAAATAAGGCCAAATCTTCTAAATTAAAATCAGAAAACTCTTCCTCTCTTTTCCTAGACGACTCACCTCTCTTTCTTGCTGCCCCTCACTATTCCTAGCCTGGGATTTAAGTGCTACCCCTTTATCTTTTAATTTTATTGTATTAGGAAACATGTCAATTTCATAAGTTCGGAGATCCCCTACCAATTCTTCGAGTTTCAGACTACTTAAATTTCCTCTTGAATTTAGCACAGTGACTTTAGGGATAGAACGCTTAGGCAGTGATGTCAAAATTTTCTTAACTACTCTAACATCAGGAATATGTTCACCTAAGTTGAAACTAGTGTTTATAATATCAGATAAGCGTGCATAAAATTCATCAAAACACTCAGAGTCAATCATGGGGATAGTTTTAAATTGTGTAGTTAAGTTTTGCAATTTTGATTCTTTAACTGCATTCGTGCCTTCATGGGTAAGTTGAAGAACATCCCATGCTTCTTTAGACGTGGTTCATGCCATGATGCGCCGGAACTCGTCAGATGTGACGACTCCAGAAATGGCACTAAGCCCACGTGAGTTATATGTGCTCCATTTAAATTCATCCTCAGTCCATGTAGTTACAAATTTTATAGTAGTTATGTTATCTACAATAACAGTGTGAGGCGTCCATCCTCTTCCACACACAACCCAAACACGTTCTTCTATGGCCTTTAAGTGAGATTTCATACGGGCTTTCCAATATGCGTAATTTGACCCGTTAAAAATTGGGACTCTATTATATAAGTTTTTCATTGAAATTGCGCTTTTTCAAAGATCAATTTTCAGAACAAAATTGATATCCAGAAAATTACACGGTAAAATTGTGTAAGTGGCTCTAATACCAATTTGAGAGTGCGCCAGCAATCGATGTCCAACTTATTTAATTAAATTCCAATTTTAGCCCAATTCAGTCATAACTCTAGCAAATCACTGTGACAGATAAATGGAATAAATCAGACATGCAAGACAGTCCCTGTATGAGGAAAAATCCCCCAAAGGGGAAAAAGTTTAAATAATCGCGATAATCTGTGAAAATACATTTTGCCTCCCATAATGGATGACATCTTTCATTGATATTTCATATTTTTCATTTTATATATAGCATTCTTCATTGATGACATGTGCGCGGTGTTGTATGCATTTACATGTCTTGTGTGTGTTACACCCCATTCGTAGTGATTTCATTTGTTGAGTGTAATCACCGGAGAGGATTTGAGTTCATGCATGATTTAATATTTATCCAGTTTATAAAAGTTTTGCCAAATCAATAATTTTCACCAGTGCTCGCTCTTCCTCCCACATTTAATGTTTCAATTGTGATGAAGTTATTATAATAATATTAATAACTTTGGACTTTTGGGTGAATTAATTAACTACGCTAATAACTTGTTGAAATACTTTTTTATTTTTATTTAGCTTGTTTTTTTGGATTGTTGGGCATGCTATGAGGAAAGATGATGTTTGTGGGTTTCGTCCCTGAAAACCCATACAAGATAACACTCGTCCACTAGGATATTCTAGGAGTTTATTGTCGTGTTTCATACACTAAATGCAATCATTTGCCTGCGAAAGTGGCAATTTATCTTTTGTACATATTTCTCCTCTTGTGATGTTACATGTAGTCTAATTTCTTCATATTTCATTGCTTGGGAATAGTATTTCATTTCTAGGGACTAGGATGTTAGACTTTGGTTATTCTAATGATGCCAGTTCTTGTGATGAATGTCCTATGCTTTTGAATCTTAGTGATAAGATAAACCAAGTGAAATTGAAAAAGGAAAAGAAGGAAAAGAAAACTTCTCATTCTCCTGAGAAATCAAAGTCTATTAATATTGTATTTAATGAAAGTGATGAAATTGGAAATGTCAAATCCTTGAGTCAAAAGAATGATGAGTTGAATGCTCAACTTCTCAAAATTAAAAGGTTCAATGTTAAATTCGATAATCAAGTCAAACTCCATGAACAAGAAAAAGAATCTTTTAATGAGTTTGAAATGACTAATCAACTTACAAATGAAAAGTTAAATATGATTGGAAAAGAGAAAGGTGAGTATTGTATGTAAAAAATACTCTCCCATGTGGACCAATGAGGAATATACACCCGTCATCCTATATGGCCGACTAGATACCTTGATCGGCATCAGAGATACTTAGTCGACATGGATAGCCGACCAACTCCAGAATGCCAATCGTCAAGAATACTAGAAGTTACGGGGATGGGATGCCAACCCGCACTGAATTTCAAGAGTTTCATTTATTTTACACATATGTAAATGTTTGGAAATATAAAGGCATTCTATCTCTAGGGTTCAACACCGTTATAAATACGAAATATTCCCTCAGCTGGAGGGACAAGTCGAATCACTCATATGCACAGTATACTGAGCTAATTATAACCCTACTAAATATAACCAATAATGGACGTAGGCTATTTTATAGCTGAACTACTATAAAATCTCTTCTTTTGTGTGTGTGTGATTAGCTTACTATACCATATTTTATCTGTGATTATTAATCTGGATTGAGTCCATTTTTAGGCATTAACGTATTGACGTCGTGATTGGGAACATTTGTCTGTCATAGTTCTCTACCATTTGTTTCATTTCTTTGCCTTTAAAAAATGTTTGACCCGAAATATAGCACTAGAAATGAAGGCAATACAATCATTCCATCCATTCCTCCTAGTGCAGTAGATCTATAGGTAATTCTGCTCAACCTTACTAGAGGATAAGAAGCCATGCAAGAATTTGTTAAGCTACCACCTCCACCATCTAGAAATGGAAGGAGTTATCATTCTTATTCTTCTCATGATAGGCCATACCGTCATGGAGAAACTTCTTCATTCCGATCAACGAATTACTATGATGGTAAATCTTTTTCCAAATAAAGAACAAGTGTCTTGGAGAGGCTAAGCAGGGAGTTTTCTTTTGATCGTTTAGGTCTTCGAGCAACTAGAGGACATCATAGGGAGCAAGAGCATCATCGCGAATATAGAGAAGGTTCCACAAGATCTAGGGCCAGTATGAGGGGCTCTGTGCGTACTGAGCAGATCTCTTAGGATGAGAGTTCAGCACATAGGCACAATAAAGCAACTAAATCTACCTTGACCAAATCTAAGCCAAAAGAACAGTCATGGAAGGGATCCATGCAGCGATTGGAAGATCGGTTAGGTAAAATGGATAAAAATAAGAATCCATTGAAAAGGAGTTTCGTTAAAGATTCACCTTTTATTTAGGCTATTGTGGAATACCCCACACCTTACAAGTTCAAGACACCAGTGGTCACTCCCAAGTATGATGGGAAAACTGATCTAGTACTGTACACAGAGCAATATCAAGTTGTTGCCAACATCTATTTAGTGCCAGATGAAATGAGATTTAGATCTTTCTCTAATGCAATCACAGGGCTAGCCCAAATCTGGTATAATAATCTCTCAAGAGGTAAAATCTCTAGTTTTCATCAGTTAGTTGAATATTCACACATAACTTTTATTTTAGGGCTAAGCCGATCAAGAGTTTCACTCATCTCTTGATCGTGCGACAGAAGCCGGGAGAAATCACTAGAGAATATATTACACGTTTTAATTACAAAAAATTAGAGGTGGTGGATTATGATGAGAAGACAACCATTGCAGAACTTATGAGTGGGTTGCTCGCTAAAGATCTCTATTATGTTTTAGCGAAGAATCCACCCAAACCATGATAGAATTAATGGCTAAGGATGGAAAGATAATGAATGTCGAGGAGGCTATAGCAGCCAAGGAAACTCCTGAGACCAATGGTAAAAATAAAAAAAATAATTCTAACTCGTTCAAGAAGGAGCAAAAAGATAAAAATCTTGATAGGATCAAGAAGTATGATGAATATACACCTCTCAACAAAGGTGTTCACCATATCCAGGAGAAAATCAAGGGAAATCGAGAATTAAATTGGCCTAAAAAGTTGAAGACACCCCCCCCCCCCCCCAATAAGAGGGATAAGTCCAAGTACTGTGATTTTCATAGGGATCATGGGAAGAACACCAACAGATGCATTGCACTAAAGAATGAGATTGTAAATCTTATTCGACGGGGAAAATTAAGCAAGTTTGTTGATCAAAATGGCAGTAGAGACAATCGAAGGAGGTCTAAATCTTAAGCCTGAACAAGGGAATTAGACAATAAAAGAACAAGAAATGATAATTTTGAGGAAGATCCAGACCTGCCAAAGAAGCCTAATGAACTAGAGGTGGAGGTAGGCATGATATCCTTTGGATGTCACTTCATCACAAGAGGAGATACCGGAGGAGGAGACGCAATTGCAGAATGGAAAGCTTGCTTAAATGAAGCTAAGGCCTGCTTAACTGTTAGACAGTTTGATATGGATGAATGCAGTGATAGTCGACCAAGGAAAGTTAACAGAGGCATGCTGGTGATCGAATTCTCTAAAAACGATCTGAGTGGGGTCCTTTATCCTCATGACGATCTGTTAGTTATCACATGTAGAGTTATTCATGGCAGAGTTGCAAGGATACTAGTTTATAATGGGAGTTAAGCTCATGTAATGTTCTAAAATATTTTCCAAAGCTTGGGGCTAAAATACAAAAATATGAAACCATACCATAGACCTCTAATAGGATTTGCAGGAGAGATAGTATACCCATTGGGAACAATCAAACTTAAAGTTTTAGTCGACACCTAGTCGAAGAGCAGTAGAGAAATAATTTGTTTCGTTGTGTTAGTTAAAAATGTCCCATAAACTTATAATATCATCTTAGGAGGGTGGGGATAAAGAAGTTAGGGGTTGTACCATCCATAGTGCATCAATGCATGAAATTTCTAACAAATTACGGAGTCGGCATGTAAATGGCAATAAAAAAGAAGCCAGGGAATGTTATTATACTTCGGCCGACCAACAAGAGATACAAATGAAGGGCGCAACCACTTTCTATATTGATACTCTGGATCCTCGAGAAGAGGAGAAATTGGTGAGGGGGCAAGTTATGGAAGAAACAAAAACTATTGTACAGGACGACGAGAAGTCAAAAAAAACTATCTATATCGGTTCTAGATTATCTCCCTCTATCAAATAGGAATTAATTACATTCCTTAGAGAGAGTAAAAATGTGTTTTCTTGGAGTCACGAAGATATGCCAAGAATTGATCCAAACTTTATTTTCCATGAGCTTAGTATTTATCTAGATTCCAAGCTGATCAAGCAAAAGCGAAGAGTTTTTAGCCCTGAGAAGAATATGGAAATCCAGGAGGAAGTGAAGAAATTACTGCGAGCACAGTTCATTGAACATGTCAAGTATCCAAGCTGGTTGGCTAATGTGGTCATACTTAAGAAAAAGAATGGAAAATGGCGCATGTGTGTTGACTTTACAGACCTCAATAAGGCATGCCTAAAATATCACTTTCCTTTTATCAAGGATTGATTAACTGGTCAATGCTAGAGTAGGTCATGAACTCAGTTTTATGGATGCATATTTTGGTTATAATCGGATTAAGATGAAACTTGAAGACAAGGAAAGTACTTCCTTTATTACCAGCCGAGGAACTTACTGTTATAATGTCATGCCCTTTGGGTTGAATATTGTTGGAGACACTTATCAGAGACTAGTGAACAAGGTTTTTGAAGACCAGATCGATAAAAAAATGGAAGTGTATGTAGACGATATGATCACCAAAAGTAAATTTGATGCCGACCACATTGCGGACTTGGATCAAACCTTTGATCAACTAGAAAAACATCAGATGAAGCTCAACCCATCCAAGTGTATCTTCGGGGTACAGGAAGGGATGTTACTAGGGTACATTGCTAATAAAATGGGGAATAAAATCAAACCCCGTCAAAATTAAATCCTCGCTTGAAATGCAGTCCCCGACCAACAAGAAAGATGTTCAAAAATTGATAGGAAGAGTAGCTGCATTGAACCGTTTTGTCTCCCGAGTAACTGATAAATGTCTTCCATTCTTTAAGGTGCTTAGAAATACCTTTGAGTGGAATGAAGAATGTGAGAAATATTTCTTGGATTTGAAGAAATACTTGGATCTCCACCACTCTTTTCCTGACCAGTTTTGGTAGAAAAACTATATTTATACTTGGCTGTTTCGGAATCAGTTGTTAGTTAGGCATTGATCCAACTAAATGGAGGAGTTCAAAAGCCATTTTGTTGTACTATCAAGTCATTTCGAGGATAAAAAATCAGATATCCATGTCTGGAGAAGTTAATATTATCTCTCATTGAAGCTTCCATAAGGATGAGACCATATTTTCAAGCTCACCCCATTGTTGTCTACACGGATTTTCCTATAGGACATACACTGCATAAACCAAAAAAGTCTGGAAGGTTAATGTCTTGGGCAGTTGAACTGGGAGAGTATGAAATTGTTTATGAACCTAGGGTTACAATAAAAGGTCAAGCAGTGGATGACTTTATAGTTGAATTCATATATGCAGAAGTGCAACATAATCTAAGTTTGCCTACCGAGAAGACTTCTTCGAAAGAGAGCTTAACTCAAAAGCAAATAGATATTGTGATCAATCAACCAGACTAGTCGGCTATCCAAGAAAGAATTCAACAAGGAAAGAAGATGTTCAAACATGGAAGGCTGACAGAAGAAGATTTCTCTGATGATATTCCAATTCGATAATTTTTTGTAGATGGATCCTCACATGCTACTCGAAGTGTAGCAGGCTTCATCATTAGCACTCCGAATAATTTGGATGTGGAATATGTGATGATATTCTAATTCAAGGCTTCCGATAATGAGGCTAAATATGAAACATTGATCAAGGATTGTAACTGGCTTCTTCATTGGGTGCCGACCAAGTGTTGGTGTATAGTGACTCCAAGTTAATTGTTAATCAAATGCAATAAATTTATGGCGTCAAAGGGGAAACTTTGATGAGATATCATAAAAAAGAAATGGAGGCTATTTCTTTGTTCACTTCGGTCAGGATGGTAAGGATTCCAAGAGTATATAATGCCTGAGCAGACACTCTTGCTTGGCTTGCTTTAGCAACTCAAATAGTTCTCGCCCATTCCTGGTCGAGGAGTAACCCCTTGTCTTTAATAGACAAATCTCCCCCATTTCGGGTCGGGGAGTAAACTCCCATTTCGATAAACTGAAATGAACAAATTCATATTCAATATTATTCTGATCATATCCGTAACCATGTATAATATATCTTACCAATAAATGATATTCAGATCATATCCATACCATGTATAATGCATCTTACCAATGAGTGATATTCAGATCGTATCCATAACCATGTGTAATACATCTTACCCGTGAGTGATATTCAGATCATATCCATAACCCTTTGTGATACATCTTACCTGTGAATGATATTCAAATCATCTCCATAACCATGTATCATACATCTCTTTCTAGTGAGTACACTCACCTTATCCACTTCTTGTGTTTTTCCCTTGACTTCGTCTGGCACTGGTTCAAATAGTTCTTCTTCCCTTCCATATATTCATTCTTACAATATTAGTATCATCATAAGGATATTAGCAATTCAAAGTATACTTAAACGTAACTCAATTCATAAGCATCATATGATTCCATTCAAATCTTTTATCACAAATGAAGTTCCATTTAAATTCATGTTACGATATTTAATATATCCAAATCATAACCCAACATACTTTAATTTCTTCTTAGTAATACAATCCTTATCATATTAGGTTTCCAATACAAAAGACGACACATTATTTCAAGTTTCCTATAGCAAAATATGCCCTTTTCTTTACCACATAGCAAATCTACCCTATAGGCTCCTTTATCGTCCAGTCAAATTCCAAGAATTTCCATAATTTTTTTACATCATAACTTCATATTATATTCCACCCAATCTAAAAAAACATATTTTATAATACAAATTAAAGTTTCATAATTTTTACAGTTCATTTGCTATGTCAAGCAAAACGTCGAACATATGGTATGCGTACTTACTCTTTGGGGGCAGATTTTAAACCTGAACTTCAAATTATCCCCCAAGATTCATTTTTTGGAATTTTTACATAATTTTAGGATATGTAATGCAAATAGGAGTCTCTTTTAATCTCCAACTAAAATTTCTCAATTCCAGTAAGTATACAAAAACTTATGAAAATTTGAATACACAAAGGTTCTAAACGATGCAATTTTAAAGGTTTACACATTCAACTTTGCTTAAACTTGCATATATCCGTAAATATACATCAAGGCATGAAAGTTCAATAAAAAATCAACGATTTATATCATTTCAATCAATAATACCAAAACAATAACAAGATTTATGCGTAGAATTACCTTAGGGACTTTTTCGTAATTTCCTACGAATTTTTCTCCATTTTTCTCCTCACTTTCTAATTCCCGAGCTTCCCGATTCTCTCTCCTCAAGCCAAACTCTCTCATGTCTGATTTTGGCTGAAGGAGGAGGTTATTTCAAGGTTTTAAAGTCGGCATAAGTCACCTCCCCTTGGTTCAATCAAAACAAAAAATTCGTTGCCATAATAAAACAACATATCACTTTACGAATCGACGAATTTGTCCTTGTTTCGAAATTTTGGTATAACTTATTACTTAGACCTCCGTTTAACACACCGTTTGTTGTGTTACAAGCTTAACTCACATATCCACAACTATCTAGTTTTCACCTCATGTCTATTGTTATATTATTATGGCCAAAACTAGTTTCCAACATGAACATTCCTACCGAAAACTTCAAAATTTTATGTTTGTAACTAATTCAATATTTCAAGCTTTACGAATGTAGGATTAGACTAAACATACTAAACATTATTTACACAAATACCACATTATCCATATCCTATAAGTCAAGCATGATTTAAACACAATTTATCATAATTATATCCAAGTTGTCACATCCTCCGGCAGACCCAACTCCTCCGGGTCCATCGCATGAGGGCGATGCGGTTGACGCACAGATCCCCCATCAGCTCGCCGAAGGTTGTATCTAGGGGAATATATCCACACAAAATAAGGCATTGTAGTCGTCGCCTTCACCGCTGACGTAGCTGCACCGCCTGCGCTATGAGAGGACCCCACTTGCTTACTTGAACCCTCCCTAGGGAGAGGCATCATATCATAAATGCTAGGGAGCATCATCCAACTCGTGATGAATTCCAGATAATCATACATCATCGCTATGTCAGTCTACAGGGAGTATGGCTCTCCCATCATTGCAGCCACCCAGGCATCATCAGATATCCCCCGCACATGCCTCATGAACATAGGGGGCCTCGTCGGCGACACTGCAACATCGTCCTCCACAATATGACGAACTACCCTCTCCCCAAGATACCAAGAGTATCCAAACTCATGCGTTAGAAGGCGCCTCATTTGCGCATGTCCCCCAGTCACCCCAGTATGTTGAATAGCCATCTCCTAGGGATAAAAGGTCACGTGCAAATCCCTAGAAAAAGTGAAGGATTAGTATCAATAAAATGGTATCAAAGGAAAAGAACAGTCTCAAGGACAAAATAATGCTTACCTGCTTGCTTGTCAGGCCATTCAATACCTGATGCACTGCCTCGAGAGAAATATTCTTCTTCGATTGCCGGTTAGAACTCCGCCATCGGAACATCTGACAAAAGGCCCCAACGGAGTCATCCTTCAAAGAAATCAGTTGGGTATTCAACTAAATCACCTCGTAGAATCACGTCTACAGAGAATAAGGATCAACATTCAAGAAATAAAAAAGAAATGCGTGAATGGAAAATGCGAATGCATAAAGGAAAATGAACAAAATAAAGAATACCTCCAGAAGATAGGTGGCCCCAATAAAAGTCGACCGACAGCACCGGTTGAATGCATCCAACGAATAGTAAAGGGTCTCCAAAGTCAGGCCCCCTAGTCATAGAAGCGGATGTTCGAAAACACCTTCAGAAATGGCAGAAACCACAAATGGACGACGTCGCCACTCGTCGCCACCAGAAAACCCCCTAACACCAACAAGATAAACAGACAGGCCATCTGACGCACCTGTTGACCGTCGTTTTCGTCAACCCTCCTCCTCAACAAAAGTTCCCTTAAAGAAGACAAGCGGAGGGAATCTCCAGGAACTACCCTCTCCACGTCACCAAGATCCGCCGTCATCGCCTCTGGCGTCCTTGCAGCTTCCTGTCCACCTCAATCTGGGCACCCCCACAATCTAGACCCAGCAAGTGCTGAATGTCAATGGAAGTCACCATCATCTCCCCGAAGCTAAAATGTAAGGTGTGGGTAGTGTCCCACCACCTTTCTCCCAAATCACATAGAACCGCAGTGGAGCGGGGCATCTCATCCAAAGTTGGTGCTAGCCTCCCAAAACTCGTAGAGGACACCATCCAGCGCACCACAGCAGGAAAGTGCTCCCAAACATCCTTGAGCCCTATCGTACCACGAGCATGAATAATCGATATGGAGACATCAGACTGTCAAGACATAAAGAAATCCTCGTCAGATTAAAAAAATAAATCAATCTCGCCAAGAAAAGAAAAAAGCAATACCAAGAGTCATGCAATACTAGCATAGCAACCAGGGTTTACCATCCTTGAAGAGTGATGATGCAAAGGCTCATACAGAAGAGTCTGATCATCCGCCACATGCTCAAATGAGTCGAAAGAACTCTCGCTACCCAATGCGAGGGATACCCTAGCCCTCCACTCCAACCCTGCCCAGTCATCGGCATTGAGCCATGCCATATGGGTTACACTGCTTGAGAAGTTAGCCTTTTCAGATGTTAGGACGATTTGTAGAGGTTTATAGCAGAAGAAAAGAAGTCAGAATGTTGTGCAAAATGGGGATAACCTGCCGCTTTTTTATAGGAGGTTAAGGGTCATACCGATCGACAACCCCTTCCACCCACCGATCGGCATTGAGCCTTTCACCTGTTTGAGGTACCCCAAAAGTTTGTGCCAATGCCGATTGGCACACCTTCATCAATGCCGATCGACACACCCCTCAAAATTTCGTACAAAAAGTCAATAAAAAATCCAGAAAATCCCGAATAATTCCCGAAAAATTCTTAAAATTGCTAAATCCATTCTAGCACCTTGTTCACCAAGGAAAACTTTTTTTACACCCTAGAGGAATTCCAGAGAATCATTCTCCTAAGCAATGTCTCCAAAGTAAACTCTAAATTTTCCCAACTACAAAATCCCCAGATCATTCACTATTCCCCAATGGAACCTAAAATCCAATCTTTATCCCTAGTGGAATCCCTGATTTTCTCGAAGGAAATGTACACCTCTTTTAGGTCAAAATTGACCTCGGGCTTGGATCATCACCTTAGTTAGGTCAGAATTGACCTCGGTCCTCGATCGTCACCTTTTTTAGATCAAAATTGACCTCATTCTTGGATCGTCACTTTAGTTGGGTCATAATTGACCTCGATCCTTGGTCATCACCTCTCTTAAGTCAGAATTGACCTCGGTCTTAGATCATCACCTTAGTCAGGTCAGAATTGACCCCAACCCTCGATCGACACCTATTTTAGGTCAGAATTGACCTCGGTCTTAGATCATCACCTTAGTTAGGTCAGAATTAATCTCGGTCCTCGATCGTATCCTCTTTTAGGTCATAATTGACCTAGGTCTTGGATCGTCACCTTAATTAGGTCAGAATTGACCTCGGTCCTCGGTCGTCACCTATCTTAAATCAGAATTGACCTTGGTCTTATATTGTTACCTTAGTTAGGTCAGAATTGACCTCGGTCCTCGATCGTCACCTCTTTTAGGTCAAAATTGACCTCGATCTTGGATCGTCACTTTAATTAGGTTAAAATTGACCTCGATCTTCGTCATCACTTTTCTTCGGTCAGAATTGACCTCGGTCTTGGATCGTCACCTTAGTTAGGTTAAAATTGATCTAGATCCTTAATTTTCACCTCTCACAGGTCAAAATTGACCTCGATCCTCGATCGTCATCTCTCTTTGGTTAGAATTGACATCGGTCTTGGATCGTCACCTTAGTTATGTCAGAATTGACCTCGGTTCTCAGAATTTGCCTCAGTCTTGTATCGTTACCTTGGTAAGGTTAGAATTAACCTCGATCCTCGGTCGTCACCTCTCTTAGGTCAGAATTGACCTCAGTCTTGAATAATCACCTTAGTTAGGTCAGAATTAACCTCGGTCCTCGATCGTCACCTCTCTTAGGTTAGAACTGACCTCGGTCTTGTATTATCACCTTAGTTAGGTCAGAATTGACCTCGGTCCTTGATTTTCACCTCTTTTAGGTTGAAATTGACCCCTACCCTCTGAGTCGGTCATCCACATCCCTTAGGTCCGCAGAACTGACCTCCCTCTATCATGTGGTGTTTATTCGACGACCATCACTTGTTCCAATCTCACCCGTCGAGGGGCCATGTATACACCACATTCTAGGACCCTATAATTATCTCCTTAGGCTTCAACACTTCCCCTTTCCGCCACAAACCTAGGTCGCACTCCGAGTACCGATCTAGAGACCATAGGGCACCCTCGGGCCCCATTTGACTCCGGTCAACTCTTTCTTCAGAGAGAAAGCTCTTTGAATATTCGAAAGACACTGAAACCCCTTTCCAACGGTCCATCCTGTGCATGAAACAGCATAACCGTTCGGACAAACGATCAATTTTCCCCCAAAAATCGATTCGGAGGCTATCGGGCGCTCCTGGACTCCGTTTGACCAAAGTTAACTCTTTAGCTCAAACGAGAATGAATGAATCTTTGAAGGGACCTGAATACCCTTTCTAATGATCCACCCCGTGCGCGATTCTGACCTACGGGGCGGACGAACGATCCGTTTTACTCCGAGAGGTCATCGGGTGATTTCGGGCCCCGGTTGACCACGATCAACTTTCTGAACCAAGAAAAACTCTTTCAAATGTCGAAGTAAATATCCTAACTTTTCAAATGGTCTGCCCCATTTTTGATTCTGACCTACGACACGGACGGACGATCCTTTTGCGTCCGACGATCTCCCTTCCAAAGGACTGATGTGCGCTCCCGAGCCACATTTGACCCAAAGTCAACTCCTAGACTTCCAAAGAACACTTTAATTCCTCTGAAATACCTTTCTAACGGTATGCCCCGTGCATGATTCAGATCAACGATTTGTGCTCTATAGCCATTTTTCCAAAAAAGTTCGCACGAGACTGCCAATTGGCAGGTCCTGAACCCTACCTATTGTGACACCCCGCCTAATTAAATACCGGGCGATCACTCCTTTATTAAATTAAATCAAGGTGAACAGTTGGTCCATTCTTAGCATCACTGTCGAAAAATAAAATTTTCCAATTTAACACCCTAATTAATTAAGCTAAGTGTCAAAACCATGTTCATACATACTTTCCAAATTTTATTTAAAGAAAAATCATTTATTTTATTAACAACATTCAATAAGTAAGAATCCCACCACATTAAATTCTGCAACATAATCCAAATAATTTAATACATTCGTCAATCGAATGTCAACATACGAAATCTAAAGTCACACATCCAAACTGAATAAATCCCATAGTAACAATACTGGAAATAACTGAAATACAAATGTCCAATAACAACGGAATAATGGAAAGAGCTACACATGCCCAACTAGATGAAAGTACTAAGAGTGGATTCGAATGAACGAAGTCGTCTAATCAAGAGTCCTGCAACTTCCACCTAAGCTGCAGCGCGTTCCTTCCAAGAGATCGTAAGCAAGACGCCCCTGTGGTTGGGCACCTGTAATACATACATATATATACAAGAGAGAGAGAGAGAGAGAAAAACGGGTCAGAGCCCGATAGTGTATATGATTTAAAATTTTGTTTAGCAAGTATTTAAATTGATACAGGCCAATGCAACAACATATTAGTGCGTCACTCTCTTGAGGAATTCTCACCTCTCTTCTAATGTCCACACCTATCGTACTAACCTTCCCAACGGTTTGTCTTATCATTAATCGCACTAATCTTCCCAATGATTTAACTTATCTTAGCTTACTCGTAAGATTCAAAATTTAACGATTCAATTGTTCGAAAAGGATATTTCAATTTGCAACCAAAGTTCTCATTTTTAACTTTATAAATCAATAAAATTTTCCAGTGTCATATTATACTTTCTCAAAACAAGTATTTACAATTTGAGTCATCAACCATGTCCTACATGTCTCATCACAGTAGGTAGTTCCAGATTTCAGAATTTCACATATATATATTAACTACGCATAAAATATATATATATATATATATATATATATATATATATATCACAACAGCACCCCAAATAACAACTATGGTGCGGGCATAGTCTACTATCCAATCCCCGTATCACTCGTACTAAGGGAATACAGATTCGGAATCACTCTCGAACTGTATCAACACATGCTCAAACAATATTGAGACAAAGTATAGATTCCAAGTCTCTCAGGACCGTCTTAACTATCACTGCGATAGCCTGTACCAAGGATACCTATACACAAACAAAATGAGGTGAAGCATAGATTCCAAGTCTCTAAGAGGAAAGCACATACCCGCATCTCGTAGGACCGTCTGAACTATCATTCCGATAGCCTGTACCAAGGATATCTATCTTCTAGGGTACAAGTCAATATCTCCCATAAAGGTCCCATCGAGATAAGACTGTCCCAGCGCGGAAACCTCAGGGATAGCAAGTAGCGTGGGCATGATTTTCACACATAGATAGTATATGCATACACAATCATATAACTATACTAACATTACCATTTCAATAATGGGTAAATTCTCAATTTCCATAATTACGACATTTGTATTTATTTCTCATTATTTAGTTATCACGTATAACCATTCACATCTTATTTTAATTTGAGGAACTTTTCCACTTACTACATCACGCTCACGGATTCTATCCTCCCAAGTATAAAATTCAGTAGGTATACACATTTGTCCCAAAGTAACTCTCTTACGTGTCTCTCTCTCTTTAACATATACTTACATTGTCCCTCATGTAAGATATCCCAAAAATATAGATTTCGCCTTACATTAAAGGATTTTGAATTTTATTTTCAAAGATGAGAATTTCAAATGGTTTCGAAATCGGAATTAAAATGGAGTTTTAATTGAATTTTTTATATATTTAGAAGAGTCCTCAAAATATAAAACTCTCTAAGAGTCCTCAAAATATAAAAATCTCTAAGAGTCCTCAAAACATAAAACTCTCTAGTAAAAATAGTATTTTTAGAAATCCAACCGTTCGATCAAGCTGAATTTTTGTCAGCAGTCCTGTTTTGCCGTTCTCTACAACATGGACAAATTTCAAGCGATTCCAATGGTCCGATCATCCGGAATAAAATTTTTAGTGTTTGTATCTAATTAGAACTCTTTTCTTAATCAAACTCTTAATCCTTTACATGACAAATGGTTTCTAAAATATCATTTAAGTCATCACTACATGCAATTTCCTATCTCAAATTGGGTTTTTCTTCCATACAATTCATCCTAATCATTCCTAAACCAATATGAAAGATGCATCAACGAAATAAGCAAGATAAACACTTGCCTGGAATTTTCAGAAATCTGGTTTGGTGCCGAAATTGGTGTGGTTTCGTTCCCCGTCTCGCGATCTCCGCGTTGGTGGTGACGGCGGTGCAATCAGAGGTGTTCTTGGCCTAGAACTCCTTGGAGAGCTTCTCCTCTTCCTCTCCAATGGCCGTCATTTGTCTTTGGTTGTTCTAACCCTAGAAGACAACCTAGATATCTTATATAACCCTTTTAATTTTCGTAGGTTTAGTTACCCATAATTGCGAAATGTCCAAAACGCCCTCCCGGGGTACTAATTGGGCCTAAAAACGCCCCGAGACCCAAACTAAACCCCCGGGTACACTTTTCTGACTATCTCGACCCTTCCGGACACGTTGGCATGCTCAAAATGTCCATACGAACAACTTATAAAATATTCACTTATTAATCAACATTTAGTCCCGACACGACACAGGCGCGTCCCGACTTAAATTTCCATAATTGTCATTTTATTCACACGTGACAATATTATAACAATAAATCTCATATATTACTATACTCATCCAGTAATATTCAACAGATAACAAATTTTCAATAATTACTAACTCTCGTCACGCTAGTAAATATTTAAAGCAACATTCCGGATTAAAATTAAATTAATTTATCTCAATTAAATTTAATAAATCCCATAATTTAAAAGCTATAAAAATACGGGGTATTACATACTTCCCCCCTAATAACTGAATTTCGTCCCGAAATTCGGAGAATAAGGCCTATCAGGTAGCACAATTCTGGATATCCTTTTCCGTACACAAACTAACTACACATTACGACGCTCAATCACTATAGCCCTTTCTTCACAGTAACATTGTTTTGCATTCTCTTTGGAGACACTTCATATTGTGCTCCCAACCGACAACATTCGCATAGGTCACGCCTATACGTTATACATTTCATTATCTCACTGTCATTAGGAGGCCGCACCTCACTACATGACAAATACTCGGATTTATTCATATACAAAACTCCCATTCTGAGAAAATATTACGAACATTTGATCACTCTTGCTCGTCTAAAACAGTCGTGGAATTCTACCATAGTTATCGGATATTTTCTCGACCGATCCAAAAATTCTGATTATCTACTCTCCTCTAAACATACGGAAGGAGAATAGTCGAGGTTCTTCCATAACAAAACCTTAATAAGTACCTCATACGCGACAAACAGGTACGAGTGCTTCTACAGAGCATTCTTGAAATCATCGTACCAAGATTCCAAAATCTCCTTCACGTGGCTCCACTAATCTTTAATCACCATGCGCTTATTCCCTGGCTAAGGGTGATACATCCTACTTGAAACGAAATCTTATCTCCGCTGGTTCCTGAAATCCCATATCAAAGGTGGGATTCACCAATCTCATCCTGATTCAGAAATTTATACTGCGCCGGACCATGCACTGGCGCGATCCTTCCTTTCAAAGGAATTCTGGGGCATACTAGTTAATATTGTAAGCCAGCCCAAAGGAATATCAATCACTTCCTTCTCGGCGACTTAATTCACATGTTCAGGATAAACCCTTGATCTTGTTTTGAGGATGGCAACCCATCCAAGAACTTTACCGACTTTACCAACCTCTTCCAATTTCAGGAATTTTCGATAAACACAAAATTATTTGGTTGATTCTCCTCTTTCAACCAAACCTTACCTATGGGCAGTGCATGTAGAGATTACTCACTACGTCTCGCTAAACATCGATTCTTCCCTTGAAATGTCTCACATTAAGTGACACGTAATACTCCCCTTCCTTCCTTGTAGTATGCCGAAAGTTCCACCCGTGCTCTTCTCTCCACGAAGCGCACTTCTGGATCTCTTATACTATACTAACATCATTACTCTTTATATGTGTGAGTCGCTCTCACACTTGACTAATAACAACTCCGCTCCGGGTGTGCTTCATAACAATTAAATTCTACTATATTCAAGGAATACCAATTCTTGAATGGCTTCCCACAGCCTTCCAATCAAGTTAGGGCGTGCTATTCTAATTGCACACTTATGTATGGATTATCGCCCCTCATGTGACGTTTAATCCACTCTATCACTTCCACTTGGTTATACTAGTCCCACAAACATATATTTCACACGTCTATTACCACGTCCCTTCGACTCGGACTATTTTAACTGTAGTTAACCAAGATGCCCACATTTTTGCAACACGCCGACCGCCATGGGAGAGCGAACGACGTGCTACTCATCTGTAGGACTAACTAAATTCAACGGAATAGAAGGGATAGGGCATTCAAATTCCATGACAATAAAAGAGGAATAATAATTCTCAACCTTCCTCAGATAAGTACAACAATTTTTCCAAATAGGTACAACAACCAAAATAAATCACTAACGCTCTATTCATCAAAATAATTACAGGTGATCTCTTTTGTATAATATAAAGTTCTTTCCAGATAATCCATGTTAAAAATCATTCCAACTCTTTATTCACCTTGTGTTCTATACGCGGTTATGACATTTGGGTACTCTCAATCACCCTAGAAATCAAAATTCTTAAATTCTCCTTATCATCGTTCCACCCCTCAACTCGTGGGGATAACTTTTAATGCTTTCCTACCATAAAAATCCGGCTCCAATGACCTTAAAACAAAATTCAACTTCCAACTTACATACATAATTACTTGATCCCATTTCGACCAGGGTACCGAACTCATTGAATAGTGACCAAACGTCTCCCTATTTCCAACCTTACGCTAAGTTTCATGCGTGGGATGTCTCGCAAAGCGAAATCCAAACAAGTAATCCCTCGATACACTACTACCTAGCATTGTCGGTTATCGAAATCCGTTAGGTCCTCCGTCCATAGTATATACCCCTTTATTCCGTCCCTTGACAGAAAAGTTATAATTTCTCCCGTAATTATGCTTAACAAAGAACGTTTCACCAAATTTCACTATCGTTCAGCATAGGTTGGTGGTAATAGCATTCCATAAACCTCGAATACATACAATCGGAATTCTCGAAATTACTTTTTCTAACATTAGGGGTATAACTCTTAACTCCCACGTCTCTTAAGGATAAATATAACACTGCACTCTTCCTATCACTAAGTCCGGAGTGCCAAACATAATACTGCGTCAAATATTTTCGCTCAACGGTAAATCCCGATACATACGGAATCATATTGGCAATGTTTATACATACTTTGGCATCGAATATCTCGAGCCCACTATCTCCTCCGAAGTCTCTAGGATAGATAATATAAGTGCGAGTCCAACCTTCTCACAGGTAAAGCCTCGCCAAAATAAACATAAAAAATGTTGCACTAATGCAACCACTCCGATAGCCTTGCAATAAATGCCCACTATCGTACTAACCATTTCTGTAATGTTTTAAACAAGATAATATCATACTCGTGTATCGCATCACTACAACGAGTAACCTCAATAAAGTATAAAACACTGTTGATATACTCATTCATCCTCCGCGGATAGCACTAAAGAAAAATCCCGCTACACTAGGGAAAAATATTCACATAATGGTAACATTTATAATTATATGCATTAAGCTCGTCTCACATGCTAATCTAGCAATGAACAAAATATAGTGACTCTCTCGTGTCACATAAACACGCCTCATCCTCTGAGGATACAACTTACACTTCTACCTTGTCAATCGTCTTGACTGCGCAAATGGTTTTCGGACGTAACACGTCTGCCCAAACCATAACAAAATTATTTTAATCGTTGCCTTTTACTAGGCACCGTATTCTTGTCCTTATACTCACTTTGGAACATATTATCGTGAGCGATATCACTCCGCACAAAATACCTCAGTACATAATCTACTTACCACCTGTCCTACTAACCAGGTTAGGATTTGTCCTCCTCTCGGACTTTAGTAAACTCGATTCCTGTTAACCATTCCGATTGTTCCTTTAACTTTTTAGGCCATAAAGATCATGTTACTATCTATAATAGCACTTACTGAATTTACCATCACTTGGTAAGAATTCCATTATCCGAATCATTTAAATGGGTCCCCTGATGTATATCCACATCTCTTTTTGGTGCTATATCACCACCATTGTATTCAGTCTTATTCTCGACTAAATTCTTCGATTTCTTTAAGCTTCCCACACAAGGAGCATTATCATCTTTATTGACAAAATACAACATTGTCAACCTCTGAATCAACCGTCCATCAGAATTTCCTCCTTGAGTATTATCAATTATTATTACGAGTTGGTCTCCCACTTGGAGTCGTTTCCTCCACTCGTATCTACATCTTTCGATACAAAATTTGCTAATGATTAGGGTTCATATCCACAATCGGACTTCTGTCATGCCCTCCCACGATGAGTTCAGAACCACGTTTGCTTCTCACCCTGAACATTTGAGGAAGGAACATACGGTCAACACTGTACCTAAGGTTCTCTTATAGGCATAGCATTCCACTTCTAAAATTGGTGGTTGACTCCAACCATTATAATTTCGTCCCGAAAGCCAAGAAAATTTTCTCTAAATTTTCACTTTCAGTTTGCCACACTTCGTCGTATATCTAAGCCTTTGGGTACATTACCTCCTTTGGTAAAGACACATACAATTTTCACATTTCTAAAATTTCCCATTGACAGTCTCTACACATTTTTGTAATACGTTGGGTAAGTTTACCCTCGCACCTCATTTGACTATAACAGCATTTGAAAAATCATTGTTGCACCTTAGTCGCCTTTCTAGTCATGGCTTCTTGTGCCATAATGGAGGTGACCTCGACTACAGTCATCATCCTCGGATATATTTCATAATATCAACTGAGCCCTGCCTCCTGATGTACGCTTAACGGTCCTCTTCTGACATCCGTCATCGCTCGGCACACGCACACATCCGAACAAAATTAGAATTCACTAGTGTATACACATTATAGCAGGAGAACGAAATCTCGTCAAGGGAATCAACAATCCTAAACATAGGACTCTATAACAAACAAAGCAACGCTGAAAGCATAATAAGCAGTACAGATCCTAAGGACACTAGAACCTGATGCTCTGATACCACCTGTGACACCCCGCCTAATTAAATACCGGGCGATCACTCCTTTATTAAATTAAATCAAGGTGAACAGTTGGTCCATTCTTAGCATCACTGTCGAAAAATAAAATTTTCCAATTTAACACCCTAATTATTTAAGCTAAGTGTCAAAACCATGTTCATACATACTTTCCAAATTTTATTTAAAGAAAAATCATTTATTTTATTAACAACATTTAATAAGTAAGAATCCCACCACATTAAATTCTGCAACATAATCCAAATAATTTAATACATTCGTCAATTGAATGTCAACATACGAAATCTAAAGTCACACATCCAAACTGAATAAATCCCATAGTAACAATACTGGAAATAACTGAAATACAAATGTCCAATAACAACGGAATAATGGAAAGAGCTACACATGCCCAACTAGATGAAAGTACTAAGAGTGGATCCGAATGAACGAAGTCGTCTAATCAATAGTCCTGCAACTTCCACCTAAGCTGCAGCGCGTTCCTTCCAAGAGATCGTAAGCAAGACGCCCCTGTGACTGGGCACCTGTAATACATACATATATATACAAGAGAGAGAGAGAGAGAGAGAAAAACGGGTCAGAGCCCGATATTGTATATGATTTAAAATTTTGTTTAGCAAGTATTTAAATTGATACAGGCCAATGCAACAACATATTAGTGCGTCACTCTCTTGAGGAATTCTCACCTCTCTTCTAATGTGCACACCTATCACACTAACCTTCCCAGCGGTTTGTCTTATCATTTATCGCCCTAATCTTCCCAATGATTTAACTTATCTTAGCTTACTCGTAAGATTCAAAATTTAACGATTCAATTGTTCGAAAAGGATATTTCAATTAGCAACCAAAGTTCTCATTTTTAACTTTATAAATCAATAAAGTTTTCCAATGTCATATTATACTTTCTTAAAACAAGTATTTACAATTTGAGTCATCAACCATGTCCTACAAGTCTCATCACAGTAGGTAGTTCCAGATTTCAGAATTTCATATATATATTAACTACTCATAAAATATATATATATATATATATATCACAACAGCACCCCAAATAACAACTATGGTGCGGGCATACTCTACTATCCAATCCCCGTATCACTCGTACTAAGGGAATACAGATTCGGAATCACTCTCGAACTGTATCAACACATGCTCAAACAATATTGAGACAAAGTATAGATTCCAAGTCTCTCAGGACCGTCTGAACTATCACTGCGATAGCCTGTACCAATGATACATATACACAAACAAAATGAGGTGAAGCATAGATTCCAAGTCTCTAAGAGGAAAGCACATACCCGCATCTCTTAGGACCGTCTGAACTATCATTCCGATAGCCTGTACCAAGGATATCTATCTTCTAGGGTACAAGTCAATATCCCCCATAAAGGTCCCATCGAGATAAGACTGTCCCAGCGCGGAAACCTCAGGGATAGCAAGTAGCGTGGGCATGATTTTCACACATAGATAGTATATGCATACACAATCATATAACTATACTAACATTACCATTTCAATAATGGGTAAATTCTCAATTCCCATAATTACGACATTTGTATTTATTTCTCATTATTTAGTTATCACGTATAACCATTCACATCTTATTTTAATTTGAGGAACTTTTCCACTTACTACATCACGCTCACGGATTCTATCCTCCCAAGTATAAAATTCAGTAGGTATACACATTTGTCCCAAAGTAACTCTCTTACGTGTCTCTCTCTCTTTAACATATACTTACATTGTCCCTCATGTAAGATATCCCAAAAATATAGATTTCGCCTTACATTAAAGGATTTTGAATTTTATTTTCAAAGATGAGAATTTCAAATGGTTTCGAAATCGGAATTTTTTTTTTTTATTTAGAAGAGTCCTCAAAATATAAAACTCTCTAAGAGTCCTCAAAATATAAAAATCTCTAAGAGTCCTCAAAACATAAAACTCTCTAGTAAAAATAGTATTTTTAGAATTCCGACCGTTCGATCAAGCTGAATTTTTGTCAGCAGTCCTGTCTCGCCGTTCGCTACAACATACTAAAATTTCAAGCGATTCCAATGATCCGATCATCCAGAATAAAATTTTTAGTGTTTGTATCTAATTAGAACTCTTTTCTTAATCAAACTCTTAATCCTTTACATGACAAAGGGTTTCTAAAATATCATTTAAGTCATCACTACATGCAATTTCCTATCTCAAATTGGGTTTTTCTTCCATACAATTCATCCTAATCATTCCTAAACCAATATGAAAGATGCATCAACGAAATAAGCAAGATAAAAACTTGCCTGGAATTTTTAAAAATCTGGTTTGGTGCCGAAATTGGTGTGGTTTCATTCCCCGTCTCGCGATCTCCGCGTTGGTGGTGACGGCGGTGCAATCAGAGGTGTTCTTGGCCTAGAACTCCTTGGAGAGCTTCTCCTCTTCCTCTCCAATGACCGTCATTTGTCTTTGGTTGTTCTAACCCTAGAAGACAACCTAGATATCTTATATAACCCTTTTAATTTTCGTAGGTTTAATTACCCATAATTGCGAAATGTCCAAAACGCCCTCCCGGGTAACTAATTGGGCCTAAAAACGCCCCGAGACCCAAACTAAACCCCCGGGTACACTTTTCTGACTATCTCGACCCTTCCGGACACGTTGGCACGCTCAAAATGTCCATACGAACAACTTATAAAATATTCACTTATTAATCAACATTTAGTCCCGACACGACACAGACGCGTCCCGACTTAAATTTCCATAATTGTCATTTTATTCACACGTGACAATATTATAACAATAAATCTCATATATTACTATACTCATCCAGTAATATTCAACAGATAACAAATTTTCAATAATTACTAACTCTCGTCACGCTAGTAAATATTTAAAGCAACATTCCGGATTAAAATTAAATTAATTTATCTCAATTAAATTTAATAAATCCCATAATTTAAAAGCTATAAAAATACGGGGTATTACATACTTCCCCCCTAATAACTGAATTTCGTCCCGAAATTCGGAGAATAAGGCCTATCAGGTAGCACAATTCTGGATATCCTTTTCCGTACACAAACTAACTACACATTACGACGCTCAATCACTATAGCCCTTTCTTCACAGTAACATTGTTTTGCATTCTCTTTGGAGACACTTCATAATGTGCTCCCAACCGACAACATTCGCATAGGTCACGCCTGTACGTTATACATTTCATTATCTCACTGTCATTAGGAGGCCGCACCTCACTACATGACAAATACTCGGATTTATTCATATACAAAACTCCCATTCTGAGAAAATATTACGAACATTTGATCACTCTTGCTCGTCTAAAACAGTCGTGGAATTCTACCATAGTTATCGGATATTTTCTCGACCGATCCAAAAATTCTGATTATCTACTCTCCTCTAAACATACGGAAGGAGAATAGTCGAGGTTCTTCCATAACAAAACCTTAATAAGTACCTCATACGCGACAAACAGGTACGAGTGCTTCTACAGAGCATTCTTGAAATCATCGTACCAAGATTCCAAAATCTCCTTCACGTGGCTCCACTAATCTTTAATCACCATGCGCTTATTCCCTGGCTAAGGGTGATACATCCTACTTGAAACGAAATCTTATCTCCGCTGGTTCCTGAAATCCCATATCAAAGGTGGGATTCACCAATCTCATCCTGATTCAGAAATTTATACTGCGCCGGACCATGCACTGGCGCGATCCTTCCTTTCAAAGGAATTCTGGGGCATATGAGTTAATATTGTAAGCCAGCCCAAAGGAATATAAATCACTTCCTTCTCGGCGACTTAATTCACATGTTCGGGATAAACCCTTGATCTTGTTTTGAGGATGGCAACCCATCCAAGAACTTTACCGACTTTACCAACCTCTTCCAATTTCAGGAATTTTCGATAAACACAAAATTATTTGGTTGATTCTCCTCTTTCAACCAAACCTTACCTATGGGCAGTGCATGTAGAGACTACTCACTACGTCTCGCTAAACATCGATTCTTCCCTTGAAATGTCTCACATTAAGTGACACGTAATACTCCCCTTCCTTCCTTGTAGTATGCCGAAAGTTCCACCCGTGCTCTTCTCTCCACGAAGCGCACTTCTGGATCTCTTATACTATACTAACATCATTACTCTTTATATGTGTGAGTCGCTCTCACACTTGACTAATAACAACTCCGCTCCGGGTGTGCTTCATAACAATTAAATTCTACTATATTCAAGGAATACCAATTCTTGAATGGCTTCCCACAGCCTTCCAATCAAGTTAGGGCGTGCTATTCTAATTGCACACTTATGTATGGATTATCGCCCCTCATGTGACGTTTAATCCACTCTATCACTTCCACTTGGTTATACTAGTCCCACAAACATATATTTCACACGTCTATTACCACGTCCCTTCGACTCGTACTATTTTAACTGTAGTTAACCAAGATGCCCACATTTTTGCAACACTCCGACCGCCATGGGAGAGCGAACGACGTGCTATTCATCTGTAGGACTAACTAAATTCAACGGAATAGAAGGGATAGGGCATTCAAATTCCATGACAATAAAAGAGGAATAATAATTCTCAACCTTCCTCAGATAAGTACAACAATTTTTCCAAATAGGTACAACAACCAAAATAAATCACTAACGCTCTATTCATCAAAATAATTACAGGTCATCTCTTTTGTATAATATAAAGTTCTTTCCAGATAATCCATGTTAAAAATCATTCCAACTCTTTATTCACCTTGTGTTCTATACGCGGTTATGACATTTGGGTACTCTCAATCACCCTAGAAATCAAAATTCTTAAATTCTCCTTATCATCGTTCCACCCCTCAACTCGTGGGGATAACTTTTAATGCTTTCCTACCACAAAAATCCGGCTCCAATGACCTTAAAACAAAATTCAACTTCCAACTTACATACATAATTACTTGATCCCATTTCGACCAGGGTACCGAACTCATTGAATAGTGACCAAACGTCTCCCTATTTCCAACCTTACGCTAAGTTTCATGCGTGGGATGTCTCGCAAAGCGAAATCCAAACAAGTAATCCCCCGATACACTACTACCTAGCATTGTCGGTTATCGAAATCCGTTAGGTCCTCCGTCCATAGTATATACCCCTTTATTCCGTCCCTTGACAGAAAAGTTATAATTTCTCCCGTAATTATGCTTAACAAAGAACGTTTCACCAAATTTCACTATCGTTCAGCATAGGTTGGTGGTAATAGCATTCCATAAACCTCGAATACATACAATCGGAATTCTCGAAATTACTTTTTCTAACATTAGGGGTATAACTCTTAACTCCCACGTCTCTTAAGGATAAATATAACACTGCACTCTTCCTATCACTAAGTTCGGAGTGCCAAACATAATACTGCGTCAAATCTTTTCGCTCAACGGTAAATCCCGATACATACGGAATCATATTGGCAATGTTTATACATACTTTGGCATCGAATATCTCGAGCCCACTATCTCCTCCGAAGTCTCTAGGATAGATAATATAAGTGCGAGTCCAACCTTCTCACAGGTAAAGCCTCGCCAAAATAAACATAAAAAATGTTGCACTAATGCAACCACTCCGATAGCCTTGCAATAAATGCCCACTATCGTACTAACCATTTCTGTAATGTTTTAAACAAGATAATATCATACTCGTGTATCGCATCACTACAACGAGTAACCTCAATAAAGTATAAAACACTGTTGATATACTCATTCATCCTCCGCGGATAGCACTAAAGAAAAATCCCGCTACACTAGGGAAAAATATTCACATAATGGTAACATTTATAATTATATGCATTAAGCTCGTCTCACATGCTAATCTAGCAATGAACAAAATATAGTGACTCTCTCGTGTCACATAAACACGCCTCATCCTCTGAGGATACAACTTACACTTCTACCTTGTCAATCGTCTTGACTGCGCAAATGGTTTTCGGACGTAACACGTTTGCCCAAACCATAACAAAATTATTTTAATCGTTGCCTTTTACTAGGCACCGTATTCTTGTCCTTATACTCACTTTGGAACATATTATCGTGAGCGATATCACTCCGCACAAAATACCTCAGTACATAATCCACTTACCACCTGTCCTACTAACCAGGTTAGGATTTGTCCTCCTCTCGGACTTTAGTAAACTCGATTCCTGTTAACCATTCCGATTGTTCCTTTAACTTTTTAGGCCATAAAGATCATGTTACTATCTATAATAGCACTTACTGAATTTACCATCACTTGGTAAGAATTCCATTATCCGAATCATTTAAATGGGTCCCCTGATGTATATCCACATCTCTTTTTGGTGCTATATCACCACCATTGTATTCAGTCTTATTCTCGACTAAATTCTTCGATTTCTTTAAGCTTCCCACACAAGGAGCATTATCATCTTTATTGACAAAATACAACATTGTCAACCTCTGAATCAACCGTCCATCAGAATTTCCTCCTCGAGTATTATCAATTATTATTACGAGTTGGTCTCCCACTTGGAGTCGTTTCCTCCACTCGTATCTACATCTTTCGATACAAAATTTGCTAATGATTAGGGTTCATATCCACAATCGGACTTCTGTCATGCCCTCCCACGATGAGTTCAGAACCACGTTTGCTTCTCACCCTGAACATTTGAGGAAGGAACATACGGTCAACACTGTACCTAAGGTTCTCTTATAGGCATAGCATTCCACTTCTAAAATTGGTGGTTGACTCCAACCATTATAATTTCGTCCCGAAAGCCAAGAAAATTTTCTCTAAATTTTCACTTTCAGTTTGCCACACTTCGTCGTATATCTAAGCCTTTGGGTACATTACCTCCTTTGGTAAAGACACATACAATTTTCGCATTTCTAAAATTTCCCATTGACAGTCTCTACACATTTTTGTAATACGTTGGGTAAGTTTACCCTCGCACCTCATTTGACTATAACAGCATTTGAAAAATCATTGTTGCACCTTAGTCGCCTTTCTAGTCGTGGCTTCTTGTGCCATAATGGAGGTGACCTCGACTACAGTCATCATCCTCGGATATATTTCATAATATCAACTGAGCCCTGCCTCCTGATGTACGCTTAACGGTCCTCTTCTGACATCCGTCATCGCTCGGCACACGCACACATCCGAACGAAATTAGAATTCACTAGTGTATACACATTATAGCAGGAGAACGAAATCTCGTCAAGGGAATCAACAATCCTAAACATAGGACTCTATAACAAACAAAGCAACGCTGAAAGCATAATAAGCCGTACAGATCCTAAGGACACTAGAACCTGATGCTTTGATACCACCTGTGACACCCCGCCTAATTAAATACCGGGCGATCACTCCTTTATTAAATTAAATCAAGGTGAACAGTTGGTCCATTCTTAGCATCACTGTCGAAAAATAAAATTTTCCAATTTAACACCCTAATTATTTAAGCTAAGTGTCAAAACCATGTTCATACATACTTTCCAAATTTTATTTAAAGAAAAATCATTTATTTTATTAACAACATTTAATAAGTAAGAATCCCACCACATTAAATTCTGCAACATAATCCAAATAATTTAATACATTCGTCAATCGAATGTCAACATACGAAATCTAAAGTCACACATCCAAACTGAATAAATCCCATAGTAACAATACTGGAAATAACTGAAATACAAATGTCCAATAACAACGGAATAATGGAAAGAGCTACACATGCCCAACTAGATGAAAGTACTAAGAGTGGATCCGAATGAACGAAGTCGTCTAATCAATAGTCCTGCAACTTCCACCTAAGCTATAGCGCGTTCCTTCTAAGAGATCGTAAGCAAGACACCCCTGTGGCTGGGCACCTGTAATACATACATATATATACAAGAGAGAGAGAGAGAGAGAAAAACGGGTCAGAGCCCGATATTGTATATGATTTAAAATTTTGTTTAGCAAGTATTTAAATTGATACAGGCCAATGAAACAACATATTAGTGCGTCACTCTCTTGAGGAATTCTCATCTCTCTTCTAATGTGCACACCTAACGCACTAACCTTCCCAACGGTTTGTCTTATCATTTATCGCCCTAATCTTCCCAATGATTTAACTTATCTTAGCTTACTCGTAAGATTCAAAATTTAACGATTCAATTGTTCGAAAAGGATATTTCAATTAGCAACCAAAGTTCTCATTTTTAACTTTATAAATCAATAAAGTTTTCCAGTGTCATATTATACTTTCTCAAAACAAGTATTTACAATTTGAGTCATCAACCATGTCCTACATGTCTCATCACAGTAGGTAGTTCCAGATTTCAGAATTTCATATATATATTAACTACTCATAAAATATATATATATATCACAACAACACCCCAAATAACAACTATGGTGCGGGCATACTCTACTATCCAATCCCCGTATCACTCGTATTAAGGGAATACAGATTCGGAATTACTCTCGAACTGTGTCAACACATGCTCAAACAATATTGAGACAAAGTATAGATTCCAAGTCTCTCAGGACCGTCTGAACTATCACTGCGATAGCCTGTACCAAGGATACCTATACACAAACAAAATGAGGTGAAGCATAGATTCCAAGTCTCTAAGAGGAAAGCACATACCCGCATCTCTTAGGACCGTCTGAACTATCATTCCGATAGCCTGTACCAAGGATATCTATCTTCTAGGGTACAAGTCAATATCCCCCATAAAGGTCCCATCGAGATAAGACTGTCCCAGCGCGGAAACCTCAGGGATAGCAAGTAGCGTGGGCATGATTTTCACACATAGATAGTATATGCATACAAAATCATATAACTATACTAACATTACCATTTCAATAATGGGTAAATTCTCAATTCCCATAATTACGACATTTGTATTTATTTCTCATTATTTAGTTATCACGTATAACCATTCACATCTTATTTTAATTTGAGGAACTTTTCCACTTACTACATCACGCTCACGGATTCTATCCTCCCAAGTATAAAATTCAGTAGGTATACACATTTGTCCCAAAGTAACTCTCTTACGTGTCTCTCTCTCTTTAACATATACTTACATTGTCCCTCATGTAAGATATCCCAAAAATATAGATTTCGCCTTACATTAAAGGATATTGAATTTTATTTTCAAAGATGAGAATTTCAAATGGTTTCGAAATCGGAATTAAAATGGAGTTTTAATTGATTTTTTTTTTTATTTAGAAGAGTCCTCAAAATATAAAACTCTCTAAGAGTCCTCAAAATATAAAAATCTCTAAGAGTCCTCAAAACATAAAACTCTCTAGTAAAAATAGTATTTTTAGAAATCCGACCGTTCGATCAAGCTGAATTTTTGTCAGCAGTCCTGTCTCGCCGTTCGCTACAACATATTAAAATTTCAAGCGATTCCAATGGTCCGATCATCCGGAATAAAATTTTTAGTATTTGTATCTAATTAGAACTCTTTTCTTAATCAAACTCTTAATCCTTTACATGACAAAGGGTTTCTAAAATATCATTTAAGTCATCACTACATGCAATTTCCTATCTCAAATTGGGTTTTTCTTCCATACAATTCATCCTAATCATTCCTAAACCAATATGAAAGATGCATCAACGAAATAAGCAAGATAAACACTTGCCTGAAATTTTTAGAAATCTGGTTTGGTGCCGAAATTGGTGTGGTTTCGTTTCCCGTCTCGCGATCTCCGCGTTGGTGGTGACGGCGGTGCAATCAGAGGTGTTCTTGGCCTAGAACTCCTTGGAGAGCTTCTCCTCTTCCTCTCCAATGACCGTCATTTGTCTTTGGTTGTTCTAACCCTAGAAGACAACCTAGATATCTTATATAACCCTTTTAATTTTCGTAGGTTTAATTACCCATAATTGCGAAATGTCCAAAACGCCCTCCCGGGGTACTAATTGGGCCTTAAAACGCCCCGAGACCCAAACTAAACCCCCGGGTACACTTTTCTGACTATCTCGACCCTTCCGGACACGTTGAAGAGCTCAAAATGTCCATATGAACAACTTATAAAATATTCACTTATTAATCAACATTTAGTCCCGACACGACACAGGCGCGTCCCGACTTAAATTTCCATAATTGTCATTTTATTCACACGTGACAATATTATAACAATAAATCTCATATATTACTATACTCATCCAGTAATATTCAACAGATAACAAATTTTCAATAATTACTAACTCTCGTCACGCTAGTAAATATTTAAAGCAACATTTCGGATTAAAATTAAATTTATTTATCTCAATTAAATTTAATAAATCCCATAATTTAAAAGCTATAAAAATACGGGGTATTACACCTATCAGTAGAGTGTCAAGGGTGACCTGCTAATAGGCACCCCCTGGGGTACACCGATCGTCACCCCCTGACCCTATAAATAAGGGCCATGGCCTTACCCCCAAAACAGACAGCAAACCCATCAGCATCAGTGATCTCAGCAACATTCTCTCGAAGTCAGCAAAGTTCCATATGAGAAGTTTCATTCAAGCCCAAATACCCATCCTTTTGACGCCCAATTTGGCAAATATCCTTCTCTCTCATCAACATCCATCAACATTCAAATGAGTTCATCCAAGATCCAAGCTCAATCTCCAAAGAAGGTCCAATTCCTTCTCCCCATCTTTTAAATCTCTTATTTTTGTATAAATTACTTTAGATTCATAATCTAGTTTCATTTTAATTCATACATATTAAAATCTATGCTTTTATTAGTATATTACACATACTTTATTTTTCATAGAAAAAAAAATAAAAACAAACAAAAGAGGGTTACACCTGTAAATTCCGAACGAAATTATCCACCACACGTTTTCCAAAACCAAAAATACATTTTATACACATACACACCTAATAAAATTATATTCGAATCTATGGGATAAACTCCACCCCTATTCTACATTCGAACTACGTGGACTTTGATGCCTTGATAGGCTACGTAGGCGTCTCGGATTAAAATTCGAGACTCGAGTCCGATTTTCTAATTTCTCTTATTTTTCATAATCCTCAAAATCCCTCATTTGCATAATTATCATAAATATATATATAACATACTTATTTGCATCTCATCCCACATATATTATCATTTCCTAATAATGATCAATATCTCGATGAACGCTCATAATCTATCTTCTACATTTGTTATTACATTGGGAATATTCCTATGAATGACCTCACCCTATATTTGTCATGGTATGGGTCAAACGATTCCAATATACATTATATAAACACATGCACACACTTCACGGGGATAAAGGAAAATATTAACATTTGCCTATGAGCCGAAAGGGTGGGATGGGTGCTTAGCACCTTCCCATTCTGTAACTTAGCCCCTGAAACTTCGATCTATTAGTTTGACATGCATCAATTTGTCATTGATGTAGCTCTCTCGAAGTGGCAACATATTCTTTTGCCTATTTTGAGCAAAATAGGCTATCGGCTCTATCTCTTCACATTCACCCCACACCGACGATGATCGAAGCCCCCTTTTCAAAGAGAAGGGTGTGAGATAGCGATGCAATTCTTCCTCGGAGGATCCTCCTCCTTCCCTCGAAACAAATGCCGCATTTACTAGGATGGCCACACCGCCTAAGTAGGTCGGATTCGGCAGGACAATAACTTTGTTCCCGGCATCAAACTGAAGAGTTACAAGTATGAGTTTATTGTACAAATCTAGAGAAATAAGCAACACAGTCCAACAAGAAATCAAAATCATTCCAAGGCATAAACAGTTGAGAAGAAAAAGTTATTCTTTCATTGATTAATCATTGAATTACAAGAGTTGATACATCATCAAGAAAGGAAAGAGAAAAAGTAAACTTGTTAAAAAGGAGCTAAACCTTCTCCTTGTCTTGAGCCTAGTCTTGGCTGGCAGCATCAAGTTAGTCGGCATTAGCATTTGGCACCATTGAAGACTCAATGGGCATCATTGAAGACTCAATGGGCATCATTGAAGACTCTTCGGACCCCTCTTCATCATCAAACTCCTCTTCCAAGTTAAAAAGAGTACCAGGGTCATGCCTTTGGAAGAGTTCAGAGTTTTCTTCGGTGCTGACCACCTTCAGAGCCTCAGACCATCCTTCCTTGAAGTACAGTTTCTTAACATACTCAATTTGAATGGAGGCGATAAAGAGGGACTTCTCCCAACTTTTATCAAAGGCAAACTTTCTTTTGGCCTTCAAGGAAGTCACCTTAGAAGTTAATCCAATCACTTTATCTTCAACAGTTTGGGCTCGAGTTATAACTTTTGAGAGCTTATTTTCAGATGACTTGGCCCTGCCTTCAGCATCAATCAGCTTTTACTCTATAACTTTAGCTCTTTCATCGGCAATATTTATTTGGCCTTCAGTCGCAGTATCCCGATCATTGGCATTCTTCAAATCCTCTTCCCAGAATTTTTGCTTTGTTTATAAAGCTTATCGGGAAGCCTCTAAGGATTATTTTAATCCTTCAAAGACCCCTTCCACTTCACTAGGAGAGGACCTCAGTTGTTTGTACTTCTCCATCATTTGGTTGAAGTCAACCAATAATTGCAAAATTAGTAAAATAACAACACAAGATGATTAGGAGGTGTTCAGCAATGTGGAGAAAAGAGCAAAAAATTAGAAAATTACCAATGCCAAGTTATAGCAAGCCCTCTCAGTCAGCCTAGACCTAGGCATGGGGCCTGATGCAGATCTATTTATAGGAAGTGTCCCAGACTTAATCAAACCTCTGGCGAGTCCATGGTTAATAATAACAGAGGCTGACCCAATATTTAGGTCAACTTGAATTTTTCTCACCAACTCTTTTTAGTCGACAGTCTTCTTTATAGCCAATGCTTACTGGTCGGTTGGTGTTTTCTGGGCCTATTTTTGAGGATCAGGCAAACCTCTCTTCAACCTCTTCAGTTGAGGTTCAGAAGTTTGAGTCCCTTCAGTTAAATGCCTCTTGTCATCGACCTAGGACTTCTTTTCGATTGGATTCTTACCAGCATCATCAGCTTTCTTAGGGGTAGGAAATAAAGTTCCACCTGACAAGTTAGGCATTTTCCTCTTAGTCATGTCGAATGAGGAAGAAAGGGGAATCTTAGAAATATCCAAGGATTCTAATGAAGAAGAATTTCCTCCTTGTGTGAACTCAACACTAGTAGTTTATGTGGTCGAGGAAGTAGGCACATGATCCTCTTCTAAGTTGATTGCAATTTAGGGCATCACAAGTGGTGGTCGGGCAACAAAAGATGTGATAGAACTTTTATACTCTAACAACAAAGAATCTGATTGGGGATGTTCTTTTCCCACTCCCTGGTTAAGTCCCTATAGAAACTTAAGCTCTTCAAGGTTAATTTCCCCTTCTTTGAGACACCTCTTCTTACTTTCCTCTGCATTAAAAAGAAATGACAAAGTTAGCCGACAAACGTCAGAAATGCATAACGAAAGAGGAAAAACAGTTAATAGAATTACACCATATGCCACATCCTGATTGAGAACATCTGGGACAAGTATAATATTCTCCAGTAGGGAGGAGAGAATGTTTACAGTTCTTTACAACTACATCATAATCCAATAATCCTTATTAAAATATGGTAGATTCACTACTAAAGCCCTATTGGCTTGCTTAGTTTTAAAATAATATGTACTTTCTCTAATAGTACCCTACTTATAGCATAACATCAAGTCCAAGACCCTAATATGGGTCCCGTAAAGTTCATTCAACTTATTTACATCTTTTATAACCCTCAAAGTATTGGGTGCTACTCTAGCAGGAACTAAGTTAAAATATTAGCAAAACTGAAGAAAAGAGGGTTTGATGGAAAGGTGATGCCCATACTCATCTATGAATAAAGTGGGGATCCAGTGACCCCCAGGGAGAGAATAAACATCTATAGGACCCTGGGCTATCTCTAAATTAACCCAAGCTAGGACTTTTATTTTCTCTCTAAAATTACCTAATGAACTCTCATATACGATGTGAACCATGGTGGAAATAAAGAAAAAGATGATAAAACAGAAAAAGAGGAAAAGAAGGCTTACAGGGGATCTAAGACGATTGCAAAAACAGAAAAAAAAATGGCAGCAAACAATCACATAGAAAAAGCTTGAAGATGAAGGAAATGCTAAGTTCAGAAAGTTTGAGGTGAAAAGAAAAGAGGGAAACTTTATGCCTATGTATAGGTTACCTCAATAAACGGGAACAAAATGATTGACCAAACGAACGATTGAACTACCACCGACTGCACGTTCTCGAAGCTTCCATAGACCATCGTGCCCTTTACCAATTCAAAAAAGTTTGAATTATTTACAAAAATGCCATTATCAAACAGTACCCGTGAAATTTTTACAAGTATGGGAGGTCGGCTACCGACTATATACTCAAAGAAGTACGTTGAGTAATTTCCTCGTCTATATACTCCACACTTTCAATTAATCATTAAATATGGACCACTGGAGGCTTTTGTTATATGTAAAAATTACTTTCCTACATGGACCAATGATGAATGTACACCTGTCCTCCTATGTGACCGATTAGCTGATCGGAATTAGAGGTACTTAGTCGATTGGATAGCCGACCAACTTCAGAATGCCAACCATCAATAATACTAGAAGTTACTCAAATGGGATGTCAACTAGCACTGAATTCCAAGAGTTTCATTTATTGCACATAGATGTAAATGCCTGACAATATAAAGGCGTTCCATCTATAGGCATAAACACCATTATAAATAAAAATATTCCCTCAGTTGGAGGGACAAGTCGAATCACTCATATGCACACCATACTGAGTTAATTGTAATGCTACTAAATACAACCAATAGTGGACGTAGGCTATTTTACATTTGAACCACTCTAAAATCTTTTCTCTTGTGTGTGTGTGATTGGCTTACTATAGCAAATTTTATCTATGATTATAAATCTAGATCAAGTCCATTTTTAGACATCACCAGGGGGTTATTATAATTGAATCATGGATTGAAAGGAGGTAATCAGGCTTTGAGGTTACAAAATTTTGATTTAAAAATATTGTCAAGTCCAAAAAAGTTTTTATTTAAAAAAACTCAAAAGTTTTGGAACGAGATAAAAATTATTTGACTCTTGAACTTGAAGTGAAGAAACAAATTCTTGTTTGTGAAGGTTCTAATAGTGAACTCGAGAAGAGACTTGAGTCTTTGCAAAATGAATTTGATTAATTAATTGTTTGAAAACCAAGTCGTCTTATTCTTAAGTTTACACATCGAGTGAGTGTTCATCACATAATTAAAAGGATACCAATTCCTTAATCTTGAAGAAGAATGAGACTAAACAAAAAGTAAGAGAGAATATTCATTTGAAAAAGATTAAAAGAAAATGCGGTTCTAGTTCCTTTAGTTCAGGAATGGAAGATGATTTTGTTCCCGGAGATGTTTTTTTATAGAAACAAGTTTGTTAGACATCATAATGACAATCCAAGATCTTTTTCGTATGTTCCTCCTCATTTGTACGATAAGAAATTGAGAAGAGAGCTCATAAAGTCGAAAATGGATATTCATTTTGTGATGAGATGAATCACGCTGCTCATTTTTGCTTCAAAAATAAGAAGCTTGAGAGAATTGCTTTGAAAACTCAAGAGATGAGAAATAAGAGTGTGAGAAGAGATATTTCATTTTGTACATTTTTCAAAGTACGAGGCCACAATATTCATTCTTGTATGTGCTTGAGAGAAGAAACAATAAGCTCATTGACATTTGGAGAAAGGTTTTCCAAGAGATCCTATTGATGAACGTAGAGATCAAGCAGGTAAATTTTTGAGAATGATGACATTTATAGTGAAAAATAGAGGTGCAGCTACATGTGATTTTTTTAGACCTAGATCTAGACACCACACTTAAGTTCCATGGACTAGGCATAAGAATCCTAGGATGGGATAAGAGATGGATATCGAGGGTAGGTAATGGTTTGCCTAGGAATGAACCTAGAAAGAAGGTTGAGATTTATGCCCCACAAATGAAGGCGTGAAGTTTGTTACTCCCTTGATTTGAGAGATGGAACACCCATCACAATCTAGATCGATAATTTTCTAGGATGACTAGGTTCTTGTAGGTTTCATTCATATTTCATTCTTGATTTGTGGAGAAATAAATCTTCGTGGATGAGATAATTCTATTTGGTATCATCTTTTCATGTTTTGGTGAGATTTTCATACATATGTGCATTTTTTATGCATTTGCTTTATATGCTATGGTATCTACTAAACATGATTTTGTATATACATTACATGCATCATTGTTATTCAAAAATTCCAAAGTTATTATGTGTTTATTTCTTTTGAGATTATATGGCTATGTCTTTGATTCTTATTGGTTTGATGATTGATTTAACTTGAATGATAATTAAAAATGAATATTAAACCACTTGATTGAAAATGTAGATTGATTCAATTGTTAGGTTGATATTCATTTGAAAAATCATAATTGTTAAATTTGTTGAAGTCTATGGTATTAAGTTAACACTACTTGAGAACATGCATATCACTTGTTGCATATGATCATACTTGTATAATTATTGTTTTTAGTGATTAACTTGAACATGATCAAATCCCGAGATCTTATTTATTTTAAAAGTTTGCATCGTCAATATGTGATATTCTTTTAGTTTTTTCATACTATGAAGGAGTTAAAAAGGGTTTGTTTTCAAAGCCTTGATAAGGTCTACCATTAGATTGATTACACCCAATTTGTAAATTCAATTTTTTATGTAGATGTCATTTAGGGGTGTGGAAATCTAATCAACAACAAAATCCAAATATGTTCAAAAGAGTCATAAGTCAAGAGCTTAAACCGACATAAAAACACGATAGGGCACATATTTTTAAAAATAAAAATTGCTATTTAGTTGGCATTCAAAAGAATTCGAACAACATATGACTGAGGAAGTAAAATGGTTAGAAACCACCATTATTTGATATAAAAGGATATTGATGTAATTATTATTTTTAAGAATCATTTGTAATGATTATATAATTTGATTATGTGTATTCGTATTTATTTTGTATCCATATTTGTCACATGAATCATACCTTGATGGATATTAAAAAGTTACAAAATATTGATTTGATGAGAATTTTAAACCTTGTTTGTTGAATTGATTGAGATATTAACTGAATGTGTTTTTAAGTCATGGTTTTAATCAAGATTTGAATGGAATCCTTATGTCAAATCAAATTGATCATATGTGCCTAATCACTATCACACTTTACATGCTTTGTGTTTGAATATATATATATATATATATATATGTGTGTGTGTGTGTGTGTGTGTGTGTGTGTGATTTGTGTTGTTTAATTTTGTGTTGTTTAAGTAAAAAAAGATTGATTTCTCATGCATTGAATTCATTAATACTACTGGAGTTGAGAGTTTTAGGATTCATGTGTTTGTCTTAGGATTTTCTCGTTTTATTAGCTTTATGTGTGGAAATGCCCTGTTTTGTTCGCATGGCTATATTTTGAGTCCGTTCGCACAAATATCATGGGAATGGTTAATTCTTGTCGTTCATATGGTTATCGGTAGCATATATGGGTTTTGGTTGGTTCATTTGCTCATTTTAAATCTAAACCCTCTCCTGACCTCAAGCCCTAGTTATAATTGTCCCTTGAGTGATTTTTTTATCTTGCATGTTGATTTAGGAGGGATTTGAGAGATTTTTGTCGGTAGTTGATATAAAGCCTTAGGTTTCAGATTTGGTTCACTCAACTTGATTTCACTTTGGTAAGTCATCTAAACTTTTTGTTTGTTGTTTACTTACTTATTTTGTAATGATTTTAGGTTATTTATATCATCTTATATGCTACATTTCGAGTTTTGGAGGCTTATTTGGTCATCTAGGGTTGTACATTTAGGGATTTTATACCATTTTTTAGTTCTACCCCTAGTTTTATGTTGTTTCTTGTTCTTGTCCATATTTTTGCATTATGTGTAGAGATAAGACACAAGTTAGGAAGACAGTTAAAATACATAGCGGTTCTAATGAGTCATATTGAGCGCATGAGTCTCCTTTGATCCCTCATCCTTCTAGATGACATAAACAGTTCTTGATTTCCTTCATACCTTTTCTAGTTGCCACGAATGATGGCTTAGTATCTTATTCACTAGAGATGGTTCGACTCTTCCTGATACATTCATGCTTTGAGATATTATTACAGAGAGAGATTTCAACTTGGAACACCTTGAGAGGAGTGAGGAGAGACATTATTTTCTAGTCTTTGATTGACATCAATAGAGATTAACTTTTGCTTCGGCCATCAGGTTCATCCAATGCTATTCTTATTCGCGAGTTCTATGTGAACATGATTATGCCTACTGATAACACTCATGTCGTACATAAATTTATTCACGGTCTTTCGATTGCGCTTACTAATGATGCTCTTGGTACTCATTTCGCATTAGAGTCTTATATCTGGATATAATGCTTATTGTGATGGTAGTTTCACGACTAATGAGGTTGCATCTTTTTAGTGGGTTTTTTTACTAGGTGGGTACGTTCCTTGTTTCTTGAGATGGATATTAAAGATTGTCTTCGCTTTATTTACAACCTTATACCTTATCACCATACCCAGGACTTTCCATTCCACATAGGTAGATTGATGCACACTTTAGCACATCATCGTGTGATAGATTTTTCCAAGCCCATTGTTCTGGTTACGGGGATTGCATGGACTGATACAAGAGGTGAGGCTTTGTCGTGTGGGAGATTTATTACTGGCTATTTGTATTCATTAGGAGTACCTAGATTACTTTTATATGAGTTTACGACCACCCATTGGTCATATTTTGAGTGTTATTTCATCACGTTCAACATGACAGACTACACGTCTTCCAACTCGATACCCACAAACCTAGATGCATCGACACTGGCTCCTGCCCCAACAGCTGTAACGCCTTGACCCGGGTTTGGGTCACCGTTGGATTAACCTGCACCGAGTCAAGGAGTTAAAAGGGGGAGGGGGGAAGTTTAATACATTTTTATTAGGGAAATACTTTAATAACTTTTGTTTAACAGAACATAAGGTCCCATTTATCATAGTTTTAAGAAAGGAGTGACCACTTTACCTAGTTTACCAAATTGCAATTATGAAAATCCAAGATAATTCACCATGCTATTTGAACGGAAATCAACCACCATCCAGAATTATTACAACATTATGACTAAATGCTTGAATAAAAGTTTAAGTGTGCAAAGTATTGAATGGCTATTGTTTAGAAAGTGAATACATGGCATTTAACTAGCGACGATTTCCCCCTGGGGCCCTACTCGAGTCCTGATCAACATTCTTATTGGATGTACCTGGGTGGGGGGTGGGGTGGGGTTTTTTAACATAAAAAGTAGGGGTGAGCAAACGCTTAATAGAGTGGGTAATACTACACTATAGGTTTTTCATAAAGTCTTACACATACAATTTATGAGTTTTGAGAAATAATTAACGGTAACAATTCAACTAGTATTAATGAAACTACATGCTCATACTCACACTTAATTGATATTACCATCCCTTTTTCGAGTCTAGAGATTTATTATTTTTAATTTATCTTTAATCCCATATATTCCAACTCCATTAGGTTGTGTTACTTAAATTACGAGTACAACCCCTTTTTCTTTCCTTGTTAATTTTATCGGAATCTTTAATTTAACCACATACTTTAATGGTCTTCACACCGCCGGTGATGCCACCATATTCTCTGGCCAGGGATTTTGGGTTTTTCACCTTAGGGCTTCGAGGCCTTCTTGTTTTCTTTCATGGTGTCATCCGAGTCTAAATTTTTATGTATTTTTAATATTTTAGTCAATGCCCACATTATTTTGGTTCCTACCATGTCATCACGACATGGGTTTACAACATTGCTTATATTATTAATATGTCAAACTTACTTATCTCATTCCTTTCATCTAAAATGAACTGATAGGGTCTCGAGACGGAACCTAACCCTTAGGCACCTCAAGTTAAATTCCCCTTCTTACCATAACTTTGAAAGAAAAACATTTAGCCTCATTTCCCTTTTGACATTAGGATTTAACTATTTATTTCTAGAACATCACATTCAACAATTTATTTCCAAACCCATGTTCATCGATTTTATGTTTTTGCTACATAAATTAATATACAACATTTAAGGCAATTTTAACTAAAGCCCATAGTTTGCCTTTTTATCACATATAAACCAAACAATTTATTTTCTTTGTTCATTTATCTTTACATATTTGGGACTGTTTGTCTACTTTTCTTCATTTGGGCATTAAGCCTTTTTAAACATATTCGTTCAAGTCCAAAACTTAACCATTTAGCATCCTATATGTCTCTACATGTTAAGAGAGGATTTCAACCTAGAAATACCTCAAATATGCATTTGTTCTACACAATAGTGGTTATACAATTTCACATGCTTTCTTCTATTATCATGGTATAAAAATGCCATTTTTTATATACATGTAAAAGATCCATAACGTTTTTTTTAAATTCACATTTTGTTCTTCTTACAAGACAAAAACAATTTACAAATGGCTACGTATTTTTCTTCCATAAATATCATCTAACACACCCTATATCATGTTTATAGCTAGAAAACTTTGAAAGTTTTGGACAGGAAGTCATACCTTGATGTTCAAGAGGAGAACTAAAAATGGTGACTTGAAAGCTCCCAACTCCTAAGATTTTAGAACACTACTCCACCAAACCCAGCTTCTTTAAATCCCCACGCACACAGTCTCTCCACAACTGCCTAAATTAAGGAAGAAACTTGAAACTGTGTGTGTAATTGTGCGAGTGTAATTATTACACCTAAATAAATAGGATGGCAATTTTTTTAAGGGGGAGAAAACTATCGAGAGGTTTAGAGAGGGATATGAGACGTTACCGTTATTGGAGTTTCACCACCCCAACCTTCTATCTTATACCCGAAGTAAAACATATTTACTCACACCCCTTCCTTTAACAAATTGATCCACACCATCATTTCCAAGAGTTGGTGTCTGGTTCTTAAATTCACGGTTCTAAGGTTGACAACACAATCGGTAGCACTATATTTTCCAGTGCCTATCACCCACGCTTCTTAACATTATTCACAAAACAAAAACTAACATAAATTCTATCTGCAGAGGTCAGGCCCTTGAGCTGACATGGCATGTGATCAATGGTTGGGCGTTTGACAGCGTACTGGGATACCTAACTTCATCCTGGTCATTCGAATGAGATAGTCTATCGTTCGAACGATATGGCTTAGTCGTTTGAGCGACAAGCACTACACCAAAATGGCCAAATTGTCACCTTTCAGCCGGCCACCCTTATCAAGGTCATTGACCGTGACACAAATCTCGCGTTTTGTGTCACGGTCATTGCCCTTGACACGACCGTGACAATAACTTGTCACGGTCATTGACCGTGACAAGTCCGTGACAAATTTACTTGTCACGGACAATGACTGTGACAATTCTTTAAATAATTGTCACGGTCAATGACCTTGACACGACCGTGACAATGTTAGCAGCAAAAACCCTTTCCCCCTTATTTTTTCCCTCCCGCCATTCCCTCCCTCTCTCTCTCTCTCGACGCTGCTCTCTCTCTCTCTCTTCTTTCAGGTTTAATTCTCTCTCTCTCTCTCTCTCTCTCTCTCTCTCTCTTCCATTTATATATATGTTTGTGTGTATATATATGTGTGTATGTGTGTATATATGTGCGTGTGTGTGCGGGGGTAGGGGGTGGGGCAGGGTGGGGGTAGGGTGGGGGCAGAGTGGGGGTAGGGGGTGGGGTAAGAGAGGGTGGGGTATGTGTATATGTGTGTGTATATATGTGTGTGGTGGGGTATGGGGGGAAGGGGGTAGTGGGGGTGGGGTGTGGTGGGGGGAGGGGGTGGTGGTGGAATTTTCTAACTAAAAATATGATAATATTTTGTTATAATTTGTTAAAACTAAGTAAACCTTAGTATGAAATTAATATTTTGTTATAATTTGTTATAATTTGTTAATTTTATTCATGAAATTAATTCAATTAGGTAAAACCCTAGATAATTTTTTAACAGAATTTGATAATAATATATAAAGTTTAGTAAATTCACAAAATGTTGACAATTGTATGTTTTTAGGAATATCATTAGTTACTTTCGTGCCCAACTATGTAGAATCCATACACATGCATGTTGTTAGAAAGTCTTAAATTTAATTCTCACTTTAATTTGTAGAATCTTTGTACTTGGTTGGATTTATCCCTTTATGATAATGAAATTTATGCTCCAATTATAATTATCTCATGTCATAAATTAATAAAGTAATAAAAATATGAAAAATACCCCAATTGATTTAGTAAGATTCGTTCTAGACTTCATTATAAAAGAATCTCAAAGAATAAATATAAAGATAAAGGATTAAAGAAGTAGATAATTGCAATGAATATACAGATAAGATGAGGGTAGGGGTGGTGTGGTGTGTGTGTGTGTGTGTGATGAATGGGGGTGGTGGTGTGTGTGTGTGTGTGTGTGTGTATGTGGTGAGTGGGGGGTGTGGAGGGAGGTGTGTGTGTGTGTGTGTGTGTGTGTGTATATTTGAATTAACCCATGAATTTGTATTTTTGTATTTGAATTAACCCATGAATTTATTTTTGTATTTGAATTAACCCATGAGCTGTTATTTTTGTATTTGAATTAACCCATTATATGAAACATACTTGAAATTAAATATAGTGCGCATAGATACTAGCCTTCTAGTTCTTATGCGTACGCATACAATAGCCCTTAGACCCGTTCGAGAGTCATTACCCCTGTAATGAGATCTCTCGAATTGTCCCATTTGGACAGTTTGAGACTGTATAATTTCTGTATAATATTCTTATTGGCTTAAAGTTGTTACTTTTGGAGGAAGTTCTGCAGTCGTATCTTAATGATCTCTGGGTACATACTAGATTGACATGTGTGACTTTTATTTCAATTGACCAATTGAAATAACACTCACACCTGCCAATCTACGTCGTGTACTTGGAGAACTAAGGGGATATGCTGTCGAATTTTTTTCAAATCGTAACAATGTGCATGAGCTGTTAAGTATATTACAGAAAAATGCAGTCTTGAATGAGATAGGACCACTTACCCTTTAATAGGATAATTAAATGATTGGATAATTAAATAAAACATACTATAAATCTAAGTTTTGTTTACCTTTAATAGGTGTTTAGTTGTGGTAGCTGTGATGGGATATCCGAAATACAAAGAGTGGATGGGTGAGACTAATAGAATGGGGGATGTGTTTCGCAGAGGTGCTAACGAATTTGTGAAATATGCAAAGAGATGTCGTAATGATGAAGAGTTTCCGTGTCCGTGTGCTAGGTGTAAGAATGGTAAGGTGTTTGAGTGGAAAATAGTTGAACTACATTTGTTAAGATCGGGTATGCAAGATAGTTGTCGATTTTGGAGTTTTCACGGTGAATTGAAAGTTCCTTTTGTCCCCTACCAACCTTCACAACAACCTTCAACAAGTAGAATAGATGTATAAGGGGACGACGTAGATCATAATATATTAGAGGATTTAGTTGATGATACGTACGGAGTTTATGAAGCTGAGGAGAATAAGGTTACTGATGATGTAGAAGATTCAAGTGCTCGTGAAGATAACACAATAAAACTTGATGATGAATACCAAAGTTTAAAATTTAAGGCGACCCAACCGTTATACTCTGGCTGTGAGAAAGATCAAACAACTTTACATGCCATGGTTGGTTTGCACAGTTTGAAGACGCAGTACGGTTTGTCTGGCAATAGCGTGACGGGAATTCTGAAATGGGTGAAGGGCTTATTACCTGATGAGTGCATTATTTTGTATAAATTATGCCCAAATCTAGGCCTTGTTAGACCCATTGTATCTTAAATAATGAGTTTTTAGAGTCGTTTTCGAAAAATAAAAGAAAAATGCAGGTTTGAATAAAATCCGAGTTAAAAAAATACAATTTTAATAACTCCGGGGGTAAAATTGTAATTTCAAAAACTTTATGGGCCTAAAAATAATTTTTAAATGTTTATCTAGGCAAAATAAAGTTCCCTCTGAAATTTGGTTGAATTTGGAGTTAAAATGAAAAAGTTATGAATTCCGGGGTTAAAAATATAAATAAGGGTAAATTCATAATTTTCTAAACTTTCTAGGGCTGAAATTAAATTAATATAAGTTATTTTATATTTTTGCAGGTACCCCTGAAGTTTGGTGAAGATCCGAGGTGATTTAGTGAAGATATGAAGATTGTGGGAATAATTTAAAGAAGTACAAAGTTAAGGGGCCAAAGTGGAAGAGTGCAATTTCTGGAAATGGGAATGGGTTATATATTATTGAAGCAGCTATTATTACAAGAACGTTGCTTGGTTCAGTGGTCTCGCGCGCGCGTGAAAGGAGAAGGTCAGGGGTTCGATTCTTCCCCCTGACCTTAATTTTTTGGTAAAAAATTCACAAGCCCAAATTGCACCCAAACGCAGCCTTAAAGAGACAAGGTTTGACAGCTTCTTAGTCCGAAAATCAAGGGATTTGGAGCTGACCATTACGTGATTTTCAAGATATTCCGTGGGACTCTTTTTTTTGGTTGATTTTTAGGAATTTATAATTCATATAAATCAATTAAAAGGGTGTTTTACACCAACTCAAATACCCTAATTCTAAGCCTATAAATAGGACCCTTGGGTTCATTATTTTAAGGGGGATAGAGAGAGCTTTAGAGAGGGCCAATAATTATTTTGTGGGTGGAATTTTTGTCAAGATTATTTGTGACACATCAATTGTAAGTTTGTTTATTTAATGAAATTGAGTATTCATTCTTGCAATTTTATTATGTCTACAATTATGCTAGCTTAATTTCCTCACTAGGACTAGGTGAAAATTATCATGTGTGATTAATATTGTGTGTGATTTAATTCCGTCTTTATTTCCCGATATGTGCTAAAAGTTTTAAAAATTCGGTATTCATTTAAAACGACACGAGAGTGCGTTTTAAACCTTCGGCATTATTTGAAAAAAAAAATCATTTTTATATTTTAAGTATGAGTACTTTTTGATGGGTTATACTTTTATTAAATTGATTGATAGCCCATGCTTAAAGACTATATTTTAAAATTTAAAAGTGAACTTTTTAAGGGAATAGGGATTTTAGGCGTCTAAATTTAGAGACGTTAAATTTTATTTTGGACTTCTCACGTATTATTTTTCCGAATTAAATACGACGAGAGCCGGTTTAATTTGAGTTATAAAATCGGGAATGACGAATTTAAATTATTGCACAGTGTTAGTTTAACGTGATAAATGGATCCAATGTCCTAGTTTTCACGCTACCTTGATTATATCTCTCGTACTCCTATTTCTTATTTGTGTTGCTTAGTTTAATATTACATCTCATCTCCAACCCAATTTAGTCTAGTTGGACAGTCACAATTATTTTTTAAAAAAAAATTGATAAATCTCTGTGGGTTCGACCCGTACTTACACTCGCTATTCTATAATAGCCCGTGCACTTGCGGTATTTTATAAATTGACAACAAGTTTTTGGCGCCGTTGCCGGGGATTTGTTCGATTTTTTTTTTTTTTAAAAAGTTGTGATTTTGGGACTAGTTTTTTTTTTTTTTTTTTTTACATCTTTGTTAGTAAAAATTCATTAAAAAAAAAAAGAAGTAAAAAATTTCTAAAAAAAAAAAAAAAAAAAATTGTTTCGTAAGTTTTTTTTTTTCTTGTTAAATACACCACTAGTGCGTGTGTCGTTTTTTTTTTCCCTCTCTTTTCGTAATTTTTTTTTTTGTGTCGCACTTTACGTTTGGTGTAGTTTTTTTTTTTTTTTTCAGGAGCATATAAAAAAAAAAAAAAGTGACGAAAAATCCAAAAAAGTGTCCAACGGTGCGCGAACGCGAAGAAAAAAAAATTGTGCAATCTTGCCACGGGCACAAGGAACTCTCGGGGACAACTGAAACGTAGGCGGCGTTTCCCTCCGATCGACGTCAAGTTAAACTTCGGCCCGGCGTAAACAAGTGACTGTAAAAAGTCCACGCCGGAGGTACGTTTTTTTTTGGGGTGCTCCTACGTGGTTTAATTTCGCATTTAATTTAGCACGTTGCATAAATTGACTTAAGGGCAAAACCCGTGTGAAAGATAAGGTGGGGATCTCATCACCTCTCCTTGGCCCGAAAATCACTAATTATCCAAGCATTTGCATATCCCAAGCCATCACATTTAATTTAAAATCAATTAGACATTGGCCTTAGGATATCACATAGCTCATAGGAAACCTCTTAACAAGGCTAGAGTTAAAAGCTACTCCAATAGAATCCACACTGCAAGATTTTTGCAGCGGTCTTTTTAGCACTGAAATGACCTCCACAGGCTTGGTCATGGCAGAAAGAGATTACGCTTTGAATCTCGTGATCGGGGACACACTTTCGAATGATTTGATCGGGACAATACTTGAAAAGATACGGGTCATCCCAAAAGAAATGTTTGACTTCCTTTAAAAATTTGGAACAATCTTGCTTAGACCAATGCAGTGGCATTTCACTTGTCACAAGATAGTTCACAATATCGGCGAACCATGGAAGCTGAGAAACAAGCATCAGTTGCTCATCGGGAAAGGACTCATTTAGTGGCAGCAGGTTATCGAAAGAGTCAATGGTTAACCTAGACAAATGATCCGCCACTACATTCTCACACCCTTTCTTATCCCGAATTTCAAGGTCAAACTCTTGCAGTAATAGGACCCACCTAATGAGACGAGCCTTGGCATCCTTTTTAGACAAAAGGTATCGCAGGGCTGAGTGATCGGTGAAAATGACAACTTTGGATCCTATCAAGTAAGACCTAAACTTCTCAAGAGCAAAAACAACAGCGAGGAACTCTTTTTCAGTCGTGGAATAGTTCAATTGGGCATCATTAAGAGTTCTACTGGCATAATAGATGACGTGAGGAAGTTTCTCATTACGCTGACCTAGAACCGCACCTATGGCATAGTCGGAAGCGTCACACATGATCTCAAACGGCTGATTCCAGTCGGGAGGTCTCATAATAGGTGCAGAGGTCAATTCCGTCTTTAGCCTTTCAAAGGCATGAACGCATTCGTTAGTGAAATCAAAGGGTGTGTCCTTGGCAAGAAGATTGCACAAGGGTCGAGAGATTTTGCTAAAATCCTTAATAAATCTCCGATAAAAACCGGCGTGTCCTAAGAATGATCGAACTTCACGCACAGTTTTAGGGGGGGGGGGGGAGATTAGCAATGAGATCTATTTTAGCTTTATCAACCTCGATACCCTTTTCAGAAATGATGTGACCTAGCACTATGCCTTGTTTGACCATAAAGTGACACTTCTCCCAATTAAGCACAAGGTTCTTTTCCTTGCACCTCTTCAGAACGAGGGTGAGGTGATGGAGGCACTCATCAAAACTAGACCCAAATACAGAAAAATCATCCATAAAGACTTCGAGAAACCGCTCCACCATATCCGAAAAGATACTCATCATGCACCGCTGAAAGGTGGCGGGTGCATTGCATAACCCAAAGGGCATGCGTCGGTAGGCAAAAGTACCAAATGGACAAGTGAAGGTGGTTTTCTCTTGATCCTCAGGAGCGATGGGAATTTGATTGTAGCCGGAGTAACCGTCGAGAAAACAGTAATATGGATAGCCGGATAATCTCTCTAGCATTTGGTCTATGAAAGGAAGGGGAAAGTGATCCTTCCTTGTAACAGCGTTCAACTTCCTATAATCAATACACACCCGCCAACCGGTTTGAATCCTAGTGGGTACTAACTCATCATCGTTATTTTTCACCACCGTAACACCGGATTTCTTAGGGACCACTTGAACGGGACTGACCCATTGGCTATCAGAGATGGGGTAAATGATACCCGCATCGAGCAATTTTAGCACCTCGGCTCGGACGACCTCTTTCATATTGGGATTAAGTCTACGTTGTGCTTCGCGGGAATTTTTAGCATTGTCTTCTAAGTGTATCCTATGCATGCACATCGAGGGACTTATCCCCTTAATGTCGGCTATGGTCCATCCTATGGCTTCCTTGTGTTCGTTGAGAACACGCAACAGTTTATCTTCCTGTTCTTTGTCTAAGTCAGACGCGATGATAACAGGTAAGGATTCAGAAGGTCCTAAGAACCTATACTTGAGCGTTTCAGGCAGTGGCTTCAATTCAAGCTCGGGAGCTTTCTCAATTGAGGGTGGAATATGTGATGAGGAAAGTGAGAGGGGCTCGGATTTAGACTTCCAATTTCCTACTTCCATGATAGGGGCAGAGTCGAGGAGGGCATTGACTTCTTCGATGGACTGTTCGACATCAAATTCGGACCCAAAAAAGGCAAGACAAGATGCTAAAGGGTCGTCATTATAAGTTTGCTCGAAAGTCTTTTGGACAATACTGTCAATCATGTCGACATCCATGGGTTCATCATCATCGGGTGGCTGTTTGGCCAAATTGAACACATTAAGGTCCATAGTCATGTTCCCAAAGGATAGGTTCAATTGGCCGCTCCGACACCTAATAACAGCATCAGATGTGGCGAGGAAAGGACGACCCAAAATAACAGGGATTTGTGCAATAGGATTTTGCACTTGTTGGGTGTCCAAGACAACAAAGTCGACAGGAAATATAAAGTCACCCACTTTAATTAGGACGTCCTCAACAATACCTCTCGGGATTTTCACAGAACGATCGGCTAAGGACAAGGTAATCCTAGTCGGTTTCAACTCCCCCAAACCTAGTTTCTCGTATACGGTGTACGGCAGAAGATTCACGCTTGCTCCTAAATCTAGAAGTGCCTTCTCGATGAGGTACTCCCCTATCTTTATAGAGATCGTCGGAGTACCGGGATCCTTATACTTGATGGGAGTTCGATATGAAATGATCGAGCTTGCTTGCTCGGCGAGAAAAGCTTTCTTGGGTACGTTGGTGCTTCTCTTGAAGGTACAAAGGTCCTTTAGAAATTTCGCATAGGATGGGACTTGTTGAATAGCATCAAGCAGTGGGATATTGATTTGTACTTGCTTGAATACTTCCAACATCTTATCAACTTGCGCCTTTTTCTTTTGTGGCACCAAACGTTGTGGAAATGGAGCTTTTGGTACATAGGTCTCTACAGATGGCTCGGAAGGTAAAGGTGAGGATGAAGTTGGAGACACGGGTGGATCTTCCTTCGCCTTACCTTTCTCGGATTCACTCTCGGTAGGTGGTGAAATATTTGTCTCTACTTCCTTGCCAGACCTAAGCGTGATGATGGCTTTTGCATGCTCTTGGGGGTGTGATGCGCTCGTGTCGCCTTGAATAAGAAATTGACCCCTTGGCATGTTACCCTTTGGATTGGGTTCGGGCTGACTTGGGAATGTTCCCTTATTCCTCTCACTCAATGCATTAGCTAGTTGGCTCATTTGGACCTCGAGTTTGGTAATGGCTTGCGTATTCGCGTGCATGCTTTGCTGGGTAGATTGGAGGACATTTTGCGTGGTTTGCTGGAATTGAAGGGTACTTTGGGCAAGAAGGTTCATCGAATCCTCTAAAGATTGAATCTTTTAGGATGAGGGATTCGAGAGTGCAGTGGCATTCTTTGGGAAACCCGGGGGTGGGTTATCGGAAGATTGACCTCCACTTCCTTGGTATTGACCCTTAGACCATGAAAGATTGGGGTGGTCTCGCCATCCCGAATTGTATGTATTGGAATATGGGTCATACTTTGGCCTATTTTGGTAGAGGGCATTGGCTTGCTCGGTGAGTGCCTTGTGGGCCGGAAGGGCAGGGCAATTCTCGACTAAGTGGTCGAATGCATCACAAAGTATACACATAGGGGAACCTACATGTTGAACGACCGCAGATGTGGTTCGATTTCCCTCATTGCTTGTCTCTAAAGCTTCTAAACGTCGGGCCAATGTGGCCACTTTGGCATTTAAATCATAACTTTGTTCAACTTGGTTAGCGAACCCCTCATTTGAGGTGATGGATCTAGATACTCTATTGGGTGCCCATCGCTGGGACTTTTTGGCTATGGCTTCTAGAAATACCCACGCATCGACCTCACTCTTCTCGGTAAAATCACCATTACATAGTGACTCGAGCATAGTTCGGGTGTTACAATCGAACCCCTCATATAAAATTTGGACTTGGCGTCCCATCTCAATCCCATGGTGCGGACATTGCAGCAGCAAGTCCTTGAATCGCTCCAAATACATCCACAATGCTTCTCCCTCCTTTTGGCTAAATGTGTTGATGGCGTGACGTATCGACGCCGTCTTTTGGTTAGGAAAGAATTGTTGTAGGAAGGTGACACTCATTTGGTTCCAAGTGGTGATGGATTCAGGTTTTAACGAGTTAAACCAACTCTTAGCTTTGTCTTTCAACGAGAACGGGAACAATTTAAGCTTAACAATCTCATCGGAGAGTTGTTGGTACTTAATGGTCCCACATATCTCCTCGAATTCACGTACGTGAAGGTACGGATCCTCTTTTTCAGTACCCCGAAGCACGGGCAACAGTTGGATTGTTCCCGAATGGAATTGGAAATTATTTGCATTGTGATCGGGGAGAAGTATGCATGAACGCTGACTAGACCTAGTTGGATAAAGGTAGTCTTTAAGGGCACGTGGTGCTAACTCGTCTCCCATCTCGGTGAATATCGAAAATCTACCTACGTAGGTATCGGGAATGCTAGACTCCACACTTGACAAACGACCGGTATGATTTCGAAACCAACTTCGCATGCACTCAGCTCACTCGATTTTTTTTTTTTTTTTTTTTTTTTTTATGTGATGAAAAATAATATTTGACTCAAACCACGTAATTCCTAGCTAACACACAGCAAATTGAATTATCTAATTTAGGTGAGGGGAATTTCAATTTTAAAATCTAGTTTTCCCGAGATTAATCGACGACAACAAGGGTCTCCAAATTAATCTCCCTAATTAGACAGCTCCTACTCTTTGACAAGGGAGAATTTAAAAGACGACCAACTACGATTATCACCTCAAAACCCGTTTTTTCCTCCAGGTAGGTGGTCGGTAAGAAGACACATTAAAAACCACCAATCCTAGACAAGGTGAATACACTTCCAAATAGCTATCCTGTTATGAAGAACAGTTTGAAAGGTTTGGGAATGAAGTATAAATCGATTCATGCTTATGTGTATGACTGCATACTATACCGAAAGGAGTATGAAAATCTCGATCGTTGTCCGGTATGCGATGAACCTAGATATGTCCAATCTACTAGTAAGGAAGGCACAAGCTCAAAAGTGCCTCAAAAAGTATTGAAATATTTTCCCGTTGGGCCTAGATTAAAGCGATTTTTCACAGTACCATGGATTGCAGAGGCAATGAATTGGCATGCTAGGGCAGAAGTAGGGGGTAATATCATGCGTCATCCTATTGATTCTACTGCCTGGCGGAGGATGAATTTTGAGTATCCCGATTTTGCTCGAGAACAACGCAACATTCGTTTGGCTATATCAACAGATGGTTTCAATCCATTTGGAAATCTAAGAACCAATCAGAGTGTATGGCCAGTGATCCTAGCCCCACTCAACCTTCTTCCTTCACAGTGTATGAGACCTGAATTTTCGATGATGGCTTTATTGATACCTGGGCCAAAGGCACCAAGTGATGACATTGATATCTACCTGGCTCCTTTGGTAGAAGAATTAAATGAGTTGTGGGAAGAGGGTGTGCAATCATTTGACTCTTTTAGAAAATAAGAGTTTACGCTGAAAGCTATGTTGATGTGGACAATTCATGATTTTCCAGCTTATGGGACATTATCCGGATGTGTAGTACATGGTTATTTGGGGTGTCGTATTTGTGGAAAGGAGACTAAATCTCTTCGTCTATCCTCTAGCTTAAAAAATGTATACCATTGCCACAGGAGGTTTTTACCCCCAGCTCATAGTTTCAGATTTGAGAAAGGTTCCAATTTTTTATTGGGCGGAGTTGAACATAGGCTACCGCCGAGACAACTTTCGGGTCCAGAAATTGAAAGTAAATCTTCTGAATGTGGCCCAAATATGCCAGGTAAGAATCCCAAATTTAAGAATGTCAAGCATAAGAAGACCCCAACTGGGAATGAAACTGAGATAAGAAAGACATGGTCTCGGAGGTCAATTTTATTTGACTTGCCTTATTGGAAGAAAAACCCGGTGCGCTATGTATTGGATGTGATGCATGCAGAGAAGAACTTCGCTGAACATATTGTGGGTACTTGCCTTGGGGGGAGTCATTCGAAGGATGGAGAAAATGCACGAAAAGACCTTAAAACGTTAAAACTTAAGCCACAACTATGGTTGAAAGAAGATAGTAGGGGAAGGACAATAATTCCCCCTGGTGCGTTTACTTTGACGAGTGGGGAAAGGAAGGTGCTTCTAGACACAATATATAATTTGAAGGGCCCATCTACTTTTTCGTCCAACTTGCAATGGATTGTGAATTATGCTACTCACGATTTACATAAGTGTAAGTCCCACGATTGGCATGTGATCATGCAATTGGTTCCTCTAATGTTTAAGCACTGTTTCTCCAAGCACAAGGATTTGCGTAGGGCTATTATGCAAATTAGTAGTACCTTCTCCCTCTTGTGTGAGAAGGTAGTGAATCGAGAACACATAGTGGCCGCAAAATTGGCTGTGAACGAAGCGATTTGTGTATTGGAGAAGTACTTTCCCCCAGCATTCTTTGACATAAGTGTTCACTTGTTGGTACACCTATGCGACGAGGCACTTCTTTGTGGTCCAGTTAGATATCGGTGGATGTATCCGTTTGAAAGATTGATGAAAGTTTTTAAAGATTACGTCAAGAATACGCGATATATTGCAGGATCAATTGCAGAGGAATACATCACCGTGGAATCATCAATATATACTTGGGAATATATGCCTGACTCGACCAGCGTTGATGACACTGATGAATTCCTCGATGATGGTGGTAATGTGATGGGAAAACGAGTGAAATTAACGAGTTTGCAACATGAACAAGTAGCTCGTTATCTATTTGACACACATGAAGATGTCGAAGAATGGCAAAAGTAAGTTTCGAATATTATAATGTTTTACATTACTTTAGATTATTTTATACATGATTAATTTTGTAATATGCAGTAAATATGAAGCCTGTGAGAACAATAAAAGACGAAAAACAATGGTACAATCAGACAGCGAATTTAGGCTATGGTTGACACAAGAGGTAATTATAATGAAAACAGTCGTTATATAACGTTACATTACACTCAAATTTTACCACTAATATAATTAATTTATCTATATTCTCAGCTCCTAAAGATGGGTGATGCGACATCAAGGCTTGCTCGTCTAGCCACTGGACCCTTGTTCGTGGCACAAGAGTACAAAAAGTATCGATTGAACGGTTACATTTTTTGCGCTAAAGTGTACGAGGAAAGTACAAATGTACAAAACTCGGGAATTTCATACAAGGCTCTTACTTTCTTTCGAGCGAGCGCAAAAGATAAAAACCTCGTTGAAGCTGAAATGACTTACTATGGTGTAATCCAAAATATATTTGGATTGGATTATATAAGCTTCAAAGAGGTTGTATTTTACTGTGAATGGGTAAGAGTTGAGGATAAAAATGCTCGTAAAGTTGATCCTGTCGCCAATTTGATCATGGTTGACTTGTCCAAGTTGAAGAGCAACGACCACGTGAGCGATGAGCCGTTTATTTGTGCATTTCAAAAGGTTAAGCAAGTGTTTTACTCGGAGTATATCAACAATGAGCCGTGGTCAATTGTCCAACACGCGCCAAGGCGTCTAAATAGTAGTGTGGATGACTTGGCTGCTCCTACCGAATATCAATCCATTTTTTATGATAACCCGAATTTGAAATAATTTTTCAATTTGTAATAAATATTTCAATTTTTACCGAAACATCCATTTTTAATGCTTTTAATTGATCTGAACTTTATCATTTTCACTCTTCTGTAGTGTGCGTGTGTGGAGAGGAGATTAATACATAAATATTCCAACTACATCTAAGTTTTATTTATACTAATCCATGAATATACGCTTCTTACCTTTAATAGGTGATTAATACATAGTTATTTGGGGTGTCCTATTTGTGGAGAGGAGACTGAATCTCTTCGTCTATCCGAACACTAAGAAATGCCATAATCCTATGGAGCGATGCTCTACAAATTCCTCCCAACCGTTATGTAGCCAAACATCACCAGTTGAAGTTGTCAATTCCACTTTCCATACCCCACCACTTGGAACTTCTAGCAAAACATGGGAGACCATTGAAAGGTGGAATTGACAACTTCAACTGCTGATTTTTGGCTACACAACGGTTGGAAGGAATTTGCAACTCATAACTCCATAGGATTATGGTATTTCTTACTGTTTAGATATGAAGAGAATTATATTTGACACGATTGCCCGGGGTACATTAGTTGGAAGGAGGTGCCATATGAGCTCAAGTTAGCTGTTTGAGTGACATTACAGGTAATGTATTTATATTTATATGTCAATTTCGATTTCGATTTCAATTACGATTTATATTTATCTATATTTGAGGGGCGGATACTAATTTTACTTTATTTCAATTCAGGGGACAGGGAGTGGCCCTAAGGGTAGGCCACATATGCTCTATACTTATGTGGCTATTCGGACGAGAAGGGAAGGATAAGGAGGTGTCCCCAAGCGTCGCGGTACAAAATCTCTTTTCCATGCAAATAGTTTGTAGATTTGAGATAATTGATGGTGATGTTGTTTCTTCTTAAATAGTTTCTATTTTGAATATATATTTGCATTATCTTTAGTTTGTTTGGATATATGATGTTTGGAACAGGTACAACGTTGCTATAACAGGTACAAATATACTGCTGGGCAGTGGCAGTGGCCATACTGCCCAGCAGATTTTTTTTAAATTCTGCCCAGAATTGTCACGGTCATTGACCGTGACACATCCGTGACAAAAAGTTGTCATGGACGTGTCACGGTCAATGGCCGTGACAATTTTTTTAAAAAGGGTCACGACTTTGTCACGGTTATAAACCGTGACAAACGTGTCACGGTCATTGACCGCGACACGACCGTGACAAAAAAAGTTGTCTCGCCTCGAAATGTCACGGTTATTGACATTGACAAGTTGGATTTGTCAAGGTCAATGACCTTGACAATTAGGCAGATTTGGTGTAGTGAAGCTTCGTCGTTAGAACGGTCGAAGTTTCCAAACTTTCGCAATTTGACCCATTAACTTTCTTAATTCACACAAGAGCCATAAAACCAAACTAAACAAAAAGGATGGGAGCTTTTAAATAATAACACTCTTTCTCCTATTAATAAATCTCATGACTATAGGTTACAAAATAGAAGATAAATGCAACATTGGGTAGGGGTATTACAAACTCCCCTCCTCTAGAAATTTCATCCTCGAAATTAGGATAAACGTCTAAAGGAAGAGTTCCAGGAGCTTCTCCCGCATCTTCGACTCACGCTCCTAAGTTGCGCACACCTTGAAATTCCCAAAGAACCTTCACCAACGGAATGACATTGTTATGAAGGATATTCTCCTCGTGGTCCAGAATGGATACCGACCTTGTGGGAAACGTGATGTTCGTAGCCAACTCAATGAGATTCCAATCAATCACATAGCGGGGATCGTGAAGGTACTTCTTTATGATGGACACGTGGAACACATCGTGTATCTGGGACAACTTTGATGGAAATTACGAGGCGTATAAAGATGAGGTGGTGATTCCTTTCTCGCTAAAAATTGTCAAACGAAAGATTAAAGCGATAGAGGTCAAAGACTTCAAGAACTACACTCACGCCTATTGCCGAAAGGATATGACCCGCATCGAGCTTTTTAGCCGTTAGGCTCCGATCACTCCTTGGACCCGTGAGACGTTCCTGTCTTGGTGACTCCCATCTCGCACCAGGGTTGGCAAACCTCATCACGCGTGGAACCATCCTCTATATGAAGAATGATTACAAAATCCACATACGGCACGATATCTTTCTCTAAATTTTTGTTCGACACGACTTCTAAGATAAGCCTGTACAAGTATACTTCGATGAAATCACAAGTGCGGCTCATTGCCCCATCAGTACAACTTCTCTTCCTTATGGTTGATTCATCACATATTAATGCCTCGAAGAGAGGGTTGTTTGATAAAGCTCGAGTGACTAAGCCCATAAATGCCACCTCGGTGGATCGAAGCATAAAAGAAGACCGTAACCTAACCTCTCCTCCAGAACTAATTTTTAAAGATGTTGAGATGGTGAAGGAGGCGAATAAGCGGAGGACACCAAAGAAGACAGAGAAGATGAGGAAGGGGATTTTGACCATGGGGAACAAGAGGAGGATAATCTGACGGGCTCGGATTTCGAGGGAGATTTTGACTAGCGTGCATACGAAATGACGGTAATTAATATCCATATGGATCAAATTGAGTCCCGTTTTGACTGTTTCTTCGCGGAATACTGCCAAGATAGGGATGACTTTCGAGTCGATTACCGTCGCGATACATCCATGATGATGCGGCTCCAAGTCGATCTCTATCGCCTTAGCTTGGGTCCGAGGGCCGACTTGACTTCATACATCATGAATCCATATGCCTGGAATCCCAATGCCCGGTCCCTCCCTTTGAGAATATTTTGGGCATGCACCTTATTATGTAGTTTTATTATTTGTAATTGTTATATCTTTCATGAAACTAGTAATATCTTCTCTCGTTGTGAATAAAAATTTGTGTTTGTGTAGTATAATGTCTTTATTGTATTTTAAATATTATTTGTTTTATATTTCGCGCCCACTTATTTTCTTATTTAGATTTCCATCCTTTATATTGAGGACAATACAAGATCTAAATTTTTTTTTTTGGGGGGGGGGGGGGGGGGGGGCACAAGTGTATCTTTTAAAAACTTCATAAATTTAAAATCCCCCCCAAAATGAAAATTTTAAAAAAATTGTAAAATATATTTTTTTTCAAAATAAGTAAAAGTTGGGGCTAAATTTTTGTTTCAAATCTCAATTTGTAAAAATTCCATGTACTAAGCCAAAATTGATCGAAAATGGAAATTGAATGAAAATTGACGACTTGTACGAACTAATGTGGAGATTTTAACCCGGTGAGATTTTTTGTGCCATTCCACATTTTTGAGTAAATAAACTCGAGTTAAAAATAGCTCAAACTTTCTTTCAGTGGTAAAATCGCTGTAGATATTTAAATCATTGTTTTGATCTGTGATGGGAAAAGAGTGGAAATTATATTTTGAAAATGCGCATAAATGTTTCAAAAATAATTTTTTTATCTCGAGACGCATATGAAAATGTGATTAGTAATTCAGACACATGAAGTTAGGCCATCGTTTGTTCACAAAAAATATTAGCAATAAAAATTCCACAAAAATATCAACTTTTAAAAGTCAAATTGAGCCAAAATTAATATCCCTTCCCTTTGTTAACTCGAAAAACTTAAATTGGTCCGTAGTTATGAATATCGAAAAATTCAGAATTTTAAGTCCCGGGTACAGAAAAGGGGCAGAACAATAGAAAAATGCTCAAAGAAAAAAAATTAAAAATTAGAAAAATAGAAAAAAATGAAATGAAAAAAATTCAAAGAGGGAGAGAGGGAGAAAAATGAGCAAAAGCCCGAAAAAGTATGGATGGACCTTCACAAGAAAATTTTTCATCTCCAAAAAATTCCGAAATTTCCATTAGTTCCCAAAATATCTTAAACCGAAGAAGTCCTAACTAAGTGCGAATAATGAAATCAATCACCACATGGAGAGCTAAAAATACAAAAATATAATGAAGAGATAAAATGGTGTGAATAAAGAATAATGTTTTCCTATTTTCCAATGACCGTAATCCATTCATGACATCTTTTCACCCTAAAGTTTATGTCTTTCAATTTGTGTGCGTGAACTTGTATCCATTAAATTTACTCTTAATTTCACATATCCCGAGAGAAAAATCCACTATTCGAGTGATTCGTTTGTGAGTGCATCCCGTGAGAAATTGAATTAAAGCAAATTTTTAAAAAGTAACGTAATGATCAATCGATAGAAGTTAGCGGTTAATTTTTCGGCTTCGCAGACACACATTATGAATTGAGAGTTATCAAACAAAAAAAGTTATGATTATTTTTATGAAATTTAAATTATACGTTTTTAATTATATTGATTTTCCTTTAAGTCGTACCATGTGGTACAAAATGAATTTTGTGGGTAAATTTACAGCAAATCCTCATGAGACACCACCGTCTTACCGGGGAAACCTAGGGGTTTAACAACTTGTTGCATACACTAAATGCAATCGCGTGCCCGTAAAAAAGTGTTTTATACCATAGTTGATAATTACTATTGATAGACCCTATTTTTTATTCGTTCACATTGCTCGGGACTAGCAATATTCTAAGTTAGGAGGTTTGCTTCGGGATGAATGTTCCATATTTATCCGTCTAATTTTGTTATTTTTATGGTACCGAACATCAAATTTATCCCTAATTTATCTCATATTTATTGAAACGAACCTTTTTGGCTATTATTTCATGTTTTTTGAATTTCTCACGTATTTTATAGGTTAATCATGCAATTGGACGGAAGAGAAGAGCCAAAACAATGAAAACTATGTGAGAAAGGGAAGTTAAGGTCAAAATGGAATAATTTTTAGCCATAACTCGAAGAAGGATTTAATATAAAAATTGAATATCTTGACTTCACGAGAACATAGGAAGAAAAAACATCTCAATCCGAGTTACGGTGAAGAAGTTATGGTAATTTGAATTTGAAGAAAAGTTCAACGGGTAAAATTGTAAATAAAGGAAAGAAGAAAGTTAAAGTGCAATTAGCAAGCCCAGAGACCGAACCGGTTCGGTTCTTGGAGCGAACCGGTTCACTTAGCCTTGAGGTTTCGATCCTAGGGTTTGGTTTGGTCTGAGGGTTTGATTTCCAGCGAGATTTTTTTATCCTTTCTTAATTTTTAGTTAGAGATGTTAAAGTAAATGTTTAACACTTTGGCCATTTTGGGGCACTTGTATAAGACATTTAAGAGTCTTAATATTGATACTTTACATTTTTTTAGGCAAGGAATTAATCATTATTCATTAGAAAATGAAGAATTAACATTGGCATATCAAATTAATTGAAGTCTTGCAATTTTTCGTTAGTATTGCTTTGGTATGAAGTCTTATTCTTGCAACTTTGTTTGTTTATAATTGGTATAAATTTCTCAACTCTCTCTTCTTGTTATTTAATTATGAATACTTGCATGATGAAGATGATTAGTGTCATATTCAATTCCATGTCTAGCTAAGCTATTTGTGGGTTGGGGAACATGAACCTAGCCTAGAGTTTTCAACGTTAAATGAAAAATTCAATATAATTAAATAATTAATTCATCGAGTTTAATACGTTAATCGAGACTAATATTGTAGGCCTCTTAATTTAATTTTTTAAAAGTAACCACAGTGTTTGAGGATGCATTATATGTGTCAGTAAATTTATCATTCGCGCTAATTAATTTGTTGATCAATTTCGCGCGAGTTAACTCCCAAACATAATTGGTGCTTCGAATTAGTCTGGGATGTTATTTTAATTAATGAATTATTTTTATAAAATTTTATATTTATCGAAGATACTATTCAGTTTGTGGGATTGGATCCCAACCTCATTTTTCCAAAAGTGTTTTAAAACAAAAAATTCCAGTCTTTGCTTTAAGTATTTAAATTTTCACTTGCGTAGCTTAATTTTCCTCGATAATTAAAAATTCTTCAAAGTACAAAATCATCACATTTTTCCCGTTAGCGACCTATTCCCTGAGGATTTGACCTCGTCTTACCGGACTTATTACTTAAGCGATCGTCTTGCACTTGAGTCGTAGGTACACACGTAGCACACACTTTTTGCTGCTCGTGATTAATCTATGATCTCATGTTACTAGGTAGATTGATTGTATTTCACATATCCTGTTTTTATGCTTAATTATAGATACCATCCATATTCTAGCATTACCTTTTGAGATTCATATTGTTATTCACATGTATATGTTCATTTTACATTCTCATGGTATAGCTTTGGTAGTTCGCATGCTTTGTTAGCTTTTGATTTGCTAGTTTCTCTTTTCCATTATGACTTTGTTGTGTTTTTATGCTATACTAGTTATCTGTGATAGCTTCTTATCTTTGGACTCTTTCGTGTCAAAAAGGGGAAGAAAATTTTATTTCTTTTATTCGTCCATTGTGTAAAAGGGGGGAGTATGTTTATCTTTGACTTTGTTATAAATAGAGAGAAATATCTATGATATGGGGAGTTAACCCATAAGGGGAGCCTTTGATTGTTTATTGGGATATGTTATATAGGGGGAACTTTATTACATTGTGTTATCATTGATATTGGATGATGGCGCTTCATATCTCACATGTTCACATGTTCTATTTCATTTATATCACATAGATCAGAGGATTCCCTAGCAGGGAGAGTTTCTCTTTATGCATAGTATTGCCTACGTGATGCTTTTTGTTATTTCATGTATTTTTCAGGTATATATGTGTTGATTCCCACTCCGACCCATTGTTCAGACACAACTATTAATGTGTCGTTGGTCTATTGAATTGATTTGTTCCTTACTCTCTTCTAATCTCATTATATGGCTAATGGGGTGTGAGTTTGGTAAGGTTAATCAAAGCTATTTTGGGTTTGGGAGGTTTTTCCACAGAATAGCCAAAGAGGGAGATTGAAAATATAATTTTCTATCACATATATTAGTTGGATTATTCTCGTGTCAAAAATTTAAGTCGTTTGAGTTATTCGAATCACATAGACTTGATATGACTGAGTGAGACATGTTCATTGTCTTAGATGGAACTTTGAAGATTGAAGATCATAAAAGTCATTTATTAAATCACAAGACTTCCGTTGTTGCACACTTGATCTGAATACTACATCCTTTATTGTAGTTTTATGAATTGTTTATGTCTAACACGTACGTGCACAATGTTTTAAAAATGTGTGAGTTGTTTTAAAATTTGGATCGAAAAGTGTATTTTTGAGTTAGAGGTTTGGGAATTTTTTTTGGGAGTTGACCATTTTGACTTGGTGTTGTTAAAGTCTTTTGAAATGTATTTTTGCCTCTAACCGTTGGCACAACCCAGTAATAGAGTCGTGCGCACGGCCCCACTCGTATGACCATCATTTAGTCCCATGCGCATGGTTATGCATCGAGGTCAGCACTGTCTGACTTCGTGCGCACGACAAAATTTAATCAAGCACACAACGGAGTTGGATTTTGATTTTTTTATGAATAGGTCATGTTTCCTCCCATTTCATTTAAACTGAAAGTTATACAATTGAAAAACCTATTTGAGCATATTTTTGCAGTTGAGAACTATTTTTTTCCCTTTTACACAAAATTCACTTGTTGCTCAAAAACTATTTCAAACATAGATCTATGTCTTAATCTCAGTGTTTCGTAAGTGAATTGAGAGTGATTTTGATCAGATTGTCATTAGCTTATTACAATTCAACAATCTACTTTTGACTTATTATGTGTAACACCCCGTATTTTTGACGATTTAAATAATTATGTGATTAATTATTATTATGGGAATAAGTATGCGATTAATTATTGTTATTGGATTAATTAAATTAAAATGTGAGAAATTAATTTGTTATTAATCCGGATTAAAATAATTATTAATTAGCGTGCCAAGGGTTAATACTTATTGTTGAGAATTATTGAATATTACTGTGTGATATGTAATACTGAATTATAATACTTGATAAATTGTCGAAAGTGAGAAATACGGCAGTTTGATAATTTAAGTCTGACATGCGTGTGAGTCGTGTCGGGACTAATTGAATAGAATAAAAAGAGAATTTATTTTTATTAACTCGTATGGTCATTTCGAGTGCACCGTTGAGTCCTGAAGGGTCTAGATAGTCAAAATTGTATACCCGGGTGTTTAGTTTGGGTCCCGGGGCAATTTTAGGCCTAACCGGCGTCCCGAGAGGGCATTATGGTAAATTGTATTTTTGGGTGGAATTAATGGACGAAAATTAAGAATTATTTTTATCAGCCTAAAGAAGTCCATTAGGGTTGAGAGTTGGAAAAGAAAAGAACGGCCATAGAAAGTGTGGGGGAGAACCAAACTCCAACAGAAAAGGGACAAGATAACACCACCTTGCACAACCGAGACCACCACCATGTAGATCGAGAAGAGAGGAACGCGTATGTACCAACATTACCAACGAATCAGACCGTCATATTCGAGGCTAGTGTTTATTACTTTCTTTCTTTTAGCAATAATCATGCTCATGTTAGTGTAGGTGAAATTAATCATGATTTACATATGAATTGGGTGAAAATTGGAGATTTAAATTATGATTAAGGATTGGTTTAATTAGTGGTTGAAATTCCTTCATATATGTAGAGGATTAATCACGGAATCGGATTATATATTGATGAACGAATCTGGGTTGATTAGGTTCCGTAATTGAAAATTTGAAAACTAGGGTTCATATGAAATGATTTGGGGATTTTATATAATTATGATGATTTATGACGAATTAATAATCCTAGGAGGTTAGGAATGATTTATAACCTGTTAGGGTTGATGGGTATTGACGATGAGGTATTGGGTGTTGAATCTTAGAGGTTTATAGGTTCATAAATGGTGGAAAAACGCAAAATTCTGGGAAAGAAGACGAACAGTGACATCTCGCGCGATCTCGCGCGAAGTCGTTCGAGCGAGATGGCATCTCATGCGAAGTCGCTCGAACGACATGTGGAAGTCGTTCAAATGACAACCCTTCTAGTTCGAGCGACAGAGGGAATTTTTGGGGATTTTCTCAAATCCAGTTTTGAGTTTGCCGGTTTATTGGAGTGAGAGAAATTGCCAAATAGTAAATTCAAATAGGACAGAATTTCGAGAAAAGTATGGGAGAATTAATACTTTAATTATTTCGGTATAGAGAGAATGTACCTTGGAGATTACGAGAGAGATAATAATTTAAATATTTATACTATACGTAGTGATGAGGTTAAAATACGTATGAGGAGTATGTATGTAGATTGGAGAAATACCTATAAATTATAATAGGATGTGTGTATGCCTATTATGTGATATTATTGTCAAGAGCACTAATGGGTGATAACCCGGGGGTGCAAGAACCTTATAATTAAACGCACTAATGAGTGATAACTTGGGGGTGCAGAAACTCTATTGTTAAGTTTACTAATGGGTGATAACCCGGGGGTACAAGGATGATTATTGTTAGGCGCACTAATGGGTGATAACCCGGGGGTGCTGAAATATTATCGATAGGTACATTAATGGGTGATAACCTGGGGATGCAAGATTCTATTATTAGACGCACTAATGGGTGATAACCCAGGGGTGCTGAATTATTATTAATAAGTGCATTAATGGGTGCTAACCCGGGGATGCAGGATTTTTTGGATAGGTGCACTAATGGGTCTTAGCCCGAGGGTGCAGGATTAGTATATATATATGTATAGGGATGATGTGACTATATATATATATATATGAGAACTTGTGAATATTTCTACTGTGTGAAATTAGTAGACTTGGTAATAATAATAATCATTACATTGCACTAAGTGGTCTTAACCTAAGGGTGCAGGAATAGTCTATATATATAGGGATGATGAGACTATATATATGTACAAGTGTACTTGGGAAACTTTCTACTTTGTGAAACTAGTGGATAAAATGGAAATGAGAAGTAAAATAATCTTAGTGGATAAAAGATTAGCCATTCAAATGGTGAATAATGAAACTTAGTATGTGAGATAAACTATCTGAATAACGTATTGTATGGGCGATACAGGAATACTACTAGTGAGCATAGTTAGTATTAGTATGATTTCTGACTAGTTAGACTGGGAGGTATAACTAGGGGGAGATTAGATGTATGCTAGGCGTGCACAATAGACGAGAGGTGAGAAACTCATGTGAGAGTTCGATAACTAACATGCGTATAAGACTTGTTTTAAGAACCAATTTTAAATACTTGCTAAATCATTTTTACACCTCGGGCTCTGACCCGTTTCTTGTATTTCTCCTCTCTTTTTCTATATATATATATGTATTAGTACAGGTGCCTAGCCACAGGGACACCCGTTCTAGATAGTTGGATGGTTTACCGAGCTGCAACTGTTGTGGAAGTTGGGGTCATTGAAATTAGACGCTTCTCTCATTTTATTCAGTTCCTAGTTCAGATACTTCAGTTCGGGCATGTGTCGCCCATCCTCATTAGCGGGATTGTACTCAGTTCCTTTGTAGTTCTTTTCTGTTGGATTGAGTATTTATTTTGGTTTTGTTTGTGACTTTGAACTGGAATATTTTATCCAGTCTTAATTATTCAATATTTAATTCAATCGGCATTCATTTCTTGTGTGTGGTTTACAATTCAATGTTCAGAAATTAATTGAATTAATTGATTTCAAATTAAATTGGGAAATGTTTTGACACTAGCTTAATTAAATGTTAGGTAATTAATTGGATTTAAGTTTTCGACAGTGATGTTAAGAATGAACCAACCGAACATTCTGTTATAAATTTTATAAAGGACTGATCACCCGATATTTAATTGGGCGGGGTGTCACATTATGATCTCATACTCTTAGATCTAATAGTGGATGCACTTTGATTAATTGGAGGAGTTGAAGTGCATCGTTGATTCTGAGGAGGATATTGGAGTTTCTCATTCGTATCGTGGAGCTCGGTGTTAGTTTCTATCATCTACGGGGAAAAGTTTCAAGGTCTGTAGGTAACACACAATAGTGCTTATGCGAAGAGGTATCTTCTACCTTGTAAAATATAATTTCAAGTAGAAATAGAAATTGGAGTGTCGAGATTTTTTTACCCCTTAGTAGGCGTTTTTTCTCGTAAAATCTGTGTTGTGAAAGCTTGTGATTATTTTTACTAAATTGCACACTTTGGATCACACATACCATTCAAATCTAGTGTAACGGCTTAAAATTGAATTAGGTATTTTGGTTCTGGTTTTCTCATCTAGACTTGTCCAATTTCCTTGATGTGTGAGTTATTCAAGACATACTTTAATCACTTTGATAAAACATGTGTTAGGTGATTTGAATTTGCAGGCTAAATCATTGAATTTCAAAATTTGACCATAAGATACTGTCAAACCTATTCACCTACCCACCCCTCTAGGTTTGTTGTAGGTTAAACACTTGCGTTTATAATATACATACTTAGACTTAATCATTACTAGCATAAACGTTCAAATAGTTGGTATATGGTATCGGCATGCGATGAGTATTTGATCAACCTTATTAAACTGGTGGTAGTTTTCATGAGGGGGTATCCATTATTTTGTACATTATGCACACTGTACTCTTTTCCCTTCATCTATGTTTTGTTCCACTGGGTTTTCTGACAAAGTATTAATGAGGCAGTATATAACACTTGATGGACACTATTTTTGAGTATCCAATGGGAGATGTTATAAATGTGGAGGTATCAAACATATGTGGATACTCATAATACACTATAAAGCTAGAAGTACAAGAAAGCATGCTATAAGCATGAGGTGTCAAGCATCTAAAGTTGGAAGCACGATAATGACATGTTAGAAGTATGAGGTGTCAACATGGGCGGAGCTACACTAGGACGAGTGGGTGCGGAGGCACCCACTGAAATTTTGAGATTTCTGATTTTTTTTATACCTTTGTGTAATAACTTAATTGTTGAGGTGAAACTGTTAATTTCTGAAACCTTAATCATTTATATGAAAGAAACCTGCATTTCTTTAATGGAAAATAAATACTAGGGAGATCCACTTCGTGGACACATTTCGTGGACACACTGCATTAAAATCTTATACCTTATTGTTTTGGGTCCCGCCAGGGCATCAACCAATGCAATAAATACTTGTACATATTTTTGTCTTATTCACGGGTCCACGAAATGTGTCCACAAAGTGGGTCTCCCTAGCATTACTCTTCTTTAATAGCCAGCTGGCCCTATTTTCCAAGAGAACTCTTCTTCTTTCTCTCCCTCGAAGAACAAAGCTTCTTAACCTCCTTAACCATCCATTATCCAGATCTTGCTCACCATTATCCACATAAAAGGTAAGTTAACTTTTATATTTCTGATTTTTTTTTTCCAGACGGCCATTAGATTTGTTAGATTTGTTAGACTAATAATTTTTTTTTCTTCGGGCCATTAGATTTCATTTCTTAATTCTGTTATACTAATAATGTTAGACCATTATGTTAGATTTGTTAGGCTGATTTATTTGACTTTTCTAGTTTGGAACTTTAGACTTTTATAATTTGGAACAAAGCTTAAGATTAATTCTTTTAATATACATATTTATTAGCTGATTTATGTTAGATTAAATTTATTAGACTTTTTATTGATTTATGTTAGCTGATTTATGAATATTAATGCATGATTTTTTTGTTGAAATTTTCTTTAGTACTAGATTTATGCCCAAAAAAGTAAAAATAGCTTCAAAAAATTCGCCTCTGGGGCTCCCGCCCCCGAACCCCCGGGAATCATCACACACTTTCGCACCCACTCACTAATAATCCTGGCTCCGCCACTGGGTGTCAAGCATGCAAAGTAGAAGCGCGACAATGGAAAACGACAAGCATGACACATCAAAGCTACAAGCACGACAAAGCAAAGGTAACTGTTGACTCACCATGCTGACATACGAACTTGTGTTTACCTATAAATATTCTTTCTTGTTTGTACTTTAAAATATAATTATAAAATCAATACAATACAATTTTAAAGATTTTGATTCATATTTGTGTTCAAGTTCCATTTCATTCAACACAAACAACCCCATAAAACTGTTTTAGATCTAGCGTTACAATTGAGAATTACATTGTTTTTAATACGAGACTTCAGTTCACATGAATTTGATCCAGGCATCCGTGATGATTTTTAGAGATTCCACCATGTTACTCTCTGCTTGTGTTTCCGGGTTCCTAGTTCAGTATCGTATCTAATTTTTACTAAATTCTGTGTTTTTTATTTTCTATATTGGTTTGTGCTATCAGTAATATAAATATGCAACATGTAATATCACTCGTAACATATCAGTATCATAAAAATAAAGCTTCCTATTACTTTAGGTACATATTATTCTCAAGTGGTCAAATCGAGAAGAGTCAAATAAACAACTTTAAAATATTTAAGCGCCAATCCCAACTACCAGTCACAACAACTCCAATGACGCATGTGTCTCATATTAAAATGTACAGGTTACAACTAAAAAGTTGCACCATGTATCCATCATAATTCTGCTCCACAGAATAAAACCCAGGCAGCCAACTACCATTCTTAGGTCGTTGTGAATAATTACAGTTGGATGGATATGAATATAAATCATTGAATATATAGAGTTGTCTAACTATCTTTATATTATTTTTAAGAAGTTACATAATAATTTGGCCCCCAAAATGGCCATTTCTAATGTTTTTCCAATCACATTTTCTCTGTCTAGTCCAATTTTCAACACCAGCACAGTTATCGCCATTACAGTGTTCGTAACACTACTTTGTGCTTGCATAGTGATTGGTCACCTTCTTGAAGAGAATCGTTGGGCTAATGAATCTATTACTGCTCTTCTTTTGGTTAGTTACACTATTAATTTTTATCTCATTTGTTAATGAACCTACTTTTGTTTTGGTATCTAATGATTGATGGCGGTGGTGGGAATAGGGTCTCGTGTCTGGAGGTGTGGTATTGTTTGTAAGCAAAGGGAAAAGCTCGCAAATACTAGTGTTCAATGAAGAGTTGTTCTTTATTTATTTGTTGCCTCCAATCATTTTTAATGCTGGGTAAGATTTACATCATTTTCCCTCTCTATATGTATGAATATTGAGAATATAAATTTGTGACCCTACCCAAATGAGAATTAACATGATAAACATTTATGACTCAATAATTGACCCCACAATTATTTATTTGTTTTTTTAAGAAAATGACGAGGGAAGCAACTATATTTGACTCTAAATTCTAAGGGGTCATTTGTTTTTACCTCATCTTTATTTTGAAAAACTTTCATCTCACTCCCAACATTTTTTATCAAATACATTCAAGTCATCCAGTAGGTGGGGTGAATTTTTATCCTGTTTTTCGTCCCATTTTGTATTTACTGTTTTTTCTTCATTTTTCTTCATCCCAGTTTTTTTATGGGAGTTTTAGGAAAAGGTCCCCATAGTATTCAAAGTGTATAAAAATAGGACACTCCATATATTTTTATAAATATAGTCCCTGTACTAAAATTATCATGAAAAATGGTGAAAAATAGTGTCGCTGGCGCAGACCAAAAAAATAAAGATATTGTACCACAGGGACTAGATTTATAAACTTGAAAAACATTGTCCTAAAAATTCAAATATAGGAAGGAACATGACATTTACCTTAATTCTCTATTTTTTTATTTTACAAAATAATAACTATTTCTTTCGGTCTTTTTTTAGCCCTGCTTTTTATAAGAAAAAACTGTTTTTCCCCCTATTTTTCCTTCCATTTTTAAGTAAACATAAAAAAAAATGTTTTTGTATGACATAGACAAAAGGATCAGAGAAAGGAGTTTACATGGGGTGTGAAGAATGCGTTAGAAAGGGCATTTTATAACATATAAAGTAGTTTGGTAGTTGTACATGGACGGGGTGAGTTGATGGAATAAGTGGGTGCAAACAAAAACTCCCTTTGTTTTTAGGGTCAGAATGTCTAGTAACTCAAGATAAATAACTATTATATATTTAAAGTAAGATGTTTTTTGTTTAATAAAAATCCCTTAACACATAAACCTATGTCCTTTATGAACTAATGTCCGCGCTAGCGGCACCCCACCCCCGCCAGTGTCGGAAGCCAGCAACCGGAGACGACTCGGCTGCAACCAATTTGGCAGAAGGGGAGAAGAAAGGGTAGATCAGGGATATGAGCGGTTTAATTATTTAATAAATAATATTTCATGGGTTTGTTGTTAAATCCTTCTTGTTTTTACCTCTTTAAGTCGAAATCACTTAATTAACTCAAAAGACAAATATTTGCCTTTGAATAGTTAAGAGGTCGACTTGCCTTTAAATCTGAATTTGAATTTGACTAAATGTATTAATTATATTTATTCAAATATATGACAAAATTCAGATTTCAAACAACGAGATTTAGATTTCAAATTACATATTCAGATAAAAAAAGAACGCAACCTACATACTTCTATGCAGAGGTTTATTCAAACATCAAACAAAACATAGTTCTAGGCATTCTTGTGGGGAAACTTGTGGGAAGGAAGTTCTAGGTGCGGGGATGTGTGTAAATAGGATCTTTGCATTCATGCTGTGCCCTGCAATGCCACCCTTGCCCATACCCTCCTTATAAGGCTTTTGATTTCCTACAATTGTGCCTTTGTAGGAAGGAAGTACTTACCACAAGATGCTCTAATCCAAACTATGTTCTAACATGCAGACAACCCTATGATATGCTTGTGAGACTGTGATCAACGCCATTTGTTTATGGAAGAAGATGAATGACATGATTGTGAAATATTTCCCTTCAGATTCGATGCACCAACAATCATGGCGCCAATATAAAATTAGTTTCATTACTTTTATCTGAAATTATGGGGTGGTGCAATTAGGGCGTGTTTGATAAATAAAATGGAAAATAATCGCTAAGAGTCAATTTCCATGGAATTGAAAACTTGGAAATATTTTTTCATGGAAAAAATTTGTTGGTGTTGTTTGATTGCAATTATTTTTCAGGTGGAAAATGTTCTATTTTCCATCTTTTATGTGTTTGATTTCCAATATTTTTCATGGAAAAAAAGTAGAAAATATATATAAAAAACAGAAAATTAATAAAAATCCCAAAAAATTAATAAAAATAACCAGAAAATAAATATTAATCCCATAATGAATTTTAAAAAAACAAATATAAAAAAATAGAAAAAATGTATTAAGATTATTAAGAAAAAATAAAAAATGAATAAAAAGCAAACCCACCACGACCCCCTCCCCCACCCCAACCCCCAACTGTTATGTCCCCCCTTGTCGCCAAGTCTGTTTTTTTTTTTGTTTTTTTTATTCTCTTGTTTTTTTTAAATATTTGCATTTTTATTAGTTTTCTAGGGTATTTATTCATTTCCATTTTTTTAAAAAAATTTTGAGCGCTTTTATATATTCTTTTAGTTTTTTTTTCTTAATTAATGAATTTCTAACTTTTAAATAAATTTTTGGGTTTTTTTAAATTAATTCAGGGGTTATTATTTATTTTCTATTTTTTACTCATTTTCTGTATTTTTTTCATCATTTTTTTAATTATGTTTTTCTGACCTTTTTTGTTATTTTCTGGTGTTTTTTATATTAATGCAGGGACTAATATTTATTTTATGCAATTCTTTTCATTTTCTGTATTTTTTAAATTTTCTAAGCATTTTTTTTAGTTTTCTGTTATTTATTTTCTTAATTATTAAGTTTCCTAATTTTTAATAATTTTTGTGGGTGTTTTTTAAATTACTTCCGGGGTTAATATTTATTTTCTTTTTTTATCTATTATTTTTGGGGTTTTATTCATTTTCTGTATTTTTTTCATTATTTTTGGGGTTTTATTCATTTTCTGAATTTTTTTCATTATTTTTGGGGTTTTATTCACTTCTTGTATTTTTTATCATTATTTTTGGGTTTTATTCACTTTCACGATTTTTTTCATTATTTTTGGGTTTTTCTTCATTTTTGGATTTTTTTCATCATTTTTGGGATTTTATTCACTTTTTGAAATTTTTTCATTTTTATGGGTTTTTATTCACTTTCTGGATTTTTTTCATTATTTTTGGGGTTTTATTCATTTTCTGGATTTTTTCATTATTTTTGGGGTTTTATTCATTTTCTGGATTTTTTTCATTATTTTAGGGGTTTTATTCACTTTCTGGATTTTTTTCATTATTTTGGGGGTTTTATTCATTTCTGGATTTTTTTCATTATTTTGGGGGTTTATTCACTTTTTGTATTTTTTAAATTAGTTTTGGGTTTTTATTCACTTTCTGAATTTTTTTTTATTCACTTTTTTTTCTTCATTTTTTTGGGGTTTTATTCATTTTCTGGATTTTTTTCATTTTGGGGTGGTTTTATTCACTTTTTGTATTTTGTTAATTATTTTTGGATATTTATTCACTTATTGTTTTTTTTCCATTATTTTTGGGCTTTTATTCATTTTCTGGATTTGTTTTTCATTTTTTGGGAGTTTTATTCACTTTCTGTATTTTTTTCATTATTTTTGGGTTTTTATTCATTTTCTTGATTTTTTATCTTTTTTTTTTGTGTGTCAATTATTTTCCCTAGAAAATGAATAACAAGGTGGGAGGAGGTTTTTTAATTCCACATTTTATGAAAAAAGTGGTTATGTGACTTGTTTTAAGGAAATCAATTTCATGGATTTTTTTTTTTATCAAATATTTAAAAGATGGAAATTGACTTCATATATTGTATTTTTCATGAAAAATTAGTGTTATTAAACACACCCTTAATGTTACGTGTTCTTTGTACATTTATACCCATATTATGCAAAATTAAGAACTTATTCAATCTTTTTTACATTCATGGATTCGTAATGTAGGATGGATTCTGAAATTGGATTGATTCTTAATTTATCATGGGAATCTGCATATAAAATTTTATATAAAGATAAAAACATCCATTGAAAAATATCTAATTACTAACCGTACGATTTCTTAATTTCCCATGACAATTCTGAACTAAAAATCGTATTATAATCAAATAACTCAACCTTAATTGGGAAGTTTTGGGCTCAATTGAAACAATATGCCGTTTAGATAATGTGCCAACGGAAGTCACTAAAGTACTATACAACCAAAATTGTATAGTGACGGGGAATCATGGGTGCTTGAAATTCCACTTGTTGCAATTTTATTTTATTATCATTTTCTATTTTATCAGATTATTGATGTTGGGTTTTGGTTTTCGCTTGAATTTAGAGTGCCCTTATTGAAGTTGATGATATATGATGTTGTCAAATATGTTTGAAAGGGGGCTCCTGTTGTGAATTTTTTTAATAATTATTTTTGTATTGTGGTGAAAATGAGCTGTTAAGTATTTGACAATTGAATCGATTTCCAGTTTCCAGGTCAAGAAAAAGCAATTCTTTAAAAACTTCTCAACAATCTTGCTGTTTGGTATATTTGGTACAATCATATCGTTCTGCCTCGTATCGCTTGGTAAGAATTGCAGTATGTAATACTTATTTGCTGTTGGTTTTTCCTTATACCATCAAATAGATATGATTACTCAGTATCATGTTTTCCGCCATTCCTCAATTTCAGTTACTTTAAGCTCACTTTGTACCTTTTTTAATGTCTGTGAAAGACTAACCCCACAACAATAACAATCTTAATAATAATAACAACAACAAACAACAGCACCAGCAGCGGCTCAACAACAACAATAATCTTAATAATGATAAAATGCAAGAAACCCCTAAATTATCGTTTTGTTTGCATATATCCCATGTGTTGCAAATAACACCCTTTACTATGAAAACGTAGTAAATACTTCCTTATGTGTGGCTAAACTCTTTTTAAGCGACACATGGGAAGAAAATTGCAAACGAATAGAATAGTTCAGGGAGTTTTCTGCAAAATTAATAATATGAGGTGTTCGCATCTAATGTGATAATAGTACACGAACCTAATTATTATTATTATTGTTATTATTATTATTATTATTATTATTATTATTATTGTTGTTGTTGTTATATTATCTAGTTCCTCCCAAGTTGTAGCTAAGGATATTTTTGTAAGAATTTTGCTTGGATGTTCGTATGACAATAGATGCAACTCACATAATTCTTCTCGGATCCTTCTCCCCATCACAATTTACACATGAAGAGGGGATAAGGACAATACAGTTGATAAACTCAATCAACTCTTTGTGCACGCGCACATGCATCGAGTTTTCACTTTGTTATCATACAATATAATCCATCGGGTAGAGAAGTGACAGTCGTGATAATGTGCAAAAAATTGATTGGATGAACATATATCCATGGGATTTGCAAATATGCCCTTAGAACATTTCCAAGGGGTATGCAAAATACCTTTTTGGTGAATGCTGAATTGTGTTGTCAAAAGTCCTTTTGTCGTGCAAAATGGAAAAGAAATATGTATGGTTAAGCCAGGCAAAACTCACTTTTTCGCAGAAGTTGAAGTGACATAGTGAGTGTTTTTCTTCTACTTTTTATAATTTCTCCCGTGGCTCAGCACTTGGAAGTGCCGCATGAAGTTTCTGCAGAACTTGAAGTGCCATGCCACCAAGGAATATGACGGTTACGCCTGGGGCATATCTTTCCTTTGCATATTGAAAAATGCAACATGTTATTTTCATCCTAAATGGCAATCAGTGTTCTAAAAACTGGCCTACGCAGCTACGCCTAAGTGTTAGAAGGTGGTTGGGGGCCTCGCTGAGCCTTAATCGGCAGAAAAAATAGAGTAGAGTAATTAGGCCGAACCTAAGCGGGAATCGGACTGGCCCGGCTTGGAGAGTTTTTTTTTAATCAAATGATAAGTTAATGTCTTTTTAGTTTATCAATATTTTATATTAGTTGATCAGCAAATTTGCTCTTTATTTTTTTGACCTGTTACTGACTTCTTGTCTTTTTAGAATGTGCTAATTGATCAGTATTTTTGCATGCTATTTTGAATTATGAAAATGTTCAATTGGAGAACTTGTATGCATTATATTAAGTAAACTTCGATTTATTGTAAATTTATATTCAAAACAATTTTTTTTATGTTTTAATTATTTTAAATGTTTAGTTGAAGAGGTTTTTAAAAAAAACTGTGTAGCTCTTTCTGGAACATTGGTGGCAATAGGTTTTTAAATGTTTAGTGAACCAAATTTAACTCTGAACAAGTGAAAATTCCTTTAACCATTTTACTTGTCACCTAACTGAAAAATATTTCAGCCCGAACTAAACACAGACTTGAGTTATCACTCTCATCCTCCTTATTGTAGGATGAGCAATATCTAATATCAGTGTTGTTTCTATGAAACTTTGTAGGTGCCTTTTTGCTATTTAAAAGGATTGGATTGACATCTTTGAATGCTCAAGATTACCTAGGTAATAATATTAGTAATAAATTTGATTTTTTATACTCGTAAATTTCATATTTTTATATTTCCCACATGATCCCCGTATTTTTGCAGCTATTGGTGCAATTTTGTCTGCAACAGACTCAGTTTGCACATTACAGGTAGATCCACAAATCTTGCTCTAAAACATGGTGAGCGGTACCTATCCACCACAATTGACACGTCCAATCAATATAAGATCTTTTTTCTAATGTTAAGGTCCTCAATCAAGAAGAAACACCCTTCCTTTACAGTGTTGTATTCGGGGAGGGAGTAGTGAATGATGCTACCTCGATTGTGCTATTCAATGCAGTCCAATCACTCGACTTCAGCAACATCGATGTCTTCACAGCCTTAAAATTGTTGGGGACTTTCCTATACCTCTTCTTCACTAGCACTGTTCTTGGTATAGCAGTAAGTGCAATCCCTCAACTGTTTTAGTTATATCAGCAAAGTTTGAAAAAATAATTGTTTTAGTTAATACACAGTATATTATGGAGAGCATATAATTCATAATCATGTTGATTATTGTGATATAATGTTTTATTCCTTCCCAAATTTAATAATATATGTACACAAATTTTAATAATATTTTTATAAAAGTATTAGCACTTATTTCTTTCCTAATTGATTAAAATATATGCACATACTTTTATTGATTAGCACTTGTTAATCAAGTTGTACATAAGTTTATAGTACAAGCAAGTGCGCATACTTTTAAGAGAATCCATCCTACTTTTATAGTACAACCAAGCCACTTATCTTTTTCTCCACTCTTTTTCCAACTTCTCATAAAAATGCACTATTTTTCAATCTTTTTTAACTTTGCAATCAAACTCACCCTATGTTTAGGTACTATAGGATTCCTCTCAACCATTTTCATTTTTTTTAGTGGATCACAAAATCACAACTTGTCAAAGCCACGTGCCTAACCCAATCCTTTGTGTTTCTAATCCAGCATCTGTCTGCTGAGACTCAAATTCTATTATACATAGCATACTGAATTTGAATTGTGTTAATTAATGGAACTCATCATTATCTAACTTTCCCTATGTGGAAATATCTCAGGTGGGTCTTTTGAGTGCTTTTGGCATAAAGACGCTTTACTTTGGAAGGTACAATCTAGTGCTCTACCTTTTCATCCCATCATCCGGTGTTGCATTTTCCTCTAAGAGTGTGTTCGATTACAAAGTTGGAACATTATTGAAAAATAGTTCATTTTTATAAGAAGTTGAAAAATGAGTGGAAAAGGATATGAGTGATTTGGTCTTTTGGAGTTTTCCATAGAATTCAAATTATTGGGGGGTTGGCAAGAATTGTTCTCCATGGAATATGATAATACCTTGGAGCACTTTTTCAAACTTATAACTATTGTTTTCATAGCATGTATTTGAAATCAAGCACCACAAAAGTAAAAAATGAACTAAAATAAGTATTTCCTTGGAAAACAAATTAATGTAAATCAAATAGACCCTAAAATGTTTAGTATCTTTGTATGCTTGAAGATTTAGAGTTTATTTGACAAATAATTTGTATCAAGGTGTTGAATGCTTACTGTTACATTCTTTTAGCAATCATAGATCTTTGAGATAAGTTTATTTTTTGTGATTCCTTTAACTAGGAGCGGATATAAAGGAAAGGAACCAAAACTTCTAATATAGTGGAAAAGGAAAAGTAACAACATTTAATCTTTAAAAGATAAGTTACATGAAGAAATATAACTAACAGAAGCATGTACCTCCATTCACAAACTTGAACTAGGTATATTTTTTCTATCTCCTTGTATGACAGTTGAGTCTGAGTCACCTAACAATTTTTTTCTCTACTACTTGAAATATAAATCAATAGTATGTGGTATAGAATACAGTAGCAACTTTGAACTGGGGAGTAAGAACACGTGGCAGAGAAAATTATTGTAATTATTTCATTTGAATCATATATTTATTAAAGCTAAAATAGTAAATATATAGATAGAAAGCAACTATGAATTCACGAGGATTCTGAGAAGTATTAAGAAAATGCTTTTTTTTTTTTTTTGTAAGAGTAAACTGATGTGAATCAGGGACGTGGTCGTCATTTTATTATTTTTTTAGTATTTCTTTTATTTTGAGCATTCATTGTATTTTTCTTCTTCTTTGGTATTTAGAAGAAGGAAGGTTAATTGGCACTTAAGGGCATAATTGTAATTAGATTGTTAGCTTAGAGGCCAAACAACCTCCTTCCTATAAACACCCATTTTGTAGACTCATTTGAGTCATTTTTCCATATTTTGAGATTTGATTAGAGAGAGTTTGAGAGAGAATTATCTTTTCTTGCTCCCATTTGACGTCATTTACGTCAATTGGTATCAGAGCCTCGTCGCTCCACCAGTTGTTGTTGTTGTTGTTGTGTAAACAAAAAACTCGTAAACAACGTCACGCGGGTCCAAGAAATATGAACAACTCCGCAACCCTTTCGAGCAAATCATGGAAGGTTTTCAACAATTGAAGGCTCAAATGGATGATATGAACGCTTGGATTCCACCACCGTCAACCACCGCGGACCGCCCCCAAACCACCCCGGTAATTTCTCAAAACCTTAACCCTAATTCTCTAAGATCCACTCATTCTACGCCATTACCCCCAAAAAAAACCTAGTTTCACAAACCCTAGCCCCCTCAACACCCAAGAAAATGCCATCACCAAAGAAACCGCCCCACCACTACCCCCACCTGCCGGAAAAACAAAAAAACTCAAAACAAATACCCCGGTAGACCCGAAAACACTTCCCCTACCCTCGATCAATCCCACCGCTACTCCAGATCCGACACTGCCCCAACCCGCTCCTAAACCCATCGCCTCTGCTTCTGGAACCCAACCCCACCCTCGATCAACCCAAAACGTCCCTAACCTAACCCTAAATCCAACAGCAGTGCTGAAATTGCTTAACTACCCACTGGAACAGCAATCCGATCCCATCCGGCCAAGAATCCAACCCAACCCGGTTCAAAATTTTCCTCCATCGACCGGAGATCATGTGCCAACACACGAGTACTCCCTACGCAGCAGGACAGCTCCGACCCAGGACCAAATGGTCCATATCCAGCAACCGACGGCTCCTACAACCTGTTCCGGCCCAAATCAACCCTTATATGGGGTCCAACGACCCTGCCGGGAGCCATCCGATGTCCATAGGCCATACCGATACTTTTTCGGTAAATCCTACCTCTTTATGTGTTCAAACGGTACCACCCATGATTGGCACCTCTTCTCCCACCATTGCTGAGATGATCCGTGACATCAGGCACACAAAAAAATCAAATCCACCTTTTCTACATCCAAATGTAACAAACCCCATGCATTTTAACTCAAATCTTGAATCCCAAACCTTAGAGTTCCTACCCTCTCACGTTCACCAGGAATTCGCTCACCAAAATTCACCACCACCCCCTATACCTCCACATCCACCGCCAAACATATCAACACACCACCAAATACCCTCTCCCCATCTTCCCCCAGCCCAAATTCTTGTTCCCTCCCACTCCCCACCACAACCTCCACCCAATTATCCCACCCAACATCCATATGACTCTACCCTACCTCCTATCTCCATTTACCCTCGTCACCACCTACAAAAACACCTCGAACACCCCCATTTACCCCCCCATACCCCCATCCGTTACCACACATCCCCATTCACCCCATTCCACTTTCCCCACGCTTCCGCCCCCACCTATTCTACACACCTCTCATCCTCCCCACTTCCCACATCATCACTCCATGGGATACCCGTTCTGTCCATTCCGCACCCGTTGATACCCATGAGCGGGTCCGAGAGTGGATTACCCTACCCCCTCACGATGATCCCCCTTCCCCCCGACCTCATTCTACCCCCGCATTTGAGTCACCCCCTCCTACTGAGTGGCGCACCGATGTTTCTCCTTTTGACTCCCTGGGTCTGAAGGTTACTCCATATGTACCCCTTCCCGAGCGCCATTGTTTTTTATGTTATCAAAAGGGGCACCAGATGAACCACTGCCCATACCGCCAGCAATTGGTCTCCCCACCACCTGCTTCCCCTCCCCGTGAGACTCTCCCACCTCATACCACTCCTCCCCCACCCGCTCCTGCCCCTCCTCATTCACCGCCTCGGAGGCGTCCACAACGAGCCTTACTTCTCGAGCCTTCTCCAAGCGATGATGATATAGGTGAGGATACTCTAGCTCTTCCAGGTGGTGATGCTGTCACCTAGTTGGCCCTTCAGTTATTATCCAGGAGCATGCAGAGTGATATCAGAGTGGATGTCCCGATGTTTGACGGTCACCTACAGCCCAATGCCGTGGTTGATTGGCTTGCCGCCATGGAGCGGATTTTTGAGTATAAATGGCTGCAGGGTTGTAGATGTGTTCTTCTCGCAGTAACCAAGTTTCAGGGCTACGCTAGTGTATGGTGGAATGACTTGGAGCAGCTCCGTGCACAGTTGATGCCCGCCTTTGTTCCAGCCACTTATGAGCGTGACTTATTTCTTCGAGTTCAGTCCTTCGCAAGGACTCCACAGTTTTGGACTACACTAAACGCTTTCAGCTTTTATGTACTCACGCCTGCCTAGGCGAGAGTTAGGAGCAGCGCATTAGTCGATATATTCACGGCCTTCAGGGCTACATCCAGCGCGATCTTGCTTTGCGTGAGGTCACCTACTTTGCCAAGGCGGTGGAGTATGCCACCAAGGTTGAGTCCTTCCACCAGACTGCCCCTCCACTGCGTAGCCGCTCCACACCTACTCCTCCAGCACCTGTGACTTCAGCACCGACTGGGACTCCTTCTACCACTGCACCTCCTGCTGCCACGGTTCCTCCTCCTGCTCTAGCTCCTCTGGTCATCTACAAATGCAATTGCGGGGTGATGGGCCATCACACCTCTGATTGTTCCCTCCCTCGCCGTCGCGCTCTCTTAGACCCTGACTACATTGAGGAGGCACAGTAGATACCATCCTAGCCAGATCTCATCACGATCCTTAATGGTGACATCGAAGGTCTTCCTCTCTGAGTTCGAGGACGAACTCTTTTCAAGGAGGGGGAGAGCGATGTGAATCAGGTACGTGGTCGTCATTTTATTATTTTTTTAGCTCTTTTTAGTATTTCTTTTATTTTGAGCATTCATTGTATTTTTCTTTTTCTTTGGTATTTAGAAGAAGGAAGGTTAATTGGCACTTAAGGGCATAATTGTAATTAGATTGTTAGCTTAGAGGCCAAGCAACCTCCTTCCTATAAATACCCCTTTTGTAGACTCATTTGAGTCATTCTTCCATATTTTGAGATTTGATTAGAGAGAGTTTGAGAGAGAATTATCTTTTCTTGCTCCCATTTGACGTCATTTACGTCATAAACACTTGGTGCGATCTAACTGAATCCACTATATTTGCAGCAGAGGAAGCCATATATTTGGTGAATGAATCCTACAGGGTCAGGATTGTTATTGCATAATTTGATGGTCAAATATAATTTGTATATGTGTGTTTCGTTGGACTCATTATCTCTTGATATCATTGCTATTTATCACAGACACTCCACAGATCGCGAAGTTGCAATCATGATGCTCATGGCTTATTTATCCTACATGCTTTCTGAGGTATCATAAGAATAGCTTTCCAAATTTGTTTATTTAAGCACTTGATTTCCTTTTAAATTATGTTCCCCGTACCCTCTTAAAAGGAAACATTGTTGCTCACATATTTCCTTTTTCTTGAATTTGAATTTTTGATAACTTTGAACAAGTAGGTACTGAAGTCTATTATTAACCAAAACTATGCACCTAAATAACGAATAAAAAAAATATTTTGACACACGAATCTAACATCATATAGTGGTAATTTTAAAATTGTAACTTGTGGATCATAGTAAAAAAGGACATGATATCATGTTGCTTAACCGGAGATATTGCACTGAACAAAATGGCATAGAAAAATAGGATTCATGTAGCCGATCCCAAATAATTGGGAAAAGGATTTGTTGAGTTGAGTTGACTTAACTTTTGAATCATAATAATCCATATTCACCAGTGTACAAATTTTATGCGAGTGGGTGTAGGCTAGCATAGAATAACATATATGTATACTGATACACACTATATGTTAATTATTCTCTCCCTGCATAAAACTTTCTTTTGTATTGATTTTGTTAGAATACACTTCTTTATTTCTTAAAACATTTATACTTCTTTCGAATACTAAAAGATAGTCGTATCTCAATATTTTGTTACATACGTTTTGGTAAGTGTTCAAGAATTGTCGGCGACTTGAATGAAATGAAGATTATTTTTTCTAAAAAAACTACGAACATGCTGAAGAAGTGTCAAACACATGTCCGAGAGTGTCCATGAAGTTTTAGTGTCCAACTCAAGCCTGACATGAAAAGTTGCTCGCTTAGAATTGTTTTTCCCATGCATCCATGATTAACGAATGGGTAACAACTCAAAACCCACAGTTCCTTTTTTCTTTTGAAAAATGATGTGATACACTATCATTTCCTTTCACATTAATACAAAATCACAAACTAAAATGACTTTATTATTCAAATCACTTCTCCTATCAAGGAAATCGGAATCCCCAATTGAAGAAGAGGACTTATATATTTGAGGACCCCTTACATATTTATATTTGTTTACTCCTTGCTGCTTATGTGATATCTGACTATTGAGTTATCGCTCTGTTCTGCGTAATCACTAGATCACCCCCTCCCCCCTCCTTTTTTTAATTTTGTCATCAAATGGAACTTCAATCATCATTAGACATATCCCCAACATTTCTCGGACACACAAAAACACATTTTAAACTAATATGCTATGTATACTCTGTTGAAGTGTGAACACAAATGATGTACTTGGTGACCAAGTAAACATAGTGACTAAGTTTCAATGGGTAATTAATGCTCTTACCAAAGCCTATAAATTTGGGGTTTGAGTTCAAGCAAAGATACACCAACACCCAAACTGAAGCTCGATGACATAAGCATGACAAAGGAGATTCGAAAGCAATCAGACGGAGCTTCCACTTCGGCATTGACATTAAACTTGGAGAGAAGAGGCAGAGATTCAAGAAGGAGAAATGGGCGTGGTAGGTTCCAGTCAAGGAATGGAAAGTTGCAGTCTCAAAATCCTAGAAATTCTAACAATCAAAATCAGATTCAGAAAAAGGTTGATTGTTGGAATTACAGCAAGACTGGACATTTCAAGAACGAGTGCCGATCGCGAAAGAAAAATAAAGAAGAGAAGACCGAAGAAAATGTTGATTAAGAAGAAGCGGATGATGTGCTGATGTACTCTTTGGAGCACAAGCAAGGCAGAATCCTAGGTGTTACTTCGGGGCATCATTCCATGCTACCTCAAGCAGAGCATTATTCTATATACTGGGTAACCTTGGTAAGGTATATCTTGGTGATGACCAGCCTTGCGACGTTGATGGGAAAGGCGAGGTACATATCAAATTAAATGGGTATGTGTGGAAATTGAAGGCTTTGAGACACATCCGGACTTGAGGAAGGGAGCTTTGAATAGGCTATTATGAAGGAAATATCGAACGTGCGAGTATTTTGGATAATGTGGCATTTATGGCAATTTCAGAAGTTGTTGTAAGGGTAAAGGAGAACTTAAAATTCAAATTTTCCAGTCCTGGCTTTTTAGATTAACAAAAGCACGAGCCTTGAGGAATTGTAAGCAGAGTTATTGTACAGCTTGTGCAAATTTAGATACAAGTGAAAGAGGAAGTGGCTTTTTGTGATGTGAACACATAATATAAACCAACCACTCTTAATTTCTCATTAATAATTAATTGGTTACGATGGGGTCTAGGCCCTTGTTTATACTAATCCAGATACCAATCTTTCTTAGGAAAGAACTCTCATAAACGAAGAAAGGTACAACCAAGAAACTTACAATTATCATCTAATCTAATTGGGAGACACATCCCTTATTAAAAATGATGTGAATTAATAATACAAGGACCAAATTGCAATATTTGTTATTTGTATTCTTTTATTTTCTTGACTCTATTTTCTGTTTTGGGAATCCTATCTTAGGGGGAGATTTTTCAGAGAGAGAGAGAGGTTTAAAGTCATACCAGGAGAGAGAGAGAGAGAGAGACCTCCCTCCGCTGATGAACAGTGGTGGTGAATATAAAGTAGAGAAAGTAGAAGTGCGTATCAGAAAATTTAATTGAAAATGACCCGTATCACTACATGATTGGCCTAATAAAAATTAGGATCAATTATTAAAAAGTTCTTCAAGAATTTTTTAATACACATTTAGTCCACCCTTTTTATTTGTTCCAAAAAGTCCCTCAATCATCCATTTAACCAATATTCTCTTTTAAAGGTCCGCGCTAGCGGCACTCAGGTCCCACCGCCCTCACCCAACCCCGTTGTCGGAGCTCCGGTGACCCTCACCAGAGCTCCTTTTTTGGAGTGTTTTTATGTGGTGAGGAACTTTGTAGAACAAGATAAAAAGATTTGGACTAAACGTGTATCAAAAATTGTTCAAGTGACTTTTTGGTATATGCCCCTAAAAATTAACGTGATATAAGTGCTTTTGAAAGTAAGGCCATTTTTTCAAAATAATAAGAGGCATATATTATTATTGAAGAGAATTTTGACGAGGGTTGACGGTGTGAAAAGGATGTTTTTATTCGAACACACATTTTCTATCTACATCCCCGCTAATCCAATTTTCAGTTGTTATAATAAAAAGTGGCTAAAAGACATAACAAGCCCTTTTAGAATCCCCCAACAGCAGTCCTTGTATTTTGCAATAGCCTCAAACGGAGAATCATATAGACCTTCTACAACGTGTATGTATTTTGCAAGGTTCTAAAAAACGCGGGGCGTGATTGAGGCGTGGAGGCCAAGCCTTAAGCCTTAAGCCTTAGAAGCCTAGGCGAGCCTAGGCATAAAAAGGCGTGAAAAGGCGTTTAGGCCTTCTTAATATATTTTAATATTTTTTAACCGTAATAAGGTTGTTAAAATACAAAAATTGCACATATCATAAAAATATGTTTGAATATATGCAAATTAAAATACTATTTGATTATTTTGGATGAGATAATGGTTCGGTTTGTAAACAAATTCTTTAAAAGGTGACATCGTTTCACTAAAGCATTGTTGTTTTTAGAAAAAAGTGCGCCTTTAGGGTTTTACCAAGAATAAGGCGTGAAAAGCGTAAGGCGAAGCGTTTCTCCCAAGCCTTAAGCCTAGGCGGAGCCTGGGCGGGTTTTTTAGAACAGTGGTATTTTGATAAGCTGGATTTCCAAATCATATAACATAAGTTGGATGACAACATGTAAATACTTGAATTCCAATGGGACTCACTAGTTAATCTGAATTGATGTCACGATCTCATTAAATAGGGGGTGGGAAAAACCAAAGCACTCCATTAAGATTAATCATCATCTAAATCATTTGTCATAAACTTTCTTTCTCCTCCATCTAAGAAAATGGGTTGTTTTAGTATTTCGAGCATTCACAACCATAGGCACAATATATATATATATATATATACTATGTAGCACGGACACGGACACGAACACGAGTGTCGTGTCCGACACGACACGGACACGCCGACACGGCAAATCTAAAAAAATCAGGACACGACACGGCGGGGACACGGTATTAAATAAATATTTTTTATAATTATTTTTATATGTAAAAAATATGAAATATCACATTAATACTAATCTCATACTAAGAACAACATTAAACATATAAGCATTAAGAGTATTAAATCCATTCTACACATCAAACATGACAATGATACTAAATCCCATACTAATAATAACAACCAAAATGCATATGGCTAATGCAATTTATTGAACAAGAGATTAAAAAAAAAAGAATAAACAGGTGAGAAAAAGGAGAAAAAAAACATATGTTTCCTGCGCCTTTTTTTTGAAGTTGTTATATATTTATGTCAGCCGTGTCCCTTGCGTGTCCAACTATTTTTAAATGCCTTTTAAGCCCGACACGCCACGTGGCGTGTCGGACACGTGTCCCAGCCGTGTCCCTTGCGTGTCCGTGTCCTTGGAGTGTCCGACACTCGTACGCGGCCTTCGGAGAAGTGTTCGTGCTTCATAGTATATATATATATACCATTTCGAAACTGAAAATGCAACAACATCTGTCGCTTAAACGGATATTCGAAAATCCGTATCGGTCCGATATCCGAATCCGAATTTATGGATATTTATCTGAAAAAATGGAAACGGATACGAATATGGATACTCTATAAAAATATCCGAGAAAACGGATACGGATAGTACTAGTATCCGACACGGATATTCCGTATCCGATGCGGAGTATCCATTTTACCGGATATCCGTATCCGTCGAACATATGTTTAAAATATTACTAATAATATTAGTATTATAATTACTAATAAAATAATATTAAATAAAACCTTAATCGTTTATTCCCTAAAACAAAACAAATACATACTCCACTCAAAACAAAAACACCCTAAAATTATTATTTTATTGGGTATATTATAAAATGTCATGTATTATTCTTTTATTGGGTATATTATTATGGAGCTACTGTTATTTTTCTTTTAGATGGCTTTAAGCGTATATGGTTATAAAGTATGGATGGATTTAAGCCATATTATCATTATGAAATGCTACTATTATTATGAAGCGATAATTGTTGATGTTAGGAGGTAGTAAGTTTCTTATATATTTATTTGGATTGGATTGGATTGGATTTCATTGGATTGGATATTTTAATAGTTATTTTTTACGATGGCTAAACAATGTAGACGGAAACGGATGTTATCCGAATCCGAGCGGATACGGATATGGATAGTTGTTTTTACTATCTGGGCGGATACGGATAAGGATAGTGCATCCAGATAGCGGATACGGATATGAAAAATATGGTATCCGATCCGTATCCGTCCGTTTACCACCCCTAGTCGCTGGTAAAGTAACAGCACATGCAGAAATTAATTCTTGTTCGTGGATGATTTAGGCATTTGTGTTGTGCTTGAATTGTTTTTTTACTGGAGATTGTAGGTGGGTTTTGTAGGGTTCGTTTTTTCAGAAAGAAGATTAGTAAAATCTTTATCTAAACCCAAAACATGGGGTGGTTAAATGGTTTTATGCCGATTTCGGTGGGTTTAATTAATATTGGGGGTGGCAAAAGGAAATGTGGGTTAGAATAAAAATACCCTGTAAAAAATAGGAGCTATGTTTATTGATTATGAAAACAAGGTAACTCAAATTTTGCATTATCAACAGAGATAAGTACGGCAATTTCTTACTAATAGAAATTTCTCTAGATGAAACTTTTGTTGTACCCACTATGGTAGAATTACATGTAATTCTGGTCACAGAAATGGGGGAAATGAGAATAAGAACACCAGATTTTGAAACTGACTAATTAACATTTTTCTGAAGAGATCAGAACAGTGACTCTAGGTGGGAAAGAAGTAACTTTTTAGAATGGTGAATTGATTTCTTGCCTTCTGGTTTCTTGAAAACAATGACATGTTTCCATCTTGCAGCTTCTATCTCTTAGTGGAATTTTGACAGTTTTCTTCTGTGGCATTGTCATGTCTCACTACACATGGCACAATGTTACTGAAGGTTCTCGGATAACAACCAGGTGAGGACATGCTCCTCTATTTTATGTTTTCAATTTGAAGAGCCATATCATGTAGTTAAAAAAATTCTACATCTATTTGTTGAACCACACTCATGCCAAAATAAGCAAGCGCTAATGTGAGAACAACTCAATAATTAACACTGACAAATGCACCTTCCTTAAAATATATTCACATATTTTGGTGTTGAAACAATGGCAATGTTAGTTATTTATTTATCTGTGATGATTAGATGCACAATATTCAGGATCAGGTATCCATCAACAAATGCCCAATAAGAAAAAATATGGGATCAAACTAGTAGGAATGCCATAAAACCATACAGAAAACAGATAAGTGATTACTAAGTAGAAAGTTAAAGACACTAAGGCCTCGTTTGGTTTGGGGCAAAATATTTTCACTAGTGAAGCAAAGTAAGAAAGGTATTTCACCTGCTTGGATTTTAAAGTTCCATTTCTATACAAATTCAAATAAGTGTACAGTCTATTATGTAATGTGATTTTGAACAAAATTAAACTCTGATTAGGTGAAATTACTTTTCATATAGGTAAAAAAAATTCACCCCTAATCAAACGGGACGCAAGTCATGCATAAGAAGTAGAATGGAAATGGGTACAAATACACTGGCAGAAAACGTGTTTGGTTGAAAAGAATGTGATTTCTCAAAATACTAGATTTCCTAGCAATTAATGGTAATTTCTCACAAGACCAAATAATAGCTTGTGGGTTTCTTTTTTCACTTTGGAATACAGAATTAGAGTAATTCCTCGTTTTTTTTTTTTTTTTTTTGGAATAAATGTTCTGTCCCTTTAGTCCAGTCAGCAGAAAGTACAAACCAGTGATGTACACCGACATGCAAAAGGACTACCATTAGTAGTGATCTTTGTTATCAAATGAGGAGAAATATGAACACTTTTTAGTTAGAATATGAGCACAAATTCTGTTGGATAAGTTCCAACTCTCAATGTCATGATATTTCAGGCACGCATTTGCAACAATTTCATTCATTGCAGAAACATTTATATTCCTTTATGTGGGTATGGATGCATTGGACATTGACAAGTGGAAAGAAAGCAGCGCAAGGTAATTTCATTATTATTTTTCCTTTTAATACCTAAAGCTAGTAGTTTGAACGAAGACTAGTTGAATGTGTCTTCTAGCTGTTATCCTCTCCATATTGTAGCATCAACACTTTTGTACATGTACTGATGTTAATGTTCTTCGCTTTAAAAAATAAAAGAACGTTAGGCTGCCTGTGATTTAAACAAAAAGTTAACATTTTATACAATCTCAAAGGGCATTTTGGGGCGAAAATTTATGATAATCAATTGAGTACTTCAAATTTCAAACATATTGTTAACTAGCATGTAGGCCACGCATATTTTTTTTTTTATTGTTGTGTCTTTTTTCACATAATATATTTTACAAATGAAAGGAGACAAAATTTTAAATTAATATTCAACGTCATACGATTGACGTATTTTAAAAAAAAATAAACTGAAATGTTGAATAAAAATCTAGGAATTTTTTTTTTAAGTGTCGGAATATTGGTAATTGTAACATCTGTATACCAAAGATCAAAACAACCAACCAAAAAATAAAATAACTTTATATTAAGTGTGCCTTTTCCCTACTTTATATTTTGTCAAATATGTTGTGTTCATAAAAAAAAAAAAAAAAAAAACACTACTTCTTTACCTTTAAACCCCAAAACTGTAAGCATATATATAGATTAGTTTTACAAAAGTGAGTTTTGTAAAAAAAATATTATTAAGACTTCTATTATATGAATACAAAAAAAGTATCATCCATTCAATCATCTATTTTACTCTCCCTATTTAATCCAAACTTTGTTCTATCTCAACCTATCTCCAAACTTTATTATTTTATTACTGGATGGGCGAAAATACATTTTAGATCCTAATTAAGTCCGTGTGGATAGATTTAGAGACAAAAGCTGACTACACGGTGAACTGGAATTTTAATTGAAATTAAAAATAAGATGAAAATGGAAATAAAATAAACAAACTAACCATTGTCAAGGTTGCCAATGAGAGTATCTTCGCCAAACCTAGCCTTCTTCCAAATTGAACTTGAACGTATTACTGCATTATCTCCGAGCCCCATAAAATCCTATGACTTGGTTGTATGTAATATTCTTTCCCTTGTTCAAGAATACTCAGACTACCTTAGGATGCTCTGCATATGACATGATATTGATACTAAGGCCATGTTAATATATCAAGCATAGCATAAGAGAAGATAATTCAGAATTGAAAAAAAAAGGCTTACACTCTATGAGGGCAGCTTCTTGCTCTTCACGTATGGCAGCAAAACCATTGATATGAGAGAGAGAGGCAGGTACTGTGAGGAAGAGCCAACAAAAACCCATTCTTCTTCTCTTAATTTTGAAGACTTCAAGAGCCAGAGGAGATTGGTGCGGTCATTTTTAATTTGTATATGAAATATGAAATATATATATATTTTTATTTTCTCTATATCTCTATATATCATAATATCTAAGGTTGGAATGCCAAGCACACTTCTTTCTAAAGAGCCTTTTGACATTCTCGGTATAAATGTTTAACATAACAAAGAGGCTAATGGCTATTGGAAGCTTGTTTTGAAATGAGTTAATTAACATAAGTAATAAATGATTAATGCTCGACACGTCACACCGTAAAAACTTGACACATGTCGTAATAAGGAGTTTACGCTATAATTTTATATATATCTATAGATATGGTCGGGTTTGCGTGGTCCTCTAATCAGTGACCAAGCCTGGACTTACTTTTTTATCAGGACTATATATTTTGTCCAGCCCGGCCCAGTGGGCCTATATAGGCCTTCTGAAGGGACTTTTGGCCCCAGATTTCAGTTGAAATCTAACTTTACCCCCAATGTTATTGGGTATTGGAGTTTGGCCCCCATATCTAATGGTTCCTTAGTGTTAAGGTGACAAAAATGTTTCGAGTTCAGACCCCCATTATTTTACATAATCAGCCTTTATCCCCGCTATTTTATATATAATTAGACATTGACTGGAGATATTTTTATCAATTACTATAATCTATAACGGTTAAATGACGGACAAGTAAAAGATGGGGGAAAAGTTCAATAATTGAAAATTTTGGAGGCTGAAATCAGTTCCGGACTAAACTTTTGTAGACAAAAGATAAACTTTTGTCAACAAAAGCTAAATGACCCTCATTTTACTAGGTGCACCTTTTAGGCTGGGCAGGCCTTGAGCTTTTGTCCACTCCTAGTTGCTATGAACAACAAAATTTTGTTACCCAGAAATTAAGATGAAAGTTACTGAGACTATTTTCCTAGTTGCATTTTGTTTGAAATTGACATAAAAAACACCATATGTTATCTAATTTGTTTCACACTCCTTGATTCAGTGCAGGAACTTCAATAGCTGTCAGTTCAACTTTGTTTGGATTAGTGTTGATTGGGAGGGCAGCGTTTGTGTACCCTCTTGCAAATCTTTCAAATTGCATAAGAAGGGACAGTGATAAAATTGAGTTCCGAAAACAGGTGATACTTGTTGGCACTTCTGCTCGTTAGTGTTGTCAATTTTATCTTTCTTCTAACTTTGCTAACGCTCTAAATATCAGTTTATCATATGGTGGGCAGGCCTAATGAGAGGTGCAGTTACTATTGCCTTGTCTTACAACCAGGTAATTTATGTGCATAAAGAGTCAGACCCCCCTCCCCACCCCACGCCCCTCAGCGGCGATCTTTAATGCAAAAAAGGTCCTAACCATGCAGATTATTACAAACACCCCTCCCCCCCTTGTGTCTAAAAAGTCCACAGGAGGAGGTCTTTGCAACATAATGCCAATTTATTCAAGGGGTGTGGGGAGGGCGTGTGATTTAAAATTGTTTACGGGGGTTCTTGCAAAAATTTCATAGGTTGAAGGGATATTTTGCACTTCCCCTTAACCTATCTTCATTAGGAATACAAATGACTTTTGGATACTAACTGTAGAGTGCAATCTACCATTTTAGTTTTCAACATCTGGAGGGTCATCATCAGTATTGATCACGTGTACCATCATCGTTGTTCTATTTAGTACAGTGGTAAGTTCTCTCATCTTTTACATGTATAGTTCCTGTTGTGATTCATTATTTTCAGCTTATATGAATTATAGATTGCTGCCCAGCTTCATATGAATAATAGATAATCTAACAAAGCTATTTTTATGTAAATATGACTGTGATTGGAATATCAGAGACAGACTTTTCAGATTAGTTTTTTGCTTGAAATGAAACTTTTGGATATGGTTCCGTGATAAAAAGTAGCTTTGGACGCGATTCAGATACTTTGCCAAAATCACAAATACCTTGCATGCCTAATCTGAAAGTATCTAAACTGCACATCAGTTTGTTTTCATTAAGTTTATTTCTTTAGGAACCAAATTGTATAAAAACTCGTGATTTTATTATTGATTATCCACTAAAAATAATCTTATCCCAAAGGGGTTCATAATCAGTCGGAGTGGTTTTCTACTGTTGGTAGAGAGCCCTTACATTACATTAATGGATATTGATATGTAAATTTACTTGTAAACAGGTTTTTGGTTCATTAACAAAACCTCTGATTAACATGGTGATGTTGAAACATGCAAAAGCACCAATTTCAGATGAAACCGATTTTGCAAGCCTAGAAGACTTGAGACTCTTGTTCCTTGAAAGTGGAGACACAAGTGACAATCAAACGGCCCCCAGGAGAAGTAGCTTTAGGTTGCTAATGAGATATCCTACTTACACAGTTCACTACTTGTGGAGGAAATTTGATGATAGATTTATGAGACCAGTTTTCGGGGGACGGGGTTTCGTTCAATTTGTTCCTGCTTCACCAACTGGTGCACTAAATGAAACTTCTCAAAATTGAAGATCAGCCATTTGTAGTTGTAACAAAAATTCTCCTAAAAGCGTAGTTAAAAGCCAAGTATAGTGAAGCTATGATTCAATTTTGTATAAAGTATATGCTGGTTCTATTATTTGAATATTAAAAATAAATTTGTACATTACATTGGAATAAATGACCATTTTACGGGTTGCTATCATATACTATCAAATTGAAGTCACTTTATTAAAAAAAAATATTGATTTAATAACAGGAGCATGCCTGGAATAATTGTATATTTGTACATTTGACTGCTGAATGCGTATTGTGTAAGGGTTGGTATGGTATGATCCGAGGAGAAATTTTATGGAGCTTTTCTTGTGGGGCTGTTGACACTTTGCAGTCCAAGAGATTTGACAACGAAACGATGCCAGTGTAGTTAAGATTTTGGGACTACTTGTGTTTGGCATTTTAGGCTTATTTTGATATATACCATTGTCTTTTTTAGAACTCCCTATATTTGTAATTATTTCCCCAATCTTTCCCATAATATACTGGAACCAAAGTCTTCTCATCACAAGAAAGACCATTACCCATTTTCCATCTTTTGCTGTTTTTTCCCCCTTATAAAATGATTCTTAGGTTTGAACTTGACACTTTTGGAGGATGAGATATTATGTAGCGCTTATTTCAAGCAAACTGTTGATGGTGTCTCAAACAGGTGTATCATACTGGGATGCAATTGTCCGTGCACAAACGGGAGGAAGTCTTTAAACAAGGTTCGACTCTAATCAAAAGAAAGTAATGTTGTTTGTTTTAAAATGGAAATACGTTCCAAGGAATGAGTCCGGGATTGAACAAGACTAGGGCTGTGTTTCGGCCGGATCGGATCGGAAAAGGACCTTTCGGAAAAAATTCCAATTTTTTCGGAAATAAAATATTTGTTCCAATTTCCTATCCAATTTTTTCGGAAAATCAAAAAAGTTTCCGAATTCGGAAATATCGGAAAATCGGAAAAAAATCGGAAAAATTTGGAAATTAGAAATATGGTAATTTTTCTGTTCTGCCACATGAAGACAGTATGAGAAATTAAAATTAGTTTTTTTCTGTTCTGCCGCAGCCATCAATATAACAAACCGATGTAAACCAATCTGTAAACCTATAAACCGATCAATATAACAAACCTATTAAACCTATAAATCGATCCCAACAGATGTATTAGATGAAATAAAAAAGATGTAAACAGATGTAAATAAGATGTAAACCGATCTTATAAACAGAAGTAAACAAGATGTAAACAGAGCCTATAAACCGATGTAAACAGATCTGTAAATAAGTAGAAATAAAAAAAAACAGATAAAAATAAACTAGAAAAGGCTTACCTATGTTCGAGACTATAAGGGTCGGACGATGTAAACAAATATGCGCCACCGAAAGTAGAAGAAAGGGGTTGGACGACCGTATAGAGATTGGGTCGAGAGAGAGAGGTGAGAGATATGCACCGCCGAGGAGAAAGGGGCGAGACGAGAGAGAGAGAAAGATGTGAGAGATATTTTAATAAGAATATCATACAACCCTTGTTGCTCTCTACTAACAACATATATAAATACATGGGGTAAGGTAAAAAATAAAGGAAATCTAAATTGTACACATTCTTATTACATAAGGATATAACTTATAAGGTAAAAAAATATATATAGAAAATATTCGGAAAAAATATTCGAAATATTAATCGGAAGATATATTCGGAATATTAATTGGAAAAAAGATTCGGAAAAATCGGAATTTAAAACATAGTTCCAATTTCCTATCCAATTTAATTCGGAAAAATCAGAAATCGGAAAATCGAAAATCGGAAACATTATATATGTTCCAAAATCGGAAAATATCGGATCGGAGATCGGAAAAATCGGAATGTTCGAAAAAAAAACACAGCCCTACTCTAACTGCATCAATTGGTCTCAATAGCGAGTTATCTCTAAGATCATCAACTACTAATGTTGAAACCAACTTGGAGGCTATCATTTTGGCTGACGGACTACGAAAGACACCTCTACATGTATGCTCATTATTCAAACTTCGTATGTAAAAGTATCTATTTCTTGTAGATAATGAAGCATGAATTCTACACATGCAATTATTAGTAGTCTTTTTAGAGCATTCATCTGTCACTCAAGTTCTATCATTCTTCAAATACACATACTTGAACCCAACCTTAACGGCATACTTTCGTAATTTATCTCGAAATTCCACTACACCTCATTCAAAACACTGCTGCTCATAACTTATATATGTCTTCCAATCATTCGAAAGATAGACTTTCGACTTACTTGGTTCCACACCTCTAAGATAAAAGTCATTATCAATGCAACTATTAAAATCATTTGCAATGCTTGATGATAAAGACTTTAACCTCTGTGTATTTGTATCACCGCTGTCAACCCTCTCATAACTTGTATTACTGCAGTCAACCCCTTCAAAAATTCGATTAGAGCATTCAACCCATTCACGACATGTATTACTTGGCAATGCTAATGAATCAATGACATATATCCAAATGAAATTAGCTTTCATGATCAATTGGGACCACAACATACAATAAACATTGTTGTCACAAACCAACATGAATCGACATTCATCACCAAATGAATACCTCAATGAAAAACTCCCACTTCTCAAATTAGTAAACCTAATACACAACTCATTGCATATGAAATCTAATGAGCTATCTTCAAATATTTCAATACAAGCCATATTATCCAAATAACAACACCTTGCTATTATATTACTTACCATAATGTCCTGCAGTAAAAAAGAGACGAAAAACATTTACTTCAAGGTCAACAATTATAAAAATGTGTGCAATAATTTAATGCATAAAATATCAAAATGTTTATATGTAATTAATATAAAATTGCAGGCACTGTTTAAAAATATATACTTGAAACAATAAAGTAGACGCATATTTTCAAAAAAATAATCACGTCTACTTTATAAACACTGCGTGTACTTTGAAAACTGATGTCGAATTGGTTAGTTCCGCTGGCGCGGACCTATATCAATAGGTGATTCAATACCAACTCAAAATCAAGTACTCTTAAAATTAGAATGAAACATCAATAATATTCATTCAGCACGTTCAACTAACAATTACAAATATTGATAAATATAATCTTATATATGGAGAATCCAAACATAAATGCATAAAAAACATAAAATCAAAACATATACATATAAAACATATAAAAAATTATTCAATCACATGAATTACGAAATTACAATGAGTCTCTTGAATCAAAACAAAGTACATTGACCTATTACAATCGATCGAAAATAGAAAAACCAACTGCTGATAAAGATAAACTTACAAATGATAGAGCTAAGTGATACAGGTAGAATCGATTAAGAACACTTTAATCGATTATTGGACAAATAAAAAAAGCATCAATTTTTTATGTTATTTTCGATTTCGGAGAATAGTAGTTAGTTGCAGAGAAACCTCCAATAGTCGATTAGGTTTATGATTTTTTTAGATTGGCAGTATTTATATGTTGAACCTAATCGTTTACAATTTGTTTCACCATTTTTTTGTCCACAATGTTTAGTCAAAGGACTAGACCGTAAAAACCTATATTTATTTTATGAAGACAATTTTGTTATATCCGTTTGTATTAAATTTAAATTCGAACAAATTTTATTTAGTTATTTTTCTACTCATGTAATAATTAATTTGATTAACTTACAATATAATACACGCATATCTATAATAAATTATTATATTTGTTAATTATAGGTAAATATATATATTTAAAAAAAATATATTTGAGTTCATACATTTATAAGTAGTGAACCGTAATTCTGTATATATACGCGTGTGTGCATACATATATATTATTGATGTAAAAAATTAGACTTGATCTAATTTTATAATCACAAATAGAATATGAAATGGTAAATAAAGAGAGGGAGTTTTTAAAGTGGTTCAGCTATGTAAGAAAGTCTACGTTCACTGTTGTTTTATTGATTTCAGAGGTTACAGAAAGCTAGGTACTCTTATGGATAAGAATATCCCAGAATTCGTTCGACCTTGCCCTTGATGAAAGGGATACAACGTAATTATTGTGACCCAGAGGTCCAAGGTCGGAATGTCAAGGGATGTAATCTATATTATAGCTCTATTTAAGTAGTATTATCATATAGAGAGAATTTTATATGACAAAGGTTATTATAACTCTATTTATATTAAATGCAAAATCAAACGTTCATTAACCCTTGATATCCAAACAAACTTCCTCTCACCCTTGTCCATTCTCATTCACTGTTCCTGACACCCTATAAATCAAAGCGTAGATGCCCACAAACGTCAATCAACAAAAAAAAACTTCACTAGTAAAGACAAATTGGAACCACCAGTTTATAAGTCCGAATCAGGGTACATAGTCTTATAAATTCTCATATTTGAAAACCAACAGATCGAAACTCAATACATACATATAAAGATAGAGGAAAGATAAAACGAATCTGAGACTGACGGTATTAAAAAGAGCATTTGGGGATGAAAAGTTGGGTCCTTAGGTGTCTTGGGCAATTTTGATGGATCTGACTACAAAGGTTTGTTTGTTAATGCATAGTTGTTGTGTTGGTGATTTGTAGGAGAATCTGTTGTTGAGGTTCTTGGCAGAGGAGAGGCGATCAGATGAGAAGCTGTCTTTAATGGTTAATTTGGAAAAAAATCATCTAAGCGGCCCAATTCCAGAACAACTAATGGAGTGCATTAGTCTTTGGAGCTTGAATTTAAGAAATGACGGGTTTGGAAATAACATTCCTCTTCAACAAATAATTTGCGCCATTTTCAAAATCTTGATCTTAGTCAAAAATTTCTGATGAAGAAAGAGATTGGTTGTTGTTTGATTTCTTGAGTTTTAATTGGTCCTATAAGCAGTGCCTCCACGTGGTGTCATGGATGTCCATTGGTGGGGTGGATTATCATCCACACACGTGTTAAACACATATTTGAGTTGGTCCGGGTTGTTTGAGTTTTAGAGGATTGTATTGGGCTTTAATTGTTTGATATAATTAGTCTAGATTTATTTTCTTTTGAGTTTGCTTGTTTGGATTAGGTCTTATGATATGGTCTTGCTGATCTAGATTGTATAGCTTATTGGGTTGCGTTGAAGTATTGGGTCTGGGTGGTTGTATTGTGTGGGTTGCATTGTATTTTTCTCTAGGATTGGCCTGTGTTTTAATATATTAATTACACTTCACCAATATATATATATATATATATATATATATATATATATATATATATATATATATATATATATATATATATATATCCTGGTATGTTCGTTATTATTATTAACAAATAAACCAGACTTACTTTATATTATAGTTGTAGATTTATAGATGTGGGTGTTTGGATTTCGGTATTCTGGTAAAACAAGTGGACCCCATAAAATATATTTTATTTTCTACAATAACCATGACATAAAAAAATTTAAACGAAAAACAAATAATAATATGTATAGTTTTTTAATATAAAACACTACTAGAAAAATCACAATTAAGGACAGCTAATTTGCTGTCCCAAAAGCCCATTTGCTGTCCCCAATATTATTTAGGACAGTCATAAGGACATGAAGAGTTGTCCTATCAGGTGGGCGTCAAAAAAGGCTAAAAGGACAGCAACTGCTGTCCTTTTTGAGTTTTTAGGAGAGCAAAAGTCGTCATTTTAGCTCTGTCATTTTAAATCCAAATACTTCTAAATGTTTATAAGGACAAATGTTGTTGTCCTTTAAAACGGATTATTAGGGACAAAAGTAGCTGTCCCAAATTGATTTTGGCGCATAAAATGTGGCGTCAACAGGTGCTTTGAACTTTGATGGTGTTGAAAAATCAACAATATCCTGGACAAAAGGTGTTCCTCGGACAAAGGTTCATTGTAGAGGGTTCTTGGCCTTAGCCATTTCTCATAATCTATCCTCCAGCCTCTGAATAGATCCTTTTCATGCATCATTTCTTTCCTCCGACCTATTGGTTCGACCAACTGATCGCGTTGAAGTGGCTTCCTGGGATTTATCTTGACGAGCAGCTGGTCGGTCATTGGATTTATCTTGACGAGCAGTTGGTCGGTCATTGGATTTATCTTGACGAGCAGCTGGTCGCGATTGGGCAGATCTTTCCCTTAAATCTGATGGTCGTCGAAAGCTCCTCGACGCTGCATTAAGAGGACTTTTGTTCCTCCTAGGGCCTAATCGATCGAAAGGAGAAACCCTACTTAATCTTTCCAATGCGCTGGTCCTTTCTGGGGAGAGGGTGACACGCTGTTCAGTATCTATGACTCGCACTGACGAAGTTCGTTCAGGTTGATAAAAAAAATCTTCAGATTCCATATTGCGATATGAATTAGTATGCCTAGTACCCGAAGAAGGCGCACAGGTATTTCTTTGAATGCTTAGTGGTCCGGAATGGGCTGATGCACCGCCATGGAGAGTTTGGATGAGTTGCCGCATTGTTTATTGCATGACGGTCTGGCCCTGAGCCAGATTTGTCATTATTCCAGTCAGATCTGGAATAATTGGTGGAGCAGATGGATTTGGAGGGGTTCCAGCGTTTCGATTGCTGGATTCAGGAATATCAGCCATTGGTAATGGATTGTTTTTTTATGAAAAACGATATTATCAGTCGTTTCCCACAGACGACGCCAATCTATTGATGTAAAAAATTAGATCACTCTAATTATTCAATCACAGATAAATAAATGAGACAAAAGATTTAAAGTGATTCAGCCTTATAAGAATGGCCTACGTCCACTGTTGTTTTACTGCTGAGTGTTTGGAAATTCTCGATTACAAATTTTCTCAAGAAATTCCTCTCTCGATTCCAGGGTTTGGATTCGGGTCCCTACAATGAGGATTGTACAATGTATTTATAGCCCTGAGGCTGTAATGTGAAAGGGTAATACATTAAATGGTATACATATGAAAGGGTAATACATTTAATGCCCTTTTTGCGTGTGCGTCTGAATGATAAGCATTTAATGAGCAGTGAAACTGTTGGTATCCTGCTTCGAGGTGCAGCTCGGACCGCATGAGTTGCTCAGACCGCTTGAGTTTCTCGGTGCTAAAGAGTTCCTCTGAGAGGTATGTTCCTCGGAGCGTATGAGTTCCTCGGAGTAACATGGTTCCTCGGAGCGTGCGACCATCTCGAAAGTGCTTGTTGTTGCCATGTAGATAGCCACGTGTCTTCATATGATTGGTCAATGTCAACAGATTAAATTTGGTATCAACAATAACCTTCTTTTAATATATTAATTTGACGCCACATTTTATGCGCCAAAATCAATTTGGGACAGCTACTTTTGTCCCTAATAATCCGTTTTAAAGGACAACAACATTTGTCCTTATAAACATTTAGAAGTATTTGGATTTAAAATGACAGAGCTAAAATGACGACTTTTGCTCTCCTAAAAACTCAAAAAGGACAGCAGTTGCTGTCCTTTTAGCCTTTTTTGACGCCCACCTGATAGGACAACTCTTCCTGTCCTTATGACTGTCCTAAATACTATTGGGGACAACAAATGGGCTTTTGGGACAGCAAATTAGCTGTCCTTAATTGTGATTTTTCTAGTAGTGTTTTATATTAAAAAACTATACATATTATTATTTGTTTTTCGTTTAAATTTTTTTATGTCATGGTTATTGTAGAAAATAAAATATATTTTATGGGGTCCACTTGTTTTACCAGAATACCGAAATCCAAACACCCACATCTATAAATCTTCTGGTTTATTTGTTAATAATAATAACGAACATATATATATATATATATATATATATATATATATATATTGGTGAAGTGTAATTAATATATTAAAACACAGGCCAATCCTAGAGAAAAATACAATGCAACCCACACAATACAACCACCCAGACCCAATACTTCAACGCAACCCAATAAGCTATACAATCTAGATCAGCAAGACCATATAATAAGACCTAATCCAAACAAGCAAACTCAAAAGAAAATAAATCTAGACTAATTATATCAAACAATTAAAGCCCAATACAATCCTCTAAAACTCAAACAACCCGGACCAACTCAAATATGTGTTTAACACGTGTGTGGATGATAATCCACCCCACCAATGGACATCCATGACACCACGTGGAGGCACTGCTTATAGGACCAATTAAAACTCAAGAAATCAAACAACAACCAATCTCTTTCTTCATCAGAAATTTTTGACTAAGATCAAGATTTTGAAAATGGCGCAAATTATTTGTTGAAGAGGAATGTTATTTCCAAACCCGTCATTTCTTAAATTCAAGCTCCAAAGACTAATGCACTCCATTAGTTGTTCTGGAATTGGGTCGCTTAGATGATTTTTTGCCAAATTAACCATTAAAGACAGCTTCTCATCTGATCGCCTCTCCTCTGCCAAGAACCTCAACAACAGATTCTCCTACAAATCACCAACACAACAACTATGCATTAACAAACAAACCTTTGTAGTCAGATCCATCAAAATTGCCCAAGACACCTAAGGACCCAACTTTTCATCCCCAAATGCTCTTTTTAATACCGTCAGTCTCAGATTCGTTTTATCTTTCCTCTATCTTTATATGTATGTATTGAGTTTCGATCTGTTGGTTTTCAAATATGAGAATTTATAAGACTATGTACCCTGATTCGGACTTATAAACTGGTGGTTCCAATTTGTCTTTACTAGTGAAGTTTTTTTTTGTTGATTGACGTTTGTGGGCATCTACGCTTTGATTTATAGGGTGTCAGGAACAGTGAATGAGAATGGACAAGGGTGAGAGGAAGTTTGTTTGGATATCAAGGGTTAATGAACGTTTGATTTTGCATTTAATATAAATAGAGTTATAATAACCTTTGTCATATAAAATTCTCTCTATATGATAATACTACTTAAATAGAGCTATAATATAGATTACATCCCTTGACATTCCGACCTTGGACCTCTGGGTCACAATAATTACGTTGTATCCCTTTCATCAAGGGCAAGGTCGAACGAATTCTGGGATATTCTTATCCATAAGAGTACCTAGCTTTCTGTAACCTCTGAAATCAATAAAACAACAGTGAACGTAGACTTTCTTACATAGCTGAACCACTTTAAAAACTCCCTCTCTTTATTTACCATTTCATATTCTATTTGTGATTATAAAATTAGATCAAGTCTAATTTTTTACATCAATAATATATATGTATGCACACACGCGTATATATACAGAATTACGGTTCACTACTTATAAATGTATGAACTCAAATATATTTTTTTAAAATATATATATTTACCTATAATTAACAAATATAATAATTTATTATAGATATGCGTGTATTATATTGTAAGTTAATCAAATTAATTATTACATGAGTAGAAAAATAACTAAATAAAATTTGTTCGAATTTAAATTTAATACAAACGGATATAACAAAATTGTCTTCATAAAATAAATATAGGTTTTTACGGTCTAGTCCTTTGACTAAACATTTTGGACAAAAAAATGGTGAAACAAATTGTAAACGATTAGGTTCAACATATAAATACTGCCAATCTAAAAAAATCATAAACCTAATCGACTATTGGAGGTTTCTCTGCAACTAACTACTATTCTCCGAAATCGAAAATAACATAAAAAATTGATGCTTTTTTTATTTGTCCAATAATCGATTAAAGTGTTCTTAATCGATTCTACCTGTATCACTTAGCTCTATCATTTGTAAGTTTATCTTTATCAGCAGTTGGTTTTTCTATTTTCGATCGATTGTAATAGGTCAATGTACTTTGTTTTGATTCAAGAGACTCATTGTAATTTCGTAATTCATGTGATTGAATAATTTTTTATATGTTTTATATGTATATGTTTTGATTTTATGTTTTTTATGCATTTATGTTTGGATTCTCCATATATAAGATTATATTTATCAATATTTGTAATTGTTAGTTGAACGTGCTGAATGAATATTATTGATGTTTCATTCTAATTTTAAGAGTACTTGATTTTGAGTTGGTATTGAATCACCTATTGATATAGGTCCGCGCCAGCGGAACTAACCAATTCGACATCAGTTTTCAAAGTACACGCAGTGTTTATAAAGTAGACGTGATTATTTTTTTGAAAATATGCGTCTACTTTATTGTTTCAAGTATATATTTTTAAACAGTGCCTGCAATTTTATATTAATTACATATAAACATTTTGATATTTTATGCATTAAATTATTGCACACATTTTTATAATTGTTGACCTTGAAGTAAATGTTTTTCGTCTCTTTTTTACTGCAGGACATTATGGTAAGTAATATAATAGCAAGGTGTTGTTATTTGGATAATATGGCTTGTATTGAAATATTTGAAGATAGCTCATTAGATTTCATATGCAATGAGTTGTGTATTAGGTTTACTAATTTGAGAAGTGGGAGTTTTTCATTGAGGTATTCATTTGGTGATGAATGTCGATTCATGTTGGTTTGTGACAACAATGTTTATTGTATGTTGTGGTCCCAATTGATCATGAAAGCTAATTTCATTTGGATATATGTCATTGATTCATTAGCATTGCCAAGTAATACATGTCGTGAATGGGTTGAATGCTCTAATCGAATTTTTGAAGGGGTTGACTGCAGTAATACAAGTTCTGAGAGGGTTGACAGTGGTGATACAAATACACAGAGGTTAAAGTCTTTACAATCAAGCATTGCAAATGATTTTAATAGTTGCATTGATAATGACTTTTATCTTAGAGGTGTGGAACCAAGTAAGTCGAAAGTCTATCTTTCGAATGATTGGAAGACATATATAAGTTATGAGCAACAGTGTTTTGAATGAGGTGTAGTGGAATTTCGAGATAAATTACGAAAGTATGCCGTTAAGGTTGGGTTCAAGTATGTGTATTTGAAGAATGATAGAACTTGAGTGACATATGAATGCTCTAAAAAGACTACTGATAATTGCATGTGTAGAATTCATGCTTCATTATCTACAAGAAATAGATACTTTTACATACGAAGTTTGAATAATGAGCATACATGTAGAGGTGTCTTTCGTAGTCCGTCAGCCAAAATGATAGCCTCCAAGTTGGTTTCAACATTAGTAGTTGATGATCTTAGAGATAACTCGCTATTGAGACCAATTGATGCAGTTAGAGTAGGGCTGTGTTTTTTTTTCGAACATTCCGATTTTTCCGATGTCCGATCCGATATTTTCCGATTTTGGAACATATATAATGTTTCCGATTTTCGATTTTCCGATTTCTGATTTTTCCGAATTAAATTGGATAGGAAATTGGAACTATGTTTTAAATTCCGATTTTTCCGAATCTTTTTTCCAATTAATATTCCGAATATATCTTCCGATTAATATTTCGAATATTTTTTCCGAATATTTTCTATATATATTTTTTTACCTTATAAGTTATATCCTTATGTAATAAGAATGTGTACAATTTAGATTTCCTTTATTTTTTACCTTACCCCATGTATTTATATATGTTGTTAGTAGAGAGCAACAAGGGTTGTATGATATTCTTATTAAAATATCTCTCACATCTTTCTCTCTCTCTCGTCTCGCCCCTTTCTCCTCGACGGTGCATATCTCTCACCTCTCTCTCTCGACCCAATCTCTATACGGTCGTCCAACCCCTTTCTTCTACTTTCGGTGGCGCATATTTGTTTACATCGTCCGACCCTTATAGTCTCGAACATAGGTAAGCCTTTTCTAGTTTATTTTTATCTGTTTTTTTTATTTCTACTTATTTACAGATCTGTTTACATCGGTTTATAGGCTCTGTTTACATCTTGTTTACTTCTGTTTATAAGATCGGTTTACATCTTATTTACATCTGTTTACATCTTTTTTATTTCATCTAATACATCTGTTGGGATCGATTTATAGGTTTAATAGGTTTTTTATATTGATCGGTTTATAGGTTTACAGATTGGTTTACATCGGTTTGTTATATTGATGGCTGCGGCAGAACAGAAAAAAACTAATTTCTAATTTCTCATACTGTCTTCATGTGGCAGAACAGAAAAATTACCATATTTCTAATTTCCAAATTTTTCCGATTTTTTTCCGATTTTCCGATATTTCCGAATTCGGAAACTTTTTTGATTTTCCGAAAAAATTGGATAGGAAATTGGAACAAATATTTTATTTCCGAAAAAATTGGAATTTTTTCCGAAAGGTCCTTTTCCGATCCGATCCGGCCGAAACACAGCCCTAAGTTAGAGATATAAAGAAGATTTATGGTCTTGATATAACTTAGTAACATGCATGGCGTGCGAAAGAGATGGCTGTTGTTGATATACATGGTGATGAAAAGGTTTCTTATGCATTAATGAATAATTATCGTGACATTCTATTGCAGTATAATCCTGGGTCGCATTGCATCCTTGACGTGGAACATGAGAGTAAAAAATTCAAGAGAATATATGTAATGTTTAGAGGATGTATTTATGGATTTCAATACTGCAGACTTGTTTTATTTCTTGATGGTGCCTTTTTGAAGAGTCGCTACCGTGGAACGATATTGTCAGCAACTGCAAGGAATGGGAACAATGGTAAATTATTTCTAAATATTTTATTTTGTGTATTACATTGACATCTTGTTTGTTCTATTCCAGATCATCAAAATACAAGCATAAAAATATAAAGTACTTTTGAATGTCTTTGTTTTAGTTCACGTGTACTTTTCATTTTTCTGTGTGTATTTTGATGATATGCCTTATTATGTGTAATACTAACTAAAGTACACGCATAGTAAATGTCAAGTACACGTGAATGTTTTTGTTAATTTCACGTGTACTTTTCATTTTTATGCGTGTACTTTGATGATGTTGTTGTTATGTTGAATACAAACTAAAGTACGCGCATAGTACGTGTCAAGTACACGTGAATGTTTCTGTTAATTTCACGTGTACTTGATATATTTTTATATTTTCCCCACTCCAACCCTTATATATATGTATTTTATTTTGTGTATTGCATTGACGTTTTGTTTGTTCCATTCCAGATCATCAAAATACAAGCATAAAAATATAAAGTACCTTTGAATGTCTTTGTTTTAGTTCATGTGTACTTTTCATTTTTCTACGTGTATTTTTATGATATGTCTTATTATGTGTAATACTAACTAAAGTACACGCATGGTACATGTCAAGTACACGTGAATGTTTTTGTTAATTTCACGTGTACTTTTCATTTTAATGCGTGTACTTTGATGATGTTGTTATGTTGAATACAAACTAAAGTACACGCATAGTACATGTCAAGTACACGTGAATGTTTATGTTAGTTTCACGTGTACTTTTTATTTTTATGTGTGTACTTTGATAATGTTATATTGAATTCAAACTAAAGTACACGCATAGTACATGTCAAGTACACGTGAATGTTTCTGTTAATTTCATGTGTACTTTTCATTTTATGCATGTACTTTGTAGATATGTGTTGTTATTTAGAAATAATAAAGCCAAGAACACGTTAAAAATGTAAAGTACCTTTGAATGTCTTTGTTTAGTTCACATGTACTTTATATTTTTATGCGTGTATGTTGATGTTCGTGTTGTTATTTGAAACTAATTCAAAGTACAAGCAAAAGATTGGAAAGTAAACGTGCATATCTTTTTATCTTTATCACGTGTACTTAGGGCTGTATTTCGGCCGGATCGGATCGGAAAATGACCTTTTGGAAAAAATTCCAATTTTTTCGGAAATAAAATAATTGTTCCAATTTCCTATCCAATTTTTTCGGAAAATCAAAAAAGTTTCCGAATTCGGAAAAATCGGAAAATCGGAAAAAATTCGGAAAAATTCGGAAATTCAAAACATATAATAAAAATTCAGAAATTTTGGAATTCCGAAATTTCAAAAAAATTAATATAGGATTTTCGATTACTCGAAATTCTCATTTTAAAGAAATCGGAAAAAAGATTTAACCCAACATGTAAATATGTAAGGATTTAACCATTTTTTCATTTGTGTAGACTCTATAATTAACCCAAAATGTAAATAGGTATAGAAACATGTATAGAAACACGTATAAAACAGGTATAGAAACAACAAGTGTAAATCAACAATTAATATTTGATCTCAGTATAAATCAGCAATTAATATTTGATCTCAATATAATACAGCTATAAAACAGGTATAGAAACATGTAATTAAAGGGTCGTTACACAATATATAATCTTACAGATCCTATAAACATGTATAATCTTATAGAAACAAAAAGCCATGTATAAACAGATCCTATAACAATCCTATAGAAACAAAAAACATGTATAATCTTACAGATCCTATAAACCGCTCGTTACACAATATAAAGTTTATCCCATAACGAGGATATGAAAGCTTACTGATCAAAAATTTATATTATAAACAGATCAGATCCTATAACAATCCTATCGTTACATATCCCATCCTATAACAATATAAACAGATCAGATCGTTACAGATCCGAACGTTACAAATAAGGGAAACAGATAAAAGGGCTTACTGATCCTTCGTTCGACTTGGATATGAAGAGATGCATTCTAATCGTTACAGATCCGTATCTGAGAAGCGTAGAAACCAGAGAGAGAGGTGAGTAGATGGACGAGAGTTGAAAGAGAGAGAGGGGACTCGATGGTATGCGTCGTATTGAGAGAGAGAGAGAGAGGAAAGATATGTCTAACCCTAAAACTAACAACATATATATATGGGTAAGGTAAAAAATAAGGGAAATGTAAATGTAAACATTCTTATTATTAGACCATGGAAATCCAAGGTAAAAAAAAATATATAAAATATTTGGAATATTAATCGGAAAAAATATTCGGAAAATTAATCGGAAATTATATCGGAAAATCGGATCGGCTAAAATATCGGAAAATCGGATCGGAAAAATCAGAAAATCGGAATTTAAAACATAGTTCCAATTTCCTATCCAATTTAATTCGGAAAAATCGGAAATCGGAAATCGGAAACCTTATATATGTTCCAAAATCGGAAAATATCGGATCGGACATCGGAAAAATCGGAATGTTCGGAAAAAAAGCACAGCCCTAAACAAGACTGTTTGAGTTATTCAATTACTCATTTTTAATAAATAAATGCTTTTCCCATATATATATTTGTTCTTATGTAGATCGGGTTTGATAGAAATTTCAACAATTCGGCACCTTTGACATGTGTACTAAATAAATAAAAGTCACATATAAATTAGTTGACACTAACAATTCTTGAGACACCACGTTTACATTTTGATTGCAATTCCCCCACATATTCTTAGTGTAATCCATACAATAGTTCTCCCATGGTCATTCTGTTGAAAAATTGGACTTATAAAGCTGTTCAGATTTTTTTGGACAGAATTTTGAGCAACTTTGAGCTCAAATTTAGGTGGGACATACGCTACGAAAATTGTGGGACCATATACGAACGCGTTCATCTCCGCAAGGAGATTAACGTAGTATATTCATATGTCCAATTTCATTAAGTTATGAATGATAAATATGTCCCCAAAGTGACTTACAAAGCAATGAAAGTTAATGTATTGGGTATGTTTTAACTCTTGTCCTACATTGGAAGAGTAGTGGGAAAATGATGAGTTAATAAAATCCAAATGATGGACTAAGGCTTGGATGCCTTGGGGTATCTCAACTCTTTGAAGGGGAGATGGCTTAAGCTATGCACGGGTTGACTTTCGGTCAAAGGTCCACACGCGCGTCCGTCCGTCGGTTTGGGCTTGAGCTTGGGATTATAAAAATCTCCTACATTTTTTGGCCGAATTAATTTAACTTTCTGGGCTTTAATTATTAATTAATTAATTAATTAATAAACTGTTGACAGTTATTGTCAACAGTTAATTTCGTTTAACTGTTTTTTGTCAGTTATTGTTACTTCAAGTGTTGTCATATCTGTTCCAGAAAATTCCTTTTTTCTGCATAACGCTTTTCACATCTATTGCATTGTTGTTGAGTAAAAGCCACAGAATTTGAGTTCGTTGTAATTAATTATTGTTGTGCTATATAATTAATTGGAAAATTCGTTCTATCTTGGGAGACAATATTCATCAACCTCGGAGCATATTGGAGGGAATAAATTGTCTTAAGGACACTGTGAAATTCACAGGGCTCGAATTATCTTTCTATTTCTATTATTGTTTCTGCAAATTCAAGTAAGTTTTTATTCTCTGTAATTTCATTTTATTTCTGTAATTAGATTATAATTTGTAATTCTGTACTTTTGTATTTATTAAACAGTAGACATAACACATTCTGGGTGATGATGGCGTACCTGATGTTGAAAGTTGAACACCCGTATCCGAGCGTGATTGGGAGAAAACACAACATGTAAAGCTTCTTAATAGGGGGAAATAAAGAGGGTCTCATAAATATTTCAGGGTTCAACCAGGCTTTTTAAGACATACGGGGAGGATTATATTATATATACAACAAGCATTGAAGATGAAAGAAGAGGAAGTTGAAATGAAAAGAAAGACGAGAAAGAAAAGAAGAACAATTGATAATGTTCATGAATACGACCAAGTTTAACCCTAGTCAAACACCAATATTGGGTGGGTGGGCGTTGGTGCAAGAGATTATGAATAGAAAGCGACAACGAACCCAATATTCGCAGAGCTAACTCCTTTCAGGAAGTTGTCCCCAGTAGTTTCATTCAACCAGATTTTCGTGATTCTCGTGGATTACTTTTATTGCTCATTGGTATTCATATTTTTGTGTGTTTTTAACTTTATTAACGAAGATGCTTCTAATTTTGAATTCCCCCTCATATTAAATTCAAAGATATTTTATGCGTCTTCTAAAAGTTGCTGGAAGTTTAGAGCCTCCCACTCACGATGGATTCGTCATAGCGGAAAGGGAACGGTTGCCTCAATTCAAAATTAAAAAAAGAAAAGAAAAATAGGGTAAAAATTCACACTTAAAGGTTACCTCTTATCTATTTACTATTATAAAATTCTATACAAGGTGTTAATTTTGATCTCATTGGAGTCTATCCACGTGGCTTTAATAAACTTATTCCATTTTCTCTTTTTGGTATTCACTTCTTTCTCTCTCTAATTAACTCTATGTCCCCCAGACTTCTCTCTAATTAACTCTATGAAAACAGTGCAGGAGACCATAAGAGTAGGGGTGGCAATTCGTGTGCGTCGTGTCGTGTTCGGATCGTGTCATGTCGGGTTCGTGTTAAGTATTAATCAACCCTAACCCGACCCATTTAACTAATCGTGTCAGATGAGCAAACACTAACCTGACCTATATATTATCGTGTCGTGTTCGGATTGACCTACATAACCTATTAAGTAAAATATAAAATAATATTTTTCTTCTTTCTTAACCAATCATACCACTCATAGGCCTACAATAACTTAAATTTAATTAATTTCAACTTCTTGCAACACATAAATAATTTATCATCCGATTCTCCATGAATTTTATAGAATGCTTATCAAGATATATAAATTATCGAATATATTCTCCATAAAATACGAGTTAAACGGGTCTATTCGTGTGATTTTCGAGTTATACGTGTTTGACACTAACCCAACCCGTTTATTATTCGTGTTGGCTGGTCGTGTCATATTCGGGTTCTTGTCAAGAAATCTTCAACCCTAACCCGCTAACTTCGTGTCGAGTTATCGTGTCGTGTCAAAAATTCCCACTCTTGCAACGCATTACCTGATGTTGCCAATCTCCCCCCATCCAATGAGTCGACATCCACATCCACATTTGCTGCTCCTCCACCTAATGAATCGAACGATCGAACTCCACACCAACAACTCCTCGACCCGAACAAAACTATATTTTATTTGGATTTTATCATATATGGGAAATGGGTCAAGTGGTTTTGGGTTAAAATAGGTTTGAACAGGGTATTGTGGGTTATTGGGTCAAGGTATGGATTGGGTTTCTGCTGGATTGAAGGTTGAGAAGCTTGGTCAATTGGTTGGAGTTTTTCAGTGGGTTCGGGTTTGAGATGGGTCACCGAGTTTTGGGCTTAAGGTTGCTGGGGTGGTTGTCGGGTGGAGAAGGCAGACCCGGTGGGTTTATTTTTTCTGGCCACTTAAGGCCTCGTTTGGGAGTTTGGGAGAGAAAAGAAAGGAAAGGAAAATTTTATTAGGAGAGAAAAGAAAAGAAGAGAAGAGAAAGGAGTTTGGGAGAGAAAAGAAAATAATTTTCTTTCTTGCGTTTGGGAATTTGGAAGGAAAATAATTTTTTTAAGAGGAAGAAGGAACAATTCATTAAAACACTTTCCTTTCTCTCCATTTCTTTCCGATTTGGAAAGAAAGTTTTGGAGAGAAAGGAAGAGAAAGTTTTTTAAAAATTTTCCTTTCTTTTCTCTCCTTTTAAACTCCCAAACGAGAGAAAGTCACTTTCTTTCCTACTTAAACTCCCAAACGAAGGAAAGGAAACACACTTTCTCTTCCTTTCCTTTCTTTTCTCTCCAAAAATAGAACTCGCAAACGAGGCCTAAGAGGTGGCTGGTAGGCGCTTAGAGGGGAGTCGGCGAGAGGGTTATAGCCGGAGTGAATTTTGGGTTCACCGGATATGGTTTTAGGTAGGCAGCGATGGGGATAATCTTGGGTATTGGAGTTGTCGTCGATGATGGGGGTAAGGGCGGGCGCATAGCATCTAAAGGTTTCCTCTCTCCATTTAAAATGTCGCTAATATAGTTTCTTGGTTTACTTTGTTCACCCCAAAACCAACTTTACAATTTTTTTTAAGATGGAAATAAATCCTCCAATTTCTTCCATGTTTGTTGTTAAATTTGTAAAAAGATGGGTAAATGTTTTTAAAATATTGGCAACAAATTTAATTAGAAGAAATTTTTATTCAGTTATAATTGTAATTTTTATTTATCTTGGTTCATTTGGCAACTCAATTCCAAGCCATGGAAATGGAATTAGAAGACCAATTTTAATTCCACGGAATTAAAATTGTCCTTCCAATTCTAATTCCAACTCTGGAAATGGATTGCCAAACAATCCCTTAGTGTGTATCCAGAATCCTATATTGGGAGGGAATTAAATTGAGGTTTTTAGTTTGGAATTCAGGGCTTCATGTCTTTGCAAATGTTTTATCAATAGTATTTAAAGAAAAATGTCTTTAAATTGTAGGAGTCTTTATGAAGTTAAGTTTTCATGAATGTAAGGATTTTTGAAAACGTAAATATTTTTCTAAATTAGTATTCTTATGGAATGGTTTGTTGTTGGACTTTTGATATTTTACTCAGAGTAAACTTTTTCTCATTTTGGCACTTAAGCTTTCTATGGTTAACTTTTTCTTCCAATCATTTCTTTTTTCAAGGTTAGGGTTCTCTCTCTCTCCAAACATGAACTTAAACCTCTCAACTAATAATTCTTACATGTGTTATATTCAATAAATGAATATAGGATAAAAACAGTTTGGGGCTGAACTAAGTTTTGCTTAACTCACGTTAAAGCTACACTTTATTTCAACCAATCACTAGCTTATAATTCTCTTGTCATTTGTTTTTTTGGTTACATTTATGTTTAATTTAAGGCAATTATGAGTTTTGTTTAGTTGTGGTGAGATCGCTAACATTGTGTTTTTTTTTTCTCTTTTAGTATTCGGATTAGGAAGTGTTTTATGTGTTGGTCAAGTAGATTGGAGAAAAAGGTGGTGTTGGATCAATGGTTTGGAAGGGATCTTGTGTAGATGACTTCAATTGGGATATCTATGTACAGGTCTTCATGGAATTTGTTCTTAGCTACACCGCTGAAAATTCTATTGGTGTCACTAATTTTGATGATTGTAAGGCTATGTTTGAACTTTTTATGAGTTTATTGTGAATTTTATATTTAGCATATATTTGTGTAATTTTTTGAATATATATGAATAGTTTGATATAAGTTTGTATTCCCAATTTTGTTTATCAGTCCACTAATATTTGAAGGAATTCATCCTGTTAATTGATGGTACTATGTTCTTTGGCAAGACAAATATTTTTCATTACATTACATTTTGATCAATTTTATGGATTTTTCTTAAATTAACTTTATATGCCATCTGGGCAAAATTTCATTAATGAGAGGTATAATAACTTCGTGGGTTTGATTACGTTAGAAGTATTATATTTGGGTTTCGAAACAACTCATTTAGTGTCACGTTTGTTTAACATTATTTGACTCTTCGTCTCACTACTGGGTTTATCTTCCTCTCTTCTCAATCAATCTTTTCACCTTTAAAATTATGTTTGTAGGGATGTTTTAATCATTTGGTCTGGATTATCTCATGATTCTCCACGGATCTAGACATATGTAATAGGATGATGGAGGCAGTGCTGATGAAAATCACTAGAATGGAAACCCATTGTGGTTTCATGTCGTACGATAAATCCGACGGTATATAGTGATACACATGGGAAACAATTTCTGATTATTGCATTTAAAATCTGGAAGCATGAATTGCATTGAACATTGTTTGATAAACCATCTGTAAGTGTGTATTTCTCCACTAATTTTTTGATTTGTAAATGATTTACCTATTAGTACTTTGTCAGTTCAAATCATGGTTCAGAAGTTTATGGCATTTTTCCTCCATAATTGTATGAAATTGAATAATTCAATTTATAAATGCAATAAACATTTATAAATGGAATAAACATGAGTGGGATTGCCTTTGGTTAAAAGAAGGTTTGTTGAGCCTTTTAATGGTATTGGAAATGGTTTCGCCAGCATCATTTATTTTGTTAAGATCTACATGAACTTAATAAAATTTAATTATGTAAAAACATCTAAAAAGAAATTCCAAATACAGCAGTTATGGTGTTGATATAGTATTGGATTTCTATCTTTAGTTAATAATATGCAGATTATGTCAATTTAATGTGAGAAATGACTATCATAAACACATAACCCGTGCATCGCACGGGTTTACACCTAGTTATTTATAAACACGAGGGTATAAGTGTGTAATTAATAAAAAAACCAAACGTTTATACTATAAAGACTAACATGCACGATAAAAAAAGTGGCCCAAACATTTACATCTTAACCTATTTCATATTCTCTTCTCCTCCTCTCTTCTCTCGGCCGCTCAACCTCACCTCCTCTTTTCTCTCACTGTGACTGTCACCCCTCCCCGTCGGACTTCGCCTGCTCAGCAGCAACCCTTGCAGTCGGAACCTGTCGGACCTTCACTCTTCTCCTCTCCCTGATTTGCAAACATTTGGGGTTTATTTTTTGCACCGGAAGACGCCAGACCTTCCCTCTTCTCCCCTGATTTTTCGGAACCCGTCGGACCTTCAATCAACAAAACAAGTATTTTTTATATATGTGTTTGTTTATATGTGCATATTTTTTTATATGTCTCCAAATTAAGATTATGGAGAAATTTGTGTTTAAAATTTGTGTTTAAACAATTTTAAACTAAAATTTGTGTTTAAACTAAAATTTGTGTTTAAACAATTTCTTTATATTTGTAATTTCTGGTTATGTATGGATCAATTGATATGAAATTTTGGCATATTAAATATTTATGTTTGGGCATTGTAAAGCTATAATTTGTATAAAACTCGAAATAACTAAAAAAAATCGCCTCGACGGCTCCGCCACCACTCTAAACTTTCACCCCCCTTGACTTAAAATCCTGGATCCGCCACTTAGACTTTACAAAGCATAAACCAAATTCACTCGAGAGTAATCACAATTTGGAGGACCTCATGGAATGACTCGTTTACAATGAAGCAAGTATGTTAACAAAATTATCAACTTCAAGTACTTTACATGTTTCGCGCATGTGCATATTTCTTTCACCGCACGTGTTATACTCAGTAAATGAGTATGGTTGAATTTTAACAACTGGGGGCATCGGGATATTTGAAGAGATAATCTCATGGTGGTTCAAAGTCATGACCGAAAATGAACACCCAATTTTCAATTCGATCACGATATCGATCATGATATTGGACGATACACTAAGATACGCTATTTAGAGAGCGCAAAAAATCCCACCAATGAGATACATTCAAACCCATCCTTCAAGATGCGTTGCATTGTAAAATAGTTATACTGAAGCTCGGCGGACTTGTCAGATTCAATATTCCATAATAAACCAATATTAATATTGAAAAATAATTTAATGACACATAGAACTTGATAAAAAATTTACATTGAAGATAAATAAAAATGATTACAATGTTTCGTCATTTTCACCCCCCCTATCTAGTTGCGATATCGATCATACGGATTTGGATAGGGGTATTTTCCTCTAATAGGGTAAGGGAAAAAATATGAACCATGATGCTGCTCAGAAGGTTGTGGCTGGATGATCCATAATTTGGAAATTGGAACCACCGTAAGGATAATATTCAAAACCTCTATACTCAGCACTATCAGTTGAAAATCCACCATAATGCATTCCGTGATTATATCCATAATAACCACCACCAGTTGTGCCGCTACTAGTAAATCCATAATGGTCTCTATGACGATCATAGTATCCACTTGTACTAGTACTAACAGATTTCGAAATTATGGAGGACCATTGTGCAGGACCATAACTATTTGTGCCACTCCCACCCTCGAAGATACTATATCTCCCACCGCAGTATGCATGATTCGTTATTAAACATTTTGCTCATAGTTAATCAACAAGACGTTGCGGATCATATCCGTTTGAATACTCGTCAGTGTTAGGGGTTCTCGTCAAGTTGTCTAAATGTCTCAATTTTTCATTAATTTTCAAACGATACCCATGATCAATGTCTCATGTGGCATAGTAGTTTTTATCTCCTTGTGTCCATGTCATACCACCACGATTATGCGTACTAGTGTTATAAGAACCACCATTTTGTTGGCTACCATCAACTCTACTCCTTTATTGGCTACCACCAGCAGCTCCCATACTAACATCTCCCCTACCACCACCTTGGTCATCATCATCGTTGTCATTACTATAAGTACCAGAAAATATCTTGCCAACCATTATTACCATTACCACCTTGATCATCATCAGAACTAGAAAGAACATTAACTGGTGTCGATTGATTGTGATCCCCACGTCCTCTTTTCGCTTCATTTTGTTGAATACCTTCATCTAACCAATATAAGTCATTGGTTGGTAAGACCCCTTTATCATTCTCCCGGGTCCACTCATCCAAGATGTCATCTTCCTCAAATATTGAATTCAAGTCTATCGGGTTGTAGAAATCTTCAGTATTTCACATGTACATCAAATTCCTAACTCTTAGTCGCGAATTGTAATATATGTACACCAATTTATGCAAACAAAATTAGTGTCAATCGATTGTGAAGTTTTGTATGGATGAGAGACCATGTGCTCAAATTTCCCTCACAACCCGAAGATGAGCATGTTTGACTCAAGACTTTGATAGCAATGTGCCTAAGATTGGGGGCATCCTCACCGTAATTGACCCAGCACTCAGCTAGAAGAGAAATTTTGATTGTTTGTTTGGTAAGTTCTAAGCCAAACTCCCATCTCCCATCCGTAAAGAGTTTAACCTAAAAAGTAAACAAATCCATTTATAAACAATACACATGAAATTAATATAACTCGATGCAAACAATTGTGATACCTTATTACAATCACAATATATCATAAAGTATCATGTTACTCGATGAAAACAAATGTGATCACGGTATACTTGATGCAAACAAACTCCCCTTTCCCATCCGTACATGAATTAACAGAAGTGTGAAATATAGTGTTACGATCATAGTATACCATGTAGGTAATGATAGGCTCCTTCGTTCTTGAACTCCACCCGTCCCATATGATTGTGCAACCATACTCGGGTCATTGCTCCAATCTGGTAACTGCTAGGGCCTTTAATCCCTAGACCCTCCGCAACAATTGTATCAATCATATATTGATGCGCAGGATGACTATCAGTAGCATGAAACAGGATGCCATTAAAATGAAAGAACTTGCTAATGTCCTTCCCGACCTTCATAACTATGTTTGCAGAGAACATAAATTTCATCATTTTCTAACTAGACTTCTTCGACATAAATATCGAAAGTTCAAGTCCTTTAGCAGGCAATTCAACTCCCTGTTCAATGGCCATAATCGTGACAGGTGCAGTCGCTTACTTCCAGACGTCGATGGCTTTATCTTAAAAACTGAATGTCTATGTTGTTCTCCTTCCGTTCTTCGACTCTCTTTCATAACAGCTTTAAATTGTGTTGATTCCAAACGAGTGATATCATTTTCATTAATGCCATCGTCATCACTATCATCACTTTCATTTTCATCTTAGTATTGGGTTTGCTCCCACAAATTCTCTACTTGTTTCTCCTTCTTCCTCTTCTCAAGGGCCCATTGCTTCATACCATCTGTAAGATTTTTTTTAATATTAGTTGATATCTCTCTAGGAACATGGAGACATGGTTCAATGTTTTCTTGCACTCCCGCCAAGTGTTCTTTTAGTCTGGTGACACCACCACTAATGACTTTATTACAACAATTGCACGCGATCTTCTTCTTATTTCCACCAACAGTAGTTCCATGCTCCGACCCAATATCTAGTTTAGGTGCCATTCTACAAAATAAAGAGGATTGAAATGTTATTTTTTTTCCAAAGTTATTTTTTTCCAGTAAGGATACAAATGCTATTATTTTAGTAAAATTACATTTTTTTTAAATGATGCAAATGCTATATTTTTACAAGAGTTAACGTTTTTAGAAAATTAACTCTACTAAAAAATAACATTTGCATTATTTAAAAAAAATTAACTCAACTGTTATTTTTCTAAAAACGTTAACTCTTGTAAAAAAATAACATTTAGAGTTATTTTTTTAAAGAAAATATGCAAATGATATTTTTTTACCAAAAATATACAAGTACAATTTTTTTAGCAAGATAAATTGTTAATAGCATATTATTCTTTAAAAAAACACTTTTGAATTATAAAAACATTTCTCTTAAAAAACAAAATAAAAAAAACTCACGCAAACATAAAAAACATAAAACAAACCTACGCTAAAGCATTAAAAAAAATTAAAACAAAAACACCACGCTCACTCACGCTAACAACATAAATAAAGTTTTGAGTCAAAGTTGAAACAAATGAAAGCCACGCACAATACAAGAGAGAGAGAGAGAGCTACTGACCAACTAGGGTTTTTCCCTCCGGTGAGATAAAGACACAAAGTGGCGGAAGAGGAAGTTTTTAGCGGAAGATAAGGGTTTCTTTCTGCTAGGATTTCTATTCTTACTACATTGGACCCTAAATGGGTTGTTTTAAAGATAGAATATCATATAAAAGTTGTAACCCATGACCATTTTTATCGACTACTCTGAAATAAGCAACTAAAAGTTAGTTTATTCTTGTTTTTCAACTTTATGTCATTTTATGTTCCCTCAGCATAAATAATTGAGAATCGTCCCCATTTTCTTCATCTCGATCGATATATCGGCCCCCCTTGTCTCGGATCGGCCAATTTATCGGCGAGTTAAGCCGATATCAACCATATCTTTTTTTTCGTATCGCGACAAGGTGTCGTATCGTTCACTATCAAGTCCCAGTCAACTAGGCCAATTCAAGTTAACTCAGTGGAGTCTTTGAACCACGGATAATCGCATTCCCTACCCTCATCCCGCAAAATCATGTTATGAACTATAATACATGCATCGGAGTATATTATTGGCTTATTATGTGTCAAAAGTCTCATGTGGCCTTCCAAAGCTGGGAATATCATTTATACATTACTTTGTTAAGTTTGTGTCTAGGTCTTAGGATAGTATCCTCCATGAATATAGTTTTATTTTTTAGAGCATGATGGTCTAATTTAAATTAGAGCTTCAAATATCATCATCTTCATTAGCAAATCAGCCTTATGCATTGCCTTTGATCTACCAAAGACTCAATGAACTTTTGATCATAGTTGATGGCTTAGGATTACATTTTTCTTATACATTTTGGAACAAAATCTGGAGGATTCATTGGTTATATTTTCATTTGATCAAGTTGGCATTTGATTAATCGATCATTGAATTGATGATCGATTAGGAAAATAAGTTGATCAATCATTTGTGAAACATAGATCATCTAAGGTTACATTTACGTGACTAAATTGATCGAATAATTCAAAGTTTATGATTAATTATTCTCCTTATCTACATTTTTCATATTTATATTACCCTTATAATACACGAGAAATCTCAGATATTCCTAAGTCCAAAGAACCTTCAAAGAAGAATAAAATGTTCATGAATCCTTTCAAAGGTCAATTTTGGTTTCTAGAGTCGGGAGTAACACCTATTGGTAAAATGATCATAACTTTCTCTAGAAAACTGCAAACGATTTGATTAAAAAGTGTGTTGGAAAGGAGACTTCTAGACCTTTCTTTTGGTATACATGTCATTTCATAATTATAAATGGTCAACTCTTAGAAATTTCAAAGCAGTAGGCTATTTTTGAATTTGTAGAATGGGTATTTCAAAAGTCATTTTATATTTAGTCAATTATGTATGCATTTACTATTTTTGAGTTCATAAGTTTGTCATTAATTATTATTCATATATGTATGGTAGTAGGGTTATTCCAACACATCTATATATAACTTATGCATGTATGAGCTCAAAACAATTGAAGTTTAATATATAAATAATTTTCTGAGAACTTGTATTCTTTGCTCTTTAGTGGATTCCATTGAGTGTGAGTGCGAGTGTGAATGTAGGTTTACACTTATCTCATCTCTTTCCAATTTCATTATTCGGTGTTAGATTGGTATCAGAGCAAAGTTGTGATGGCTAATTGTCATCATCATGATCGAAATGTTGACGAAACACTGGTTCGTGAACGAGACCTTCGTGACATTGAGCTTGATGAATTAAGGAGACAAGTGCAACAACTCTAGCAGCATTTGCTATTCTGCAAACCTCAAGAACATGATGATTTTCGTCATATTTCAGAGAATGAATTATCACAAGATAAAGATGAGATTAACCCCTTCCACAATGTTAATGATTAAGTGTAGACAGAAGAGGCTCCTTTGCATCATAGACGTGGAAGAAATCAATTGTATTGCCATGATTATATCAAAGTTGATATTCGAGAATTTAAAGGATGAATTCGTGGCCAAAATTTTTTACTACCATGAAATTCCAGAAGTTTGCAAAGTGAAGTTAGTTGCTATTAAATTGAGAAAATATGCCTCAATTTTGTGGGAACATTAGAAAAAGAAGCCTGTACGAATACAGGAAAGAAAAAAAATTATAACTTGAGAGAAGACAAAAAAGTAGTTAAAGAAGAAATTTTTGCTAAGTCATTATTTTCAAGATGTTTTTCTTAAGTTTTATAACTTTAAGCAAAAAAATTTGTCCGTAAATGAGTACTCAATAGAATTGGATCATATCATGATGAGGTGTGATTTATCCGAGTTAAAGGAACAAACTATTGCTCGGCATCTTGGTGGATTTCGATATGAAATTTCTAATGTTATTCAAGTACAAGCTTATTGGACTTATAATGATGTGTTCAAGTTGGCCATCAAAGTATAGAAACAACTTAAGGAGAAGAGTAGTTTTCGAACGTGGAGCTATAAAGGAGGTTCGAATTGGGGGAGTGTTATTTTCAAACCATCAAAGATAATATTATCCAAGGTACCCTCTAAGCAAGATATCAAAGGTAAATTAGTTCATCCTAATTCATCTGATTTCAATTCTCGCTAATGTTTTCAGCTATCATGGATTTGGGCACATTGTACATGAATGTCCAAATCGTAAGATATTTTCATTAGTAGAAGATGATACCAAACAGTAGGTGGAGATAGAATCATTTTGTAGTGATGAAGATGATGATGAGGAAGATATAACTTATGGTAACCAAGGTGAAACTCTTGTTATCCTAAGGAGTTTAACTACAACCCATGTAGAGCAAGATCAAATTATGGCTTAAGAAGGGAAATTAGGTAAAGGTTATTAAAAGATGTTGAATTCAATTTTTAATTATTAGAAATTATAAAGATGAAATCCGATGTGATGTTGTTCCTATAGATGTTTGTCACTTATTTCTTGAGAGACCTTGGTAATATGATATAAGGTTTAAGCATGGTGGTTTCAAAAACGCTTGCACCTTTCACAAATATGGAGTCAAAATTACTTTATGCCCTTTAATGTTTGAGCCTTCAAATAAAATTAAATCTATATACTTTCAAGGTCAGATTTTGACAAGGCTTTGGAAAGAGATGAAGAAGTTTTTGCGCTTGTAATGTTGGAGGAAATGAAGACAAGTCAGAATTTCCACTTGTTTTGTAACCTATTTTGGAGGAATTTCATGATGTGACCCCAAAGTGGATTCTTTCAAGCCTTCCTCCAATAAGAAATATTTAGCATTGTATTGATTTCATTCATGGTGCAATTCTTCCAAACAAAGCAGTGGATCGAATGAACCCCAAGGAATATGAAGAGCTTCAAAGGCAAGTTGATGATTTTCTAGCTAAAGGGTTGGTAAGAGAATTCATGAGTTCATGTGTTATTCAGGCGTTGCTTGTTCCTAGGAAATGTAAGTCGGTGAAAAATATCACTATCAAATACCGCTTTCCTATACCTTGACTTGATGATTTACTTGACCAATTTTGTGCTGTTAAGATCTTCTCAAAGATATATTTTCATAGTGGTTACCACCATATTCTAATGAGACTGAGAGATGAATGGACAATCGCTTTCAAGATAATGGACGGACTGTTTGAATGGAAGGTGATGCCATTTGGACTTTATAATGCTCTAAGCACATTTATGCATCTTATGAATCACATATTCAAGCCTTTTATAGGTAAATTTGTTTTGATTTATTTTTATGACATTCTTGTGTATAATAAAGATGAAAATCAAGACTTAGAGCATCTTCGACAAGTCTTTATCGTTCCAACAGAGCAAAAATTATATGCCAATTTACACAAGTGTGAATTTTTGACAAATATCCTAATATTTTTAGGCTATGTTGTCTCGAGTGAAGGAGTTAAGGTTGATCCAAGCAAAGTGGAAGCTATTACTAGTTGGCCAAATCCTAGTTCAATTCATGATGTTCGAAGCTTTAATGGTCTTACATCTTTTTATCGCAGATTTATGAAGTATTTTAGGACTATTATTGCTCCAACTAATGAATGTTTAAAGCATGGAACTTTTACTTGGAGTGACGAAGCACATATAACACCCCGTATTTTTAAGTATTTATTATTTAATTAATTAGAATAATTTTAAATTACAAGTGTGTCGTAATTTAATTGAATTAATTTTTGTGTGTTGATTGAAATATTAATCGGGAGACTTAATGGTTAATATTTATTAAAAATAATTACTAAGTGAATAGTAAGTTATTAATTTTACGTCGTAGCGAGTGATAGTGACGTGGTGGTATTTTATCTCAATCGGGTGTCGGTAGAGACTATATTGGGGTTGAGATGGAGACTTTTAGTAAAGTAACTTGGATGATGATTCTAAGTGCACGGTTGACTTTGGAGGGGTCGAAATAATCAAAAAATAGTATTCGTGGGTAGTAATTGGGTCTCGAAACATTTTTAGGCATAACCGAACCCACATGGGGGTGTTTAGGGCATTTGGGCTTGGTCCACAAGCTTAATTTCGGGATTTGCAGTATTTAACCTAAGTCTAAGAGAGTTGGGCAGCAACTAATATCATTCCAAACCCTAAAAAACAAAGAGGAGACAAAGGAAGAAAGTGGAGAGATTTTGAAGCCAAATCAAAGGGGATTCGGGTGTGTTCTTCGTCAATTCGCCTTCTACAACGAAATCAGACTCTACAAACCTAACCAGGCTAGTAGTTAGCTTGATTTCAATCTAAATTACAGTTTTTCAATTCATATCATAGTGGGTGTGATCAAAATCCATTTTGGGGTGGGTTGTCACATAAAATGGGTTTGGGGTAATTGGAGTATTATGTGTAGAATTAATACTCAATTAGTGATGGAATTATATCATTCTTTGTTGGAATCATGTTGTATTCGAAATCCATATGCTAGGTTCAATTAATTGATAATTATGAGATGGAATCTAGGTTGAGAATTGGATGAACCATAATAAACCCTAATCGGGAAATTTTAGGGAAAGTTAGAATTTGATGATGTTTAGAGATCATGATAATGATTAAAACATGTTTATTGAGGAAATAAAAATGGGAGATTATTTAATCGAGGTCTGGATTGAAGTTAGAAAGCTTTGGGGTTAGAAAAAAAAATTGTTCAATATAGTCACGTTTTAGATCTGTGACAAAATCTAGTCACATTCTAGATCCGTGACAAAATTAGTCATGTGACAAATTGCCAGAAGCGGGATTTTTTATTTTGGCCATACTTTTAGCCTAGAGAGTTTTACGTTTTGAGGACTCTTCTAAACAACTTTTAACCTATATATTTAATCATTGTGGGTGTTTATTCTAAGCCTAAGCTTATTTATTTAGTGAAAAATGAATATGGGACTTATCTCCTAGTGATTATAGATGAATATCGTTGGGACTAGGAAGTGAGAAAAAAGTGTGACACATATTTAATGAATTGAGCGAAATAAGTTCATAAAGGTTTAATTAGGGGCCGATTGGGTGAGTCTGGGTATATTAGCGAGTGAAGTTACGCTAAATTTTTTAATGAGTGTGAAATTAAATAAAATAAGAGTCGGATAGAGACTCGGGCATTTTAAGCTAGTACTATGGGTGTTAGGCACGGGTTAGCCGAACTTTAATGATATATATACACTAGCGGAATGCCCGTGCCTGAAGGCACAACGAAAATTTCCAAAGTACATAATCATAAAATGACGAAAATTTCAAAAGTACATAATGGCAAAAGGGCAAAAATTTCGTTCCAGAACAAAATAAAGTGTACTTAAAAAAAATGGCCATAACCCCTAGCCTCAAACAACCATGCAGAAAACCTGATTAGAAATACTCAAAAACTTAAATTCAAATAATACATACAACTTTTATACAATTGAAACCAAAATAATACACATGATTTAAATTGGAACATAAAAACAAATTTACCCTAGGAGTATATAATCTACTCGAACAAATATGATATACAACCTGTGATTATCAAGTTTAGAGGGGGAAAATATGAATAGAAATTTACAATGTGAGGACTTGTAAACAATTAAAATATTCCAACCAAGAATCTTAATATCTACTTGCTATTTTGTCAAGCAGTTGATGTTCAACAATGTACATATCATTATTTTGAAACCAAAGTTATATAAAGCATATCCGCTCTTGAGGACAACTTATGATCAAGGTACACACATTTTGTATAGGAATATGAATGTGATCAAGGTAATATACACACCTAAAGTGTAAATTTGAAAAAGAAAATGCAGCAAAGTACATATCATTATTTTGTATATAGGAGAGAAAACTATTCAGGTGGCCTCAAGATTTCTGCAGTAGTAGACCCCTCCTATGTTTTATATTAGGGGTAATTATTTTGAAGTCCCATTAACTTGGTCAATGAGGCAAGAGATCCTTTGACTGAGTCAATGGTGTCAAAGGTCCTATTTGCCAACTCAGCACATTAAAATGACAAAAACACCCACAAAATACCCCCAACCAACTGTGCGTCATTTTTTTCCCAAAAAAACCCACCAAATCTTTAAAAGTCCATAACTTCAAATGTACAAATCCAAAATTCATAAAATTTATATAATTGGAATCTACTCGTCGAGATCTATCAAACAACACCCATATTCGATATTTTTTGACGAAAAAATCGAAACTGATAAATTTATCTGTTTCTGTAAAACCTCCATTTTTTCGGGTGAAACCTCCATTTTTCCCGGCGAAACCTCTTCTTCTCCAGCTTAGGTGATGGTGCCGCTGGCGCGGACCAAAAAAATAAATAAATAGACGAATAGAGAGAGAGAGAAATAAGGAGAGAAAAACACTCCGACGAGAATTTTGGTGGCCTCTGACGAGTTTTTTCGGTGGGCTATTTTCAGTGAGTCTCCGGTGGGGTGGGGTGGGGTGGGGGTGGAGGTGGAAGTGGGGCTGTTAGAGAGAGAAAGAGTGTGAGATTATATGTTTATTTTTAGAAAGAGAATAAGTGGATTTAAAATGGGTACATGTGAGGGTATATTTGTCTAAATATATGTAGCCTATAATGAAAAAGGACTTGGTGCATTAAAAAAAAGTCAATGGGATTTGGTGCATATTTGACCCAATAAATAGGACTAGCTTTGAATTATCCCTTGAGGTAGCTATGGGAGGACACCCATGTTAATTTTTGTGCTCATGCAATGAAATAAGATGCCCTTTAGGTGTAGGTGCTTTTGAAAATGGCGTGGTTTTTAGGTAAAGGGTGCTCAAAGTGTATAAGCGAATATAAAAAAGTAGATAAGCTATTTAGGTGGCAGATGCGGGGGTACCGAATGTCGATGATACTAGTGATGATCGTAATAATATGGGTCCATTAAATTTGATATATATATATATATATATATATATATATATATATATATATATATATATACAGTCCTGCTCTTGTGCGAACTAGTCTGCATTTTAGGAATGCGAACGGGACATGTGTCACCTGGTGGTGAGCCCAAAAAAGAGAGAGTGTGCCTATAATTTAGGTGATAATTTCTAGGTGCACCGTTAGGTGACACATGTCCGGTCCGCATTCTTAAAATGCGGATTAGTTCGCATAAGAGCATTATTATATATATATATATATATATATATATATATATATATATATATATATGTGTGTGTGTGTGCTATATTTCACCCGATGTAGGCTTGTTTGGTTAAGAGTTTATGGGTTGTTTGTTTGGTTTATAGGTATGGTGTAAAGTTATGAGTTAGGGTATCATTAGGTTTGATGTTAAGGGGATAATGTATGGATATATTTGGTAAGATTTGTTTAATGAAGTTAATTCTCCTCTAATAAAATAAGAATTCCAACATAAGAGTATCCGCATTATGCCTTATTAAAAACAAACTTTAATTATCTATAATAAATGCTAAGTCATACTAAAAAACTTTTGTTCATAGTAAACAATGAGAGAGAATAGGTGTCCTTAGAGAGAGAAAAATAATGAAATAGTATATGGATCGAACACAAAGTCACTTTAGGGGTGGCCTACGTAACTATGTGGGGATAAGATGGTAAAAATGTTTTGAGTTTTGAATTTTTTTTATAAGAGGATCAGGTCCTACATAATTCTTCCATGAGGGAAAAAAGGATTTTAAAAAAAGGAGCAGGAGAGAGGAAGAATTACATGAGATGCCAAGGATATAATTTCTTGAGGTGGTCAAGATTGATTGGTTAAGCCACTTTTTCGCCTTCGAGATCGATAAACTTACAACACCTCCTGACAAAATTTTCTTTATGAGATAGGGACCACTTCGGCTAGACTTGAATTCTCTCTATGGTCCGAGATCAGTTCAAAGATATCTTTGAGGGTGAACTCCCTCTCATACATCGCAATCTTTGACTTCATTATTGAAAAAGAGTGAAATGCGGGCATGATAACCTTGAATGTTATAAAGATCTTTGATCTCTCTCTCACACACTGCATATTCTCTTTGCATTCAAAGCTAATGCAACCATACTACTCGTTTCCTTAATGGATGTAGGTTTATCTTAAGCTGAACCACATATATCATGTGTTATGTGATTGTTTGCATATTTTTCCTTTCGTATTCATAAATTTAAGGTCATGAATACCAATAATACTAGTAAAACCTCTTAAATATATTCCTAATTTAAAAACATCCTCCATAATTGAGTGAGATTGCCTTAGCAATTTAGATTGCACAAACTTTTACTTGTAATTTGTCACTTTCCCTTTTATTCTTATATCTTTTTTGGCGTGTACCAATAATACTAATAAAACTTCTTAAATATATTCCTAATTTAAAGACATCGACCCTCCATAATTGAGTGAGATTGCCTTAGCAATTTAGATTGCACAAACTTTTACTTGTAATTTGTCATTTTCCCTTTTATTCTTATATCTTTTTTGGCGTGTCTTTTATTTTAAAAAAAATATATGAATTGGGTAGTACATAACCCGTTGTTCAAATTTGGACAAAAAAAGATTGCAGAAACGGTAAATAGGTGGAAAAATCAATTAAACTTGATTTTTAAAAAGGGCTTTGAAAATTTAAGCTCTATATTAAGCAAAGTAATTACAAAATATCATATTAGGAAATGATTAATATATCAACTAAATCTTGTGTTAAAAATATAATATAAATAACTTCTATCATGATTAGACATTAAATTCAATGCTTATACACATAACTTGGATTAAATGGTTCACCAAGTGAAATGCGTGCAGCCTAGAAAAATAAAGTGCGTATGAAAAAGACGTGATAATATAAGATCAAAATCATATATGGGAAAACTATGAATGTCTTAAATCTACTAAGTACACTATAAGCATGAAGATTAAAGATCTTAGTCTATACTTAGGTATTCCCCAACTTTTGGTATAAATCACACTTCAACATTACAACCATGGAGATTCTCATAACCCCACAATTGACTCAAAGTTCATAAAGAGGGCATCAAGCTTTGAAGTCCATCAATGCACCTATGAAAGGAGCAAGGCACCTAGACTTTTATCCAAAGTAAATTATCTTCAATAATAATTGGGATAAATTGATTGAATAATGATAATCATCTCTTCGTTTATAATAAATTTAATGAACTAGGCAATGGAATAAATGAAGTGAATTGTATATTTAATATACTATAGAGTATATAAAAAGAAAGGTTCCAAAAAACGCGGGGCGTGATTGAGGCGTGGAGTCCAAGCCTTAAGCCTTAAAAGCCTAGGCAACCCTTAGGCGTGAAAAGGCGTTTAGGCCTTTTTAATATATTTTAATATTGTTTAACCATAACAATGCTATTAAAAATACTAAAATTGTACATACCATAAAAATATGTCTAAATAATTACAAATTAGAACACTATTTGATTGTTTTGGATGAGATAATGGTCCGGTTTGTAAAAATAGTCTTTAAAAGGTGATATCGTTTCACTAAAGCATTGTTGTTGTTTTTTAAAAAGTGCGCCTTAAGGCTTTTAACAAGAATAAGGCGTAAAAGTCTTAAGGCGAGGCTTTTCTCTCAAGCCTCAAGCCTGGGTACTCATTTTAGAACACTGATAAAAAGGATAAGTAAACTAATGAACTAAGAAAAAGTTCCTCAAATTTATAGTTAGTGACTTGTCATCTAAGGCGATTCATCAATATCCAGTAAGGTGATCTACCAGCTTAAAGGTGAAACCGGATAATGAAAATGGAAGGAGATAACACAATTGTAAACCCACACTCATATTAAATGGAATCCACTAAAGAGAAATGCCCATAAGTTCTCATAAATTCATTATATATTAAACTTCAATTGTTTTGAGTTCATACATGCATAAGATGTATATAGATGTGTTGGAAAAACCCTCCAACCATAGTTACATGAATAATAACTAATGACAAACCAATTGTGACACCCTTATTTCCCACGCATAGTTGTATAAGCTGAAATACTAAACATAAGGAGCATTGTGCAATTTATATCATTCACAACATCAAAGACAAATAAAAATGATAGTCAATAAAAACCACAAGGTCTAGAGATCTACTTTCCAACACACTTTAAATCAAGTCGTTTGGAATTTTCAAGAGAAAGTTGTGATCATTTTACTAACATGTATTACTGCTGACTCTAGAAACAAAAATTAACCTTTGAAATAATTCATGCAAATTTTAATTACTTTTTAAGGCTTTTTTGACTTGGGAATATACGAGATTGCTCTTGCATCATTCTACCCTAGTTGAAAAATATTTGACCTCGAATCGAAGTCAATTCATCATCAATAATATGGAGAAAGATCTGAAACATTAAAATTTATTGAACCTCCATATTCACATGGACGTTCAATCTTGTAAGCATTATATCCAACCCTTTAAAGTATTGTAAATGGACCATTAACTCTAGACTTAATCTTTCCATGTTTACCCGGAGGAAACATCTATTTATGAAGATGGATCCAAACCAAGTCACCTTCTTTGAATGGAGATGGCTTTCGATACTTATTAACTTAATTTTGATACTTTTCATTCTGCTTTATAATTTGTAAGGACATTTTTCTATCGTTGTCCCCAAAATTTAGGACTTATCTGTAGCATTCCAGATTACACGAGATATAACATATACCGCAACATTGGTCATATCTTCATGATCATCCACGTTGACCACAATCTGAATCTTTGGCAGCATGCATCATCAATGTGCACCGCTCATCTTCAGCGTGCTCCACGAACATCGTCAACCGTTCTCCACAACTCCACGTTCCTTATGGTATATTCTTTGGTTGGATTTCTTATTTTTTCATAAATATTTTTGGGAGAATTTTATTTTATTTTACTTTATAAAACGAGGCTGGATTTTAATTTGAAAATATTTTTTGCTAACAACCGTTAGATCGACATGCACATGTTGTTCAAATGGCATGCTTATGTCGTTAAAAGGGTCGTTTGATGGCCCACATCAAACGTGCTTCAAATGAGGGTGTACTATTTTAGTTTTCTTTGGACTTTTTATGGGTCATTCGAAGCATCTTCTAACGAGATTCACATCTCATTCGAACGACATTAACGCCGCCTCGATTTTTATGTTTGCCTATAAAAACTCGCTTCCTATAGGTATTTTGCAACACTTTTCAATCTACATTTTTTGTAGACCTACTGCATAAAAGGTCTTATTTTAAAAGGCCAAAAATACCTCTTGATTCACACATCCTCCCATTTAATATTTTGTGAATCACTTTGAAACCCTAAAACACACATAATTCTGCAATACCCCGCAATTTTGAGGGCTTAATTTATGAATATTGTATAAGATTTTGATAATATTATTATTTAATTGATCGGGATATTGATATTATATTTACTTTTATTTGAAATGAATCAAATATTTAAATTCAAATTTAATTGGCTTTTGGACCTTTTGTAATGGTTTAAATATGTAAAGTTGATAATCTTGAATTAAAGGGCAATATAGTAATATGCGTTAGCTTAGGCTCCAAGCTAGGGTTTGAGAGAGGGGCTATATAAGGAATATTATGGTTCATTATAAGGAAAGGAAGTTGAAAAACAAAGGACAAAAATGAAATCAAAAGAGTGAAAAAAGAGTGGAATGAGAATAGCCAATTTAAACTGTTTAGATCTTCTTTTTTAGTGCTTTCATATGAGATTTGAAAAAAAATCAAAACATGTAGCTGACTTAATTTTTCATGTAGAATCCAAATATAAAGTCGGATTGAAAATTTGAATAACATTCAGAGCTGATTTTCTGTGTTTTTAAAACTGGCCTAGAATGGTGAATTTTGACTCGCTTGAGGTAGTTTCGTTCTCCCGTGGTTAATTTAATGTGCTACACTTATTGAATCTTGATTGTATATTTATATCCATGATATTTTTTGAATTTATATGTATTGTATGCTCGTGTATTATATTTATTGTTGCACCCATTTTGTTTGTGTTATTTTCATGTCGTGTAGTTTGGGTAACGAAGCTAGTTGATTTTACGAGCATTAATAACGGATTGGAAATTTGAATAACGTTTGGAGATGATTTTCTTAGTTTTTAATTTTGACTCGTTTGAGGTAGTTTCGTTCTCCCGTGGTCAGTTTACTGTGCTACACTTATTCAATCTCCATTGTATATTTATATCCATGATATGTGTTGCATTACATGTATTGTATGCTCGTATATTATATTTGTTCTTGCACCCATTTTGTATGCGTTATTTTCATGTCGTATTGTTTGGGTAATGAAGCTAGTTGATTTTACGAGCCTGTTGGGTTATAGAAATAGGTAGAAAACATGTAAACTTGATTTATGGGAATTGAATCTGAAATTTATTTTAACTGGGAGAATGATATTATGATGATTATTAAATGATAATGCATAGGCATTCCTTAGCCAAACCACCCACTGGACAGGGTGTGTTATTGTCTACGATTTTGTTTATTACCCAAGACTGGGCCATGAACCTCGGTTGACGAGTATGCCAAGTTTTACTATGGAGGAGATGACAAGATTTTCTGGCGGTGATGTCATGTTATGATGGGTCATGTGACTAAGTTATGTTATTTATTTTGGGAGGCTATTGGATTGTTCCAAGGATAATTAACAGGATATTGGACGATAGTCCATACCGTACCGTGGTAAGTGCGAAGGGAATTTTGATACCGGGTCTTGGGTTTTGTAGTGCCATGATGAGATCATAGGTGATGATTTGCATACACTCTTATAAACGATGCACGCACACACGAATATGTGTAGTTACACTTAGAGCATTTATATGAACTACTGAGTTTCCTGCTCATCCCCCCATAATTTGTTGTATTTCAGGTTCGATGCGAGATGATATTGAAGGCATCGTTGGGTTTGGGATCATCGTTAGAGGCTCTGGATATTTATTTTCAAAATTTAAATATAACCCTTTGTTTGTTGTAAATTGTTTTGTAAAAGGACATTTAAGATTTAATAAAATTGAGAAATTTTATTTAGTCGTTTATTATTTATGCTTCCATAAATTTATTTTCAATCTAAATCGTATTGTTTTATAAAAAGATTCTTTAATTTATCAATATTTTTTAGTAGCACCTTCCGGGATGTTACAAATTCCATTTTTGGAGTTTGTCTTGTGGAGAAGGTTTTTTCACTACTGGACTTGTAGTTCTCATGGGAACTATTGTTGAGGAAGACGAAGTGTTGCCTCCAAAAATATTGTCTTAAACCATGTCTGTATTTCTCTATATACGTGTAAGTTGAGATTTGCATATAATAGTGAAATAAGAAAAGACTTTGCCCTTTTGGGGATTTTTCCTGAAATTCGTCTTTCTTATTTGTGTGGTTGCATGCTTCTTAATTTACTGCTTTCTATCACATAGTTGCATGAAGCAGCGTTTAACAAGAATTAAAAACGGGTTAAGTTGACATTTAATTAAATAAGTTTGGGCCATTGAACTGTAACGCACTCTCATAATTCGATTATGCACCTGCTCATACAACATCTTAATATTGTTGGCTTGTTCTTTAGTATCTCCACTGAATTAGTGACGGGTTGAAAGTGGAGTCAAATCAAAAGGGCTAATTGGATTTCTCCTTAAACCACTTCAAAAAGACTAGTACAAGTAGTTTGACTTGTATTATAGGCACATTCAGCTTGAGCTAAAATAAGATTCCGTTTTCAAATGTTGCTGCTGCCTACTAAACTTTTCAAAATATTTCCAAAGATTCGATTAAAAAATTTTAGTTTGTCCATCCATTTTGGGGTGATGATAATTGTAAGTATATCACCCCATATTTTTGGGGTTTAATAAAATATATATTGGAAAAATTATCGAAATTATTTAAGAGTTTTATTTGTGGATTGGAAACTAATTATGTGGGATTTTATGGATTTTAGTGGAATTATTTAATGTAATACACCGTATTTTTATATTTATGATTTAATTGTGAAAATTTATGAAAAATTAATTATGTGTTTGTTTTAACATGAGAAGTCACTATTTATATTTTATGTGTTATTTAATTCGGATTTGAAATCAGATTTTATATATATTAATCCATTACTTGATTAATTGATATTTGGACTCGTACCTATTGATGATTAAGTTTCTGAGTTGTACGCGTAAAATGTTTTTTTAAGCTTAAAATGACGGGTTTTGGGCTATTGCGTTAGTGTAAGGTGTGGGTATGATTTTAAGTCACTTAGAGGTATTTTTGGCTCTTTTAGGTGAGGCCCACTTAGGGTCCAAGTATAATTTCGAGATCAAAGGGTTGTAGTGAGTCATTAGGGATCTCATAAGTCACGTATTACAATTTGTAAGACACCTTGAGACTAGAGAGAAAGAACTTCAGGAGAAGAGGACGAATTGGGAGGATCTTGTCATGGTTTTCTCCACAAATTTATTGAGTCAACTTTATCTAGAATTTGATTATAGTTGCTTTTGTGTTAGATTATATATATTCATTGAAATATAAACATAATCATATTCAAATATATTTTTTCGATGATTACATAGTTAATTTTTGAATTTAATCTAATCAAGATGTTAGTTAGGTTATTTTCCCTCATATATTGATTGATTTCCTCGCGAACTTGAATTAAAATTGTTAGAGAATGATTAGAACTTGCTTTATATTGTAAGTACTTTAAAAGACCTATGATTAGTTGAATCAATCTATGGGAATCCTAAGTCAAATCAATAATTTGATAAACTAGGGTTCTTGTATTAAATCTGATGTTTTTCTTTTGAATCTTGGTGGAAACTTGGGTAGTTGTTGTTAGAATTAGGTTCCAATCGTTTGGATGAAGTGGTTTTATATTTGGGATTTTTGTTGGGGCTTGGAGATTTTGAAGTCATTAATGGAGTTTTAGAGACAAAATTTGGGTGTTAGAGATGATGAATCCCATAATAAGGGTAATTTTCAAATATCTGTAGTGATCGATTGACCCGACCCTTAATTGATCGATTGATGATCCTAGTTTTGGTGAAATTTGGTCTTTTATATTGTTTGGTTGAATTGTTGGATTTTATGGGTATATTTCTAGGATGGATTGGCCTTTATGTCTCTTATACATGTAGAATAAAGTTAATTCAAATGTTTTGGGGGTTGGAACTTAGATAATTGGGCTTGTTGGCTGGGATTATTAAGGTCATTATTTTATATTAGTAGGGCGTTGATCCTTTGGGGGAGATTAGTATTAAGGAAAAAAACTATAGTGAGCTAGTTGATACATTCAATGTTCTTATATAAGTTAGGTGTGGGTAATACCTAGACGCAGAGCCTTAGGAAATTGGGCTAGAGTTATATGGGTTGAATATTGTTAACGTGCATATTTTCTAGTGTAAATTAGGGTGAGACTATAACTAGTTTTGGGAAATCAGGGAGTCAGGGTTAATGTTGTATGGATTAATATAAGGGGAAAGTGTGGTTTACCTTTTTTATGATACCCATTAGTGAGGGTTGTATTTTCTTGAGTGTTTTGTTTGTTATGTATACCAAGTATGAGTTCTCGCGGGTTACGTACTAGATGGGATATCCTTAATGGGGAGTGTTCGACATCGGCCAGGCTGGTACCCCAGTGATTGAAGTGATCTTTACCTTAGTCATTTTATCCCGGACACTATTACTTATATAACCGGGTTCCAAGGGGAATACACGGGGGTTGTCATAGCATAGTCATTGGATATGCGATTAATGGTCATCGTATAGTCTTGGGTATGATAGTCTATGCCATTGACGGGAAAGTTTAGTGATTATTCCTTTTTAATGCTTTGAGGTTAGAGGTTGTGATTACCTATAATTATACCGAGTATGCACTAGTGATCCCTGAAGGCAATGGGGATAGGACTTTGTTATGTGCGGGCGTGCAAGTATCCCATTTACTTGTACATGTTAGGGCTATACCTATATGTGGATGTTAGACATAGATATTGTCTTTCTCCTACCTTATATGATTATGTGTTGCAATACTAGAGATAGTTATACCTACTTATGTGCTATACTAGTGATATACAAAACCTATACTATAGATGTCTACTTAAATGTCTATGACTCGGGATCCTTATATCCTATATACTAGAGATGTATATTATTCTGTGCGTAAGTTAGCCCTGGACGGATACACTTGGGATATATGATTTACGCCCGTGGGTGGCTCCTTGGTTATTTAGTTAAACGTACCTTAGGTTTGAGACCACTGTATAACATATGATTAATAATGAAATAAATTGACCTTGTATGGCGAAAATAAAGATTAAAGAATTAAAAGATAAAAATTTGATTACATGGGCTATTTATGAGTTCGGGATTAGAATCACATGGTATTTTAGGTTATTGGGTTGGGTAACCAATACCTTAAAATTCACTAAAAGATGATAGAAAGATGTGCAGTTATATTGTAGCCCAGATTCAGTTATAATATTATTATTCATAAACCTGTTGTTTACGTTGTTGTTATATCTGTGTTTTCATAGGTCTTAAATCGTTGTTCCTTCCATAAACCTAGTTGATCATTGGAGGAACGCCTCTAGTGACATCCTATCCTTCATTCCAGGATGTAGTAGTTAAGCAGTGTCGCTCATTCTCTTCTTGTATTACTCTATATTTTTAACAGGCTTGTATGTTGTACAATTTATACCGAGTCAACTTTTATATATATGGTATTTATATTCCATATTTAGAGATTGCATGAGTTATATATTTGTTCCACATTTAGATTATTATTTTGGCAGTGATTGGTATTAGAGTTGGTTTTGTTTTATTCAGTATTCCGTTATCTCGTTATATTACTTGTTCATTTGTAGTTATTCCGTTATGCTGAGAATGTTACCAATTGTTTTTAATTCTTGTGATTTTTGTATTAGACTTGATCAATCTATTTATAAATTTTACAAAGTATCATATTCAAATGATACATGAATTAAATAAATAAAGTATGAAATGTATTTATATGAGCAAGTTTTAATTAATTAAAATTTATGTGGAATTTATTAAATTTTTATTTAACCGGTTTTTAATTTAGCTAGTACGTGACATATTAGAGATGATGCTTATTTTATTTTATTTTTTTGGGCATGGTAGTGCTATAATATATTTTTTGGAAATATTAGGAGTTCTTTTTAAACTATAAATGAGAAAAAAAAATAGGTTTTAAATGAATATTAGTGGTATATGACGTTAATTGTGAGATGGAGGGAGATTAGGTGTGAGAGATGGGGAGGTTAAGATATAGACTACTATAGTATGTATTTTAGGTTTTATCTTGATTATAATAATAAAAATAAAATTAGAAAGAATGTTAGTTGTTAAATAATCAATATGGGATTTTAAGGCTCATTTAATGCGATATTTATAAGGGAATTTGAATGGTTAAATGTGAAAATGAAGTTAGGAAGAGTGGGGGCCAAGTTATAGTGTATTTTTAAAGGTTTTATGGTTATTTTAAAACTACCTACTTATATATAAAAGTGTGTTAAGATTTGTGACTTTAAGGCATCTTTTAGGGAGAGAATCCTATAGAATTGAGAGAGAAAATGTGAGAAAATAAGATGAACTTGAGATAATTTTGTTGAGACAAATAGACGGATTTTTTAATAGAAGATGAAGATTATCAACATTTCCATGTCAAGATTAAAGGATTTTGGTGCTTGATTCGACCGTTGTATTTTAAGCGATTGAGGTAGGAGTTCGTCCTCTCGTGGTTTATTTTGTGTTCTACCGGTATTAACTCTTGTTTGTATACATATATTCCATGCTATATATTGCATCCGTATATATTGTAACTATATCTATGTATCATTATTGGTTCACACATGTTATACGCCCTTGTTTTCATGTCGATTAGTTGAGCAAAATCGTAATTAGATGAATTTACGTATATGTTAGGCTGTAGAATTTAAGTAAAATAATTGTACCTAAATAGTGGGAATTTAATCTTGATAAATATGTCAAATTGAGAGATTTATACTTTTATTATTGTTGGAGGATGCGTAGTCATCCCTTAGCCAAACCACTCGATGGATGGGGTGTGCTGTCGGGCTATGATTTTATCTTTTATCAGAAGAACTAGGCTATGGACTCCTTGGGCCGTGAAGCTGATTTTGTTATGGGTTGGTAAGACATTATGGTAGGATTATGAGGGGAGTACCCTTCATGCCTTGTGATGTATTATGATACTATTTTTGTTGGGGGCCATTGAATTTTTCGGAGGATAATTAATAAGAGAGTGAACGAAGGTCCATACTGTACTGAGGGAAATGCGATGGGAGTTTTGATATATAGGAATTAGGATGTGTAGTAATATGGGGTGAGATTATAGGATTAAATTTGATTGTCTTGGGATTATAGTTGAGTGATCATATGCATACACTCTTATATATGTACACACACGGGTATATGTAGTTTGCTTGAAGCATTTATACGAGCCTACTGAGTTTTTCGCTTACATCCCTACATTTTATATATGCGTTTTAGGTTTTTGTTTGAATTTGAATTGATTATGGATACATTGGAGTTTGGGACGCATTGGGATATTTAAAAGCTGTATTTTATTTCCCCTAGTGAATTGTAAAGGAGGCTTTGAATATTAGTGAGAAAATAAATGGTTTTCTTTATTTATAAATTGTTGTTTTAGCTTCTGCAACTAGTTTATTTGGAATGAGATATCTTTTTAAAATGGTTCAATTTGGCACACATTTTTGTTATTTTTAAAATTACACAAGTATTACGGTAAGGCAATTCTAAGCTTCCTCAATAATGTACGCCAAAAGTGACCAACAAACTTTGTATCCTGATCTGAAGTGATGGTCTTTAGGATTCCATGAAGTTTAACAATTTCTCGAAAATAAAGATCAACAACATGACAAGCATCCAAAGTTTAATTGCGTGACATAAAATGAGACATTTTAGAGAATAAATCAACAACCACCACAATCGAGAGTCTTTGTTTCTTTGAGTTCGGGGAAAGCCAACAACAAAGTCTAAACTCACATCTTCCCAAGGATGTTGCGGCTCATGCAACAAAGTATAAAACCTTTTAAGCATGACTTTTACCAATGTGACAAGTTCTATATCTCTCCACATATCTAGGAACATCTATCAATATCTTTGGCCAATACAAATTCTCCTCAACAAGGGCAAGAGTTTCTTCTCTTCCAAAGTGACCACTAAGAGATTCAATTTGAATAGCTCCCCTCAAGGAGCATTCGGGAATACACAATTGATTATTTCTGGAAAAAGACCATCATGCAACAAGAATTATTGATAAGGACCATTTGAGCTTTTCTTACAAATCTTCCCAAAGAAAGGATATAACTCTTTCAAAACTTCAAAGCCCAAAACCTTCACTTGCATTACGGACAAAAAGGAATTCAATCCATTTAGCATGTCTAGAATTAATTTTGTGTTGCCCTTTTATTTACTTTAGTACCTCATGATCAGAAAAGAGAGTGAACTCTTTAGGCATAAGGTAGTGTCTCTACCGATCCAAAGTTCGAACAATAACATAAAACTCCTTGTCATAAGTTGAATACTTTTTGCGAGAATTGCTTAATTTCTCACTAAAGTATGCAATTAATTTTCCTTCTTGGATAAGAACAACACATATACCCACATTTGAAGCATCACAATTAACTTTGAGCACCTCGGTAAAATATGGAAGATAAAGAATGCGAGATTCGATTATCTTCTTCTTTATAAGTTCAAAACTCATTTGTGCTGTGACACCCCACCCACTAAAATACCGGGTGGCCAGACCGTGATCAAAATAAAATGTTGCTCTCATATGGATCATTCTTAGCATCACTGTCGAAAACTTTTTATAGTTACTAACCACCTAGTAATTTAAATGGACTTGTGCCAAATTTTATCTTTCATTAATCAACAACATGCGAAAATAAATAATAATTAAACCATCAACACAAATTGATAACTAAATCCAACACAGATGAATAATATAAATAAAGATGACCGAATCAACTATCGGTTAAATACAATAGTAAACTGAAATCATAAGCTAGATACATAAGGTCAAATAAATAACTGAATACTAAACCTGAGGGCAACATGCCTAAATGAGTACTGAAATAAAGAATCCTACACTAGGAATAAATGAACGAAGCTTCTTAGCAAAGTTCTGCAATTTTCACATGAGCTGCAGCTGCGTATCCCTGGATAGAATCCTCAAATTGGGCGTCCCTGTGGCTGGACACCTAAAAGGTTTTGAAAAATATTTTGACACGGGTCAGAGTCCAAGTAAAACATTTTAAAAATATTTAGCAAGCAGTTAAATTGAAATAATTAAATATGCAAGAACTATCTTCATATTTAAGTTAGTGTGGCACTCTTTTGAGGTATAACTCAGTCCTCATCTAATGTGCACACCTAACGCTTGCCTTCCAACCTTCCTAGTTAAGCTACCCTACCTAACTAGCCATAACACACCTCTTTCTACCACACTACTCTAACCTGAGTATTCTTGCTTTGATTATTAAGTTATCTTCTCATTAACTTATTAATCGGATAATATTAACACGAGTTATATAGGAAATACCCTTTTTAATCATATAACTTTCGCACTAGTTATATAAGAAATTATTTTTTATTAAATTATATATATTTCACACTAGTTATATAAGAAATACATTCACACTTATGTATTAATCCTGTATATAATATACTTATATTATATACGTACTAGTATACTACAACATCCACACACATGTCGCGTATAATAACCATCAATTCCCAAGTAATAACGCAGCGGATGCTTTCTCTAAAATTCTATCATGTCCCAGGCGTGCTCACTCTAACCCAGCGACCTCAAGTCGGACTAGCTCACCCCGGACTTGGGAAAAAGTATCGTAAATGTAGTGGAGGCGGTCATATTTTACCGAGGGGGAGATCGAATCACACCCAAAACGTCTCATCTCGAGAAATAAATCACTCAATAAAATTTTGGACGATATGACCTGGGGACTATACTCTCCCTGCATTCATTATCCAGGGGATTCATCCACATAGCGCAACCTCCGATGATAACACTAGAGGGGTATGTATTTCTATAAATATCAATCACACCAATATTTATAAATTATATATATATATATAAGGACTAGAAGTTTTGACACTATTCAATAAAGAGATAACATGTAACACCCCGCTTAAAATAATAACGGGTGGCCAGCCCTATACTACATTAAATCAGGAATTTCAGATGGTCCAGTCTCAACATCAACTGTCGGTACAATATAATATAGGACTAACTACCCGGTATCATACAAGTGAGAAGTTAAAATTAAATAAAATATGCCACAGACAACAAACTGACACTACTAATAAAAGAAAATAAAGATGCATAAAAGAACTAAGATAAATGAAATGCTAGAAATAAAATGAAATAAATAACTACAACAGAATATACAACAAAAAGTAGACCCGAATAAGCTGTCGGGTCACAGCCAATACAATAACTAGAATGGAATAAATATAAACATGTATATAAATATCCCTTGGGTACAAATCCGATATACAACATGAATCCTACCTAGAATTTTTCAAAGAAGGAAGTGACTACATTCTACATCCCGCAACAGTCCGCACCTGTCGCGGTTCCCAAGACTCTGGATAGAAAGTCATCCGGCATCCATGCGGTAGGACACCTGTATATATATATATATATATATATATATATATATATATATATATATACAGGCAGGAGAGAAAAGTAAACGGGTCAGAGCCCGAGTGTGTAAAATATTTAGCAAGTGTGTTAACCGTGCATAATAAATATCGGTGCACTTATTTCATAATTAAAGTGGAATCGCACTCTCGTGGAACCCCAACTCACCTCTCATCTAAAGGCGCGCACCTATTCGCGTCTTCAAATTTTAGTTAAATTACCCCCATTATTAGGACAACTTAACTTATCATAGGCCTAGCCTATACCCACGAGATCTACCTTCCTATCATACCCCAAGAATCCACCCATTTTCTAAACACAGTTAAGTATTTATTTTCAATCATATGCGCCTTATTAGGCTTAGTGGATTCCGGTTTATAATTTAACCATTTATAAATTTAATAAGTTACCCAATATGCATTTGGGTTGAAACATATGATTAAATTTCTAATTAATAAGCATGCAAAATTATTATTGACACAACTTCCCTCCAATTTCAACGCTGCGCTGCGTTTCGTGCGTGGGGTGTCTCGCAAAGCGAAATCCAAACAAGGAACCACCCCGTTACACTACTCCTTGTCAACGTCGATCCTGGAGATCCATTATGCCACATATAAATATCGACAAACTTCTCTCTACTCTTAACAATGTACTACATTTCGTGCGTGGGGTGTCTCGCAAAGAGAAATCCAAGCAAGGAACCACCTCGTTACACTACTCTTTGACAATGCCGATCATAGAGGTCCATAATGTCGTACATACCATAATTGGCAGAACTTTTCTCCAATTTCAAAACTGCACTGTGTTTCATGCGTGGGGTGTCTCGCAAAGCGAAATCCAAACAAGGAACCACCCCGTTACACTACTCCTTGACAATGTCGATCCTAGAGATCCATAATGCCATATATACAATATACTACTACCACTACTACTAAAACTCCAATAATATCCTTGGGATGATGTAACCGAAATATTCCTTAAATGCGATACATCAACCCCCATCAATCTAGTACACCATAATCATCCAAGATGTACTCTACAAAGATTCTATATCCTTTCATCTATAGGATATATAAATATATATATAGGTATTTTATTCTCACCATATATATATATATATATATATATATATATATATATATACCAATCATCCATACCCATGACCAAGTGTACGTATCATATCTGATGTACAATGGACATGCACATAATCCACCCGGCTATATATATCACCGATAAAACTGCATCAATGCTATCATCTTCCCAGTGCCCGACTCACGTAGCAAACTGGGGACCACCTGGTGGGGATCAACGACACCCACCTCGTGATAACTCACACACACGACGTCCCGGGAAGCGGTCATAGCTCCAACCGGCAATGAGACGAAACATACCCACCACGTCTCATCCCAAAATATATATCTATCGTATAATAACACACGGGACAACTATGACCTGGGGAATATCCACACCCTGCTCTATATGCCAGGATGCTCACCCTTTGCGCGAAAACTTCCCAATGATAGCATGAGCGGGGTATGCTTAACCACATAAGTATATATATCGCTCACATGCGCAATATACACACATCCATATGATCCCATCATATGACCAAATAGTAAACCATCATATACGGTTTAAATATCCATACCATGTATGTCCACAACATAAATATATCCATAAATTTATATGCATACAGATATATATATACACATATTCACATATCCATATATCTATATATATAAACTAGTTCTCGTTCATATGTATAAGATATGCAAACCCAGCTATAAGTATACATAAATCCTCAATATACAAGCCGTCACCACAAACTCATATCATTTACCTTGATATGTGAATACAATCCCTCACTTGAAACATATTCAATCATTTTTCCTATGATGAATAGTCTCCCAAAATCATATGTATTTGTATATACATATATATTCAACCTTAGGGTTATCACCCAAAATTTTGTGTAGGAATCCATCACTACACATTTCATCCATATTCAAAAGTACATAGTTTCCTTTAGTACTATTTAACCATAGGCACATACATGACTTAATAGTCTAAAATCTCAAATTATTCCAACCTCGTTTCAAGTATTGGAATCTCAATGGTCATATCCCCACAATTACGTGTAAACTATCCTAACTAGAATTTATGCTACCGCTTATTCTAGTCGATAGTACGATCCCAAACGTTCCCAATTTCACCTATGGTTCAAATAAATCTCAGGAACCCTTACTCCTATTGAGTTATCAATTGTTCCTTAGTCTAAACATTTCTAAGGATATGAGACCCCTCACTCTTTAAGAGTATGCGACCACTCTCTTCCATTTGGCCCCAAATTGTATCTTAACAATATCCTATCCTTATAAGGATTTGACATAAAGTTCGGCCTAGAAATTTCACAACATACATGGATATTTCTTATCCAGTTATTACAAGAAGTCCCCACTATCATATACTAAGTGAGAGACCCCCTATAAGTCACCAAAAGATATCTCTTACTTCATAAGAGAAAGCCCCAAATCAATAAACCCAACCAAAAAGGGTTTGAATTCACTAAAGAGAAAATTCCTCAAAATGCTCTGTTTTCGAATCGATTCGGCCCAACAGCGAATCGATTCGGCCCATCCGAATCGATTCGGCCCATCCGAATCGATTCGGTCCAAGGGACCTGAGATTCTGCAACCCTCCGAATCGATTCGCTAGGGGTGAATCGATTCGGTCCTAAAGACCTGAGGCTTCTGCAACCTGGCGAATCGATTCGGTAGGGGCGAATCGATTCGGCCAGTTCAGAAAGCCACGAAAATGGCTGTTTTTCCATAACCCAAAATTCCCCAAAATTCGATTTATACTACTTCCAACCCTTAATCTTCAATCCCAACATAATTTCCAACATCAAAACACATCCTAAATTTAACCTCATCAATTTATATCTCTTAAACCCAATTAAAATCTTCAATTTCAAGATTTGAACCAAAATTTAGGTTTTGATGTTTATACCCAAAAACCATTTCTTTAACCCACAAATTACGAAATAAAATACACAAATAGCTATTTATCAAGATTAAACACTTGCCTCAGATTTGTAGAGGTTATATCGTCCTCGATGTCGCGATTAGGCCGGAAATCTCCAAGCTTTTCTTCCTCTCTCCTTTCCTTCTTCTTCTTTCTCTTTTATTTCTCTTTCTCTCTTTTTCTCAAATGAGAAGGCTTCATCCGTAAGCCTCTAAATCCCTTAAAATATAAGCCCCAATTTTAAATGTCAATACACACTTTAAATGACTCGTTTACACTAATTCGAGTCAAACTAACTTAAAATATTCCGGAGCCGAAATAAAACCCAATGACAGTCATTTTGACTATCTCGACCCTTTCAGGATCAATGCTACCCTCAAAATCATCATCCGGAATACTTTAAAACGTCCTATATTTTTGGACTTAAATTCCCAATTTTAGAATTCTCTAATTTAATTAAATTTTATTTTCCCAAAATTTAATTTCTCAGTCTCCAAAATCGTGGGGTGTTACATAACACAAGTAAGGTCTAGGATTGAATCATCAAAACCATCCATAACTTGATAAAAGGTTGGATTTTCACTCACACTAATTGAATCTACTATAGTACACCCCAAATTTATTTCACCTTTAATTTGAAATTCTACCCACTTTTATAAAACATCCATCACTCATGTCATAAGATTTTTATACAAAATCAATAAAAACAAATTTTGTATCTATTGTCTTTAATCTAACGATTGTACTGAAATCTTTAGGGTTTGAATCTAATGGCTTAGAATTGTTCATACTCTCGGACCTCGAGCCCTGTGCTCTTCTACCAACTCTTTATCACGCTTGGACTCATACATTGAGCTATGTGCTCTACAACATGTCTCTTTATCACACTTGGACTCATACCGCACCACACTTATTTATCTCTCATACAAATGTATTCATCTCCATTGAAGTTGAAGAGAAGCCACAACATCATATGAGGGGAAGACACCGAGGTAAAAATTGAACAAAAATCAACACACCATGGACGCCCAACACCATATGAGGATAAGACATCGAGGAACACACTATATGAACCAAAGAACCACCGAGGTAAAAACTGAATAAAAATCCATCCATTCTCATCTTTCCAACAATAAACTCAACAAACCATGGACGCCCAACTCTCTCTTCAGCAAACCCACACTTTCATCAAACCAATCTGAGAAAAAACCCATGGATCTGCCACAAAATTGCATTAAAATGAAAAACTCGAGGTATAATGTGAACTAAACCCATCCATTTGTTTGAATTTCTACCATCTCTCTATTATCTCTATTTTCATGTTTTTTGAGGTTCTCATTTTTTTATTATGGTAGGGATGGCTCTTATTGTGAGTCTGTGACCCTTACTGTATAGCAAGGAAGTTGTTTGAGGTTCGAATTTTTTTTTATTATATGTTAGGGATGTCTATCTCCCCATATGTATGTTTATTTTTAACATTTGTAAACATACTCTTCCTTTACTCCCCTGTTTTGTTATGTTGGCTCTCGGTTTCTCACTCTTAAGGCTTTGTTTGCGAGTTTTATTTTGGAGAGAAAAGAAAGGAAAGGAAGGGAAAGTGTGTTTCCTTTCCTTCGTTTGGGAGTTTAAGTAGGAAAGAAAATAACTTTCTCTCGTTTGGGAGTTTAAAAGGAGAGAAGAGAAAGGAAATTTTTTAAAACACTTTCTCTTCCTTTCTCTCCAAAACTTTCTTTCCAAATCGAAAAGAATGGAGAGAAAGGAAAGTTTTTTTAATGAATTGTTCATTCTTCTTCTTAAAAAATTATTTTCCTTCCAAACTCCCAAACGCAAGAAAGAAAATTATTTTCTTTTCTCTACCAAATTCCTTTCTCTTCTCTTCTTTTCTTTTCTCTCATATTAACTTTCCATTCTTTTCTTTTCTCTCCTAATAAAATTTTCTTTTCCTTTCTTTTCTCTCCAAAACTCCCAAACGAGCTCTAAGAGTTTTGGCAGTTTCAAATGATCAGGGTGAGAGTTGGATTAGCGATGAAAGTTGATTTGGATTAGCGTCGACGACAGTTGCCGAAAAAATTGATGTCCCAGTCAAGCACGTGAGTTAGTTTTATATTTTTCTTGATGGGTTCTGTACTGTTGGGTTTTAGATTCAACCTAGGGGTTAAGTTCAAGTTTTAAGCATAAAATTTGTTGCATATTTGGATTCGCAACCTAAGAGACTTTTGGTTTTGATTTTTATTATTTTATTCTTTACGCGTGTGTTGAAAGACATTGGAGTGGGTTTTTATATAATCTAGATTCACAACCTAAGGGACTTTTAGTTTTGAAATGGGGTGGTAGTGAGAGTCTCCATCGAATACGATATTTTTTTCTCTCACTCTCTCACCATTATTTAAGGTATAGATTTTTGATTTTTTTTGTTCTAATCGGTGTGTGTGTCGTAAAATATTTTTGTTTGAATTTTCTAAATGATTTTTTTTCTATTCTCACTGTGTTTTAACTTTTTTCTTCATGGGTTTACAACTCTTTTGCAGATCTAAGCATCTTCCTGTAGAGATTACTATGCAATCGGGGCGGAGCCAAGCTCATGTGCATTAATATGGGAAACGAAGTTAGGTGTACATATTTATCTAATGTGTTTGAATATTTCTCTTTCTTCTATACATTTTTTCATTTTACGTGGTACTTTATATAGTTCTGTTAAGTATTGGAGCCACACTCATGTCTGTACTAGACATATAAATTTTAATTAAGTATAGCCTTTTAGTAGTATGTGAAATCGGAGAGTCCAAATTTATATGCACTTTAAAATGGGGTAAATTACATCAACCCCTTGAACTATTGAGTTGCGTATGAAAAATTAATAGTTCATGGGGTATAGTGTAATTTACCCTTTAAAGTATGATTGAAAAAAATTGATTCTTACTTAATTTATATAATTTGAAATCATATACATTTAAACTAAAATTTTAAGAAGAGTTTTAATTCCAACGTGTCGTTGGCACGAGAGTTTTAATTACCTTTTTAATTACAAAAACTAACTATGATTCATCCTCAATTTCATGTATGCCTCATAATACTAAATGTTGCAACAGATTTTCTCAAAATACATTATAAAATGTTTATCCGTCTAATTTGTTAGTTTTTAAAGTTTTTTTAGAGTTTAAAATTAGGGTCTTGATACTATATTTGGGGCTTTAGTTTTATATTGTGTCTTATCACTTCAAATCATGACCATTTAAAGTCATAAACGTTTTTTTTTCAAGTTCCTTAATTTCTTAGTGGTTATATGCTGCAATACTTTCATGGTACCTCCTTCATGGGTTTTGAGTATTTTAATTCCAAATCAAAAAATTACACTTTTAAAGATGTCACTTATATAAAAGGTTTTTGTCAATGTTTTGCAGATCCTACCTACAATACACATATGTGCTGACATAACCAACTTTTCCCTTTTTTTATATATAACATTAAGGTGGGGTTTGCTTTTAACTTTTCATATAATTTTTTTTGTAGACTTGATCTCATTTGGCCTTGCTTTGTTTTTCGACAATTGTGATTTTTTTTTAAAGTTCTCTGTTTATTGAATAGTATGTGCTTTATTTACTTTATTCATTATGTTAAACACCATTTAAATTGCACATCGATTATGGGATCATTGGTTGTTTACTTGAAAAACTATTTTTGGGTGATGTAGATAATATACATGTCTATCAAAAGCCAACAAATTACCCCCATTTCTTTTTACACCAAGAACTTTTGTTAGATGGCAATGTCTCTGACCGAATAACTCTATCATGTCATGTAGCATGATATTCAACTGCAAAGTATTAATCCAGATACTTTGATTTATAATACAATAATAGTTAATGTCATTCTGTGACTGTGAAAATAGGATTTTATAAACATGATAATATTTCACCTCAGGTTAAGAGGTACTATTCCTTTTTGTTATTGATTTATGTATAAATGATATATGATTGATTATATTGCTGCATGTTTTTTAGAAGTTATCTTATGGTGATTCTTTGTCTAATAGGTGAGTAAGGCCCTTTTCAACATTCCTTCATTAATTGATCAGAGTAAGGACCTTTTGTGTTATATAATTTGTCATGGGGCAATTCTAATGGCCAAATCGGCTACTTGCTTTAGATTGTTGAATTAATATATGTTCGGATTTAACATTTTGTAACCTCATTGTTGGTGTTCGGATAAGTGCCTATGTGATTGGCCCCAACGTCACCCGGAGACCATTTATGCCGATCACCATTTACACCCCCCACCTCAAACTTTTCAACTACAAGGTTTGTCATCTACTTGGTTGTTTGTTGTTCTCATTCGACTTAATGGGATTTTCGTATTAGAAATTACGATTCATTGGGATTCATTTTATGGATTTTAGGATCTCATTAGCACATGTGCAGCACAATATAAAGGGGTAATAGTTATCAAGTACCATTCACTTAGTCAATAAGGCAAGAGATCCTTTGACTTAGTCAATGGTGTCAAAGGTCCTATATTGCCAACTAGCACATTAAAATGACAAATACACCCTCGCAATTGTTACGTCATTTTTTTTTAAAAAAAACACCAAAACTTTGAAAGTCCATAACTTTATATCTACAAATCCAAAATTCACAAAATTTATATATTCGGAATCTAGTCGTCAAGATCTACCAAACAAAACCCATATTCAATATTTTTTGACGAAAAATTGAAACAAATAACTTTACTATTTTTGTAAAATGAGGAGAGAGAAATAGACCAAGAGAGAAAGAAACGAGGAAAGAAAAACACTCCGGTGAGAATTCCGACGACCTATGGTGAGATTTTTCGGTGGGCTATTTTTACGACTCTCCAATGGGATGGGCGGGGTGGGGTGGGGGTGGAGATGGGGATGCTAGAGAGAGAGAGTGTGTGGGATTATGTGTTTGTTTTTAGAGAGAGTAAATGAATTTAAAATGGATATATGTGAGGGTATATTTGTCTAAATATATGTAATTTATAATGAAAAAGGACATGGTATATTACAAAAAAGTTAATGGGATTTAGTGCATCTTTGACTCAATAAATGATACTAACATTTAATTATCCCAACTAATTATCTAATTGTAACATGGGAATCAACTCTCCCTAAAATGACAGAGATAATCGAATCTTCAAAGCAATGTGCTCAACAATTATCCTTACATCAGATGAGTCTTGTCCATGGTTTACGTGTTCCTTCATAAAGAAGTGGTCATTGTCAAAAGTCGTAAATGGTGGAGGCATAACTATTCGAAATTGAGAAATATTGCAAGTGTGGGGATTATGGATTATCAAATTTTCATTCCAAATAAATTAACCGAGTGAGGAATTAATCCAATTTTAATTCAAGAACCCTTAAACATATGTTCTAAAAACTATTAACCAATTTTTTCTTGCCTAAAACATGCATCTAGGTTAATAGCAAGAATAAAATAAAGATCACGCAATGCCGTGAAGTACGACGAAAACCCTCGAGCGGCCTAGCTTACGCAAATTCACTATGATATAGGATTTATACAATAATGATAGACATACTTACTTCACTTGACTCGACGTCTTAAAAACTTGATACAATCTTCACAACTTGAACCTTTTTCACACCAACATTGTAGAAATTCACCCACGATCTTCACAATGTGTGCACCTCACGCATCTTGATTTCTATCGATTTGGCTATCTTCCATCACCACAACCAACATGGAATCCACCGCGTGAAACCGATCTACGTATTGGTGAATAAAAACTTAATATCTCAAACTAGCATATTATCTTGATTCTTGGATCTCAAACTTAAGATGTAAACGGGGTTAAAGAGGGTGTTAGATTTTCCCTTGAAAAATTGTTTTCAAAACCCTTGTTGTTAAACAAACTTGTTGTGCCCTTGAGATCTCAAACTAGTTTCTCACGAGAACTTTCTCCCAAGAAGAAACATTTTATTTCAAGGTCGATTGAATCTCGTTTGGACGAGATTAAATCTCATTTGAATGATAGTTAAAACCAAAAAACTAGTCTTAAAAACAACTTTTTCGAAAATGATCCTTAATAAAACTTTAAAACCCCCAACTTAAATCCAGGGATTAACATAATACACCAAATATACCTTTTATGAGATCCCAAATATTGAAAATGAAACTCGGTGTGATAATGATGTCACTTTAACTCGGCCTACTTTATGTCTTGAACTTTTATAGGCTTTAAGGACAAATTGAACGCAATCATAAACTATGACTCAAGTGGTTTCGTACAAATGCAATAAAGCCTATATTATAAATTTTACAAAAAACAAGTTACAAACTAGACACAATGAAAATTTGTCCTTACAAATCTCCCATTTATCTATTCCAGGATAAAACCAAAAATAAAAAACTGGGTCGTCAAGCTCTAATACCCAAACCCCAATCCCAAAAGGAAAATGATATAAGCGAACGCTTGACCGACTCTAAAACTTGAGTAGTTTTGCTCTTGTAAAACTTTATCGTAGCATCGTTTAAACCTACACACTTAATACACCTTTCAAATGCAAAGATAATATAAGATAAATAAACCGCATATGAAAATCCCTCCTATTTGTTAAAACATCTCCCCCTTAGGGCAGACTTCTCTCCTTTTTTGTTGAGGAATAGACAAAGGTAAAGGTTCATAATATTAAAAAACTTATCCCCCTCAATTTGACACAATGATCATAAAGGAAACAAGCATATCATGATATGTGAAGTAAAACGACAAGTACAAACAAGCACGACAACGCAAGTACAATAATCCAAAATAAAACACATGACGAACATGGATTAAATGCATGCAAAGACAACATACATATATATATATATATATATATATATAGAGAGAGAGAGAGAGAGAGGGGAAGGCTAACCTACATTATGATGTACATCACACCTAGTTCTAGACCCTAAAAAATCTTTTTTCCAAATTTTATATTTTTCTCATGAAATTAACCTTCCAATCAACCCATATTCAAAAAATTAGTTCAAAATACATTTTGTATCTTTTTTAAAATATACACAAAAAACTGTTGGCGCAAACCCCTATAAATAAGGTATTTTGAGCAATTTTTTGTGGATTTTTTAAAAATAGCTACAAGATGTATTTTGACCTAATTTTTTGAACATGGGTTCATTGGAAGGTTAATTTCAAGAGAAAATAAAAGAATTGAAAAAAAAAAGATTTTTAGTACCTACAACTAGGTGTGATGTATAGATATTGATGTAGGTGAAAATTCTCCTATATATAAGAATGCACATAAATATATAGGTGTAACACCACAAAAGACAAACACAAATATATTTTCCACACTCATATAGCATAAATGTATTTAAACTGATGTAGTATGGAGTGTAGGGGTGTGAACTACAAAACAAAAGGAATTATCCCCAATAGTCAAGATATTCCAAGGAGTTATATTTGATCACATTCACTTACCAAAATTTGATTTAGCCTCATGTGACGAAAAAATGAACTCAAAATGGACAAACGAACTAATTGCATGCAAGCCTAGAAAATACTGATGATTTTCAAATCAATAGTATCAATCATTAAGGATGAACTAGGACTCATTGTTCAAACCATTAATCTTCAATTTATAATGCTATAAAAAATAAACATTTTTAATTTTTTTGCTCTTTTTGAAGTTATCACTTTTGAGGATCAATTTCTAAACCTTAGCCTTGGTAATTCTTTTTTATTTTTTTTCTTTTCTTTTTCAAAAGCTCTTGACAATGGTGATCTTTCATGCAAAGGAGATTCACCCCCTTCATAACCTTTTCCATTGTACACTTATATTTTTTCATTCCTAAGAATATTCTCACATAATGGTTCTTACATGCACAAATCCCCTAGATAAATAGATATGTATTTGACAAGATTGATATGAGAACACCTCACTTAGATCATGCAAGAAAAAAAGTTAAAATCCTAAAGAGGCTGTGAAAGTGTGTGTGGAGGCATATACATTATGAGTACATTAAGAAAACCAAATTCAGACAACTCCATGCAAGGCATGATTAAGAAAAAATCTGAAGCATTCCAAACTATATCTCAATGTTCTAGGAACAGGGAAAACATTGAATGAGTGGGATTCAAATACACTAATATGCTACACAAATCGTGTAAAACTAATTTCACAAAAGAGACAAAATTTTGAGTTTTTATAAATTTTTCAAAAATGACTCAAAAGACAAAAAAAATATTTTTATCTTTTTCATATAGACTCAAAAAAATAAAGAATCAAAATACAGAAGATACAAACATCATAACACTTTTCATATTATATAACATGAAGCACAAAAACTAGTGTATGGAAAACATTCAAACACAATCACTCATAAGAGATAGCATGTGAAGAATCATGTGAAAGCATGCGATAATCAAAAAGTCTAATACTAAGTGCCTCCAAATCACAATTCCTAACCCAAATAGATGATGATTTAGTGCCTCGAGTTTTGGTAACCATTGTGACACTAGATCTAGGCTTAATAGGACCCTTTTTTAATATCATAATAAAATCTCCTAAGATGACATTTCCTACCACAATGTGTGCATGTGTAGACACGAGGAATGTTACCTTTGTGTTGAACTTTAGTAATTTACTTAGAAACTGTTGACTCTCTCATATGGTATTGGCTTTCGGAGTGAAATAATTAGGATCATCGAAGCCTAGACCTATTTTGTCATTTTTTATTTGGACGATGCCTAAGATTCTATCCAACTTCTCTTACCTATATTCCGATTGAAATTTGGCACGACTTAAGTCTCCTAATATTTCTTCTAATTCCAAAATCCAAGATTCGAGAAAAAGTTTAGACTCATCAAATTTTGGGGACTACTTTTTTAAATTTTTAAGCAATCTACGAAGGTTATCTCTCTCTACCTCAACATATTTAAGCTTCTTTTTAAGAGCCTTTTTACGTGCTCTTAAATCCTTAATCAATTTATCATTATTATCAATGGCACATTCTTTCAATTTAGCCTATAATTTCAAGTTGTCCTTCTTCAATTTCAACAATTTCATTTACAACTCACAAAAGGCAACTTTAAGTTCATTTTCCTCCCCTTCTTCCTCCTCTTCATAAACTTGGGAATCACAAGATCAGACCTTGGAACTATCATGCACATGATCATCTTCATCGACAAAAGGCTTTTCATTTAGGATCACATGACTATCCATGAAAAAGGTGAAGTTACGATCCATAGTCAGGTTCCTCTTTTAACTCGCTATCACTAAGGGTTGCATTGTAGGCTTTGGGCTTCTTACCTTCTTTCCTTAGTTTAGTGGGACACTCTCGTTCAAGATGCACAAATCCTTGTAACTCATAACACATTTCCCAGTCATCTACCTTCTTAGGGTTATCCCTCTTCTTTCTATCACTAATGATGCTAAGAAATCACCACTTAAATTTGTATAAGTAACTCAAGCTCGAACACAGCACAATAATGGATATATATAACAAAGCATATATGAAAATAAGAGAAGGGTGTGAGGAGAAAAGGAAGAACACTAGTATGTAAGTGTTTAGCTTTTCAGCCTACTTCACTGTGCAGAGATTGGTTAGGGTTTATAATTTGTGGCCTTGGTTATACAACTCTCAAGGACTCTCTCTCTCTACTATAAATTAGACAGAGTTTGGTTAGGGTTTATAATTTGTCGATAAATTCCACTGGGGAAGAAGATGGGTATATATAGTGCCAGGGTGTGCATTGTACCCCCAAGCATGTAAAAAGCATGTGCATGGTGAAGCTTGCAATAGGGTGTGGACACTTGTACCTGACCCAAGTATGTAATGATGATGTTATATTCCTTCACGAGCTCCTAAGATCTTGTTATAATGGTTTGCCCATGTGGGGTGGTGACACTTGGTGCCCACGTGTACTCTATCGGGTATTAAGTGTCGGTCGTCGCATTGGTCCAGGATGACCTGAGTCATTAGCTCAATCTTCTGATGGAATGGTTATCGGTGTGCTGACCAGAGTATGCATAAAATGCTTGACATCCATGTCATGGACGAGGCCTAGATCCTATGGAAGGGAATTGAGATCACTGATGTTGTCATGTGACTGAGTTATGGTCGAGGATGAGGCCCCTTCTTGTGGGACCTAGGTCGAGTCATTATATGTTCAACTTGATTATTTACCAAGGCCGACTTTGGCCAAGTGGGTCCCAACTTAGGACAAGGTCATACTTGGGTATATCAATCAACCTCTAGCCCTTAGCCTTCAATGTGAGTAGAAGGCTGAGGGGTATATTCAGTTGACCCCCTTTGTCTCTTTTTTCGTCTGAGGTTGTTTAGGTCGTGAACCTATTTTACTGAGTGTACAGTTGTCATTTCAATGTCCCTGGGCCGAGTGCTCGGAAATGGACACTTGTCAATAGATGTGTGGATTCTTGTGCTTGCCAATATAATTCAACGACAGGCCTAGTAAGTTGTGCCCTAGTAATGATTTGGCTCCTCATTGACCGTGCACAATCATTAACTGGTTTAAATACCAAAAAATTAAACCAATTATCTTTGTTCTCCAAAAATCATTCTCGCTCAAGACAACTTTAACTTCTAAGCTTTTATCTCTCTCTCTATTCCAGTGTTTTCCATCCATTTTTAGGAGTTCTTCTTACTTCCTCGTTCCTCTTCTTCATTCAGGTAATGCTTCAGTCTCTTTTATTTTGAGTTTTCCTCTATTGATTGGCCCATTGCTTGTTTTTTGTTTTTTTCGAACATTTGAGTTTTTCCAGTGACTGTTTGTGGTTATTCTAGGTTTTTTTTTTGTGATTTTAAGGCCATTTTAGTGGTCTTTAGTGGTGGTTTAAAGGTTAGGTAGGTGTTGATAGTATTTATGGGTCACTTCTTGCCCTTCTTTCCCATTATGACGGTTACCAGACTTGTACCGATTGTCTTCTCCGGTGAGCTATAAACCTATAAGGACAAATTTCCAATTGAGTCAATTTATAAGTGTTGGCTTAATTTCAAACAAAACTATTTGATCGTAGGATAGAAGTTTATGACCTTCAAGCCTATGATGTTTGAGTAGAAGACATAGCGGTCAAGTCTAAACGAAGATCATATCATTGTCTTGTTTCATGCGTTGTTTTGTGTCATCAACTTTCCAAGGTCTCTCATATATGAATGCATATGTTATATTGAGACTTGGAATTTTTTAGTGGGTGTTAGTATTTTTGTTAAATTTTTTTGAATTCATGTTGTCTAAAGATTTTGTTGTCGAACACGTTTCATAGAAAAATCATAACTAATTAAAAAAAATCAGAAAAATACAAAACTGGTGGCCACACGTTCGTATCGAAATTTTCTAGATCCATGGCTTGAAATGATATTCAATAGGTCATTCAATCGACTTTGTAATCTCGTTCGAATGAGATTGAAATGTCGTTCGAACGACCTTTCAAACGAGATGATTTGTTTTCTTCTGAATTCGCATTCAAAATGTCATTCGAACGACTCTGGTATGTCGTTCGAACGACATTGCAGTTTCGAGGAGTTTTTATTTTTTCTTAAAACTTCCCACTACCTTTTTTCCCACCTATATTAGTAATACGTGAATAACCATTTTTCTGAGACTTTTTCCATCTTCCAAAAGAGAGAAACACTTTGAAAAAGTCACATTGGTGTTTGTTAATCAAAATGAATTAATTTCAAGAACAAAACCAAGTGTTGGCACCCAATTATTTACATGATCCAAGTTTCTTTATACCATATATTTTGAGATCATCATTTTGGCACCGAGTTTCATTCTCTACCCCAAAAAGAGATAGTTTCCTATGGAGGATTCCATTTTGTGTTCGTGATGTACATACGGAAGTGAATTCTGTATGTTTGACGGTAGTTGTGCCCCATTGGTGGATTCTGAGACAAAGGTGGACTCCTGAGTTGTCAACTAGGCTGAGGTAGAGGAACAAAAAGTATCTACGATTGTGCGGGCGTCGGGTGCAATGTAAGTATTATGCTGTGTTCGTTGTAATTCTGTACATAGTGGACTTGTGGTTGGGTCGTCTGAGGTTTTTTCCGTTGTGGATTTTCCTTGTACGTTACGGCGTTGTGGTTATGTGTTTTTTTTTATCTTCCAAATCATCATGTAGATGCAAGCTTAGACTTAAAAAGATATAAATCGATTTAATCACAATATTTGTTTAAATTATTGATAATTTAATATTGGGTAAATTTTAGTTTAATTTAATTCAAGTCGGCTTTAATTAGTTTGATAAAATTCATCTTTGGTTTGTTGGGCCTAATTTGTAACTTGAATTAATTTTGTTTAAGACAAAATATAAATATTCGTTTAATTTTAAAGAAATAAAAATTTGGAATTTTCAAAAACTATTACCCCCTTATAAGTGGTATCAGAGCATATAACTCAAGGAAATCACATTTTTAAAACTTGTGTTCTTAGTGTTCTTATTTGAAAACAATTCATTTCCACCTTTTGATCTTTTAGTCAAACTAAGTCAATCCTGAAACTGTTTGGATGTTAAAAACCTTTTACGAATAAGTTGGCCAACACCCAACCCTTAGAGAGAGATTCCTTAGAGAGATACGTAGGATTGAAAAAGAGGCGGAGGCAAATAGAAAAGTCAGAGTCTACCTTACTCATCCAAATTTTCTAATCCCCTTAGCTGTCATTCGTCCACCAGTATTTAGTCAGTGAAGACGAGGTTAGTGAGAATGAGATGTCTAATAGCTCATCCTCATCCTCTGAGGGATATAGTCCTTCGTTCGCCCGGTCTTCCTTGTCGACTGATTCCTTTCAGGAAGCTCTTCAATTTATCTCGTCGCGGACTGCTGAGTGTTATGTAGCCGAGTCGTCACATAGCCATTAATCTTCCTCGTCACATAGCATTAGTCTTCCTCGTCACATGGCCATCAGTATTCCTCTTCCCTGTCCTTTGAGGAGCCTAGTGTGATTGTGGAAACTCCTCCTATGGTTGTTCCCTTGTCGACCATAACGGAAGGAGATTTTCATGAGAGGCTCCCAAGTGGGTCCGTCCCCGACCACTGAGGTTCCTATCGAAGATGATGATTCTGAGGTCGGGGAACCACTCGACTGTTCTTATGCCCAGACTTTTCCTTCCACTATTATAGAGTATGACCTTCTATCATAGAGGAATGCATATGGGATAAAATCTTATGTTCACATGAGAGTTTCGGACAAGGACGAGAGAGCATATAGAGGACGGGAGGACAAAATTACTATTAATGACCAAATCTTTAGGGTCAGCTTTTGTCTCCCCATCCACCCCTTAGTACGAGCCATTCTTGCTGGTCTAGGGCTTACTACTGCCCAGTTGTCACCAAACTCTTGGAGGATCATCCTTGGCTTTATTTCTCTATAGAAATTGACTTTTACAAATGACCCTTCACTTGACGTTTTCAATGGCTGCCATAAGGTGTCTAGCACCAAGGCCCAGCCGGTTTATTATCATTTGGGGTTAGGAGACCCTTCGATAAAATCCTCCTTGTCAACCATATCTTAAACCATTTTTAGAAGTCGATATATTTCTTTATCTCCTGTGCCTAGGAGTTCGGGGCCGATGATGCCCGTGATGAGGTTGAGTCAAGGGTTCCCCGTCATTGGGAAAATCCCTCTATGTTCGCAAAGCTAGACCCCAGCCTTAGTGTAGTTGATAAGGAGAGGGTTGAAATGCTGAGAGGCTGAGGGAAGGATGGGAATTTTCTCGATTTTGAATACTTGATGACCCCTAACTTACTTGAAAAATTAGGTCTGGGGGTTGCCCCCTGGACGACCAGTGTGAGTTTTCCATATTTTCACACTTACAACTCTTTCCTCATCTTTATTTATTTTTTAATAACCATTGCCTTTTCTTCTTAGCAGGTCTTCCTCCCAATATTTCAGACAACACTTGGAATATGACAGCTGTGGGTACCCTGAATTTAGCATCATAGGCCTGGACGAGTAGCCTCTCCTTAGCGGCCCAAAGCCCAGGCCCATCACCTTTTGTATTGATCCGATTACCCCACGATCCCATGAAGAGAAGTTGTGGGGGAGCGCGATCCCATGTAGGGGAGATGGATAATAAGGAGGAACCCATCACCCCCACTACTCCAACATACACATGTATAAATTAAACCCTAAGTCCGGGGCAAAGGACAAGTTGTATTCTCTGTACTTATTCTTCATAATATAGAGAAATAACACTGACTGCACCACCGTGGACGTAGGCACATCTTTGCTGAACCACGTATACCCGTTGTTGTGTGATTGACATTTTATTTATCTTTTCTTGGTTTTTACCTCTTTTATATTTATTTGTGTTGCAAAATAATTTTCACCACAATTGGCGCCGTCTGTGGGAAGCGTTCATCTTTCCCTGAGAAGAGCCCACACCAAGTAAAAATCTAAGATGTCTGGTCACAGCAGCAACGCTCCTCAAGCAGGAGATATTCAGGAGCCACCTGCTCCCCGCAGAATTAGGTCTGAATTCCGACGTTCAGATCAAGGGGCTCGCTTAGAGAGGCCCGCCTCAGAAGAAAGTCAGGGACCAGCAAGGTCCACGCAGATATCCAGATTGATCGATGCATACGAAGCAAGGCTCCATGAGCAGAGGGAGTCTTCTCGCAGATATGAGGCTGAGAATGCTCGCCTGAAAAGAAGACTGGAAAAACTAGAAAAGGAATTACGTCCTGATACCAGGAGACGCCCCTATCGCACTCCTAGCCCTCAGGCGAGCAAATCTCGCAGCCGAGGAAGGAGCCCTAGGCGGCAATATCAACGGGACGAAGGTGGCGACTCAGACGACGACCTCCGCGAACAACTAAGAAAATCTCGCCGCTATCAGAGCCCTGCTCACAGCGACGACAACATACGGAACCTGGTCCGCAGAGAGATGGACCAACATCCAGCTCACCGCGGCACCAGGTCGACCAGAGAACTCGCCAGGAGAGCCCTCAAGACCCAGATGAAATCGCCCTTCACGAGGGAAATTAAAGAAGAAGAAGCTCCCAAAAAGTTTGCTATTCCAAGGTTCAAGATTAACGACGGGAAGACTGATCCCATTGATCATGTCAGGCAGTACTGGCAGGCTATGACCCTCTGGAATCATCGAGATGCACTGATGTGCCGTATTTTTCCCTCGAGCCTTCATGACGTGGCCCAGAAATGGTTCGAGAAACTCCCTCACCGATCCATCAAAAATTTCAAATCCCTGGCCGAGCTCTTTACGGCCCGGTTCATCACCAGCAGCTCCTATCCCAAAAGGATGGATGCTCTATTAACAATGAAGAAAACGCCTCAGGAGACACTCCGAGACTACGCGAAGAGGTACTGGGAGTTATTCAATGAAGTCGAGGACTGCGCGGAAGAAGCGGCAGTGGCTTCATTCAAAATTGGGCTACCTAGCTCTTCCCTCCTTTACCAGTCCTTGACAAAGAAGGAAGCTACGACCATTGATGACCTGATGGCCCGGATTGAGAAATACGCAAAGGTGGAAGATGTCACCCGCCTTAACGTTGGAGAAAACGGTCGAGCCAAGCTCGCTACCAGGGGAAGTGAGAAAGTTGATAACCAGAAAAAAGGAGGAAAGAATGGGAGCAAGAATGGCTCCAAAAACGGAGGGAACCCTGACGTTGCAAAGTCGTTCCAGGCGGTCAACACCGTCTTCAAAGAACCAATTTACAAAATTCTCGCGAAGATCAAGGATGAGCCGTTCATCAAATGGCCCCGGAAAATGGGAGGAGACCCCTCGAAAAGAAACAATGCACTGAGATACACCTTCCACAAAGAGGGAGGGCATAAGATTGAGCACTGCAAGGCTCTTAAGTCCCACCTCGAGGAGTTGGCCCAATCCGGACATTTGAAGGACTTTGTGGAAAATAAGGTAGAGAGAGTGACCGTCCACAAGGAGGCAAAACCCGACAACGTATTGGAAGACGACGCCGGACACGAATTCGCAGTAATCCACGGAGTATCCGATGTTAAGAAAATCCAGGGTAACTCAGCTCGAATGGAGGTAAAGAAGCTGACAGCAGTGATGCAAGCTTTTCAGATTGATCCAGCAAAAGCACAGGCAGGAAAATGTCGGCGAGCAGAGGACATCAACTACAACAAGCATATTGTTTTCACGGATGAAGATCTTGTGGGAGTAAGGACCCCACATCACGATGCCTTAGTCATTACACTCAGGATAGCCAACTTTGATATCGACAGGCTGCTCGTCGATCAAGGGAGCTCATCCGAAGTAATGTACATCGACCTGTTCAGAAAATTGAAGTTGAACATTGCCGACCTAAAGGGAACCACTGTTCCTCTGGTCGGCTTCGATGGGAAGATGACCATGCCTCTGGGTAAGATAGTACTGCCAGTGCTCGTTGGAAATGTTTCAAAAATGATCGAATTCTTGGTGGTCGACATCGATTCACCGCATCAAGCCATCCTCGGCAGGGGATGGCTTCATGCAATGAAGGCAGTCTCCTCGACCTACCACCATAAACTCAAATATGTCACCGAACGGGGAGTGATGGAGATACATGGCGACCAGGCGATGGCGAGAAAGTGCTTCATAGCGGCCATCCGACCAAAGCCAAAGAAAAGAGCTGTTCAAACCAGCGAGAAGGTGGAGGAAGGTGCAATTCCTTCCAAATAGCAATTAAAGTATGGAAGGCCCGGGGTGGAAGAGACCAGGCTCCTCCCCTCTGAGCGCGTCGTCGAGGACCTGGTAGAAGTGTCGGCTAAAGAGGACGACAATAGCAGAGTCTTCCTGATCGGAACCTCACTCACTAACCAAGAGCAAAAGGACTTATCAACCTTACTCAGAAGCAACATAGACGTTTTCGCTTGGGAACCCTATGAGCTGCCAGGAATCGACCCCAATATGGTCTGCCATCAGTTGCACGTCGATCCCACATTCAAGCCGATAGCGCAGAAGGCACGACGAACTGCCCCCGAGAAGGCCAGAGCAATAGAGAAAGAAGTCGAAAAACTACTGGATGCAGGGTCCATACGGGAAGTGCAATTTCCCAAATGGTTATCCAACCCAGTGGTAGTTCCAAAAAGCAACGGGAAGTGGAGAGTTTGCATAGACTTCACTGACCTCAACAAAGCCTGCCCCAAGGATAGCTTCCCTCTTCCGAAAATAGACCAACTAGTAGACGCCACCGCAGCTCACGAACAAATGAGTTTCCTGGACGCATACTCAGGATATCACCAGATTCCCCTGTATACCCCAGATCAGGACAAAACGGCGTTTATCACAACAATTGGTTTATACTGTTACAAGGTCATGCCTTTTGGGCTAAAAAATACAGGGGCAACCTATCAGCGGCTAGTTACTAAAATGTTCAAGAATCAAATGGGAGACACGATGGAGGTCTACATCGACGACATGCTCGTCAAGAGCAAGGAGAAGGAAAAACACCTCTCGAACTTATCAAGTACCTTCGAAAGCCTCAGGAAGTACCGAATGAAACTCAACGCGAGCAAGTGTTCCTTCGGTGTCCAGTCAGGAAATTTTCTCGGGTATTTGGTCAGCAAGCGAGGCATAGAGGCTAATCCGGACCAGATTGATGCAATCAAACGAGTGCAACCTCCTCGAACAATCCGCGATGTACAGAAGCTCACTGGAATGCTCGCTGCTCTAAATCGTTTCATCTCTAAATCCTCCGAGAGATGCAAGCCTTTCTTCCAACTCCTAAAAGGCAGCAAAACAGTAGAATGGACCCCAAGTTGCTCACGAGCATTAGACGAGCTCAAGTCCTACCTAAGCTCCCCACCATTGCTTGTCATACCACAGCAAATGGACTCTTTATACCTCTACCTCTCTGTATCCAGCCATACTGTCAGCTCAGCGCTAATGTGTGAAGTTACAGGGATTCAACATCCAGTCTATTACGCGAGCAAAACCCTATTAGATGCCGAGCAGCGCTACCTACCATTGGAAAAGCTCGCATTCGCCCTAGTAATGGCCTCGAGGAAACTGAAACATTACTTCGAAGCTCATACGATCATCGTCCTTACATCACACCCCCTCAAGGCTATCCTAAGGAAGGCGAATTTGTCAAGAAGACTGTCTGAATGGTCAGTCGAGCTCGGCCGATTTGACATCCAATTTCAACCAAGGATAGCTATCAAGGGTCAAATCCTTGCTGACTTCATAGCTGAATTCACAGGCGAAGAACGCATCGACCAGCCTAAGCCAACAGAACAAAATAACCAGGCTACAGGGGGAAGCTGGAAACTATTCGTTGATGGATCCTCCAACTCAAAGGGGGCAGGAGTAGGAATTGTTCTCATCACTCCAGAAAATACAGTCCTCGAGCAAGGAATCAGGCTAGGATTTGCAGCCTCCAACAACGAAGCAGAATACGAAGCCTTAATAGCAGGTCTCCAAAGGGCGCAAACTCTGGGAGCAAAGAATTTACAGGTATTCGGAGATTCGCAAATAGTTTCCAATCAGATAAGTGGAGACTATAACGCGAAGGATGAGAGGATGGCAGCCTACCTCTCCTTGGTAAAAAACATAATGATGAACTTTGAAGACATCAACATCCAACAGTTTCCCAGGGGGCAAAACAGCCACGCTGACGCCTTAGCAGCCCTGAGCTCGGCAGTTGATTCCAGCCTTAAAAGGATCATACCTATCGATTTCCTCAACTGCCCGAGCATCTACCCCAACTGTGAGCTGACCAAAGAGAAACCAATACTCCAATTGGAACCAGCCACCAGCTGGATGGATCCCTTGAGAGACTATTTGAAGAACGGAACGCTCCCAGAGGATAAGAGAACTGCCCACCAGATAAGAGTCAAAGCTGCTCGCTTTCACTTATCCACAGGAGGCGAATTGTATAAAAGATCTTTCTCCGGCCCCTACCTTAGGTGCGTCCACCCAGGCGATGTCAAGGCAGTGCTTCACGAGCTTCACGAAGGAATCTGCGGAAGCCACGTCGGAGGAAGGTCTCTAGCCTTCCGAGCAATGAAGGAAGGTTATTAGTGGCCATACATGCAACAGGACTCCGCGGTATATGTCCGCAAATGCCTAAAATGCCAACTTCACGCTCCCATGGTCCACCAGCCCGCCAGCGAATTAAAATCTCTGACCAGTCCCTGGCCCTTCGCCCAGTGGGGAATGGACATCGTGGGACCACTGCCCACCGCTGCCGACAATCGCAAATACCTGTTGGTTGCAACTGATTACTTTACCAAGTGGATCGAGGCAAAACCACTGGCAAACATCCGAGATGCTGACATGATGAGGTTCATATGGAGAAATATAATCATTCGATTCGGAATCCACAGAACCATCATCACTGACAATGGAACACAGTTCGAGAGTGGCCCTTTTCAGGACTTCTGCAACAAACACGGGATCAGGCATCACTTCAGCTCGGTGGCCTACCCTCAAAGCAACGGACAAGCTGAAGCTTCCAACAAGACGGTGATCGCTGGATTGAAGAAACGGTTAGAGCGAGCCAAAGGTGCGTGGACAACCGAGTTACCACATATCCTATGGGCGTATAGAACGACTCCTAGGCGAGCCACGGGAGAAACTCCATTCTCACTAGCATATGGAATGGAGGCGGTCATCCCACTCGAAGCAGGATTACCTACAATGAGATCCGACCTAGTCGAGCAAGGCCAGAACGATCAGGCCTTGCTCGCTGAACTCGACCTGGCCGATGAGCGCAGGGAACTTGCCTTAGTGAAACTAGCAAGCTATCAGCAACAGCTCGCGAAGCACTACAGCAAAAGGGTCAATCCGAGGAAATTCAAAGTTGGGGACTAAGTCCTAAGAAAGGTCTTAGGCAACACAGCGAAGCCATCAGACGGTAAACTGGGCCCGAACTGGGAAGGACCTTATGAGATAATTAGAGATGACCTGCGAGGCGCCTATCATTTGAAAACAATGGAGGGCAGAGAGATACCACGAGCATGGAACGCGGCTAATCTCAAGAAATTCTATTTTTAGGAGTTATATTGTTAGATCTTTTTATTGTACTCATCTTGTGAAAGGAAAGTTCATTCCTCATTCGTCAATGAAAATCTCTCAGTTGATCACTCTCTAAAAAGTAACAATTTTATCTTATCACACATCCTTTTCAATTCACAGGCCTAATGGTTGACATAGCAGGGGAGCACCCCTCCTCAGGTCATCGTCATGAAGCACGACAGACCTCTTAGCGTTGCCCATGGAAATATATGAAGCCCTACAGAGTATTCTTAGGCAGCAAACCTACTTTGTTTAAACAAAATCCTGACCGGATAAAGACATCCAATACCAGGTGTGTCCTCACCAATTGCCCTACTTAGGCCTAAGGGAGTGTGACGACACGACCTAAAAGGTAAAGGGAGGGAACAATGGTATTCTTATACTGGACTGGGCGGACACTCACATGACAAAAGCTACAAGAATATAAAAGGATTGATGAGCACGTTTAGTCGGCAAAATTGCCCAAAACTCGAACTTCTCATTAATCTTTTATATTTACAAACAGTAATAGTACATGTTTAGTCGGCGAAGCTCGCCCAAAGCATTTACAATACAAGAATACAAAAGGATTGATGAACACGTTTAGTCGGGAAAATTGCCCAAAACTCGAACTTCTCATTAATCTTTTACATTTACAAACAGTAACAGTACATGTTTAGTCGGCAAAACTCGCCCAAAGCATTTACAATAATTAAAAAATATCAAGAAGGTGGAAGCCTCCGAGCAAGATAGTCAGCAACTTTAGCTCTCATTACATCATCAGGAGCAGGGGCGAGCTCCTCCTCTACCTCATTTGCGTCCAATTCCAATAATCGCCGGGGAATAGCATCAATGGGTATCCATCGATCATCCCGCCGGAATGGATTGGTCATCAAAGTAGAGGAGGACATCTCGTGTCGATACCACAGCGTCGAGTTCCTCGGGACCTGCAGCTCTTTGAGGGCGCTCAACCACCCCCTGATGAAGGATAACTCTTCAAACTCTGACAGTCTCGTCGGAGCATCCAGCCAGCCTTGATCGTAGCCATCGGACCACACTTGTCGAGGACCGTTCTTGAACAAATGCCGGAGACGGGTGATGTCCTTCTGGAGCCCAGCAGCAATCACGTATGCTCGCCAAACATCGTCGCGCAGCTCCTCCATTTCCCTCTCACGCTGTTCCTCGACTTCCCTATTCCTTCCCCTGGCACTCCTACCAGCACGCGGGAGGGGAGGCCGAGCAGCTCGCGACGAGGAAGAGACTTGTAGGACTGCCGAAACGGTGCTCGACGAATGCTCCTTAAGCTTCGAGACCTTCCGCCTCAGGTCTTCATTCTCCCGCTGCAGAAACTCCCCAACTTGGTTGACCTCGGTGGCCTCCAGTAACTTCGCTCTCAGCTCGCTAACTTCTTCTTGCACTGAAGCACCGATCTCTTCCATTTCCTGGAGCCTGTCCTTCAACTTGGCCACTAGCTTGGACTGATCCTTATATTTCTAGTTCCGTGACTTAGCAAACCTGCAAAGCCTAGCGAAGGCCTGGCGAACTGCAGGGCTTGCATTAGGACCAAGAGTCCTACCCAGTTGGGAGGTAACAGGAATATAGTCATCCACATCAACCAACTACAAGTAAAAGAAAGAGAAAAGAAAGAGATCAGTATAAACAAAAATGAAGTCTTTTCATTGATAATGAGCGAGGTTACATCAGATCAAAAAAGAAAAAAATTACAAAGAAGCCCTATCAATTAGCAACCTCGGATGGTCCCTTGTCCTTGTCAGCATCAGCGGGGGCATTACCCTCTCCAGGGACGTCCTCTGTCCTCTCGACCAACAGAGCGTCAGTAGAGATCATTCGAGAGACAGGGTTAGTGCCTTCAACAGTTGGGGCTGGGTCCTCATCTACGACTGGCTTTGGCCCTGGGTCGTGCTCGTCAAAGAGGGGGGATGCAACGTCCACCCCAGCAACCACGAGAGCCTTATTCCACCCTTTCTTGAAGTTCAGATGGCTGATATAGCCTATCTGAACCTCAGCGTCCTCATACGCAGCAGCCCAGCCAGAGTTGTACGAATCTTCCTTAAGAGTGGCCGCCTGGGCTTTCTCCGCCTCCAGCTGCTCGGCCAGAACCCTGTTCTTCTCTGCAAGGTCTAGCTTGCTCGAGCACACCAGGTCGTACGCCTTCCTCAGCTCGCCAAGCTCCCTGACAGCGTCATCTCTCTCGCGAGCAGAATTAGCAAGGGCCGAGGCAGATGAAGCTCGAGCTGCATCAGCAGCCTTCAGATCGGCCTCCAGCTGAGAACCCCTGGCTACCAGAGTAGACTTATGCTGCTCCAGCTCACCGTTCTTTCTCACCAGCTCATCGCGAGAGCGATAGAGCACAGCGAAGTCGGTCACAAACTGCAAAAAACAAGGAAAGGATCAGAAAGAAGAAACCATCAAAACTAGTTAAAAGAAATGGAGAATTAGAAGAGAACTTTACCAAGGCGAGCCTCTGGCTAGCCTGCAGAGCCAACTGATCGGACCCCAACGCCCTCTCGCGATCTGCAGGGAGAACTGCTCTCTCGAGCAGCGCAGGGGCAAGCTGAGGAGAGGCGGCCACCGAAGCCCCCTCGGGCAAAGTAGACACTGGGACCAGGGCTTGACCCGTCTTGGTCCTCGATTCCACCCTCCTCCTCTCCTCCTCTTTTTCTCTCTCTCTTCTCTTTCTCTCCTCCACTTTCTTTTTCTCCTCCACTTTCTTCCTCTCGTCCTCCTTTTTCCTCTCTCTCTCTCTCTCTCACCTGCTCCTCCTCTCTCCTCTTCTTCTCTTGATCCTGAGAAGAAGGCCGGGAACCAGTAGCTATGACCCCAGAGGCAGTCTTCGTTTTCTTGGACCTCTGTGCGAGGAGCACATCATCATCATCGTCATCTCTGATCAAATTCTTCCTGGGAGGCATCTCTTCAGAAGAACTGCTGGTAGTGCTCGACGAGTCTTGAGCCTCAGAATCTCCTTCAGAAGAACTGCTACTTCCAGCACTTCCTGCACCCAAATTACTCACAACGCCTGCAGGTTCACTCTCTGAGCTGCTCTCTTCTTCGTCCAACTGGATGGGCTCAGCCGAAGTCTCTACGGAAGAATCAAAGTCTGGAACACTATCCACAGGTCGAGCTATGAATCTGGAGCCTGTGTTCTTGTATTCAAGCAAGAAAGCAGCATCCCTAGGATGCTCGCCGTCAACCAAAGGCTCCCTAATATTCCAAGCTTTCACCAGCTCTGAGATGCGGACCTCGCTGAGAGCAGGCTCCAAATTCTTTGTCCTCGTTGTGAAAGAAAAAGCAAAGAGAGGTTAGAAAAATCACAAGTCAGCAAAGATTGAAGCAATAGTATAACATCTACCTATATATTCTTCCCCATAAAAGGGAACAGTGAACCTCTCAGACCTCGACCCTTCATAATGGGGGGAGAATTACCAATTCCTAACAAGAAAACCTTCTTGCCAGTAGTCCTTATGGGAATCAGGTAGATTTACTACCAATACCCTATCAGGACTCCTAGCCTTAAGGTATAAAACACCTGAACTCGTACGAGAAAAGGAGTAACAAAAGCAGACCTCGGCAAGCCCTAACCTTGTGCCGTATAATTGATTTATCCTATGCACACCGTTCACTATTTTCCATACATTGGGCGAACATTGTGCAGGCACAATACTAAAATAGCTATAAAAAAATGAAGAAACAGATCGTTAGGGGGAAAGGTAAGTCCCCCCCTGGGAGAGCAACAAAACGTGAATCCAATGCGCATCCTCTATATCCCTAACGTTCCTAGGAGGCGAGGCGCAACACTCAATCTCTACCCACTCAGGAACGTTGTAGAATTTTCTAAACTCAATGACTGACCTATTCCCAATCTTCGCCATTGGAAAAACACAAGAAAAACTATAAACTCGAGAGAAAATGAAAAGGGCACGAGAGACTTACAAGACAGAAGATCAAGTCAAATGGCGAAGAAGCGACGAGAGTAGAGATCGAAAACAGAAGGTACAAAGCTTAAGAGTTCTCAGAAGACAGAAGATTGCTGTGAAAGAGTTGGCGCTTGCGTTCAATAAAGAAATAATATAATAAACACCTTTTTAACCCAAACAAACCCTAAACATGCAGCAGTATGTGATTGAATAAAATAGATAATCTACGCAAGAACATTCAAACACATGCAATTAAGGAAAAATCCCCCACAGGGGCAAAACCATTTGTATATCACTATAATTTGTAAGAGAAACGGCTTACAATCGGATTACACTGAAATACAAGTTTTTGACTAAGAATTACCCTTAGGTATCGGATTTTGTAGTCGCGGCTGGAATATCCCTTTCCAGTAGGGCTGCAATGAAGAGGAAGAAACGGTCCACTTCACAAGGGTTGAACAACAGCAATGGTGTTCTTGGGTTACCAAACTTGATTCACATAGATATGGAAGATGTGTGAATCTAAAAACCTAGAATCATAGGACTCAATAGGTGAAGACTTTAGGGTTGATATGCTCTGAAAAAACGTGGGAAAGTATTTTTGGAAACCATCTTCTGATCGTGGTATAAATAAGGTAGCCATAGCCCTAAAAAATCTGAATCACGATCTGGGAAATTCTATCTAGGACGGACCGGTCCGGGCCTGAGGCGGATCGGTCCGATAGCGGATCGGTTCTTTTAATTTGAAGCAGATTCGGTTCGCAATCGGTTCAGTGCTCTCTGGATACAATTTGCAGGGCGGACCGGTCCAGGACTGGGCGAATCGGTTCTTTTCAATTAGAGGCGGACCGGTCCGGATTTCTGGATTTCTGATTCCTTCTTCTTTTGATCTTCGGATTTCGGATTTCGTTGATGACGATGTGATCATTTCAACCATCAATCTTGTAACGGCGTATGACATAACATATACATAAAGATGGACAAATTGTCCTTACATGCTGGAAAAGCTGAAGCGACGAAGAGAAAATGTGTCTTATTCCAACGAGCCTTCAAGTCTAATCATAACACACGGATAGCGAAGCGGGTGCCGCCAGAGCAACTTCACAGTTTTCAAAGAAATCAACCATAATAGCTGATTATTTAAATTCATTGGACCTGTAAAAATGGCCCAACAAATTTAGGGGCAATTGTGGGTACCCTGAATTTAGCATCATAGGCCTGGACGAGTAGCCTCTCCTTAGCGGCCCAAAGCCCAGGCCCATCACCTTTTGTATTGATCCGATTACCCCACGATCCCATGAAGAGAAGTTGTGGGGGAGCGCGATCCCATGTAGGGGAGATGGCTAATAAGGAGGAACCCATCACCCCCACTACTCCAACATACACATGTATAAATTAAACCCTAAGTCCGGGGCAAAGGACAAGCTGTATTCTCTGTACTTATTCTTCATAATATAGAGAAATAACACTGACTGCACCACCGTGGACGTAGGCACATCTTTGCTGAACCACGTATACCCGTTGTTGTGTGATTGACATTTTATTTATCTTTTCTTGGTTGTTACCTCTTTCATATTTATTTGTGTTGCAAAATAATTGTCACCACAACAGCTCTGAGTCTTCAAGAATACTTTCGGGAGGAAAGGTAATAAACAGCCCCCAAAGAAGACAACTGTGTGGGCCCGTCCGAGCTGAGGCCATATAGAAACGTAAAGAGCCTGTCGATGGGGGAGATCTTCCCCGTCAATGGAAAATGAGGCCGAGGGTCGATGAGGCAAAAATCGAGCGTCTATGTAGATACGTTAATAGTTATTTTCGACTTCCGATCGCAATGCAAAAAACTTAAACTGTTAACTACACTCAAATGGAATATAGCGACTACTCTAGGTATGGAAAATCTACAGGGAATGCTTGACAAACTTTAATTTATTTATTACTTCTAAAATAATAGTGTAAAAGGTGATGATGGTTTAGAAGGGAGAAAGGGGAAAAAGAGAAATAAAACTAAACAAAAATAATAAAACGGGATTAAGGTCACATCCTCGTCGGTGGCTAAACAGTGCGTAACAAGGATTTAAGTTTGAAAACATGTAATCGAGCATATTCAATTAATTATAAACATCAAACGTGAAGAAAATTAATTCAAAAATGAAAGATTAAGCATTTAATTAAAAATGGCCACATGTGGATTAATTTCAAAATATCGCTATAAACACTCACGTTACGTGACAAAGAAAGTTAAACGCCTAATACTCCAACTTTAATACATGAGGTTTTAATTAAATGCGTTTTGACCCAAAAACTATATTTTAAAGCCAAATTTTGCACACCAAAATGCCTAAGTATAATTAATTAACATAACAATATATCCAACAAATAAATATAAATTATTAGCTCAATCTTATTAACATTAAAATAAGATAAAGACGAGTGATTATTAAAATTTTATAATTGTCTTTACAAAACATGCCTTTAAGGATAAAACCCTATAAATATCTCACTTATATTTAAAGATATGTGGTCTTGCATCTAATTCCCATTCCATTTATGTAACAATTAAAAGTCCTTGTCGGTAAGCATTTTATGAACTTATTTTCTATGTTATTCTCTAATATAATCTTGGTCACTATCACATCACCTCTAACCATAATATTTCAAATTAGGTGATATTTAAAGGCAGTGTTTGTCCTTTTGTGGTTCGTAGGTTCTTTCAAATTTGCAACCGCTTTACTATTATCATAATAAAGTGTAATAGTTGATTACAGTGAACGAACCATTCCCAACCCGCTTATGGTCAATCTTAAGAGCTTGAGAGAAAAATGATTTTGATGAATTTGAACATGGAATGATTTGAAAAATATAAAGAGCTACCACTAGTTACATTACACCCAGTTTTGACTTAGTATCATCAGAAAGTCAACTACCTAAGTGTGTGTGAAAGAATCTTTAAAAAAAAAACCATTCATGGTAAAAAAGATCCATAATCAAGTTCTTCAGAACAAAATGAAAGAAAAATAAGAGAGGTTTTTCTTTAACCCTTCCATAATATGCTTGAACATACTACTTTTAGGAAATTATACAAGAAACATCATTTTGAGCATGGCTTGGTGGTTAAAAACTATCTCATTTAATATTTTGGATTTAATAGAATGATTAAAAAACTTGATGTGTATATTACATGGAACACTAATATGTTTTAATTTGCTTAGGTGAATCTATATATTGTGTCACTAATCATGCCATATTGAAACTCAACATATTTAGTATGATTTGATGAGAATTTTAAGCTTGTGTGAATTTAATGGATGTGTATTACAAGTGTATGTTATTAAAATTATAATCATATGTTTAAATAAATGTATACAACAAATATGTGTTGCTAATGAGCTTATTCTTATGTTTTGTATGTTTTCATATTGTGTTTATTGTTTTGTTACCATTGAGTGTGTTTTATCAAAAACTTTTCAAAATTATACATGTCCATGCATCTCATAGCTAACAATGGTTTTGTGGAATTCTTTTGCACTTATTTTTCTTAAATTAGCCCCTTACTCAACTATTTATGGACAACATGTGCATGGCTATTATTTATCCCCATTTGTACAACATATGAGGTTTTTGGCTACTATGTTCATCGTACGCATGGTGTTTTGGCTCTGTAGGCATAAATTTCCCCTAGTGCTCTATGTTTTTCGGCGTACCCATGAATTTTTTCATCTTTAAGTATAGTATAACTATCCATACATATTATGAGGATTTTACAGTGTATGCACAAAATCCATCATGTTCTAGGTTTACTTAATCCCGTATACACGGCGTCAAATTTTCCTTGTGCACATGGCATTTAGAACTCTTCGTGTTTTAGCTTTTGATTTAAAATAAAATCTTGATTCATTTCGGATCATTTCATCACAACCCTTTTAAACTCTTCAAAACAACTAATCTAAACCAAATCCATTACTAACCTAGAAATCAAACCTCATTTTAGTATAGATTCAACGGTTTTTCATATAAAATTATAGCTTATCCGAATTTGGGGATTTCTCAAATTCATCAAAGGTTAGTGTTTGATTTGATCTTTGGTTGATATTTTATAATCATTTAGGGTTTTTTAAACATGTTAGAGTAACTGGTAGCATCCTTATTAATTATTTGATTGATTTATTTGGGTTATTATAGACCTTAGGGTGTTTACTTTATTACAATATTAATTAGTCATGCTTTTTGAGTGTGATTGATTTTTTTGGCAGAATTAGCCCACATTACATGCGTAGGGCATATTTTCTAATTGTTTTAGCCTTTTTCTTCTCTTAAGTAATTGTGTCCCTATTACATAGTGCTTAGTTCATCATTATAACGAGACCAAAGTAAAATGCTCTCATAAGAGGCACACATGTACAAAAAGAATCATTAACCACCTAAACCCAAAAGTTTACTCATCAGAGGACGTCCACATATCTCATTTATCATGTTGCTATTATCTTTAAATAGCCTATTATGGATCATGCATCCATTCGTCTTACACGATTTGGCACATCACTTCGTACTTCACTTGTATCACGACTTTTCCACACCGAGAGGGTCACTGATATTCCTAACCCGGAGTAATATCTAGAGGTTCTCCTATGCATTTTCCTTATAAACCCTAATTAGGATTTGCATGGAACCTCCACCTACTACCCTCATGGTAGCAGGCATATCACACAACCCTCTAGCTCAATCAAACGCATTCCATACCCCTATCTTAATCCATGTTGATACTATACAGGACCAAACCAACAAACAACCTGAACCAAAACTACCCAAAACCGTTGCATCTGTCATAACTTCTCAGGTGGTGAAAACCTTAACATTATAATCGATATCCAATCATAAAGGAGAACTAACAATTTCCTACGAAGATTCAGCATTGAAGGAGATGGAAAAACCTTTCAAACACACAAGTGTTGGGAAATTCTCATATGGACGACCATCCATTGATGATATTCGAAAGTTCTTTTCTTATATACATCTAAAAGAAGCCTTTCACATTGGTCTAATAGATCCCAAACACATATTGATTCGATTAGATCAGGTAGAGGACTTACACAGATTGTGGCTCAAAAAAATATGGTTTATACATCAATATTCCATGTGAACTTTCAAATGGATCTTGATTTCCATCCTGGCCCAGAATTTTCCATTGTGCCTTCATGGAATACACTGCCGATATTTCCTATTCACCTATATAATAGAGATGCTCTATTCTCAATTGCACAGGTGGTTGGTACCCCTCTAAAAGTGGATTCCGCAAGTGCATCCCTGGCAAGACCTAGCCAGGCACGAGTTTATGTCGAGACTGACTTAAAGAAGACTCTGCCTTCGAGAGTGTGAATTAGGAACAAAGAAAATGGATCAGGATTTAGGCAAGGACCTCCCTCCTTTTTGCCTTTATTATGAGAAGAAAGGCCACAAACAAGATATATGTTACATGAAGAAGATGAAAGAAGAAAAACATAAGAAACCTGAGAAATTTGTGAAGAAGAAAACAGAGTCAACCAAAGAATGGGTTAAGTGCTCTTTTAAGGAAAATCATATAGCTATTCCTGAAACAGAAGCAGAAGAAGGGATATTATCAAAGAGAAACCAATCAAACCAAAGGAGACCAAACAGAAGTTGATCATCTATTTTCTTATCAAGAAATTTCTAGATCATGACTAGGAGATAAGAGATGCCAACAATGAATTAATGGAGCATAATTTTTTTTAAATATTAACTCTAAGGGATATGGAGGAGTCCCACCAGAAAAATAATACAGATAGTGGAGAGAAGAAGGAATATCGATAAGAGGAAGAAAATAGCCACATAGAGCCCTCCCAGATCAATCTATCATAAATGGTAGACCACTTCCAACTCCTAAATAATGTAGATGCAGGCAATCTGGAAGAACTTGAACTAGGAGAAGAAAGACCTTACAACAAGGCACCTGAGAAAGGAGATGATAATGAAGAAGGTTTTACTGTTGTCGAAAGGAAGAAGAAAACTCTAAAAGGAAACCAAAAGATTTATGCAGCCTATGGGTTTATTAGAATCCTAAGGTCTCACTCTAAATCCCCATCCCTTAATCTTAAATGTTAGGTGCAATCATATGGAATGTGAGAGGCATATCTAAGAAAGGTGCTATAAGAAGACTAAAAAGGCTTAATAAAATGCATCAACCACGTGTCACTGTGATATTGGAGCCTATGCAAGTCTTTTCCAAGATACAATCTTACTGTCTTAAATTAGGTTTTGGATCTGGTGTGTCCAACCTAAAAATCAAGATTTGGTATTTTTTTAAAGAGAATGTTCAGTGGGAAGTAGTGTCAGATATGTCCCAATACATTACTCTAAGAATGAAGATGCATGGAAGTAGCAGTATGATTCAAACCAGATTTGTTTATGCTAGCTGTAATAGAATTATTAAAAGAACTTTGTGGGAATATTTGAGACAGTCTAGCACAGATATTCCTTGGTTGATAGAAGGATATTTCAACATAGTGGCTGATATTTCTGGGCAAACAGGAGGGAATGAAGTCAATTTAAGAGCCATATATGAATTTCTTGAATGCATTAAGGAGAATGGCCTTATGGATGTGGGATATATAGGGTCCAAATTCACCTGGCATAATAAGAGGGCTGCAGAGAATAGCATTCGATGAATCACCTCAATAGGAGTATGTCAGATCATTCTCACCTCTTTCTAATAGGTCAATCGCAGAATATTAATGTATCTAAGAGCTTCAGTTTTTTAAACTTATGGACTAAAAAGAAGGAATGTGTAGAGTTGGTGGGAAAGACATGGGATGAAGTGGATTAACCTAATCCAATAGCAGGTCTCTCTCTCAAACTTAAAGAGGTTAGAAGAAAATTGAGCACATGGAGTAAAAATACATATGTGGATATATCTCAAGAAGCCGGAAATATTAAGGATGCTCTTTTAGCTGCTGAAATTTCTTATGAACAGGATCCTATTAAAGAGAAAAGAGAGGAGCTTTAACAAGCTATTACCATCTATAAAAAAGGAAACTGAAGATAGAAGAAGAATTTTTTAGCTAAAAAGCTAATGAGAAATGGGTTGTTGAAGGTGATAAGAACTCATCTTATTTTTAAAAATTGGTGAAAGGTAAATAAAAAATAATGAACATTCAGAAGATAAAGAATATGGAATATGATTGGGTGGAATCTAAAGAGGGTATTAAAGTTACAGGATTAGAATTTTATTCTAAACAATTTCAATCTGATGAAAGGATGGAATCTAGCCGTCAGTCCTCAATATTGGATATAATTCCAACACTGATTAGTGCAGATATGAATTCATCTATAACACAATGGACTACTATGGTGGAAGTGGAGACAGTTGTAAAGGGATTGAACCCTAAGAGTAGCCCAGACATGGATGGCTTCAATGGCCAATTCTTTCAATTCTTTTGGGAAGTAATCAAGGAAGATATTTTGAAAGTAGTGATGTATTTTTTTGGAGGCCACCCTCTTCCAAAGATGTGTACTACCACAAGAATAGCTCCTATTCCTAAAATAGAACATCCTCAATCATTTAATGATTTTAGGCCTATAAGTATGCAGAACTTTGTGGATAATTTTTTTATAGAACCCTAAATAACAGAATTTCTCACATCCTGCCATCCATCATATCCCCAATGCAATCTGGTTTTATAAAAGGAAGGTCTATTAAAAAAATGTGTTGCTTGCTCAAGAATGTATGTCCAGAATTAATTCAAAAAATATGGGAGGAAATGTTATTATGAAGGTGTATATGTCCAAGGCATATGGTAAAGTCTCTTGGTGGTTCCTTATAAAGGTAATGAGGAAAATGGACTTTTGTGAATGATGGATAGTCTCAATTTGGAGAATCATCTCTAACACATGGATGACTATAATTGTGAATGGTGAAAATGCTGGTTTCTTCCATGCTACTAGGGGTTTGAGGTAAGGGGATCCTTTGTCCCCAGGCCTCTTTATCATTATGGTTGATGTCCTTTCTAGAAACCTTCGTAATTTTATTTTGCATCCATCTTATGTAGGTTTCAAGATACCTATAGGTAGTCCCAGATTCAACCACCTAGTATTTGCTGATGATTTGATTATCTTTAGCTCAGGTATGAAAAAGGAAGTGAAGAAACTAATGGAGGTTTTGAGGACTTATGAGAGGGAATCAAGTCATTTGATCAGTACATCCAAAAGCTACCTTGTTCTATTAAATAAAATCAATCCTTGTAATATATCCTTCTTAAGACAGGCAACTTGTATGCACATTGAGAATGGACCTATAACCTACCTTGGATGCCTTTGTTCAGTGGGAGAAAGAGGATTATTTACTTTGAAGGTATGGTTCTGAAAATTAGGCAAAAGCTTACTCGATGGAAAACTAAATGTTTATCCATAGGGGAAGTTGGTCCTTATTAAGTATGTGTTAATGTCTATGTACCTCTATCGTATGGTTGTTATGTCCCCTCCAAAAATAGTTATTAGTAGGTTGCACACTATTATGGCCCAATTTTTTTGGACTTCTAGCTATGGAAATCAAAGACATCAATTGTGTAAATGGGAGAATATCACTAGACCAATTAATGAAGGAGGATTGGGGATCCGAAATCTTTATGATATCGGTAACTCTTTAAATAGGAAGATGTGGTGGATTTTGAGGGTAAAAAATACTTTATGGGCTCAATATATGAAGGCTACATATAGTAGGAATCAATATCTAACAACTGCTCCCATAAGAGCAGGAGCTCATTCATGGAATAGAATGTGTGTAATTAAAGATTCTATAGAAGAACAAATGCAATGGAAAATTGGTAGAGGGCATATAAGTATCTATAAGGATAGTTGGGGTATAGAAGAAGCAAAGAATTTGGAGGTGCTGGAGGATCAAAATGTCAATAAATTTTAGAATTTTAGTCACAAATAGGACAAAAATAAGCTGGAAACATGCTTTTCTTTAGAGATGGTAGCAAAAAATTCAAGAGATTTAGGAGAATCAACCTGATAATTTTCTTTAGAAACTAAGCAACAGTGGATGCTTTACCATATCTACTGCATGGGAGGTGTGTAGAACAAAGAAATCAACTCAGCTCAGTTCAAAACTCATATGGCATTCAAATATCCTAGCAAAGATTTTAGTAGTGATGTGGAAACTCTTAAACAACTTATTTCCAATAATTGATAATATTAAATCAACAGGGATAAGAGGTCCTTCTAAATGTCAGTGTTGTACTTATCAATAAGAGGAATCCATTGACCATATATTTGAGGAAGGGGAGGTGGCTTCTAAAGTTTGGGACAAGATTACTCAAGATCATGGCATTAGGAGGGGTAATGGTGGTATTAGAAGCCAATTGTTTCAATGGTGGCTTCATGGGCAAAAGATTGATCTTGTCATCAACAAAGTGATGCTCGTTATAGTGTGTTGGTGCTTATGGATTCATAGAAACAAATGTAAGTATGAGGAAGTTTTTTCTAATATTTGTTCAGTGTTGTATCAGGTACATCAGATGAAGATTCTTCTCATTCCCAAATTTTTTAAACACTCTCCTGCTAAAAGGATGCAGGTTAGATAATTGTTTCCCCCCTCTAGTGTCTTGAAGCTTAAAGCGGATGGGAGTGCATTGGGGTCAGGGAAGGGAGGAGGAGGTGGAATTCTTAGAAATCAAAAAGGGGAGATGTTATGGGGATCTTCCACCTCTTTCAAGGATGTTACAAATATGGAGGCAGAGGCAATGGCATAAGAAGATGGTTTGGAATTCTACATGGATCTAAAGGACTATGAACTTCTCATTGAATGTGATTCAAAAGTGTTGGTAGATATTATCAAAGGAAATTCCTCAATTCCTTGGAAATCAGTTGGATTGTGCAAGTAATTCTTCAAATGCTGCAGAAGATAAATTTCTCTATCACTCACATATATAGAGAAGCAAATCAGGTGGCAGACTATCTATCTCATCTGGGGAGTAAAGAAGACAAAAATATATTTTCTCATTCTCTTAAAGCATTTCCAAAGCAATTAAAAGGGGTTTTTGACCATATACAGATGGAATATTCCAAATTTCATAAATGACTAAGCGTTCATGGAGTCTAATTCTATCGATTAGTGGAGTCAAGCTAGGAGTAATTTCATCATCTATATCTATACCTCATGTAAGGGTTCTCAAGCATAAAGAACCTCATTTATGTGTCTTGACTGTAAGGATCTATAGTAGTGTCCTTAATGTAAGCTATTTAGAAGAGTCCAGTTCTTCTAATCCTTCTTATTAATAAAATTCATCTATTATTGAAAAAAAAGCACATTCGAAAACTTTCGCAATATTGACTTCTTTTACCACGGCATATGGTGAATTAATCATTTGTTACAAAGTTCTATGCGAACATGATTGTTTCCACAAAAGATCCATTTATCCTTATGTCTTTTTTATAAAGAATTAATATACTTCTCATTAAGGATATTTTAGCTACATGTATCCATCTAATTTGTGTGGCTCAAGTGATATATTGTGTCAATGTTGAGAACATTATGACCCATGACCAACTTATATCTTTTTTGTTTGGTAGATGTATGATTTGGTCTACTAGTTTATTTTAACATAGATATCTTCACTCTTCTTATTGCATCATCCATTCGGTCGCCATCTATTATCTTTATCCTTGAAAGATAAGTCACGATAATTGCTTGGAGCATAGTCTTTTTATGTACATGATCATTAAGGTGTTGGATTTAAATTTAATAAATCAATTAACTGTTTTTATGGATCAATAATACAAGATATGAACATATAAATTGTTATGTAAATATAGTACCTTAATCTACATAATTATCACATGTGTCCAAAATAGGGTTGAAAAATATACCTAAGTCAACATTGGATTTGATGAATGAAGAGGTTGTCATTGTTGCCTCCAACTTGTGATCCAAAATTGTTATGGATTATATATTTCTCTCCCCTAGCCTTTCTATATTTTGTTTCTTATTTCTGGTGCCTAAATGATGGAGTTTAGGCCACAATTTATAGGTAGGGAGAAGTCCTATATCCCAATAGTCATGCAATCTTGACCATCTATCACAGTTTGATCAAGAGTTTTTCTTAATTTATTTTTTAAGCAATAATTGGTTAATTTATTATCCAAAAACGTTTTTGATCTTGGGTATATGAGAATGACCTTTTATTTACCAAACATGACTTATTTTGTAATTTAATAGTGAACCACTTAGTAGGCTTATGAATTAATTGATAATTTGAACATTCTCCCACTTGGTTCATAATTAATATAAGGGGCGCTTTCAAACTCTCAGTCATCTTTAATTGTTTTTCATGAACACCTTTATTAAACAAAACATCAATGTGATTCATAGCGGTTTCACACTAATCCATGAGTAAGGTTCCTTATATGTATTATGCCTCTAAAGGTTTATTTAACAAGGTCTATAATAAGGTCTATCAGAATGGACCAACAATTGTCTTATAAAGATTATTTCTATATCTTTAATCAATCAACCTGCATGCAAACAAATATTGCAGGACAGAAATTAAAAAATTCAGGATACAATTTATTGATATCAAAATTGTGTCCAATACATAATAAGAACTCTGGCAATCATTATTTCATCGACTACTTTTCAAGACCCATCCTTTCAACAAGTTGTAAAAAGGTCTCTATAGATATTGGTTTAGTCAATGGATATGTCCCATTATCATTTGTATTGTTGTGTTTTGACACTCATTTTTCCTAAACTTCTTCTTTGATAGATAGGTATTTTATCTCGAAGTGATTTGTTGCTTTAGTATACCAATCATTCTTTTAAAAGATGACTACTGCGACATTATCATAATAAATTTTCAGCAACTTGAATATGAAATCAATAATCCTAAGTCCTGAAATAAAGTTTCGTAACCATAATGCATGATTTGTAGCTTCAAAACAAGCTACGAACTCAACCTCTATGGTGGAAGGTGCTACAACGCTTTGCTTGGAACTTCTCCACGAAATTTCTCCTCCAACGAGAAAGAACACATAACCAGAAGTGCTCTTCCTACTATCTTCACACCCTCCATAGTCTGCATCTATGAACCCATTCACTTCAAGATGATTCAAATTTTTAAATGTGAGCATATAATCTTTAATCCCTTGTAAATATATTAACACCTTTTTTCGTAGCTTTCCAATGCATTAGTCCTGGGTTACTTTGATATCTTCCAAGCATCCCAACAGCAAAACTAATATCAGGCCTTGTACAGACCTGTGCATACATTAAACTTCCCATAATGGATGCATAGGGAATTTTTTTCATACTCTCTCGTTCTAGTTCATTTTGAGGGCACTTCTTGAGGCCAAACTTATCACCATTTTGAAGTGAAACACCATTTGGGCCACAACTTTGCATGCTACACCTTTCTAAAAATTTGTTAATGTGTATTTTTTTAAACAATACGAGCCATCCACATAATCAATCACGGTATATCTCTATCCCTATTACGTAGGATGCGTTTCCCATATCTTTCATTTCAAAGTTTTGAGAAAGAAACTCATTGGTTTTATTTAATAAATCTAAATCATTACTTCTAATGAGCAAGTCATCAATATATAAAATCAAAAATGCAAACTTACTCCCACTCATCTTTAGGTATATACACCGATCAATAATGTTTTCCTTAAACCCAAATGAGGTAATGGTATGATGAAACTTAAAATACCATTGGTGAGAAGCTTGATTGAGTCTATATATTGATTTCTTCAAAATCCAGAACATATCATCTATCCCCTTTTCAATAAAGCCTTCTGCTTAGGCCATGATTACTTCTTCTTCCAAACTCCCATTTAAAAAAGTTATTTTAACATCCATTTGATGCAACTCTAGGTCATAATAAGCCACTAGTGGAAGAATAATTCTTAAAGAATCTTTCTTAGAAACAGGTGAGAAAGTTTCATTATAATCAATGCTTTCTTGTTGATTTAAATCTTTGGCCACAAGTCTAGCTTTATGTCGTTCAATATTGCCTTTAGAATTGTATTTGGTCTTATATACCCATTTACATTTGATTCTATTATGTCCTTGAGGCAAGTTAACCAACTCCCAGACTTCATTAAAGCTCATGGATTTTATTTCATCATTCGTGGCATCAATCCATTTAGCAGAATTATGACTATTCACAGTTGTTTATATGAAACGAGATTATCAATATTTCCAAGTCAAATTTCGACTCTTACAAATACACCACATAATCATCTAAAATAGATAATTTTATATTCCTTTGGTACCTTGTTATTTCACTTCTTGTGGTGTTTCTACAATGGGTTTATTAGTGACAATTTCCTCATTGGCTTCATTATGTGATCCTTTATTGGTTTGTTGATTATTCATCTGTTGTTTATTATTGTCATTTGGGGCAAGTTCTTGAGGAACAACAGTATGATTATGAATTTGAGATGTGGGAATACTTAATTCTCAAATTTCTTAAATTGTAGCATCCCTATTTTCATCATTCCCACTAATTACACTATTCTCAATGAATTTAGCATTATTGGTTTCTACTATTCGTGTTTCGTGGTTAGGACAGTAATTTTTCTGGATATCCGATAAAGAAACCACTAATGGTTTTAGGATCCAATTTCTTTTTTTATGGATTATAAACTCTTGCTTCCGCTATGAATCCCCAAATATGCAATTATCTTAAACCAAGTTTCCTTCTCGTCCACAGTTCAAAAGGTGTCTTTGGAACTGCCTTGCTAGGAACTCTATTTGAGATGTACACGGTGGTTTTAAGAGAATTTAACCATAATGATTTGAGTAAAATAGTTCTACTTATCATACTCCTAACCATATCCATAAAGGTATGGTTACACCTTTTAGCTACACCATTCTGCTGGGGCGTGCCTGACATTGTGTATTGTGCATAAATGCCTAAACGCTCTAGGAGTCTAGCAAAAGGATCGGGGTGTTGTCATGTTTCATCATATCTACCGTAGTATTCACTACCTCTATCAGAGCTAATTATTTTGACCTTCTTTCATATTTGTCTTTCGACTTTCGTTATGTATATTTCAACAAAATCTACATATTGAGATTTATATTTTAATATACAAAGGTAACAATAATGGGAAAAATCAGCTATGAAGGTGATGAAATATTGATCTCCATCAAATGATAAAATATCAAAAGGTCTAATAATATCAGTATGAATAATTTCAAGAAGCTCTTTACTTCTTGTGTCTCCCTTTTTGCATTGTTTGGTTTGCTTTCCTTTAATGCAATCCAAACAAATTCCAAAATCATTAAAATCAAAGTTAGGGAGAATCCTTTATTTCACAAGTCTTTGGACTCGTTCTTTGGATATATGATGATGAATTCTCATTAACTAAAGGACGTTTAATACCTACATTATGATGCAGGGATATTAGGGATTCGACAAAATTATAATCTAAATTGATACGGTATAATCTGTTATCATAAATCCCAGAACCAATAATATTAAAATCTTTAAGCAAATCAAACCTTTTATTTCTAAAATTCTAACAAAAATGGTCTAAATCCAATTTTGAGACAACAATAAAAATTACGAGAAAAAAAAGGGACATAAAGAGTTTTATTTAGATATATGCAAAATCTAGTGTCCAAAATTAGGCGATAAGTGCCTACTACCGAAACTAGTGCTTTTCCTCCATTTCTCGTATATATAAAGTCTTGACTATTTTTTGTGTTCTGGATTGTAAGGTATCCCTGCATCGAATTAGCTATATGAGTGTTAGCTCCAGAATCAATCTTCCAAGTATTAGAAGGTACATTAATTAGATTTGATTCAAAATATACGACGGATAAAAACTCACCCTTCTCTTCGAACCAAGCTCTGTGCTTCATGCAATATTTTTGAAAATGCCCATGTTTTTTGAAGAAATGGAATTTTTACACATTATTTTCCTTCTTCTTGGCAGCCTGATTATCATTATTTTTCTTCGGTGGGCCACGCTTAATGCCCTTGATATTTTTCTCGTAGGAGCTACCATTGCTAGATGCTTGAGTGGCCAAATTAGCTACTAAACCCTTGCCATTATTCTTAAGCCTTTCCTCCTCTTGGATTAATTTTGAGGTAACGACAAAAGGGGAATATTGATTCGGTACGGTGTTGAGGACAAATTGGGCAAGGTATGGCTCTTAGACTTTTAAGCTACTATTTCCTAGCTTTGTGGTCATGCAATTCATCTCACTAGTATGTTCATTCATGGTGCGGGTGCCATCACAACTCATTACGGTGAGCTTCGACATAAGGCCCCCCGGTTATAGACTTGTCTGCTTCTTAGAATCTTTCCTTAAGATTGGTCAAAAATTATTTAGCAGTATCAGTTTTGGCTAAGGGGTTACTAATGTTAGTAATTATAGTTAACATAATAAAGGTGAGACTAAGTTTGTTAGCCCTATTCCAAGGTTTATAAAATGCTATCTCAGTTTCATTACTGTCATCAGTGACTACGGAAGGGGTGTCACATTCAAAAGCTATGTCAAGATTCAAAAGGCCTAATTGTAAACTTATATGCATCTCCCATTCTCTCAGGTTTGTTTCATCAAATTGTGGAACATCGGACGCATTGAGATTGAGACCATTGGAGAAACCTAATGCATTGGAATAATTTTACTCACAAATTAGCTCGATTATAGCAACATATTTAAACATTAGTTTCCAGGGATATCCTCGACCGTTAATATTTTTTTATTTGACAAACTTTTATTAGGAAAAATATTTTTAAGGAAAACTTAGATCGTTGGATGATCAATATCTTATTTATTCAAATATTACATTACCCTTGAATATTTATTTAATCAAAAAAATTATACCTTTGGGCAACTAATTTAAAATGATTAAATAAAACATCGTAATAAATATTGGCTGTTGAGACATGATTATAATATTTCTACCTTTTTAGCACCCAAAATGTTTATACACTTCAATCTAATAAATGCTAACATAGGATAGGGTACTTTGGTGGACACCTATCCTATCTTTATGAGAATATTAGCACATGAGATTATTAACGTGAGAAATATCATAGAATGATTTGGAATGAACTAAAATGCATAAGAAAACAATGTCAACATTACAAATGTAGTGGAAAAACACATAAAATGTAAAGAATTTCATTAATTTAAAAAAAAATCAAAAAAATGAGTTATCACCAAAAATATGTTTATTATTGCATAAGAATCACTCTCTAATTCGCGGAATCAAAAAAATAATTTTTGTGAAAGAGATATAAAACAAAACTGTATATCCAAACCATTTTTGTATTTTCACAGATCAACGACAATAAAATAAAACGTCGTAGAAAGTTTTACACGTCAATATAAACAGATTCAGCGACGGAATATCAGAACGTCGCAGAAATTTTTATTCATAAACATAAGTAGATTTTAAACTAAGTCCAAATAAGAGTCATAGAAAAAATATAATAAAAACATCACATAAGTCTCAAAATTTAGAATATAGAATTTGCTATAAATTCTAATTTTCATATTTAGATATAAAGGATAATTATATGATATAAACCATATGCTATGATACCACATGTTAGATTTAAATTTAACAAATCAATGATCATTTTTTATGGATCAATAATACAATACATTGTAATACCCCGCATTTTTATGCTATATTAATTTGGGGTTTTATTAAATTTAATGTGAATGATTATTTAATAAATATCCGGAAATTTAATTATGTTATAATTATTAACGTGACGAGAGTTAGTAATTATGGGAAACTTGTTGAATATTACTAATGAGCATAGTAATATACTATATTGGTTATATTAAATGTCATAAGTGAATTAAATGACTATTTCGGAAATTTAAGTAAGGACGTGCCCGTGTCACGTCGGGACTTATTTTGTTAAATAAAAGTGAATATTTTATAAGTTGTTCGTATGGTCATTTTGAGTGCGCCAACGCGTCCGGAATGGTCGAGATAGTCAGAAAAGTGTACCCGGGGGTTTAGTTTGGGTCTCGGGATGTTTTTAGGCTTAAATTAGTGACCCGGGAGGGCATTTTGGTCATTTTACAAAATAGGGTAATTAAACCCACGAATTTCAGCCATCCTTAGCAGCCATTTAAGTCAGCCTTTTAGGGTTAGAACATTCAGAACCCTAGAACGGCCATTGGAGAAGAGAGGAGAGAGCTCTCAAGGTGATTCAAGGCCCAAAACACCACCGATTTCACCGCCGTCACCACCAACGCGTAGATCGCGAGGAGGAGAACGCAACCACACCAATATCAGCAGGAAACCAGACCTCTGAAATCCCAGGAAAGTGTTTAACTTGCGTATTTTCGTTGGTGCAATAATTATATTAGTGTAGGAATGATTAGGAGTATAATCAATGGAAGAAAACCCCAATTTTTTATAGGGATTTGCATGTAGAAATCGTTATAACCATATTCTGGAAATAATATGTGAAGTAGATGATTAACCCACGAATTTGTGATGTTATGTTAGAAGGAAATTCTGGAGAAAACTGATTAGAACAAAAGTTAAGAAAACTTTAGGGTTCTTGATTATTAGATGAGATTTTAGGTTGTTTAACCCTGTTTAATGATGTATACACGCATGCTTAACGTTAAAAACATCTGGAAATATGTTATTATGTTTGTAGTAGGAGTTTTGGGACGATTAGTATTGGAAAATAATGATTTGGGTGAAGAATTTTGGTAAAACCCGTAACTGCACTTCTGCAGGATTTCGCAGACCTGCTTGATCGATCGATCGAGCCTAGAGCTTCGATCGATCAAAGGTTCGATCGATCGAGCCCCAGACCTCGATCGATCGACCCTTCCTGGCAGACTCTTATTTCCCCTTGTTGAATTAATTGAACATGATTCATCGTGAAATAGCTTTTTGGCTTTATGAATAAAATGTTTTGGGATATAGGAGAGACCAGTAGGGTATATGATTAAGTGTTGAGAACTTTATTAGGAGATGATAATTGTATTTTAGGGACAATTATTTAAAGGACGAGGAAACTACGTAATTCAAGTGAGAGATTACGTCAAATACTTACGATAGTGAATAGATGTTTACCTACTGATTTTGCTACTTGGATGGATAGAATCCACGAGTGTCACGTAACTAGTGAGAAAACCCTTCGAGTTAAGGTTAGAGACGAAACCGTATACGTAATCATAATAATGGGAAATTAAGGATAAATGTTATGACTATGGGTAACGGGAGGAACCTATATTAATATGATGAATGGGTATATTTATATGATTGTGTGTACATATATTATATACATGTGAAAAACGTACCCGCGCTACTTGCTATCCCTGAGGTTACCGCGCTGGGACGATCTTATCCTGTGTTGCTTTATGGGGGATATTGATTCGTACCCTAGAAGTTAAAGATCCTAGGTACGGACTATCAGATTGATAGTCGGACGGTCCTAAGAGACGTGTGGGTATGTACTGACCTCTTGGACTTGGAATCTATGCTTCGCCTCAACGTTGTTTTGTATATGTTAATACAGTTCGAGAGTGATTCCGAACTTGTATTTCCCTTTGTGTGAGCGATACGGGGATTGGATAGCAGAGTATGCCCGCACCATAGTTTAGTTGGGGTGCTGTTATATATATATATTATACGAGTAGTTAATATATATATGAGGTTATAAACTTTAAAGTGTCTACTGTGATTTGATAAGTAGAACATGGTTGTTGACTCAAATTATTAAATACTTGTTTTGAGAAAGTATAAAATGTCACGGGAACTTTATTATTTTTATGAAGTTAAAAATAGAGAATTTTGGGCTACTGTTGGAACATCTTTTAAAGTGGATATTGTGTATTATAAATCTTGCGAGTAATTTAAGTTAAGTTAAAGCTGTTAGAAAGACTAGTATGTTAGATGCTAAAACAAACCGTTGGGAAGTTTAGTACGATAGGTGTGCACATTAGAAGAGAGGTGAGTATTTCTCAAGAGAGAGACGCACTAATATGATTTGCATTGGCCTGTATCAATTTAAATACTTGCTTAACGTATTTTAAAATCAAACACACTTTCGGGCTCTGACCCGTTTCTTTTCCTCTCTCTCTCTCTTGTATATATATATGTATATTTTCAGGTGCCCAGCCACAGGGGCGTCTTGCTTAGGATCCCTTGAGAAGAACGAGCTGCAGCTTAGGTGGGAGTTGCAGGTCACTTGAGTAGACGGCTTCTGTTATTGACTCCACTCCTATTATTCTCATTTATTGGGCACGTGTCACCCTTTTCATCATTTCATTTGTTGTTGGGATTTTGTATTTCATTTATTTCCAGTATTTGTTCTATGGGATTTATTTAGGATGGATTTGTGGTTTTAGTTCCATTTGTTGACATTCGATTGACGAATGTATTATGTTATTTGGTTTATTGTGGTGTGATTCTTTATTGTAGAAATGTTGTTTTAATTAAAATAAATCTTTTCTTTAATTAAAATTTGGAAAGTTTTGTATGAAAAATGTTTTGACACTTAGCTTAATTATTTAGGGTGTTAAATTGGAAAATTATTTTTATCGACAGTGATGCTGAGAATGAACCAACTGTTTACCTTGATTTAATTTAATAAAGGAGTGATCGCCCGGTATTTAATTAGGCGGGGTGTCACAGGTGGTATCAGAGCATCAGGTTCTAGAGTCCTTTAGGATCTGTGCGGCCTATTATGTTTCAGCGTTGCTTTCTTTGATATAGAGCCCTACTACTAGGAATGTTGTGTCTATCTCTATACTTTGGAGTTTCGTACTCCTGCGATTTGGTTATTTGAATGATGAACTCATCCAAATTTACTTAAATTTTCAGATGGATCGTCAAGAAGAACTAGCTAAGACGGTTAAGGGAGTCATCGGGCAAGATCGACTCACACCTCAGGTATCCCCAGGGAGGGAATAAAACCCCGAGTTAGCAGGTATCGTGGCACAAGCAGTTACCACTGAAGTTCTACAATACCAAGAACGCAGCCTACAACTTAAAGGAGGCAAAAGACCTAGAGAGGTTAACCTAGTGCATGTGACTGACGTTGGGAACTGTGCGAAGGCACCGAATCTGCGACAACAAAACAATCAAGATAGAGTCAGTTCCAGTAGTAACGAGATTTATGTACAGAGACAAAAGTGTCAGGGACAACGAAGCCAGGTTCGGAATGAAGTCACCAAGAGGTGTTTCGGTTGTGGAATGGAGGACCCCAAACGTAAATCTTGTCTGAATCAGACTGAGGATAAACTACAACCTGACCGGCAAAAAATTTTGAAACTCTGCTATGAATGTGTACAACCGGGTCACAAGTGGATGGATTGTCCTCGCCCTTACATAGTTTTTTCGCAGATTTCCCCTCAAGGCCAGCAAGACCAGGGAAAAAGAGAGGCTAGTCAATACCATAAGGAAGGAAAGAAGTTTCCGGGGAGGTGTTTCCAATGTGGCAGGAATGGCCATAGGCGTCAAAATTGTCCAGAGAAGAATAGGGCCCCACGGCAGGAATGTGCTGACAATGTACCTCAGAAGCCAACTCCGCCACCTTTTCCAACAGCCTCAGTTCAGCAGAGAAAGCTACAGGGCGAACGTGTCCATCATTTCCCACAGGCAGCAACCCCGCAGGCGCCACCCGCGGTTGAGGGTATGTTTTTCTATCCATGTTACCATGAGTCGAGATTTGTTTGTTACGAGTGCAACGCACTATTTTATAAGCAAATTTTTGCGAAAGCCTTAGGGTTGTTAGCCACGGCAGTGAGCTCAGTGACGTGTGTAGACTCACCATCTTGGGGGTGGGTCTTTTATTTTCTTTATATGCCCGTGAGTGGGGGTAGAGATTGGTAGCTTAGTATTACTTGTATATATGTTAGTCTTAGACATACATTAGCTTGATGTTATATTCAGTATGGATTGGCTCGCCGCTTATAGAGCCATGATTATCTACTTCGGTGGAGCATTGTTTTTGCCATTTCGGGGCAAGAGATGTTTGTAGTGGCGATGCCTCGCCCAGAGGGAGGTTCGACCGCTCATTTGTATTACATAGAGAAGGATACCTCTAAGGAGGTTGTGATTCCCTTAGATTCGATCCCTGTTGTCAGGGAGTATTCCGATGTGTTTCAGGAGATACCTGGCCTACCGCCCAGTCGTGAGATAGACTTTGTTATAGATTTATTGCCAGATACGAGACCTATAGCACGCGCACCGTACCGTACGGCTCCAGCAGAGATGCGAGAGCCACGAGATCAGATTGAGCAGCTGTTAGGTCAGGGCTTCATTCGTAGGAGTACCTCACCTTGGGGCGCTCCAGTCTTGTTTGTGAAGAAAAAGAGATGGTTCACTAAGATTGTGTGTGGACTACCGTGAATTGAACAAAGTCACGATACGGAATAAGTATCCGTTGCCTCGAATCGATGATCTAATCGACCAGTTGAGGGGAGCAACTTTCTTTTCGAAGATAGATCTGAGGTCGGGGTACCATCAGTTACGTATTAGAGAGCAGGATGTTTCAAAGACTGCCTTCTTATCGAGCTATGGGTCCTATGAGTTCAGGGTGATGTCGTTTGGCCTCACTAATGCTCCAGCCGTATTCATGGACTTAATGAATCGAGTGTTCAGAGAATTCTTGGATCAGTTTGTCATTGTCTTCATAGATGACATCTTGATATATTTCCATTCCGAGGAGGAGCATGCCGAGCACTTGAGGCAGGTTCTTCAGACTCTGCGAGAGCATCAGTTGTATGCTAAGTACAAGAAGTGTGGATTCTGGTTGCGGGAGGTACAGTTCTTGGGCCATGTTGTTTCTGAGCAAGGGATAGCAGTTGACCCGAGTAAGGTATCAGCAGTGAGGGAGTGGGGATAGCCCACGACACCGACAGAGTTACGTAGTTTCTTGGGGTTAGCCGGATACTACAGGAGAATTATTCGGGGATTCTCCAAGATAGCGGGTCCGTTGACGAATTTGACTCGCAAAGGGGTACCGTATGCTTGGGATGATGCTTGTCAATTAGCTTTCGACGAGCTAAAAGACAAGCTTACTTCAGCACCAGTCCTTGCCTTACCGAAACCGGGTGTGGAGTACCTGGTTTACATTGATGCATCTTTACGGGGACTTGGAGGAGTACTCCAGCAGGAGGAGAAGGCTATAGCTTTTGCTTCCCGCAAGATTAAGCCACATGAGAAGAATTACCCCACCCACGACCTGGAGTTAGCAGCGGTCGTCTTTGCATTAAGAATTTAGAGGCACCACTTATTGGGCGAGAAATTCTGTTGGTTCACAGACCATGAATCACTGCAGTACCTGTTCACTCAGCGAGAGCTGAATACGCGTCAGCACAGGTGGTTAGAGTTTGTGAAAGATTACCAGTTCGATATACAGTATCATCCGGGGAAGGCCAACGTAGTTGCTGATGCGTTGAGCCGTAGACCGGTAGAATATGTAGAGGACATCTGGAAAGAAAAGTGGGAAGAGCTGGGCCACCAAGACGCCGTAGCACGTTCTTTCATATCCGTGATGTCAGTCACACCCGAGATTGTTACAAGGGTGATACAGGCACAGACCACAGACCCGTTTTGCCAGGAGCAGATTGTGCGACTTTTAGCCGAGGGTGCCGAGTCCTATTCTGTTAGTTCCGATGGAGGTTTGCGGTTTAATGGGAGATTAGTGGTTCCAGAAGGAGCGGAGCTACGACATGAAGTGATGACTCATTCTCATGGGTCCCGATTTGCAGTACATCCAGGAGGCGATAAGATGTACCAGGTCATGAGACGACAGTACTGGTGGAGTGGGATGAAGAAGGACATTGCTGAGTTTGTGGCCAAGTGTTCTACCTGCCAGCTGGTTAAGGTGGACCACCAGAAACTGTCAGGATTGCTTCAGCCATTGGAAGTACCCGCGTGGAAGTGGGAGAGTATTTCCATGGACTTCATTACAGGGCTGCCTACATCACAGAGGGGCCACGATTATATCTGGGTGATTGTAGACCGTCTGACCAAGGTGGTTCATTTTCTACCGGTACGGACAGATTATACCACGGGTCAGTATGCTCAGTTGTTCATCGCTGAGATTGTCAGATTACATGGGGTGCCCCTGAATATTGTGTCAGATAGAGACAAAAATTTTTGTCTCACGTTACTGGGAAAGCTTTCAGAAGGCTATGGGTACTGAGTTGAGGTTGAGTTCAGCTTACCACCCACAGACAAATGGACAGACAGAGCGTACTAATCAGATGTTGGAGGATATACTACGTATGTGTGTTATCGATTTTGGAGAAGGATGGGAGCCACATCTTCCACCGGTAGAGTTGCTTATAATAACTCTTATCAGTTTACGATTAGTATGGCTCCATTTGAGGTTTTATATGGCAGATCTTGTCGCTCTTCAACTTGTTGGATTGAGGTGGGGGATAACAAGTTGCTAGGGCCAGAAGTGATTCAGGAGACCTCCGCAAGGATTGAGCTAATCAGGAGTCGTATTCGGGTAGCCCAGGACCGACAGAAGAGCTACGCCGATGCGAAATGATTCTTTCGGGAGTTTAATGTGGGAGATCAAGTGTTATGGTGTGTATCTCCTATGAAGGGTGTGATGAAGTTCGGGAAGAAGGGAAAGTTGACCCCTAGGTACGTGGGACCATTTCCAATCATCGAGAGGATTGGGCCGATAGCATACAGGTTGGGACTGCCGGAACATTTACATCGCATTCACGATGTATTTCACATCTCGTCGTTGGGACGATACCTTCGAGATGATATGGCCCATACTCACATCGCGATAGAGGAGATCGACTTACAGCCTAATAGCTCTTACGAGGAGAGACCAGTGGCTATTCTAGACTATAGTGAGAGGAGATTGAGGTCGAAAATAGTTCCACTTGTGCGAGTTCAATGGGAGCATTATAATGTGGAGGAATCCACTTGGGAGCGTGAGGCAAATATGCGCGAGAGATATCCAGAGTTGTTTTTACCAGGTATGCCTTATTTTCCGAATTTCGGGACGAAATTCCGTTATTAGGGGGGAAGTATGTAATACCCCGTATTTTTATGCTATATTAATTTGGGGTTTTATTAAATTTAATGTGAATGATTATTTAATAAATATCCGAAAATTTAATTATGTTATAATTATTAACGTGACGAGAGTTAGTAATTATGGGAAACTTGTTGAATATTACTAATGAGCATAGTAATATACTATATTGGTTATATTAAATGTCATAAGTGAATTAAATGACTATTTCGGAAATTTAAGTAAGGACGTGCCCGTGTCACGTCGGGACTTATTTTGTTAAATAAAAGTGAATATTTTATAAGTTGTTCGTATGGTCATTTTGAGTGCGCCAACGCGTCCGGAATGGTCGAGATAGTCAGAAAAGTGTACCCGGGGGTTTAGTTTGGGTCTCGGGATGTTTTTAGGCTTAAATTAGTGACCCGGGAGGGCATTTTGGTCATTTTACAAAATAGGGTAATTAAACCCACGAATTTCAGCCATCCTTAGCAGCCATTTAAGTCAGCCTTTTAGGGTTAGAACATTCAGAACCCTAGAACGGCCATTGGAGAAGAGAGGAGAGAGCTCTCAAGGTGATTCAAGGCCCAAAACACCACCGATTTCACCGCCGTCACCACCAACGCGTAGATCGCGAGGAGGAGAACGCAACCACACCAATATCAGCAGGAAACCAGACCTCTGAAATCCCAGGAAAGTGTTTAACTTGCGTATTTTCGTTGGTGCAATAATCATATTAGTGTAGGAATGATTAGGAGTATAATCAATGGAAGAAAACCCCAATTTTTTATAGGGATTTGCATGTAGAAATCGTTATAACCATATTCTGGAAATAATATGTGAAGTAGATGATTAACCCACGAATTTGTGATGTTATGTTAGAAGGAAATTCTGGAGAAAACTGATTAGAACAAAAGTTAAGAAAACTTTAGGGTTCTTGATTATTAGATGAGATTTTAGGTTGTTTAACCCTGTTTAATGATGTATACACGCATGCTTAACGTTAAAAACATCTGGAAATATGTTATTATGTTTGTAGTAGGAGTTTTGGGACGATTAGTATTGGAAAATAATGATTTGGGTGAAGAATTTTGGTAAAACCCGTAACTGCACTTCTGCAGGATTTCGCAGACCTGCTTGATCGATCGATCGAGCCTAGAGCTTCGATCGATCAAAGGTTCGATCGATCGAGCCCCAGACCTCGATCGATCGACCCTTCCTGGCAGACTCTTATTTCCCCTTGTTGAATTAATTGAACATGATTCATCGTGAAATAGCTTTTTGGCTTTATGAATAAAATGTTTTGGGATATAGGAGAGACCAGTAGGGTATATGATTAAGTGTTGAGAACTTTATTAGGAGATGATAATTGTATTTTAGGGACAATTATTTAAAGGACGAGGAAACTACGTAATTCAAGTGAGAGATTACGTCAAATACTTACGATAGTGAATAGATGTTTACCTACTGATTTTGCTACTTGGATGGATAGAATCCACGAGTGTCACGTAACTAGTGAGAAAACCCTTCGAGTTAAGGTTAGAGACGAAACCGTATACGTAATCATAATAATGGGAAATTAAGGATAAATGTTATGACTATGGGTAACGGGAGGAACCTATATTAATATGATGAATGGGTATATTTATATGATTGTGTGTACATATATTATATACATGTGAAAAACGTACCCGCGCTACTTGCTATCCCTGAGGTTACCGCGCTGGGACGATCTTATCCTGTGTTGCTTTATGGGGGATATTGATTCGTACCCTAGAAGTTAAAGATCCTAGGTACGGACTATCAGATTGATAGTCGGACGGTCCTAAGAGACGTGTGGGTATGTACTGACCTCTTGGACTTGGAATCTATGCTTCGCCTCAACGTTGTTTTGTATATGTTAATACAGTTCGAGAGTGATTCCGAACTTGTATTTCCCTTTGTGTGAGCGATACGGGGATTGGATAGCAGAGTATGCCCGCACCATAGTTTAGTTGGGGTGCTGTTATATATATATATTATACGAGTAGTTAATATATATATGAGGTTATAAACTTTAAAGTGTCTACTGTGATTTGATAAGTAGAACATGGTTGTTGACTCAAATTATTAAATACTTGTTTTGAGAAAGTATAAAATGTCACGGGAACTTTATTATTTTTATGAAGTTAAAAATAGAGAATTTTGGGCTACTGTTGGAACATCTTTTAAAGTGGATATTGTGTATTATAAATCTTGCGAGTAATTTAAGTTAAGTTAAAGCTGTTAGAAAGACTAGTATGTTAGATGCTAAAACAAACCGTTGGGAAGTTTAGTACGATAGGTGTGCACATTAGAAGAGAGGTGAGTATTTCTCAAGAGAGAGACGCACTAATATGATTTGCATTGGCCTGTATCAATTTAAATACTTGCTTAACGTATTTTAAAATCAAACACACTTTCGGGCTCTGACCCGTTTCTTTTCCTCTCTCTCTCTCTTGTATATATATATGTATATTTTCAGGTGCCCAGCCACAGGGGCGTCTTGCTTAGGATCCCTTGAGAAGAACGAGCTGCAGCTTAGGTGGGAGTTGCAGGTCACTTGAGTAGACGACTTCTGTTATTGACTCCACTCCTATTATTCTCATTTATTGGGCACGTGTCACCCTTTTCATCATTTCATTTGTTGTTGGGATTTTGTATTTCATTTATTTCCAGTATTTGTTCTATGGGATTTATTTAGGATGGATTTGTGGTTTTAGTTCCATTTGTTGACATTCGATTGACGAATGTATTATGTTATTTGGTTTATTGTGGTGTGATTCTTTATTGTAGAAATGTTGTTTTAATTAAAATAAATCTTTTCTTTAATTAAAATTTGGAAAGTTTTGTATGAAAAATGTTTTGACACTTAGCTTAATTATTTAGGGTGTTAAATTGGAAGATTATTTTTATCGACAGTGATGCTGAGAATGAACCAACTGTTTACCTTGATTTAATTTAATAAAGGAGTGATCGCCAGGTATTTAATTAGGCGGGGCGTTACATACATGAACCTTTAAACTATTATGTAAATATAGGACCTTAATCTACATAATTATCACATGTGTGTCCAAAATAGGGTTGAAAAACATACCTAAGTCGGCATTGGATTTGACGAATGAAGAGATTGTCATTAGTGCCTCCAACTTGAGATCCAAAATTGTTATGGATTATAGATTTATCTCCCCTATACTTTCTACATTTTGTTTCTTATTTCTTGTGCCTAAATGATAGAGTTTGGACCACAATTTATAGGTAGGACGAGGTCTTATATCCCAACAGTCATGCAATCTTGACGACGGTTAAATCAAAAGTTTGCCTTAATTTATTTATTTTAATCAATAATTGGTTAATTTATTAACCAAAAATGTTATTGACTCTTGGGTATATTAGAGTGTCCTTTTATTTACCAAAATATGACTTATTTTGTAATTTAATAATGAACCGCATACTAGGCTTATGAATTAATTGATAATTCTAACATAAGGGTCATACCATCAATTTTCTTTTGATGATTAATTATTTATGTTATTCAATTAGGATGTCATAATCTATCAATTGACCCGTCTATTTGGAAGAATAATTAAGAGATTACTTTACTCTCTAAGAGTTCTTACGTATCTTTGACAATTCCTTTAGGAGTTTTTAGGGACCGATCACTAGCAAGTCCGTGTCACATTCCTCGGGTCAGATTTCTCGCCATCCACATTTTCCTCTAGTGCTTATCGTTGATGGTGATGGCACTAATGATGAGAGAGATGATGGAGATAATAATTATGGAGATGATGATAATGTTGTTATTGCTTTAGATTTAAAGAATATAAATAATGGTATCCATGACTTAGTTTTTTATGTATTAATGTTCCTTTATGGGGGCGTAGTAGCAGTTTACAGATCATTTGGATGTTATTTATATTTTTCTTACTCCCGATGCATTTGGAGTGATAAATAATTTTGTGATACTTTGAGTGATAAAAACTTTTATATATTAGTGTAATTCATGTTATTCTTTACACTTTCTTTACATATTGTTGGGATCTTTTTATTTATATGGATATTAAACTTCCATGTGACTAAGTGGTGTTTATACTATCTTGTTAATCTACCACATGGGGATAATCATTTGATTTCACCTGTTATACTTGCTTCATGTGATAATAAGTTGTTATTGGTATTATTCCATAGTTTATATGCCAAGCATTGGTTATCACATGTTTTAGATGTTCTTTATCTATATTTACTTGACTCATTGTCATTGATAACCCATTATCTATGATGCGGTTTTACTATTGCGTGCTAAAAAGGGGAAGAAACATCTAAGATATGAGGAGTTTTAATATATTATTTAAGGGAGATTTTTGTCTTCTTTACTCATTTGGTATCATATGCAGTTGGTTCCCAGCAGGGGGAATGTATTCATTATGCTTTCATACTTCCATGGTGGCTTATTATTTTTTGCTCTTTTGGAGGTATTAACTTGGCATATCAAACTCTACGTGGACTCAAACTCAAAACTGATGCAGATTCATTTGGTCTTTTGAATTTATTTGTGCTCTGGTTAATCATACACCCATTATTGGATTCAATAGGATTTGGATGATTGATTATGACTTGAATGTATTTTGGGTTATGGGGTTTTTATCATGGATTAGCAAAAGAGGAGATTAAAAATGTATTTGTATTAATTTTAGTTTATATTGGCTACTCCCATGTCAAAAAGTTTAAGTCTTGCATTAATAAAGTAGTAGCTTGATTTCATACAGTGTTTAATGTGAGAGTCCCGTGCACCTATGTTAATTTCCTTTTACACCTCACGCAACATCACGAGAGTTATCACAGCTATCGACTCTTAACTATGCGTTTACTTTGAATAATATCCTTGGTATATATGTTATTGACATTTTAGGCTTAGCAAACATGCAATTTTTTATACTTTGGCATGTTTGGAGTTAATTGCAATTAGTTTTTCAAATACGTATAAAGTTTTAAAATGTTCAGGAAGAAATTTAAAACCCTGGTCAAGTTAAAATTTGGAATGTTTGCACAAGCATGTCCATAACACCACATGCCAACTATGCAACTAGATTTAAAAATCTCAGGTCAATATGATCTATGGCTTACTTATGTCCAATAAGTTTTTCAACGTGACTTTAGATAATTATTTTAATGGTTAATAAATGCGTTAAATTTATATAGTAGATTGTGTATCATGTTAATTGTTAAAATTAATACTCCGTGTGAGCTAAATAATGTAATTGTATGTTAAATAAATTAACTCGATGATAACTAAATTAAAATAATAAGTAAATAAATCTCTTTTGTGTTTTATGTGATTATTTCTTTTATATTAGTGTTGGTGTGTGACAACCCCTACTTTTAAATCTAATTCGATTAGTTATGCCCAATTAAACTTTAGGCCAAATTGTCAATATGTTGATACTAGAACTAGAAACAAAATAAATGCAGTAAAGTAAACATGTACACTCCCATACGTGTAACCAAAACACGTCATATCAACTATAGGATCCACAAGTAATATCAATACTAAATATAAAATGCCCAAACATATGATCCCGCCCAAAAATAAATTGGGTAAAGTGTAAAATGTGAACCTTTCAACACTCTCAAATCCCTAACAATGGAAAAAATCTCTGATACCGCACTCTAAGGAAGTGTGACAAAAACAAGATAAGGACTAACGTCCACCACTACAAGATCCTAAGAATATATGCGAAGTTGTCTAGCTCCATAGTTTACTGTCCAACGGGCTACTGTCCAGCAGGGCGAGGGCCTGTTTAATACATGTATATAGGAGAGGGGAGGGGAGACAAAGAAACGGGCATCAACAACAAGAAAATCTGTACAGTTATAATATGTACATATAATGAATGCATACTCAACATAACTTGTCTCCAGTAATTAAGTCGTAGAATTTCCCAACCAATGCTCATATATCAAAACTACCCAACCCGAACTCGAGTAACGTGTAGTCTTTTATCGTATCGTGATTAATCATTATTGATATCATTTTAGTATTTAACGTATCGGAATATTTCCTTCAAGTATAATATCAAGTGTATTGATTCTGGACATTAACTTTAAAACACAAGCATAATATCCCACACAATAAATCATATCGGATCACTATCATTACCCGGGGAAACAAGTCGTAACGCTAGGCCTACACTCGAATATTCCCCAATAGTACCTGAAAAGGGAAACCATACTAAGTCCTAACTCATATAGCATTCCAAGGCCTTTCTAACTGACTCGTATTACAACCATGTGTCATGTTCTAGCAGTTTATCTCCGACGCGACAATCAAGCGGAACCTAACTGGATCAATCACAACAAATCACAATCGCATTCAACATGTGCCCACATCGATCGGAGGACTAGTCTAGCTTGTTCTCGATAATATAATGTAAAAAAATTTCACGCATATTTAAATATACAATCGTATCAAGTCGCTTACTCGAGTTATACAATAGTCATTATTTATTATATAACATAATTTACCTCATTAATTTACTAATTAAACATCAAAATCATTTCAAGGTTATATATCCCTGATAATCATAAGTATATGATCAAGTTAAAAGATTAAGCACAACATCACAATTTTCTTACTAAAAACATGAAAAGCCTTAGCACTCTTATTTCAACAACATTCTGCCTGGAAATATAAAACGCGGATTTAAGGCTTTTCTGATCCATTTTTTAAGAAACTTAAAACTATAAAGTTATTCAGAACATGATTTTATATATGAACTCTCGATCATGCTATCATTTTTTTTAAAACAGATCCAAAACCATCATACAATGTTCACCTCTTTTTCGGATTTGTATGAGTTCAATTCATTTATAGTTGGATGCATCCTTAATCATTTACATATTAATTCCATCTAAGCAATTTCAAGATTTAGGGATTTAACTCATGTTCATACACTTTTTCATTAAACATTCAAGATTTAACTATCTAGATTAACTTGCCTTTATTTTGTGTAGGGAGGTGTTAGTGAAGAACATGACCCACTTCCAAGAGTTCCAACATGAAACATTCTTCTTCTTCATCTTCTGTTTGAGAGATTTATATTGTCTCTCTCTCTCTCTCGACATAAACTCTAGCCTCTTTTGTGTGTAATAAGAAATGATTAGTTCTTCTCTAACTTTCCTAATTATACCAAGGGACCCTCTCAATCCTTTTACCTGTTAATTCGCTTCCAATATTTGAGTCGCGTATTCGTATCGTAATCTATTAATTTTAACTTTTCATTTCCAAACATTTCAAATATATATACAAATATAATTTTCGCATTCATTAATAATACGCTTATTAATATTTTATCGCAAGGTATTATTATATTAAGTCAGGAATTTATTCAATTAGTTCAATTTCAATTCAGTCAAAAATATGGGGTATTACATTCTCCCCCTCTACAAACAGGATTTCGTCCTCGAAATCCAAAATAAAACAAATCAATTCAAATTAAATCATGTCAAGTAAGGTAGTTTCACACATACCTTTCATGAAGAGATACGGGTGACTAATTCGAAAGTCATCCTCTCTCTCCCAAATGGCCTTAGACTCATCATTAGGGGTGTTCGCGGTCCGTTCCGATCCGATTTGGGGGTATTTTTGGTACCAGACTGCATTAATCGGTCCTAAAAAATTACGGATCGAGACTGGACCGAAATTATCAGTCTCGGTCCTATTCAATTTTCAAACGGTCCGTGTTTGATCTCGATCTTATTCGGTCCATACCAATAAAAAAACATCACATTTTTTATTATTAAAAACAACACTTTTTTTTGTAAAACTGCATTTTTTATTAAAAACAGCACATGTAAAATTGCATTAAAAAATAGCACATGTTTTTTTAATTAAAAACTGCATTAAAACAACTATTTTCTTTTTTAAAAATAGCTATTTTCTTTTAAAAAAATAGCAGCACTTTTCTTTTAAAAAAATAGCACTTTAAAAAAAATAGTACTATTTTAAAAAAAAGGCTAATACACAGATACAAAAAATAGCACTATTGTTATATCCACGGAAAATAACAAACAACTAATACCCACATACAAAAATATGTCCACCACATAATTAATACAATCCATAACAAAGTATCATGTTTAACTAAAGTATAACAAATTCAATACATTCTTTAAATATCCAACACATCCATGCCACCACGCCACGCGTTAAACTTCTCCACTTATAGTTCCCAACAACTCTACAAATTATTAAAAACAAGTTTATCAATAATAGAATTTAAACAATCAAATAAGATTAAATATCATAAAATAACAATTTGTTACCCGAATAAGTTTCTCTAGTTGTTGAATGTCCTCCAACGAATCTCGAATATTTATTGGCTTTGTTGAGGAGTGTAGCCAATTTTGACCACAAATAAGTGATTCCACCGTATTTGTTGATAATGAGCTACGGAAAGGGTCAAGAATATGACCCTCTGTGCTAAATGTGGATTCGGAAGCCACGATAGACACGGGAATAGCTAATATATCATGAGCAACAGGAGAGAGGATTAGATATCTATTTTGATTATTTTTCCACCAACTAAGAATACCAAAATCTATACTATCCATCTCCCATGTTTCCAACAAATATTTTTCAACTTCCGACTTAGCGCTAAAGTTATCTTCCGTTTCCAAATGTTTTTTATATTGTGACAACAAAAATGTACCCCCATCCATATCATCATCATCATTAAGCGCGACAAAAGTTGGTGTCAGAGTTATATTGCTTGGATTTGTATTAGAACTATTTCCATGTTACCAATCAAAAAGTCGAACTAAAGTGTCTCTTACCTTCCTAGTCAAGTCTATTGCCAAAACAAAGCCATGCAACTCTCCAAAAAGTATTCAACATACTTCAACTTATATCTAGGATCAAGAACCACTGCAACAAACAAGAGAAGGTTTATTTTTTCGACATTCCAATACTTGTCAAATTTTGATTGCATGCTCGCTGCCATAGTAGACAAAAAATAATTGTTTCTCAAAGATATCAACTTGCTTTGAATCGTTATAATCTCGTGGAAAAAGTCATTTGAGGTGACATATAAAGTTCTGAAAAATTTCAAAGTTTCATGATAAAATATTCAAAGAAATTTCACAAAGCTTCTCACCTTATCCCAATCCTCACTATTTGGCGAACTCAATTTTCGTGCCCCCACCCCTCTCCCTCCAAAATCATCATCATTTTCATCTTCCTCGCCAATATATTTTTTGTATTGTTCGTCATCCTCATCCATCCTCTCAAAGACTATCTCAAATTTTAAAGCAGACTCCAACATCATGTAAGTCGAGTTCCATCTAGTTCGTACATCTAGGCATAATAGACTTTTTAATTCTATTTTTACCTTTTCAACATATTTCTTAAAATTATCCAACCAAGATTGAGAAGACTTAACATATTTCATGACCCTCCTCACTTTCGCAATTGACTCATCAAATTCCCTCAAACCATCACCTACAATTAGATTTAAGATATGTGCACAACACCTCATATGCAAATGCTCATGCTCTAATAATGTGCCTTTGTAATTTTTTGTTTTTTCTTTTTAAACAATGAACTGTGTCATTATTAGAGCTAGCATTATCAACCGTGATTGTGAAAATACCTTCAATTACCCAATTAATTAAACAATCCTCAACAACCATCCCAAGTTCCTCGCCCTTGTGACTTTTAACTTGACAAAAGTTAAGTATTTTTTTGTGAAGCTTCCAATCATTGTCAATAAAGTGGGTCGTAAGACACATATAATTTATTTTTTGAATCGATGTCCATGTATCGGTTGTAAGACAAACCCTTTGCCCTTTCAATTCAACTTTTAACTCTTTTTTCAATTTTTTATAAAGATTGATGCAATCCCGCGCAATCATGGTACGACTCGGTATAATTAACCTCGGCTGTATGAGTGCCACGAATCTCCTAAAACCTTCATTCTAAACAAACTTAAATGGAAGCTAATCAATCATCAACATTTCCGCAAGTCCTTACCTACAAGCTTCGGCATTAAACGACATGGGTAAAATATTTAAACTTGGACCATTTCCCCCATCATATTTCTTTGGAATAAAAGATAGTTTTTGTTATCCATTGTTATTGTCATCTAAAACATCCAAACAAGATTTTTGATACGCTCGACATGAGGGAGTATGGCTTAGTAAATTTTTAGTCCCATTTTTTCTAGCATGACAAGCATACGTGATACCACAATAGTTACATGATGCCCTGGGATTTTTTTTTATCATTGTTCTTAGTAAAATGATCCCATACCGTAGAGCCATTTTTTCTCTTTTTTCGTGGTGATGTAGGCGGCTCGGCATCAAGGTCAATTGGTCCATGCACAGTAGCATTGATGGACTTTGGATCACCAACCTACAATAATAGAAAAAGACTCATAAATAATAATATAATTCAAAAAAAGATATCTCCATAAAAAAGTTTTAAAAAAATTATATCCATACATGTGATTTTGAGCGTGGTTCCTCCATAAAAAGGATACTGTGAGGTAAGATTCAACCTACAATCAAAACAAACAAATAATTACAGATCGTACAAATAAATAATATTTTGGAAATATTGAACATAACAGTAGCAATTAGCACCCTGGTTATTTTGAATTTAATTGAAATGGAATTTAATTGAAATGGGAAATATTGAACCTAACAATAGCAATCATATAACTGTTAACCAATACAGTCAAATGGGTGAACCTATAATTATCAAATGTTATTTTGGATCATATAACTGTTACCATGTGCAAAAGGCTCCTGGAAATCAGAGATGGGTTTTGAAAATAGGGTGTTAAATAACATATAAGAGATGGGTTTTAAATAACAAGGTTTGTAAATAACAAGTGTTGTAACATATGGCAGATGGGTTTTAAATAACAACATGGGATTTTACATATGATAGATAAATCTTATGACCCTTTCCCACATATGGGTTTTAAATAACAAGTGTTGTAACATATGACAGATGGATTCGTATGTACCTTGTAGAGAAGTGTTGGAAAATGAGGGAGAGGCCGGAGATAAGGGAGTGGCCGGAGATGAGGGATGATTGGTTGTTCGCAGACAAGCTGGAGATGTGGGAGCGGCGTTGTGGTGTGGCTGTTCGTAAAGAGAGAGAAGAAGAAAATAAGATTAGGTTATGTTGGAGTGGTCCAAAAGCATGCATGTGTGGGTGTTGTGGGTTTCAATTCAAATGCCGTGTGCGTGTGTTAGACTGTTAGGAAATTAAGAAAAAAAATTATATATATATAACGAAAGCGGTCCGGTCCGGTCCAAAATTGCTTTTTATAATTTAAGACCAAGACCGACCCAAATTTTGCGGTCCTATATATTTTTATACCACATTAAAACTGAATTAAAAAATAACTGTAAAAGTATGTTCGGTTCTATTTTTTCGGTCCATTCGGTCTAATCGGGTTCATGCACACCCCTACTCACCATGATTACTCTACGGAACACGAACAAGAGAAATAAATTTTGACCTCAATTGATTCTCACGACGATCTAGAATCCTAATCGGGCTCTCCTCGTAGCTCTCGTCGGGATGTAGGTGAACCCCGTCTAAATTTATTTGTAGGTGTGAGTCCTCGGGATGTAAGAACTTCCATAACATGGATACATAAAAAACATCGTGTATCCGCTGGAGATGGTCAGGTAAGGCTAAACAATAGATAATCGCCCCCGCCCTATTCGAAACTATAAACAAACCCATGTATTGCGGCAAAATCTTCCCTTTGGCACCAAAGTGAACAACGCCTCTTATGGGTGAGACCCTCAACACCACCTAGTCCTCAAGGGAGAACTCTAACTTCCTACAGCTTGTGTCAGTATAAGTTTTGTGATCATCCCGTGCGGTCTTCATCCGTGTACGAATCAAGTCAACCTTTTTCCGAAGTCTCCCCAATTATATCTGAACCCAACATCTGGTGTTCTTTAAACTCCAACTAACACATAGGTGATCGGCAAGGCTTGCCGTATAAAGCCTCATATAGTGCCATTTTAATAGTTTATTGATATATATTATTGTATGAGAACTCCACGAGTGGCAAATGCGTATCCAAACCACCTTTGAAGTCCAACACACAAACTCGCTACATGTCCTCCAAAATCTAGTTCACTCGCTCCGTTTGACCATCAGACTAAGGGTGGAATACAATACTCAAACTCAACCGAACTCTCATCGCCTCCTGAAGAGCACCCCAAAATTTTGAGATAAAGACACTACCACGGTCGGACACGATGTCACACAGTATCCCATGCAACTTCACAATCATGGTAATAAACATCTTGGCATACTGTTATGGCATATAATTTGTCCTCACTGGAAGGAATGAGCCACTTTTGTCAGTTTGTTGACGATGGCCCAAATCGAATCATGACCGCATTGTGATGTTGATAACCCAATAATAAAATCCATGGAGATATTTTCCTATTTCCACTCGGGAATGGACAATGACTACTACTCCCCTCTAGGTCTCCGATGTTCCACCTTTATAAGATAGCACATGGCACACTTTAAGATAAACTTGGCTATATCACGCTTCAACTCAACCCACCAATACATTTGGTGCATATCTTAACATATCTTATCACCTCTCAGGTGAACAGTGAATCTAGATCCATGCACTTCAGACAATAAGGCCTTTCGTAACTCATCATCACCCGGCATAACAATCTATCCCTGATAACAAAGTATCCCGTCAAAACTAATCAAAAAACCTCGAATACCCCAGGACATCAATGCCTTCACCTTCCCTTGAAAAATTCATCACAAGACTGGGCCTTCACAACCCACTCAACTATAGAAACTGATATAGATATAGTCTCCATAGAAGCTTTGCCAATGTCAAGGCTACCTAGCTTTTCCCAGTGAGCTTTCCAAGCGCCTGTTAATGCAACACTCTCCTCCATCTCCAAGGTGAACAACGACGTTGCGGGTCTCTGGCTCAACCCATCGATAATCGCATTTGCCTTACCTGGGTGGTACTGTATGGAAAACTGGTAGTACTTCACATATTCCATCTATTTACTGTTTCGCATGTTCAAGTTCTTCTGTGAGAACAAGTCCTGAACACTCTTATGGTCAGTGAACAACGTAAACTCCTCCCCAAGTAAGTAGTGTTTCCACGAATACAGCCCAAAAACAACTATCGATAACTTTAAGTCATGAGTCGAGTGACAATCCTCATGTGGCCTCAATTTCCTCATAATATAGTAAATTGGTCTCTCCTCCTGCATCAGAACAGCTCCAAACCCCTATAATGATGCATCAGTGTACACATGGTACTCAGCCCCAGCTTTGGCAACGCAAGGACTGGCGCTGACGTAAGCTTCTCCTTCAAAGTGTCAAAAGCATCCTGACGCTCTAAACTCCAAATAAAAGCAACACCCTTGTTTATCAAATGGGTAAGCGAACTTGTAATCTTTGAGAAGCCCTGGATAAACCTTTGATAGTAACCCACTAGACCCAGAAAACTCTAAATCTCTATCGGTATGGTGGGTTTCCCCCACTCGATAACCTCCGTGACCTTGCTAGGATCAACAACAATCCCAGCCTCTATCACAATATAGCCCAGAAACTACATATCTTGTAGCCAAAACCCACACTTGAAGAGCTTAACGTAAAGTTGAAGTTCTTTCTAGGTCTGAAGAGCCAATCGCATATGTTCGACATGCTCCTCCTCGGACCATGAATAGATCAGGATATTATCAATGAACACGATAATAAACTGGTCCAAGAACGGCCTGTATACACGATTCATCAAATCTATGAATATTGTAGGTGCATTGGGAAGTCGAACTGCAAGACCTGAAACTCGTATGAACCATACCAAGTCAGGAACGTTGTATTTGGGGCATCCTCCTCTCGAATCCTCAACTAGTGATAACCGGAATGAAGATCAATCTTTAAAAAGAACGAAGCATCCCTCAGCTAATCAAATATATCATCAATGCGAGGTAACGGATACTTGTTTTGAACCATCCCCTTGTTTAACTCTCGATAATTGATGCACAATCAAAGTGAACCATCCCTTTTCTTCACAAGGCGAGGTACTCTTACGGATAAAACCTTAGCTTAATAGTTATTGAATTTTCTCCCTAGGCTCCCTCATCTCTAAGGGTGCCATACGGTATGGGGCCTTGGAAATCGGTCTCATGCCCGATGCTAACTCTACGCAAAACTCTATCTTACGAGGTATAGGTAAACCAGGAACATCAGCGAAGATGTCTGAAAATTCCCTCACTATAGGGATAAAATTTAAATAAATGGACACCCTATCATGAGAATTCTCCTCGATGTACAATAGGTGTGTGTTGGCTCCACCCTCCAGACTAGGCAATGCTACCAGGTATATCTCCTGACCAGGAATGGAAAATATAATCGCACGCCCATGACAATCAATCTAGGTGTGATACAATACAACCAATTAAACCCTAGAATCACATTATAGGTATGCATCTCAATCAAAATAAGGTCGACGGAGAAGTGAGGTCTTCCGATATCAATCACAACCCCTCGATAAACGTAACGAAGGTCCGTACGACTCAATGGTGTCCTCACATGGGCGATATTTGCCTCCGTAACATCTATCCTCCCCAATGTCCTAACAAACCCATAACTAGACAACGAGTGTGATGTATTAGTGTCAAACAGTACTCTAGCATGAGAACTGTAGATAAAAAATGTACCTTGAATCACAGGTGGTCGCACCTGCTGTTGAACGTCATATACATGCCCATGGTACAACTACGGTTGAACTGGCACCGCTGGTGCTGTTAGCAATGCCAGAGATGGTGGTGGTGGTAGGAGAACCTACTGCTGCTATGCTCTATTACCTTGTGCTTATCCTAGGGGACATGCCTTCGTCATGTGTCCAGTTTCGCTACACTAGAAGCATACAATGGGACCCCAATCTCGTGCCTACTGCACTAAAGCTACGATGTTGGACCGAATGGCTTGTTATTGATCTCTCGTACCCTGACCCCGGTGGCCCTATTGGCCCTACCCTCTATGGTTTTTGCCATACCGCGACTTACTCTGACCTATAATGGTTTGAACCGACTAAGCTTGAATGGCCTGTCCCTACTAGCCCTAGGCATGTTACTCATGGTAACGGCCTCTGAATCTCTTATCCTGATGACATCGTAATTTTTACCCCCTGTGGGCCCTGTGGTCCCGCAACTACGACCTCCTGGGGCCTACCCTATTGGCATGTTTCCCCTCGGTTGCCTACCACATTCTCAGAACAATTATTACATTGATTCAATGCTCCATTCACTGCTACCTTGTAACTATTGAAAGACGGATTCGCCAGCAAGAACCCCCAAATTGTCCAAGATAGACCCTCAATAAACATCTGAGTCTTCAAATCCTCATGTGCCTGCACCTCGAAAACGAACACTACCAATGAGGTAAACTCTCGCTCATACTTAAAAACTGAACCATTCTGCTTCAAGGTATCAAACCTCCTCCTCAAAGCCACACGTTGCTCGAGAGGCACAAGCTTCGCCTTGAAACGCGCCCAAAAAGTCAATAATCGATTTAACATCCCGCTAAGTTGTGGAAGTAATGGACTCCCACCAGCACAACACCTCCCCAGTTAGACAAAAGGTAGCTAAAATCTATTTTTGCACCTCTGTGCAGTCAACCAACTATGGCAACTCCGCCTTTTAAATCTATTTCAGTTAGCTATGCCCAATTAAACTTTAGACCAAGTTGTCAATATGTTTATTCTAGAAATAGAAACAAAATAAATGCAATAAAGTAAACATGTACACTCCCATACTTGTAAGCAAAAGACTCCATATCAACTATCGGATCCACAAATAATATCAATACTGAATATAGGATGCCCAAACATACGGGCCCAAAAATAAATTGGGTAAAGTGTATAATGTAAACCTCTCAACACTCTCAAATCCCTAACAATGGGAAAAATCACTGATACCACACTCTAAGGAAGAGTGACAAAAATAAGATAAGGATCAGTGTCCACCACTACAGGATCCTAAGGATAGATACGAGGCCGTCCATCTCCACTGTCTACTCTCTAGAGGGGAGAGGGCATGTATAATACATATATATAGGAGATGGGAATGGAGACATAGAAACATATGTCAACATCAAAAAAATATATACACTTATAAGATTTACGTATGATGAACGCATACTCAACACAACTTGTCTCCAGTAATTAAGTCGTTGAATTACCCAACCAATCCCCATATCCTATATATATGTATTATACATGCCCTCTCCCCTCTGGAGAGTAGACAGTGGAGCTGGACGGCCTTGTATCTATCCTTAGGATCCTGTAGTGGTGGACACTGATCCTTATCTTATTTTTGTCACTCTTCCTTAGAGTGTGGTATCAGAGATTTTTTCCATTGTTAGGGATTTGAGAGTGTTGAGAGGTTTACATTATACACTTTACCCAATTTATTTTTGGGCCCGTATGTTTGGGCATCTTATATTCAGTATTGATATTATTTGTGGATCCGATAGTTGATATGGAGTCTTTTGCTTACAAGTATGGGAGTGTACATGTTTACTTTATTGCATTTATTTTGTTTCTATTTCTAGAATAAACATATTGACAACTTGGTCTAAAGTTTAATAGGGCATAGCTAACTGCCCAAACTCGAGTAACGAGTAGTCTCATTTTGTATCGTGATTAATCATTATTAATCACATTTCAGTAATTAACGTATCGGAATATTTTCTTCACGTATAATATCAAGTGTATCGATTCGGGATATTAACTTTAAAACACAAGCATAATATCTCACACAACAAATCATATCAAGTCACTATCGTTACCCAGGGCAAAAAGTCGTGACACTTGGCCTACACTTGAATATTCTCCAATATTACGTGACAAGAGCTATCATACTAAGTCCTAACTCACATGGCATTCCAAGGCCTTCCCGTCACGCTTTACAATCATGTGTTTGATTTCGTCGGTTTATCTCCAACACGGCACTCTAGCGAAACCTAACTGGATCAATCATAATAAACCGCATTCAACATATGCCTTCGTCAACTGGAGGACTAGTCTCGCGTGTGTAATATCCCGCCCCAGTAAATTAATTAAATTATATATTGATTATAATTGAGGATGAGTTGATTGTAATTATAGAAAAATTAGGGATGCAAATTAGAGAAAAATAAAACGAAACAGAAATAGGTTCGTTCAAAAGACATGGCACTTTCGTTCGAATAGCAGTGTAAAGGTCGCGAGATGGGTCACAAGTAACAAGACATCTAACGACGTGCTACTAGTTTACAGTAGTACTTCGCGCGAAGGGTTGCGCGATCCATAGATCGAATGACATAATAAGTCGTTCGAATGACATAGGTCAAGTATTTCGAACGACTTCGATCGAGTTTTTAGATCTAGTTGCCCTTGTACGTTGTCACAATTTGGAGCGTTGGATCGTTGAGATATTGAGTTCAGATCATCTTAGTAAGGGTGTTTTCAGGAGTTTTTGGAGATGAATATGGAGGTCTCATGGAGTATGAAGTGGATTTCGAAGGAGTTCTTATCTTGGAGCACATTTTAGAGCATTTCGGAGGATACTTTTGGTAACCCTTTTGTGGCGACATTTGGAGGTGGGGGTTGCTCCTCCTACACCAATATTTCCGCCATAGAAGCCATTAGAGGTGGGGAAAACCTTACTCTTACTATAAGATGTTATTTTACAATTATAGTCTTGGAGTTAGACTATTTGAGTATGGTATATTTAGTTAAATGGTATAATTTTTGTGCAGAAGATAATAAATATTTTTATGAAATAGAAATGTTGGAAAAATAATATTTTATTGAAAATAAAGAATAAGTAAATAATTCAAGGTTTTGGAATTTTAAAAGATGGCGTTTTGTGAAAATACGCATTTTTTAGAAATATTGGTCTTAAACATTTTATGAAATAAAATGTTTGAAAGTAATGATTTACTTTGGTAAATATTTGGTGAAATAATAATATTTAAAAGTTCTTACAAAAAATAAAGGTTTGTGAAAAATAAACATTTGTGAAGTTGAAGAAATAAAATGTCTTTTATGTCTAAAGAAATGTATTTTTGCAAGTATAATAATTTCTCATGATAAAATGTATGTTTAAACCATGTAGTAGGATTTTTGGGTTTAAAATCCATCTTCTCATGATATAAAATTGTAGTATATTGGTATTAAGTGTATAAACAAGTTTAAAGAAGATTTTTTTGGGTTTAAACAAACAAAAAAAGTTATAAATTCATCTTCAAAGTGTGTGAAATTAGGACAAAAGGATACGATAAACATGACATTGTAAGACTACACGTGTTGATAAAAATATGTGGTATTTTCTTATAAAAGTAGTCTTAAGGGTAAATGGATTCCTTGAATGATGAATGTAAATAAATGTGTGTCTTGGGATAAGGTTGATAAAAGTATCCATTAAGTGTTAATAGGTAAACAAGGAAAAGTTAATACCGTTGTAAAATATTAGCACTTATGAAGTTGAAAGAAATAATGAGGTAAAGGTGTTTCCAATTAAGTAGAATGATACTCCAATGTTAAAAGGGGTGTTAGTGTGTTAAAACACTTAAGAAGTTAGTATGGATAACTTAATAGTATTTGCGAAAATTAACACCTGTGAAAATGGAGTACAAGGTGGTTTTAGAGAAAAATGGTAAAATGGTAATTTAACTTAAAGTGGAATATTGTTATGAAATAAAAATGTTGAATAGGTTTTACAAAAAGTGGTCCTAAACGAATATGATTTTTGGAATAAAATCAAGGTTAAAAGTGTAAAGGACATGAAATGGTAAATTTCAAAGTGTAACACAAATGGAACGGTAAAGTCTCGGGTTTTGTCTTCGGCCGGGTAAAAAGGAAGTGGAATAATGTGAAAATTTGTAAAATGTTAAAAACATAAAAGGAAACTTGGATGACACCGGGATAAAAGCAAGAAGGCCCGAAAGCCCTTGGGTGAAAAGCCCTAAAATACTGGCCAGAGCATATAGTGCACATAGCCGGTGGTGTGGAGCCCGTGGAAGTATGCGGTATAGGAAAATTTCGAAAAAAGATAAAGGAAATATGGAACATGTCAAGAAATGGATTGTGTGGTAAAATATATTAATACAACCTAACTTGGATGCATATAATAAATGTTTCGGTAAAGGTGAAATGGACAAGTAAATGCGTAAACCTATTAATGTCCATAAGGTAAAGTAAAAAGGGTAAATAGATGATTAAGTAACCTAACTGGTTAAACCCAAAATTTACATAAGAATGTATTGAAAATGGTTTCCAATGACAAATAAGTATTTTCTAACATGGTGAATGCTTGTGTTGAAACGGTGATTTTCAATGAGAATACTAAAGTGTATTTAAATGACTAAAAAGGGAAATTTCGATAAAGAAATGTGGTTGGATAAATCAAGTGTAGTGGTTTCAAGTTTTGAACTGGGTGTGCAAAATAAAGTGAGAAATGCTAAGTATGAGTAAAGGGAGTTTTATTTACCAGATTAATATAAATTAATCGGGACAAGTAAGGTTTTCGAAAGTAAATGATTAATGCATTAGTATACGTATTTCCAAAGTTATACATACATATATGTAGATACATACATATTGTCACTTGCATGTGGTTGTAGGGTGTGAGTATCCTTTCTGTCGTTCATTTCTATACTGCTTAGGGCTGTATTTTTTTCCGAACTATTGATTTTTTTTATTTTTGATCCGATTTTTTTCGAATTTGGAATGAAATTTTAGTTTTTCGATTTTCTATTTTCTATTTTTTCGAAAAAACTCGGATTGAAAATTGGAAATAATTCTGAATTTTTTATTTTCCAATTTTTCCGATCCGATTTTTTCGATTTTTTCCCAAATTATTTTCGATTTTTTTGGAATTATTTTTCAATTTTTTGAAAGTTTCTCATATCCCACATCGGTTCGGAAATGGAGAGGGCTCCAAAGTGTGATCTATAAAAGGAGAGTATCCTACTAACTTCTACACAAATGAAAAAATGGGTTGAATCCTCATTTATTTATATGTTGGGTTAAACTCTTTTCTTTGGTTATTTAAAATGAGAATTTCGAGTAATCAAAAATCGAAAATTTATTTTTTTGAAATTTTTGAATTCCAAAATTTTTGGATTTTTAATATATTTTGTGAATTTCCGTTTTGTGTGGATTTTTTTATTTTTTTGAATTTGGAATTTTTTTTAATTTTTCGAAAAAATCGAATCGAAAATTGGAATAATTATTTTATTTTCGAAAAAATAAAAAGAAATCGAAGAGGCATTTTTCGATCCGACCAAAACACAAGTCTAATACTGCTTGTATATTCCCATTAGGCATAGGCTCACACCCTTGCTTTGTTACGGCAGGATGGGTGCGGTTTCGTATTTGGAGAGTGCTATACAGGTAAGTATGCTTTATTTATTTTACATTAGTAGCTTTGTTTACTTGGACTTAGGGGTTCTTCCCATGGGTCCCTCGCGTAGTTTACTTTGAAATAGCCAACAAGTGAAATGTTAACTAAAATAAAACTGGACTAGCAATATTACTTTGAAATAGCTAACAAGTGAAATGTCCACTTCACACCTAACGCTCAGGTCATACAAGGTTGACTCACAGGTAGCCCATAAATCAAGGTCGGGACATTACAAATGGTTCAAGGTTCTTTTTGGGTGTGACGCGGTGAGGTTGGTGTTAGATCTTTCGACGTCGGTATTAGGTAGGGTTAGTCATGCTAGTTTGATGACGGTTTGGTTCGTGTCCTCAATGGTAAAGTCAAAGAGGTTAGCATGACAAGTAAGTTAGCGTCAAGTGGCACATAATTATGTTGATAGTTATTAATCTCTACCGTGTTTCTGATTAGAATTGTAGTAATTTACGGGTGTCCATGTTAGCCCATAGTGGTGACACCGTAGTTGTTAATGTGTGAGGTACTTGTGCTAAATTCTTGGTGACATAAAATCATGTGAGATATCGATAGAATATAATGATGTTGATTGGTCAAGTGGCACGAATTGCATATAGTCAACATTAGAGATTGGTGATTAACGTGTCTCGACTAGACACTAATGATTGGTGATTAAAATATATATATTTACCCTTAGGTACGACGCTTATGGGTAGTTAACGTCGGTGAGGTAATTAGGCAAATTCGATCCTTGGGTGATATCGCAACTTATGGTGGTTCAGTGAACACATGTGGTTGTGTAGGCTAATAGTGGAAATGTCGTAACCCTTTGTGTGAGATGTATTATGAAATAACTTTGGTGATGAAGGTAGCCTTATTAGTGGCAATAATGAGTAGTGTTTGCTGCGACCCAGTGGTAAAGGCTGTGCATCTCATGTATAGAGACTAAATAGTTGAGTGGCATTAATAAGTATTGATTTTTGTTATTGAACATATTAGTTCCTTGGGTCGAGGACTTAGGTTGGGTGTGTCTTGATTATAATGGGAGATTGAGGAATAGGATCTCGTGCAGCGTTCGTGGTATGGACCTTGGTATTTATAAGCAATGCCTTACGCCCTTATCCTACCAAAATTTATATAGTTGTGTTAACTTGTAGGTTAGAACTTGATATGATATTAGTATAGTGAGGACATTTTGGTTGCCATAGTTAAATGGTCATTGAGAATTGGGTGAGGTAGACCTTGATGTTTATAGGCTGCAAACGACGTCATGTATCCTGCCATGACCCATAGTAGCATTAATTATGGTTTATACGTGACTTATAGTCACATCCTTTTGGAATAAATGTGAGATTAGTAGCTAAGTGTTGAAACTCATTTTATCCGCCAAGGTAATGGTTAGGTGCGAGGAAATCCTAGTGTGTGAGTAGTTCATAGGCACGTTGAGCTGCCCATAGGAAAAATTTATGTGTGGCGTCATTGAGGATAAATATCAAATGTTGTGATGCCTTGAGGTGTTTGATGATTAAGGTGCACCATAGATAGAAGCTTGTAGACTAGTGTCTGTGAGAGCACCTAGTAATATCACTATGGGTATCAAAGGGTTTGTAGAGTGCACCTATGATGATAAAAGTATAGGCGATAAAACGTTGTCGAGTTTTGGGACTTCACATGAAATGTGTTTGGTGTTCTTAGGAGACCAATTAAGTCCGGTGTAAAGGAGATTTACTCTTCTAAAAATGATTATTTTAAGGGACAGGTGATGATCCCAGGTTGCGAGTCGTGTAGTGTACGTGTAGGGTGTGGCTTCCAAGTCGACACGGAAGGGTGGTACAATCCCTAAGGTAGGACAGTAGTAGTGTCGTTATAAGAGTGATTCTCGAATATCATGGAATGACTAGTATGGGTTTGGTGATATTCGGTCTCGAGATGTTCTAAGAAATGTATTCGAGATTCAGAGTGATGATGCCAAGTAGAGATTTGAAAATGGCAATTAAGGTAGAGTAACATCAGAACATGATTAGTAAGTCGAAATATCGACTGTATATGTTGGATAACCTTGGTAATGGAAGTATTAGATCTTAGAACGTCTTGCCAAGTTAGTACGAGCTAGGAAACGTAGCCTAGTATGATATCGACGACCCTTAGGGTGCCAATGACGGCGGGTGTGATCATTACTAAAATCCCGGGTGGGTAAAAATGGTAAGGCTAATAGGTGGCAATCTCTTGTGGTCGAAAGAACACGGGTAGGTGAGTGCTTCACTTGAGCCAAGTAACGTCTATAAAAATTTGGGACTTCGATCACAAAACGATAAAGCAAACAATAACCTAGGTATAAGAGGTTAGTGACATCGCCACCAGTAATTGGACAAGATCAATGACTAAAGCGTGAGGTGTCTGCTAATCAGAATGATTCATTTATGCCAAGGATGTGAAAGGTAGGGCTTTGCTCCCAAGGAGGGAAGTCAGGCAAGGACTTCCTAAAGAACTACTGATTTGTAAATTGTGTTCGCATTATGAGAATGAATGGTTGCGCTTCGATTACTCACGGCTAGTGTCCTAGGCCAGGGTATATGGCCAGAAGTGGTACTCGGTGAGAGTTTTGAGTAAAAGTGGTATGACTTCTAGTATACGGTGTAGGTTCACTTCCATAAGTCAGAATCGAATGTTTATGGGCGAAGTTTCTCAGGACAGTTGTTTATTCCTTTTAACTCTCATGTATTCCTTTCGGTTTCTGTAATTAGGAATCAGTATTCATACATATGTGGTGACTCAGATCGGTGCCATGTCAAGGTACGACACGATTGACCCGGGAGAGCGCGGTGGACCGGGTTTGGTCAATGCAGCTCGATAACTGGGTACACTCATTTGAGGTATCCTTGATATTGTATAATTTTTTACGTACGGGTGGCTACATTTTTAATCACGAGATTTGCTCGTAATACCAGTCTCCCTTTAGACCAATGGACTTTAGATTGGCCGAATTGACAGTCAGTGGCTTGGGTTGCAAAGAGAGGAATAATGTTTTGAGGATACAGTATAGTGTGAAACTCGAGGAAAACTTAGCACACGATGTTGTTTCGCCACGGTGAGTGGATTATAGTGAAACTTTAGTGAGTACTCAAGGATGAGACGCCTGAGGTAGCACTAGGTTCATCAGAGTGATGTAGCAAAAAGTGTAAACCAGACGTGCAATAAAGACTTGATGGGATTATTCCTCTATGGAGTTAGAGACTAGCATAGTACGGTTCTCGGCAAGATCATGTAAATTGTGTAGTAGGGATAACATGAAAGTTTGTGGAACACGGGATGTACGATCCTAAGTTAAAAATTTAATTTTTATGATATATACGACGGTTGGTTGTATCATGAGTTACTTTGGGTAAGCGTAGATTGCTAGAAATGGTTTTCCCGTAAAGGTACCGGTATGCCTTAGATACTAGCATAGGTAGTGCTGGGAATGGTTTGGACTTGATCATAATGCGGGTGGAGACTCGGCGTAAATTATGTAGTGACATGGTTGACGAAATGGTGAGTATTAAAGCATGTTACGTGTTAAACATTTGGCGACTTTAGTGCTAAGGACTTCGATGAACTGACTTAGAGGATTTAAAGGACTTAGAATGAAAGTTGGTGGACCACATGAGTTTGAGGATTGATGGATCGAGAATTTTGGGGACGAAATTCTCCAAGGAGGGAAGTTTGTAATATCCCGCCCCAATAAACTAATTAAATTATATATTGTGTAGAAGACAATAAACATTTTTATAGAATAGAAATGTTGGAAAAATAATATTTTATTGAAAATCAATAATAAGTAAATATTTCAAGGTTTTGGAATATTAAATATGGTGTTTTTGTGAAAATGGGCATTTTCTAAAAATATTGGTGTTAAACATTTTATGAAATAACATGTTTGGAAGCAATGATTTACTTTGGTAAATATTTGGTAAAACAATAGTATTTTAAAGTTCTTTCAAAAATGAAGGTTTTGTGAAAAATAGACATTTGTGACTAAAGATATGTATTTTTGCAAGTATAATGATTTCTCATGATAAAATGTATGTTTAAACCAGGTAGTAGTATTTTTGGGTTTAAAATCCATTTTCTCATGCATATAAACTTCTAGTATTTTGATATTAAGTTTATAAACAAGTTTATTAGAAATTATTCTTCAAAGTGTGTAAAATTGGGACTAAAGGATATGATGAACATTTTATAAGACTACACATTTTTTATTAAAAAAATGGTATTTTCTTATAAAAGTAGTATTAAGTGTAAATGGATTTCTTGAATGAAGAAAGTAAAGAAATGTGTGCCTTGAAAGAAGGTTGATAAAAGTATTCAGTAAGTGTTAATGGGTAAACGTGGAAAAGTTAATAATGTTGTAAAATATTATCACATATGAAGTTGAAAGAAATAATGAGGTAAAGGTGTTTCCAATTAAGTAGAATGATACTCCAAGATTAAAAAGGTTGTTAGTGTGTTAAAGAACTTAAGATGTTAGTGTGGATAACTTAATAGTACTTGGGGAGATTAACACCTGTGAAAATAGAGTAAAATGTGGTTTTGAAAACAAATGGTGAAATGGTAATTTTACTTAAAGTGGAGTATTGTTATTAAATAAAAATGTTGGAATAGGTGTTACACAAAATGGTCCTAAACGAATATGATTTTTGTAATAAAATTAAGGTTAAAGTGTAAAGTACATGAAATGATAAATTTCAAAGTGTAACCAAAATGGGATGGTAAAGTTTCGAGTTTTGGCTTCGGCCGGGTAAAAAAAAAGTGGAATAATGTGGATATTTGTTAAATGTTAAAACACATATAAGAAAACTCAGATGACACTGGAATAAAAGCAAGAAGGGCCCCAAGACCTTGGGTGAAAACCCTAAAACACTGGCCAGAACATATGGTGCACATAGCCAGCGGTGTAGAGACCGTGGAAGTATGCGATATAGGAAGATTTCGAGAAAAGATAAAGGAAATATGGAATATGTCAAGAAATGGGTTGTGTGGTAAAATGTGTTGATACAACCTAACTTGAATGGATATTATAAATGTTTCGGTAAAGGTGAAATGGATAAGTAAATGCGTAAATATATTAATGCCCATAAGGTAAAGTAAAAAGGGTAAAGAAGGTGCGTAAATGGATGATTAAGTAATCTAAGTGGTTAAACCCAAAATTTACACAATAATGTATTGAAAATGGTTTTCAAATTACAAGTAAGTATTTTTTAACACGATGAATGCGTGCGTTGAAATGGTGATTTTTAAGATAATACTAAAGAGTATTTAAATTAATAAAAAGGGTAATTCCGATAAAGAAATGTGGTTGGATAAATCAAGTGTAGTGGTTTCAAATGTTGAATTGGGTGTGCTAAATAAAGTGAGCAATGCTAAATATGAGTAAAGGAGGTTTTTTTTTACAAAATTAAGGTAAATTAATGGGGACAAGTAAGGTTTTTGAAAGTAAAACGGTTAATGGTTTGGAACACCTATTTTCAAAGTTATACATACATATACATACATATTTTCGCATGCAAATGGTTGAAGCGTGTGAGTATACTTTCTAACGTTTGTTTCTATACTGCTTGTATATTTCCACTGGGCATAGGCTCACACCCTCGCTTTGTTATAGAAGGTTGGGAGCAATTTTGTATTTTAAGAGCGCTATACAGGTAAGTATGCTTTGTTTATTTTACGTTAGTAGCTCTATTTACTTGAACTTCGGGGGGGTTATTCCCATGGGTCCCTCGCATAGTTTACTTTGAAATAGGAATCTCATGCTAACAAGTGAAATGTTAACTAAAATAAAACTGGTCTAGCATCATTATTTAGGTTGTTTCATGGAACTTCACACCTAATGCTGAGATCGGAACGGTTGACTCACAGGTAACCCAGAAATCTGGATCGGAGCGTTACAGCGTGTACTCGACAATATACATGTAAAATAATTTCAGGCATATTTATATATTCAATCGTATCAAGTCGCTTACTCGAGTTATACAATAGTCATTGTTTATGATATAACATAATTTACTAATTAAACATCAAAATCATTTCAAGGTTATATATCCCTGATAATCATAGATTTATGATGTAGTTAGAAGTTTAAGCACAACACCATAATTTTCTTACTAAAAACACGAAAAACCTTAGCAGTTTTATTTTAACATTCTACCCAGAAATATAAAGCGCAGATTTAAGGCTTTTCTGGTCCGTTTTTAAAGAAACTTAAAGCGTCAAAGTTGTTCTGAACATGATTTTATACGAGAACTCGCTAGCACCCTACCATTTTTTGCTTAAAATAGATCCAAAACCAACAAACAATGTTCGCCCCTTCTTTCACATTTGTATGAGTTCAATTCGATTTTAATTGGACGCATCCTAAATCATTTACATATTAATTCCATCTCAGCAATTTCAAGATTTATGGATTCAACTCATGTTCATACACATTTTCATTAAACATTCAAGATTTAACTATCTACATTAACTTGCCTTTGTTTTTTTGTAGGAAGGTGTTGGTGAAGAAGATGACCCACTTCCAAGAGTTCCAAGATGCAACCTTCTTTTTCTCATTCTTTTCTTTGAGAGATTTCTTCTCTCTCTCTCTCTCTCTCTCTACCTAAACCCTAGTGTGGAATGAAAAAATAAGAGTTCTTCTCTAACTTTTCTATTTATACCTAAGGTTAGTTTAATTAGAAAAATACCATCGACCCAATTTAATCCTCTATATTCTTTTACATGCAATGTATTCATTTTAACTTTTCATTTCCAAACATTTCGAATATATATATGGATATAATTTTTGCATTCATTAATTATACGCTTATTAATATTTTATCACAAGGTATTATTATTAAGTTAGGATTTTATTTAATTAGTTCAATTTCAATTCAATCAAAAATGCGGAGTATTACATGGTGAAACTAATGGGTTGTGATTTTGTGTTAGACTTAATAGGTTGTTAGAGTGTCTCAATGGTGTCATAAGCATAGGGGATTGGACCGGTTATAGTACAACTAAATAAGTTCACAACCAAGATATGGAGTTGATATTCTACGTGAGTGGTTGCATGTACGATACTAAGAGTTTATCAGAAGCTATAGAACTTGTTTGATAATTTGAGAACTTTTATGGTTGCTCTAAAGAGGATTGTGGATGGTACATCCAAGAACATATTGAATACAAACACTCATGAAATTTAAGTCTAACGACTGTCTTGATTACAACTTGTTTGGAATGCTTGCACATTTTTTATTTGATTGTTATGGGTTTGATTCGATTTATAGAGGGTCAATAGATCCCCACAAGTTGGGAAATAGTTATGTGAGTATGTTTGAGATCATTATCGGAGGAATCTGTATCGAACAAAGATCTTAAATTGCAATACCCCTTAATTGATTTAAAAAACGTATTTCCACCGGTTAAACCTTATCAGTGGATTCTTGTATAATTTCGTGGAGTAGCAAAGTAAGTTAGGTCTGAGAATCAAAGAATTCATTATATTTTGGTTAAAATTAATTAGCTTCAAATTAATTTTACCAAGCGAGTATCGAAAGCTTAATATGGGGAATCACAATATGTACCATAATCAACTTTACAAATAAGACCTCATTATATCCAAGTATTTATTTAGATAATTTAATTGGAGTGCAATCATAATTATTTAGTGAAATTAATTATAATTAAATAAAGAAGGGAAATATACTATGGGTTTGTAATTTGGAATTGTCTAGTATTCATATGAAAGTCAATTTAATTATTTATCTTGGGTCCTTAGTATAAACCATAAGCCCAAGTAATTAGGGTCGGACTCTATGGAAGATCGTTTTAGCCCAAGCTAACAACTTATATTAATATATATTAGTGTAAATTAGGGTTTTAAGGTGCATATTCATTATCCAGAGTTAGAGAGGGGGAGAGAAAACATTATTCATATTTTTGTGAAGAGGCTTATAGAGAGAGAGTGGTCCATATATCACTCAAAATCAAAGGTTTTTATCTCAAAAGGTTCCCTCACACATATCTTTATTTGGGGATATCATATACTAGAAGATCCAAGTATTTCGGTGGACAGTAGAAAGATTTTGGAGGATCAAAAGGAGTCGTCCCTTTCATCTTCATAAGGCCCTTTCTCCATTATCGAATTGCAACCGCATCTTCAAAGGTATTATATTAGTAACACTAAGTTTGATCTCTTAAATCTAGTTTTTCATTTTGTACTTCCGTAGAATGATTAATTAAAGATTCATGGGCTAAAATTTTTAATCCATATATTTCGATCCCCAACAACTTGTATCAGAGAACTCGGTTTCGATTATCATGATTAAGAAAGACCCATGTTGTCCACCGACTTAAATCTTAGGTTTACATGTTAGAAATATGTGCATGGATGTAAATGAATATGTACTAACATGGGTTTGCGGGATTTTAATGTCTATATCCCTTCCATCATGGCCGCGTGATTGTTTTGCGAATGGATCCTACAGTGGTTTATCTGTAGTTAAATTTATCCTAGATTTATTTTGGTTGTAATAATTAAGGTTTTAAATTATTGTATGTAATTGATTTATTTGGAGGAGTTTATAAGGGGATGTAATCATTAGATATTAAAATTTTATATTATGCATCATTTTTAATTTTGGTCAAAGATCCACAATTTTCGATAGCATTTTCATTAAGAATGAAGGCCTATTAATGGATTTTTTAAGGCTACTAAGAACAAGAAGATAATGAAGGAGGGACAGTCAAACAAGCCGCAATTGCGGGTAACGGCGCGGGGTAGCAGGGTCGCAAAGGACTTTTGGGACTCTTTTTGTTATTGTTTGACTTCACATGAGATTCTTTTTCAACTGCTCTTCACTAGCTTGGACGATTCTTCAAAGGGACCAAGGAAGATGTTTAGGCCTTGACGAAAAGAGGAAATATTTTTCTTTTATTTTATATTTGCAATTATTTATTTTTTGAATGTCTCTCAATAATTTTTGTTGCATAATTTAATGTGTAATTAATTAGTTAATTAGGGCACCCCTTTTTATGAACAACAATGTTTATTATTTTGAGACCGGCCTAGTTTATGAATTTTCTTAGAAATCTATTTTATATATTCTTTTCTAAATTGAATTTAATAGGGTAATTAATTTAAAGGAATAAATTAAATTGAGATCTCCAAGTTTTATTTTAATTTTAAGATGGTTTAATTTTTTAAAAATCAATATAGTGAGATCGAGAAATTTTATTTGTAGAAGTAAATTGAAAAATTACCAAGGATTTAATGCAGCTTTTAGAATTGAATAAATTATTTTTTCTAAACCCTCAAGTTTTTAAATTTTAAGTGGGATAAGGGTTTCAACATAAACCCCACGGTCTCCATCGGTATTTAAAATTGTGATATGATTAATTCCTCATGCCAGCTTGATTTGTCCCCGCATCGGATGGTTTTAACTGTGGTATCACTAAAATTTAAATTCTTAAGTGATAGTTCATTGAAATTGAAATTGAATGGGAGTATGTTTGGTCCTCCCATCAAGGAAGTTATACATAATCGGGTTTAATTTCAACGAATGAACCAATGGTATGCGCTTAAACATAACTAATAACATCCTCCCATCAGAGTCACTATCATTAGGTATGGGATTAAAAGATGTTAACTATTCAATTATTTAGATAGAAGTTCATGAAATGTCTAGTGTACATGATTAAAAGGTAAAAGTATGTCCGGTTCAAGGTGAAGTGATTTAAGATCTCATTGAGAAATCTCACTTCATAAGGAAACTAAGACGCTCAATGGGATTTATTTTTATATAGAGATGCCAAATTAAATTTAAATCGAAGTTAATTCTCAGATGTATATTTTGAAATTAATTCCATTTTCAAAATTTATGATTCTTGGATTTCAAAATGGTCTCAGCATTCAACTTATTTGCTTCAATCTTCAAGGACAGCAAGTTAACTGGCATTATTTATATAGGCTGGAAAGGAAACCTAGACATTATCCAAACTGCTAAGGAATATAAGTTTGCTTTAACTGAAACTTAACTTGCTAAACTTGATGAGGGGGCACTCGAAAGTAGTGTCCAAACTTAGTAGAGGCGAAAAAAAGCTAATCAGGTAGATTATTAGTACATGTTGGCCTCTAAGACCAATGTGTTATTACGCCTCCATCAGCACATGTCAAGCACTTATAACATGATTCTGAACTTTTGGAAACGTTAGAGGATCAAAATCGTGCACAAGGCTCGATGTTATCGCAAGGTTAGTTAACATTAAGATGCTAGATAATACTCCCACACACGAGAATGTTCTTAAGATGATGTCCATTTTGAGACAACTCGAGGTGCTTAGACCTAAAATTAATGGTGAAACTCAGGTTAATTGTATGACCCAATCACTTCCAGAGTCCTTTAAATAGTCTTGTATAAACTATTCTATGAAGTTGATTACTCTCTAGCAAAAATTCTTAAATAACTCCAAGCAATTAAGAATATCACTAAGAATAAGGACGTGGTTCAGGTTTCTAAGAAAGGCCCATCCTCCTTTTTTTCGCAAAGTGAGAAGAATATGGGAAAGTCTCAAACATAACATGTGATTGTTAAAACTACTTTGAAGCCATAGGAGGTGGTAAGAAGCCAAAAATCAACTATTATATCTTCAAACAGTCTGGGCACAGGAAGAACCAGCGTCTGATCTTCTGGCAAAGGAATAATGGAAATGATAATTTATCCATAGTAATTAACACATTTTTTGTAGTGAAATCTATCAATACCTGGTGTTTATATTCAGTAGACACTAATCATGTTTGTAATTCTTTGCAGAGGATGTAGGTAACTAGGTAGCTCAATGACGGAAAGATGTTTACATTCATTGTATTTTTAGTTGGTTTATTTCGTTACACCCCATTACACTTTCATGACCGTTATTAAGTATTCAAATAGAAGATTCGTTGAGTGCAAGATTCAAGATCATTTGTCAAAACTTTACTCGAGAAGAGTCACGAGGTGGTTTGGTTAATCTTTAAAGTTTTGGGGTTGGGTATTAAAAAACTTTACATTTAAAAGTTATCAAATATTTTTAAATGATTTTTTAAAAGTTTTTTGTAATTTTTGCAAGTTCATCAAAACGACTTGAAATGTCATTATAACGAGTTCCTACGGGTCTTTAAAATGAAGCTCCTACGTTCGAACGAGATCTAGAATGTCTCTTTTTGGGTTCACCCTGGAACATCGTTAGAAGTTTTATTAAATGTCGTTCAAATGAGATCAAGTACATTGATCGAACGAGGTGGTAGTTCTATCAAACGAGTACAAATGTTTTTATATTTTCAAACAAATATTTTCCAAATCTTTAATCCCTATCTCATTGTAATAACCTTCCCTATAAATAGAGATGCGTGATTACACTTTTCAATAACCTTTTTTAGAGTTTTTTTGTGATCAAACTCTGTCATTTTTCATCCAAACCCCTTGGGTCTTTGAGGATCACTTTTTCAAACCAAGAAGAACGCATTCTGAGTTCACAACCCTTGTAGAGATTTTCTATACTGCTGATTTGGGTAGTCGATGCTCTATGATTGAAGAAGAAAGGAATAGTAATTCTCGAGGTTGATTAGAAGATACCGAGGTAAGATATGATTGTTGTGAACGGTCCTGGACTGCATTATTTTCTATTAAAAATTCTAAGACACAAGTGCGTTAAACTTAGTGGAGCTCTAAGTTGTTTATAAGTCTGTCGTGGTCTGTCAAATCTTATATAGTGCTGAATATAGGTTTTGTCGGAAAGGGATTTTTTCTCTATTTCTTCTTCTTCTTCTTCTTCTTCTTCTTCTTCTTCTTCTATTTTGGTTTGGAGATTTGGTGTGCAATTTGGCTTCACATATTTTCATATTCACTTTAAATTAAATCAAGATAAAATTTGTTAAAAAGTACTTCTCTGTGTGGGTAACCTAAGATGCCAGTGAATCAATATAACCCCTACTTTCTCAAATAACAAATTGATGAGGAGTTTATTTATTTCTTTAAAATCGTACGCATCACGATATTTCTTTTATCTCGTGTGTGTAGGTCATTTTGCCTTGGTGATGATTTTTTGGACCACAAGAGATAAAGACTTTTCAGTTGAAGACTTATACTTTGATGCGTTTCCGTTTTTGGTTTGGGAGGGCATTAATCGTATTAGTGTTAGGGGGCAATTTGGCTTCGGTTTATGTTTTGCACCAGAATAACCAAAGGGGGGATTTGTAAGAGCAAAATTTATAGTCTTCTAATGTATTTTTATTTGGCTTATCCATTTACACCCCCATTACACCTTTATGACCTTTCTCATGTCTTCAGAAAGAAGAATAGTTAATGACATTTACAAAATTGAAGATTGTTTGTCACAACTTTACCCGAGAAGAGTTATGAGGTGGTTTAGTAAAGCTTTAAAGTTTCAGGGGTGGTTTTTAAAAGAGTTTGCATTTAAAAGTTTTTAAAATATTTTAAAATGATTTTTTTAATTTTTGCAAATTCGTTAGAAGACTTGAAATGTCATTAAAACGAGTTCTTGGAGGTCATTAGAACGAAGTTCCTACGCTCGAACCATATTTAGAACGTCGCCTTTTGGGTTCACTCTAGAATATCATTCGAATTGACATTGGAAACCGCTCGAACAAGATCAGGTACATCGTTCGAATGAGGTGGTAATTCGTTCGAACGCATACGAGTGTTTTTGTTTTTAAACAAATATTTTCAAAATCCTTAATCCCTATCTCTTAGCAACAACTTTACCTTTTACATCAAACTCTATAATTTTTTATCCAAACCCCTTGGAGTTTTTAGGATCATTTTTCCAAACCAAGAAGAACACATTCTCATTTAAAAAACCTTATAGAGATTTTGTCTACTACTAATTTGTGGAGCCGAGACTCTACGACTAAAAAGAAAGGAATTATGATTCTTGAGGCTGATCAGTAGATACCGAGGCAAGAGCTGCTTGTTGTGGGTGATACTGGACTGCATCATTTTTTTTAAGATTCAAAGACTACTACATTAAACTTTGTTGATATCTAAGTTTTTTATAAGTATATCGTGGTCTGTCAAATCTTAAACAGTGCTGAATATAAGTTTTGTCGGAAAGGGATTTTTTCGCTATTTATTCTTTTGTTTTGGTTTTGAATTTGGTTTCACATATTTGCTTATTCACTTTACATTAAATCAAGATAAAATTTGTTAAAAAGTGATTATTTATGTATGTGACATAATATATAAGTGAATCCATATAGTCCTTGTTGCATTATCAAACCTTGTATATTGAGGGGGACCTAGCCACCAAAATCTCTACTTATAGGGTGACCGACTGCTCACTATTTCTGATTATGAACGGTAGCTCCATAGACCCCTCTGAATAAACCTTCTCCTTGGAGAAACCTAGAAGTGGACCTTGTACTGGTTTTAGGCGTGACCCTATATTCATCTACTCAAAGCATTCACTGTAGATTAGGTCGACTGAGCTTTTGGTGTCTATCATGATTCTTTACACCGTCCATTTGAATATCTCTATAATTATTAGGATCGGGTCATCATGAGGCATAATGGGATCCCTGGAATCATAAGGAGTAAAAATATATCCTCCCAGTCTTCTGTGGGCTTCCCAACCTATATCTCCAGTAACTCCCTTTTATTGGCTTCGGTAGTCTTTTCTATTTGAGGCTGACTCCCTTTCAGCCGCAAACCCTTTGAATATCATTTTAATTTTCCTCCCTTCTTTGATAATGCATGTGTCCTGCTTGTCTTCCCTTCTCAGCTCCCTTTCTTTTAATTTGATCGATCTAAGGCTAGTGCATCTTGACGGCTCCTCACGGTGTTGGTTGTCTACGTCTTCCCCTTCTTCTCCGTACCTTTATTTACTACATTCCTCTTTGCACTTTATTTTCCCTCATTCTTCGTCGTATTTTGCTTCCCCCGTCCCTGGAGGGGTGACCTGAGTGTCGAATACTGAAGGTGTCGTCAGCATGGATGTGTTTCTCAACCTTCTCCATATCTTGGATAGTGAGTAAATAGTGTTATCACTAAAAATTCCCCCAGAAAGGCCAAAATCTCTACCTTTTCTTCTGGATGTTCTATGCAAACCATCTCGTCATTGAATATCTTGACGTACTCCTTGATACTTTCCTCCTCGATTTGAAAGACATTGAATAAGTGATTCATGGTCTTTTGATGGACTCTGCAGCCAAAGAAGTGGCAAACGAAGTGCTCGAAGAGCTCCTTAAAACAGGTAATGGAGTGTGGGGGCAGTCGATTGAACCATGTCCTCGCTGATCCTATTAATATGGTGGTGAATGCCCTGCACCATATCGGGTCAAGGCTAGCTGTGAAATCTATATAGGTCCTATAATGATCGACATGGTCCCTTATGTACGATATGCTATCAAAAGATTCCACCAGGGGTAATTTGAAGATCGATGGCATAGAACCAGCCATGACCTCTAAACAGATTGGTGATTCTATCTCAACGTCTCTAGTACCCCTGTCTACCAGCATGAGCCCGAGCCATCGACTCTTAATTAATGGAGGAGGAAACTACAGGGCGGGGTGGTGGTGGTACTTGGTTCTCTTGACTTTACTCATGGTGGGGATCTTAGTCCACCAGTTTCTCCGATGGTTGTTGGGATTAGAAAAGTTGGTTCAACAGTTATGCCAGCTGGTCCTGCAGGGCCTATTACTGTTCTCTAAGGCCTTTAATGGCATGTGCAACTTGGTTCTTATTCATGTCTATGGAAACGGTCATTCCCACAGCCTTGATACAGCGTTCCTCCTATTCTCCTACATATACACTGATGTATTTCAAACTCAGGTGGGACACGTGTTCGGATTATCCAAGATATCTATCCGTAATAATAGGGCTCGTGAGAGCCGTTGGGAACACATTCTTTGACTAAGTCTTTGACAGTTTAAATATTGTCCTCATCATGAGGGGTACTTCGATCATGACAAGAAACCCCATTGGCTGGCTGAAGGACCCGCTGAGTCGTTCATGACCTCCGAGCATCGTTAACAATATTTCCTCATTCGTTCGGCTATCGTTCAGAAATCCTCCTCATCAATATATATATATATGTGTGTGTGTGTGTGTGTGTGTGTGTGTGTGTGTGTGTGTGTGTGTGTGTGTGTGTGTATCTTTAGAGGGATAATAGCAGGTGGTTAGCGTGTAAAAAATTAGGGGATAAAGTGATACATGAGGGGACCAATGCTTTAATGTCGGTAGCCTTTAATTGAGGTAATAGTTGAGGTGTATTTAAAAAGTTTGATGTAGAGAACTTTTCAAGGGAGTTACTGTGACTCCCCGTTTAATTAAATACAAATGTTCAGTCCTTTATTAAATTAAAAACTGGATACACAGTTGGTTCATTTTTAGCATCACTGTCAAAAACTTTTTTAATATTAACCAACTACCTAGTATTTGAAAAGTTGATGCCAAATTTTATATTATTCACTAACACGCAATGACATAAAATAATTAACTAATTTGAATATCACATTCTGCCATTCTAAATTAATCATCATCACAAATAATAAAATACTGAATCAAATAAGACATGACGGGTGTAAACACCCCAGTCTGAAATGACAATACAATAATCCATAATTAAAAGTCTAAATCCACAACTGAAATAAAAATAAGTGCAATGTCTCAGGAACAACTACTAATTGAAAATGGGCAACATGTCTGACTGAGATAAAGTAAGGAGTGCATCAGATCTGTAAGAAAATTGAGGCTTCTATCAAACTAGTTATTACAATCGTCCACAATAACTGCAGTAGCGGCAAATTGAAATGAACTCCTAAGTTGGGCCTCCCTGTGGCTAGGCAACTAAAATGGTTTTGTACAAAAAAGATTTGGGAAATCGGGTCAGAGCCGGAGTAAAAACATTTAAAAATACAGTAAGTATATGAAATGCATAATTAACAGATATAATATGCATGTTAGGTTCAAGGCTCTCACTTGAGGTTCCCGTCCCTCATATAGTGTGCACATCTAATGTGTACTTCTAAATCGTCCTAGTTATGCTACCCCGCCTAACTAGTCCAAGCCAAGGCATTATCTATACCACTAAATCATTACTTCCCCCGCATTACTCATATAGTACGTTACCCAATAAGTTATAATTAATGGCCAATAATAAATTTTTCATTTTATATTTAATCTTTTTACGCACAAAGATTATTTTAAATGTCCTACTCTTCCCATCTACTAATAACACACAGTAGCATAAATCACAAGTATATATATTTATCACTTTAAATATATATACGCTACTACTACGACACCCCTAGGCTGAGATATGCGGTGCATGCATACTCTGTTATCATGTCTTGGAACATCACGCACTGTATAAAGTATAGTTGGTTGTGTATCTCTCTCGAACCATGAATACAAATCACATATATTGGAGGCGGACATAGTTCTCAGCCAAATGGGTCATGCACGTGCCTATGCTCTCATTCAACCGTCGAAACTATCATACTCTTAGATAGCATGTATCCAAGGTCCTATGTTCTGGGTACAAGTCCGAAATCCCCCCAATAGGCTCGCAAAACCTCCCCCTAATAGCAAGCAGCGTAGGTATATCGCACACACAAAAAATCATACAATAGGTTTTTCACACAATTTACCTATTTATATCATTAGTATAGGTATACATGCAACCTATCATACATGTCCCATACGAAGTATATTTACATTCCTCAAATATCCTATGTATTGATTAATTTCAATTATACTTTTCACTGTACCTTCCCGAGTATCCCTCGCTACTCGAAATATCCTAACTAATCATCAAACTATTACAGTAGGTAAATTACCCCTCTACCGTTGATCCGGTCTTATATTCACTCGTAACCTTCGCATTCATTTAGGTATCCTCAATTTTATTCGACATTATATAATTTTCGTTGTTAACTCGCATTCTACGTAACCCATTTAAATTCTTGAGAGGTTAACTATAGCCAATCCTACCCTAAGGTTCCAAGAATCGATTATCTCTAATTGGAAACAAATTATCAACACGAATCCCTAAAATTTAATCAAAAATACATTTTCGAACTAATCCGGTGGGCCTAGCGAACCGATCCGCCGAATTGTCATTGACAGCCTTCTGAACCGGTCCAGTGGGTAGCGGCGAATAGGTCCGTTGGACCTGATGTCGTTTTCTTCCTTAGCAGTTACGATATCTCACCCATTTACACTACCAACTACATTAATAAATCCCCAAACTCCCAACCAATTATACTAAATGTTATACCAATATATATGAACAATTTCTAATGTGAGAGAATCATTAAATCATCAAAGATACTCAAAAAATTGAATTAATTCAAGAACATCCCATAAAAACCCTAGTTCATCTTTTGGTTCAAGAAATCCATTTAAATCCAGATTTCTTCACATTATGACATCAAAATTTCATGAATTTCATGTACATGCATCAAGAGAGTTAACCTACCATGATTCCTATCCCAAATATGGTTTAAACTCATCCAATTAACATTAATTCTTCACATAAACATGGATTGATTCATCTAACTCTAACATGGATTGAATAAATGCTCAAAATTTGCAAGATAAATACTTATCTTGTTATTGAGGTCTAATTCTCTGCAAAAGTTAGTACGATTGCGATCCTCTTCTTCTGATCTACGTTATGGTGGTGTTGGTGGTGCAAGAGTAGTGTTTTATGGCCTTGGGACTCTCTCTCACGGTTCTCCTTCTCTCCCTTGATAACCTCTCCAAGTTTGATTCACGTAACCCTAACTTCTCCCTTTCCCAATCTTATTTACACCTCTTAAATTCGTGGGTCTCCCTACCTCAAAAATATAAATGACTAAAATACCCCTCTGAGGTACCGTTTGGACCTAAAATTTCCCCAGGACCCAAACTAACCCCCCAGGTAAACTTTTCTGACTTTCTCGACCCTTACGGACACTTTAGGGAACTCTAAATGACCATTTAAAATACCAAAAGTAAAGTAACATTTTATACCTCAAATTATGTCCCGACATGACTGACACGTAGGTCCTGGCTTAATTACTTTAAGTGTCGTATTTTCCACTCGCGACAATTTTAATATATTCATAATCATATATTAATTTATTCAATAAGTAATATTCGATATAAATCACATCAATAAATATTAACCCTTGTCTCGCTAATTAATATTTATCATTCCGGATTAATCAGTCCAATTTAAATTTCATTAATCTCAAATTAATTCATAATTAATCCAAATAAACGAAAATCATTAAAATTACGGAGTGTTACATACTTTCTCCCTTATAACGGAATTTCATCCCAAAATTTGAAAAAAGAAGGTACCTGGTACGAACAACTCTGGGTATCTCTCGCTCATCTTATCCCCGCGCTCCCACATAGATTCTCCGGCATTATGATGCCCCATAATATGACCTCGGATACTTACACATAATTGTGTTCGAACATGTTCAAAATTTACTCGCAATAATCTTTTGTTATTTCCACTATACATACACCAATGGTACCGTTTCAACCGAAGGTCTGCTCACTACAACCCACGATTAGAAATAAGTTCATTCAAACCCCTTACATACTATATATTCACTTATACTTGAGGTCTCAATTATATAATGACACGCAAAACTATCAGGAATTCGATAACAACATTTCTAAAGATGATCCTATACTCCATTATCATAATTATCTCAATATTAGAAAATATCTCACTTCTATAGGTACCAATTTCCATTATTGTTGTACCAAGCCATCTCTCCTATTTGGGTACACCCTCGGTAATCCCTGACTACTCATGTCAGGCCTCAAAGCTTTGGTTCACATCAACTTACTCTCACTACGTTTCTTAACTATATAAAAATGATGTGGATTGACTCAATCCGTGTCGGATGACCATGAATCACTCCAAGTCCGAGAAACTTTTTATTTCCCCATTCGCAACTATCCCAAGGGTGGGAAAAAAATTTCATCCTGTGAGGCCTCAGAAATCCTTTCGTAGTTAATATCCTGCTATGAGTCATCACATGCAACTCTAATAGTTGTAGTTAATATCTTGAATTACTCTAAAAAAACAAAACATGAATTCTCCCATTCTGCCGCGTTATATGTCATTCTTCCCGATTATCCATCGACCTATGGTTGACATACCTAGCTCAGGGCTCTACTCCATCCTCATTGCCTCTTGATACTCCATATTCAAGGTGGGACTCAAATGTCTCGTCCTTATCCACAATAGTGTTGGGCGTCACCGTGTGCCTGTTCATTTCTTCTCCTTAATAACATGTTGGGGACACTACCTGATAATATAACACACCCCAAACTAATAATGATATTTTTTTCCGAAAAATTCAATTCATAACCCAAAGAAAATTTTGACTACTCCACGATTTTGATAATCCAATAATGATCAATCTGCATATCCATTCCGTCCCTCGAATTATCAATCTATCACAACATTCGGGTCGTTAGTATCGGACCAACAATTTCCTTTTACGAGTGGCGCACTTGGAGACAACTTCATTATGTCTCACTCAACCCAAAATCAACACACTCATCATCTCACGTGACGTGAACATCTTACTTCCTTTATTTTGAGATATACAAAAATTATGGTCCGTGTGTTTGCTCCAAAACTGCACACTTCCTAGGCCCTTTCTCCGTCTATTAGAATTTTAGCAACCTATATATGCGTGAACCACTCTACGCATTTAGCTATGTGAGACTCCATTTGTTCCCAGCTTATTTTGACCCACCTTTTAATTTACCCCGATTGTGGGAGTTTTTCTCATGGCGTGCACACAGTCAGGCCATCTCCTTTCACGAACGAAGTTCAGTTTCTCCTACATTTCCACTTGTTTTTCTGATTGTCCCACAAACACATTTACAACATCTTTCTAAGACTTCTCATCACAGACGATACCAAAATTTCAACTAATCAGGTTGCCCCTTCACCCCATATCTCGTGCACAACTGCACAATAATCCCTAACGTTCCACACATAACATACTTATCTCAAGTCTGAACCTTCATTCTAGCGTATGGCTAACCTTAGTCACCTTACTAAAATGATTTAATTTCCCTTGAGACTACCACACCCATCAACTAGTGGTGCAAAACGTTCCCCCCAGTTCTCCCCAAATAGCAATACTCGACTCTACAGGTCTTACATCATAGAGTAGCTCTCAGCTCATGTTTTTATCCACATACAAGTGTAATAACTAAATTGATAAACTCATGCCCTAGTGACCAATACATTCTCAACTCTCGACATTCGCTGGAATTCATGCATGGGATGTCTCGCAAGCAAAATTCAAATAAGGACCCCCCCCCCGATACACTACTACCTAGCATTGTCGATCATCGAGATCCGTAGGTACTACACACATGATCAGAACATCCAAAATCCTATCCCCAGATGTACCAGTCTAACCGTCCACTCCCACATCACTAAAGGAGTTATACAACACGGCGCTCTCAGTATCACTAGTTATTCCATGCCAGGTCGATAATAAGCTAAATTTCTTCGCTCAACAGTTAACTTAATATCCCCGAATCATATTTGTACGGTCCCTACACACTAGGATCAATTATAACGAGGCGACTATAGCCTCATAAGTCTCCTCCACGATATAATATAAATGTGAGCTTAACCTTCTTCCAGGTGACACATCGCTAACAGCATATCCTGCCCTGGAATAGCGAACACAATTGCCTTGTTGTAACAGCCCACCATCACTCAACCGTCGCTAACCAAACTATACCCAGGATAATGATACACTTGAATATCATCTCTCAAAATGAGTTAACCCACTAAAATATATTCTCTTAGTGTCCCCAATCGCTCCTCTGCAGCTGGAACTAAAAGAGCCCTGCAAACTAATGGTAAATATATGCACACAATAGTAACGCTAATGATACACCCATTAAACCCATCTCACGCGTGAATCTAGTGCTAACGAAATACTGTGACTCATTCGTGTCACACAAAATATACTCCATTTATCGTAGGATAAGATTCAAACTTTTAATTGTCAATTGCACTGGCGGTCCAAATGCTTCCTTGACATAACACTCTTATCCAAATCGATCCAAAACTTTTACAACTATTGCCCCTATTGGGCATCCCTCTCCTATCCCCTAACTCGTTGCGGACAAGGTTGATACATGTGGCCCTACATTCCACACATGGGACACCTCTTGGTTTTATTTCCCTATTTTTTTCCCTACTAGTCATATTAGGATTCTCCTCCTATCGGACCTGGTAGTCTTGGCCCCGATTTCTACCCCTGTTGTTCCTTAGACTTTATTGGCCTTGTGGAACACACTATTGTTCATGGCGGCCCTAATTGAATCCATCATCACCCGATAGAATTTCCATTGATCTACATCATTTAAATGGATCCCCTACTGGGTACCTTTCTGCGGTTCATCACTATCATTAATTACCTTCAGTCTTAACCTTCTCTGTCTATGATCCCCAGCTCTCTCTCTCTTAGTTCCCTTCTCATGAAAGCGTTGACACATGCATTGTAAAAGTACGGCATTGACGCCCTGTGCATACGTCGTCCAAGATTGATTTCCTATAATAACTGATGACTCTTACTTGTGAGTCCATCATCACACTTAAGAACCTTGCTCTCCACTACCTACCCCCCGAGTATGATGTTCACTAAAATAAATAACTTCTTCATCACAATCAACCTATATTCGTCAAACATGTGGAAAGTCCATAGACTTCTTTCGCATATCCGTCTGAACAGCAAATAAAAGAACTTGTGGTTAAACCGCTCCCAAAATTTATCGATTAATACCTTATCTACTCCTTATATGTGGTGACTATCTCCCACCATGGCAGCACTACTCCTACGAGCAAAAAAATTTAACCAAAATTTAGATCCTGAGTTCCATTGCACTCCATCATACTCCAAAGCCTTTGTATTGTCTTCTTTCGTTGGCCCATCACACTTCATTTCTTACCCAAATCCTTACAGATGGATCTTCGAAAGAGCTCCCCCCAACTTCCCCCTTTACAACGTAGCTGGGTGATTCTAAGTTTATACCACCGTTCTCTACAATGGTGCTTGGGGAAACTACTGCACCCTAGTGATTATCCTATCATCATCTCCCTAAATAATAATCATAGTGTCTCCCATCGCGGCTAATGTTCCCAAAATACTTTATGGCTTCTGTTGAGACTCTCCTCATGTAGTCCTTCTAACGGTCCTTGTTGGTCACACTATATTGTTCGGTGTAAAAAACCCAACCTAACTCGCATACGATTCGTATCAATTATACTTAGTAGCAAGAGAACGTAAACGTGCGTACAAAGAGGAATACAACAATCCAATAATAGGGATCTATATCAAAGAACATTACGCTGAAATATAATAAAGCCGCACAGATCCTAAGGATACTAGAACCTGATGCTCTGATACCATCTGCGACACCCCGCTTAATTAAATACCGGGTGATCAGTCATTTATTATATTAAAAAAAGAATATCCAGTCGGTTCATTCTTAGCATCACTGTCGAAAACCTTTTTAATATTAACTAACCACCTAGTATTCGAAAAGCTCATGCCAAATTTTATCTTATTCAATGACATAAAACAATTAACTAATTTGAATATCACATTCCACCATTCTAAATTAATCAGCACCACAAATAATGAAACACTGAATCAAATAAGATATGATGGGAGTAAACGCCCCAGTCTGAAATGACAAAACAATAATCCATAATTAAAAGTCTAAATCCACAACTGAAATAAACAGAAGTACAATGTCTCAGAAACAACTACTAATAGAAAATGGGCAACATGCTCGACAGAGATAAAATAAGGAGTGCATCAGATCTGCAAGAAAATGGCAGTGTCTATCAAACTAGGACTTGCAATCGTCCATAGCAATTGCAGTAATGGCGAATGGAAATGAACTCCTAAGCTGGGCATTCTAGTGGCTCGGCACCTAAAATGGTTTGTATAAAAAAAATAGATTTGGGAAAACGGGTCAGCGCCAGAGTAAAAACATTTCAAAATACAACACGTATTTAAAATGCATAATTAGCGTATATTATATTCATGTTAGGTTCACGGCTCTCACTTGAGGTCCTTACCCCTCATCTGGTGTGCACACCTAACGTGCACTTCTAACCCGTCCTAGTTATGCTACCCCGCGTAACTAGTCCAAGCCAAGTCCATATCTATACCACTAACTCATTACTTCCCCCATATTACTCATACTTTACGTTACCCAGTAAGTTATAATTAATGGCCAAGCATAAATTCTTCATTTTATATTTAATCTTTTTACGCACAATGATTTTTTTAAATTTCATAATCTTCCCATATACTAATCACACACAGTAGCATAAATCACAAGTGTATATATATATATAGAGAGAGAGAGAGATAGAGAGAGAGAGAGAGAGAGAGAGAGAGAGAGAGAGAGAGAGAGAGAGAGACACACACACACTACTACTACGACGACGACGACGACACCCCTAGGCTGAGCCCTACGGTGCATGCATACTCTGTTATCATGTCCTGGAACATCACGCACTGTATAAAGGATTGTTGGTTTTTTATCTCTCTTGAACCATAAATAAAAATCACATATATTGGAGGTGAACATAGTCCCCAGCCAAATGGGTCACGCACATACATATGCTCCCATTCAACCGTCAAAACTATCATACTCTCAGATATAACGTATCCAAGGTCCTATGCTCTGGGTACAAGTCTAAAATCCCCTTAATGGGATCATCAGGATAGGACCGTCCACGACGTAAAACCTCCACCCTGATAGCAAGCAGCGTAGGTATGTCATACACACAACAAATCATACAATATGTTTTTCACACAATTTACCTATTTATATCATTAGTATAGGTATACATGCAACCTATCATACATGTCCCATACGAAGTATATTTACATTCCTCAAATATCCTATGTATTGATTAATTTCAATTATACTTTTCACTGTACCTTCCCGAGTATCCCTCGCTACTCGAAATATCCTAATTAATCATCAAACTATTTCAGTAGGTAAATTACCCCTCTACCGTTGATCCGGTCTTATATTCACTCGTAACCTTCGCATTCAATTAGGTATCCTTAATGTTATTCGACATTATATAATTTTCGTTGTTAACTCGCATTCTACGTAACCCATTTAAATTCTTGAGAGGTTAACTACATCCAATCCTACCCTAAGGTTCCAAGAATCGATTATCTCTAATTGGAAGCAAATTATCAACACGAATCCCTAAAATTTAATCAAAAATATATTTTCGAACTAATCCGGTGGGCCTAGCGAACCGATCCACCGAACTGTCATTGACAGCCTTCTGAACCGGTCCAGTGGGTAGCGGCGAATAGGTCCGTTGGACCTGATGTCGTTTTCTTCCTTAGCAGTTACGATATCTCACCCATTTACACTACCAACTACATTAACAAATCCCCAAACTCCCAACCGATCATACTAAACGTTATACCAACATATATGAACAATTTCTAACGTGGGAGAATCATTAAATCATCAAAGATTCTCATAAAATTGAATTAATTCAAGAACATCCCATAAAAACCCTAGTTCATCTTCTGGTTCAAGAACTCCATTTAAATCCAGATTTCTTCACATTATGACATCAAAATTTCATGAGTTTCAGTGTACATGCATCAAGAGAGTTAACCTAGCATGATTCCTACCCTAAACATGGCTTAAACTCGTCCAATTAACATTAATTCTTCACATAAACATGGATTGATTCATCTAACTCTAACATGGATTGAATATATGCTTAAAATTTGCAAGATAAATACTTATGTTGTTATGGAGGTCTAATTCTCTGCAGAAAGTTGGTACGGCTGCGATCCTCTTCTTCTAATCTACACTATGGTGGTGTTGGTGGTGCAAGAGTAACGATTTTATGGCCTTGGGACTCTCTCTTAGGGTTATCCTTCTCTCCCTTGATAACCTCTCAAAGTTTGATTCACATAACCCTAACTTCTCCCATTTCCAACCTTATTTGCACCTCTTAAATTCGTGGGTCTCCCTACTTTAAAAATATAAATGACTAAAATACCCCTCTAGTGTACCGGTTTGGCTTAAAATTTCCCAGGACCCAAACTAAACCTCTGGGTTCACTTTTCTGACTATCTCGACCCTTCTGGACACTTTGGGATACTCGAAATGACCATTTGAAATACCAAAGTTACAGTAACATTTTATTTCTCAAATTATGTCCCGATACGACGGACACGCACGTCCCGACTAAATTAGTGTAATTGTCGTATTTTCCACTCGCAGTAATTTTAATATATTCATAATCATATATTACTTTATTCAATAAGTAATATTCGATGTAAATCACATCAATAAATATTAACCCTTGTCTCACTAATTAATATTTATCATTCTGGATTAATCATTCCAATTTAAATTTCGTTAATCTCAAATTAATTCCCAATTAATCCAAATAAATGAAAATCATTAAAATTATGGGGTGTTATAGTTACCTCTTGCGTGGAAAGGCAATTGATTGAACCTGTAGCAAGATTTCAGAAAAAACTACATGTCGCTGACGAGAATTAGTGGTGTGTGTCGATTTTCAATAAGCCATGGTACATGTGTGTGACAACCCGCGATCCGAGATAAGGGGTGGCCAGCCCGATACTCAAACATAACAGGAATCATGGATGGATATCATCCTCAGCATCAACAAAAATAAACTGAGTATATGGGAAAGCCACCCAATAAATCAGAAAACGGGTTGCCAAAAGTTTAGAAATTTAAAACCAGCTAAGAAAATTAAATTTAAACAACCCAATCTGATAAGCAAGTGGAATTCCACAAGAATATATATAATACATCTAACACGAATATACACAAAAGGACCGAATAGGCTGTCGGTCCACAGCTACATACAACACCGTACAACAGTTTAATATCTTACATAATACATTCATTAATCAAATACAAAAGTTTGGGCCACACGCCCGAGTGTAAAGACCCGATCATATCTAGAATACCAAAATGGAGGCGTCTAAAACTACGTCCTGTAATATCCACAAAATCTTACAGCCCGTCAAAGTAACTGGAATGGAAACATCAAAACGGGTGTCCTTGTGGTGGAGCACCTGAGCGGATACAATCATATACACAACAAGGAAAAATAAACCGATCAGGGCCGGGTTCTATATGATCACCAGAAGAAATAAAAAGCATGATAGAAATGAACAGTTATGCATGAATGATAAGGATGATAATATGGCATGTTATCTAGCATGTTAAGCCTACATTACAATTTAAGGCAATTTAACTATTTATGAAATTCAAATCATTTACACAAGAGAATAAAAGTAAATAACTTTAATTGAAAACCTTTCCTCATTTATCCAATTTCCATTTCCCTTTACATTCCTTAGTAGGAATAAAACCATTTATTTGGTTTAATCAAGAAAATATAATTTCCCTTCATTTATTAACTTCCATAGTTAATTATCTTTCCAATTTATCTTTCCATTCCTTAATAGGAATACCATTAGTATCAAGTGCTCTTTATGGCACATAAATCTCAATCACATGCTCTTTATGGCATATATCCATCAAGTCCCACTTGATGCAGAAAAGTTATATTCTTATACATATAACGATTCTAAGACCGCCCCTCCGAGTTTTCCCACTGGGCGCGCCCCTAAATGACCATCATCTTCCAGGGGCCTATCAAACAAGGCAGTCTAGGATCATAACGCAACGTCGGGAAGCGGCCATATGCCTGCGGGAGAGTCAGGACCACAATCGGAATTCCCTCACTAGCGCAGAAAACATATAAAAACCCCGCATATGGCCTAGGACTATATCCACCATGCATTCATTAGCCAGGGGGCATCACCAAGCGTGCGAACTTCCCTTATGATGTCATTTAGAGAGGTGTGTTTAAGTAAATTAACATTTACCATTTTAAATCTCATTTTCATTTTCAATTACCATACCAAAATTCCATTTCCATTATCCATGTGTTTGGTTCTTTTTATTCTAACCTATCATCATTAACAACTAGGTTCATTTTATTTGAACCTATCATCTTTAAACAAATTTGGGTTCATATTATTTGAACCTATTCCCGTTGAATATTATCATTGATATTCTTCAAATTACAAGTCCCGACTAAATCTCCAAATGATCATTATGATCCTACAAGTCCCCAAAGTTCATAAAATTTTAATAAGCCCTTAAGTCTCCAAGCATGGGCATTTAACTTCCTAACTTCTCAAAAATTCAATAAAAGAAGTAATGCCTTAGCATTACTTTAAACACCCCCAAAATAAACCCCAGATGACCCAATTCTAGTCTAGGGTAGCGACCAAACTCAACTACTATTCTAGGACTCTAAGTTTACTTCATTCAAAAAGGTTCCTAGGTCCTAAGCCTAAAGAAAAAGATCAAAATTTTAACAAGAAAATAACTCAAAACTGCAGGAACCGAATCGATTCGCCCTGAAAGCGAATCGGTTCGGAAGACAAATCCAACATTCTGCATACTGCCGAATCGATTCGGCCTTAACCCAAATCGATTCTGGGACACAGACCTGGGAAACCGCTTCTATGCGAATCGATTCGCCCTAGGGGCCGAATCGATTCGCCCCTGCGAAAATGCCAAGAATGGCTATGGAGTCTTGAACTCCAAATTTTTCCCAAACCCAAAACCAACTAAACCAAAATCATTTAATGGAACTAAAACTCCATAAATACACCCAACTACCATCATTTACAATATTTATCATCCAAATCAATTTCCAAGGGTTAATACCCAAAAATCCAACAAAACCCTAAAATGATTAAACACAACAAATTCATAACTATCACAACTAATTATTCTCCTTAAATCATATAATAGCAAGTAGATAACTTGCCTTGATGTTGCAAATTCAGATTTGAGGAAGATGCAAGCAAGATCCAAGCTCCAATCTCTCTTTTTCTCCAAAGTTCCCTTCCTCTCTCTACTCTCTCTAGGGCTCAATTGTGTGTTAAGAGAAAATGAGGAAAAATAATAAGGCTAGAAAGACTTAATCGGGCCTTAAGTCTAAAATGCCCAACTTAAATGATCAATACGCGATATAATAAATCGCAACTACACATTTAAGCTATAACCAGTCAAAAGTGCCCGAAATACCAAAACACAATATGGCACTTATTTTGACTGTCTCGCACCTACCGGGACTAACTACACCCTCCAAATTATCATTTGGAAATTTTATAACTCATTTTACTTCCGGTTTCATATTAAACCAAAATGTCATTTTATATTTTATGACACAATAAATCACCACATGGATATTTTTACCTACTCATCAGGTAATCATACAACGTTTCAGTAAATATTAACCTTTTTCATATTAAATTAATATTTACTCTACATCCATCATTTTATAATTAATTATTACATATAGTAAATAAATATAAAATAGGCTCTCAAAAGTGAGGGTTGTTACATACTCCCCCCCTTATGACGGAATTTTGCCCCCAAAATTCAGGCGTACCTTACAAGAAGAGATGCGGATACTTTTACCGCATGCCATCCTCGCGATCCCATGTCGATTCCTCGACACTATGATGATTACATTGCACCCTAACCAAGGTACTACCCGCGGTCTCAATCGCCACTCTCCACGCTCTAAAATAGCAACCGACTATTCCTCATAAGAAACGTCAAGTTGCAACTCAATATCTTCGAAAGGAATGTGCCTAATGGCACCATCCCATCTCTTGTACTTCTATACAGGAGAGATATGGAACACGTTATGAACTTGTTGCAAATATATCAGTAGAGCAAGTTAATAGGCTACCGGACCCACCTTAACATTTATAGGAAAGGTCCAACATAACGTGGTGCAAGTTTTCTTTTTCTACTCCAAAGCGCTTGTTGCCCTTCATAGGCGATACTCGTACCAACACCTGGTCCACCAACCTCAAACTCCACATGCCTTCTCCCCGCATCGATTTAGCTCTTTTATCGATCTTGGTTATACGAATGCGATTCCGAATGAGCTCAATTTTCGAAGAAGTATCTCGGATCATTCCAGGTCCGAGAGACTTATCATCTCGCACCTCTAACCAACAAGCGGGAGATCCACAAAGCCTACCATACAAGGCTTTTTAAAGCGCCATCCCGATAGTGAATCGATATAAATCATTATAAGCGAATTCAACTAGTGGGAGAGAGAGAGAGAGAGAGAGAGAGAGAGAGAGAGAGAGAGATGCTAAGCTATATTTATGGTATTAATAGTTATGAAATAAAAATGCTACTAGTGGGATAAAATTGACATTTTCATGAAAATGTTTATGACGATATGAGACTAAAGTTTCTTGGGTAAATATCCAATGATTTTAAAATATTGAGGTTTATATTCTTATGAAAAAGATGAGTAAAAACGGTGTAAAGATATATTATTTCATGAAGAGAAATAATAAACAAAGAGGGTTGATACTTTATGTCTGGAAAATCAAGGAAAGTCATAGGGTGTGGCTTTGGCTTAGACCCGGAGCCCTAGGGTGTGGCTTCAGCATAAACCCAAAACCATTGGCCATGGAAGCAATAGTTGTGCATTTATGGCAGACGGGGAAAGCCCGTAAACATAAATGGGATACGATTAACTCCAGGAGTAAGCCAAAATAATGAGTGAAATGTGGAATTGGTAAATTTTAAGAAGATAAATGGTTAATAAGTATATACGAACGAGTTATTCAGGGTTTATACAGTGAATAATTGAATAAGGGATAAATGTGTAATTTAAATAACTGATAAACCCACGGTATATGAACTAAAAATGTAATGCGTTAGCACGGTAATATGTTGGTAAGTTAAAGGTTAAAAGGAATGAAGTAATAAATATTGTATTAAGTGTTCAAATAACCTGTAGCGGTTATAACTATGGGTTGGCATATAAGTTAAAGGAACCTTTTATACACCGGGTTGTGTATAAGATGATATCTTTAAATAATGCCATGGACATGGTGGTTAAAGGGAATTTGGTAAACTTCAAAGGAAATCAGATTAACTTGAAAGAGTAACAAGGGAATGTGATTCCTTGCTTGTTAATTATGTATATTAATGGACTAAAGAAACGTTTTTATAATAAAAGGGTGTAGTAAGAAATCTAAGGTTGGTGGATTTTGACCAAAGTTAAAGGAAATGATTTTGAATAAAACATGGTTAAGGAATACACTCTATAGTTGTTGCTTGTCCGCTATGTACCCTTTTTTCTGTCGTTTGTTTCTACATTGCATTTTTGTTGGGAACCCCCACTGGGCATTGGCTCACCCAATTTCCTTTGTTATGGCAAGTTAAGCGATATTTCGTCTTTTTAGAGTGCTTCAGAGGTAAGAAATTCTTACTATTTAGGCTAGTAGTTTGATTACTTGAACCCTAAGGCATTGCCTAATGGTTTCCTCATTTGTTTTTACTGTGCATGTATGTTGCAAAAATGGAATTTCATGTTTATTGGGTTAATATAATAAAATAAAATGGACTAGAAATATTATCTACGGTGTTTCACATCACTTCACACTCAATGCAACCGAACTAGACCGGGTTAACCTACGGGTGACCCTCAAATTCGGGTCGAGGCGTTACATATCTCATTCTTAATATCTCTTACTAGCCTTGAAGTTTGGAATATTTTCTCCCAAATTAAATTATAACTTCACAATATTGGAGAGCTTTTCATAGGATTCGTCAAATATCCAATTCTCTTGCATCGACAACATCTTCAACTGCATGATGAGTTGTTAGATATTTGAGACTCTCAGGGTGTCGATACACTCATGCGTAAATTCAAGGACATACCACGATTCCTTAATTATTTCACATGTCATAATTCGATGGAGATCTTTTGGCATGATACGATTAATAAGAGCATTAGCCCCCAAGAGTTATAGTTATAAATTTTATATTCATCTACACTCCCACTCTCAATGGGTTCGGGACGTCCCCGCCACTCTACTTAGTCGTGGAATGAGCATGTCGCTTCTCAGTGGATAACCACACACGTTCATTAAGGGACTAAATAAATAATTGCATATATTCTTCTAGTACGCATAGTTATTCTTATAAAAAGGCAGTCGAGAAGCGTTGTTACCATTCATAGGCAACCCTTAGATATCATAATCAATAACTCTGGACAACACGCTTTGATACCAATTTAAAAAATGTAGTTGTCTGACTTTTCAAAATAATTTATTTGACTATTAATTGTCATGTGAATTCACGATCGAACAATATATCATTACAATATATGATTCAGCTGAATTCAATTTTTAAGTAAGTTCCAGTTTAGTTTTATCCAATTCAATTGATTTAATCCAATTACACGGGGTGATTGCAATATAGTAATTGTAGACAGATAAAATGTATTCGCACAATACCACATCCTACTTGGAAACCCTATGTGGAAAAAAAATAATGCACCCCAACCCCAAAACTATTCATTATATACAAATAAGGAGTTACAAAAGTCACAACACGACTTATAATTTAGAGTCAATAATGCCCACAAATCTTCCCTCTATGTTCTAACTTGAAATCTTTGCAATAGCCTAAATTTCTCTCCATCGCAACATTTTAATTAACTCTATGTGTTTTTGAGCGTTTAAGGGCAACAATTATAAATCATATGAAAGGATCCTTTTATAAATTTTAGGTAAGTCACTAGAAGTTTATATCATTGTTCAAAAGATAAGTCACCTCGAGCGAACGAGTTGAATATCGTGTGAACAAGATTCTTACAAAGCTTCACAAAATAAGATTGTTGGAAGCTTATTTGAAGTTGAACCTTCGCGTGATATTCATATGAGAATACTTATAAATACCTAAGGAAACTCATTAGGATCTCATTTGAAGTTGAACTTCACACAAGATTTAAATGATAACTTCAACAAAGTATAAATGATTAATGATTGTATGATGGCCATGGAAACTCGGGATAATGAGCTAGTATCTCTTGCGAACAAAACAATATCTCATTCGAACCAAATATTATTAAAGTTTATTTTATTTAAAAACTTTGATCCGTAACTGGCTATATATAAAAGAAGTTTTCTCTCAATGTTTAATGTGTCAATACTAATAATCCCATGAAGAAAAAGATAAATTATCAAAAATTACTAAAAAAAAATTGAAAGACGTGATAACGTGTAGAATCTGACTCTAATAAGTTAAAAAAGTATCATCATGAGACACGTACTTAGACCTACGTTTTGTCCAACTAAATTAAGCTAGTGAAAAAATGTCCTTAAACTCTTTTTTTTTCTCTAGGATCAATTCAGTACAACGTGTTGCAGAAGGTGACCAAAACAAGTGTCACCTCTTCTCCATAAATAAAAGGTCATTTTTAATGATAATTTATACGATGGGAGACTCACCAACTTCCTCCATAACTTTACCTATAAGGGATAATCAATCAAACTAATTTCGTTGAATGTGTCCACCGAATAATGAAAACCCATATAGTTATCACAATATACTATAAAGTTAATGATAGGCTTTTTCGTTCTCAAATTCCACCCATCACACATGATTATGGAACTTTACTTGGTACCTCCTTCCTAATTTTAATATAAGCATCAACCTTTTTTACCCCCCCCCCCCCCCCCATCCAAAGAAACACCTCAAATTTGACAACATACTAGGACTTTAATTAATAGAACCGACTCAATAATTGTATCAATCACGTATTGATAATCATTATCACTATTAGTTGTATGAAATGGGATGAAATTAAAATAAAAGAAATCAATAATATACTTACTGAATCTCCTATTTCCATCTATAAAGGGCACGTATATTACTATTTTCTAACTAGATTTCTTTGACTTAAATATGGAAATATCAATGCCTTTTATAGAAAATTCAACTCCCTCTCTTAATGAATTAATCACCTCAGAAGGTTTCTTGGATAGTTAGTTTCCTTTATGATGATGGATGACTTGTTTTTGTAGGGGAATCAATCGACATGGTTCTTCTTCGTTAAACGGACGAACGACAAGAATAAATAGGTATCAAGTTAATCAGGATATCAATGGCCTCGTAGAATAATAAGAAGTCCTTTAAGAATAGTTTATGTAGATCCTAGATCGAATCCAAGCGAATCTGGTCCCTCAAGCGGACAAACAACAAGTTAATCAAGAAAAATATATTTCCCAAGAGCCCATTACTGACCAAAGTGGAAAGGATATTATTCCTCCACCTTGACCTCCACCTCCGTATGCTCTTTCATCCATGGTGAGGCCTTCAATATATAGGAGAATAAATTCACCACTTACTCTGGCCAATGAGGATTATGTTAGCCAGACTTCTTTGTTCAATATATATATATATTGGATTACCTAATACCATCAGCCTTCAAGCTCCCTCGTACGGAATCCTTCAATGAAATGTACAATCCCCTAAATTATATAGAGAACTATGAGGATTACGTAAATTTCAAAAGTAGTCAGGATCAAATCAGGTGCAGAGCCTATGTTACGAATCTCAAGAGGTCATCGAAAACCTAATCAAATCGATTACCACCCAACACAATAATGTGCATCAGAAAACTACTAGACCTTTTTATCTGGTATTTCATCAATAGTCGGGTACACGAGAAGGTAACTGATTACTTATTCAAAATTATATAAATGAAGGAAGAATCCTTGAGGGAATCGGTCAAATGCTTTAATAATGACCTACACAAAATAGACCATCCAGATTAACAAGTAGTTATTTTAGTATTTTTCAGGGGCCTCTATAGAACATAATATACTCTTTATCAAAGAAACCTTATACTAATATGATCAACCTGATGAGGAAAGTGGAAAAGAATATATATGTCAAAGAAACTATCAATAATCATCCTCTCCACCATGAAGGGGAAAAATCACATAGCAAAATATCAAGGGATGATCAGGTGAAGAGGAGACAAACACCGAACGGACACATGAATAAATATCATTCATGGTTTAATCAGTTCATACCACTCAACACAACGGTAGAATGGGTCCTAGTAACTATATTGGACCCGAAAATGTTGTACTGGCTGATCAGGTTGAAAAGTTATTTGTTGAGAAAGAATCCAACCAATACCATAACTTCCATAGGGATCATGAGCATAATAGAAATTAGTGCCTCCTCCTTAAGAATAAAATCAAATATCTTATCCATAGGGGACACTTGTAGGAATTCATAATGGAAGAGAGACAAACAACTAATCATAGAAATAAAGAGGAAGACGGTCGGCGAAGGATTAAATCAAGGGAATATGATCACGAATATGAGAAGCTGAAGGCTATCGAAATAGTCAAAAGATCCCTCTAATAAGTAAAATTAGCATGATATTGGGAGGATTTACAATGAGAAGAGAATCCATATTTATGAGGAAAGCCTATCGACGAAAAAACTAGGAAATCATGGAGATTCAAGTGCTTGTGCCCCTAAAAGATTGAGAGAAAATTATTTTCACTCTAAAGGATTCACATGATATGATCACACCTGATGATGAACCACTCTTAATCGAATCAATAATCTCTAATTAGGTTATTAGGAGGATCATAGTTGACACGACCAAAGGTCCTCTCCTGGGTATTAACCCAATAGTTAAACGTTTGCCCCACTTTCCAACTAATCAGATAAAAAATAGGGCCTCCTCTCTATAGAACAACCAAGCAGCATAGGCCGATGTAGGAAAGATACTAAATGCACACTTTGTATAAGAAGTTAAGTATCCTAAATGTGGTTATAGTAAAAATTCAAATGAGAAATGAAGGTTATGTGCATGCTATTAAAATTTAAATGACACATGCCCTAAGGATTGTCATCACCTCCCAAGGATAGATGCCACCACAAGTCATGAATTTCTATCATTTATGTATGTGTACTCGAGATATAATCAAATATGGAAGCACCTTATAGATGAGGATAAACTTCATTCCTCACGAAAAAGGGGACTTATTATTACTGAGTCATGTCCTCAGTATTAAAGAATGTTTGGGAAAATTACCAAAGCCTCATGAATACCATGTTCGAGAAGAATATTGGAAAAACAATGGAGGTATATGTAGATGATATGTTGGTGAAGATATTAGAGATAAACAAGCATCTTTATGACCTTAAAGAAACATTCCCCATTCTCAACAAGTATAACATGAAGTTAAATTAATATAAGTGTGTGTTTGGTGTGTCTTTCGGCAAGCTCTTGGGGTTTATGATCATTAGTAGAGGAATGGAGGCAAACCCATAGCAAGTATAAGTCATCAGACATTAGGAGTACGAATATGATCAATGAGGTACAATAATTGATCGGACGAGTAGCAGCACTGCACATGTTCATCAGCAAAAAATATAAAGTTCCTTCCCTTTTTAGCACATTAAAAAAATCCTTCATATGCACGAATAAGTGTGAATAAGTATTTTAAGATCTAAAGAGATACTTAGCAAAAGATACACTCCTCTCTAAACTGATATTCGGATAAGAACTGTACCTTTATTTAGCCATCTCATCCTTAATAGTTAACTCATCATTGATCAAAGATGACAATCAAATCTAATGACTAACTAACTACATAAGTTTGGCATTCATATAGTCTCGATATTCGATAATTGATAAACTAGCCTTCGCTCTTATAACCCCTGCTAAAAAACTAAGGTTGTACTTTCATACATATACAATCGCCGTTAATCTCCCCCTCAGGAAGATCTTGCATATGTCAGAAGTATCTGAATAACTAATGCAATGACCAATAGAGATGGGTGAGTCTGACCTTAAGTATAAGACAATGTATGTCCATTAAAGGACAAATAATAAAAAATTTCCTGACCGATTTTACAAACTTTGACGAAGCCAAAGCACAGTAGGATGTTACTGCATAATAACCTATTGAGGACATTCATGAGGACAAATTGACCAACAAATACTGTAGTGGATCTGGCCTTATAGTTGATGAACCTAATGGCTCTACCGTTGAATATGCTTTTAGGTTTGGGTTCAAAGAGTCAAATAATGAAGCAAAGTATGAATAATTAATTATTGGGGTGGGTCTGGCTCTCTCCCTCAAAGTCGACCAAGTCAGGTTCTTCTATAACTTCTTAATAGTCGTCAACCAATTATTGGGAGAATATAAGGCCAAAGGAAAAAGATAATGTCCTACCTCAAAAAATTCATGAGTTAGGATACTATTTTAAAGCATTCACAATCACGTTCTTATAGAAGAAAATGCTAAGGGAAATCACTTTGCAAAATTGGCATCATTGGTTGAAGGGAACCCCCTTGTTTAATTCTTTAACCAGAATAAAATTCTACTGGGAGAGATTAGGGAAATAAAGTTAGTGGGATATGGGCCCAGCGGGATTGACAAATTTGTCCATACATCAAGGGTAAAACCCTTCCAGAAGATCAATCAGAAGCTAAAAAATTTAGAGTTAAGGTATTAAAGTAAGTCCTCTATGATGGAATCTTGTACCTAAAAGACTATTCCTGGCCAATCCTTTGATGTATCCATCAATTAAAATTATGAAGGTATTGAAAAGCACACATGAAGGAGTATGTAGTGGGAATACTTAATCAAGGTTACTATTAGTCAACCATAGTAAAAGATGTTGAGGATTACGGTCGTAAATTCGATATGTGCCAATGAACAACCAACTTCATTAATCAACCCTCTGAAGATCGTTCCCCCATCACAGCTGCCTGGTCATTTGCCTTGTGGGGCATGGAAAAATTAGGCCCATTACCATTTGGAAAAGGGAAATGTAAATCTATGCTAGCGAAAATAATTTATTTTATATAATGGGTGCAAGTTTAACCACTAGCACGAATTACCAATCAGAAGGTTCATGCATTCATATGGGCATTCATCATAACCAGATATGGGTTCCCTTATACGATCATCACTAATAATGTCAAAAAACCCTAAAACGTGCGAATAAGCAACCTTTTGGACTAGTTCAGGATCAAACACTTCTTCTTAGAACCAAGGCACCCCAAATGTAACATATGAGTGCAGGTCCCTAACCGAAAAATATCACACGTTCGAATGATGGAGCTAGAAATTTCTAAAAGGATATGGGTCAACCAAATGCTCCCAATATTGTGGGCTTATCGAGCCACCACTCGGGGCCCAACTGGTAAGACACCTTTCACTCTAACAAATCAGATAAGTCATATTTCATATAGAATTAGAGTTTCCTAGCCTGGGGATACACCATTTGAGTGACCAGAAAGCGAATAAGTATTGAAATAAAATCTTAAAAGAAAGGAGGCAGCCATGCGATTGGTTATTGCACAATAAAAGGCAACGCGATACAACAACCAAAGGGTTAAAATTCGAAGCTTTAAAGTTCAGGACCTAGTACAGATAAAGGTAACCCAGTCTATAAAAAATCGAAGCCACACTAAGTTAGCAGATAATTGGGAAGGTCCATATGTTGTTATTTAAATAATGTGATCGAGTACACACAAACTAAAGGACTATGAAGGACGAGTGATCCATCGACCATGGAATGTTGAGAACCTCAAGATCTACTAGCATTATGAATGAGCAATTTTATTTAGTTTAATTATATTTTTCCTTTCCTTTTTACTCATCACTACATAAATAAAATGCATATTTTCCCTTCCAATATATCTCTAAGTGTTGATATTGTATGCAAATTGTCTACTTGATTTATATTTGAATGATATTATCACCTCAACAATTCTCATTTTTGTAATTTTTACGTGAGTAAGTCCATCATCATCATTACCATTGTTGTTATCTTCATTGTAATATTGTGTTTGTTCATGAAAATTGGATACTTGTCTCTCCCCCATCTTCCTCTAAATGACCCATTGTTTGACACCATCTAAAAGAAGTACTTCACTATATATTCTATCTCCTGGGGTACAAGACGACATTATTTCACATTCCCAAATATTCTCTTAGTATGGTAATACCACCAATAATGATAGTAATAATTACAAACAACTTTTCAATTATAACCACTAAGATCACTTTCATACTCCCAACACTTATATTATTTATGAGATGAAAGGATTATTAGTTGAACATTCCACACGGCTTGACTCATGGCATTGATGGATTAAACGGTATAGTTTTTCGAAAATCATAGGTTTGCTAAGGGATAATCAAGGGAGATGATGATAAGATTTGGACGGATACAATTTATCGTTATTCTACTACCTCAAAGATAAGACCAAGGACAACAACTGTCACTATAGAAGAAACCTAGAACTATAAAAAAAAAAGTTGTATCTATAAATAGAAATAACCAAAATTACTGGGGCAAGAATGAACACACTATTGTACCCACGGCTTGGACTCTCAGCAAGCAAACTTATCACTCCAATTTATCTTTTCTTTTCTTTATTAATAAATCTCTCTCCTCCCTTATCCGTGGATGTAGACAAGTTGACCTGACGAACCACGTAAACTTGTGTATTTTTTTCATATTGCACTTATATATTGGGGCTGATTTGGTATATTTTAATTATTGTATGATTGATATCCCCTCAAATTTTGCATCATCAGTGTGAAAGTGAGTCTGAGTCCCCACCACTAGTGAATACCAACCCTCATTCAATATGAGTGCCCCCTAGTCGTACCGATCTCATGTCATGAGTCACATCCACTCCGAAGTACAAGTTATTAGGAGGGAGAAAACTTTTTCAAGGTCCCCACCTCCAAGTAAAATAATGTCTAGGGTGAAAATACCATCTTTAAAATGAAACAGAATTTTGTTTGGATCAATTTTGTAACAATTGTCGCTTTTACACTCGATCCCCTCCTTGCACTAAGCACATGACTAAAAATATTTTAAAAATCCAATGTCTTATTTTAAAACCTAATTTGTATTTATGGTTGATACATTTATTATTTTTGTATTTTACATTAAATATATATTTTTACATAAATATTTTTATATTGCACATTTTACGGATTTATAATTTTTCAAAATTCATAAAATAAGTTTCATATTTTTTATGTTATTTTATTTTTTTAAATAGCTTAATCAAATATTGTATAAATATTTTAATTGTTTAAATAAACGTTTTTTAACTAACGAAAAATGGCAGCGTTTTACAGGTTTGGTGGTTCGAATTTTGTTGCTCCATTTTACCATGTTTTGGCCAATGTGGTTAAGGTGTGTTTACCATGCGGTTTGATAACACGTGAGAAACTTGGGTTATTTGGCATACGGTTCTTGGTCTGGGGTGTTTTGTCATTTCTACCCACAACCTTGAGATGGTCATTTACACACGTACCCCGCTCGAACCATCTTTTCTCTGTTGCCAAGCATGCCACCAATCTATCTAACGGTTTACCCTTTTACCCTTAATGGCCTTGGAATTAAGGTCATACCAAGGGCCTTTCATCCACCTCTATAAATATGAGGCTTAGGCTCAGTTTCAAAACACGATTTTTATTCCAAGACCCAAATGAAGTGTTACCGAAATTATTCCATACTTTATCCCTCTAGTAATACCTTATTGTTCTTCATCGATTTGAGAGTTTTCTTTCTTTAACCAAACATCTAAACACCCTTACATTTTAATATATATATATATATATATATATATATACATCACGAGGTTGTGTGATCTTAAATTCAGTTTGCGGTTCACTTTTTGAACTTTTTTGTTTTGGTGGCTTTGGTAAACTTTGATCTTTGTGGCTGGATTTTTGGATTTGAAGGTTGTTTCTTTGGATTGTTGTTTTGTCCATTACTAATTCATGTGGAGATCAAGTGTTCAGCCTTTGTTTTTTGCCAATTTATTGTCATCTTCAGTGGGGTAGAATTTTTAACCTTTCCATTTTCGTAAACTCTTATATTTATGTGTATATGTATACTTACATCTATATATCCTTATATATTTGTATATATATAATATGTTCTGAATAAGTTTTGTTTAGGCTTTCCATGTTTCAAACTACAAATTGACTTTTAGATCTAAACTAGGTTGTGTTCGATATCAAAATTTTGTTAGTGTGATTTAATTGATATTTCTTATTTAAACCCAAACTTATCTATTGTGGAACCCTAAACTGATTTTACCCTATTATTGATGTAAAAACTGATTTGAATAAGTCTGGGCCTGTGCATGTTAAATCTTCCCTAAACTGGGTTATAGTAAAGCTAAAAATTTTGACGCCCTAAACTTGTTAACTTTTCTATTTTGACCAGATCTACTTGTACGTGTTGTTAACGCATATTACATGTTTCACTGGATCTATTTTGTGAACCTAATACCTGTCTAAACTGTTAAATAGTTTAAATTGGACTTCGGTTGGTATATTTTAGTTTTTGTGTAGATTCTCCTATAGTGTCATATCCATTGATTTTAATCTTGTGTTTTCACAAAACTCATTCTTTTAGGTTTCTTCATAACTGTTGAATCTTAAACTCTAAAGAAGGACTTTTTTTGTCTAATGATTTAGGGTTTTCAAATCTTTACTATTTTGATTAAACAAAACTTATATTAAAAAAAATTGTTTCATGTTTACTGATACTTTGGTTTTTAGTGTGAAACTCTTAGTATGTGTGATCCTAAGTTTTTCACTATCTTGTCGTGTTTAGTAAAAAACAATAGTTGTGGGGTGTGTAGTGTTAGCCCTGGTATACTGAGTGTATTAGCTAGATTATTTCATTCACATTGTCATCTGTAATTTGTACTTAAACATTTGTCATTGTGGACTTGGGTATGCTTCTGGTCTTAGAACTAAGAGACCCAGGGGTTTGTAGTATGTCGGCATCCTTATGAATATATTATTGTGTAATTTACTTCTTCTCCTCATCTCATTTTACTTTAAATTTATTTTCACTTACATATAACATCACATCAACCAGTATAAACTTTTAGTGTGTATGTATATTCAATCTTTGAAATTTAAAATGATCTTTACCAAAGAGTTAAAAGAGATTTAATTTAATCTTGGCACTCTAGTGTATTTGATTATTTCAAGTGGTATCAGAGCTTTAGGAATACTTTTCTTTTAGTTTTTCTTACTCTTTAAGATCCTGAACTTTTCTAGAACCCATTTTTAAACTAAAGACCGTAATGGCAGTTCTCTACATCCTCCCATATCTGATGGTGTTAACTTTGCTTACTATAAAGTAAGTATGGTTGCACTCATCCAAAAATTGGGAGAAGAGGTGTGAGATGTGGTTGAAAAATGTTTTACTATACCTACTTATACTTGTTTCCACAATCACACTACTAACACTATTACCAAAACTTTGTATGACTGTAACTCTAATTGGGATAATGAAACTGTTTTATATAATGAATCATCCCCTAAGACTAAATTTTTTAATAGTTATTGTGATGATGATTTTCATTTTGAGAAAATGTACAAATCTACTTTGAAAAGGTGTACACATTTAAGCAAAATCAATGATAGGTTGCTATCTAAAATTGATGTTTTAAATAATCAAATTCTCCTAATCTCTGATGAATCTGCTATGCAAATGAAAGTGCTTGAATCTGATAATCTTTTCCTTGAGAAAAATATTTCGAAATTAACAGAAAGAAATCATTTAGTATAAGTAAAACACAAAGTTGTCTTAAATGATTTCGAAGAATCATAATTTGAATTAAAAGATACTTTGAAAAAATTGGACGCTTTCGTTACTTCTAGCCTTAAGGTGTAATACCCCGTAATTTTAAATGACTTTTAAAATGGGTTATATTTTAAATTAATGGATTAATTGGATTTTATTATTAATTAATTCATTCGGGTTTTATCCGGACTGTGGATATTAAAATGGATGATTCTGTATATTACTTAAAGATATTTAGGTAATATATGAATGTGATGTCATTGATATGACTGTATGATATAAATTCGGTAATTTATATTTTTAGTCAGACGCGGTATGGGACGTGTCGGGACTAGTTTATTAAATTAAAAAAAAGGAAATTTATTTTCTATCGACCTTATAGTCATTTCGACTGCGTCGTTGTGTTCGGAAGGTTCGAAATAGTCAGAAAATTCTATTTGGATGTTAATTTTGAGTCTCGAGTCATTTGGAAATGAATAGACAACCCGAAAGGGCATTTTGGTCATTTTTCTATGGGGGATGAATAGTGATTTCGAATTTTGTACTATTATAAGTATTGGTAGATTAAGTGTATGGGGGTTATTCATCTCCTCTACACAAAGTAGAGAAGCCATCTTCCTAGAGAGATTGAAAGGGTGCTTGGGAAGGGAAAAGCCTACTTGGGAAGGAAAAGAACAAGAACCAAGGTTAACCACCACCAACCACCACCGGAGTTTGACCGGAGAAGGGACAACCAACTGAGATATACTACACCAAAGGATCAGACCTTCAGTAAAGGCAAGTGTTTAATAATGGCAATTTAAGTTTGTATATTGTCCATGTTAGAATAGTATGAAAAGAGAAGATTATTCATGTTTGGAAGAAATAATGGAGTATTAAATGGATTTCTGGAAACTGAAATGATATAGGAATTAAACTCATGTTTTAGGATGATAATAATCCACGAAATAGTCATGAAACTGTTGAAGAAATTATGAAAACCATTGATGTGTTCTTGAAGTTGATATGTTGAAATTTTCTGGAAATAAGGAGATAAACATGCTTTTTAATCCAATCCCTTGATGATTGTAGGATGTTTAGAGTATTGGAAATCGTTCATATATGTTGATATATCATGTAGTAAAGATTATAAGTCATTTTGGATGTTTAGATGAAGGTTTAAATGATCATAAGTTGCTAAACCCGTAGTTGCAGAAAATGCAGAAAACCAGGCTGTGACCTGAGGGATCGATCGATCGACCCCTGCCTTCGATCGATCGACCTCCCCAGAATATGTAAAGTTGCTTCTTTTTAAATGTTGATTCTTATCCCAAAATTTTTTTGGATCTTTGGTGATTACTATTTGAATATTATGGGACTTAGAAAATATCAGTAAGCCCTTGATAAGATTTGAATTAATTTGATTTGGATTCAAGTGATTAAAAATGATGAAAATTATATTGAATGGAATTTCGGTTGCTAGATTCATTTGTTAAATTCCAAATGGGGATGTATGAGGATTTAAGATAGGACCAGTAGGGGTGATTTAATATAACACCTGGGTATCCTCAAGTTTACAAGAGGGTTTAATCCTAGTGAAAGAAGATGTGTTTATAAGAGATTTGAAACTATCGATTTTAACCTTAATTAAAAGGAGAACTAAACTCGTAGTAATTCGGGAGAAATGATGTTATGGACCAGTAGGATATTAGTGACTTCTTACTGAATATATGTTGAGGAAAAACCTATTTGAATCATGTGTATTGAGTGAGGGTAGCCTTAGGGTTACAATTTGAACATCAAGGACTGAGTTTAAGCTCATTATTGATTTCGCAAGGACAGAGTGTAATACAAGAGCTTAGTGGTATGTCTCCTGGATAGAGATGGGAGTTTAGAACACTTTTGGCTGAAAGAAGATATGAGGTTATCCCGATCGCATAGTAGAAGTTGTCGGACCTCCTCGATCGACAAAGTTAAGTAGTAGTGTATTGGAGGGGTTCCTTGTTTGGATTTCGCTTTGCGAGACGCTCCGTGCATGAACCTTAATGACGTCGGGAGTGGAGAGATGTTATAGGATGCGAGGATAATTAAATTATGAAGTAAAGATATGATATTTTAATACGTGGAATTTAAAAGAGATATAATGCTACGTATGGGAAATATCTTAGGGTAGTGATATTACCTTATTGATATTATGTTATAGGTATGATAATACCTGTTTGATTGATTGATGATTTATGTGTATGACATACCTAGCTTACTTGCTATCGGTGGGAGGTTTGCGCGTGAGGGCAGTCATATCCTGATGAATCCATGAGATCTTTGATTTGTCGCTCGAGAACATAGGTCTATGAAAGACTTATCGGGGAGTTGATAAGTCCGCTGACTGTGGGTACGTAGGTATGTGCGTGACCCATGGATACGAGAACTATGTTCGCCTCCAATTTTTTTTTTGTTGTTTGTGGTTCGTGGAATCTTACTGAACCTTTAGTCCCCTATTCGGCGACCTGCGATGATGGGACATGATAGCAGAGTAATGCATTGCACCGCAGCTGTGACTCGGGGTGACGTATTATATATGAATATATATATAATGGATTAAATGATTGAATGGATATATATTGTGGTTAAATCTATCTACAGTGATAATTGTAGATAACGGTGAATAGAGAAAGATAATGGAATTAAGTTAATGAATGTTTATTCTTACAGAATTGAAAAGCTTAATTCATATTAATGAGAAATGATTCATGTTAATGAAAAACGATTCATATAAATGAGAAATGTAAATGAATAATAATGTGACGTATGGTATGGGACATACGGGGATTATGATATTGGGATGGAATTATAATATGGAGACTAGAAAAGAGAAACCGTTAACTAGGAGGTTAATAGGAAACGTTAAGTGTGCACTCTAGTTGAGAGGTGAGAATAACAAGTGAGAGTTGGATCTAACATGTACATAATAAATGATTTATTGCACTTGTTAAATACTTGTTGTTTTAAAAATCATCTACACATTCGGGCTCTGACCCGTTTCCTTGCATATTTTCTTTTCTATTGTATCTTCTATATCAGGTGTCCAGCAACAGGGACGCCAACCTTAGCGGATGATGTTGAACTATGGAGCTATGGAGTTTTTGCTTAGATGCCTTTCATCTTTTGATTCACAGTATTCTTAGTTAGGGCATGTCGCCCAAAGGATTCAGTTATCTTTTTCTATCGGGGTTAAATACTATTGTATTCGGGACTTTTTAATACATTTAACATTGTTGGAATTATTGTAAAGGTTTATATTATTTGAGAATGTTTATTCCAATTGCATTTAAATTCTTTTAAGTTATTTATTGTGTTATCAGTGTTGTAGTATAAAATGTGTAGTGTTATTCTTAAACTAAAAATGGTTTTGTTGAAATTAAAATTTGGAAAGTTTTTAAGACCAGCTTAATTGGGTATTGGGTGAGTTGTAAATGTTTTCGACAGTGATGCTAAGAATGAGCCAACTGTATATTCTGTTTTAATTTGGTATGGGACTGGCCACCCGGTATTTAATTAGGCGGGGTGTTACATAAGGTCAAACAAATTGTCGATTCTGGAAAGTCCCGTATGGATAAATAGGGAATTGGTTTTGATGGAGAATAATAATTTGAAATAAATTGTGTTTCCTCCATTGAAGATTGTCCAGAATCTTCAAATATTCGCATGTCAATTCCACATAATCAAAATAAAAAATTAGACTCAAGCTTACTATCTTGATAGGTAGATTTATCATTGTAATTTATATCACAAATCTGGCCATTTAGAATAATTGTTTTAAACGATTAAATTTAAATATAAATGGTGAATATGCTAATGGACCCACGATACCTTCTAAAGCCAAATTTGTTGCGAGGTAGTTGTATCACTATTATTTCTGTCTTAAATCTGGGCATTTGAAAAAACTATGTTATAAATTATTAAATCCAAACAAAAAATGTGGGAACAAAAATACACCTAAGATACCTATCAAATCCAAATATGTTAAGAAACCCACACCATCTAATCCAAAACTATGGCAATTCGGATTAGGAAAAACGAATTAAGTTTCCAATTAAGATATAATGTTGTTATATCAGCATTAAATGCTTCATATAAAAACTCTCAGTGGTACCTTGATTTGGGTTATTCTAGGCATATGATCGGGGACAAATCAAAATTTTCCTCTTTAAAAACTTTTATTGGAGGAAATGTGACTTTCAGAGATAGCAAAATGTCCCGAATCATAGGCAACTGAACAATTAAGGTTAATGGGCTCCCTAACTTGGATGAGATTTTACTAGTTGAGGGACTTAAAGCCAATTTTCTTAGTATGCGTTAATTTTATGACACATACCACACCACTAACTTTTCTAAATATGAGTTCAAAATTGTTAGTTTAAAGGCAAAAACTATTCTTTGTGGTGAAAGAACACCCGGTAACTATTATGTCATTAATCAAAACAAAAAAATTTAAAAATTATTTATCCCCTAGGCTAAATGACTTAGACTTATGGCATGAAAGATTAGGACACATTAACTATGATAATCTGTCTAGATTAATTTGTCAACAACTTGTTCGAGGTTTACCTAAAATACCCAAAATAAGAAACTCTATTTGTGGATCGTGTCAAGTGGGTAAAATACGCAAAGCCCCTCACAAGGATGTAGAAGATGTGTTAACCTCTCAACCTTTAGAGCTACTTCACATGGATTTAATAGGTCCCTCTAGGACTACTAATATGTAAGGTAACTCATGCATCCTTGTCATTGTAGATGACTTTATTAGATTTACTTGAGTGGCTTTTATGAAAGAATATAATGATTTTTTTAAAAGAATTTTAATAATACTTTTAAGGATTAAAAATGAAAAGGACATCCAATTAACTAGGATTCTAAGTGACATGGGAGGTGAATTTAAGGACACCGGTGTTTGTAGAATATTGTGTAGGAAACGGGTACCAACATTAATTTAGTTCACCCAAAAACCAATCAATAAAATGGTATAGCGGAAAGAACGAACAAAACCATACAAAAAATGGTTCGTGTGTTGCTTAACACTAAACATTTACCAAAATAATTTTGGGTTAAGGCTGCACAAACTGCATGTCACATAATAAATCAAGCGTATTTAAAAAAATAACATCTTATGAAATTTGGTATAGGAAACAACTAAATTTGAAATATTTTAGGGTCTTTGGTAGAGAATGTTAAGTTTGTAAGGATGGAGAACACCAATCCAAATTTGACACCAAGGGAGATAAATTATCTTTTTAGGTTATTCTCAAAATAACTGCTCGTATCATGTGTATTATCTAATAACAAAAACTATAATGAAATCCATTAACGTTGTTATAAATGATACTATTGCCCATCACTAGGAAGAAAGTGAGAATACTCTATCTGTTGATAATGTTGAAAGTAAATATCTATAAAAACATTCAACAAATAGTGATTATATCTCCCTAACATTTGATGAACCCGATGTTCCAAATTGGGTTAAGGTAAATCACCGTAAGAAAAACATTATAGGTGATGTTAAGGACCCAATATGGACAAGATCCCAATTTATAAATGCATTATTTTCATCTTATCTTCTTTAGTTGAACCCAAACATATTAAAGAAGCTTTAATAGAAAAATCATGGTTACTTGTTATACAAAAAGAATTAAGACATTTTAGACCACGCGGTGTGTGGTATATAGTGCCCCATCTTACTCATACTAATGTAATCGGAACCAAATGGATCATTAAAAATAACTGTGATGAATCTGGTAATGTCTTAAGAAATATGGGTAGGTAGTTGCACAAGGTTATTCTCAAATTGATGGAATTGATGTTGACGAAACCTTTGCTCCTGTCACTAGACTATAATTTGTTAGACTCTTACTTGATATTTCCTACTATTTAAAATTTAAAATCTATAAAATGGACATTAAATCTGCATTTTTAGATGGAACTTTAAATGAGGAAGTATATGTAAAATAACCTAAAGGCTTTCTTGATCCCTTCTTTCCCAATCATATTTTTAAACAATAGAAAGCCCTTTTAGGTTTGAAACAAGCCCCTCATGCTTGGTATGAGAGATTAGCAACGTTCCTCATGGAAAATGGCTCTAATCAAGGGGGACTAGACCTAACGATGTTCGTTAAACGTCACAAAAATTATTTATTAATCGCTCAAGTTTACGTTGATGACATAGTTTTGGGGTCCACTTCTCCTTTGAAAGCTGAAAACTTTGCTAATATAATGAAATCTGAATTTCAAATATCTATGATGGAGAATTTCAATTCTTTTTAGGACTCCAAGTTGCTTAAAAACTAGACCATATCTTTATTTGCCAATTTAGATATGTTATTGATTTAATTAAACATTTTAGGTTATCTACGACTAAGGCTGATAGAACTCATATGAGTTTGTCTATCAAACTTTCAAAAGACTTATCCGGAAAAAAAAAATATAGATCTTATGTTATGTCGTAGTATGATAGGTAGTCTTCTTTACTTAATAACGAGTAGACCCGATATAATGCATAACGTGTGTGTTTGTGCTAGATACTAATGTGAACCAAAAGAGTCATATTTACATGATGTTAAACGTATTTTTAAATGCATAAATGGAACAATAAACTATGGTATTCTCTACACTTTTGACACCGACTCAAAGATAATTAGGTATAAGTACGCCGATTGGGAAGGTTGTACCGATAATAGTAAAAGAACCTCAGGTGGATATTTTTACTTGTGACACAACCTTGTCTCGCGGCCTTTTAAAAAAATTGAGCTCCGCTTTTATCATTAGAAGATGTATACATCGTCATTGGCAGTTGTTGTACCCAGCTTCCGTGGATGAAACAAATTTCGAGTGACTGCAGTTTAAATGAATCTTCTGCCCTCATTCGTTGCGATAATCAAAGTGCCATAAATATTTCTAAAAACCCGATTTTTCATTCTCAAACAAAACATATTAAAATGAGAGAACATTTTATTAGAGAATTAAACGAAAAAAAGGAAATAAATATTGAATATCTTAAAATGAAAGATCATATAACAGATCTTTTCACAAACCTTTAAACAACCATCGTTTTGCAACCCTTAGAATGTCTATTGGTATTTGTGCATATACCATTTCATATGTGTTAGTCTTATATGTTAGTACATTTTTATTATAATATTTTGTGGTACTAATATAATTTTTTAGGATTCTTCTCTACCACCTTTATGACAAGTAGGGGGAGAATTTCAGGCTCCTCTTCTTTGTTTGTTTATGGGGAAGATTTGCGAGACACTTGTTTTTTTTATATGATTGAGTCTCTTAGGACGCATGTTGTTAGCTGAGTTACGTACTCTTCCTTTTAGGACACATGTTGTTAGTTGAATAATGCACTCTTCTCTTTTTAAGAATCATGTGTATAGTTGAGTTATGTATATGCTTGTGTGAGATTTTTTTTTTTTAGTCTCAATTTGTTTTGTCCCAAAATTTGCCAAAGCGGGAGATTGAAAATACCCTCTTTTAAATCCAACATGATTTTGTTTGGACCAATTTTGTAACAACTGTCGCTTTTACACTCGGTCCCCTCTTTGCACTAAACAGATGACTAAAAGCATTGAAATATTTTGAAAGCTCAATTTCTTATTTTAAACCTAATTTTTGTTTATGGTTAATATATTTAATATTTTAATATTTATACATTAATTATGTATTTTTAACTAAATATTTTTATATCATACATTTTATGTATTTATAATTTTTCAGAATTTATAAAATAAATTTCATATTTTTATGATTTTTCTGGGTTTTTTAAAAGTTGAATTAAACATTGTTTAAACATTTTAATTATTTAAATGAACAGTTTTTGAATTTATATAAAACGACAGTATTTTGCAGGTTTGGTGGTTCGAATTTTGTCGATCCATGTTACCAGGTTTTGGCCAATGCGGCTAAGGTGTGTTGCCCACGTGGTTTGACCACGTGTGAGCAACTTGAGATGTCTTGTAATGCCCTGGTCCAGATCTATGGGTTACCCATGGTCAAAATGGTTCGACTCGAGCGTTAGGACATTCCACTTGTCTAGCATGCGATTACCATTTAAAACTAAGCTACGTGAGTGACCCGTAGGAAGCGTCACCAGAATCTAAGCATACAAAGCTACTAAACGTAAAATAAGAGAATACTTGCTTGTATAACGCTCTCAAAATACGAAACCGCACCCAACCTGCCGTAACAATGACGTGGGAATAAGCCGAATGCCTAGTGAGAAAATACAAGAATGCAGTATAGAATCGAATGGTAGAAAGAAAACTCTAACACGTTATATCCACCTATACATGCAACTACCATGTATGTATATATCTACATATATATACTTAAATACATTAAACCGTTTTTATTCCAAAAACGTTTCTTATCCCGATAATTCATCTTAATCTTATAAAGGAACTCCCTTTTTCTTTACTTGACTTTTATTATTTGATTTAACACATCCGGTTAAATACTCAAAACAAATACATCTTGTTTAAGGAAAGTCATTTCTCTTCTCGAAATAATCCTTTTATTCATACCAAGTCATGCTAGTATTTTCACTGAAAATACCCTTTCAACACACGTAAATGTCGTGTTAGAAAATACTTATTTTTCCTTTGGAAATCTTTCATAAATACACCTTATGTTAATAATGGGTTAAACCCCTTAGGTCCCTTAACTGTCCTTTTAATCCCTTTTCTCTACCATTCCTTTACCTTATGGACATTAACTAAATTTTCCATTACTTGTCCACTATATCAATTACTGGAACATTATTAATTCATTCAAGTTAGGTTGTCTTTTCACACATTCACTACACAACTCATTTCTTGACATATTCTATTTACATTGTCTTTTTCTCGAAATCTTTCAATATCCGTATATTTTAACAGGCTCCACACCATCGGTTGTGCAACCATATACTCTGGCCAGTGATTTTGAATCTTTCACCCCAGGGCTCTGGGCCCTCCTTAATTTTTCCGGTGTCATAGAAGTCCTTATTAATGTGTTTTAACATTTACAAATATCCACATTATTCCACTTTTCCTTTTTTTTCGACCGAAGTCAAAACCCCGGATTTCACCCCAATTTGTGTTACACTTTAAAAATCATAATTTCTAGTCTTTTTACTCTAACATCGATTTTATCCCAAAATACTGTTCAATTAGGACCATTTTTTCTAACACCTTTTTAAATATTTTTTATAAAAATGTTGCACTTTATGTAAAATTACAATTTTACCCGTTTATTTTCAAACTTGTCTTTTCCTCTATTTTCACAAGTGTTGTTTTCCAAAACACCATTAAGTTACCTGCACTAACTTCTTAAGTATTATTAACACCTTAACATACTTTTTAACATTTTGGAGTAACATTCTTCTCAAGTTGGAAACATCTTTGTTTCATTACTTTCTTTTTCTAATAAATTGTTGAACAATGAAGACTACTTTATAAGATTTTTTTTTTATTTATACATGTAGTCTTAAAAGTTTATACTTTTCACATTTCAATACCCTTTTTATACATCTTATGGGTTGGAATTTCTATTTTCCTTATTTCATGCTTAAACCCAATAAAACCCTCATTAAACTTATTTATATGTTCAACGTCAAAATACTACAAGTTTACATGCATGAGAATCTGGATTTTAAGTCCAAAAATCCTATCAAATGGGTCTAATGTGTTATTTATTCTAAAATTTTCAAAATATTTGCCCAAACATATTTTCAAGGCAAAAGAAACCTTTGTTTCTTCAAAACTTAGATGAAATATCCAATTACACAAAAGTCCCAAATTTTCACATAAACTTTCAGACATTTATTCATAATTTATTTCCCATAAAATAAACACTCTTCCAATATTTTTATTCCATAAAAATGTATAATACAAAGTTTTCTTGAAATATATCAATTTACTCAAAACCATTTAAACCCATTTTTACAAATGATAATAAATATCATTTTTAAATCATAATGCATCCTACTCTACAATTCTACCTACAAGACTGCTAATATGCAAAATAGAGTCTTAAACTAAGAGTAGAGTTTTTCCCACGTCATGAGTAGAATAAAAAATGGTTGGATGAGGAAGAAGATGTTAGCAACCACCGCCACCTAAGGTGGTCTCAAGGAGGTTTCCTAGCTCCACAAAGCTTGTCTCTATAAAAGCTTCCAGAAAAATCCATTCAAACCACATAAATTTCTACTTTTTCTTCTTCTTCTTCTTCTTCTTCTTCTTCTCCAAAGCCCCCAACCACACCTTCAAAATTATGCAGCTCTGCTCAATAATGAAGGAAATTGGAGTATTATGCTTAAACATAGTGGGATTCTAGTAGAACATGGTGGCATTAGATGGATACATGGTGGTTTGTTGTCATGGGAGAGGAAGAAATGCTGAAAATAATGAGGAGACCCACCCCCCACTCTCTCTCTCTCTTGTTTACTCTCAAAATAATCCATAATTAACCCAAACAACCTTTATAAACAAAGCACCAAACATAAAATCCCATTTTTATCCTTCTCGGTTCACCAGAACTCGACATCATCGATCCAATGGCCCAAAACGTGACAACACACAAGGTTAACCCGATTTTAAAATTTATGGGTAGCTCGTTTGAAGAAGAAAGGGGCCTCATTTGAATGACCTTCTAATAAATTCAATACAGCGTCACCTCATTCGAACATTGCTGGAACCCAACTTTGAACAACCTTCGTTCTCATTTGAATAACCTGTTCTCATTCAAATAATGTAGGAATCTCGTTCGAACCACCTCCAAGTCGTTTGACCTTTCCAGATTCCCTAAATCTCTAACTTCTACCCACAATCTTCCAACAATTTACATCAAGGCCCAAAGAGTAATCAATTATAACAATAAAAGCCCATCCTAATTATACTAATCCCAAGGATTCATAAGTTCACAATTTACGCAGGGAAGAATAATAAAATATTGGGCACGGATATTACATTCTTCCCTCCTTAGGAAATTTCATCCTCGAAATTATCGATCCGCCAATTCCTCAAGTTCATGGGATTTATCGATTCTTATATTAAGTTATAGGAATCCTCCAAAACTAAATCATCAAAGTCCTCAATAGCTAAGATCACATCATACGCACTTACACTGGGTTGTCACCAAAAGTTCAAAATACAATATGTTCTAACGCACGCCGCCATACTAACCATCAATACCACATAACCGTTCTCGAGTCTCTACTCAATTGATGATCACGCCCAGTCAAGTTATAGGAGTAACTTTGTTTATACTTAAAGCATTGTGACACCTCTACCGGGAAACCCTCTCTAGTGATCGATACTTGCCCAAGGGTAAATCGTAATACAACTAATCATCAAATTCATCACCAAGAACCATATTCTTATCTTAGATCTACATATCCTATATCCATACACATTTTTGGTTCATCGTGACTACATAATTTTTCCCGAGCTTGATATTACCCTTACATCACTAATTACTCACTTTGAGGAGTAATATACCGACTAAATCATTATCGGGCACTCAGTTGACACCTTCTACTGTTTCACTCTGATGACCTTAGTATTACTCTAGGAATTTAAATTTGGATCACTCACTTCAGCATCGCACCAATCCACTCTCCACGGTAAAAATAATACTTTGTGTTTAGTTTCCTCGAGTTCGAACACTATGCAATGTCCTCAAGTCATTTCGCTCATTACAACCAGAGCCACTGACGGCCATATCGGCCTGTCGTAAGGTTTCTAATCCTAAGGAAAGCAATTACTCGAGCAGACCGTGTGATCGAAAGTCCAGCCACCTGTACACAGAACTTTGTGCAATAGCAAGGATACCTCACAAAGGGGCACAACCAGTTATCGAGATGCATTAACCATGACAGGTCCACACGCACTCTACTAGGTCCAACCGCATCATATTATGACATGGTACAAATGCCGAGCTATAACGGTTGTGGGAATACCAATCCTCAATCACTGAGACTGAAAGGGACACACACAAGAATCAAAGGAATAAAAAATCATTCTGAGAAAATCCTATCCATACACGTCAGACTATGGTTTACAAAAATCAAATCTAAACTTCCTGCCTTGAAGCTTATGACTCCTCCTAATTGTTCTCATTAGTACCGACCTAGCCACACACCCTGACTCGAGTCACCAACCGTGACAAATCGAATCACCACCACTCATTTTCTAATATATGAAATAAACTTATGGACCTGTTATTCTTTGGAAAGTAAAATGCCAGATTTCCCTTCTTATAGGTAAGGCCAACTCTCTTACATCCTTGACACACAAGAACCACTCTGGTTAGAAAATGCTTAACGCCCTTATCTATACTAACCTCTTTCATCATATCGGTGATGACGTCACCAACCGACTACACTTAGGTTACTGTCTTCCTTATCATCTCATGATCGCGACACCAAAGTCTCCATAGGGAGAACCCCGTTAAGCAAATCATTAAACTTATTATAACCTTTACCTACACGAGGTCGTCACCAAGCCAATCTTCAGGTTCTACCCAAATTAAACTTACGTGACGACCATATCGGTCGCTATTGGCATTTTAAGGCTAATAAGTACCACACATGACTAGATCTTCTAATCCGTATCGATTTGGCAAGACGTGCTAGGAACTAGTCCCTACTTTGCTAGGGTTATTCTAACTTATACCGCCAACACTCTAGTCATGCTTCGATATTCCCCCCTTGGATGCCATTTTTAAGTCTCTAATATGACATCATCAATCTAAGTCCCGAATTAATTTCCTAGTACTCCTCAAAATCAAGTGTTACACAGTCTACACTAGTCATTCCATATCACCCGAGCATCAGGCCCACTCGCAACACAAGCTTCTAATTTCTCTTAGCAGGTTACATCACTCATATGTATCAATTCGGATGATAGCACCCGGCACGTACACTATTCGACTAGTTTAAACCTTGACAACAACTTGAGATAATTACCTAACCTTAAATACGATCATCACTAGGGCACAAGCACTTCTTCATACCGGACTTAACTTGTTTCCTCAGGACACCAAACAGACTCTACATTAAAGTCTTCAAAACCCGATAATATTTCACCGCCTATGATTTTCTCATCGTAGGTACGCTCTACAAACTTCTCAATAACCACATATCGATCATTAGGTGCTCGCGAAGACGCTAGTCTACGAGCCTCAACATATGGCGCACTTTAACAATTGAACATCTTAAGACGTCATAATAAGTCAAATTATATTCGCAATGATGCCACACACAATTAGCCCTACGGATAATTAACACACCCTTGTGTTAATTATGGGTTAAACCCCATAGGTTGCTTAACTATCATTTTAATCCCTTATCTTTACCATTCCTTCACCTTATGGATATTAACCAATTTTTCCATTACTTTTCCACTTATCCATTACCAGGAAAATTTATTAATTCATTCAAGTTAGGTTATCTTTTCACATATTCACCACACAACCTATTTCATGACATGTTCCATTTTTATTAACTTTTCTCTGAATCTTCCAATATCTGCATACATTAACAGGTTCCACACTGTCGATTATGCTACCATATACTCTGGTTAGTGATTTTGGGTCTTTCACCCCGGGCTACGGGCCCTCCTTAATTTTTTCAGTGTCATCCAAGTACTTATTATTGTATTTTAACATTTTAAAAATGTCCACATTATTCCACATTTTCTTTTTTCTAGCTGAAGCCAAAACCCGGAGTTTTACCCTTACTTGTGTTACACATTAAAGATCATCATTTCTTGTCCTTTTTACTCTAACATCGATTTTATCCAAAAATCTTTTTCTTTTGGAACCATTTTTTTATAACACCTTTTTAAAAAAAATTATTTCATAAAAATGTTCCACTTTTCGTAAAATTATCATTTTACCCGTTTGTTTCCAAACTTGTCTTTTCCTTCATTTTCATAGGTGTTGTTTCCCCAAATATCATTAAGTTATCCACACTAACTTCTTAACTGTTTTTAACGACTTAACATATTTTTTAACATTTTGGAGTAAGATTATTCTCAAGTCAGAAACATCTTTATTTCATTACTTTCTTTTTCCAATGGATCATTGAACAATTAAGACTACTTTGTAAGAAAAATACCATTTTCTGTATCAATACATGTAGTCTCGAAATCTTATACTTTTCACATTTCTAACACCCTTTTTACACATCATATAAGATGAAAATTTCATTTTCTTTATTTCATATTTAAACCCAATTAAACCCTCATTAAACTTGTTTATATTCTCTACCTCAAAATACTACAAGTTTATTATATGCATGAGAAGATGGAATTTGAGTTCAAAAATCCCATCAAATGGGTCTAACATGTTATTTACTCTAGAATTTTCATAATATTTGCCCAAACATATTTTCAAGGCAAAAGACACCTTTATTTCTTCAAAACTTGGATGAAGTATCCATTTATATAAAAATCTCAATTTTTCATAAGAAAACTTTGAAACATTTATTCATGATTTGCTTCCAACAAAATAAACACTCTTCCAATATTTTTATTCTATAAAAATGTATAATACCAAGTATTCTTTAAATATATCAATTTACTCAAAACTATTAAAACCCATTTTTACAAATCATAAGAAATATCATTCTTATATCATAATGCTTCATGCTCTTAATTCTAGCTACAAGACTACTAATATGCAAAATAGAGTCTTAAACTAAGAGTAAAGTTTTTTTCACATCAAGAGTAGCTCCAAAAATGATTGGATGAGGAAGAAGAGGGTGGCAAACCCTACCTCCTAAGGTGGCCTCGAGGAGGTTGTCGAGTTCCAAAAAGCTTGTCTCCATGAAAGCTACAAGAAAAGCCCCTTCAAACCACATAAATTTTAACTTCTTCTTCCCCGAAGCCCTAAACCACCCCTCTAAAATTCGTAGCTCTGCTCAACAATGGAGGAAATGGGTTTATTAGGCTTAAATACAGTGGGATTCTAGTAGAATATGGTAGAATTACACGGATACATAGTGGAGGCTTGGTGGTTGGTGGTCGTGGGAGAGGAAGAAATGCTGACAATGGTGGGGAGAGCCACCCCCACTCTCTCTCTTCTTCACTCTCAAAATAACCCACAATTAACCCAAACAACCTTTATAAAATCGAGCCCCAAACACAAAATCCCGCTTTTGTCCATCTGAGTTCACCAGAACTCGACACGTCATCGATTCAAGGCCCAAAACATAACAGCACACAAGGGCAACCCGATTTTAAAATTTTGGGGAAGCTCATTAGAATATAACCTCGTTCGAATGACCTCCTAACGAATTCAAGATAGCGGCAACTCGTTCGAACCTCGTTGGAACCCAGCTTTGAACGACCTTCATTCTCATTTGAAGGACTTGTTCTTATTCGAACGAAGTAGGAATCTCGTTTGATCCATCTCCAAGTCGTTTGACGTTGCCAGATTCCTTAAATCTCCAACTTTTACCCACAATCTTCCAACAATTTACATCAAGGCTCAAAGAGTAATCAATTATACAAATAAAAGCCCATACTAATTATCCAAATCCCACAGATTAATATATTTATAATTTATGCAGGAGAAAATAGTAAAATAATAGGCACGGGTATTACATGGCTGGCATGCGGCTGTTAGTCTAGGTTATTTTGCCAATTCTACCCTCAACCTTGGGTTAGACCTTTAAGAATGTACCCCGCTCGAACCATATTTTTTGTGTTTCCAAGTATACCCCCAATCTCTCTGGATGTTTACCGTTTTACCCTTAATGGTCTTGGAATTATGATTGTACAAAGGTTCGTTCACCCGCCTCTATAAATATGAGGCTTAAGCTTAGTTTTAAAATGAAATTTTTTCTTCCAAAACCCAAATGAAGTGTTGTCAAAATTTTCCATACTTTCTCTCTCTAAATTACCTAAGTGTTCATCATCTATTTCAAAGTTTTCTTTGTTTATCCAAACATTTAAACACCATTACACTTCAATATATACATTGTGAGGTTGTGTGATCTTTAGATTCGATTTGGGGTTGACTTTTTTAACTTTTTCTATTTTGGTGGCTTTGGTACAATTTGATCTTTGTGGCTTAGTTTTGGAGTTTGAAGTTTGTTTCTTTATCTTGTTGTTTTAGTCGTTACTTAGTCACGTGGAAATCAAGTGTTCATCCTTCATTTTTTGGCAATTTATTGTGATCTTCAGTGGGGTACAATTCTTAACCTTTATATTTCCATAAACTCTTATACTTATATATATAATTTATTCTAAATAATTTAAGTTTAGGATTTGCATGTTTCAAACTAGAACTTGACTTTTAGATCTAAACTAGGTTGTGTGTGACATAATAATCTTGTCAGTGCGATCTAACTACTATTTAATGTTTAGACCAAACTTATCTCTTTTGGAATTCTAAACTGATTTTACCCTATTATTTGTGTAAAAGCTAGTTTTAATAAGTTAGTCATTTGGATGTTAAATTATCCCTTAATTGTGCTATAGTAAAGCTAAAAAATTTGAATCCCTGAACTTGTTATCTTTTCTGTTTTGATCAGATTCACCTCACATTTGGCAGGTTTCACTATATTTATTTTGTGAACCTAATACCTGCCTAAACATTTAAATTATTGAAACTGCACTTGGGTTGGTTTATTTCAGTTTTTATGTAGATTCTTCCATAGTGTCATATCCATCGATCTTAATATTGTGTTTACACAAAGCTCATTATTTTAAGTTCTTCATAACTATTTAATCTTAAAATCTAGAGAAGGATATTTATTTGTCTAATGATTTATGGATTTATAATCTTTACTGTTTTGATAAAACCAAAACTTATATCAAAATTCTTTTTTGTTTCATCTTTACTAATACTTTGGTTTTGAGTGTGAAGCTCTAATTGTGTGTGATCCCTAGTTTTCCACTATCTTGTCGTGTTTAGTTAAATTTAGTAGTTATGGGGTTCTGTAGTGTTAGCCTTGGTGTGCTGAGTGTATTGGCTAGACTCTTTTATTTACACATTATAATCTGTAATTTGTACTTAAACATTTGTTATAGTGGACTTGGGTGTATGTATGGTCTTGAAACTAAGAGCCCCGGCGTTTTTCAGTATATCGAATTCCTTGTGAACAAATTATGGTGTAATTTTCTGCTTCTCCTCATCTTATTTTACTTCAAATTTATTTTAAGTTACATAGAACATCACACCACCTAGTACAAACTTTTAATGTGTATGTATATTCAATCTTTGAAATTTGAAATTATTTTTACCAAAGAGTTAAAATAGATTTTATTTAATCTTAACACTTTAGTGTATTATATTGCTTCGTAGGGTACTATCACCACGAAGGTCTGGACCTAATCGCCTACAGAGCGCACCCCCCACCCCACTCGCGCTAGGAAGGCGACATCATGTTCGGTCAACCTTTATGAGGAGTGTTTGAACGAGCAAACGAAAAATAGCTCGGTTCATAAGGCAATTGATCGACAAAGTTGAGGAGTGTGGATTTAGTTCCCACAACCTTGAGAATCATCAAAGGTGGGGTATCCGATCCTCTAAACACCCTAGGGTTGGCCTCCACAGAAGAACCTTCGGATAAATAAGTCTTTCGATAACACGATCTAATCACCCACGTGTGGGTCGTGTTTTAGTCTATAAAACTGTTAGTCATGAACCATCTCCAATTTGACCTGAAAAATCCAACCACAATAACAGCTCAGCCAAAACTAGGCCTCTATCGAAGAGGATCAACGATCATGATCTTTAGGAATTCACCAAGAATGTGTCAGAGGGGAACTTAAATCCAACTTGTGTCGAACCCCAAAGAACCTTGCTAGGAGAGACTTCGATCACGGTTTGGCATCGCTATTTATTATTAGCATATAAACGTTATATTCTCTAAAGAAATTATTCATCCAAATAACCCTGAGTATGATGGAAAGGTAGATCTAAGTCATCAGATCAAGCACTATATACAGTCCATGTCTTTGTGGATCCACTATGACACCCTTTTGTGTTATGTTTTCCCATCAACTGTATGAGAAGTCAGCCTTTGGTTGTTTGAGAAACTAGCCCATATGTCATTCTTTTAGGTAATTGACTGGGTAGTTTATGGCTCGTTTTATTACTAGTAAAAAAGTTATGAGAGACTCTAACTATTTAATTGCCCTCAAATGGAAGAAAGATGAGTCCCTTAAGAAGTGTGCACAACGTAACTGGGAGTTATTGAATGAGCAGTCATCAATTTTTTCCTTCATGTTTGCAGTTATCAATTTTGTCCTTCAACTTTGTCCTTGATAAATCAGATAATCTCTACCGTTCCCTCACTAAGAAGTTAACGACAACTTTGGACGATCTTATGGCCACGTGGAGAATTATGCCAAGGTTGAGGATGGGCTCTTCAACACTGATGTTCTAGTCAAATAGCTTTCCAAGAATATAAGAAGAATGATCCAAAAAAGGGATCAAAGAGGGGAGCTCACCCGACTTCAACTAAGAAAGGAGAAATGACTAAAAACTCATAAGGACGATCAAAGGCTCTAACTAGCGAGAACGTTCCAATTAATATATACATTATTTAAGGAGACGGTCTACAAGATCCTACCAAAGATCAAGGACAAGCATTTCTTTAAAAAAAATAAGATAGCCAATGATCCTAGTGATAAAGACACCAACCTCAAGTGAGATTATCACTAAGACCATAACCATAGAACTGAGAATTATAAGGTGTTCAAATAACACTTGGAGGATCTTTTCCAGACTAGACATCTTAAGGAGCACATCGATGTTGAGAAAATCCTAAGCATGGGTTAAGGTAATGCGAAAAAATTGAGATGATAACTACTTCCTACCTTATAGAATGATAGTGTCCATATATGACTATATAGATCCTTCCCAATGCATAAGATAAAAGCTAAAGGAGGGAGTACGGATTGCGACCCGCATACAAGAAATTTTCCAAGTTGATATTTTAATCCCATCCCCACCAAGTGGGGGCGCAAATACATCAATTTTGATCGAGCAATCATGTTCACCGATAAGGATCTGGTTAGTGTTAACTTCCCCCATAAAAATGCCTTTGTTATTACTCTTTTTTAAGAAAACTTCAACGTAAAGATGAGATGTATATCAATATGATGCTCATACTAGGGTACAATATTCGATATTTAGACAAAAAGGCCAATCCTATAATTAATTTCAATAATGATACGAAAACTCCACTAGGGACTATTAAGTTGTAGGTTAAGGTTGGTCCCATTAATTGTGAACTTGAGTTTCATGTTATCTAGTCGGATTCACCATACAATGCCATCTTATGCAATGGTGGATGCACTCCATGTGAGTTGTTCCATATTCACTTCATCAGAAGCTCAAGTTTGTGAGCGATCAAGGGAACGTCGATGTTAGAGGAGATCAGATAGTGGCTCATAATTATTTTATTGTAATCATCCAAGTAAAACATGCCCCGTCTAAGAAAAGTCAAGAGGATGATGGTTAAGAGGGAGATCAACCTAAATATCAGCTAAATAGAGCTCGGCCTACGGTAGAGGAGACCAGATTATCCCTTATCGATCGAGTAATAGAGGAACTCAAAATACTCCTCTGGACTCATATCATCTGGATAAAACTTTCTTAGTTATTTTTAACATATCAGAAGAAGAGGCAGAGAAACTCATTTGCTTTCTCAAGATGAACGCAAACGTGTTCATTTGACATCCTTATAATCTTCAAGGAATTGATCCAAATATTATATGTCACCGACTTCATGTGGATCATGTATATATGTCAGTCAAGCAAAAGCTAATAAATCTATCCCTAAAAAAAGTCAAAGCAGTGGAGAATGAAGTTGAGAATCTACTTCATGTTAACTCTATCAAAGAGATTCAATTTCCAGATTAGATCTTTGACAGAGATGTGATCAGAAAAAAATTGAAAAGTGGATGGTTGGCATTAACTTCATATACCTTAACAAGGCTTACCCAAAGAATAACTTTCCTCTTCCTATAATTGATCAGTTTGTCGACTTAACAGTTGGACATCAAAGTATGAGCTTTATGGATGCCCACTTGGGATACAACTAGATACCTCTATTCGGCCCTGATCAAGTTGAAAAATCCTTCATCAAAACTTTAAAACTTTATTACTACAAAGTCATGCCTTTCAGACTTAAGAATGTCAAATTAAATTATGAATGCCTAGTAACCAAGATGTTTAAAAAGTAGATCATTTCAACCATGGAGGTTTACATTGATAATATGTTCATCAAGAGAAAACTTTGAACTAACCACATCATAATTTTCCCCAACACCCATAATATTATCGGGACTGCAAAATGAAGGTGAACACCTCTAAGCGTATTTTAGAATTTTTTGGAACACCTAATGAAGAAGAGAGGGATCGAAGCTAATCTATACCAAATCTAATCCCTTCAAGATGTAAAGAAGAAGACTACTAATAGAGACGTTCCAGTCCTTATCAAGATGTTAGTTGCTCTTAATTGATTCATATCACATTCATTTAACAAATGTCGTCCATTCTTTCCAACTTTAAAGAAGGAAAATATTATGATCTGGATAGAATATTATGATCAAGCGCCGAAAAGGATCAAACAACACTTGGGATCTCCTTTTTTTGTCAATAACCATTAGTGGAGAGAAGCTCCACCTATACTTGTTAATCTCATAACACAAAACTAACAGAGAACCATTCGACATTAGGACAGAGAGCAAATACATATTTATTACATTATTCACACTCTCCTTGAATCATAAAATAGATATATGCCTATTAAGAAGTTAGCATTGGCACTGGTAATGTCTGTAAGGAAGTCATGTTAATGCTTTGATGCTCACACCATAGTTATCTTATTTTCTCTCCCATGTAAAGAACCATCAAAGAGAGTGAATATGTTTAATAAGATGACTAAGTGGTCTTTGAAGTTGGCATGTATCGATATCGTTTATAAGCCCTGAACACGCATTAAGTGGTAGGTTTTGGTTGACTTCATCGTTTGGTTTCAGCTAACTTAAAAGGAGAAGAAGTTCAACCAAAATCCATCTTTGAGATGATCAATATGTAAATATTAGCTCAAGATCATAAGTGAAAACTATTCATTGATGAAGCATCCAAGGAATGAGGAACCATTATGGGACTTGTATTTGTTATCCCACAAGGGTGCCTCATCCAGTAGGTAGTTTGAATTGGATTTAAGGGATCAAACAATGAGGTGGAGTATAAGTCATAATTCTTGGTCCGAGAAGGGAGACTACCATGAGAGCATGAGATATTTCTATATAGTACGACTCACGTCTAAAATCCAATTAGCTCAACGGAGAATATGAAGTATGGGACCCCAAAAATGCTCCCTTATCATGATGAAGAGGGGGGTCTTAAAGACTTTCAGGTAATTATCAATAGAGCATTTTTTTAGGAAATATAATAGTATCACTAATGCTTTAAATACACTAGGGTAGATAATTAATAACGATCTGAAAAGGACGATTGAGGTAAAGTTCATCGACCGACCGAGTATTGATGGACTGTAGGTTAACCCCGAAGTTATGCAGTACGAATTGCCCCCATCCTGGATGGATCCAATCATTTCTTATTTAAGGAATATATATCTACCTCGAGATGTCAAGGAGACTCATAAATTTAAGATCTAACCAAAAATATTATCCCTCAACTCTGAGGGGAAGATTTACGAATAATTATTTACAATCCATGTTCTCAAGTGTGTCCACCCAAATCAAGTGGAGGGAATTCTCAGTGAGATGCACATAGGTAGTTACGGACCTCATGAAGGTAGAAGGTTATTCTCTTATATGGCGATCTTTCAAGGCTATTTGTCGCTTTTCATACATAAGGATTCCATCAAGTTCGTCCATGGATACACCAATCGTCAAAGGTTCTCTTATCTTCAAATAGTCGGTCGACGACATAAACACTCTCACGAGTCTTTAGCAATATCCTCAATAGAGAAAGTACATCATAGGGCCTCTACTAGTAGTATCTAGGAATATGAAGTACCGGATAATCGTTGCAGATTACTTTACCTAGTCAGTGGAATATGAGTAGTTAACGCATATTAAAAAAAGCCGATGCCAAGAAATATGTGTGGAATAACATCATCACCAAGTTTGGTATTTCAAGAGCTTGGTGAAGGACAATGAGACTCAATTTGACAATGACATTGTTGATGTCTAAATTTGGATTATTTACCTAGCTCTCAATGACCAAATTTATAATCACAGACCAAATAGAAAATGAAAATATAGAGAAAGCACCAGAGAATTTTTACGTGGTACATCTCAGGAATGGAGTCAACATCCACAAAGTAATAGTATTCAGGGTTTATTCTGTTATCTTAAATACAAGTGGATAATTCATCCTCCCCCTTTGTTTGGGGGAGATGGTGTATTTATAGTTCTAGGAATCCCAAAAGGTGAAATGCTTTTATAACGTGAAACATTTATACCTATACATATAAGTATGCAGTTGAGTGTTATTCACGTGCATGAAGATAAGGACTGTTGAGGTTCCTTAAGTGTGTCTCTTCATGTACTTGATGGTTCATATTCTAAGGTATGCTCGGATGAAGAGCCGATCAAAAGTACCTGAGCCAGCCCGATGTTATCTTCTATAGACAGCGTGGAAATGAGATTTATAGGAGTCAATACTTCATTGGTTCAGATGGCCTAATATTTTTAGGTTACATTTACAATAAAAAAAAACTAATACTGCATGCTTGAAGGTTGAATGAAAGGGTGTAATATTTCTATCTATGACTGTTTGGCGTTTTATAAGGATTATGGTCGACATCTGACTTTTAGGATTTATAATTTTTGTTTCCAGTGTTGAGGAAATGGCAATTTTGTAAATATCTTAAAAAATAGTGAACGGTAGAGGGGTACACTGGTCTTCTTGTTTTGGGGGATTTGGGACGCCTTCGATAACCTAACTTAAGCATTAGTACATTGAACAATTTCAAATCCAGTCTTTTGGGGATATCGAGAGTCATCATCACACCTATATAAAGGTTGCGTTTCCCTCTGTTTTGGCTCACCTTTTGTAATCGAACTTTCCCTTTCCTCTATTATTGCGTTCTTCTTATTGTTCTAAGGAGTTCTCCATTGTTCTATCAATTGTAAGAATTAATATTCGTTCATTTCTTCCTTTGATTTGTTAAGATGGTATGTATTATTTATAAATATTCTTTGGAGAAATTTAGGGCGGAGAGAAAAATTCCTAAGTGGATGACTATTGAGATGGTATCTGGGGTTTGCGACTTGTGTGCTTTGGATGAGGGCCACTAGATGCCTATTATTTTTATAGCCAAATGTGGGATTACCTTTCCTCCCAATAATTTATTTTTGTAATTTTGCCAATACTTTGATGTTGCCCCTGCTAGAGTGGCCCCAATAGTTAGAGAGCGGTAATTGGGGTTAACCATATCAACGAACTATATGGGACCCACAACGAGATACAGGAGTTAATGTATTATTATAGCTGGGAAACCACTAGAGATAATACTTATTATTTGAAGACCCGTCATGCCAACAGGGCATTAGTAGTTAATCTGCATGATTCCAATAAATATTATTGGGATTATCGAATCGTGGTTAAGAATTGGAAACACGCCCCCTTCCTGAGGGTATTAGGTATTATGGTCTCAAGTGCCCCCAGGAAGGGCGTGACATAAGTCGACGTTTTATATTATTTATATTTCATTTATGCCTTCTTTTTATTTATTAATTTACCCACTAACATATTATGTTTATCCTTTTGCAGAGAGAAGGAAAAAAGACTGACCCCCCAAATTCGAAGTGAATTTTGAGGATTTAAAGTTTATCTGATCGATTCAATAGAGAATATGTGACGAGCATCCTAGGTCGGCACTAGTTTTGCTAGAATATAAGAGTTTCATCATTTTTTTGTAGCTCGGTCTATAGAGGACAGTCCTTTAGCCCCACAGACTTAGTGGACTTTGTTTCATCCCCATTAGTTTCTACATAGGAATCTCCGTTGTAAGAGGAAGATACTACATTGGGTGACATGTCTTCCTCATTTGAATTACTTAATTTAGTTGTTATTCTAACCATTCTCATATCCCCAAGCAAAATGGTGAAAAGAAAGATCCCCAGTTTGATTGTTGGAGCCATATCTCCCCATCCGGCTGAGAAAAATAAACTCTCTAGTGATGGTTCCCAAAAAATAGTGGTCGTTACTACTTAAGAAATAAGTAGAACTGAGCCTCAGTTTAAGAGGTTGAAGAAAGGTCATGTTGTTTAGTAGGAATTGGTTCAGAAAATCCAATTTGATCAAATTACTGCTAGGCTACTTCTGTGGTAGTGAACCCTGGACTGGCCAAGGGTTTAATTACTTCTCGTGTTATTTCGGCTAATAGGTCAGTGGATTCCCCCTTGTCCAGGGCGAGGTTGTTAGAGAGAGCCAACTAGAATTTGGCTTTAGTAATTATTTTGGTCCTCTTTATTTTTCATTCAGCCTAACTATTTATTCTTATTGATCACCTTTGACCTCAAAATTTTATAGTTCTTAGTTTATTATGATCAACTCCTGATTAGGAACGACCAACTTAAGGAGTCATGTGCTGATGTTAAGGAGACTTTCATCTGCACCAGTTATTTGACAAAGTTGTAGTAAATAAGATAATTCTTAAAATACAAGAGGATCATAAATCATCCCTAGCGAGTCTGCACTCAGAATATGAAGAAAAGTATGCTCGGATAAGTTAAGAGAGAAGTTTTGAGCAAAGGCTCTAAGATATTTGTTCATCACACACACTAAAAGGGAATTTATGTTGAACAGTGAGTTGAATAGCGTACGAGAAGTGGAAAGTTTATTAGAACATGAAAATAATTTTCTCAGAAATAACTAGAGGTCTTGAAGAAATTTTTAGAGGTTGGACAGAATAAATGTGTATCCTTCTTAGAGTAAGAAAATTCCCAGTTAAGGGAAGAGATAGAGACTCTAAAAGAATCCAAAGTTGGCCAATCGTCCAAGCAATTGGTGATTGCTTGGCCTATTGTAGAGGAAGAAATTATGAATAAAACTCTTGTCGATCAGGCAACTCTGATAAAAAACCAAACTAATACCATTAAGAAACTATCTGGCAAGGCTGACATGTTAACCTTTCAGTTTCACAAATAACCCCGAATAATTTAGATGAATTGATACGACGAAGCCATTGGCCCATATGGGAGATGAATTGGATCAAGCTATAAATGAAGGTTATAAATGGGGTTGGCTGAATGCTCTAACAGTTCTGAACGTTTCTAAAAAGGATAGTTTTATGGTATTAGTATGATCCTGGTGTTCTTGACTATCAAAATCCTCCTTTTAAGTTTAATGCCAATTGTATTCCTACTGACACTATACTAATAAGCCTGATCAAAAAATACTTGGGTGATTATGGTCTGCGAGATGAAGAGACTTTGGCCTGACCTCAAAATTTGTTAAATAGTCCCAGTTCCAACAAGCACGAGAGGCTTAAAGATCTAAGCTACACAGTTTGTTCATCCCCTCTTAATGTTCCTCCTGAAGGAATGAATAAGCCCTGGGAAAATGTCCAGTTGGCTGAATTTTTAATCCTATAATTTTTTGTTTAAGGATGTAATGAACTTCCTAGATTTCTTAAATAAGAATATATATGTTTTTTAGGCCGATCAGAAGTGAAGTATAAAGGTTAAGTGGTATGTTGTTAGCAGACCAATTATACTTGATTGATTACCCATTTGGACGAACCTCAGTTATCTAACATTAGGATTAACTAACACATTTATGTTTCTCCACGCGTATCTAGTCATTTAGAAACTAAATATTTGAGTTAGTTACCATTGGCAACCAAGTTTATTAGGATTTTTTTTCCTAACTTGGTTTGGTAAAACTTCTTGTTCTTGACTTTAAGTCATACAGGAATCTTTTATTTTATTTTGTGAATTGTTAAAGATGAATTCATAAATAATGTGACATGATTTCACTTGGCTTATCTCTATGACATTGTAATTGAGATTGTTATATCTCCATTACACAATGACATTTAAATTGAGATTTTTATGTCTCCAATACACCCCTCAAAAAGAAAAACATAAAAAGGAAGCTGATTGATGACAAACTAATAAAATCTCTCATTAAATTTCTTATACAATCTACATATTAATTTAAATCTTTCACACTTATTGATAATACTTCCTAAGATGCTCGGCATTCTATGATTTCTTGAACCGTTCCCCCTCAAGTGTTTCTATGCGATAAGTATCTGGTGGTACAATTATAGAAATACGATATGAGCCATGCCAATTATCCTCAAGCTTGTTGCCTTTTTGGATTACCTTTTTTAAGCATAGTCTCATTTTTTCAAATTGCTCGACTTCACTCTTCTGTTATAGAACCTGGAAATACATTGTTGTAAGCAACTACCCGAAGTGTGGCATTCTCTCTTACTTAACACAGTCCATGTTAAGTCTCCTCATTAGATCACTTTTTAGAGAGTCAAAGTTGAGCACCCTGTGGCTTGATAGACCAATATCCGTTGGCACTGCTGATTCTGTTCCAAATACCAACATGTATGGAGTTTTCCTAGTAGTTGTCCTCGGCATAGTTCTATAAGCCCATAAGACAATATGCAGCTTGTTAATCCAGTTTCCCTTAGCATCGTCAAGTCTTTTTTTTAATACATCGAAAAACATTTTATTTATCACATATGTCTAGCGATTGCATTGGGGATGATCTGGGGCAGAATGTAGCTATTGGATTATATATTAAGTGCAATAATACTCAAACTCTTGGTTGTTAAACTGGGTTCCATGGTCAGTGATGAAGACATATGGTATGCCATCTCGGCATATGATATTCTTCCATATGAACTGGTAAATCCTTTCATAAGGCATTTCAACTAGTGGCTCAGCTTCCACCCATTTTGTGAAATAGTTTATGGAAATAACTAAGTATGTAAATCTCCCTTTTATCCTTAGCAAGGGCCCAACGTAATCGATTCCCCATAGGGAAAAAGGACAAAGGAGTTGACCGGCATCAAAATAGCCCCCAATCGTTTATGTATAGCACCAAATTTTTAGCACTTATCACACTTTTAAGCGTACGATGAGCAAATCCGCCTTCATGGTTGGCCAATAATATCCCTGCATGGCTACTCGCCGCATTAGTGATCATCCGATTGAGTGGGCTCAGCATGACCCTTCGTGAACTTATTTAATCGGGTTATGTACTTCTGTTGGATGAACACACAAGACTAAGGTGATAGTAAATTCCCTTTTGTATAAAACACCTCCATCCAGAATGTAGCTAGCCGCTTTGTATCTCAAATTCCTGGCCTCTTTTCGATATTCAGGTAGTAATCCTTTATCAATGTATCCTTTTATTGGATCCATCTATAAGGGGACCAAATTAACAACTATTAAGTTGAATTCTTGTTCATATATGCTCCTGTTTGCTAGGATTTCCACCAAAATGTTCCTCTTCCATTATATCTCAATTGCTAAAGCAAGCCAAGTTAGTGCATCTGCTCAGGCATTCTCAATCCTTGGAATTCTGACTATCCTGATCGCCAGGAACTTGGAGATAGTGTTTTGAGCCTTAGACATGTACTTTATCTTCAGTTATCCTTTGACTCCATATATCTCGAGCGATTGATTAACGATTAGTTGGGAAACACTGTGAGTGATAACTTATTCGACATCTAATGACAATGCGAGTTTTAGACTAGTGATCAGGGCCTCGTATTTTGTCTCATTATTGGAAGCTTGAAATGAAAAATGAAAAGCATACTCCACATATATATCATCAGGGATATTTAAAATTAATCATGCTCTACTACCAAAGGTACGAGAGGACCCATCAACGTACAACTTTCATATAGTAATTTCTTCCTCAAAGCTCCCATTCTTCAGAGATCCTTGCTTGAATAATTTTTTTCTTTGTTCTTCAAACTTTTTGGCAACATTTTGAGCAGTGGATGATTCTTGTTTGTCTAACTTAGAACTATCTCTCAGATAAGCCTGTTTGGCTTTGAGCTCTCTTTTAAGGAAGTCTGCTCGGCCTTTTTCCCTTTATAATCAATTATTGTTTCCTCATAGGTAAATTCTGTTATGAAATTAACTACAGTATGCCCTTTCAGCGTTATTCGTGGCTCATAAAGTATATCATACTCTCCCACTTCTATAGTCCAAGATATCTAGCACCCTAATTTTTTTGACTTGTGGATAGCTTGGCGTAATGGCAAATCTATTAGACCACAATGGTATATGCTTGAAAGTAGGTTTTCATTCTTGATGCTTCGATGAAAGCTAAAGCTAATTTTTCCAAGATAGGATATCAAATTTTATCTCCTCTAAAGGATTTACTGGTATAATACACAGGTTTCTAAATTCCATTCTCATTCGTATGAGGGCCAAGCTGACAATTGACTCAGATACAACAAGGTATAGGTATAATTTTTCTCCCAACATTGGTTGAGAGAGCAATGGTGGAGAACCCAAATATTTTTTTAATTCCTTGAAAGTTTTATCACATTTGTCATTCTACTCAAATGTTTTCCAAATAACCTTGAAGAACGGTAAGCATTTATCAGTTGCATGGGAGACAAATCGATTAAGTATAGCTACTCTTCTTATTAGCTTTTGCACGTATTTCTTGCATAAAGGAGACTGCGTATCGATTAATGCCTTAATTTTATCCAAATTAACTTTAATTCCTCTCTGATTTATGATGAATCTTAGGAACATCCTTTTTCGTACATAGAACACACGTTTGGTCGGATTAAGCTTCATCTGATGCTTTTCGAGCTGGACAAATGTCTGACTTAAGTCTTTGATGTGGTCGACAGCTTTTTACTTTTATTAAACATAGCATTCACATAAAGTTCTATGTTTTTATCAATTTGGTCTTTGAAAACATTATTCACCAGCGTTTGGTATGTTGCTCCAGCATTTTTAAGCCCAAAGGGCATGACATTGTAACAATAACTACCTCGGTTAGATCGGTGATAAGCCTTGGGATAAACTAATTGATCAATTTGGGGTAAAGTAAAATGGCCCTTGGGATATGCGTTATTTAGACCGGTGAATTCAACACACATGCGCCATTTGTTGTTGTTGTTCTTCTTCACCATTACTATATTTACCAACCACTATCCATATCTGACATCTTTGATGAACTTTACCTTTTGCAGCTTGTCCACTTCCTCTTGGATAACCATGTTCTTCTCAAGACTAAAGACCCAGTGCTTTTTCTTAATCGGCTTAGCATCTTTTATGATATTAAACTCATGGCAAATAAATTATATATCAATCCCTGGCATACCTTTGTGACTCCAAGAGAACAAACTTTTTTGCTCTCTAAGAAAATTGGTCAATTCTCGTTTGAAGGTGGGTTCCATGGTCGATCTGATCTATGTGGTTCTTTTTGGTTTTTGGCCATTTAGGACAATTATTTTCATAGCTTCCACAACCTATCCTTTAACTAAATCAGTCTCTTTATGGGGATATAAAGTTTCTATATGGTAAGTTGCAGTAAGTTTCTTTACTTCCTATTGGTCGGTTGAAATGTAGTAGCATTCTCTAGCTTCAACTTGATTTTCAGTAACGACGTCGACCCCATAATGAGTGGGTAACTTCAGGCATTGGTGGAAGTAGATAGTACTGCTTTAAATTTTTCAGTCCGACCCTGCCAAGGATCATGTTATAGGCTGATCGGATGTTTTTGTCCAAGATGAAGAAATGAATACTAGCTGGCCATGTACCGATTAAAACTGACGACGTAACAGTTCCTAGTGGATATAATTTTTCACCTGAGAAGTCTATTAGTGGCCTATGATAAGGTTCCAATTTATTGTCGTGCGAACCCAAACTGTGGAAATAATAGTAGAACATAACGTCGGCTGAATTGCCATTGTCAATCAGAATTCTAGCCACTCTTGCCTCGTGTACTTTCATGGTGACGACTAAAGGGTCATCATGTGGATAGAGTACTCCCGATAGGTCCTTTTTAGAGAAACCAACCACCAATTTATATTAGTTTACTTTCCTTGGTCGTCCATCAACATCTTCATATAGATTAATCTGTCGAATATAGGTGCATGCTTTGGCTTCATTTAAACAGACCCTTCTTTCAGCTATTTCATCTCCTCCTTCAATAAATGGCAACCAAAATATATCATTTTTACCTCAATTTTAGGCTCCTGAGGTTTCTTTGGTAGATTTGTATCTTCTTTTAAATCACTATCTTGACTTCTTTTCTTGTCATCTCTCCCTCTACAAGGAGATTCTAATCACTTCCTGGATTCTCATTCTTCTGACCTGTCAACGAACTTGGACAACTTTTCGTACTAACTGATATTTTCAATCTTATTTTTCAAAGTAATACAGTTGTCAGTCTTGTGCCCATGGTCCTTGTGAAACTTATAATACTTTGACTTATCTCTCTTGTTAGGAGGGGACTTTAGCTTTTCGAGCCATTTGAGATCTCTGTTCCCTCTGATTTTCTCCAGGATGTGATGCACGCTAACAGTGAGAGGAGTGTATTCCTCATACTTCTTGGGTTTCTCGGCTTTCTTATCTTTTTGCTCCTCCTTATCAGAATTCTTAGGATGGTTGAGCTTGGAACTGGGAGCTTGTTTGGCAGCAATAGCTTCCTCAGTATCCATAATTTTGCCAACTTTATCCATCCACTCAGTTATGGTCTTACGTGTATATTTATCCAATGCATAGTATAACTTCTCGGGAGTAATACACTCATTAGAGTGGTAATATCACTCTTTTCTTCATAATCTACCACTTTCAACTTTTCACTGTTAAAACGAGTTATAAACTCGCGTGGGGTCTCCCCTGGTCACTAAAGGACGCTTAATAAGTGAGTTACCCCCTTGATAGGTTTGGCTCCAAAACCAAAGTTATTGATGAATATCTCGACAAGTTATTAGAGGCTAGAGATTTGTCCTCGAGGAAGATTATTATACCAAATCTGGGCAGATCTAGTGATGGTACTTGAAAATGCTCGACAACGCATCGTATCTGGAACAAAATAAATATCATATGCTACCTGGTATTGTTCAATATGGAGGACGGTGTCATTTTTTCCACCATACTTGGGAGTAACCACAAGTGACTTGAATTTAAACGGTGTGGGGAAATCCATAATGATAATAAACTATATTATTGACTTACTTGAGTCTGTATCATACAGGAGTTCCAACTAGCTTTAATATAGTGATAAAGCAAGTAGATTCTTTTTTAGCATCCCCTCCAAGTAATATAAGCTTCACTAATAATGTTCATCCAGTCCAAGAACCTCACATCTACCAAAAAGGGAAGTAATCTTATCTCTTAAACACACCATAGGACACAAATTATGCATATAAGTGTATAAATGTGCACAAGTGTTTGCATATTTTTAGAATTTTTTAAAACATTTAAAAAACCTTTTTCTACATTTTTAATCATTTAAAATTATTTTTTAAAAATAAAAAAAATATGTTTTAAAGTATTGGGGCTAAAAATCAAATTATTTTATTCCTTAAAAATATGCCAGGGTAGAATATAAAGCCGGCAAAGACATTTGTGGGTGAAAATTGGATTTTGAAAAGTTCAAAAACACGCGTTTTACGTCCTGTTATATATTCCACGTGTTATCTCGTTATTGGTTAAAAGTGTGTTTACTTACACTCTCATTCTCTAACACTCTACACAACCGTTAGATCATTTACCATCAATGTTCTGCATGTCTTAGAGTTAGTCCACGTGATTACCTTTAGAGCCAATCAGAGTAAGAATAAATGTGGTGCATTAACAACCGTTAGATTTGGATGTTGAATCGTCAAAATGATCCCAACCCCTAATTCGCTCTGATGTTCCAGATCATTCTAACACTTGTATAAATAAGCTCCTTAGGTCAGCTATTATAAAACTTTGGCAGTTGTCTCATTTGAGAGAGAAAATGAGAGAAGAGATAAGGTAGAGAGAGAAGATAAATAAGAGAGAAAACCAGTCTTCCACTTTAGAAATCCTTAAGTTTTCCTCCAAAACCCAAACGCATCCCTAACCATTTCATCTATACCAGAAAACCTAACATCTCGAGATTTAGAAAACTTTAGGTTTTTGAGGGTTTGGTATTTTTTTGATTTTGTTCAACCATTATCTCTTTTAAGAACCCTTTTCTCTGTGTAAATCTCACTCTTGTCTTTAGAAATTATGAGATTTGCTAAGAGATTTACTTCACAAAGTATATTAGGGTTTTTGTTAGTCTTTTCAATTGGATCTTGTATTTTTACTGTCTATGTTTGTACATCCACTCTCTATTTCAGATACTTTGAAAAAGAGACTTCCAACAGTTTAAAAACTCAGATCTGAAAATGTAGTTTCAAAATTATAAGTTTCTCAGTTTGTGAAATTATTTTGTACATAAATAAGTTTTGGAATGATAAGATCTATTTTTCTGAAATATTCTTTTTCATATCTGAAGATAATTTTTTAAAGTCTAATTTTCAAAGAGATTTGAACTCTTTGCATGTCATATAGATTTTGTGTAATTTGTAGGATTTATTTGTATAAATCTCGAGAGGTGTGAGCTGCGTTATTTGCATGTAGTTATAGTCACATCACTATCACAACACTCTCACACGAATACCTAGTTAAGTGTGGTTCTTTTGAGATATTTTAAGTTGTTTGAGCCACTGCAAACAAGAAGCAAGGAGGAAGGCAACGAAGCTGGTAGGAAGATTAAAGTTGAATCAGATTTACCTTTGAGAGGGGAGCTCGTGTAAGTATAATTCTCATCTTAGACTTAGGATATTAAATGCATGCTTAGTGCTTGTAATCTTGTAATATTATTTGATTTTAGTGGAATTTTTATTTTGTGGCCTAGAGGTCACTGTGGATGTTTCCCCTTATTTTGGATTTTAACCACTTAAAAAATATTGCCTCTTGTGTGTGTTCTTTAATACTTCATTACTACTGCTGCAAACTAGACTTGGAACTAGGGGTGTTCGCGGTCCGGTCCGATCCGGTTTTTAATGAATTTAAGGACCGGACCGATTATACCGGTCCTAAAAATAAATGGACCAAGACCGGACCGATTAAACCGGTTTTCCGGGCTTAGTCGGTCCGGTTTTTTATATGGTCGGTCCGGTCAAACTCGCCGGTCCTAATCTTATTGAAATAATCTTTTTTAAAACTGCTCAAATATCATAAAAACTGCCCAAATTTTATTATAAAAAACTGCTCAAATATCATAAAAACTGCCCAAATTTATCCAAAAAAATTCCCAAAAAATATCACAAAAAATATCACATAAATATAAACAAGTTATCATGCTATTTTGCTTAATTTTTAATTTATATTAATTTATATTAATTATTAATTAATATAAATTAATTATTAAACATCAACACAGAACCACGATATCAACAAACACATCCATTTTGACCATCAACCCCACCTCTCTGCAACTTTCATCTCAAATGGAGAAAACATCACCCCAATCTCAACTTAACAGATCAAAGGTAAGCCTGACCCTCAACCAAATCCAGTAGCCATAACCAAAGACAACCACGAAAACCCATCAAACCCCAATCAAAAGACAGGCGAGTCTCACCAAGTATAATCCACTCACTAAACCAAGGACAAACAACGAAGAAACCACACATCCTCAATCATCTTCTCTATTTCTCAGACCAAACCCAACACCACCAATGAAGTCATGAAATTAATTTCTTACCAGTCAGCGCAGTTATGAACAAAAGTAATGAACAAAACAAATGAACAAAACAAATTCATTTCTTACCACCAGTAGTGACGGAGAGCAGAGGAGAAGCAGGGAATAGAAGCGACGGGAAAGTCAGGGAAGAGAAGCGGCGCGGCGCAGCGCAGAGAGAAGCGGCGCAGATCTGTCAGCGCAGAGGAGAGGAGAAGCAATCGTCGGTGTGTGCAGATCAGTCAGCGCAGAGGAGAGGAGAGCAAACCGCAGGGTAGAGAGCGGAGAGGGTTGTCCGGAGCAGGGGAGAGGGGAGAGGGGAGGTGTCGTCGGCGCAGGGGAGAGGGGAGAGGGGAGGTGTCCGCCGGCTTTGCCAAGAAAGAGAGAAGAGAAGTGTTGTGCAACTTGTGCTTGTGTGCGTGTGTTGTTTGATTAGGTTAGGGTTTCTTTTACTATATATGTATAAATATAATTAAATGCATATATATTAGAGTAACCGGTCCGGGTCGGTCCAGACCGGATATTTATTAAGGGAGACTGAGGACCGGACCGGTTAGACCGGTCTGGAAAAAAAAAACCAGGACCGGACCGATTAAAAAAAAACCGGAAAAATTATGCCGGTCCGGTTCGGTCCGGTTTGGTCCGTCGGTCCATTCGGTTTTCTGAACACCCCTACTTGGAACTTACTTAATCTTTTAACTCAGTGTTAAATAACTTTGTAAGGTTTTTCAATTGGTATCAAAGCTGAGTATTTTTCAAATCTTTTTTATCCCGTACTCTTGAAACTATTTCAAAAAATTCATATGGACGAGAAATTTGAGCGTTTTAGAAATTTATCTAGGGCTCCCCTCTTCGATGGAAACAATTTCCCTTACTGGAAAGTAAGGATGATTGGCTTAATCCAAGGAACATTGGGAGATGATGTATGGGATGCCATTGAAAATGGATATACACGTCCTACTAAGTTTGTTGCAGAAGGTAGTACTGTAAGGATTAAAAAACTCCTCAATGAGTTTAATAAGGAAGAAAAATTGGCCTCCATACGCAACAATAAAGGGGAAAATGCCATATTTATGTTTTTTAATGAACATGAATTTAAAAGGTTATCCATATATCAACATCTAAGGAAGCCTAGGACACGTTAGTCATTGCACATAAAGGTGATGACAGTGTTAAGGCAGCCAAAACCTAGATGTTAATACAATAGTATAATACTCTCCTTATGGCTGAAATTGAGACTTTTGATGAATTTTACATTAGACTGACTGATGTTATTACTAAATTAAATTCCAATGGAATTATGTATGAAAGGGAATAAATAGTCTCTAAAATTCTTGGTTCCCTTCCCCCTAAGTTTGATAAAAATGTTATGCAATTGAGGAGATAGATGACCCCCCTGAACTCCTTAGTAGCAAACTTAGGACTGTTGAAATAGAACTTAGGATTTAATAATCATGTTTCCAATAATCATAAGAGACAGATTAGTCCCACTGTAGTCTTCCAATCTAAAATGACATCACCTCAATTAGTCCTACCTAATATTGACTTTGACTCTGAAGAGGATTGTGATTTAGAGAGTTTGGATAACCATATTGACTTAATATCCAAATAATTTAAGAAAATTTTGAATTTTAGAAATAATGTTGCTTCTAGACAAGGTAAGCCTCGATATCAAAACTCTTTTAATACCAGATCTCATTAGAGAAATCAAGATAAACACAACATTAATGACAATAATAGACCAAGGACTGATATGAAGAATGTTAAATGCCATTGTTGTGGGAAATTAGGTCATTTGCCAATAAGTGTAGAGTTAGACTTAACAATAACAATGCTAAGGCCAATATATGTCAGACTTGGGATGACTCAAGTGATTCTAAAGATGATGAGCCTGAGTCATCCAATTCCTTTCATCCTTGTATAACCTTCTTTGCTAAAATTGTTTATAGGATGATAGTCTGATAATAATGTAGATTATAATGTTGTTATGCCTAGATCTATTATATCTGATAATGTTGTACCAACTACTGGTTTATCTGCTCTTTGTTTAGAAAATAATGTTGTCGATGTTGCTAGTAATAATTCTTCGACTTTGTGTGTGAGTCAAAGTGATTGCTTTAATGACGAATTGAATGGGTATGTGAGTGCGACAAATGAAATGCTAGGGGACAACTCACACATTGCACTAGATTAGTCCCAAAATAATGATTTATCTGACATTCACACACTTTACACTAAGACCCTTAGGAAGAGAAATTGAATAGAAAGGACTGTCAAGGAGTTAACTGATAAAACAGAAGGATTAAGCCTAATGGTAAATCATAATGCCGAGGACTATACTAACCAGTGTTTGACCTATGAAACAAAAACTAAAGTTTTTGTTGAAAAAATTAAGCAACTTTCTGAATCAAATGAAGTTTTGGAAAAGAAATAAAAGGCAACTTTGTTAGAATTGGAAAAATCTAAATAAAAGGTTTCAACTGTCTTCAAAAAAAATTCTAAGGTTAAAAATAATTCTAATTGTTTTGAAGATTGTGTTACCTCTAGTAAAACCAATTCTGAAAACAAAACGGGCATAGGCTTTGATAAAAAAAACTAAGGCACAAACCAAACCTTTGCAAAATGTAATATTTGTGTCTTCTGGAAAAAGAACTATTGATTTATTCAAGATTTTCAAGCCTTAAAGAATGATTTTGATAATAAACAAAAAGGGCCAGACATTTCGATGAAAAATTATCAAAAGCCAACTGCTGAATCTAAGACTAAATACATTTGCCCCCTATTAGGTAATTTGAACCTAAATGGAAAACTATTGCAGTTAGACTTAAGGTCAATGTCCAGCAAATGGATAAACCTCTTTTTGAAGATTTTGAAAATTCGAAACAACGGTCTAGCCACCAATATTATTCATACTATGATGTTTATGGACACTGTCTCGATAAATGTTTTCAAAAATGATTGTATAAGCTTGTCTGTAATTCACAAATTTACAAAAACTTTATATATTCTAGACAGATCATAAATAATTATGTACTTCCTAAACACCCCCAATAAAAACTCTAATTATAGGAATAGGAAGAAAAGATCTCACGCTAAGAACAAATCTAAGAGAAAGAGTTCTAGATCTACTTCTAAACCAAAAGCTCACAAACCTTTCAAAACTAGAGCTATATGGGTTAGAAAGGATGATCTAATACCCCAGTTGAAGTGTAACATTGTTATAAGTGCTTTCAATGCTTAACACACTGTTTCTGGTTGGTACTTAGACTCTATATGTTCCAAATATATGACCGAAGAAGATACTAAATTATTTGACAAAACTGACTTCTTAGGAGGAAATGTTTCTTGGGGGGATGGAGTCTCAGCTCAGATCATAGGCAAAGGAACATTCCAAGAAAAAGGACTCCCTATTCTCAATAATGTCCTATTAGTGAAAGGTAAATTCAAAAAAATGAACTGTAAAATTGTAAATGAGAATGGTGATTACATCCTTACTAGTCACAGGACCCCAGATAAATGTTACACTGTAAATTTGGGTAATGAGACTTGTATATTAGCCATACTTGTTGACAATGAAATATGGCATAATCGTTTGCGTCACATAAATTATGACAATCTTAGCAAAGTAATCTCTCAGGATATAGTTAGAGGTTTGCCAAAAATAAAACCAATTTCCAATGTTATTTGTGGGACGTGTCAAGAAGGAAAAATAGGTAAATCTGCTCACAAGAAAGTTAAAGGCACTTTAATAACAAAACCTCTAAAGCTTATCCACGTGGATCTTATGGGTTATTCAAGAACTTTGAGCCCTTGTGGTAACAGTTACATTTTGGTTATGGTGGACGATTTTAGTAGATTCACTTGGGTAGAGTTTTTAAAACAAAAATTTGATACATTTCGAGAATTTTTAAAAAAAATTAAGAATCAAGAATGAAAAAGATACCCAAGTAAATCGTATCCGTAACGATAGAGGAGATGAATTTAAAGACTCAGGCATAACAGAATATTGTAACGGTAATGGTTACCAACACGAGTTCAGTGCACTTAAAACACCTCAACATAATGGTGTTATCGAGCGTGAAATCGCACAATCCAAGAAATGGCCAGGGTAATGATATATGTTAAGAATTTTTTGAAATACCTTTGGGTTAAGGCAGTTCAAACAGCGTGTCATAACATCAATCGAGTTTACCTTCGAAAAAATACCAAACAAACATACTATGAACTTTGGTATGGCAACAAGCCCAACTTAAAATATTTTCAAAACTTTAGGGAGTACTAGCTATGTTTGAAAAGACAGAGAACACCGGTCTAAATTTGAAATCCGCGGTGATAAAACCATACATTGGGGTTATTCCCCTAATAGTAGGTCTTATCACATTTATAATTTGTATACCAAAGTAATAATGGACTCAATAAATGTGATAGCGAATGACACTAATGTCGAGAGCAAAGATCAAGGACTAACTATAATGGATGAGACTGAAAACAATTTTAATTATGACTCCCCAGAGATAGTTTATCATTTACCAACTGACGCCCCAGAAGTGCCTAACTGGGTTTCTAGAGATCATCCCATAGATAATGTTGTTGGTAACCCTGAAGAGCCAATTCGTACAAGATCTCAATTACGTAATGTTTCTCATTTTGCATGCCTTGTTTCTTTAATTAGAACCAAAGAATGTAAATGAAGCACTTAATGACTCATTTTGGATAGGTGCAATGCAAGAAGAGATCGTACAATTTTAAAAGTCATGACGTGCGGTATCTTGTGCTTAGGCCAAAAAATAAAAGGGTCATTGGCACTCGCGGGATTTTAAAAAATAAAACAGATGAATCTGGGATAATAGTTAGAAATAAAGCTAGATTAGTTGCCCAGGGTTATTTGACGCGACTTTAAAAGTTTTATAGTGCGTGCTTCTATCGACTCAAGTATAAGCCGGTAGCGTAAGTAATAATCCGGTAAATCGCGTATCGAACTCAGGGACTAAGATGTGAAACATAAGGACTACTAACAAAGGTGACTAATCCGAACAATCGACTCACAAAAAGAGAAGGAAAATATGATGATTTTATAGAATCTTCTACTGAACTAGGGGTGTAAGCGGTACGGTTTGGTCGGTAAATAGTAGATACCAATACCAAAATCAAACTCTAGATGGTAAAACCAAACCGTACCAGTTTACCACCCGGTACACCAAAATCAATACCAAAACCAAACCGGCTGGTATTTCGATTTTTTTGGTAATTTCGGTTTTTTCTGGTTTCGGTAAATTCTGATTTTTTCTGATTTTTCTGGTTTCTGGTTTCAATTTTTTCTGGGTTCGGTAAACAACACTAAAAGTCCCAAAAAACCAAAAACAAAACCAACCAACTTTTTTAAATATTAAAACCAAAATCAAAACCAACCTTTTTCTGGTTTTGGTAAATTTGGTACGGTAATTTTGGTAAATTCGGTACAGTACGGTAATTTCGGTACGGTTTTTTCTGGTTTCGATAAATTCGGTACGATGTGGTAATTTCGGTACGGTTTTTTCTGGTTTCGATAAATTCGGTACGATGTGGTAATTTCGGTACGGTTTTTTCTGGTTTCAGTAAATTCGGTACAGTAATTTCGGTAAATCGGTTTTTTAAATATTAAAAGCAAAACCAACCAACTTTTTTGCGGTAATTTCGATTTCGGTAAGACTGGTTTCTGGTATTTTAATATATGAAACCAAAACCATTTTTTTTCTGACCAAAGAGGTACGGTACGGTAAAAACCCATACCGCTTCCACCCCTATACTGAACTAATGCAACTTAATCAATAAATGCGAATTAACTAAAATATGCAAAGACTGGAAACTTTTGATTTTAAACTATGCGAGAAAAGTGGGATCGGAATACACAGCCCCGAACCGCAGGCCATTATGGCGGATATAAAAATTTCAAGAATCAAATATATAATTGAGAGAATACCTTAAATTAATCTAAGCACTATATATATGAGGACTTTACACCGCGCAATAAATAGTCAAAAATAAATCTAAAGTAAATAACAAAATTGTTGACACACGTATCGCACCCTTAAACACTCCGGTTACCTACGAAAAATGAAGTTAAAAGGCTTCCAATACTCGTACCGACAAAGTATCAAGACTATAATTATTTATTTAATTCAATCATGTTTTATATCTATCCATAATATCTAGGTTGGGTTCATGTATCCCAACCCTCTAAAAACCTAGCCGGATATGATTGTATTAATTGCGCAATAATTCATTAACAAGCATGTAACATAATGAAACAATAATGAAAGTGTTGAAAATAAAAATTATAAAGATTGAAGAACATCAACATGCAAGAAGAAGAAAAACTTGAAGAAGAACCAAAAAAGCAATTGAATTGAAGGTGAAAAACTTGTAAATTATGCACCTAATGGCAAAATATTTAGGTTATAAGTCGTTTATAAGAGTACCCAAAACATAAAACTCTTTTAGCTAAAAGATAAGGACAAAATAAAAAATCCCGCTTTTGAAAATTTGTAAAGGTTTTAAAGAGTTACGAATCTTTGTCACGATTCTGGAGCATGACTAAAAGTGGAATGGTTCTCCTTTGACCGAATCGGTCCTCCTTTCTGCCTCATTGACTTCTCATCTTCGAATGCGCATAACTTCTTCACCGTAACTCGGATTGAGGTGACATTTTTTCTAGTTTTCTTGTGACTTCAAGGTCTTCAACTTTCCAGTTGGCCCCACCTCCGGACTAAGGCTGAAAAATTATGAAAATTCCCTTTAACTTACCTTTTCTTGGTTGCTTTCACTATTTTGAGTTATCTCTAGCACTATCTTGCATGAAATACCTGTAAAACACATAAGAGATTCACAAAATAGGAAATACTTACCAAAAAGGGTTAGTAGCATGAATATGAGACAAATTGAAGTTAATTGCAATACATAGGATCATAAAAATACCGAAATTAAGGGGATAAATGTGAAGAATTTATGCCTAATCAAAACCCCCTCACTTAGAGCTTAGCGCCCCCGAGCAATGTAAAAGAATGAGAGTAAGAGTTAAAGACCCTTCAAAAACTTTATTGGGATAAAATACCTCTTTCGCGGGTAAGCGATTGCATTTAGCGTATGCAACAAGCCGTTAAACCCCAAGGTTTCCCTAGTCTAACGAGTGGTGTCTCGTGAGGGATTACAATGAATATACCCACAAAATTCGTTTTTTGACTCAAAGAAAAATCAAAATACTTAAAAATTGCACAATTTAAATTCCCCAAAAATGGGCAACATAAATTTATATTCAAGAGTCTCAATTCGTTGTGTGTGTGTGTGTGTGTGTGTGTGTGTGTGTGCGAAGCCAAAAATTTAACCGCTAACTTCCACCGATTGATCATTACGTTACTTTTCCGAAAATTCCTTTTGATTCAATTTCTCACGGATGCACTCACAAACGAATTTCTCATAATGTGGATAGTTCTCTCGATGTACGTGATTTATAAGAGTAAATATAATTGACACACCCCAACCCAGTTACTTATAATTAACTTTGAAAGTCAAAGTGAGTCAAACCATAATTAATCTAACCAAACCATAATCACGAGTTTTGATTTCAGAGTCATCATTGTAAATTCATATAACTGAAAACCTTTTTACAACATCAGAGTAATCATTCCCATAAAAACTTTCTTGAAGGATAAGTTAACTTAATTACATCATTTACATTTACACAAAATCATAGTTTCTCCCATTCCTGGCTAACCCAACCCGACCTCCTAGATTTGGCAGTGACATCGCGTTACCTGAAAAATGTGAACATAGGAACCATGAGCAAAAATAGCCCAGTGAATGCATCACTACTAAACTACTGCATGAATTTAAATGCAATAAATCATGTCCATATACTTATGTATTAACTTATCTGGCTCATTCATAATGAATGACCAACTTTTCTGAATCATGATTCACATATCCTGTCTAAATAGACAATTCTCCCCCATTCCTGGTCGAGGAGTAACCCCTTGTCATTAATAGACAAATCTCCCCCATTCCTGGTCGAGGATTAACCCCTCATTTCGGTAAACCGAAATGAACAATTTCATATTCATTTTATTATGATCATACCAACAACACGATACAAATATCTCTTTCCAGTGAGTACACTCACCTTGGTTGACAACTACGTATTCATGTTTCCTTCTGGTGGAGCTGAACTGGGTTGATTAGGCCTTACACCTGTCAATCCAACTAAATCAGTACTGAACCTCAATCATAAATATTATCCAAACATAATTATGTAACTTTCCATGGCTATACATCAACAATATAATTCCAATTAAGTCACATTCCATAAAACATAGGTAAAGGCAAACAATGATGTACATATTGATAAAGTTACGCACATTCAACCGTAGGAAATACCTTATGAGGAATTTATAATCAAAGTCAAGTAAACATGAAATTATACTCCTCAATGTATATACACATGAAACATGTACTCAAAGTACCCTTTGTAAGGACGAAATACAAACATTCATTCAAGGGGTACCCAGTATGGCCTGAAATTATGGTCTTACATACTTAACCATCCTATATTCCTAAATTTTACAAATACAGGGGTCCAACCTTATCAATATGAAAACATATATGAATATACTTTCCGGTACAAGTGACGGTGTACTTTTTTCAAGCTTCCTAGAGCAACTTATGACCATTTCTCTACAACACAAGAAATCTGCCCTACAAGCTCCTCTATTGTTCCTTCAACTTCCAAGAATTTTCATAATTTTTCTACATCATAACTTTCCATGATTTTCAACCCATTTTTAGTAAACATACTTAATAGTGCATAATTAAAGTTTCATAATTGTTTGACTTCATTTTCTATCTCAAAAGCTTGACTAAACTCAGGGCATACCGAAATGAAGTATAAAAACAGAAACCATGTACCAACTTGAAATCATCATTACCGCCTAACCACAAGGAGATAAATTCTAATTTTCAGATATGATATGAATATATGATTCTACTTTCATATCCAATTGGAATTTCTCAATTAAAGTAAGCACACAAAGAGATATGCAAGTTTGAATACAAGGGGTTTCAATACAAAGTAATTTTTAAGGGTTTATGCATTCAACTTAACTTAAACTTGCATATATTCATACATATGCACCCACGCATGAAAGGTCAATAAAAAAATTAAGGATTTATATCATATAAATCATAAATATATGAAAAATAACAATATTTACAATTAGGATTACCTTCGGGACGTTTACGTAATTTCTACGGATTTTTCTACACTTTTTCTCCTCACTTTTCTTCCTAAACTTCTACCTTCTCTTTCCTTAAGCTTAAAACCCTCTTCAAACTGAACCTAGGGTTTGTTTTGCTGAATAAATATGTTAGAGGGAGAGTTTTAAGTCGGCCAAGTCTGCCTCCCAATCCAACCAATCAAATTAAACCATTTGGTTTAATAAAAGACAAAATACCACTTAAAGGGAATGGACAACTTTGCCCTTTGTTCGTAAATTCGGTATAACTCTTTACTCGGGCATCCATTTGATGATCCGTTTGTTGTGTTACAACCCTAACTCACATGTATACAACTATCTAGTTTTCACCTCAAGTCATTTATAATGTTATAAAGGTCAAAACTAGTCTCTAACAGGAACCTTTCTACCGAAAACAACAAAATTTGTGTTTGTAAATAATTCGACCTTTCATGATTTATGATAGTAGGATTATAATAAACATAATCACTTAACATTAGATATACTAATATCACATTATTCATATCACATAAGATAAGCATGATTTAAATATAATTCATCATAATTATATTCGGGTTGTCACAACTTCCCCCCCGGAAAATTTCGTCCCCAAAATTTAATATAAATGTCACTTATCAAACAAATGGGGATACTGTTTCCTCATGCTATCCTCTGTTTCCCAAGTTGCTTCTTTAACTCCATGGCTCATCCAAATAACTTTAACTAAGGGAATAACTTTATTTCTCAATACTTGCTCCTTACGATCAATAATTTCCATTGGTTCCTCGATGTACGATAAGTCTTCCTTCAGTTCAATTGGTTGAGTTTTCAACTGATGAGATGGATCTGCCAAATACTTACGAAGCATCGATACGTGAAACACATCATGTAATCGAGATAAATCTGGAGGTAAAGCTAATCTATAAGCCAGGGGCCCAATTCTTTCCAACACTTCAAATGGTCCAATGTATCTTGGATTTAGTTTCCCCTTTTTCCCAAATCTCATAACACCTTTCCATGGTGAAATACGCAGGAATACAAAATCTCCCTTCTGAAATTCCAATGGATGCTTCCTCTTATCTGCATAAAATTTCTGCCTGCTTTGCGCTATCTTTATCCGTTTCTGAATCATTTTGATCTTTTCAGTTGTCATATCTATCAATTCAGGACCCAAAATTTTCCTTTCACCCACTTCATCCCAACACAAAGGTGTTCTACATCTCCTCCCATATAAAGCTTCATAAGGAGCCATACCAATAGTCGACTGATAACTATTATTATACGAGAATTCCATCAATGGCAAATGATCATCCCAACTACCTTTGAAGTCAAATACACAAGCTCGTAACATGTCTTCTAATATTTGAATCGTCCTTTCTGATTGCCCATCAGTTTGTGGATGAAACGCAGTGCTGAACTTCAAACTTGTGCCCATGGCATTCTGGAGACGAGGCCAAAACTTAGAAGTGAACGTTGGATCTCTATCTGATACAATTGACACCGTTTCCCCATGTAAACGGATAATCTCATCAACGTACATACGTGCATACTTGTCAACAGTGTAGGTGGTCTTAACTGAGAGAAAATGAGCTGACTTCGTCAATCGGTCTACAATCACCCAAATAGAATCATGCCCCTTTGGTGACCGGGGTAATCCCGTAACAAAGTCCATCGTTATATGCTCCCAGTTCCATTCCGGAATAGGAAAAGACTGCAATAATCCTACCGGCTTCTGATGCTCTGCTTTCACTTGCTGGCATACTAAACATTTAGCTACGAACTCTGCAATCTCACGTTTCATATTGTTCCACCAGTAATATTCTTTCAAATCTCTGTACATTTTGGTACCTCCCGGATGCATAGAGTAAATAGAACTAAGTGCCTCTTCTAATATATCTTTCTTTAAGGGTGGATCATTCGGTACACAAATCCTATTTTTATAACACAATGATTCATCATTTTTAATCTCAAAGTCACTCTCTCTACCATCACGAACTTCTTGTTTCTTCTTCTCAAGGAATGGATCACTGATCTGCAAATTTCGTATGCGTTCTGCCAATAAAGGTTTCACTGTGACATGTGCTAATAATCCTCCACTTTTTGAAAACTTCAATTCAATCCCCATCGATGCCAAGTCAAGAATATTTCCAACACGGGCACACTGTATGCAACCAAGCATCCCTGATGATTTTCGACTCAAAGCATCTGCTACTACATTGGCCTTCCCAGGATGATGATGAATAGTACAGTCATAGTCTTTAATCAGCTCTATCCAACGCCTCTGTCTCAAATTCAGTTCTTTCTGTGTAAACAAGTATTTCAAACTTTGATGATCCGTAAATATCTCACAAGTTTCTCCATACAAGTAATGTCTCCACAACTTTAAAGCAAAAACAATGGCCGCTAGCTCCAAGTCATGTGTAGGGTAATTTCGTTCATGCGTCTTTAATTGTCTGGAAGCATATGCTATTACCTTCCCATTCTGCATAAGAACACGTCCTAAACCCTGAAATGAAGCATCTGTATAGATCACAAAAGACTCATTCCCACATGGAATAGTAAGTATAGGGGCTGAAACCAACCGATTCTTTAATTCTTTAAAACTCCTCTCACATTCTTCATCCCATACAAACTTCACTTCTTTACGAGTCAATTTTTTCAGTGGTAATGCTATTGCTGAAAATCCCTAAATGAATCTGCGATAGTAACCTGCCAATCCTAGGAAACTCCTAATTTCTGTCACATTCTTAGGACTTTCCCATTCAACAATTGCTTCCACTTTCTTTGGATCAACATAAATCCCATTTCTCGAGACCACGTGCCTTAAAAACACAATTTCATTCAACCAAAACTCACACTTGCTGAATTTAGCAAACAATTTCTTCTCTCTCAAAATCTGCAATACAAGTCTTAAATGCTTCTCATGTTCCTCCATGCTACGCGAGTAAACCAACACATCGTCTATGAATACAATCACAAATGAATCAATGAAAGGGTGGAATACCCAATTCATCAAATCCATAAAAACTGCTGGAGCATTGGTTAATCCAAAAGGCATCACCAAAAACTCATAGTGCCCGTATCGAGTCCGAAAAGCTGTTTTGGAAATATCGCTATCCTTCACTTTCAGTTGGTGGTAACCCGATCTCAAATCAATCTTTGAAAATACTGTGTCCCCCTGTAATTGGTCAAACAAGTCATCGATACGAGGTAAAGGGTACTTATTCCTAATGGTCACCTTATTCAACTGCCGATAATCAATACAAAATCGCATTGTCCCATCTTTCTTTTTCACGAATAAAACTGGGGCTCCCCATGGTGAAACACTAGGCCGAATGAAACCTCTGCTTATCAGATCTTGTAATTGCACTTTCAATTCCTTCAACTCTGTTGGTTCCATTCTATAAGGAGCAAGGGAAATCGGACCAGTACCTGGAATTAATTCAATATAAAACTCTACTTCCCTATCGGGTGGCAATCCTGGAAATTCTTCTGGGAAGACATCAGAAAATTCTCTAACCACTGGTATATCTTCAACTTTAAGTGTTTCCTTACTAACATCAACAACATAAGCTAAATACCCTGTACAACCTTTACTCAATAACTTTCTACTCTTAATGGCTGAGATAAGACAATTAGGGACAACATTCCTTTCTCCCGTAAACTGAAACTCAGGTTCACCTGGCAGATGAAATGTAACTTCCTTTCGAAAACAATCAATGGAAGCATGATACGATGATAACCAATCCATCCCCAGTATAATATCAAAATCTCGAATGGCCAACGGTATCAAGTCAACATAGAAATCTCTCTCACCCATTCGTAAGACACAATCTTTATAAACGTGCTCAACTAGAATTACACTTTCCATTGGGGTAGAAATATATAAGGCACAATTGAGGAATGAACATGGTCTACCCAAATATGAAACAATATCTAATGCCACAAATGAATGCGTAGATCCAGGATCAATGAGTGCATATAAATCTTTGTTCGCAATAGAGAGTTTACCTGTAACCACTTCAGGTGTAGCATGGGCATCTTGTAGCGTCATCGCAAACACTCTTCCTCCTGCCCTCGATCCAGTTGCTTGTTCTGTACCTCTCCCCCTGGTGGCACTCCCTGGAGAAGATCCTTTATGAGGCCCCACACTACTGACTGAAACTGTTCTCGCTAACATAGGACAATTCTTTCTCAAATGACCCTTCTGGTGGCAGTTAAAACATTCTATATTCAGTAACTTTGGGCAATTTCTCTTTATATGACCTGATGCCCCACAAAAGAAACAAACATTCGGATCTCCTTATGCTGAAACTCCTGAACCGCTTCCACCACTAGCTTCACCCCTTTGCAGACTACTTCCACCTCTACCCTGTTGGAATTTCTGCCCTCTAAACCTCGAATATTCTGTACGACTACTCTTTTGATAATTTGGATCAAATCTGCTTCTCTTTACACCTCGCTCTCGATTCCCTCTAGCTTCATTCACGTCCCTTTCTACTAGCATGGCTTTGTTCACCAAGGAGGAATAGTTAGAAGTCTCTAAAGCCGACAATCTATATTTAATGACTAACTCAAGCCCATCGAGAAATCGGCTGCACATATCTTCCTCATTCCGTATAAACCTCGAAGCAAACCGAGATAAAGCTGTAAGTTTAGCTTTGTATTCTCTAACTGTCATACTCCCTTGATTCAACAGGAAATATTCCTTTTCCTTTTGTTTTTGATACATTGGGGGGAAATACTTATCATACAAAGCTTTGACAAAAGCATCCCATGAGATCAGATTATCACCTCCTGGAGTAATCAACAAATGTTTTGTGGCATCCCACCAGTACTTAGCTTCTCCTTTCAGCATATACGTCACCAAGGTCACTCGTTGATTTTCAGGCATTCTCATTACCCCAAAAATAAGTTCAATCTCTTTAACCCACACTTCTGCCTCTGATGGATCAACTGCTCCTTCAAGTGAGGGTGGGTCCATCTTAATAAATTTCTCATGTGAAGTACTTCTTTCTTCCCGGTGTATCACCTCCTCAGCCCTAGCCAATGCTTGTGCCTCCAGTTGCCTGGTCTGTTGTTCTTCCATCTGTGCCATAAATCTAGCTTGCTGCACTGTCATTAGAGTCATAGCACGTGCCATTTTTTGCATGTCTGTCAATTATTCTGGGTCAGGTTCTACATTTCCATGAACAGGTTACTCAACCTCTGCCTCTGCTGCCATATTTGAAGCCTCATCTTCTATTTCCTCATTCACATTCACTCCTTCCATTCTTTTATATCTTAAATGGATCAAAGATATAACAACATGCAGATATACATATCTTTCCTAACATGATCGTTAGTATCAAATAAAATATATTTCTGACATTCACTGCCAAATCTAGACTCTCCTCACTCCAGAACCTCTAAAATCTTGGCTCTGATACCAAAAGCTGACACACCCCAACCCAGTTACTTATAATTAAGTTTGAAAGTCAAAGTGAGTCAAACCATAATTAATCTAACCAAACCATAATCACGAGTTTTGATTTCAGAGTCATCATTGTAAATTCATATAACTGAAAACCTTTTTACAACATCAGAGTAATCATTCCCATAAAAACTTTCTTGAAGGATAAGTTAACTTAATTACATCATTTACATTTACACAAAATCATAGTTTCTCCAATTCCTGGCTAACCCAACCCGACCTCTTAGATTTGGCAGTGACATCGCGTTACCTGAAAAATGTGAACATAGGAACCATGAGCAAAAATAGCCCAGTGAATGCATCACTACTAAACTACTGCATGAATTTAAATGCAATAAATCATGTCCATATACTTATGTATTAACTTATCTGGCTCATTCATAATGAATGACCAACTTTTCCGAATCATGATTCACATATCCTCTCTAAATAGACAATTCTCCCACATTCCTGGTCGAGGAGTAACCCCTTGTCATTAATAGACAAATCTCCCCCATTCTTGGTCGAGGAGTAACCCCTCATTTCGGTAAACCGAAATGAACAATTTCATATTCATTTTATTATGATCATACCAACAACACGATACAAATATCTCTTTCCAGTGAGTACACTCACATTGGTGACAACTACGTATTCATGTTTCCTTCTGGTGGAGCTGAACTGGGTTGATTAGGCCTTACACCTGTCAATCCAACTAAATCAGTACCGAACCTCAATCATAAATATTATCCAAACATAATTATGTAACTTTCCATGGCTATACATCAACAATATAATTCCAATTAAGTCACATTCCATAAAACATAGGTAAAGGCAAACAATGATGTACATATTGATAAAGTTACGCACATTCAACCGTAGGAAATACCTTATGAGGAATTTATAACCAAAGTCAAGTAAACATGAAATTATACTCCTCAATGTATATACACATGAAACATGTACTTAAAGTACCCTTTGTAAGGACGAAATACAAACATTCATTCAAGGGGTACCCAGTATGGCCTGAAATTATTGTCTTACATACTTAACCATCCTATATTCCTAAATTTTACAAATACAGGGGTCCAAACTTATCAATATGAAAACATATATGAATATACTTTCCGGTACAAGTGACGGTGTAATTTTTTCAAGCTTCCTAGAGCAACTTATGACCATTTCTCTACAACACAAGAAATCTGCCCTACAAGCTCCTCTATTGTTCCTTCAACTTCCAAGAATTTTCATAATTTTTCTACAGAATAACTTTCCATGATTTTCAACCCATTTTTAGTAAACATACTTAATAGTGCAGAATTAAAGTTTCATAATTGTTTGACTTCATTTGCTATCTCAAAATCTTGACTAAACTCAGGGCATACCGAAATGAAGTATAAAAACAGAAACCATGTACCAACTTGAAATCATCATTACCGCCTAACCACAAGGAGATAAATTCTAATTTTCAGATATGATATGAGTATATGATTCTACTTTCATATACAATTGGAATTTCTCAATTACAGTAAGCACACAAAGAGATATACAAGTTTGAATACAAGGGGTTTCAATACAAAGCAATTTTTAAGGGTTTATGCATTCAACTTAACTTAAACTTGCATATATTCATACATATGCACCCAAGCATGAAAGGTCAATAAAAAAATTAAGGATTTATATCATATAAATCATAAATATATGAAAAATAACAATATTTGCAATTAGGATTACCTTCGGGACGTTTACGTAATTTCTACGGATTTTTCTACACTTTTTCTCCTCACTTTTCTTCCTAAACTTCTACCTTCTCTTTCCTTAAGCTTAAAACCCTCTTCAAACTGAACCTAGGGTTTGTTTTGCTGAATAAATATGTTAGAGGGAGAGTTTTAAGTCGGCCAAGTCTGCCTCCCAATCCAACCAATCAAATTAAACCATTTGGTTTAATAAAAGACAAAATACCACTTAAAGGGAATGGACAACTTTACCCTTTGTTCGTAAATTCGGTATAACTCTTTACTCGGGCATCCATTTGATGATCCGTTTGTTGTGTTACAACCCTAACTCACATGTATACAACTATCTAGTTTTCACCTCAAGTCATTTATAACGTTATGAAGGTCAAAACTAGTCTCTAACAGGAACCTTTCTACCGATAACAACAAAATTTGTGTTTGTAAATAATTCGACCTTTCATGATTTATGAAAGTAGGATTATAATAAACATAATCACTTAACATTAGATATACTAATATCACATTATTCATATCACATAAGATAAGCATGATTTAAATATAATTCATCATAATTATATTCGGGTTGTCACAATAATGGACACAAGTTCATGCACACGAATTTGAAAGATAAAATTTTTATGGTAAAAATATCTCATCATCGGAAACCGGTCATTGGAAAACGGGATACATCGTCTCTTATTCACACCAATTAATCTTTAATCTTATCTTTTCATGTCTTAGCTCTCCACGTTGTAGTTAATTTCGCAATTTGGGCTCAGTTAGGACTTTGTCGGGTCATAAGGTGTATCGGGTGAAATCGGGAATGGTTGAAATATTCGAAATTGAAAATTCTTCTTATGATGTCCGTTGGTGCCTTTTCGGGCTCTTTCCCATTTTTTTCTTCTTTTTTCAATTCTTTCTACTTTTCACATTTTCCTTTTCTTGCTATTTTTGTTGTGCATTTTTCATTTTTTTTCTTGTCCCTTTTTATTGCATCATTTGGACTTTATTTCTGAATTTTTAATTTTCACAATTCCGGGCTTCATGGTTTTTCGGTTTACCAACGAAAAAGGAAAAAAAATATTTGGCTCAATTGGGCTAGCAAAAGGATAATTTTTCACAACTTTTTTTTTTGCTAGTATTTTTGGGTAAACAAATGATGGCCTAACTTCATTTATCCGAATTAATCATTATTCTACCATATGCGTCTCATGATTAATTTAGTTTAGAGATATTTTAGCGCGTGTTCAAGACAACATCCCACACGTTCCCCGTAACCGGTCAAAACAAATGAATGGAGATCATCAACGACTTATTAAAACGATGAATCGAACTTTGAGTTAATTACAACTCGGGTTGATTTTAAAAACTCACAAAAAGCGATAGGCACGAAATTTCACCGGGTTTATTAATCTCCACACTTAACCGTTAAGTCGTCAATTTTTTCTCAATTTCCATCTTTGATCAATTCCAGATTTGTGCATTTAAATTTTTTACAATTTGATACTTCAAACCAAATTTTAGTGACATTTTTGAAAATTTAAATTCCAGTTTTTATTTATTTTGAAGAAAAATATTTTTGGCTTTTTTCAAATTTTCAGCTTTTTTTGGGAAATTTTTCAAATTTTCTAATTTTTTGGGGCATTTTAAAAATTTGTGAAGTTTTTTTTAAAAGACGCACTTGTCACCCCCCTAATTTAGACTTTTGCATTGTCCTCAATCAAAAGGACTCAAATCTAAATAATAAAAGCCGAGTGCAAAATAAAACGAACAAATATTAAAATGCAATATGACACTATATAACTCCAACACACGGCTAAAAAATACAACAAAAATCACTCCATACGCGTTGGGGGTGCGATGAGTTCTCTCTCTCCACTAAAAACTCATTCGACCCCCTATACGGGGTCCTCCAAATCATAAATCAAAAGTCTGAACAAATGGAAGTCAACCCAATAGAATATGCATACATATGGAGGCACAAAATGAACGCAGTGAATGAAACCGACATGCACCACCACATCACAACATAAATGGTCACATTGAAGATTCTATCATGCTGAAATTTTGACTGACACGTTAAGCCTGGATTTCTCTTTAACTCGATAATGGATAAATCGGGATTCAAATAGAACAATACTCTAGGTATGTCCTCGATCTCATCCAATAACTCCAATGGCACGAGAAAATGCGGTGGAAACACTACACCAAAAATAGCATTTTGGCACACCCTGATATTAAAAATCTGGCACACTTTAAAACAGTGCCAAATTCTGGCACGGTTTAATGACAATCTGGCACCGTTTAAAACCGTGCCAAATTTTGGCACCGTTTAAAAGTGTGCCAAAATTAAGTACACCTAATTAAAATATAAATAACCTAAAAAAATCCTCTCCCTCCAATATTTTTATCTTCCGCACTCTCATTTTCACACAAGAAAAAAAAGTGTCGTTGACTCTCTCCCTCTCTCGTCTAGCCTGGATAAAAAAAAAACTAATTTTCCACCGCCGTCCAAGTCCACCCCTCTCAACCGCTGTCCACCGCTCTCGACCGCCACTGATCCGCTCTCATCTCGTATAATTTTTAATTTTTTAAACCTAATTTTTTTTTTCCTTATTTGTGTATTTTCGTCCTCAACAAAAGGGGTTTTGTTAGTTGAGACTTAGTGCTGTTGCCTGTAAGAATTTGTGCCGATGGTGTCATGGAGTCCTGCTTTTTACCATATTTTCTAGGGACATTTGATTCTATCCAGAAAAAAAAAAGTGTTTTCTTTAACAACTTCGATTATGATATTTCTCTTGGATTTCATATAAGAGTTTCTGAATCTTTATTCAAATGTAGACAACTTAGAACTTTCAAATATTTAAAATCTAATCTCATTATTTTTCCTGAGAAATCTGAAATAAAAAACCAGTAATCTTATCTCTATCGTATTACAGGTGCGTGCGTGTGAAACAGGTGTGTGTGAGTATGGGTGAAAACATGTGTGGGTGATATTGTGTGTGTGTGTATATATATATATATATATATATATATAAGGTTTTATATGTTTGTGTATATAACAGGAGGTGTTATACATATATATACAAAATGGGTATTAACATGGAAGAAGATGAAGTTGAAAAAAAATAGTAAATATCATTTACGACGTGGTATCTTCAGCGTGTTAACGCAACTAAACAAGTGGTACGATACGTGGTCCGGGTACTTGAAAATAATATTCATATATCAAATAACACATAAGGGTGGTACAGGTGTAATTTCGGGATCGTCGGAATGGGTTTCGGGACATCCGAAGTTTTGTCGACGCTAGTCGTAACGAAATGACAACTTTGTCGAGCCATCTTTCGACTAATTTTTGGCACACCTCGGTTAGTCAAAAATAATATCCGAGATAACTAACTTGTTTTCCATACATTGGAGAACACATACGGGTGGTAGGTACATGTGCATGTTTACCGAGGTGCAGGTTTGAAGTATCGAAAGTTTGATAAAAATAATCAATTTTAGTGAACTTTGCAAACAAGAAACAACATCGAACTGTTGAAAATGGCACAAGCTTAGAGTTGTATTTGTTTAGAAATGCTTTCATTCATAGAAGTCTACATCCATATGTAATATTTATAGTTTAAAGGTAGAGTTTGTTGGAACAATTGTCGATTGATGAACATTTCATAGTTATAATTTCTTATAGTAGTTTTATTGGTATTCAGTTCAGCATTCTTTGAAACTTGAATTTTTTTCATCATGATTACTAATGAAGGTAATATTGTGCAGCACGAAGCAGGTCATTTTTTTGTCTGATACTCATTTGGTGTTCTTCTGAATAGATATAGAATTAGATTTGGGTTTTATAAATGCAGATTCTGAAATTTGAATTCAGAATATATATACTACTTTCATATGAACTTTGGTTTACTTGGTTTGAGTTTAAAGTGCAGTTAAAATTATTCATTTCATATATTATTTGGTACTTTAGGTTGATGTAATTCTTTTTGCAATTCTATCAAATGATGGGTTTAAATAGGAGGCCAAGTGTTTGACAAAATCTCAATCGAACATTGTTCTTATTCCATCAATTCTGTCTTCTTCAAAGTCCAAATTTGTAGCTGCAATGCCAGCTTCTAGCTTTGGTGACATCACCACATCCCGCTTCACCATGACTGATGACTGGATGCCCGGTGAACCCCACCTACCCTACCTTGATGGCTCAGCACCTGGGGAATAATAACAAGTTATATATGCATACGGTACAAATTTTGTTTTTTTACAAAAGTCATGACTATGCCTTCAGGGTATGGGTGGTAGATGTAGTAATACAATTCTGATACGTTTATTGTAATTTACTTTTTTTTGTTCCTATAGTATTGCATGTTTAATAGTAATCAAATATCTGATACATTTATATATGATGGTTTTGTGTGTTTTCAGAGACTTTGGACTTGGCACACTAGGTCTTGGTGAAGTCCAAGAGAACCTTGACAGATACAAGGAGTCCGAGCTCATTCACTATAGATGGGCCATGCTTGCTATTATGAGTTTCTTTTTATTTTCGCTTTTCCTTCCACCAAAGAGGTTATGTATGCCTTACAAGAAATTAACACTACAAAGTTGACTGCTAAATTTATTAATTTGAATTTTGAAGTAAAGTTTTGTTTTAATCTATCGTTTTCAATAGTCGACCTGGTGATTAAACCAAATTTAGGGAGGCACCCTTTACCTAAAAGAAAGGCTCGTGACCTAAGCCAATAGAAATAACTCCATGTTCAGGGGAATGACACATTTGAGATAAATTATTTTCAATTTTATTATAAAAAAATTACAGATCAAATGTGAAGTAATTTCTACATAGAACTAACCATACTCTTTATTTAGATTCCTTTAAAGATTTAATGATCACGCATACATACATACATACATACATACATACATACATAGAGGCCAGTTTTATTTTTGTAACGATAAAACATAATGACAACTGCTTTGTGACGTAGACAATCACATTTGTCACGGGTCATTACTGTTCAAATGGAAGCTCATTAATTAAAACAAACAAATTCTTAGTTGCGTGTGATGGAGAAGTACAATTTTTTCTGACTTGGGGTCTTATATTTAAATAAAACATGCAACCAAGGATCTATCATATTTACTAAAACATGCAGCCAAATATTCTAATTATTTATGTCGCTATTAACGTCTCTAAAAGTTCCCAAGATACCTCACTTTTTCCTTCTTTCTTTGGTCATACATTGGAAATTGGGCAAACTTCGAATCGAGTTACTAATTCATCTTTTGTGTTTTGTTTTCAGGAAGATTGGTGTTAATGGAATTCAAGGCCTATTACATTGAGGTATTTTTTTAATGTTTTTTTTTATTTATGCATGTTTGAACATGGGTGCTTCCATCTCCATATATAGGCGATACATCAGGTGTTATACATAATAGGCATTCATGGGTCAATTTGTTTAGTGCATATGCCGCTATATTGGCTTCTAAAAATGGAATTAATAGTATCTTTCCTTTATTTCCCCTAGAATAGATACACTTGGTTAGATCCTTCGTCGATATAACGGCCTTGTATATATATGTTGTTATATAACACACACACACATATATGTGTGTGTGTGTGTGTGTGTGTGTGTGTGTGTGTGTGTATGTGCTGCTATATGTGTGTGTGTGTGTGCTGCTATATATGTGTGTGTGTGTGTGTATGTGTGTGTGTGTGTGTGTATCTGTTATATATATATATATATAGCAGCACACACACACACTTAAATTGTCTAAAAAAATTTATTAGTTTTAGAAGAATACGAGATTCCAAACAACAAACACACTGATCCTAAATACATAAAGAAAATAATTGAATGACTCCCACTAAGTTGTGTGGTTCAGCAAAATCCCCTTGGTGAAAGGAATTGGATGTGCTCCTGATACCTTACAAAGATGACATGTAACATGACAAAAACTGATGATACCTTATTGTAATCAAAGATAGGTATCAAAATAAACAAATAGTTTCGTAAATATAATGGAAAAAGAAAATACCAGCTTAACTTAATTAATAATTATTGAACATAAGTTGAAACAATCTATATAGAAAGTCATGTGTATATTAGGCTTGAAAACAAGCCGTTGGAGGCTGAAAATTCAAACCAGCCCTAAAACGGCCCCGTAAGAGGCACGAACACCACGCACGGGACCAATGTAACTCATACGAACAAACTGCGTAGTACCGGGTCTCCCGATTTGAGAATATGACGATAATTTCAAAATACGAAGATTAGGCTTGAAAACAAGCCGTTTGAGGGTGACAACCCAAACCAGCCCCCAAACGACCCCGTAAGAGGCACGAACAGATCGCACGGGACCAATGTAACTCGTACGAACTGAACATGTAGTCCTGGGTCTCTTGGTTTGCGAATATGAAGATAATTTCAAAATACGTAGATTAGGCTTGAAAACAAGCCGTTTGAGGGTAAAAACCCAAACTAGCACCCAAACGTCCTCGTAAGAGGCATAAACACCTCGCACGGGAACAATGTAACTTATAGGAACTGGTCACGTAGTCCCGGGTCTCCCAGTTTGAGAATATGACGATAGTTTGCAAAAATCACACTTAGACTAAAAAATAAGCCATTAAAGGGTGAAAACAAAAACCATCACCCAAACGACCCCGTAGGAGGCACGAACACCTCGCACGGGACCAATGTAACTTGTAGGAACTGATCGCGTAGTCCCGAGTCACCCGGTTTGAGAATATGACGATAATTTGCAAAACAGACACTTAGACTTAAAAACAAGTCGTTAAAGGGTGAAAACCCAAACCATCCCCCAAACGACCCCGCAAGAGGCACGAACACCTCGCACGGGACCAATGTAACTTGTAGTAACAGATCGCGTAGTCCTGGGTCACCCGGTTTGAGAATATGACGATAATTTGCAAAAATGACACTTAGACTTAAAAACAAGCCGTTAAAGGGTGAAAACCCAAACCATCCCCTAAACGACCCCATAGGAGGCACGAACACCTCGCACGGGACCAATGTAACTTGTAGGAACTAACCGCGTAGTCCCGGGTCTCCCGGTTTGAGAATATGAAGATAATTTGCAAAAATCACACTTAGTCATAAAAACAAGTTGTTAAAGGGTGAAAACTCAAACCAGCCACCAAACGACCCCGTAGGAGGCATGAACACCTCGCATGGGACCAATGTAACTTGTAGGAACTGGCCGCGTAGTCTCGGGTCTCCCGGTTTGAGAATATGATGATAATTTCTAAAAATCACACTTAGACTTAAAAACAAGCCGTTAAAGGGTGAAAATCCAAACCAACCACCAAACGATTTCGTAGGAGCACGAACACCTCGCATGGGACCAATGTAACTTGTAGGAACTGATCGCGTAGTCCCAGGTCTCCCGGTTTGAGAATATGACAATAATCTGCAAAAATCACACTTAGACTTAAAAACAAGCTGTTAAAGGGTGAAAACCCAAACCATCCCCCTAAACGACCCCGTAGGAGGCACGAACACCTCACACGGGACCAATGTAACTTGTAGGAACTGACCGCATAGTGCCGGTTTGAAAATATGACGATAATTTGTAAAAATTAAACTTAGACTTAAAAACAAGCCGTTAAAGGGTGAAAACCCAAACCAGCTCCCAAACGACCCCGTAGGAGGCACGAACACCTCGTACGGGACCAATGTAACTTGTAGGAACTGACCGCGTAGTCCCGAGTCACCCGGTTTGAGAATATGACGATAATTTGTAAAAATGACACATAGACTTAAGAACAAGTCGTTAAAAGGTGAAAGCCCAAACCATCCCCCAAACGATCCCGTAGGAGGCACGAACACCTCGCACGGGACCAATGTAACTTGTAGTAACTGACCGCGTAGTCCCGGGTCTCCTGATTTGAGAGTATGACGACAATTTGCAAAAATCACACTTAGACTTAAAAATAAGCTTTTAAAGGGTGAAACCCCAAACCAGCCACCAAACGACCCCGTAGGAGGCACGAACACCTTGCACGGGACCAATGTAACTTATAGGAACTGACCGCGTAGTCCCGGGTCTCCTGGTTTGAGAATATGACGATAATTTGCAAAAATCACACTTAGACTTAAAAACAAGCCGTTAAAGGGTTAAAACCCAAAACAGCAACCAAACGATCCCGTAGGAGCACGAACACCTAGCACGGGACCAATGTAACTTTTAGGAACTGACCGCGTAGTCCCAGGTCTCCCGGTTTGAGAATATGACAATAATTAGCAAAAATCACACTTAGACTTAAAAACAAGTTGTTAAAGCGTGAAAACCCAAACCATCCCCAAACGACCCCGTAGGAGGCACGAACACCTCGCACGGGACCAATGTAACCTGTAGGATCTGACCGCGTAGTCCCGGGTCTCCCGGTTTAAGAATATGAGGATAATTTGCAAAAATCACACTTAGACTTAAAAACAAGCCGTTAAAGGGTGAAAACCCAAACCAACCCCCAAACGATCCCGTAGGAGGCACGAACACCTCGTACAGGACCAATGTAACTTGTAGGAACTGATCGCGTAGTCCCGGGTCACTCGATTTGAGAATGTGATGATAATTTGCAAAAATGACACTTAGACTTAAGAACAAGCCGTTAAAGGGTGAAACCCAAACCATCCCCCAAACGACCCCGTAGGAGGCACGAACACCTCGCACGGGACCAATGTAACTTGTAAAAACTGACTGCGTAGTCCCGGGTCTCCTGGTTTGAGAATATGACGATAATTTGCAAAAATCACACTTAGACTTAAAAACAAGTCGTTAAAGGGTTAAAACCCAAACCAGCAACCAAACGATCCCGTAGGAGGCACGAACACCTCGCACGGGACCAATGTAACTTGTAGGAACTGACCGCGTAGTCCCGGGTCTCCCGGTTTGAGAATATGACAACAATTTGCAAAAATCACACTTAGACTTAAAAATAAGATGTTAAAGCATGAAAACCCAAACCATCCCCCAAACGATCCCGTATGAGGTACGAACACCTCGCACGGGACCAATGTAATTTGTAGGAACTGATTGCGTAGTCCCGGGTCTCCCGGTTTAAGAATATGATGACAATTTGCAAAAATCACATTTAAACTTAAAAATAAGTCGTTAAAGGGTGAAAACCCAAACCAGCCCCCAAACGACCCCGTAGGAGGCACGAACACCTCGCACGGGATCAATGTAACTTGTAGGAACTAACCGCGTAGTCCTGGGTCACCCGATTTGAGAATATGACGATAATTTACAAAAATCACACTTAGACTTAAAAACAAGCTGTTAAAGGGTGAAAACTCAAACCAGCCACCAAACGACCCCATAGGAGGCACGAACACCTCGCACGGGACCAATGTAACTTGTAGTAACTGACTGCGTAGTCCCGGGTCTCCCGGTTTGAGAATATAACGATAATTTGCAAAAATCACACTTAGACTTAAAAGAAGCCGTTAAAGGGTGAAAACCCAAACCAGCCATCAAACGACCCCGTAGGAGGCACCAACACCGCGCACGAGACCAATGTAAATTATAGGAAATGATTTCATAGTCCCGGGTCTCCCGGTTTGAGAATATGACGATAATTTGAAAAAATCAAACTTAGACTTAAAAACTAGCCGTTAAAGGGTGAAAACCCAAACCATCCCCCAAACGACCCCGTAGGAGGCACGAATACCTCGCACGGGACCAATGTAACTTGTAGGAACTGGCCGCGTAGTCCCGGGTCTCCCGGTTAGAGAATATGACAATAATTTACAAAAATCACACTTAGACTTAAAAACAAGCCGTTAAAGGGTGAAAACCTAAACCATCCCCCAAACGACCCCGTAGGAGGCACGAACACCTCGTACAGGACCAATGTAACTTGTAGTAACTGACCGCGTAGTCCCGGGTCTCCCGGTTTGAGAATATGACGATAATTTGCAAAAGTTACACTTAGACTTAAAAACAAGCTGTTAAAGGGTGAAAACCCAAACCATCCACCAAACTACCCCGTATGAGGCACGGACACCTCGCACGGGACCAATGTAACTTGTAGGAACTGACCGCGTAGTCCCGGGTATCTCGGTTTAAGAATATGACGATAATTTTCAAAAATCACACTTAGACTTAAAAACAAGCCATTAAACGGTGAAAACTCAAACCATCCCCCCAAACGACCCCGTAGGAGGCACGAACACCTCGCACGGGACCAATGTAACTTATAGGAACTGACCGTGTAGTTCCGGATCACTCGGTTTGAGAATATGATGATAATTTGCAAAAATGACACTTAGACTTAAAAACAAGCCGTTAAAGGGTGAAAACCCAAACCATCCCCCAAACGACTCCGTAGGAGGCACGAACACCTCGTACGGGACCAATGTAACTTGTAGTAACTGATCGCGTAGTCCCGGGTTTCCCGATTTGAGAATATGACGATAATTTACAAAAATCACACTTAGACTTAAAAATAAGCTGTTAAAGGGTGAAAACCCAAACTAGCCACCAAACAACCCCTTAGGAGGCACGAACACCTCGTACGGGACCAATGTAACTTATAGGAACTGATCGCGTAGTCCCGGGTCTCACAGTTTGAGAATATAAAAATAATTTGCAAAAATCACACTTAGACTTAAAAACAAGCCGTTAAAGGGTGAAAACCCAAACCATCCCCCAAACGACCCCGTAGGAGGCACGAACACCTCGCGCGGGACCAATGTAACTTATAGGAACTGACCGCATAGTCCCGGGTCTCCCGGTTTGAGAATATGATGATAATTTGCAAAAATCACACTTAGACTTAAAAACAAGTCGTTAAAGGGTGAAAACCCAAACCATCCCCCAAACAACCCCGTAGGAGGAACGAACACCTCGCACGGGACTAATGTAACTTATAGGAACTGGTCGCGTAGTCCCGGGTCTCCCACTTTGAAAATATGATGATAATTTGCAAAACTCACACTTACACTTAAAAACAAGTCGTTAAAGGGAGAAATCCCAAACCAACCCCCAAACGACTCCTAAGAGGCACGAACACGTCGCACGGAACCAATGTAACTTGTAGGAACTGACTGCGCAGTCCCGGGTCTCCCGATTTGAAAATATGACGATAATTTGCAAGAATCACACTTAGACTTAAAAACAAGCCGTTAAAGGGTGAAAACCCAAACCAGCCTGCAAACGACCCCATAGGAGGCACGAACACCTTGTATGGGACAAATGTAACTTATAGGAACTGGCCGCGTAGTCCCGGGTCTCCCGATTTGAGAATATGACGATAATTTGCAAAAATCACACTTAGACTTAAAAACAAGTCGTTAAAAGGTGAAAACCCAAACCAGCCCCCAAACGACCCCGTAGGAGGCACGAACACCTCGTACGAGATCAACGTAACTTGTAGAAACTAGCCGCGTAGTCTCGGGGCTCCCGGTCTGAGAATATGACGATAATTTCCACTCCTATATGTAATTTTTTAGTTTAAGTAAAAAAAAATTTGTAAATTAGTGGGTTACTAATATCGTATCTTTTTTGTATCCTATTTTTTTTACAGGATAACAGTTTATCGTTGGCATTTATTCACGTGAAACACACACAGAACTCAATGGTTTACAACAAGGGGTTTATTCATGATTCCATTTTTTGCGTCATGGCCGTGTGGTCTTTTGTTATTTTATTGTTGACTTTTATGGCCGTGCGGGCTTTTGTAAGTTAATTGTTATATTTTGTGGTCGTGCGGGCTTTATGTTAGGCAGGTTTTGTATTATCAGGTTTTGGAATGTTCAGAAAATAGAGGAAACTCTGCCCAATTTTTTTGGGGCCTGTGAACTGTTAAAGGCTTGTAATATTTTAAAGTTTCTATGTACATTAGTTTATTAACAACGTGCAATATTATTAATTTGTGAATTTTGTGCTTTCAAATAATTATTTTTTTTTCTTTTTATAAAAAATTTGGCACAGTTCAAAACCGTGGCAAAAGTGTATCATATTTTGGCACTGTTTTGAACTGTGCCAAATTTTTTTAAACTGTGTTGAATCTGGCACAGTTAAAAACTGTGCCAAAAGTGTGCCAGAAATATCAAATTCTGGCACGGTTTAAAAGTGTGCCAGAAGTGTTCTTGTTTGACCAAATCTGGCACACTTTTGAGCCGTGCCAGAAAAAAAATGCCATTTTGGAACACCTGATTCTGGCACAGTTCAAAACCGTGCCAGATTTGATCTGGCACAGTTTTAAACCGTGCCAGATTCCTATTTTTGGTGTAGTGAAAGTGACAATGTGGCATGACAACCCATGCGTCACCGGGTGGAAATGCTCAAATTATTTTCTCAATCTCGTCACTAATAAATAAAATCTCACATTTTAGCATACTTTTGGAAGGCTCGGGTTCACGTTCATAGTGAAGGAATTTATTTATCTTGTCACTCCAGTCGCTCTCATCTAGGTGACCAAATTAGTCCAAAAACGATTGAACTTCAAGAGTGAGGTCCTCATTCATTGGGCCGAATTCTTTCTCAAAATTTTCAAGACTTATAACTAAAGGTAATTCGGTTGTGTCACTATCCCGTGGGATGCTTTCAAGACTCGTATTCATATTGTTATCTTTTTAATTTTTGGGATTTATAATTTTTTTTTGCTTTTTTAGGATTTGAGTCAAATTCTTAGATTAATTCGACCTAACCTATTTGTATACCTAGTCCCCGAAAATAGCACCAAAAACATGACGCGACTTTAAAAGTGTTCTAGTGCGTGCTTCTATCAACTCAAGTATAAGCCGATCCCATAAGTAATAATCCGATAAACCGCGCATCGAACTTAGGGACTAAGACGTGAAACGTAAGGACTACTAAGAAAGGTGATTAATCCTAACAATCAACTCACAAAAAGAAAAGGAGAAGATGATGATGTTATAGAATCTTCTACTGAACTAATGAAACTTAATCAAGAAATGTGAATTAACTAAAATATGCAAAAACTAAAAACTTTTGATTTTAAACTATGCGAGAAAAGTGGGATTGGAATACACTACCTCGAACCGTAGGCAATAATGGCGGATATAAAAACTTTAAGAATCAAATATATAATTGAGAGAATACCTTAAATTCATCTAAGCACTATATATATGAGGACTTTACTTCGCATAATAAATATTCAAAAATAAATCTAAAACGAATGACAAAATTGTCAACACACGTATCGCAGCCTTAAAATCTCTGGTTACCTACACCAAACGAAGTTAAAAGGCTTACAATACTCATACCAACAAAGTATCAAGCCTCTGAATATTTATTTAATTCAATCATGTTTTATAGCTATCCATAATACCTAGGTTGGGTTCATGTATCCCAACCCGCTAAAAACCTAGTCGGACATGATTGTATTAACTACGCAATAATTCATTAACAAGCATGTAAACATAATGAAACAATAATGAAAGTGCTGAAAATAAAGGTTATCAAGATTGAAGAACATCAACATGCAAGAAGAAAAAAACTTGAAGAAGAACCAAAAAAGCTATTGAATTGAAGGTGCAAAACTTGTAAATTACTCTCCTAGATGTTCCTCCTTGATTAGGAGATTTTACATGAATGATGAAATCTGAATTAAAATAACCCTAATGGCTAAACATATAGGTTATAAGTCGTTTATAAGAGTCCCCAAAACATAAAACTCTTTTGGCTAAAATATAAGGACAAAATAAAAATCCCGCTTCTAAAAATTTGTAACGGTTTTAATGCATGATGATTATTTGTCACTGTTCTGGAGCGTGACTAATGATGGATCGGTTCTCCTTTGACCGAACCGGTCTTCTTTTCTACCTTCCTTAGTTTTGCCTCACTGATTCTTCTTATCTTCGAATGCGCATAACTTCTTCATCGTAACTTGAATTGAGGTGCCGATTTTTTCAGTATTCTTGTGACTTCAAGCTCTTCAACTTTTTAGTTATCCCCACCGACGGACTAAGGCTGAAAAATTATGAAAATACACTTTAACTTCCCATTTCTTAGTTGCTTTCACTACTTTGAGTTCTCTCTCGCGCTATCTTGCATGAAATACCTGTAAAACACATGAAAGATACACAAAACAGGAAATACTTGCGAAAAAGAGTTGCTAGCATAAATATGAGACAAATTCAAGTTAATTGCAATACACGGGATCATAAAACTATCAAAATTAAGGGGATAAATGTGAAAAATTTATGCCTAATCACTGCTCCCAAGTTGAAATAATAGATTTCGAGGAGACCTTTGCCCCGGTCATTCGCCTTGAGTATGTTTGCTTACTCTTGGTCGTAGCTTGTCACTTACAATTCACACTTTATCAGATGGATGTGAAATCCACCTTTTTAAATGGTATTTTGACAGAGGTGACCTATGTTGAACATCCTAAAGGCTTTATTGATCCTTATTACCCAAACCATGTTTATATATTGAAAAGGGGATTATACGGTTTAAAGCAAGACCATCAGGCCTGGTATGAACGCATGTCGACCTTTCTTATCAATGAAGGTTTTCGACGTGGTGGAAATGACCAGACATAATTTGTTAAACATTTTAACAAAAAGGTCTTAATAGCTCACGTATATGTTGACGATATTATATTATGTTCTACTTATCCGTCTGAGGTTAAAGAGTTTTCTAAAATTATGCACGGGGAATTTCAAATGGCGCTTATAGGGGGCTTCAAAATTTCTTAGGACTATAAGTCAAGCAAAAAGATGATGGGTTATTTATATCGCAATCTAATAACGCAATTGAGTTAGTAAAAATTTTGATTTAGATAATGCCAAGGTTGTTAGGACTCCCATGAGTACTTCTATGAAACTCTCCAAAGATAAGCATGGGATACCTATAGATCCTACCCTATATAGAAGTATGATAGGCAGTCTGTTGTACTTAACAGTCTCGAGACCCGATATCATGTATGTTGTGTGTGTATATGCTCGTTACCAAAGTGTGCCTAAGGAAAGTCACCTTTTATGTGTTAAAACGTATAATCAAATATTTTAAAGGAATAATAAACCTAGGTATATGGTATACCAAGGACACTACTAGCACAATTGTAGGATACGCCGACGCTGATTGGGATGGTTGTTATGACGACAACAAAATCACATCAGGTGGTTGTTATTATATAGGTAATAACTTAGTAGGATGGAACAGTAAAAGGCAAAACTGCACTTCACTTTCCACAACTGTATCTGAATATATAGCAGTAGGAAGCTGTTGCACTGAATTAATGGGGATAAAGCAAATGCTTAGTGATTATGGCATTAATGAAGAAAAACTAAATCTATATTGCGATAATCATAGTGCAATAAATATCTGTAAGAATCCTGTTCAAAATTCCCGTACCAAACAAATTAAGATAACACATCATTTCATACGAGAATTAGTTGAATCTAAAGAGTTGGAAATAAACTATCTACCCACTGAATATCAACTAGCTAATTTATTCACTAAACCTTTAGATAATTTACATTTTGAATCATTACGAAAATCCATTGGTATGATAATTCAGGAATAAATCTCTATCACCTACTATTGTATCCTCCGGTTACTTTCGTGCTTATAATTGGTCCTTGAGGATATAGGGCACAGTCGTTTGAAAAATGACAAAAGATGCCTCCTATCTCTATTTTATATAGGGGATCCTTGAGGTGACCCGTTGAATAATTAAGGTTGATAGATAAATTCATACATTCTTGATATACTCTTGATATATATTTTCTCCCTTTGTACATTTGAGAAAAATTGGGGGAGAAGATCTTGAGTAACTGATTTTACAGTAACTCATATAATATCATCTTTGAGTGTTTTTTTTCGGGATCTATTTAGAACCTTTGTACAGTTTATCATATTTTAGGGTAGTGGTCTGTATAATAGTTGAGTTATGTATTTTTCTTTTCTTATTTTTAGTTCTAGGATGGGAAAGGGCAGATAGCTATTTTGTATAGGAAATCTAGGATTTTTATTTTTACTTACGAGTACAGGTTACTCAAGGGAATTTTGATAACACACTATGTGGTTGACTTACTTGAGTCTGTATCATATAGGAGTTCCAATTAGCTTGGATATAGTGACAAAATAAGTAGATTGTTTTTTAGCATCCCCTCCAAGGTATACTAGCTTCACCAACAATGTCCATCCGGTCCAAGAACCTCACCTCTACCAAATAGGGAAGTAATCTTATCTCTTGAACACACTATATGACACAAATTATGCATATATGTGTATAAGTATGTGCAAAAGTGTTTACATATTTTTAGGAATTCTTTAGACATTTTAAGAACATTTTTTCAACATTTTTAATCATTTAAAATGACTTTTTAAAAATAATTAAAATTATGTTTTAAAGTGTTGGGGTTAAAAACCAAATTATTTTATTCCTTATAATTATACCAGGGTAAAATATAAAATCGGCACAAACATTTTTGGGTGCAAATTGGGTTTTGGAAACACGTATTTTACATCATGTTATATTGTTCCACGTGTTATCTTATTATTGGTTAAAAGTGTGTTTCTTACACTCACATTCTCGAACAGATCATTTACCATCAACGTTATGCATGTCTTAGAGTTAATCCATGTGATAACCTTTAGATCCAATCAGAGTAAGAATAAATGTGGTGCGTTAACAGCTATTAGATTTGGATGTTGAATCCTCAAAATGACCTCAACCCTTGATTTGCTTCAATATTCCAGATCCTTCTAACATTTGTATAAATAGGCTCATTAGGTCAGCTATTAGAAGGCTTTGGCAGTCATCTCATTTGAGAGAAAAAAGAGAGAAGAGATAAGGTAGAGAGAGAAGAGAGAAAACCAATCTTAGTTTAGAAATCTTTAGGTTTTCCTCCAAAAACAAAACTCTATACCAGAAAACCTAACATCTCGGGAGTTAGAAAACTTTAAGTTTTTTAGGGTTTGGTATTTTATTGAGTTTGTTCAACCATTATCACTCTTAGGAACCTTTTTCTCACTGTAAATCTCACTTTTCTCTTTGGAAATTGTAAGATTTTCTAAGAGATATACTTCATGTAGTATATTAAGGTTTTTGTTACTCTTTTCAGTTAGATCTTGTATTTTTACTGTCTATGTTTGTAGATCCACTCTCTATTTTAAATAATTTGAAAAAGAGACTTCCAACAATTTAAAAACTCAGATCTGAAAATGTAGTTTCAGAATTATAAGTTTCACAGTTTGGGAAATTATTTCGTACATAAATAAGTTTTGAAACGACATGATCTATTTTTCTTAAAGATTCTTTTTCAAATCTGAAAATAATTTTTTGAAGTCTGATTTTCAAAGAGATTTGAACTCATTGCATGTCATATAGATTTTGTGTAATTTGTAAGATTTATTTGTATAAATCTTGAGAGGTGTGAGTTGCATTATTTGCATGCAGTTATAGTCACATCACTATCATAACACTCTCACACGAACACCTAGTTAAGTGTGGTTCTTTTGAGAGATTTTGGGTTGTTTTGAGTCAATGCAAACAAGAAGCAAGGAGGAAGGCAAGGAAGCTACAAGGAAGATTAAAGTCGAATCAGATTTACCTTTGAGAGGGGAACTCGTGTAGGTAGAATTCTCATCTTAGACTTAGGGTCTTGAATGTATGTTTAGTGCTTGTAATATTGTTTGATTTTAGTTGATTTTTTATTTTGTGACATAGAGGTCACCGTGGATGTTTTCCCTAGTTTTGGGGATTTACCACATAAAAAATATTGCCTCTTGTGTGTGTTCTTTAATACTTCACTACTATTACTGCTACAAACTAGACTTAGGTTTAATTTTAAAACCTATTTCCAAGATTCCAAAATAACCGTCTCATATTTTCTGTATTAAACACATATTGTGTTATTCTTGAGAATTTCTTTAAAAGAGTTTCCTAAAATAGTATTTCGGAACTTACTTGTTTTAACTCAGTGTTGAATAACTTAGTAAGGTTTTTCACAAAATAGCTCGAACAAAAGGGGATCCTTTCACAAAGCTCTTTTGTAGAGGATTTTTGGTCTTGGATATCTCCCCTAAGCGATTTTCCAGTCGCTATATTAATCCTTTCCAGGAATAATCTTTGGACATAAATTTGGCTAAGGCATCTTGGGCAACCCTACCATGTGTTCGTACTGAGCTCTCTTTCTGAGAAGTCTACTCGATGCGCACAAATACCCGGATGCTAGCTTTAGACATGCTTGATCCTTCACGAAGCTCGAAATAAAGATCACGTAATCTATCTAGTTCCCTATGTTGCCTTCTTGGCGCTCGAGGACCAAGATGATCGAAGGCAGAGACCTTGTTTAACCTTTTCAAGATGTTCGACCGTTCTTTCATAAGAGACCGACCATCGTAAAAATCAGTAGGTCTGACTAAGGAAGGTATCCCTGGACGATAAGATTGGTCTTATGACGATCTGAAATATCTTGATTTGCTTCTATCATTTATAGGAATGGGAGATGGCATCTCCCTCCTAGAGGATGAAACAGTAGTAAACTTAGCTTGAAGTGTTTGGGTAAGTTGCCATATTATTTCTTGCATCGCCTCCTGTCCGCTGGCTATGCTGAGAAGAATTGCGTGTAAGCCTCCCATACTAGAAGGAGTGGAAGGAATGAAAACATTCTATCTAGACAAACTACTTTCGTGAATATTAGCCATGTTCCAAAGGTAAGAAAAACGGGTTTAAAGAGAGTAGGAAACAACAATGGCATTTGTTCCCACAGACAGTGCCAATATATCGATGTCTAAATTTGGATTATTTATCCTAGCTCTCAATGACCAAATTTATAATAACATATAAAATATAAAATGAAAATATAGAGAAGACACCGAAGATTTTTTACGTGGTTCAACTCAGGAATGGATCCTACGTCTACAGAGTAATAGTATTTAGGTTTTTATTCCAGTATCTTAAATATGAGTGGTTAATTCCCCCCACCCCTCATCTGGGGGAGATGGTGTATTTATAGTCCCAGGAATCCCAAAAGGTGGAATGCTTTTATAACGCGAAACATTGACACATGTACGCATAACTATGTAGTTGGGTATTATTCACATGCATGAATATAAAGACGGTTGGGGTTCCCTACTGTGTCTCTTCATGTGCCTGATGATTCATATTCTGAGGTGTGATCGACTGAATAATTGACCAAAAGTACCTGAGTCGACCAAATGTTATCTTTTGTGGACAACGTCTAAATGACATTTACAAGTGTCATTGCTTCATTGGTCCAGATGGGCTAATATTTTTAGGTTACAATAGACATCTTTAGGGATTCCTATGTAGAATATGGGATCATATTTACTATGCCTTAGTGATATTTCAATAGTGCAATGATCAAGCATAAATTACTAAAAATATTCTTCTCTCTAAGGTCAAACATCGATTAAAGAATGCAAATGGAAGGTGGGTAAACAAGCTTACATTCATCCTTTTGGCCTGCAGAACAACTCCAACATAATTGACACGAGAACCCCCACACTCTTTTGGCATACAATATGGAATCATGTCATCCCATTGGAGATTGACATGCCAAATCTTAGGACTGACATTTTGAGGACGACCTCAATAACGACCATCTAGCTCATGAGCTTAACTTAACAGAGGAACGAAGAGATCAAGCTCTTTTCAACCTTCAAGCATACCAACAAGAGATCTCCAGATAGCTTGATAGGAAGGTCAAAGTCAAAAAAATTATAGGTTGATGATCTAGTTATCAAAAATCTCTTATCGGCCACTAAAAATCCCTTCGATGAAAAACTAGCACCACATTTGCAGGGTCTATATAGAGTATCATCAAAAGGAGGCGGCCGACCATACCACCTAGGAGATTTGGATGGCACAACAACACTTAGGTCATGGAATGCCATGAATCTTAGGCAACTTATCATTAAGTAAATAGATAAAATTTTGCAAGTATTTCAATTCAATAAAGGCGATTTATATTGGTAAATGGTTTTGTTTATAATTGTGCCTCCAAAATTGAACTCCATCAACAAACCCACCCGAAAATGGTGGTAGAACCCAACTTGGATTGGATGACCTAGAATGTGCATAAACCCACCTAAAAATGGGTGGTATAACCTAGAAATAAGTTGGTCTCTTAGCATTAAACCCATCTAAATGCGATGGTACAACCCAACTTGGGGTGGTTGGCCTAGAATAGGCATAAACCCATATAACAATGGGTGGTACAACTTAGAAATAAATGGGTTTCATGAGATTTGGCATTAAACACACCTGAAAACAGTGGTACAACCCAACTTGGGTTGGTCGGACTAGAATAGGAATAAACCCATCTAAGAATGGGTGGTACGAATTAGAGATAAGTCGGTCGCCTTAGAATGTGCATTAAATCCACTAGAAAATACTGGTACAACTCACCAATTAAGTTAAGTAAGATTATTAACTTAACTGGTTAGTCACTTAGCCTATTAATTAAATTTTACAAGTCAGTGGAGCCGATCACAGACTATGGCCTCACTAACTACCATTAAATTAAAATAAGAACATTAACTTACAAGTCTAAATTCAACTCGATAGTAACTTAGCCTCATGATTAAATTTTACAAGTCATTGGAGTTCGTCATAAACCACGACTCCACTGACTACAAGTTAAGTTAAATAAGAATGTTAACTTACAAGTCTAAAATCAACGAGTTAGTCATTTAGCTTCTCGATTAAATTTTATAAGCTAGTGGAGTCAGTCACATACCACAACTCCACTAACTATCGGTTAAGTTAAATAAAAATGTTAACTTACAAGTTGTGATCAAATTGGTTAGTCAATTAGCCTCTTGATTAAATTTTACAAGTCAGTGAAGTCAGTTACTGACTACACCTCGACCAACTACCACTTAAGTTAAATAAAGGTGTTAACTTACAAGTCTTAATTAAAGCAGTTGGGTAGATTAATTGAAAAATTAATTGGTAAAGTTAACTAAGACAAGAATTATAGAAGGCAATAACAAACTTTCATTAATCTATAAACAAAAATGGCCCAAGCTCTACAATAAGTATCCAAGCAACTTACAAATAAATAAAAAATAAATGCCATCTAGTGGTGACCTAGCCTTAATTGGCAATAACATTATTTCCCCAATCGACAATGAAATTTTCTCTGTGGTCGTCCACTTATGTAAGAGTAGCAGGTTCAACGATTGTCTGTTCAACCTCCTGGCCAAATACCAGGGAATCTTCCCCTTCCCTTGTGACTAGCTTATTAAAAGGATATGTTCAGCTTATGCTGGGTCATTCTCTGGGACATTTCCTCGTTAAAGGCCAATAAGCAACCCAAAGTTGAAGGTAACCCATTTGTGATAGTCTAGTTGCACATCAACTTCTTACATCCCTCCTTAAAGACCTAGTAAAAGGACTACTTAAGGTCGGCCTCCCGACGGGCCTCAAGGGCCCTTTTTTCCCTTTTCAAAGTCGGATTCTACAAAGACTTTTGGGCTGAGGCCTTTCGTAGGGTCACTAACTCAGTGTCGTCCTTGCTAAAATCCAACTACAAGAGTTCGAACTCACCCTTCACTTTTTCTTTATAATTTGTATCTTCCTTAAGCTTGACCTCGAGCTCGGTGACCCAACCACAACTCTCTGAGAGGGTGTTCTTCATGATATTGGTGGGGTCGTGAAGAAGGTCATTATTTTCAAACAATGATCGACCCTGGTGGGCTCCTCGTGCATTACCTGTATGGCCTGAAAGATAAGAAAAATTAAAATTTAGCATTCAAATAAAACTAAAGTTTTACAAAGAACGAAGTAGAGTTTAACTTAATAAAATTATATGACGAATCCTTCTTTGCTCTTTAGGGTGAAGGTTCTCAAAGCCTCCATATTTCTAGGCAATAATCAGACTAAGCCAACAAATATCTAACCTCGAGTACAAAATATTGAGATATTGGTGGTAATTAGCTCCTTGCCCATTATGAAGTTTATCGTCCAGGGGTGAACCTTGGACGATGACAATGGTGGCATCTATTTGCGAGTCTGGTGATGTGGAGCAATAACCAATGGGGGATTATTACCCAAGGAGGGAGTGGGAGGAACAACCTTGTCATTTTTTTCTCCTTTTGTCTTGTTCGACATCTCTCTCTCTCTCTCTCTTTCGCGCGCACGCGCGCTCTTGCTCTCTCTATCTATCTCCCCCGAAGGGATATCACCCTTTTTTTGTATCCAGTTGCACCTGAAGGGATTTTTTTGACTTATTTTACTTGCTTCTTTTAATTGTCATGGATGAAAACAAGGTCAATGGTCCATCTGGTTCAGCCTGTTATCTCTTCAAGATTTCTGGGGACTGGAGAAAAGAATAAATCTCATTCTTGTTCTTTTCTTACTCCTCTACTTCTTCCTAAAACTAATACGAGATGCCTACTTCTTCATAAGAGAATAGTGGGTTCAAGTCATCAACAAAAATATCTTCTTATTCTTCGACCAAGTCTCCTTCATAATCAGTTGAGATGTTGTAGGTGGGCGATAACACTTTACCAACGTACACCCCTTTGAAATCTTCATTATAGATGGGGGTGACTGTTGGAATTGAGTAATCACTGACTACTGCATAGTCGATAATAATAAATTATGGGGTGGTTGTGAAATTATTGCCTAACATAACTATTAGTCCGTAGCCAATAAGGATGTGAGTCGCTCTCAAGTGGGGTTTGATGTCAATTAATATTTGTCTCACCTAAACTTTTATCAAATCTACAAAGTTGACGTCTTGGTCTCTAGTTCTTTTTCTTATAGTGAGAATCTGCACACAAAAAAAAGGCCAATTAGTAATGAAAATAACCAGTTTCACAAAACAAGTTAAGTAAACGGAAAAATAACCTACTAGGAGATCAACTTGGATAGGCATAGAAAAACCATGTAGTCTTCACCAGAAAGCAACCCAGAAAACACTAAGAAGTCCTTATCAGTGTCTTTGGGGCAGACAGCCTCACTTCCTCTTCCTCAGGTCACGCGCTTTATGCACTATAATTGCCCAAGAAAGAAATTATATGACGCACGCTACCCTAAACATAGGGATTACATGTGTTATTATAATGATTATGCACCCACTAAGTACAAGTGGGACACTTGTCAGATAATGGACAAATGTTGGGAACTACAACTCTAGTATGTACATAATTTAACAAGGCAAAATTAGGTATAAATACCGACTACTCCAATTATAGGGGCAATTGAAGGGATTATTAACTGAACATGTCATATGGCACGCCATGTGGAAATGGGAGATTAACACGATGTAGTCGTTCGAAGATCACAAACCCGATAAGGGAAAATTAAATGAGATGAATATGGATTTGGACAGATACAAAATGACTGTTATTCTACTACCTCAAATATAAGACCAAGGATAACGACTGATCACTCTGGAAAAAACCTAAAATTATTGGACACTTGTATCTATAGATACCAATGACCCTAAATGACTAAACACACTCTTGTACCCACCGTTGGACTCTCAGTTAGCAACCCTAGAACTCCAAATTATCTTCTCTTTCTTTCAATAATAATGTTATTTCCTCCCTTTCCCGTGGATCTAGACATGCCGACCTCTCGAACCATATAAACTTATGTGTCAGTTCATATTTCACGAGAGATCTTACACTGGAACTTATGTAATTTCAAACACAAATGTTATCCTCATTATACCTCTAATGAAATAGTATTAGACGTGTTAATGGAAATTAATGGTTTAACCAACCAAAGGCCGCCATTTTACCCGGAAAGAAGCGCCAAATAAATGCAGGTACTCAACCCCTTTAACTTGAAAACCAACTCAGTTGAATAGTTGACCAAACCTTTAACCAAAAAAAACCAACCTCCTTTAACTCAACTAAAATGCAGCAACCCCTCATTTACCCGTACAACTCAATCGTCAATTGAACTGAATACAAACGACACCCGACGATTCAATGAAAATACCCGATATATCTTCATTTTTCTCCCCATACATAATTTGTATTGGAATATGTAATGATTTGTGTCCACGCTATTTATTTATCGTGAAGGTTTTCATCGTTCACCCCTCATTTTTGGCATTCATCATCAGGTATTTCCATCCTTTGCCCCATGTACTTCCATCCTCTACCCGTTATCAGTTATTTTCCCCTCTTTAAACAATGGTTTTGATTTCACAATTTTTTTATTTTCCCCTCTTTAAACAGTGGAGTATTTATTTGTTGTTGATAAAATAGTGCGATTTGTGTTTTATATATTCGATTTTGTTAATTTAAGTTAGTTTCACATGCAGAAGAAAAATTTGCTTCTCTTTACTTTTTTTTATTGAAAAGCTTGAAAGTTAATTATTTAAAGTCTTTTAAAAAATTAACTGCCAAAATGTTCGTGTTATTTTTTTACGTCTCTTTCTTTTGAATCAATTTTTCTTCTTTATTGTATAATTATCGGGACTTGATAATTTTATCACATATCAATGATTAAAAAAATTTGGATTTGGATTTTTGTTAAAATTTGGTTTATTTGCGAAGTATGGATTTGGTATTGGGTCCTATATTAGCAAAGTATAGGCAAGAGTTTTTTTTGTGGTCTGAGAGGTAGTGCTATTTTTCTTACACGAGTAAGAAAATGAGGAATTTAGATTTCTATGGCCCTCATTGAATTGTGTTTATTGTATATTATGCAATGTTTTAGTAAACCTCTTGTAAATTCATTTAAGATGACCATTCTGCAATAATGTTATCATTTTAAGAGAAATTTTAATTGATTCCAAACAAAAATAAAATCCATCCATGAAAAGTGTTTAATATTTAAACTTTATGACATCAATTTTATTTCATAATACTAAAGTCTAATGAAAAAATTTGCCTACATAATACACTGCAGGACAACAACAACTCAACTAATGAAAGCGAGGCTACTCTCAAATAAATGAGAGAATGATCAACGAGCATCTAACACAACATTCCAACTCTCAACCTTCTGCAATGAAAGATATTGACGATGAAAAACATAATCGGGTGTCCAAAAGGCTTAAATCAATAAGGTAATATTCGCTATTTATTATTAAAACCATTAACGTGATAAGCTTAAACATATATTACATAAAAATATAAAATTAATATAATTATAAAGATACTCCATAATCCGTATTTATATATTTACACGAAATAACATTATTTTGCAGGAACAAATGAGCGACATCAGAGATTGATTGTACAAATTAAAGCTTGGAAAGTTAAACAAAGATTGAAGACAGGAGATGAATATTTATTATTTTCGGGATTTCAAACATACATGACATTGATTGGAATATACGTTTACACATTTATTTTTGTCTATCATTATCTCTAAATATATATGTCTTTTACATATAATGAAATCTTATACTTATATTTGAAAATATTTGTACCATACATTTACGCCCATAATAGTTGTATCTAAGATTTTATGAAATTCGTGTGACTAATTTTGTGAGTATTATTTAATGAAAATTTATGAGTTTAAGAAATGCTAGTAGGATATAATATTCTTCATGTTATAAATATTTATATTTATCTTATTTAAGTGGATATCCACTTCTATAAGGACTCTACTAGCTTGTACTGTAAATAAGGGGTCCCCCCCCCCCATTTTTGACACACCAATTAATGAGAACTCTTCCTCTCTCTACAATAATATTTGTGCCCTATTTCTCTTAACACGTTATCAGCATGATAAAAAAATGTTTCCCACTCTCCGATCGACTTTAATCACACACGACAAGAATATTACCGATATGATTTATTGCTCTTTCATCTATTAGTACACCTGCTAGCCGCCTGCCACAGTATCTATATGATATCTGACTAAAGAAACTTTTCTAAAGCAAAATAAAATTAATTGTTCTTTATTTTTTTGTTCCTTAATACACATATATTCGCACACGTAATCGCTGAAAGTGGCCATATAACTAATATGTGAAAGTAACCAACTTGTTAAAGAATAAAATTCATTGTCCTTTACTTTTGTAAGGTAAGACTTATTTACTAGTGACTAGGCTTCAAAGTTCTCTCTTGGAAAATTCACTATTCATGAAATCCATTGCCCTGTCATGTTTGCTTTTATTCACTATTCATGAAATTAGTTATGATCTGCCCCAAATCTGTAAAAGTGTAGTAGTATTTTTTTTATAATTATTATCATATCACAATGAATTGATAAGTAAATAAATAATTTTGTTTGACTTAATTATTTTTGTTGTTATCGATTCAGTTCATTTTTTTGTACAGTATTTGTTTAATATCTACCATCTTGTAATAAAAAAAATTAATATTCTCAAGTAATTATTTTTCTTTTTTAAGGACAATAAATTTTCAAATCAATTATCTGGGACCTGAAGTTCCCAATACTATTTAAAATTTGAAGCCTAAAGTTCTCAATTTTTTATTTCAATTATTGCGGCTTGGAGTTCACAATTGATATTAAATTTTGGACATTGTGATAAAATGCGCCATAAAATCAAGTTTGAAGTTTTGATTATTTCTATGATAGGTCAATGAACACTAAAAATACCCCAATAATTATTTACATTTTGACCCGAAGTTCCAACAAATTTTTCTTTAATCAAACATGAAATTTTGATTTTGGGGAACTGAAGTTTTGATTTTTGGGACCTGAAGTTCCTAGTAATTGGGGCCTAAAGTACTCAATTACCTTTAAAACTTGGAACTTGAAATTCCCAATAATTAGGGCCTCGAGTTCCCAATTACCTTTAAATTTGGGACTTTAATTGTTATTTATAAATTGGACTTGAAGTTCCAAATAATCTATAAAAAAAATTATGATCAAACTTGGAGTTTTGACACAATTGAATTGAGACTTTAAAGTCCTTGTACTTAACAAAATTGACTCGAAGTTCATTTATTTTATGTGTCGATCTGAAGTTCACAAAAATAAATAGCACGAACTTGAAGTTCTAATTATTAAATCAAGGACTTAAAGTCCTAATTGCACACATGATATTAAAATCATTATAGAATCATTATTTTTCCTTATTATGTATTACATATTTCTTATTGTAATTTATTTATCGAACAATTCAAAAATGTCAAATATCTTTAAACTCGAATTTGAAGCACTTGAACTTTCTGGGGTGAATTATCTTAATTGGTCTCAAGACGCTGAATTCCACCTCCAACCCCGGAACCTTAGTGATGCAATAACAATTGAAAATACCATGTTCCGACAGGACAAAGCTAAGTCCTTGATATTCCTTAAGCATCACATATACAATGGTTTAAAAAGTGAGTACCTGACTATGAAAGATCCTCTTAACTTATAAAACTCCTTGAAGGAGTGCTATGACCACCAAAAATCGATCATACTTCCATGTGCATGCCATGAATGGCTTAACTTGAGATTTAAAGACTTCAAGATTGTGTATAATACAATTTTGCTATGTTCAAGATTACCTCCAAGCTAAAGCTAAGTGGATAAAAGGTAGAGGATGAAAATATATTAGAGAAAACTTTCTCAACTTTTCATGATTCGAATATGCTCCTGCAGCAGCAATATCGAGAGTGATGGATTAAAAGGTATACATAACTAATCTCATGTCTCCTAGTTGCTGAGCAGAATAATGACTTATTGATGAAGAATCATAAATCTAGACCCATTGGATCTGTAGCACTCCCTCAAGTGAATGCTAACTCTGTTCAGAATAATGAAAGAGGTTGAAGAGATATGCGATGGGGTCGTGGCAACCCCAGAAGAGGTGGCTACTATAATCAAGGCCCTATACAAAATAGGAAATTCAAGAACCCCCAGAAGTGGAATGACCATAACAATAAATGGAATCAGAAGTTAAAGCCACAAAATCCAAATGAAATTTGTCATGGATGTGGCCACAATGGGCACTGGACACGTACCTTTTGTTCATCCAAGAAATTGGTGGAAAAATATCAAGCCACAAAAAAGGGAGCGATGACAAATATTGTGGAAGGTCCTGAAGACCATTGGAGACTTGACGATACTGATCTCAACTTTAATGATTTTTTTGAAGATGGTAATGGATATGCTATTGATGATGTGACCTTTGATAGCATGCTTGGAGAACCAACTAAGATGGTCCTGAAGACCTAAAAGATTATTCTTTATTTGTTTATTTATCTACTTCATACTTATTATTGAGACTTTAACAGTTTAGTATTAGAGCGTAAACAATATCTTTGTTTGAGCATTTATTAGTTAATTGAATGATTTTCATTTTTATAATGCTTATATGATTAGTGGATTGAATTTTAATTTATATTTAATTATGTTAAAGATATGGATACGAAAGTACTAGTAAGCGATGATACTTGTCAGGTATACAGTGGGACAACCCACACTATTTTGAAAAATCATAACTTTTTCTCAGACTTGGTATATGACGTGATTTTAAAAGTGTTTTTAGTGCATGCTTCTATCGACTAAAATGTAAGTCGGTCGCTCAAGTAATAATCTGGTAAACGGGTATCGAACACAGGGAATAGGATGTAAGACGTGACGACGAATAGGAAAGATGCTTAACCCTACGAATGACTCAAAGAGACATCAAATACTCTCTAAGCATTCGACATATGAGGACTAAATGTCGCACAATATCAAATAAAAAATTGTACTTGATGAGGATGAGAAGTTATCAAAATGCCAATTACACCCTTAAACATTCCGGCTACCTAGGGCAACCGAAATTAAAAGGCCTGCAATATTTATCTTGATAAAGTTCAAACCTTTTATTGAGGGTTACTTTTTATTCACTTTTAAATCCAAGTGTGTTACCTAGGTTGGGTTCATGTACCCCAACCTGCTAAAAACTTAATCGGCCATGGTGTAAATACTACTAGACATGAAATCTATGTTGCATGAAGTCATTCCTACGTGAAAAGTGCAATCAAACATGTAAAAGATAATTATAACTAAGAAATAATGAATCACAAACCAAAAAGATGAGAGAAATTGAAATCAATAAAAGAACTATACTTGTATTGAAGAAAACCTTGAATTTAATGTCAAAAGATGAATAATTGTTTAACAAGATTAATCCTAGGGTTCTTGCCTTCAAGAATATCTTAAAACTATGTAAAAACCTCCTTTCTAATGTCTGGTGATACAATAAGATATAAACATCACGTTTTATTAAGTGTTTGCACCATGCACAACTGTAATTTTAAGAAATAAAAATTTAAATCCGTCACGCCGAATCGGTTATACTTTTCCTTCTTTACTGGGGTGAACCGATTCGCTTATTCTAGTGAGGTGAACCGGTTTAGAGTTTTGATCATCGGTAGCGTTGACAGTTAGGAAAATCGGTTCTGCATTTCTTTTATCGGTTCGGTTCGGTTCGCCTGGGAACTTTTTCCTCATATCTCTTTGATTTCTTCTCAATTTTAAAGCTTCATAACTTTACAACCGGGACTCGGACTTGGATTTCATTTCTTCCTATGCACTTGTGGACTCAAGGTCTTTGACTTCTCTTTAAGGTCTGCGTCCGAATTCTGGATGTAAAATTATTATTTTTCCCTTTGACTTTTCTTCTTTTCTTTCTTGATTTTGCATTTTCTCTTTTCTTCACTTGTATAAATTAATTTCAAAAAAAGTAAGCTAAATACAGGAAACTCGATGCACTAGATAAAATATGTCAGTAGCACGTATATGAGATAAATCAACTCAATTTACATTGTACAAGGTGATAAAAGCATATATATTACGAGAATAAATATGAAGAATTTATGCCTAATCAAACCCACCTAACTTAGAACTTTCATTGTACCAATCAATGTAAAAGAACCAAAGCAAAGCCACAACATTTACAAATATGTTATTAGGATAGGATACCTCTTTCGCGGGTAAGCGATTGCATATAGCGTATGCAATAAACCTTCACCCCCTTGGTTACCCTAGTAGGACGAGTGGTGTCTCGGGAGGGTTTGCAGTGAATATACCCACAAAATTCGTTCTCAACTCAAAGAAATAACAAAATACCTAAAAATTGTATAGTTGAAACCCCCCAAAATAGTCACCATAAACAAGTCTCAATTTGTAGTGTCTGTGTGTGTGTGTGTGCGAAGCCAAAAATTTAATCGCTAATTTCCACCGATTGATCATTACGTTACTTTTTCGAAAATTCGTTTTGATTCAATTTATCGCGGGATCTTCTCACAAACGAATCACTCATAATGAGACTAGTTCTCTCGGTATGCGTGATTTTTAAGAGTAAATATAATGGATTCAAGGTCACGCACACAAATTTGAAATACGGATTTTTTATGGTGAAAAGATCTCATCATCGGAATACGGTCATTGGAAAACGGAAAACATCATCTCTTATTCACACCAATTAATCTCTGATCTTCTCTTTTCCTGTCTTAGCTCTCCACGCTTAATTTCGATATTCAGACTCGGTTAGAACTTTCTCGGGTTATGAGGTGTGTTGGGTAAAATGGGAGCGGTTCAAAAATTCGAAATTGTAAAATGCTGGTATGATGTCCGTTAGTGCTTTTTCGGGTTTTTTGCTCATTTTCTTTCCTTTTTCTACTTTTTTCTATTTTCCTTTTCTTGCTAATTTTGTTGATCATTTTTCTTTTATTTTTTTCTTGTCCCTTTTTGTTGCACTTTTTGGACTTTATTAATGAATGCTCAATTTTCACAATTCCGGGCCAATTGATTTCGAGTTACAAATAAAATTAGAAATTATATTAAGCTCAAATTGGGTAGCAAAAGGATAATTTTTCACAAGTTTTTTATTGCTAATATTTTTGGGTAAACAACGAGGGCCTACTTCATTGTCCGAATTACTAATTATTTTACCATATGCGTCTCGAGAATAATTTAGTTTAGAGATATTTTAGCATATTTTTCAAGACAACATCTCACACGTTTCCCATAACTGATCAAGACAACAAATTAGAGATAATCAACGACTTTTTTTAAACACTGAACTCGAACTTTGAGTTAACCATTAACTCGGATTAATTTAATTACTCACAAAAGATGATAGGCTCGAAATCTCACCGGGTTAATTAATCTCCACATTTATTCGTTAAGTCGCCAATTTTTGCTTAATTTCCATCTTTGGCCAATTTCGGCGTAGTGCTCTTGATTTTTACAATTTGAGACTTCAAACCAAATTTTAATGACATTTTTTGAAAAATTTAAATTCCAAATTTTATTTATTTTGTATAAAAATATTTTTGACTGTTTTTTTCAAAAAAATTCAAATTTTTTGGAATTTTGGGGCATTTTGAACTTTGCAAAATTGTAAAGCGTGTGCGTACCCCCCCCCCCCCCCCCCATTTAGATTTTCGCAGAGTCGCTATGCAAAAGGACTACAATCCATACAAAAGGAGGGTGCATAAAATGAACAAAGGCCAAAATGCAAGGTTTTTATATTAATAAACAACAATTACAAGTAAAAAGAGAGAGAACATAGTTTTGTGTAACAAGATTAGACAATAAAGAGCCAAAAATACAAATAACTGTATAAGGAATACCAAAGCAACCAAAACACCAAAACATGGCCTATTGTGGGGGGTTGATAAGATGAGCCGGGGGCACTAGGATCACAAGGGTCATAAAAGTAAGTCGGAAGTGGCACATCCTGACTCTCATGCAATTTGTACATTTTGGCTTGAAGCCGAATCACCGTTCGAGTGTCCCTCACATAATTGCGCTCGAAGGTATCGAAATGGTTTTCCAACGAGTCAATACATTGGGAAATTACCGTGGTGTTGAAATGGGCTTCATCAAACTCCCCCTCCAGTTCATAATCCGCACCGTCACCTTCTTCCCCCTCCCCTTCCCCCTCCTCCTCCATAGCAGCATCCTCATCTTCCGACGGATGTTGGACAACTCCCATTTGATGCTCACTCCTTGTTAGCGACTCCTCTCCAATGGGGTTTGGGAGGGGGGAGTGCTCGTGGAGCCACAATTCCCGCGTCTTCAAGAAATGACGTGATGAGACGAGGATAGGGGAGGGAAGCCTTGCCCTTTGAGTCCATGGCGACATTTAGAATATCGGCGTAAAATGTGTGGACTAGCTGGATAGAGGTGCCCGAGTCAAGGAGGTGGTATAGAAAGTTGGCTTGGAGAATACGCATCACCAAGTTATTGTAAGTTTGTACAATATTATCGCAAATAATGAGGAAGGATATGCGGGCTCGTGCATCAAGACTGCCCACGAGGAAAGTGTCCATATCCCATATGTTACCACGGGTGATGCGTTGGATGCGAGTACTCTTCCCGACGGGAGGGGCTGCATTGGGGTAATTTAAGCGGTTTGAAATTGGAACCCCCATGGTTCACATTTTTTGGATCAGAATCTCAAGAGAGAATGGAATGGGGGGTTGCATCGGCATAGGCTTGGTCTGTGAACTCGTCCGTACGGACGAGGGTGCCATAGATCATATGAACTTTTTCTTACCACACCGCGGGATCGGTAACTATAAAGAATCGGTACCATCCTTGCGACCGAAAAAGAGTAGTGACTGATGTACGAATTTTGGGCCATATGACTTGCCTCTCAATGTGTATGGTGCAGGATGTGGAAAATAAGGCTTCGCACCATCGTTGCTCTTGAAGATAGTGGGATTCATTGTTCCCGTCGGGAAGGATGTCGGTGCTGTCGTATTTGACGGGGCACTGATTATTGGCCATTTAGAAATAATTTGGGACTATTGGAAATATGCGAGAGAGTAAGAGAGGTAAATAGGAGGTGTGAGGTGGAATGGGGGGGGGGGGGATATGGTGTGTATTTATAGGTCGGATGTGGGGAGGGGGAGGGATTTGGAGGGTAACAAAATGAAGGAAGGGGGATGAATAATGGAGGGAATAAAATGTTGGAATATGGGAAAACGGAGGGAAAGTAACAAATTGGGGGGGAACAAGGGGGGGAATCGTTGGGGTGAAGTGAACAGACATACAGAAATCGATCCGATTTGGTTCTAGGGGATCCGATTAGCCCCAAATAATTTTTTTTATTCGACCTGATTAGCGAACCGGTTCGGTTATGGGTTAACCGGTTTGGTCCACTATTTTTTTCTTGAAGTTAACCCCCCCCCCCCAAAAAAAAAAAAATACCAAGTGTGGAAACCCTAAAAAAAATTGTTCTTGCATTCTCCCAAGCTATTCCCACACGTATCTAAGCCTGAAAGATCACTACCACTTTCCTCAAAACTCTAAACTCTCCCGTGTTGTGCCCTGTTGCTTCTCTCTCTAAAACTTACAACCTACGGACCACTAATGACCCTAACCTATTCAACTAACTAATGTACACAAGAATCACCCCATTCGTGTAAGAGGTGCGACGACCGCTCATCTCAGGCTCAATCAACCTCATAAATGGGGTTCGATAACCAGTTTGTATCGGTTTCTTCAACACATGCCTCTAAATACGTCTTTAGGCGTTGTCCGTTAACTTTTAATGTATCGCCCACTTTTGGATCTTCTAACTCCACAACTCCATTTGGGAATATCTCTCTCACGACGAATGGGCCTGTCCACTGCGAATGTAATTTGTTGGGAAACAAATATAAATAGGAGTTGTAGAGGAGCATTTTTTTACCCAAATGAAACTCTTTGCGTCGGATAATTCTATCATGTGCAAGTTTCATCCTTTCTTTGGATATTTTTGCATTCTCATATGCATCATTGCGTATCTCTTCCAACTCATTCAATTGAAGCTTCCGTGCTTCACCGGCTTCACCGACTTTGTCCAAATTATAGTTTAACCTCTTGATTGTCTAATAAGCTTTATGTTCTAGCTCCACGGGGAGATGGCAAGGCTTGCCATATACAAAGAGAAATGAGGACATCCCGAGGGGGTTCTTATATGCAATTCTATAAGCCCATAGCGCATCGTTCAATCAGAGGGACCAATCTTTATGGTTAGGATCGACGATATTTTTGAGAATGTTCTTGATTTCACGATTGGCTAACTCGGCTTACCCACTTATTTGGGGGTGATAAGTCATCCCAACCTTGTGAACGACTCCATACTTTCTCATAAGTTTTTAAAACGACCGATTGGAAAAGTGCTTTCCGTTATCACTAATAATTGCCTTTGGAGCATCGAAGCGAGAAAGTATGTGTTATTGCAAGAACTTAATCACCACCTTATTGTCATTAGTCTTAGTAGCTGTGGTCTCTACCCATTTCGACACATAATCTACCGCAACGAGGATGTATAAGAAACCAAATGAGGGAGGGAAAGAGTTGATACGACGCAAATATTGCGTATTTCACCCTTAACCTACGCGTTATTAGCCCCCTCGAGTATCTTAATCCCTATACTTATGATCATTAACCAGAAAACCTCGGATTTCTATATATACATTCTTTCTAGGGGTTAATTGAGCTTTTGTAGGTATTTGGATGCTTAGTATGAAGTTCGAGCACTTTTCAAAAAAGTTTCGTCGACTTTTGCAGCTTCGGGGGCATTTTTGTAATTTCATCATTCGGGGTTTGAATCCCGATCTCTTCATGGAAGTTGAATACTTATGATCTCTCTTTGCGTGGCCATCGACAGTGTATGAATCCGAGTTGTATCGAGGGAGTTATGGCATTTATGGATGGTTTTTACTTCAAAATCACACTCAATGGCACATTCAACGACATTTTAGTCATTTAATATTTTGGTTTTTTAGCCTAATGTCTTCTTTAATGTTGTATTCCTATGAGTTATCTTCGCGTAACCTCCGACCGTGCCTAATTCCGAGTTATAACGAAGAAGTTACGGCATTTTCTGTAAAGTTGGACAAAGCTGCAAATTGTAGACCTGTAGGAGAGAATCGATTCGGCCAGTCTGAATCGATTCGATTTGGCACCAGATTCTACTATTTTATTTCCCATGTGTTCGAATCGATTCGGTTTCTTCCAAATCGATTCTGTCCTGCAGATCCAATTTTCATTTAATTGTCATTATGCCACTAGGGTTTTGGTATATGTGGATTTCTCCTCTTCATTTGAAGATATATATCTTCACTTCTAATTTAGATTCAAGGGTTTGTTTGGGATCTCTTTTCACCCTCCTCCCATTTTCCTTTGGAGTTTGCCCACTTTGTAAGCTTTTCTTGTACTATTCATCTTCTTCCTTAATATATTTGTTGTTTATGCTTTATTTCCATTATTGTCATTTTATTTCCTTGCCTAGATTAACTTGTATTTCATTTATTGCTTTATTAGTGTTAATTTAGTTTTATTCATGCTTAGTCCTTAGATAAATAGTTTCGGGGTTGTGTTTCGCCATTAACGGACCTCGAGCTCCGAAAGTTAGTTTTAGGGTAAAATTGCGTTTAATTGAAACCTCGCATATCAAAAGCGGATTGTTATGCGTTTAACTTTCTTTGTCACATAACGTTAATATTTAAAGTGACAATCCGAATTTAATTCGCGTATGACCATTTTTGATTAAATATTTTATCAAGCAACCTTGGGTTAAATTCTTTCTTGCGTGATTTTTATGCTTAATTAAAATGTTCGATTAAATAGTTTTCGAGCTGGAATTCTAATTAGTAGTTGTTTAGCCCGCGTGGTGCGATGCGATCCCGATCCTCACTTTACTTTTGCGTAGCGTAACTTCTCTTTTTCTTTATTTCTTTATAAACCCCTACCACATTTTCTTTTATTTATTTTCCACTTTTATTCTTGAAGTTTTAAAATAATTAAAATTTAAAATTCAATCACTCCCTCTGGATCTCTTACGATACCCGACTTACCTCTATACTTGCCTCACAAGTGTAGTAGTAGCTTAGTTTTTTTTTGCATTGAGTCGTCGAACCGATAATAACGATTTGCGTATTACACGAAGCTACTTTTCACGCTCGATCAAGAGACTATGAAGTCAATACCCCAACAATCAAATATCTCAATGACGAGTATGGGGGTCAATGGCATCATGTCTCGGTGGGTCCCATTCTTTGACATCTATCACAAGATTTACAATAAGAATTTACATCTCGAAAAATTGTGGGCCAATAGAGACTGCTTTACAAAATTTTAGCGGTCGTTTTATTCGTCGAGAAATGGAATCCACATGCTTTTGTATGACAAAAGCGGATGATGTTATATGTCTCGTCATCCGGTATCCGGTACATAACGTCGGATGATTTGGTTCACATAATATTTGAATAGAAATGGATCATCGTAGAAAAACATGCATGACCAAGTAAGGAACTTCTTCCTCTCTGACGGTGTCCAATCGGGAGGAACGACTCCCATGACAAGATAATTAACTATGTATGCAAACCAAGGGAGGGAAGAGGTGGCAAATAATTGCTCATTCAAAAAATATTCGTCTATGGGTAGAGGATCATTAGGTACGTCGGACGAAAACTGGGATTAGTGGTCGGCGACGACATTTTCTACTCCTTTCTTATCTTTTGTGGAGAGGTTAAACTCTTGTAGGAGTAGGATACACCTTATGAGGCATGGCTTAACATCTTTTTTGAAAAGGAGATATTTAAGCGCCACGTTGTCGGTAAAGCAAGTGATAGGCGAACCGATGAGGTAAGAGCAAAACTTATCTAGGTAAAAAACTATTGCTAGCAATTCCTTCTTCGTGGTGGAGTAATTAAGTTGCGGTCCGGTTAACGTCTGGCTAGCATAGTAGATGACGATGAAATTTCTTATCTTTTCATTGGCCCAAAACAACCCATATAGCATAATCACTCGCATCACACATAAGCTCGAATGGAAGGGGCCAATCCGGAGCTTGTATAATGGGGGCGAAAACAAGCATGCTTTTCAATTTATCAAAAGCACTTTGGCATGCTTCATTCCACTCAAAGGGGGCATTGTTCGTAAGAAGTTTACTCAAAGGTCTATCAATGGCACTAAAATATTTAATAAACCTTCTATAAAAATTCGCATGGCCCAAGAAAAAGCGCACATCCTTTAGTGATTTAGGTGGGGGAAGCTCGGCTATGACATCTATTTTTACCCTATCTACCTCAATTCCTTTGGACGACACTATGTGGCCAAGAACTATTCCTTCGGTAACCATAAAATGACACTCTTCCAAATTTAATACCAAGTACTTTTCCACACACCGGGCTATCATTTTTTCAAGATTCGCAAGATAAAGGTCAAAAGATGGGACGAAAACGCTAAAGTCATCCATAAAGACCTCACAACCTCTTTCAACCCTATCGCTAAAGAGACTAAGCATGCACCTTTGAAAGTCGCGGGCACATTATACAATCCAAATGGCATACGTTTCTAGGCAAACGTGCTAAAGGGACATGTGAAAGTTGTCTTCTCTTAATCAAGCACATCCACCTCAATTTAGTTATATCCGAAATAACCATCAAGGAAGCAATAGTATGGGTGTCCCGCTACTCTCTCTAGCATTTGGTTGATGAATGGTAAGGGGAAATGATCTTTCCTAGTGCCCGCATTGAGTTTCCAGTAATCAATGCAAACGCGCCACCCGGTGGTGGTATATTGGCGAATTAACTCACCTTTGGCATTCTCGACCACAATCATTCCCGACTTCTTCAAGACAACTTGGATAGGACTCACCCATTTGCTATTCGAGATTAAGTAAATGATCCCTGCGTCCAATAGCCTAATGATCTCTTCTCGTATTACATATTTCATAATGGGGTTCAATTGTCTTCGCATTTCCCTCGAGGGCTTCACGTCCTCCTCGAGGTGGATTTTATGGGTACAAATTAAGGGACTTATACCTTTCAAATCCACTATACTCCAACCAAAATCACTTTTGTGCTTCCTTAAAATTTCGAACAACTTACCTTCTTAGTCTCTATCTAGGCTCAAGGAGACAACAACGGGAAATGTTTCATCCTCTCCTAAATAAGCATATTTTACATTGGAGGGTAGTTTCTTTAGTTTGAGTGTGGGAATTTTTTCATCGGGGGGGGGGTCATGCGAGACTCCCTAGGTGGTAACTCCTTGAATCTAGCAACCCAATTTACATCTCTTAAGTCTCCATCCGACGCTCTCTCATCTAAGATTGCTCTCAACTCCTCCGCCTCCTTCTCGAAGTCGGTGCACGTCCCGTCACTCTCGCTACTCGGTACAAGATATGCTCTTAAGACATCTTCATCGATATTTCCCTCTATGTGCTCCTCTACTATCTCCTCAATAAGATCTACTGCTTGAAATTCGTCCTCCTCACCCACTTGCTTGGTGATATTAAAGATATTTGTCTTGAGGGTCATGTTCCCGAAAGTGAGTTGCATTTGCCTATTTTAAGTATTGATTAATGCATTAGCCATAGCTAAGAATGGGCGGCATAGGATGACGAGAACATGAGTTCTCAAGGGAACGGAGGGCTCCGTGTCCCGAATGATAAAATCTACCGGGATGCAGAAAGTTTCCACTTGGACTATCACATCCTCGACAATCCCTCGGAGTATCTTCACGATCCTATCCGCGAGTTGGAGAGTGATTGATGTGGGCTTGAAGTCCCCCAAATCTAGTTGCCTATATATCGAATAAGGGAGGATGTTGACACTCACCCCTAAATCAAGTTGGGCTTTTTCTATTCGGTTCTCTTTAATAATGCACGAAATGGTAGGTGCATCTGGATCTTTAAACTTGGGTGAGAGGTCATTAAGTAGAACAAACCTCACATTTTGTGCTAGGAGGACATTCTTTTTCACCTTTAGCCTTATTTTCACCTTCAATAAATCCTTAAGGACTTTAGCATAGGCGGGAGTTTGCTTTATGGCATAGAGAAAAGGTAAATTCAACTTTATTTGCTTAAATACATCTATTACATCTTTGTGAGAGGTACCTTTTTGAGGTGGAACCAACCGTTGAGGGAAAGACGCAGAAGTTTCACTACGACTTCAGGTCCACTAGTGTTGTCCTCATTGTCACTCTCATTTAAGGGGGCATCTTTAACCTCCTTCGTGTGGGGCGAAACCTCCTCATCCTTAGGTTCGTCATTTGGGAGATGTGATAAATCAACTACTCTCCCACTACGTAAAGTAGTGACCGCTTGACATTGCTCTAGATTTGCGTCGAACGTAAAGCTAACACAAGGTTGGCCTTGAGGAGGTCTTTAGCCTTGGGCCCAAAACTTACCCTTTTCTTGGACACTCAAGGATGATTGCAACTTTGAAATGTTAGCATATATCTTGGCAAGCGTTCGAGTGTTTTGAACATTTGTTACTTGTTGAGCTTGTATTAATTGATTTATCAAATCCTCAAAATTCTACCTCGGTGGAGTGATATATGGCGCGAGAGGTGGTGCTGACATATGTGGAGCTTGTTGAAAGTGTGAAGGGGGTGGTAGAGGAGGGGCAACGTGTGAATTAGGATTCAACGCGGCATTTGGTTGCCCGTAACTAAACCCGGGATGGTTCTTCCACTAAGGGTTGTAAGAATTCCCATGAGGGGCATTGAAATTTCCCTTAAATCCTCTTACAGTTTCCACTTGCTCATGGAACATGACTTTGTAGGCGGGTATCGTCGGACCAGGCCTGTCAATGGGTCGGGTCTGAACCCAGACCAGACCCGGACCCAATCCGTATAATAGGGTCTGAGCATATTTTTTGGACCCGAGACCCGAAGACCCGTTTATTAAATGGGTAGGGTCTGGATCTTATACAAGACCCGGACTCGAAGACCCGACCCGGATTGTACATTATTATTTTTTAAATATATATACATATACTATAAATTTACATATATTTATAAATATATCTTATCAATATAACATGTAAGTAATATATATAAAAATATATATTCATGTATATAATAAATATAAATAATATATTTTTATTTATACTAATAATATTATATAATACATTACAAAATATTTTAATTTAAGATTAAAAAATAAAGAAGGGGGATAATATAAAATAAAATAAATATAAAATAAATGTATATATTTGGCCAGACCCGGACATGAATGGATTCGGGTCTGGATCCAATATTGTGGACCCGATGAAGACCCGGACCTGATGAAGACCCGATTACATAGATCTGGATCTCCCTAAACCCGACTTCGACTTCGACCCATGACAGGCCTACGTTGGACATTCCTTTATTGAATGGCCCACCTCACAAATGGCACACACCTTTTCTTTCATAGCTTGGGTGGATCCAGTTATTTATGTTGTCCATGATTCGAGTACGTATTCCAATCTTTTCTCAATTTGGTTGACTCGAAGTTTCCACTCGACGTCCTTGTCCACGTGATATAGACCGGACACGAAAGGAGGAGTGGAAGTGGACGTCTATCGAACCCAGTTTTGGGTGTTAGGATCGGATGTGTCCCATGCTTGAGTAGTCTCGACGACATACTTAAGGTGGGCATCGACATCGTTTGCATCTAACCCCCAAAATTCTCCCTCGCACATAGTTTCCACGAGTTGTTTGAACGCTATACTTAGCCCTTAGTGGAAGAAAGAGATCATGCGATACTTCTCAAAATCGTGATGTGGGAATATGTTAATCAACTCTTGGAAACGCTCCCAACATCGATCAAATGGCTCATTTTCTTGTTGTCTAACAGTTTGAATTTGAACCTTGATGGAATTTGTTCTAAGGTGGGGGAAGAATTTCAAAAGAAACTTAACTTGCATATCTCTCCATGACCCGATTGAGTTCAGTGATAAAGACCACAACTAGGTCTTAGCTTTATCTTTTAAGGAAAAAGGAAAAAGTTTTAGACGAACGACGTCTTGGGTTCAAGCTTGATCACTAAACGTGTCGTATGCCTTTTCGAATTCACGGATGTGGAGGTATGGTTTCTCTAAATCCAAACCGTGAAAGGTGGGAAGAATCTGAATCATCCTATTTCGAAAGTGAAATTACCCCACATTGTACAGAGGTAGAATGCATCTCGGGGTGACAGTTTGCTCGGGATATAAGAGCTCTCTCATGGGACGATACGATATCTCTCCCTCACCTGTACCGTGGCTCTCTCTCTAATTGACTCGGTATCCTTACTTGGTACCCTAGAAGTGTGACTTGTAATGGAATTGACTGGTGTAGGAGGTGGAACCCAAAATTGTGGAGCGTTAGGAGTGTGTGGACTATCGGGGTCGTACTCAACTATTGGATTCTCGTGAATGCGGGTTGGAGTGGATTGAGGAGTTTGTCGCGAATTTTTCATGAAAGGTGTTGAGAGAAGTTATATTTTTTTGCTTTTTTGCTTTTTTTGGCTTTTTAAGAATTAGAGTCAAATTTTTGATTAAATCGACCTAATCTAGAAGTCTACCTAATCCCCGGTAACGACGCCCAAAACTTGATGCGGTTTTAAAAGTGTTTCTAGTGCATGCTTCTATCGACTCAAGTGTAAGTCGATCGCTCAAGTAATAATCCGATAAACGGGTATCGAATACAGGGAATAGGACGTAAGATGTGACGACGAATAAGAAAGACGCTTAACCCTACAAATGACTCAGAAAAAAGAAAAAAAAAGGTGATGAGTTTGTGACTATGCCTATAAACTAATGCAATTTAAATTAAATTAAGAACTAACTAAGCATGCAAAATAAACTAAGTTAACTTTAACTATATTCAAAAAAATGGAGTTAGGGTACAGTCCCTCGAACCGTCGGTGTTTACATAGAGCATAAAAGCTCCAAAAAGGCAATTCTTCATTTAAAGAGACATCAAATACTCTTTAAGAATTTGACATATGAGGACTAAATGCCACACAATATCAAATCAAAAATTGTACTTGACGAGGATGTGAACTTATCAAAACACCAATTGCACCCTTAAACATTCCTATTACCTATGGCAAACGAAATTAAAAGGCCTGCAATATTTATCTTGATAAAGTTCAAACCTTTGAATGAGGGATTACTTTTTATTCACTTTTAAATCCACATGTGTTACCTAAGTTGGGTTCATGTACCCCAACCCGCTAAAAACTTAGCCGGATATGGTGTAAACACTACGACATGGAATTTATGTTGCATAAAGTCATTCCTACGTGAAAAGTGCAATCAAACATGTAAAAGAGAATTTTAACTAAGAAATAATGAATCACAAACCAAAAAGATGAGAGAAATTGAAAGCAATAAAATAACTATACTTGTATTGAAGAAAACCTTGAATTTAATGCCAAAAGATGAATAATTGTTGAACAAGATTAATCTTGGGGTTCTTGCCTTCAAGAATCTCTCAAAACTATGTAAAAACCTCCTTTCTAATGTCTGGTGATACAATAAGATATAACCATCACGTTTTATTAAGTGTTTGCACCATGCACAACACTAATTTTAAGAAATAAAAATTCAAATCTGTCACGTCGAACCGGTTATGCTTTTCCTTCTTTACTGGGGTGAACCGGTTCGCCTATTCTAGTGAGGTGAACCGATTCGGAGTTTTGATAATCGGTTAGGTTTGGTGTTGATAGTTAGGCGAACCGGTTCTGCATTTCTTTTATCGGTTCGGTTCGGTTCGCCTGGGATTTTTTCTTCATTTCCTTTTGATTTCTTCTCAGCTCTGAAGCTTCATAACTTTGCAACTGGGACTCGGATTTAAATTTCGTTTTTTCCTACGTGCTTGTGAACTCAAGGTCTTTGACTTCTCTTTAAGGTCCGGTCTGAATTTCGGATGTAAAATTACTATTTTACCCCTTGATTTTTCTTCTTTTCTTTTTCTCTTGATTTTGCGTTTTCTCTTTTCTTCACTTGTATAAAATATTTTTAAAAAAAGTAAGATAAATACACGAAACTCGATGTACCAGATAGAAGATGTCAGTAGCACGTATATGAGACAAATCAACTCAATTTACATCGTACAAAGTGATAAAAGCATATAAATTACGGGAATAAATATGAAGAATCTATGCCTAATCAGTATATAATAAAATGAATGTTTTCACTATAGCTGGTCCTGTTAAGATTATTGAAGGCTCTGGAAGAGCCACGTGTACCTAATGTCACCCACTTATTCATAAATAATGCCATATACTCAAGAAATTCTAGAAGAAATTTATTGAGTTTTAAGGACATAAGGATGAACGGTTGTCATGTAGAAACATGTAATGATTGTAATAAAGAGTTCATTTGCATTACTTCTAGTGTTGGAAGCTAGAAGATCACACTAGATAAATTACCTGCATTATCCATGGGGTTATACCATACAACAATTAATGTTGTAGAATCACATACTTTCATGAGCCGAAAGCTCAATGATCCTTATAATTTAATATTATGGCATGACCGATTGGCTCACCCTATATCAAATATGTTGCGTCGAATCATAAATAACTCATATGGGCACTCGTTAACAAATAAATAACTCACCTTATCCTATGACCATTTTTTCACCCCTTATTCTCAAGGTAAATTAATCACCAAATAATCTTTTCTCAAAATATCTTCCGAGTCACCATCCTTTTTATAAAGAATTCAAAGGGATATTTGTGGGCCCATACACCCATTTAGTGGGACTTTTAAATATTTTATGATTTTAATTGATGCATCCACTCATTGGTCACATATTTGTTTATTATCTACTTTTGACCTCTGCAAAATTACTTGCTCAAATCATAAAACTTATAGCACATTTATCGGATCAACACATTAGATCCATTCGTTTAGATGACGCAGGAAAATTCACTTCTCAAGATTTTTATTACTATTATTTATTACAAGGAATTGATGTTGAGCACCCAATTCCCCATGTCCACACCCAAAATGGTTTAGCTGAGTCTTTAATTAAGCGTTTGCAACTTATTGCACGATCTTTACTTATGCAATCCAAACTCCCAGTCTCTGCTTGGGGACATGCTATCATGTACGCTGCTAAGTTAATTAAGCTTAAACCCACTGCTTATCACCTTTTTTCACCCTTTCAACTCGTGTCTGGATGTCAACAAAATATATCACACTTGCTTAAATTTGGTTGTGCAGTGCATGTGCCCATCCCCCACCCCAACGAACCAAAATGGGTTCACAACATTGTTTGGGAATATATGTTGGCTATGATTTTCCATCATTCATTATATTGAGCCATTGGCAGGTGATACATATACCGCTAGATTTGTAGATTGTCATTTTGATGAGACCCTCTTCCTGCAGTTAGGGGGAGGAAATAACATACCAGAAGTACGGTATGTTCCTAAAGAACGACGAGAATCAACACGGAACACTTTTACTTTGTATCATCTAAACTCGTGTACTGATCGATGTGAGCTTGGAGTGAGAAGGATATTGCATCTTCAGGAAATTGTAAATAAACTACCCAATGCATTCAATGATGCTGCAAAAGTAACCAAGTTTCATATACCCGCTGCAAATGTGCCAGCTATAATTGATGTACCAGTGGGATAAATGTTGACATTAGCAGCAAATGAATTTATTGCACGCTAGAAGCGTGGAAGACCTATTGAGTCCAAAGACTCTGCTCCCTAGACGGGGAAATCAAATGAAAAATCATGCCATAATAACCCTCCTAAAGATATTATGAATAAAATATCCAATTTCTCTGAAACCTTTTGAGAGGTTATTATCTCTAAAAACACGCAAGTCACTGAAGTGACTATACAAGCCCCTCAAGAGGCAAAGGTACCTGATAATAATAATGATATATCTATGTTTTATACATATTCAGGATGATGTGGTATTGTAAAGAAATTGTCATTAATGATGTATTTTCATATACAGTAGCTACACAAATTTCAAAGGGCAGTGATAATAACAATGAACCCCGTATTCTAAATGAATGTAGACAAAGAGTAGATTGGTCAAAATGGGAAATCACCATCAAGGCAGAAACTTTAGTCTCTAAATAAACATGGTGTATTTGGACCTATAGTACAAGACACAAGTTTTCTTGTAGAAACCTGGGATTGATTTCGAGGAAACACTCCCCTGTTATGGATGGTATAACTTTCAGATATCTGATTGGCTTAGCGATTTTTGAAAATCTTGATATGAGACTCATGGATGTTGGGACATCTTATTTCTACGGGAACTTAGACACCGAAATATACATGAAAATCCCTGAAGGATTTCCTTTGCTTTAAGCAAAGCCAAGGAGTACGCATTCAATCCGACTATGACATTCATTGTACAGTTTAAAGCAATCCGAAAGAATGTGGTACAATCGTCTTACTTAATACTTGTCTAAGGAGGGGTATGAAAACAATCCGATTTGCCATTGTGTATTTATAAAGAAATCCTCAAAAGGATATGCAATAGTAGCAGTTTATGTGGATGACATAAATTTAATCAGGACCCCAGAAGAGCTCGAAAAAGATGTTAACTATTTGAAAAATGAATTTGAGTTGAAAGACCTTGGGAAAACTAAATTTTGTCTCGACCTGCAGATTGAGAAAAAATCTAGTAGGATTTTAGTCCATCAGTTTAATTATAACGAAAATGTATTAAGACGCTTTAATATGGATAAAGCGCACCCAGTAAGTACCCTCGTGGTTGTCCGGTCTTTTGATATAAAGAAAGATCCAAACCGTCCTAAAGAATAAAATGGGGAAATATTAGGTCCAGAAGTACCCTATTTAAGTGCAATTGGTGCATTGTTGTACTTGACACAATGCACTAGGCCGGATATTTCATTATTTGTGAACGTGCTTGCTAGATATAGTTTTGAAACAAACCATAAGGCATTGGGCTGGTGTCAAGTATATCCTTAGATATATATACGTAGAAACACTGCCATAGGTTTAATTTATTCTTATAACTCTAATAGTTTCAAGTTAGTTGATTATGGATATCTCTCTGATCCTCATAAGGGTCAATCTCAAACAGATTATGTATTTTTTTTGTGGTAATACTGCAATTTTTCGGGGCTCTACTAAACAAACTTTAGTAACTACTTCTTTTAACCACTCTGAAATTTTGGCTCTTCAGGTTGCTAGCTGTGAATGTGTATGACTGAGATCTTTAATTCAGCATATTCGTAGTTCTTGTCAATTGCCTTTCATTACAGATGTTCCAAGCGTCATCTATGAAGACAATGCAACTGTATATCACAAATTAAAGAATGATTCATCAAAGGAGACTTGGCCAAATACATTTCACAAAAGTTTTTCTTCACTCACGAGCTTCAGAAGAAAAACGAATTGAAGTCATGCAAGTTCGTTCAAGTAATAACCTAGTTGAACTCTTCACAAAGTCACTACCAAATGCGATATTTCAGAAGTGCGTGTACGAGATTGGAATGCGTCGACTCCACCAACAGTGAAATTGAACATATCAATAAGGGGAAGCATCTTATCAGGGGAAGGATACAAGAACATGTAATTTGAAATATTTGTGCGCTATACTCTTTTTTCTTTAACTAGGGTTTGTCTCACTAGGCTTTCATAGTAAGGTTTTTGAGACAACATTAAGCTCGTCCAAAAACGACTTAATGATCACAAAAAATTATACTCTTTTTCATTCACTATGATTTTTTTGCAATAAATTTTCTTTAGTAAATTTTTAATGAGAGAATAATTATTGAATGATCGAAATAATGTACATCTAAAAAGAAGCATTATAAGTATTTATATTTATTCCATTTAAGTGAATGTTCACTATTATTAAGACTTTTACCCTTATACTATAAATAAGGGTGACACTTTATTTTTGACGCACCAATCTCCCTCTAAAATTACCTTAGCGACCACTTCCTTAAACCCTGAAATTATCTTCGATCTCCACTCTCTCTCTCTTCGGGTTTGCCGCCGATGATGGCCTTCCGACGACTGCAAACGATTCAGAATATCTATCGAGCTTCCCAAGTTCCTAAGTTTTCTTACAGGTAATTATTACTTAATGCGCCTCTTAAACCCCTGTTTGCTTGCTGTCGTAATGTTAAGCTCAGATATATTAAATAAATTAGGTTTATTAAGTTTTCTCCACCTTATCAGCTAACACATTGATAACCAATTATCATTTGAAATTTAAGCTGTTATCTTATATCTACTTTTAATTTCAGGCTTGGAAGCTCAAGAAGCTATTCAAATGTTTTCATGAACGGTAACTGTATATGCATACACCATAAGTGTTTCTTCATAGCATGTAGGAGTGGCAATTCGTGTTTTTGGGCCGAGTTTCGGGCCGCCACTTTTTTTGAGAACTCTTGATCTTCAAATCACCCCAAATAGAAATTCTTGACCATAAAGTCATGCCAAGATTTTGGGAAAGCACCAATAACATTTGATCCTCAAAAAATGGTGTAAATGGTAATGGCAGTAAAAGAAAACACACTTAAATAAGAGACACTCTAAAAAGCTCAATTATTTTAACTCATTTGCCTCAAAAGGGTGTGCAATAATTATAAGCCTAAAGAGAAGGTTATAGATGACATATTCTCTACCAATAAAGGGGACATTCAAGCATCGATGTGATGCCACGTTGACATCACTAAAGGATGTTCCCGTCGTGATATCACATGGTCAAAAATACTCTTATCACAAAAAGTACTAAAATAACCCTTCATTCAACCCGATAACTACTAAAAATAAAAAATAATAAGAAGAAAATTACAATAAAAATATATGAAAAATGCTGAAAATTCGAGGAATGTGATTTACTTTAAATTCTCTCCCATAAATCCTTCATTCGGCCTTTAAGTTGAATAAAATCACAGGCCTCTGCTAACCATGCGTCAAGGTGAGTGTGTCGATTTTGGGATGCTTTTCCACTTCTATTAAAATTAATCCACCATCAGGAGAAGGTTGGGCGGTTCTATGGTTTATTTGGGTCATGGCTGGTATAGAGATAGGAAAGAAATTTGGGAAGAGCTTGCAGGTTTTTTTGGGCTTTGTAGCCCAAGGTGGTGTTAGGGGAGATGTTAATGTTTTTCGAAGGGTCTCAGAATAATCAAATAATGGTAGTATGGGAGATTTTGATGCGTTTATCTATGAAATAGAGTTGATTGAATTTGGGCAATGGGCAATTTACTTGGTCCAATATGAGGGAGAATGTGTTGTGTTCACGAATAAATTGAATCCTTTACACCTAAGGGTGGAGAAGTTGCTTCCAGGAATGAGACGAGAGTTGAGGTTTCGGGTTACCTCGAAACATTTTCTAGTGGCCTTGGATTTTAGTGATATTTGATGGGGTCCCACTCGATTTAGATTTGAAAATATGTGGATAGACCACAAGGATTTCAAAAACTCTTTATAAGGCTTGGTGGGTGGAATGTCATAGTGCGGGTCTTATTTATACAAATGGCGAATTCTATAGATGTAGAGCACTTACGATATGAGTTCAGCTGTAGACAGCCTCTTTCTGAGTTGGCCACCTCTGAAATGGTTGAGTTAGACTAGTATTCCATTACTTGAGATCTTGCTTTTTGTTTATCCATGTATGTTGAAAGAGTTCGAGCGTAGTTGGTCAGGTTTGACCGACTTAGCCCAGGGGTATTTTGGGTAACAAGTGACATGTAGGCCAGGTCGGCTTCATATTCCTTCAATACTATTGTTTAATCATTTTTAGTGAGATTTGATCAACTCTGAAATCTCACTTTCTTAGCGACGGCGATCTTTTCTAATAGTTGAACCCCATTTTCATAAGAGCAGAAACATATATGGAGAAGAGTATCCAATCCACGACTGCATTTTGAACAGGGAAAATGTAGGACTCTGTTTTCCTAGCATTATTAACTTTGTTTGGATTTGACATCTGTACCTTCGTCAGATTGATTATGCATATGACATGGGCGGTGAATTATTGATAGATGGGTTATGCAAACAGAAGAGATCAGGACGAGATGGTTTCCATGAATTTATATTTAATAAAGTAAATAGATTTACCATCTCTGGTGCTCAACTCGTCTTCATATCTTCGTTGTTTCCGCATTGTCAGGTATATTTTACATATTAGGCGATGTGGTGGTGTGGGTAGTGGCAATGGTGGGATGTTGGTATTTTTTTTTTTTTGATGGGGATAAATGAGGAAGAAGATGCTACAAAAGGTATTTGCTGAAGCAGATGAGGGTATTTTGGTCAAGGCGGATTTAGTTTTAAACAGATGTGAGTGCCGTCTATAACAATTTTTTTTCTTTGGGGGGTGGGTCTAACTTATCATTTCTAGGAGTTACGTCTAATATCGTATTATCATCTGGGGTAAACTTAAAAAAGTCTTGTATGTCATTCTTAAAGACCTTTTAAAAGGTCCCATTGGCTTCAGACTTGAAAAGAAAAAAATCTGTCAAGGGTTGTTTTCCAAATTCCGGGCTGACGGATCTAACCCAAATGAATCGATTCATACCATACACAGTTCATACCTGCTCACCATCAATTTCAAGTTGTCAGATGATTGAATCGACGAGTCAATCGATCTGATTCGAGAATGGATGGATTTTGACAACTATGGCCAATGATTCTAGCTGTTGGTATATGAGTACTTCATTTTTATTTATTATTAGAAGCTCTTCTAAGTTTAATCTTTAGGTTGTAAAGCAACCAACAACAGTGTTTCAAGGGTCTTGCTCTAATCTGTGGCATTGGATTTCATTCACTCTCTCTTTAAACTATAAATATATGAAGACATTTCATATTACTGTAACTGTTTTGCTGTCTCAAAACCAAATAATCGCTGTAGTATATTTTGATTTGCAATGTTTTTCTCCCTTCATTTATATGGTTTTCTATGTGATCAGTTCCTGAATTAAGTAACGGAAGAAACTTTTCTCGCTTATACAAGGGCCTCGGTGCTCTACTCTGGCCTTTTCAGGATGCTAAGACACTTCGTCCTACCATGGTAACGTTCTAATACATATTCTGAAGCAAAGGGTTGTAAATGTCAATTTATCCATCACATCTTGCTAATACATATTTTGATATAAAAGCTAAATATTATACTGTTTCATTCTTCGTTACCTCCTCCTCCCCCCACCTGCCCAACCAAAAAAAGAAAAAAGAAAGAAAAAGGGATAATTACAACAAAGTAAAGTGTTGACCACCTATGTAAACCTAAGTTGATTTACGAATGAATTAAATATGAGTTGTTTTTCCTTCATCTTTATGTTTATAACCACATTCTCAAATCTTTGTAATGACTAGAGAATATGCACAATCCACTATGTCATTTGCTTTCCCCTGTAGACATACCTTTATTGATGTGGAAGATAAAGAAAAAGTTACAGAAGCTGTTATGTCATATGGGTGACACTATGTGATCTGCTAATGTATCAACTGATGTAAATGCAGCGGAAGACACACAAATTAATTACACACATACATGAACAAAATAATGAAACAACAAATCTCCATTAATTCTCTTTCTAAACTGTCTCTAAAACATAATGATAATAATGAAAACTAAACAACTAGGGATCCTTTTATAAGCACAAGGATCCAAAATGCTAAAATAACCCTAAACAAAATAAATGAATTAAACAAATGAATAACTTGTGAAAACCGGCCCCACTCAGGACGTATACGCTCCTGCATCACTCTCCCCCTATGAAGTATAGCCATATCCTCATGGAAATGGTCATAGAAGTCGCGGTAAACATGCTGCAACCAATGTTTTAAATCGCGGTCGCGAAGGGTGTCGCGTTTTGGCTCCGAAGTCGCATCGTGCAAATCGTGTCGCGCATCGCGCAAGCCATTCGTGCATTCCAGATTTTTAATTTGAAAAACATATTAAAAATATAAATAAAGAAATAAGCTCAAATAATCACTCCAAATCATTTCATATATAGTCATAAAGCCATAAAATACTACAACATTCCAAATAAAACACAAAAAATAGGACCATATTGTTCCAATCCAAACATAGGACCATATTGTTCCAAAAATCTCAAAGGCATGAAGTTTCAAAAATAAATTAACAAATGACATCAAAAGTAGACAATACCTACAAAAGACTTCACTTTTCCACTTTCCCCTTCCTTTTCATATGCATATTTCCACCCAAAATACTTCTTAGTAGACATTATTTTGACAACCAATTGAAATTTCAAAAACAATTAAAAAAAAAGAACTTGAGATAAATAAAAATGTCTAATATAAAAAATAAAAAAAGAATTGTCTATGTCTAAATTCTTACCAGAGTTGGGAAGATACTGTCTAAATGCCGGAACTGCCTAAATGATATTTTTTTTTAATGGACGAAATTTAGATCGGGGCTGTCAAAGTAGGGAAGGAAGAGAAATGAGGGGCTATTAAAGTTATTAAGAGAAAATAAAGAAAAGAAATGAGGGCTGTCAATTTAGGACTGAAAGTTTTTCGTTTTTCTTTTTTTACTTACCAAAACGACGTCGTTTTGTTACGTCAGTGCGTTAAAAAAAACCCATCTCGCGTAGCAATAGCGCCCAATAGCGCACTTTCACGCCTAATAGCGCACGCAAAAGGGGCATCCCGTATAGCAGTGCCAATAACGTAGCGTTTTCCAATCACAAAAGGCAATAGCGCGCTTTTAAAACATTGGCTGCAACATAGCCTTAGTAATCCACGAGTCATCACTCTCGGAACGTCCCAACCAACGAATCAGATAACGGACAAGGGGGACCTTAGGCGTCGTATTCATATCCGAGTCCAAAATACCCTTACACGGTCAACATGCGAGCTAACGGGTTGCATCGGATCCACAGGGAGGGGAATCGGGGGAACATGTGAACCTCGAAACGGAGTCAAATCCGCCACATTAAATGTGGGATATGTCCTGAAACCTTCGGGTAGGGTTAGCTCATATGCATTATCACCACAACGACGAAGAACAGGGAAATGACCAAATCGGTGCATCTATAATTTGGTGGCCTTGCCCACCCGCCGCTCGCGCTGAAGATACACTATAACAAGATCCCCGTACTGAAATTCAAGTGACCGACGATGAGGATCCACCCGCTCCTTATAGGAAGCACACATACGCTTTAAATGTGCCTGCAAGTCGTGATGGATGGATAACATCTTGGTAGCAAAATCGTCAGCTGTCGGGCTCACCGTCATAGTAGGGGGAGTCTCACAAGGTCTACAAGCAATAAAGGAGAAAATCCAAGAACAATCTGAAAAAGGGAAAGACCAGTAGAGTGATTGACGAAATTATTGAAAGCAAATTTTGCCTGAGGAAGAATCACCTCCCAAGTCTTAGGTGACTCACTAAGTACCGTAAAAGATCACCCAAACTCCGATTGACCACCTCGGTCTTGCCATCCGTCTGAGGGTGGAAGGGTGTGGAAAATTGAAGCATGCATCGCAACAATTTCCAAAGAGTCCGCCAAAAGTGCCCCGTAAAATAAACATCCCCGTCAGACGTATTTCTCCTCGGTACCCCATGTAAATGGACAATCTCGTAGAAGTAGAGTGTGGCAACATGTGAAGCATCTGAAGTCTGCGAGCACGGAATAAAGTGGGTCATCTTAGAAAATCTGTCAACTGCCATAAACACGGAATCATGCCCCTTGACTGTCTTAGGTAACCTAACAACAAAGGCCATAGAAACATCTAGCAATGGTCGATCAGGAATGGGTGATTGGTAGAGGTGTACACAAACCGACATTATTATGATGATCCTTTGCCGTCCGACAAGTATAGCAACGCTAAACATGGATGTTAACCTCCCACCTTATGGTAGGCCAATAGAATTGCTCACGCAGAATAACTAAGGTATGAACGACACCTGAGTGGCCAGCTAGGCCCCCACCGTGGAGCTCGATGATGATCTTCTCCCTCAGGGAAGAAGCAGGAATGCACAACGCAGTGCCATGATACAAATACCAATCCTGCAGTAAGTAATCACTCGGAATGCCATCCTGATGTGTATATGCCTCCAGAATAGGCCTAAAAAGAGTGTGTCGCATACAAATCACGAATCTCAGAAAAATCGAAGAGTGATCCTGAATGGGCTTGTGATCTCCGATTCAAGGCATCTGTAACTAGGTTTTTCCTACCTGGTTTGTACTGTAAGTGGAAAGTAAACTGATGCAAGAATTCAGTCCACTTGGTGTGTCGATCACTGATCTCCTTCTGTGAGTTCATAAAACAGAGGGCCTTGTGATCCGATTAATGACAAACTCCCGATGAATCAAATAGGACTGCCAATGCTTGACAGCTTGCACTACTGCATAAAACTCAAAATCACAGGCCAACAACTTTCTGACCAAAGTAAACAACGGGGCAACCATTCTGACTGAGGACTATACAAATCCTGGGCTTCCTGGCATCGCAAGTCAACTCAAATAATTGGGTAAAATCTGACAGGGCTAGAATGGGAGCCGACGTCATCTTGGACTTGATGAGATGGAATGGCGCCTCAGCCTCATCAGTCCACGCAAACTCAATCATGGACACGCGCATCATCGTAGTAATAGGAGCCATCATAGAGCTAAACCCCTCAATGAAGCATTGATAAAAAGTGACCTAACTCGTGGAAACTGCGGACCTGGGACACCGTGGTCGATCTAGGCCACTCCCGGAATAGCCTGGACCTTTTTTCTGTCAGTACACACTCCTTCGCTTGAGACTATATCATAAAGGAACACTTCTTTAGCTGGAGATAAAAACTCTCACGCCAAAGAACCTCCAAGATTTGCCTCATATGATCAATATGCTCCTCTGGGACCGATTGTATATCAAAATATTATCTAAATATACTACAACAAACTTATCGAAGAAGGGACAGAGGATTATGTCATCACACGCATAAATGTGAACAGGGCATTGGACAACCCGAAAGGCATGATAGTCCACTCATACAATTCATCTTTCGCCTTGAAGGCCGTCTTCCGCTCATCACCATGTCTCATGCGAACCTGATGGTATCCACTCTTCAAATCCAACTTGGAAAACACTATAGCTCCGTGAAGCTAATCAATCATATCCTTTAACTTCGGAATGGGGAAACGGTACTTGACTGTGATTTTACAGCCCGACTGTCTCACACATTCGCCAGCTACCATCCTTCTTTGGCGTTAATAGGGTAGGGACAACATAAGGGGATATACTCTCCCGTACGAGGCCACGGTCGCGTAACTTTGATACCTGTCATTGTAACTTTGCGTGCTTGCAGGTGACATCCTGTAATAGGGGAGGTTTGGCAATTGGGCTCTGGGAACAAAATCAATCGCATGCTGTAAGTTCCGTAATGGTGGAAGGGAATCAGGCGGGGTACATACATTCTTGAACGACGCCACGACATTGCAAAGGGCCTCTGAAACACTGGTCGGTATGGCACCCGAGGGACTACTAAGGGCATAACACAACCCCTACTCTATGGCATCAACAAGGAGTACAAGTTTCGAGGTCAGGGACATAAGCGGACAGGGAAGTTTGGGCTGCGACGTGGGGTCAAGGACCACTTCACGCTCCTGATGCATAAATGGATAAGTATTAGCTCGACATCGTGCATGCTAGAATGATAAAAGTGCCAAAGTCGGCCCAACAGAAGGTGACACACGTCCATATCAACAATCGTATGCACAACCTCATTTGAATACAGACCAGTGGTGAACGGTACTCGACACTGCCCCATAGGACACACTTAATCCTTGGATCTCAACCACCCAATCTTACACGGACTCTTGATAGGCTCGACACGAAGACGCAGACACTCCATCATCTCTCGAGGGACCAGATTGAGACTAGAGCCACCGTCAATTATGATTTTACACAACCTTCCCTTTGTAATACACTGCGTGTAGAATAAGCTATGCTGTTGTGACTGATCTGTCGGCGCTACGACTGAATTGGACACGGGGGCAAATGGAAGGATGAGGGCATGGTGTTTGGTATTTGGTAAAGAAGACGGGGTTTGGGGCAACCGTGGCGTGGTTGGCCATTGGTGTCGTTTTGGGGATGGGGATGGAGTGTACGCTGACTTGTTTAGTAAATGAAGTTGGGTCTAACTGTGGGTTATGCGTCTATGATAAATGGAGGCGCGGGTGCTAGGGGTGGCCGTGGGCCGGGCTTAAAAAATTAAGTGCTATCCCAAGCCCGCTCGGGCCCAGATCGGGCCTTATTATGTAATCCCAAGCCCGCCCAGATTTGAAAGCTCTTTACCCAAGCCCGCCCAATCGGGCCTTCTTATGTTAATTAAAAGATTTTTTTAAAAAATTAAAATACCTATTTTTTTATTTAAAGACCAATTTTTTTAATTAAAAATCTGTTTTAAACTCCATGTATTACAAAGTCCATATATAAAGTTTTCCACTCTACATAAAAAGACTTGATATACGTTTTTATATTTATAAAAGTTCCCCCCCCCTCCACACATATATATTTTTTTTTTCGGGCCTCGGGCCGGGCCGGGCCTCACCGGGATTAAGAACTCATGCCCAAGCCCGCCGAAAAAAAATCGGGCCTATAAAATTTTGCCAGGCCCGCTCTGCGGGCCTATTCACCTTACCCAAGCCCTATTTTTTTATTGGGCGGGCTTGGCGGGCCTCGGGCCTATGGCCACCCCTAGCGTGTGCTAGTTGAAACTGCCGGGTTAATGGGTTTGAGGCCTAATGAATGACCCGTGAGTGGAAATAGACCCTTTGTAGCCATTTCGGCTAAGGTTTCGTGGGTTGGGCTAAGGTTAGGAGGGTCGTGGGGTTGCACTCCGTCACGCCGGATCTGCTCCTTCAAGGGTGGAAGGTTTTTTTTCCCCGGTTCGTGAGGGAGATGCGGTAAGGCTAGGGTTTTCGACGGGTAGGAATCTGGGCGAGAAATCAGGTGGGAATCGGGTTGGAATCTGGGCAGCAGTGGACGCGGCTTCAGCCTTGCTTCCCACCACCTTGCTACTGCTAACTGCACCCACAGAGCCATGGTGGGGCCCTCTCCTTGTTTCGAAACCCTCTAAAGGCGTGGCCCTCCAATTCGAGTCCCAATCGTTAGCCATTAGGGTTCCAAGATTAACTTGACTGATACCACTTTTGATGTAAATGCAACGGAAGACACACAAATTAATTACACACACATGAACAAAACAATGAAATAACAAATCTCCATTTATTATCTCTCTAAACTCTTTGTAAAACATAATGATAATATTGGAACTAAACAACTAAGGATCCTTTTATAAGCACAAGGATCCCAAAGGCTAAAATAACCCTAAACAAAATAAATGAATTAAACAAATGAAAACCGGCCCCACTTGGGGCGTATATGCCCGTGCGTCATCAACTATATGCATTATTTGTTGTTTATTAAAAGGTCTATTGAAATTAGATTTAACACATAATTTGTATTCTAATTGGCTTGTCGAGCGTGGGGGGTGGGGTGGGAAAGGGGACAAACAGAGATTGAAGTGAGAGAGGAAGGAGAAATGATATTGATGTCATTTTCATTCTCTAAAAAGTTTTTATTTCTAAAAATCAACTTTTAATTCATCTTGAAAGAGAAAAAAAGTGTCTCCCTGTGATTATAAAATTCATGTTAATTTAGATGTAAATAAGTGTTCGATAAAGAGAGAAAAAAAACCTTCACACTTCATAGTCCTCTCCTCCAAATGCTGTTTATATTAATCTTCATTTTCAAGGGGGCTACTCATTTACTTAACTTTGCCCAACTTAATGTTATTTTGTTCCAATTCATCAAGTACCTTTTGTTGCTTTGTTTGTAGGCTGTTGAGTCTGTAGTTTTCTGGAGTGACATGAGATTTTTCTCAACACAAGCAAAAGCCCCTGCCCAAGCACGACAAATGGTATATCAGCTTTCCTTTGAAACTGACTTTTTATTTTCTTGCAAATTTGGCCCTATACTGGTCTTGAATAGGTTTCTTGGTGTTAGTCTTATTCTTTACTGCTGCACTTGAAATGCTTGTGAAATCATTTATATATCTTCACATCGTCTCTATATCATGTTGAATAATAAAATTCGTGCTAAGTATAAGAAAAGATCTCACTCCACATGCACTTGTGGTCATGGAATTAGGCTGAAAGTACCCCATGCCCCCTTCACTTATAGGCATAGTACACATTGAAGCGGCTTTCGTCTTCTGCCTCGGCAATCCCCACACAATCTCGACCTCCATCCACTATTGTTAAAGGATTGCCTAGACTCCCGGCTCACCTCGGCATAGCATCGGCACCTTGCCTCACTCAGGTGAGGCTCCTTCAATAAAGAGCGCCTTGTGCAACTAGGCTTCAGGCTCGAGGCGTGGTTGTCGTGCTTCGTTAAGTTTTTTTGGACAACGCCCCCAATACAAGAATTGACCAATTGATATGCTGATTTTACATATTTTCCAATAGAATATGGATGATTAGACGATTCCCCACCTCAAAACTAACCAAAGTAAGTCCTTGATCCCTAGTGAAACTTTATATTTCTCACTAGTCCCTACTTAGACAAAAGAAACAAACAAAATTAAACTGCAACAGTGCTGCATCTTATAATACTTTTTATGTTGATTTTGATTTTGATTATCACACATTGGAGCATTTTATTTTTCAAATATATCAATATATTTTCTTTTATTGATTATTGGATAATTAAATTATTAAATAAGTTTGATATTTAAATATATTTATTGTTTTCATTCTTACTCTTCTGATGTGTCACTTCATAACCGTGTATAATAGTAATTTATGCTATATATTTCAAAATTTAGATCATAAATGATCTTATTATTATAAATATACAACTTTTGCATATTTTATAAACTTTGCGCCTCACTTCGATCAAGAGTGCGCCTTGCACCTAGGCTCCACAAGGACCTTGGCGCCTTGGTGCGCCTTTTACTTTCGTGTCGGTCTTCCTCCCTAGCAAGTGGCACGTGGATCTCACGCGCTCTTCTGCCTGTGCAGGATGTTTTTTGTTCTCCTATGTAGCATGATGCCTTTTGTTTCAAGTTCGCTTTTCTCTGGGAGTTTTGTGACGCGGGAGTTTTGTATCAGGGCTAAGATGCATACTTTGGATTTTTTTTCATGGCTAAGTTTTTGGTGCTTTTATTCTATCTTGGAGTGGATGGTCTTCTTTAGGTAAGTGTTTTTACTACTCCAGAAGGGGATGGTGGGTGCTATTAGCATTTACAATCACCTAGCCCGAGTTCTCAAAATTGAACTCAAAATATTCAGGTCTTCTTTAGGTAAGTGTTTTTACTACTCCAGAAGGGGATGGTGGGTGCTATTAGCATTTACAATCACCTAGCCCGTGTTCTCAAAATTGAACTCAAAATATTCAGGTCTGAGATTGAAAATTGTGGGTATATTGACTTTGGGGTGTTATTGGATTGGTAAAGAATTCTCTAAAACTTCCAGGAATTTCTCCAATCAATCTTTCGTTAGCAAGTACTCTTCATCTAGGACTTCATTTGTTATGGAGAGATTCTCTAATTAAAGGGAACTTTTATTCTACTGTCAAAGTTTAAGGGAGGAGTATTGTAAAACTTTATTATCATCCCAGCAGGTAAAGAAGGAATAGGCTGAAGAGATTTTGCCAAGGTGATTTACGCATGTTGAGTAGATCTGGAGGGGAAAAATGTGGTGGAGCCAGTTTCTTATGGGCACGCTGTAAATGAGAAGTTGAAAATTTCAGAAACTGTTCAAGAACAACTGGTTTAAAGAACGAATAATGCGAGGAAAATTGGTAGATGGGATAATGCGATTGTATGTAATAGTAATTGTTTGATTGACTCATGGTCTAGCATTGAAAGAAGCTTAAAGAATATTCTGCAAAATTGTGGCAAAGCTCATCCTTTTTCATGCGAACCGAGATGTGGTTTTGCTGATAATCTTAAGCAAGCAGAAAAATTAAGAAAATCTCGTAGGTGCTTATTGGATTCTGGCACAATTTTTCACTTTCAGAGGTGGGAGCCTTCCCTTTGCAGCTCGAACAAGATGATCTCATTTTGGGAGGGATGGGTAGCAATTGAAGGGCTGCCATTTCACCTTTGGAACCATGAAGTTTTGTAGGAGAATTGGTGATTGTTGCTGTGGCCTTATCTCCTTGTCAAGACAGACAGAAAAAAAAGATGAATCTTCCTTTTCAGGGGAGAATTAAAGTAAAAAGGAATGAAGTAGGATGGATTCCTTCGAAATTGGATGTTCTACAAGGAGGAGAAACAGTTGCAGTTTCGTTTTGGCCTTTATCTAAGCAGATTTTCGGCAAAGCACGCAACAGAACGCTAGTTGACCAAAGGATGGAAAAAGATGTGAGGGTTCAACGATTAGATCGTGAGATGCTCAATAATCAAATGGGAGGAATCAGGGGTGGACCCGTGGAAAAGGTGTTGATCGCCGGTTAAGGTGTGGACATGCATTATGAGGGGGTGATTCCTCATGCTGTTTCTTCCTCTAAGCAGGCTGCCCAATCTTCTTTGGGCCGTTTTAAAATGATGCCGATGTAAAAACACACAACTTAAATTATTACAATACCACTTAAGCGGGGTTACATCAATATATATGTTTTGTCCGAGAAACCCTATAGGGGCAAAATGACCAAAAAAAGGATAAAAGTTAATAGTATGGGATACAATTACTAGGTTCTTGTTGGTGAAGGCTTTCTTAAAGGAAGAACATTTGCTTCCCACAGACGGCGCCAATTGTGGTGACAATTAATCTCAACACAAATTATAAGCAAATGCGATCACCAGAAAAAGTACACAACATAAATTAGAATCTCTGCAATCACACACGACACAAGATATACGTGGTTCGGCAAAATTGCCTACGTCCACGGTGGTGCTCTCTGGTTATATTTCTCTTTTCTCCAGGGGAGTGTCTACAAATTCCCGGGTCAGGGGTACAATATATACATGTGAACTTCGGAGAGTGGGGGTGTTGGGCACCTCCACGTTGGCCCATAATCCCTAGAATATCTCTTGAGAGATTTCAGGGGTTTAATGGGTCGCTGCTGATATAGTCATTTGTTGAGACTTTGGAGTTTAGGCCGGACTCCCCCTATTCTTAATAGGGCTTAGTCGGGCTAGTTTTTTGGGCCGAGATAAATGGGCGAGGTACCCACAATATATATCCAATTTCTCTTTAACATGGATAAGCCCTTTTTCAATTTAATATAATAAAGTGTTCACCAACTTAATTCATTTCAGATTTCATTATAATTCATGTCTACTTAATTCACACAGTAGATAATATCACAAGTATATATATACATTCACTCTATTATATATATACAATACTGCACCCCGACTCAGCTGCGGTGCATGCATACTCTGTTATCATGTCCGGGTACATCTCGTCATTGTACAAAGGACTATTGGTTCGACATCTCTCACAAACTATAAATAACAAACACAAATATTGGAGGCGAACATAGTCCTAAGTCTTTGCGCTACGCACATACCTCTGCACCCAAATGACCGTTCAATACCATTGTTTTCACCAATGGCAATCCAACCTAAGTCCTATGTTCTGAGGTAACAAGTCAAAAATTCTCCCCTAAGGCTCATCAGGATATGACTGCCCTCAACGCGCAAACCTCCCGTCGATAGCAAGTAGCCTATGTATGTCATACACACAAATCATCATACATGTATACTCAACCTATATATATATATATATATATATATATATATATATATATATATATATATATATATATATATATATCAACAATAGGGCATACACACATCCCATATTACATGTCTCATACGTAGTATACTTATATCTCGAATATCCTATGTATTATGTTATTTTAAACCTCAATCATATTATAGGTATTTGCTCCACCTATGTATATATATCAACAAGTGGGTCTAGTCTCATCCCATATTCAAACCCAACAAGTAGTATATTTATATCCCGAATGTTCTGCGTATCATGACTTTACTTCATAAAGTATATTCCCGAGCCTTCCTCACCACTCGAAGTATATTATTTAATCCTCGAATAAAATTCAGTAGGTACACATCTACACTCTACTGGTTCATGTCATTATAGTCCTCGAATTTTTATAAATTAAATATATCTCCAAATTATGTTTATCCATCGATTATCCTTAATTCAATTTAACCCTTATTTCATTCACTTAAGGTCAAGTCCACACATTTTCATGGCCTACTGATATCCCAAATATTCCCCTATATTTTATAATTAAGACCTATAATCAAATCCCGAATGATCCCACCGAGATAAATAACAAAAGGGAAAAATTGTTCAATTTCTGGGGAGCCGAATCGATTCGGCCTAGTCCGAATCGATTCGCCTCTACAGGTCTGCAAAATTCTGCATTTAAATGGATACGGGTTCGCCACCTTTTCATCATCAAAACTCATAACAAATGATCCTAAAGACCCCATAAATCATCACAATTGATATACTAAAGTATGTGAATGTTTTCTAACATCTAAACATGTCAAAATTATCAAAGAGATTCACATAATAAAGTTTCTTTCATTATAATTCAGAAAACTCATAAATTTCACATTCTTATTCAAAGACTAGCATAAATCCCAACTTCTTCATCAATTAAACCCAAATTTCGTGGAGTTAATTCTAATATCAACAAGGGATTAACCCTACATGATTTCCATTTCAAGGATTAAATCAAAATCATCAAAATTTATCTTTAATTTATAAAACTTTTCAGAAAATGGACAACATACATGCTATAGATTGCAAGAGTTAAAACACTCGCCTTTGATTTCGTAGGTCTGAACCTTAGGGGAAGATGATGCTATGGTGTTCCTCTCTTTTTTGGTCACTCTCTGGTGGCGGAGGTGGTGGTGCAAGGTGCCTTTGTCGCTTGGTTTTCCTAGAACAACTCTTTCTCTCCTAGAGAAATCTTTCCCTCTCCTCAATGGATGTCCCTTAGAGTTTTGGTGAATAAACCTTTGGCTAACATATGTTATAACTTATATAAAAATACTCAAATTTCGCAAGTACTATTCATCTCCCAAGTAAAATGACCAAAATACCCCTTTGGGGTGTCTATTCGGTTCCAAATTGACCCGAAACCCAAATCAAACCCCCGGGTGGACTTTTCTGACTATTTAAACCCCTCCGGACACTTTTGGCCCACTCGAAACGATCATTCGGATGACATGGAAATAATTTACTTTTCATTCCTTTAAATATAATCCCGACACGACTCATATGAGCGTCCCGACTTAATTTCCATAATTCGCTTATTATTCACTCGCGACAATTTTAATACTTTCATAATCATATATTACTTTTAATCACTAAGTAATATTCAATACCAATCACATATTACTTTATTCTCTAGTAATATTTAATCCGGATTAATTCCAATTATTTTCACATAATTAATTCCAATTAATCCCCATTGATTCAACCCAATTACTTATAATTTATCTCATTTTAAAAGTCATTAAAAATACGGGGTATTACATGGAAAAACAAAGTGTTTATAACAAAATCAGAGAGATAGATTAACTAGGAGAGAGAGCTTCATTAGATGAAGAGAAATGGGAGGATTTGTCATCTTAAGAGGAGATTTGAGAATATTATGGTGCAATGGGAATTGTCTTGGAGACAAAAAAGTAAAGTGGGTTAAGGAGTGGGACAACAATTCAAAGTTTTTTCACAAGATAGTGAGCGGGAAAAATAGGAATAAAGCAATGTTGAAGTTGGAGAGAGAAGATAATGGGTCAAGTGCTTACCGTTGTACCAAAAGTTATAGCTGTTAGTAAATGCGCAACTTTTTTCCCATCCCATACACAAGAGATGAGTCTGAACCACGAAGCTAAGCCCTGCTAGGTTTATCCAAGGCGAGTGAAGTAGACCAAAGAGCAACTCATGCTCATGCATCATATTCCCACCCGTAAAACCTCACCCTCTCCAATGTGAGTCAAACCCGTGATCTCGCTTTGATACCAAATGATGGGTCAAGCGCTTACCGTTGTTCCAAAAGCTATAGCTGTTAGTAAAGGCGAAACTGTATTCCGTTATACGAGAGGTGAGTCTGCCCATGAGCACAAGCCCAGCCAGGTTCGTCCAAGGCAAGCAAGGAAGGCAAAAATTGTTAATGAAATTCTCAAGTTTTTCGAATCCATTTTTATTAAGTGATAAAAAGTGTGTAGGTAATGAAGGAGTGGAGTGGCGTCCAATCAGTGAGGAATGTTTCTTGGTTGAAAAAAAATATTTGATGAAGAGGAAGTCAAGGGAGCTATTATGCTAATGGGTGACGGTGGGGGAAAATTAAGGGTCTTTTAGGGGAATTAGATAGGACCTGTTATCCCCTTTCTTATTCACCTTGGTAGTGGATGTGCTCAGTAGAGGGAGGGTTAATTGGAGACTTTTGGTGGGTAGATAAAATGTGAAGATCTCTCATCTCCAGTTTGCAGATGACACAAAGATAGATAATAATCTTAAAAAATTATTGAAAATAATTGAGTTATTTAGTTTGGTGTCCGACTTAGAAATTAACATGGGTAAAAGTGCCTTAGTGGGTAAATGGGTATTGATATGAATGTAGAGTGGCTGACAGATAAAGCAAGTTAGTGGGGTGTGAGGTGGTTCGATGACCTTTGAGTTATTTAGGCCTTTTGCTAAGTGGGAGTCCAATCTCTTTAGAATTTTGGAACCCAGTATAAGATAGAATCAATAGAAGACTAGATGGGTGGAAGAAGAGTTGTCTATCCATGGGGGTAGATATCAACATTGATCCAAGCAATTGTGAGTAGCTTGCCAATTTATTTTCTTTCTATGGCTAATATCATTGAAAAATCACGAGACTCTTTTGGGAAGGAGTAGATGATAACAAAATGACCATCTTTTAAAGTAAATTTTGTTAACTAAAGATAAAAGATACAGGGGGTTGTGCATTGGTAATTTAGTAGCAAAAAAGAAGGCTCTTTTGGGGGGATTGGTTGTGGTTATTTCTCAACGAAAGAGGATCTTTATGGTATTTCATCATCAAAAGTATGTATGGTTTGCGTGAGAATGGTTAGACATTAGATTCGAACGTGGCTACGCGGGGAAACATAGATTTCTAGGGATCTCAAAAAATATCCTCTCTTTCGTTGCCTAAGTGAGTTATGGGAGTTTTATTAGGTTTTGGAAGGATACTTGAAGAGGAAATAACGAGTTCAAGAACCATTTTGCTCAATTGTATCGCTTTTCTTCCAATAAAAATCAAACCATTTCGGGTGTGGCCTCCCCTAGAACTGACTCCATATCTTGGAATCTATCCTTTAGAAGACACTTCAAAGATAATGAAGTTGCTCAGATTGTGTATATGCTCAAGTAATTGGAGGGAGAGTGCATGAAGGATTTAATGAGGTGGACTTTGTGAGGTGAGTTTTTTATTTACAAATCGTACTTCTCTCATATTTTTTTTATCTCCTTATAATTGTTTGTTTCCACTATTAAAAAATTTATATAAACTAATGGAATTCCTTTTAAAGTACAACTTTTGCTTAGCTAGTCGCTTATGGGTAAGCCAACACTATTTTCATGATCCAAGTGAGAAGATCAAAGTGATACCTCTCACCAAATTGTGCATGCTATGCTTCAATGCTAGTGTTGATTTAAATCACTTGTTGATTCATTGCAAGTTTGCCTCGTATATCTGCAGCAAGGTGTTATGGAATTTGGGATTGAAGGTGCTCTTTCGGGTCGAGCCATGAATCATTTTAATATGGAGTTAATATGCCATGGTAGGAAGAAAAGGAGACCTTTGTGGAGATGCATTGTTATGGAATGAGATTTCGAGATTTTTCGAAGCAAAAAGTTAGAATAGGAAGCTGTTTGGGAGAAGATTAAATTTCAGCTATATTTTAGGCGTTTTTTGTCTTTTTGTTGGGAGATCTTTCTTTCTGTTTTGTTTTCCGTGAATTGGAATAAATGTAGATATAGTTTATTGGGAACAAATTAACCTAGTTAAGTCAATGTTAAATTTATGACATCTGATGCAAGATCTTGTGTTTTATTCTTGTATAAAATTTATATATAGTGAGCAGGATGAGATAACACAAAACTCCAATGACGTTTTTAAGTAGTCTAAGGTTACAGAGGATGGAGACGGATACTGGGTACGAATACATCATAATGTCGCCATGTTGATACATTTCTAAAAGAAGGCAAGTTAGGGATATGGTAGGAAATGTGATTTACACGGGTCTCTAAGGGACAATTCTATTTTTCTTTATTTTATTTCATCTTCATGTCTAGTTTAGTAATTTTTTCTCATTAGTAAATATAGGTAGTTGAGGGTAATATTCCCTTGGAATGTTTTAGTGCCTCCTTATTTATTTTACCTTTTAGGGTTATTGTAGCTAGCAAGATAATTTAGCTTATAAATAAGGCCATTGGCCTCGTTTTGTAATGATCACTATTACTTTTGAGATGAACTATAGAGAAATTGAGCTTTGGCTTCTTAATCATGTTGTGTAGTGTAGATTAAATCGCTTCCGCTCCCAACTGTACATTAAATTGATATTACAGCGATGTTCGCTCCTAATGAGCTCACTGATGTGGTTGTATTGCCACGGGCAAGGCCCGGAGAAATCGACTATTCACTCCTAAAAATCATGTCCCCACCACCCGCGGTCATGCATAATCATCGCTATTCTCATTACCAAACCCCATGTATGTTGCTGTCTCGACGTTACAGCACCCCCCCCCCCCCCCCCCCCCCTTTTACCGGTCATTTGTGCACCTCATCGGAGGCAGGCGAGCTCCACCAAGCCGAGTGGTGTTGGATGTAAGCAGAGCAAGTGGTCTTTGACGCATAAAGGTTATGAAAAATCTAGATCTGGAACAACTGACCCCATTTGAGCAAAAGGGCCTCCTTCCGACCAACTTCAGCCTTCACCGGCATTGGATGATGCTCTTCGACGACTAGTGGTTCCATTGAATCTATCCCTCGCGGGGAAGTCACCAGCTGTGAATGGAAAGATGCAATCATCTTTGAAAGTCTTAGGTTCGACACAAAATCCTTCCGGTCTTCCTCCTCCGATAGTCCACCAATGTCATCTACCCATAAAGACCATCGACGGACATAATCGTACCCCATCGGAGCTCCGATGAGGGCGAAGGGAGCGAAGACAACTTCCTATGTGTTTGATTATAGGGTTACAAATGGTGGGCTTGTTTACAAAGAGAAAGGTGGGTCATGTACATTAAATCCAACCCACTATGGAGTGGGACTTGCCCCAACAGGTTAGGTGTCCAAATCCTTTACAAAACTCCACAAGCTTAACCACAGTTCCCCTGTCCAGTTGATCTCACCGAACTTCTGGCCCAACCCACAAGCCAAACCCTCTATAGACATTCTAAGAGCACACTTTGCATAGCCCCAGATTTTGGAAATAATTCTTTTGCCCTCAACTAACTTTTGTAATGTACATGTCACCCCCACAACTTTTATCCCACGAGCCCTTAAAACAATTTACACCTCCACCCCCAACCTTCGACAAAAGTTACACAACCACTCCTCTAATTTTGAAATTGATTCACAACCCTCCCTACCTCTGAAATTTACATTTCAGTCCTTGAACTTTTTGAAATTCCCAAATCTCTCCCGAGAATTTTGGACATCATATGTCAGCCTTCAACTTTCCAAAAATATGACTCAACCCTTGCATTTTCCTGAACCCCCAATTCAAGCCCAACTTCATTTTTCGACACCTATTCCTGTTTTGATTCGTTGTGGAGCGAAGGTGGTAAATATCGATTATGGGTTAATATGGATGCTTGTACTGAATTTAAGCAGTTGAGGCGTATGTTAATTGAAGAACTCCAAGCTCACTTTGATCGATTGGACCAGGTATGTGACACTCTTTATAGGGAGCTCAGGTGCGTTCGATGGTCGAGTTGATGCATGTAGCCTCATGGTTCTCACCACATTTGGCATCGTTGGCCCTCCCTGAGGCTGGTGCGTTGATTATTATTATGGCAAGCTCTGGGGCTGAATTCGTATTCGTCGGCCTTAGATAAGATTTTTGATCACCCATCCGCATTTTTGGTCGATGCGTGGGACATTTTCAAGGACGCTTTCCCTCTCAAGTGGAGGAGTCTGATGGTTGTTTTGCTCCCTTGCCGCCAACCTTCAACGCTTGGGACACGCTTTTTCAAATGGGGGGATGATGTACACAGGTCTCTAGGTCTCTGGGGGGAATTAATTGTATTTTTCTTTATTTTATTTTCATGTCTAATTTAGTAATTTTCCCTCTTTTAGTTAATATAGGTAGTTGAGGTTAATATTCCTTATAGTGTGCCCTCTTTAGTCATTTTACCTTTTAGGATTAGCTTGGCTTGCAAGATAACTTAGCCTATAAATTAGGCCATTGCCTCCTTTTGTAATCACTTGAATGACATTTGAGATGAATTAGAGAGAGAAATTGGGCCCTTGGCCTCTAACTATGTTGTTATTGTTGTTTAGTATAGATTGAAAGGCTTCCGCCCCCAACTACACATAATGAATATATTAATTATCATCATATACTCATATACTATTTTACGTTTTTGGTTGATCAGCTAGAGAAGATTCACTAAAGTCGATTTAAAAAGAAGGAACGAGAAATAATATAAAATAGCCCCATTAAGATAGTTCACTTTTACCTAATTATTGATGTTTTCATTTTCTAATATATGTAATAACAATTGTATTTCAAGAGAATTTAATGAGGTCCCTTTATGTACAAGCTACACAAGTTTAGTGACTATATATCCAACTTCTTTCATCTGTGTATTATATCATACAATCGAAGTGTCACGGGGTACATCTCATGTACAGATTGAGTATTGAAATAATTACCCAAGTCCAAAGGGGCTTGGAAAAAGTAGACAGTCCAAAAACATCTAGAAGAAAGTTGGACCCTTCTACAAAGCCACTAAGGAAGAACACCGTATTAAAGGTGATCCTCGAGAGTCTCACTCTCTCAGGAAAAAGGCAACCACTGCCACTCCCACTCCCTACCACTCTCCAAGTCGCCATGAAAATCGAAAACAAACAAACATTCAATTGGATATTTATCGAAACCTAGAAAATCCTAACTCGAATGAAATTTAAAACCACAAACTTATTCTTAGGCGCTATAATGATCCTTTTGTTGACTTCATTGTGCGCCCTGTAACTTGGTTTTGATGTGAATACTCATCTTCCATGCATATATATGATTAAATCTTGAGAGAGATTGGGGATGGAATGGTTTGCCCTTGGGTTTACTGGTGGACATTTTATGGATTGGGATATAGAGGTTGTTGATGGTTTGATGGGGGTGATGGAAGGATAGGGACCCCAAGGGTGGTAGGGATCAATGTTTCAAAAGGCGTGGAAAAACGCGCCTTGAGGCGCGCCATAGGCTTTTTGGAGCAAAAACAGCTTAAGGTTCACTTAGCTTAGTGTAATACACAAAAGCTTACGACTTTTACGCTTTTTGCGCCTGTATAACGTTTTTTGCATCTTATTAAGATTTTTTGCTCCTTTTAACGCTTTTTGTGCTTTTCCCCCATTTGACAGAACAAGTCAAATCTACACAATTTTAACTAAAATCTTCGTCTAATTTCTCGATTTTGTTTTGTATTAATCCTTCAAGTCCCCAAATATTAAGGAAAAGTCTTGGTTGAGTTGAGTATGAAATCTTCAAACATTTTTTTTTTAAATTTGTGAAATATCTTATTGAAATTGAACGAAACTCGAAAGAAGACCCAAAAAATCTTGAATTGCAACAAGTCATTTTACTCTATGGTTTGCTATTTTGATAATTTTTTGTGGGGAGATCTCGTCTTATGCTCTGATTTATAACCTTCTTCTTTCAATGTATTTTTAATGTTTCGAGTATTAACCACTTGTGCTATATTTTTGTTATATATGCAATTGAGGAGCCTTGAGAAGCCTTTTTATTTCATTACAACTTTTAAGTATTTTGTTAGTGTTGGTTTGACTATCTAGTATTGTAAACCTAAGACTTTAGTAAGCATCTAATATTGCGAACCTTTAATGTTCACGTTATTACTTTTTTGAATGGTATTAAATATTTATAAAATTAGTGTGTATATGTATTTACTTAGATTTTATTTTTACAAATATTTCCATATATTTTTTTTTAATTCAAAAAATCAAATGCACAAAAAGCTTACACCTCACTTTTTGAAGAAAACGCCACTGCCTCGCTTTCGCTGTTTTAAACATTGGTAGGGGTGCATAATTTATTCCCGTGACAACCTATTTCAAGGGGGCTCCAGGGGAGGGGGTTTTCCATTGGAAAAATGCATTTGGAAGACAGGGTTCCTCTGAAAGTAGCATTTTTTGGGTGACGTCTAGGTTTGCCAATTTGATACCTGGGAATTTGAAAAAATGGGGGAAGCTGCTAGCGAGTAGATGTTTGATGTGCAAAGAAGAAGTGGAGACAATCAATCATTTGCTGTTAAATTAGGAGGTGGCTTGGGACAGTTTTGGTAGCCCTATTTAGTATGCTTTGGGTGATTCGGTCTCAGATATGTTTACATGCGGGCAGCGTGTTAGGGTATGGAAGGAGAAAAGAAAGAATTTTGAAGAGGTGGAATCCCCGGGTTTTAATAATCACAAATTAAAATATAATTTCCTTTTAAATAAATGCGGAAGCGTTGAGATGGTTTTAACTTTCAAAAATAACAACACGTTTTAATTTCTCAAAAACAAATTAAAACATAATTCAAGTCCTAGAATTTGCCTAAGTCATAATTACCAAATAATATCCAAAGTTAGGCGAAACCAATTTTAGTACATGACTTGAATAAACCAAATTTACCCAATATATAATTTAAGTCCCAAATTAAATATAGTGTGATAATAAAACCAAATTTTATCTTGAATTAATTCTAAGCATGCGTTCTAAATTATGATGCAAGATAAAATAAACAATGTCACACTACGCCGAGATGTACGAGGAAAAACCCAAGACGGGAAACAACCTCGGACGGCCCTAGCCACAAGTCCACTAGATACGGAATTACAATTACAAGACAGGTAGACTTACAACGACTGACTCGATCCCTCTCAAGCCTCGACGCTCCTTCTCGTAGAAACCTCTTCCTAGCGGACAACCTCGGAACACCACCGCGGTCTCGGAATCCACCGATGGGACTTTATATGGTCACCGTCACCCAAGCATGGAGCCTTTCTCCGTGTGGGTAGAATCTCAACAAAAGTCTTCTTTGTGATGGGGTGTAGAAGCAAACCCGAAACGTCTCTTGAATTCGGTAGAGAAAACCGGTGCCAAAAACTCCAAGCAATAGATATAAATATAGAAACTTGGATAAACAATTATTGGGTGTAAACTAGAGTGTGTATGAATTTTTCATTAAAAATTAACACTCAAAACTTGAACATTTTCCTAAACTAATTTTGATCTCAAACTCTCTCTAGGAGATCAACAATGTTGGAAAAGTTGTCTTGAAAAATGTGTTTCCCGCACATAATAAGGTATGAAAAAAGTTGGTTGAAAACCAAGTGGAAGAGTGGGGAAAAACTGCAAAAAAACTGCCAAATAACTGTTCCCGCTGGAATCTCGTTCGAACGAACGTGATTCTCGTTCGAACGAGACTTCTAACGAGTGACCAGTCTGGGCTCGTTAGAAGTTCGTTAGATACCTCGTTAGAACGAGAATTCGTTTGAACGACATATCGAACGACTGTGCAGTTAGGGTCGTTGGCAAAACTCGTTCGAACGAAACTGATTCGAACGACAAAACTTGTTCGAACGAAACTGGTTCGAACGACAAAACTCGTTCGAACGAAATCTGATTCGAACGAAAAAACTCGTTCGAACGACATTTCTAACGAACGACCAGAAAGATAGAAAAATTCGATTTTGGCCCAGAAACTTTTATATACTTATTTTAAAGTTCTATTTGATTCTTTCTGAAAATAAAATGCAGTTTTTATTACACCTAACACCCAATACATATTGTTCCAAGCTCCTATATAAATATAATTACATTCATACCTTGGGAGCATGGAACCTTAGTTGATGACGTAGAAACGAGGCACGCAAACCGGCATTTTGATGAAGCTTTAAAGTCTTTGCCGCTACGTCTTCAATACATACTTCATAGGCTTGAGAATATTACAAATAAATACTATCCTATGAATAAATGTTTTTGTCCGGAATTGAGCCAAAACTATATATGGACTCAATTGGAAATTTGTGTCCTTACAAATTTGGAGGCGGCCCTTTTGCCTCATGCGGTTGCTTTGGAGAGATAAACAAGAGATGTTTCGAGAATGTAGAGCTTCCTAGGTGGAAGCTGAAGCTCCCTGTTTTATGTTTCTGATCTTTTTTTTGGTCTCGCAAGGGCTATGCCAGCCTTATTGTTCCTTTTGTTGACTTTTTGGTTAATTTTGTGTTGAGGTAGGTTTTGTTGTGTTGAAATTGGATGTCCCTTGCTTTGGGTGGCCTATAGCCTATACGCGCCCCCGCTCTCCTGCCCCGATAGATTTTTGAATATAAATCTCATTTATAAAAAACTAAATTATTTAAGCACTACTGATGTTAAAAGTTTCATTAAAAGCCACATGATTTATTATAACGGTGTTCCATCCAAGAATATCTACTAAAAGGAAGGTATATGAAATATTAACGCATTCCCACTGTATTTGTGTTGTATTTTTTTTTCTAAGTCATGTTGCCGTGTCCGTTACAATGCGGGAAATTTCTATCTTCAGCACAGATCCTCGCAAGATAAGCTTTCGCACCTCCCCTTTTTCCTCTTCCCTTAACCTCTCTGACACCTTCCATGGTAACATCTGTCATGCTGATATCATAACCAACATACTAAGGAGCCTCCCACACACCCTTCACACGAGTGAGTTCCTCCCCCAAATTTAATGGTTAAAATCAGTCACCGGCCCATAAAACTCCAAATGAACTCCACAAAAGGCTTTCTTATTGTGTTTGAAAATGCAAGATAACATAGAAGTTGCCTTGAAGAGAATCAGCCAGCTCAACAACATGACTATCCCAAAGGTTGAACCATTTACATTTATGAACCTAGAAGTTTACTCAATTAGCTGCAGTCTTCCAGCGATAATTTTATTGCAATCCCTTTTTTTTTATCGAATCATATTAGTTATTTCCACATGGTTTACAACAAAGAATTTATTTGCTTGAAAATGACTGAAAACCTGATGACAATATATTGAAGAGATGATCCTCGATCGCATTTTCTCCCTTGACTGCACCATATTCAAGGCTTTCTATCAGACTAAAGATATATACTGGGTGCAGGTGTATCATTGCGTGAATCTTTCCTTATATATTCTCATTCATCTCTCTGCTGCTTTGCAAAGATGAAAATCAAGAACTGAGATTTATATTTGTTTCTTCTTTTTCTTTTCATGTACTTTTTTGGGTAAGTAACTACGACTCACTTGAGTTGCTTGTAAATATTAATTTATGTGAGCTTAGCTTATTGTTTCCATAAGTAATTACTATTCCAGTATTAAGAACTGCTCATATGGAGGTGTAAAAAATTGAACAACTTAAGTTCAATCATTGTGCATTTTTGCTATTGTGCGAACTTTAAGGTCGACTCTAAAGTTGGCGGTCGGGTGTAAATTTCACATCTTTGGATCTCAGTGATGCCCATCTTGTGCATGAGACGATAGATTAGGACTAAAAGACCTAAAACTCATCAATGAGTTGGCGGATTTTTTTATAGCTAAATAGCTCCAACTTAGTGCTTTTTTAGCAGACACTTCTATTCCCCAGAAGGAAGAATAAGTGCTCTCTTTGTAGGAACTCGCTATCTTTCCCTTACTTGTCTGAGTTGGTTAATTCTTCTTATGCGCTAGATATTTGTCATTTCTTTAATTGTTAAGCTGTTTCAATGTTTATTTAAAAAAGAATAGTAAGTGAAAGAAAACATTTTAAACCTGAAAGCTTGGGTAGACATTGCAAGAATTGAATTCTCGATGGAGAAATTGAAATTTACCCAAAATCTAGGGTTAAATTTTTTTCCCCTGATAGTAATTTCTTGAAAAATATTATATTGATCACGAGCCTACTACTTCGTGTACGCAGGGGGCATTCAAAGTGTCGATGTTGAGTCCTGGAGTTATTTATGAGCCTTATGCACCTCGTGAACAAATCCCTTTTTGGAAGAGGTCAGTAAGATGCTGATTGGGTCATGCATTGTTGTTAAAGATTATGGTTCCTCTTGATCACCATTTCACTAGATCAGTCACTAAGATATACTAAAAGTCATCATTTCTTTCTGCTTCAAATTATCTGTCTGAAATGATACTTCAAAAGTAAGATTAGATCTCTTTTAATCATATCTTTGTTGTCATCTTTTTCAAGCACATCTTGGGAAATTCGTAACTTAAGCTATGATATGTTTCAGTATATGTAGACACCATATGCAAAATCCTTTCAATGTGATCTCTTGTGTGTCTGCCTGAATGAGAACAGCCTCGAGGATTGATTCTTCAGCGAGTGGATGAAATATGTTAAAAGGAGAATCTCCATATCCTAGAAAGTCTTAGCTCAATGCATAAGGATTCACCTTTTAGGTCTCTAATCAAGCTCCAAGTGTGAATGCATCATAGTTTATTGTTCGTCGATCCTTCTTTTCGTTAAGAATGACTGTTTAATTCATTCGATGACTTGGAGAAAGGGATTCTAATTTGGATTTGTGCCCCTACCTTCCAAATATATTTTTGCGAAGCCTTCATGATTTGTGTTATTCTTGAAAATTCATAAATGGAATTTTAAGCGGCTTTTTAGCAGATTTAACCTTAGTAGGGTCTGGTGTAGTTTATTTATTGAAAATGTGGGGAGCTTGGTTTTCATTATGGATTTTAAATGGTAGAGCATCTTCCACAATCCGTGGGAGGTTAGGAAGTCTAAGCTTGATCACCTATGTTTTTTGTGTATGCGGTCTCTCTCTCTCTCTCTCTCTCTCTCTCTCTCATGAGAGAGAGAGAGAGAGCCGTTCTCCAACGGATTCCTTTTAATGGGTCCAGAAAATGGACCCTTATTTAAAAATAGCAAAAAAATAAATTTTGGGTTGATTTTTTTGTGGACCTCCGAAAAAATCAGTTCAAAATGATTTTTTTTTGCTATTTTAAATAAGTGGGCCAATATATGTCGATTTTATTGACCCATATTTTTAAAATAGCAAAAAAGATCATTTTGAGCTGATTTTTTTAGAGGCTCCCTGAAATATTTAAATACCCCACAAAAAAAATCAACCCAATTTTTTTTTGCTATTTTTATAAAAGGGTCCCTTTTTTGGTCCAGTTAAAATGCCCGTAGGAGATCCTCTCAGTGTATATATATATATATATATATATATATATATATATATATATATATTTATGTATCCTACCTTTCCATTTTGTTATACAACTTTAGAGGGAAGAATAAAAATGTTGAAGGAAACACAACATGAAGAATCGAGAAAGAAAATAAGACCCTAAAAATGAAGAGAAATTTTACGAGGAAAGAAGTGCTCGCCCAAAGAAAGAACATGTATGGCAAAAATTGAAAAATAATGGAAAAGTATATGTGCAACCTGCCTCTTGATCAGCGAGCATATTGGGAGGAAAAAATTGACTATGCAAGATGACTGAAAAAGTTAGAAGAGAACGGCAAATGTTGAGGACTGCGTACTCCCAGTGAGCATGGGGAACATTTTGGTGATTTTTAACATGTGCTATTATGTATTATTCTTTTAAAGAAATATCATATTAGTCTTTAGTATGTAATTTTTGAATCTTTTTTTGTCAATAATTCAAATTAGGGGGATTTTGTAAAAGAAATTATAAATGCATTTTTTTCATATGAATCTTATTACGAGAAGAAAATTTCTACTGCCATTCTTGTTTGTTGAGAATTTGTGCGAAAACACATTTTGCACATACATCTAGAGTCTTTATTTTCCTTGTCAGACCATGCAAGATGCCAGTACTGAAATTTCTCCGAACTGCCTGGAGATTCTCTAGATGTGCCAAATACTTTTGTTTTCAACTTCATACCCTTTGATTTGTTATATTTAATATTAAACATAAACAGAAGAAATCTTGACTCACAGGTTTTAAATCAACTTCAAGTGCGCAAATTTACAAATTCAAATATGATTTTCATATGCCCTGTACTTCAATATGCTTCAAGTCATTTGGTTTGCATAATTAAATGAAAACGAGATCTTAAATTTGAGATTTGAAAATTATTATTTAACCATTGCAGATTAATGCATTCAACTCACAAATCTTGATCAAGTTATCCAAACTCAATATCAGGCATTTCCCTGGCCTATGAACTTCAAAAAGAAGTCAGAGCTGGAGGTTTTAGCCTAAAGGTGTGCAAAAAAACCGGCCGAACCGAAAATCGAACCGAACCGGCCCGAACTGAACCGAAACCGGCGTTTTTTTTTAGCCCGGTTCGGTTTGCGGTTTAAGGATTTAAAAAACCGACAATATCGGTTCGGTTGTCGGTTTAGACAAAGAAAAAACCGATTCGAACCGAACCGAACCGACATCAATATTATATATTAAAAAACCCTTAAATATCTTTTATTTTTATATCCAAACACCATTAACCAACCTCCAAAACCGACCAAAACCGAAAACCGCCCTACAAAAAACCGACCAAAACTGAAAATCGGTTAAAACCGAACCGAACCGAAACCGATGTGAACCGAAACCGGCGGTTTTTTTCATCGTCGGTTCGGTTTCGGTTTGATTTTTTTCAAAACCGAACCGATCGGTTCAGTCTGAATTGCGGTCCAAAACCGAACCGACCCGTGCCCACCCCTAGTTTTAGGTGCAGGACATGGCTGTTATGATTATGATTGTTCAATTAGAATATTTTATGCGGATAATCATTGATATACCTCCTATTTGCGCACAATTTGCCTTCTGTGGGAGCCTTTTTTGTGCTACATATATTCAGACAAAGAGAAGTTGACTATTAGCTACTGCTGCTTTTTCTTTGTTCATGCATCTGGTATGCTCCTCAGATAGCATGCCAATGATTTGTGAAATGGGTATACTCTATAAAATCACCATAGGTTTAAACAAACATCTTAAACAAAGGGGCATCTTAGGTTCTGTTTGGGAGCATGAAATTCATGCTTTGGAATTAGAATTGAAACAAAACGAGTTAAAAATTTCGAATCATTATGAATTCAAATCTATTTCCCTTGAATTCCATGCTCCCAAACATAGCCTTTAGAAAATTATAGGGAAAATTGCATAACATGGAAAGCTACAACTAACGTGAAGAATCTCAGCGATTATTAATCTTTAACAAAAAGACCTTTAGAAAGAAGTCCCTTATTTGGCCACTATGTCTGCTCTCTTGTTTGGCAATGTCGCAATCTGCTCTAGTCTCCTTATCTAACGACGAGAAAAAATCTGAATCCAGAGTTGTGGTTTAAAACATCAATTTCTCCACGATCTTTGGGCAGCGTCAGTGTCATGGATGAGAGGTTACAGGCGTGACCCTTCACTAATATTTAGAACCTGTCAAGGTAATGTGTTTACTGAAATGCTAATGTTATTTAGCACTGGGTGAAATGGAACTTTTGGATGCCGTCCCTTGGCGAATAGGAGCTTTTGGATGCGTTCCACAGGAACTTTACTGAAATAACAGATATCTTGCGCTTATTTGAAATCTGGACAACATCCGAAAAGCTAAAAGTATATGAACTTCTTTTTAAAAAAAAATTGTTTCTCAAAGGACCTGATAATTGTTAAAGACCCTAGGCACAACATGGGTAGCAGTCTAACAAGTTCTAGGCTTGAAAAGTGAGTGCAACTCTGTGTTCCACTTTGTGCATTCTTTGAAGATCAGATAACAAAATTTAAAAGGCTCGTTGCTATACTTCATCATATAAAGCCCGTGTATGTTAGGGAAAAAATTACAAAATAATGAAAATAATTAAATGAAAAAATATTATAGATAAAATAATGAAAGTAAATTAGCACATTATCAAGCTTTTCTTCGCTCTGCATGGTTCTCTCCATCTGGTGGAGGATCGACCTAATTTCGGTGACAGCCTTATGAATGAGATCTTGTCTATATACATGCTGTTTCTCTTACGTTAACTTACACTTCTGGCATTTTGGAGTCATTGCCTTCAAATTGATTCTTGCGTAGAGTTCATTGAAGATATGTTCTTACATGTAAATTCATATGTTAACATTCGTGTGTATGTGGCTGTATCCCCTTTTTTGGCATTCCACTTAGCAAAATTTCATATTTTTACAAAGAAATAAATAATACCGCGTGTTGCAATAGAATTAAGTGGCATGCTGGTGTTCAGCTTTCTCAGATCCCCATGCTGTGTGCTTGGTCATGGTGTCAGGCATGTAAATTCTACAATTTTAAGTATCCTGCAAATAATGTGGTAGGTGTAATTTACCTTTTTTTCCTTTAATTTTTATGATCTTTTCTCTTTCTAGCAATGCATATTAAACCTGAGTTAAAATCCTACATGAACCTTAGTACTCCATGACAGTTTTTTACCGACTCTTTGGGTTAAACTTCATCGCATCCAATTTTCTGTTCTGCATTGTGCAGATGGTTCACGAGAAGTGGTTGGAGAAGAACAAAAGACGATGTCATTCTAGAGGTGATGTTCTTTTGTGCCTTAGCCATTAATCTTTTGTACCATTACAACTTGTAGCTGTTGTAAGAGCTAATGAGTTAGTTCTTTCATTTCTAACGGGACCACTGAATTTTGGCTTTAAATTCAGTTTTCGGCATACTAACGAGATATGCTGTACCAAACTTCACCTTATTGTCAAGTGCAAAGAACAATGCATTAAGTGTTTGTTCGTTCAAGTTTTTGTAGTTTCTTGAAATCCCAAATTGGTAAATTTGCATATGAAGTTAGAGTTATAGAAATGAGTTGGTCTTCGATGATACAAATTATTGACATGAATCATGATGCTTTGTATGTGAATTTATCAATTTGGAATTCTGGGAGACCAAAAACTCAAACCAAACAAGCACTAGATCAATGAGAAAAAAAGGAAAGGACAGTTACCATCCACGACTTAATATATATCAGTTAGGAGCGGGGATGTTATGACGACTTAATAACAAAAACTATATACTTTGTTTGGTTCGTCATTCAAAATTGCTATGTGCTCATGAAAAACCCCTAGTTTGGTCATGTTAAACTTGCAGTTGCTCCAAAAGCTTAGCTGTTAAAGAATTGAACAACAATGTAAATCAAGACTTGGAACCACTACCTTGTAAAACCAAAGTAATGGTACCATGTTATAGCTATCAATTACTTCAACTCTTAAGCTGTTAGAGAATGTTCCAACAAAGTATAACACACACGTACGTGCACAACACACACACACGTGCATACATACATACACACACTGATATATAGATACATAGATACATACATGCCATGACATTAAATATGATGGGTGTGAGTCATTGATTTTATATTGTAAGGCCCTTGTCAGAAATCCAGTTTTTCACTGTTCCTCCTCTAGTAACACTCCCAGTTTGCTTTTCTGCAGCTCAAAAGTGCCTATGCCATTGCTAAATTGCGGAAGATTGGATATTCAAAACAGAAATTTTACAAGGAAGCCTTAGATTTATATAAACAGGTTCGTTTTTTTAATTTTCATTTGTTTATTTATTTTTAATTTTTATTTATTTATTTATTTATTATTATTATTTTTTTTTTACGTATGATTACTATTTGCATACACGATTACTATTTTTAGGTTTATCTTGTTTGTATATTTTTTTTAAATAAGAACCAAGATTATATTGATAGGCAATCTTCTATGTATTGTCATTAAGTTTTTTTTCCTCAGATAAACGCCCAATTGGCAAACGGGGACAAAGGATCATTAAGGAAAGAAGTTACAGAGAAGATGTACTCTGTATGTCTATATGCTACTGTTCTTTTTTGATTTCTTTCTTGCTGCTGCATAGTTGAACTCTACACTGTCTTCAATAGCTTCCTTCTTTCTGTTTTCCTTATTCACACTTTACGTCCACGCATAACCTAATTTCTGATACATGTTCTTTTATATATATATATATATATATATTAAAATTATGAGACAGGAGCTCAAGAACGAAATTAAGCAAAGAGAATCCATATGGAGTGAGGTTTATTGGGAGCTAATAGAACCAGTTGTTAAAATACGAACTCTGAGAGCTCGAATGGCAAGTATCACTGCCTTTATCCTGCATAGTACTTCTGTTCCAATTAGGAAGAGTAAATATGGCAACTTGATAAACCTGGAACAATCTATATGTTTGATCTTACGACATCGAATGTTTCTATTTTCTAATGTTAATACCTATTTCGTTTTCAGATTGGCGTTGATCGGGATGACCTCAGTAAATTGTTCATACAGCTTACACTTGAGTTTCTGACTAAGCAGGTACAGACTGGTTGGAATTCTGTATTTTTGTTTCTAAATCATCCGTTCTCAAATTTTTTATTTTCCTCCATTGGCATAACCCATAAATGCTGTTGCAATTATTTTTTACCCAGTTTATTTGTTAGTATATCTGACAGTTATGACTTCACCAATTGGAGGAGTTGCGTCTGATGATCCATTATTTTTCTTTTTAAACCTACTCGCATCACGAGTGGGTCATCAAGACAAGCAGAGCAAAGTCAATAATGGCATCAAAAAGTCATTTTTATTGTACTTGTCTGGAGCCTTAAATTTATGTAGTTCCTCATCTGTCTCTGGCCCCAACTTCACTCTTCCAATGGCACTGGGCAGGCACCCCTCTTTTTTTTTTATCGACATTTGACTTTTCAAATCCTGGTAACTTGTTAACCTATGGTACATACATACCTATGAACTGTGCTACATAATCAGCATCTCACCCCAAGGCGTGTTGACAGAGCAGGCCCCTGTCATTGGTGCAAGCTCAGAGTTGGATATGACGCTTAGTGCATTGCACACACCGCTGATGGTGAATAGAAGTCTACTTACCAAGGAAGCCATTATATATAGTCCATTTGCTTGTTGGCAACGTTTGGAGATCTATTTGCTAATGTTAAAGAATTTATATTAAGGAGTTTGTAAAGAAGAAGAAGAAGAAGAAGAAGAAGAAAGTACGTGCAGGTCTGGCCGTTGTTTGAAGTCCTTTGCCTCGTCAAACAGTCAAAACTCCTTTATCGATTGTCAAAATAAGGTTTGAAAACATTGGCGCGCATCTATGAAGCACAGACTTAACACGTAATATGTGTTTCAACACGACGCGGGACACGCAGCACGTGATTTTTCAAAAAACTAGGATACGACACGCTAGAATACATATAGTATATAGTATATAATATATAATATATATATATTTATATATATATATATTAATGAAATAAAACAAATTTTTCCATTAAATACATTATTAGAGCATTCTTAATATGAAATTAAGAAAATGAAACATACAAAACAAAATTCAAACACACTTTAACATTACAAATCATAAATAAAGTAGAGTCACCATTACATTAGAAAAAAATAAAAAAAAATTAATTTCACGTGTCCTTTTACGAGTCGTCCCAGTGTGTCCAACCTAAAAAAAGGGACTCGCTTGCCCCAGCATGTCGGCAACTTGTCAGAGCGTGTCGCGTGTCCGACTCGAGTTAAAGTTGACTCGTGACTTCTGGGCATGGTTCAAAGTCTCGGCCGAATCAACTCGGTATCGACCGAGTTGAATTGGGGGCGAGATTCTATTCTTTTTTGAAGGGACTCGAAGGACGAGGAGCAGCAATTATTCAAAGTTAGTTACCTTTTTGCAGATGATTTGAAGGTAATTGAAACTTCTTTGCTATATTTGGACTGAATATGTAATGGGTGAAAAGTAGGGCCAAAGGTTTCACCTACAAAAGGGGTTGATTTCTTGATTTACAAATTACAAACGTTGTTCATTCCTGAATTACCTTGATCGCCGGTTATTTTCTAAGCTTTCGGAGGTTTTAATTTGAAGGCGGAGTAGTGGAGCTCTCTTGGCTGTCGGACAAATCTGGAACCCCGACACTGCTACAGGTTAACCTTAAAAGTGCAGTTTTGTTTTTACAGGGTTACGTTTTGTGTTAACTGAAAAAAAGGTCACATTTTGTGTTTAATGAAAAAAAGGATCCGTTTTGTGTTTTACAAAAGAAAAAAAGTGTTTAGTTTTGTACAAAAAGACCACTGTTTTTAGAGCAGGAAAAAAAAGTATACTGTTTTTTTTGCACACATAATTGTTTAAAAAAAAAGTAAACTGTTTTTTAAAAATAATAGAAAAATGTAAATTGTTTTGTACAAATAATTTATTAAAAAAAAGTTAATTTTTTTTTAAGTAATACTATTTTATAAAAAAATCTTTAAAATTTGTTGTAAAAAACTATTAAAAAATTCTTGTAAATTGTTAATAAATTAATTCTTTGTTTACATGAATAAATTAGTTCTTAAAAAAATGTTTTTCATTTCCAAAAAATTAGTTCTTACAAATTTCTTTTCATTTTTAATAATTAGTATTTCATTTAGTCAGTCATTCCCTCTGACCTGCAATATTGTTCATAATTCTTCCCTTACCGTACCGGAGGAAATTATATAACCTCTTGATCAAGTTAATGCATCATTAGATTAGTTTTTTAACTTACTATTGATTTATTATGGGTATAATCAATTAGACAATGCTATGCATATTAAAGGATGGTTTAGAACTTATCCAATTGGTCCACATTGTTAATCTTATTTATTTATTTTTAAATTTCTATCTTTTTTTCAAAATTTTTTGAACTCTCTAAATAGAGTATCGATGCGTATCGCCCGATCCGCTACCGATATCGTGACCGAGTTGAAAATCGGGTGTTTGAGACTGGGTCCGGGACTGAGACTTTGAACCATGCTTCTGGGAGAGTGTCATTGCTTCATAGGCGCGCACACACATTATATATATAAACATATAGTAGAAGGGCGGACATTTGTTGGACTCTATTTAACGTATGCAACAAGTTAGGAGCAGCTAAAAGACGTGTGTGAAGCCCGTATTTCGTCCTTTTCTGTATTTATAATATCCCATCTTTAAAACTTATAATATCCCTTCATCCTGAGCAAAGGTTCTTTTCAACTAAGCTCCACATCTTGAATAGCATTAAACCTAATATATTCAGCCAAGGTCTCCAGCCGCAGAATTATCTCCCTTTCTAGATGTATCCAACCTCGTACGAGCACCCCATCTGTATAAGAGCTTATTTACCCCCTTATTTCAAAGAACCCTTGTTGCATTCAACCCCCTAAATTTCCCAGCCACCTTCACATCATAGTTTTTAGTATTGTACGATATGTGATACGTATAGCGATACAGTACACATGTTTAATAGTATCAATCACACCTCTCTATCACAAAATGCCCTTGTTTGCCAAGTGTATCGTCGCGCATTGTATGACACACGATACACACAGCGGTACAAAATCACAATTTTCGGGCCTGCTAGCGAAAAACCTCTAAAATACTACTCTTTTGGGTTTTTAATTGTATGATTCTTGTCTCATCCTTTTGACATAACAAAACCATACTATTTTTCTAACCTTTTCTCAATCTCTTTTCTTTTGCAAGCCACCACTTGCTTACACTTGTGCAAAAACTTCCCCTGCCTGCTGTTCTAATTTGCAAATCGCATGACTTTTGATTTTGCTTGGAAGTGAAGGCCCCACTTTTGTTTGGTCAAGGGCCTAGCTCATGATTTGTTTTCTTTCTCAAAGAAATAAGGTCACGACAATGTGGGCTTTTGGGGAATTAAGTATCTGACTCTTAAAGTGTTTGAATACTTTTTTTGTACTCCTAACTACTCTCTTTAATTAAGTATCTGACTCTTAATTGATTATTTGGCAGTATATGTGGGTCAGAAAAAGAGAATTATTGATCTTGGTCCCACATGGAATCATTCTGAAAAGGTGGGGTGGTAATAGATTGCATTTAAGATGAAATCATTGTAAATTTGCAAAACTGGGTGGTGATTAGAATGGAAGATCGCCTTAGAGGAAAAGAAGAGAGGACCGTAGTAGAAGCGGGCGATGAAGATGAATCTTTTGGTGATCTGCGGGAAAACTAGAAGCTTAAAGATGCAATGTTGACTCTTTACCATCGTAATTTAAATTGGAAGGCCATTTTGTTCAACGTGTTCAATTCTTACTTTCCTCGTCTTTTTCATGTTGCCAAAAGGCAAATGTCTAATTGTTGTACCACAAATATGGTATGGATCGTGGACCAATCAAAAGAGGACACCTGGATTCTTTACTCGCAAAAAGGAGGTTGACTTAGTTACCGGCCTGGTCGGCCTAGGCAATCTGGTCGGCTCCAGTGTCACAGTCAGTCAATATTTACTCAGTTAGATCACAACAGGTTAACACCGTTATGTAACTCCGTCAAAGCAAGTATAAACTGTGTGATTGGATGATGTCAGTAGTGCACTACACGTGGGGAAGATATGCAAATATTCCTCCATGTGCTTATAACAAACTTTATGATTATTCTCCCACTAGCATGTAAGGTGTATACCTGCGTAACCTATAAAGGCATGACCATGATTCAAAGTCTCGGTATCGGTCCCGGAACCTGAATCGGACACCCGATTTTCAACTCGGTCGTGGTATTGGTCGCGGTATCGGGCGATACGCAAAGAAATGCTATTTAGAGAGCGCAAAAATTTTCGAAAAAAATATAGAAAATTTAAAAAAATATAAAATTAAAAACGTGGACCAATGAGATACGTTCAAACCCATCCTTCATAATGCATTGCATTGTAGAATTGACTATACTGAAGTGCGACGGAGTTGTTGGATTCAATATTCCATGCTCTCACCCAATATCTAGTTTATGAGCCATTCTACAATATAAAGAATATATAAATGTCATTTTCTTATAAAAAATGATGCAAATGTTATTTTTTTTAAAAAGGATGCAAATGTATTTTTTTGTTGGGTTGCAAATGTTATTTTTACAAAAATAATGCAAATGTTATTTTTTTACAAAGAGAGTGCAAATATATTTTTTTACTTGGATTGCAAATGCTATTTTTACAAAAAGGATGCAAATGTTATTTTTACAAAAAATATTTTTACAATTTTAGTTTTACAAGTATATAAATGAATTGGAGGCATTTTTACAATTGTTTATTTTTACATACTAAAAAAATAACATTCGTAAACCCACTATTGTACAACTGTATAAATAACATGTGTTATTGTACAACTATAAAATGTTACAACTGTATAAATAATATATTTAAAAAACAACATTTGCCTTTTAAAAAATAGCCGGCACATTGCAAACCCACTTTAAAAAAGACAGCCGCTATTGTAAGCTCACTATTGTAAAGCCTGCCTTTCATAAACCCAAAAAAGAGACCTCACTACTCAACACAACACTGGAGAGAGAGATTCTAGGCCGACACGAGGGGTTCTTCTCCAGTTGAAATGAGGGGTTCTTCTCCGGCTGAAATCAGGCTAGTTTTAAGGTTTTATGGGCTATGGGATATAGAGATGTGAGGTTCCTTTATAGTAGAAAACAACCGTTTTTTAGCCACTCGAGAGCTGGATTTGTCTCTTCCTTTCAACCATATGCAAAAGGTTAGTAAAATGAAGTATCTTTGAATTATTTTTCAACTTTATCTCATTTCATCACTTTTTGTACTCAAACATACGAGAAACGACCGATATTCTTTTTCTTGGCCATACAACTCGGATTGGCTGACCAGCGAGTTATACCGATTTCATACATTTTTTATTTTTTTCCGTATCGTGTCACGGAATCGGATCGTTGCCTGCCGAGTGCGAGTCAACTCGGCCGATTTCGAGTTGACTCGGCCAAGTCTTTGAACCATGGGTATGACACCTGCCCCTCTGTATTCTCTCTTTTCTAACATCCTATAAATAACATACACACCCTCTCATTAAGGGGATCGAGATATATTTTTCATACCGTTATGTTGCCCAAGTCTAGAGTGAAATTGCGAGTTTATTTCCAACCTTCGTTTATGGCTTTTGCCCATTAAATCAATACGATCAACACTAGCACCTGTAAATGTAGGCATCTCCTTGGGCCAAACCACATGAATCCGGTTTCATTCTTTTTCTCTCATCTCTGTTTACTATTTTCTCTAGATTAGTTTTTTTGTGATTTATCTCTCTCTATTTGTTATAGCTTGTAATTAGTATATTGATTTGGTCTTAGCAAGAGGGAGGAGCTCCACCATTGGATCTACTCCTTCCTGCTTCAAATTCGCCTTTTGTTTTTGCTGTTACAGAGCTTTGTTTTTTTGGAAACACTGTGAAAAAATGGCGGAAAATCCAGAAAGCAGTCGAGTCGCTGAAGGAGCTCTTCCCTCTACGCCTGTGAGTATGGGAGACCTATAGGGGATTTTAATGAGCCGGACTAGAGGTCAGGAGGCTATGCAAGAGAGCGTGAAGCAACTGACGCAAAGCTTTTTGGCCGAGCAAAACAAGCTCGGGATGAACCCAGTTACCCCAGTAGGGGCGAAAACTCTGACAGGAGGCGAGAATGCTACCTCTTACCCCATACAAGGGCAGAAGACAGGCTCATCACGACAGAGCATCTAAAAATCCTAAGAGATTGGATTTAGGCTCGTGAGTCGAAGGTAGCAGGCCCAGGTACTCTAGATTAAAACGAGATAATAGATCTTACCGTTCGGGGGCAACATCCACCATCCGATCAGGTGGATATGATGATGAGAAAATTTACTTTATAGAACGATCAAGTGTTTAAGAAAGGTTGAGCAGAAAATTTGATTGGCTGGGCCCAAGAGTAGCAAGGGTCCATTAGTGCAGAGACCCTAGGGTGCCGAGGGAGTATAGAGAAAAATCTAGAAGAATTGAGACCAAAAGGGTCAAGTGCTCGGCCAGGTCAAGGCTAAACGTGTGAGGATCGGCTAGAGCCAAGCAGGCTTCAAAGGAAGAGAACTGAGTTGAAAGCCGAGGTTGAGTAGAGAAGTTAGCAACAGTCAAGGCCGAACAAGAAAAGCAATCGTGGAAGGAATCTATTCAATGTTTAGAAGGTCATCACTCCCAAGAATAATGGCAAATAAGATCTTATGTTACACGTGGAACAGTACCAGACTGCTTTAGATATTTATTTCATCCCGGTCGAAATGCGCTTCAGGCTCCACTGTCATCACTGGGTCAACTCAAATTTGGTATAACGGCTTGCCAAGAGGGCAGATCTCGAACTTCTAGTAGTTGGTCCGACCTCTTCGTCAGCAATTTCCGTTTCGGTACAAAGCCAGGCAAGAGGGTGGCTCACTTCTTAAGTGTCCGTAAAAAAATGGATGAAACGATAAGGGAGTTCATCACACTCCTTAATACCAAGAAGCTTGAAGTAATTGATTACGAAGAGAAGATAGAGATCAATGCCATTATCAGTGGTTTATTGGTTGGAAGTTATATTTGGCACTTGCTAAGAAATCACCGAGCACGATAGCCGAGCTCTTGGCTAAGGCTGACAAAATCATTAATGCTGAAGAAGCGATGGCTGCAAAGGAGTTAAGCCACGCTAAGTCCGACGCTGGTAAGAGCTTGGAAAAGAATAAAAAGTCTAAGGACATCAAGAAATTCGACAAGTCGAGAAAGTTTGATGAGTATACCCTTCTCACTGTATGTGTTCACCACATCCTCGACGAGATCCGAGGAAGTAGTGACCTCAAGTGGCCAGGGAAAATGAAGGCTCCTTCAAACTGGAGAGACCAAGAGCAAGTACTGTGAGTTCCACAAAGATCCCGACCACACCACTGACAATTGTTTGACTCTAAAGAACGAGCTTGTGGACTTGACCAGACGAGGGAAGCTGGTAAAGTATGTAGACAAAGGTGTCCGATCTGGTAGAAGGGACGAGCCCAAGAGATGATCTCAGTCTCCCAGCAAAGTCAACTAGAAGAAAGGCGGTCGAGACGAGGACTCAGAGGATGATCCAAACCTGCCCAAAAAGCCTAAGGAGCCTGTGAATGAGGTTGGTATAATCTCTCTTGGTTGTCACTTTATCAGTGGGGGCGATGCTGGTGGAGGAAATGAACCGACGAAGAGGAAAGCCTACCTTAACGAGGCGAAGGCCTGTGCTCATGTCAGGGAGGTCAATCTTGTGGATGCTGCAGAGACTCGTCCTCGGAAGGTAAATAAAGATCGTCTCATTGTGGGTTTTTCAAAAGATAACTTATCTAGTGTTTATCCACATGACAACCCTTTGGTTGTCACTATGCTAGTACACGAGAGTAGAGTAGCGAGAATTGTGGCAGATAATGACAACCCTGCAGATGTGCTGTTTTACAGTTGTTTCAAGAAATTAAGATTGAAAAACAGGAAGCTAGAGGCGTATCATAGGCTTCTCATTGGTTTTTCCGAGGAGAAGGTGTACCCATTGGGAACGGTCAAGCTGGAGGTCGTCATGGGCACGTGGCCTACCTGCTGGACATAGATGATACATTTCTTCGTCATGGACGAGAATGCCCACTTGGCCTACAAATATCATCTTCAGGAGGGTCAGATTAAAGAAGATCGAAGATGTGCATTCTATTGTCCATCAATATATGAAATTCCCCACAAGCTATAGGGTTGGTGTAGTGAAGGGTAATCAAGTATAGGCACGTGAATGCTACTATACCTCCGCAGAGCAAGAAAAATAGAAGAAGTTAACCACTACTTATCAGATCGAAACTTTAGATCCTCGAGATAAAGATAAGCTAGTCACAGGCGAAATTGTTGAGCGTATTGAGCCAACCATCCTAGACGACGAGCACTTAGAGAGGACAACCCAGATCGGCTCGTCGCTGGATCTTGCTCTTAAGAATGAGCTAACTGATTTTCAGAGGTAGAGAAATAGCGTGTTTGCCTGGAGTCACAAGGATATGCAGGGGATAAATCCAGAGTTTCTTTTCCATGAACTTAGTATAGTGAAGGATGCAAAGCCCGTTAAATAGAAACGCCGTGTGTTCAGCCAAGAGAAGAACATGGCCATTCAAGAGGAGGTGGACAAGTTGAAAAAGGCTGATTTCATAGGATGCTAAGTACTAAGAATGGCTTTCAAACGTTGTTATGGTTCCGAAGAAGAATGATAAGTGGCGCATGTGCGTCGACTTTATCAACCTTAACAAAACCTTCCCTAAGGACCATTAATCTTTGCCTCAGATTGATTACCTAGTCGACGCCATTGCTGGCCACGAGCTGCTGAGTTTTATAGACCACTCAGGGTACAACCAGATTAGGATGAAGCCTGAAAATCGGGAAAAAACCTAATTCATCGCCGGTTGAGGTATATATTGCTATAATGTGTTTCCTTTTGGGCTAAAAACGCCGGAGCAACATATCAAAGACTTGTGAACAAGGTCTTCGAGGAACACATCAGGAAGACTACAGAAGTGTATGTGGACGACATGTTGGCAAAAAGTAAAAGTGCGGCCGATTATGTCAACGACCTCAACAGGACGTTTGATCAACTGGAAAAGTATCAAATGAAGCTAAATCCAGTGAAATGTGTCTTTGAAGTTAGGGAAGGCTCGGCTTCATAGTCAACCAGAGGAGTATAGAGGTTAATTCGGTTAAGATTTAAGCACTGATCAGCATACCGCCTCCCAAGATAAAAAAAGTGGTCCAGAGATTGAGAGGACGAGTTGCTGCACTGAACCGTTTTGTTTCAAGAACCACTGATAGATGCTTTCCATTCTTTAAGGTGCTTAAAAGGACTTTCGAGTGGAACGAAGAGTGCGACAAGACAATTCTGGAGCTAAAGAAGTACTTGGGATCCTCGTTGTTACTGTCAAGGCCGATCCTTAGTGAGAAGTTATATTTGTACCTGACAGTGTTAGAGTCGACAATCAGCTCGTCACTGGTGCGATAAGAAGATGGAGTACAAAAGCCTGCATACTATACTAGCAAGGCGTACCGTGGAGCTGAAATCTGGTACTTTAGGCTGGAGAAGCTAACACCGACTTTAATTGAAGCGTCTCGGAGGATGAAGTTGTACTTCCAGGCATATACGATTATCGTTTATATAGACCTTCCTCTACGACAAGCTATTCATAAGCTTGAGATATCATGTAGACTGATGGCTTGGGCCATAGAACTAGGAGAGTATGACATATTATATGATCCTAAGATGGCGATCAAGAGCCAAGCAATGATCGGTTTTATAGCAGAGTTCACTTTCGAGGAGCAACCAACCAAGCAGAAGAGCGCTTAGTAGGAAAGCCAGTTGGGCAGAATAATGACCAGCCAGAGTCATCGACTCAACAAGAGAAAAAGCTCGCGACCTTGAGTAGATGAAAAAGTTGTTTAAGGATGTTTGTTTGGTTGAAGGAAGTTTTGAAAAGAATCCTTCCGTGTGGCAGTTGTTTGTAAATGGCTCGTCATGTGCCAACAACAATGGAACAAGACTAATCATTAACACAACTGACGGTGCAAACGTCGAGTATGCCCTCAGGTTCATCTTTGAGGCCTTTAACAACGAGGCAGAATACGAAGTTCTCATAACAGGGTTGGGATTGGCATTATCACTGGGCGCCGAGCAGCTGTTGGCTTACATTAGTGGTGATGAACCAAGTATTGGGAATCTATGAAGCAAAAGAGGAGTTCATGGCGAACGTAAAAACATTATTGTCAAGGTTCTCGGCTATGCAGATGGTCAGAATCGCAAGAGCCGAGAACGCCCGAGCAGATGCTCTTGCTTGTTTGAACTTTGAAGAACTGAGCGCGTGGAGATCTTGTCGCAGCGTATCACTAAAGGAGAATGTGTGCTTGTCATGGAGTTGGATGTGGGGCCATCAAAGCATATTTGGAGACCGGCGTAGTATCAAAAGATCCAAAGGAGGCAAGAAGATTCCGCTACAAGGCGGCAAAATACGTGCTAGAAGGAGGAGTTTTATTTAGAATGGGATTTATAGTGTCTTTGCTCAGAAGTGCTCATCCTACGAAAGATCAAAGAGGTCTATGAGGACTCATGCGGAGGCCACTTAGCAGGCTGATAACTTGTCAAAAGGATGGCAACTCGGGGATATTATTGGCCCATTGTGAAGGTAGATTGTGCAAACTGAGGTGTGATAAGTGTCAGCGTTATGCTAACATGCACAAGAGCCCAGGGGAATATTTGGCGTCGATCACTTCCTTCGGCCCTTTGCGATATGGGGTATGGATTTGGCCCGCCCGCCGCCGAAGACAAAAGGGAGATTCCGCTATCTGGTCGTGGCAATAGACTACTTTACGAAGTGGGTGGAAGCTGAACCATTGGTGGAAATGACTTATGCCAAAGCGTTCCATTTCATATGGAAAAATGTTATTTGTAGATGCAGACTGCTATACGCCTTCATAAGTGATCACGGTACCCAATTTAACAACGAGCAGTTCCTGGACTACTGTGTTCATTCGAAGATCAGAAAGTTGCATTCTGCTCCTGCTCATCCCTAGTGCAACGGGAAGAGGTTACAAATATGACACTGCTTGAAGGGATGAAGAAGAGATTTGATGACGCCAAAGGGAACTGGGTGGCATAAGCTGAACATGACACTGCATGAAGGGATGAAGAAGAGACTTGATGATGCCAAAGGGAACTGGATCAATGAATTTCATAGCGTACTTTCGGCCTACCGAACCACTTTAAGGACTGTAATTAGCGTGACCCTGTTTATGTTGGCGTTTGGCACATAAGCGTGGTGGTTATGGGGATCGGATTGCCTAGTCACGGGGTACTCAACTTTCAACCGCCGAAGAGTGACTTGATGAGAAAACTCGATCTGAATTCAGTAGAGGAAGTCAGGGAACACGCAAAGCTTCGGGCGACAGCCTACAAACAAAAGACGACTCAATTTTACAATAAAAGGGTAAAACTGAGCATCTTGAAGGAAGGAGACTACGTGCTGAAGAAGGTTATCCATAAAGGGAATAAGCTGGAACCGAATTGGCATGGGCAGAATATTTGCAGTCGTGCGACTTATCGAATCAAGACCTTAGAGGGTGAGCAGTTCATGAATCCATGGAATACAGAACATCTGAGGAGGTGTTATCAGTGATGATGAGCAAAAAATCAATCATGTAAACAATTTTTCATTTCCTTGTAATCAGTCTTTAATGATGAATGAGAATCAAAATTTTCTCCTCCACATATGTTGTCATTTCAAGCTTTTTCTTCATTATTCAATGTCTGTTTCGTCGGTGTTAGAGATGTGCAAGAAACCCATGCTGCTGATATCTCAAAACCATACTTCATGAATGGCCTCGTCTTGAAGAGGTCACGATCAAGAAGTTTAGCCAAATCTTCACACAAACACTTAACCACAAGTGGTGGCTAAAAAATTAGCCGAGCAAAATTACTTGCGGAAAGTCGAACATAATGAGCAACACATACATGTATGTAAACAAGAAGTTGAATAATATTTGATTTCAAAATTAAATAAGCAAAACGGTAGATGTTCATTACAAAACACTGAATTGCAAATCAAAAGAGCTTTATGAAAGCATAAGTTCAGGAGTTCCTAAGCCAAAGAGCATTTTTAGTTTCTAGTTTGACTCGAGGAGTATTGTCAGTTTCTGGATTGACTTGAGGAGCATTGGCAGCAACAACATCAGTCATATCACTGTCTTGAGCAACCTCTGGAGCTATGAAAAGAGTGGTCTCCTCAGCAATGGTGTGATAGGCTTGACCAGTCTCCTCATCTTCTGCAGCAGGCTTGCCCACCTCCATCTAGTACTCAGATGCCAAAGCCGTGGCTTCCTCATCGTCACCTTCTCACTTGCCGACAACATCTGCAATGTTAGAGTAATGTTTCATAGCCCTCTTTTTGAGTTCGTCATAGCCCTCAAGGAAGAAGGTTACGGTCTCCACGTGATAATCAATAGAAGTTTTGAACTTGGCAACTCCTGTTTCCTCAGCCTTAATCAAAGCCTCATTGTCCTTATGAGCTCCTGATTGTCCTTACTAAGCTCCTTATTAGCCTTGGTGAGCTCTTCGTTGGCCTTCTTAAGTGCCTCCTCAAAACTTTGAAGTTTAATGGCATCAGTGCCAACTTGGTCCTTTAACTTCTTATTTTCCTCCTCTGCCTTACTGAGAGCCAGCGTTTTTGCAACCACCTAGTTGTCTCTCTCTTAAAGCTCGCCACAGTTCTTCTGCAGCTCATCGACATACTGCTTTAAATCATCCTTCGGCTTGGTGTTCTGCTGAATGAGTGCCTTAATGGTCTCTCCTTGCTCCTCAAAGGCATGACGATTGGTCACAGCTTGCTCTCTAAGGATGATAGCATCCATTGCACCCTGAAAGAAAAGATAATGGGATCAACGAGTAACAAAGTATTTGGCAAAGGCAATGGAGCACAAACTTAAAAAAAAACTTATCACAGATAGATGATGCTGAACCAATCTCCATGGAGCATTAGGGTCAAAGCTCATCAGCTAGACTATTATGCCTATGGTAGCAGAGCAAGTCTGTAGCATCGTCAAAAAATTGGAAGATGGATTTTTTTTTCCGAAAGTGATGGGATTGTTAGGATCATACTTGAAATCCCCCACCTCGCCATAGTGGGCGGACAACCCCGCTCCACGAACGAGCCAACGAGAAGGATGCCCTCCGATCTGTACCCTGTCCACAGCAGGCCTTGTTGGCTTCATCTCACTCACCTTTAGGAGTTTGGGATCATTTTGGGTAGTGGGGTCCTCGAGAGGCCTTTTGTCCATAGCAATTAGAAGATTAGAAGGTATGGGCGCTTTCCCTTTAGACTTAGCTGTAGCGATAGCATCAACGTCGATCTTCCTTCGAGTAGCTCTAGCGATAGCATCAACGTCGATCTTCCTTCGAGCATTAATCTCGGCTTGTTTTCAGTCTTGACTTCGGCCCTCTTTTGAGCGTCGACTTTCTTTTTAGCCTTAGCATCAACATCGGCTTTCCTCTTCACCTCCTGCTCAAGTTTCTTACTGCAAGCAACTTCCATGGCACTACAATCGACCTGCCGAGGTGCCACCCCGTAAGAAGGTTCAGCGATGGAACCTGAGGTAGTGGGAGTAGAAGCTGCACTAAAAAGTTCAATAGTTAGCCACATTACAACCCATAATAGAGGACGACCAAAATTTAATTACCTTCTTCAACCTCAGCCTCAACCCCCTGGACGTCTTCAACTGGACCTTTTGGTAATAGTGGCACCAATATCTCCCGAGGAGGAACACCACCTGGGGGAGTGCAATATCCAAGCTTGATGAACATAGGCAGAGAAAAGAGGGTCTCGAATTCACGGGGGATTGGGCACGCAAGTGCTCAACACTAAATCTTTCAGTATAGATGGCAAGTCGGGAGCCTTCTTCACTGAGAAGGTTGGACAAAAGTGTTGGCACAAAATTATTCCAAAGAAATCAGAAAGCAAATGAAGGAAAAGTGTTTAGCAATTTTGTTCGGCCCATACCACTCACGGAGAATACTACAAGACCGACCTTTCTCATGTGCTCGGAACTCCTATTCACCCTACAAGAACACAAATTGATTTTTCATACTGTGATTGTTCGTCTTAACAACCTTCACTATCCTCAATTGTGCCTCATGTGAGAAAAGTAGTAGTATCCAGGAGCCTTGGCATCGTCTCGTGTGTCATGTACGAACATAAAAATATCCTTCCTAAGATTAAATCCGGTACGTGACAGGCAAAACGCCATTGCCCCAAGAATTGTTCAATAGGCATTTGGGGGAAGTTGGGTAGGAGTAGGGTCGGCAAATGGGCGGGTGTGGGCAGATTTAGTCGGATCGTTAACTGGTTAGGGTCAGATATGGGCGGATTAATAGCAGGTTGATGGTTGTTGCAGGTTGGATTTGGGTTGAATTAACCGCCGACCACTCATTTTCTCATTCAAAATTTTTAATTACAGATCCCTAGTTTATATGAATAGGATGGACAACGGGTCATTTCTTAATCCGTATAAACCCGTAAATAACTGGTGAGTTTTTAGTTACCCATATGCTACTCGCCTGAAACAAAAATGATGGTGCCCATTCTCAACCATTGGAGTAGAAATGGGTGGGCGATATTGTTTGGGTCCATTTTGCTAGCCCTAGGTAGGAGCAACCCCATAGCCCTTTAAGATTGACTTTATAATAGGGTGTAGGGGTAGACGAACCCCGACTTGGAGGGCCCACAGCGGGAAGCAAATCTCATCGGCGTTAGTTCGATCATAAACTCTCTCATCACAATCAGGCAGCCTCATCGTGATATTGATGGGGATGCCAGTCGTCCAACTCATCCTCAAGGATGTCACATGCGTGCCATTTGGCTTCAGTGTTCACAGGGTCATACGAGTCCGTGTCCAGAAGTACTCTCCTCGGTAGGAGGTACGACAACAGGAGAAACAGAAGGCACGGGTCTATCAGACACGACCTTTTCAGTCGAAGCCTCAAAGTCAATGATCAATATGTTTGTAATTGTATTTGTAAGATTTCTACCAAGTTGGTGGTCAGTCTCGTCAACTGTAATAGGCCGAGGGGAAAATTGAACTTGGGGGGTATACCTAGGGTGAGAATGAGGACAAGGACATGCCGGATTACACTTAGTGGAACGGGAAACCTCTCTTCCAGAACCCCAGGTAGAACCATATCCAATCTCTTAACGTGTTCTAGTCACCTGTTGACCCATGATTGTTCACTCATAAAGGTTAAGTCAGATTTGGGGCTAAATAAGTGACAGGATGGATGGAATTTGGGGAGAAACAAAGGCTTGGAGGCTATTTGGCTTTCGAACCAAAGGGCGAAAAGAAACCCTTGAACACCTAAAATCCCTAAACTTATGAAACCCCAGGCCAACCAACTCAATGGGCCACGTATAAGGGGTATCTCTCTAACCAAAAATCAATCCAACCACAACAGTAAACAAACAACAAGAAATCGCAGCAAAAATTGAAGAAATTGCTGAGATAAATACTATAAAGCTTGAATGTGCGAGTAAGCGTACCTAGAACCTTAAAGACTGCAACAGACGACTCAAAAACACTCGAGCTTAAGCAACGAACGATCGGACACCGAAATCTCCATCGAAAAAGAGCTTTCAGCCCAAGAGTCGGTCGAAGATAGTAGAAACAGGGAAGAATTAGCCGGAGAAGACGAAGTTGGAACTGGGAAAGGTTTTTCTCTCTAGAAAGCTATCACGCAAAGGTTTGTGAGTGCGAAAAGGTGAAATTACATTTGATTTATCTTTTAAACTTATTTTAGGCGGTAATGATTGTTTTTTGCAACCGACGCCTTGGAACAGTGTGCACACTGCCCCGCACTCCATCATGAGTTTAACCTTGCCGTCAGTGATCGACACGTGGCAGTCTCAACCAAAGATCGAAATTTTTTACAAGTCTTTCTGCTCGGACTAAGACAAGACGTTTTCCCTGAGCCGAGAGGATCTTCATACTTCGACCAGAACATGAGCCGATGACATTTTAGTCAACACTCCACTCACTCAATTTGCTTAACATACACGACGCAACACTTTAGAGAAATTGCTACAATCCTCAATCGTGAACAAAGTCTTGGGGTTTTTTGCTGTACTATAAATATGGTATGGCTCGTGGACCAATCAGAAGAGGATACCTGGACTCTTTACTCACAGAAAGGAGGTCGGCTGGTTATCAGCATGGTCGGCCCAGTGTTAAGTCAGTCAGTGTAGCCCAGCTATATCACAACAAGTTAACACTGTTATGTAACTCCATTAAAGCAAGCATGTATTGTGTGATTGGATGACGTCAGCAGTGCATTACACTTGGAGAAGTTATGCAAATATTCCCCTAATGTGCTTATAACAAACTTTATGATTATTCTCCCACTGAGTGTACCTGCCTAACCTATAAAGGCATGACACCTATCCCTCTGTATTCTCTCTTCTAACAACCGATAAATAGCACACATAACCTCTCATTAAGGGGATCGAGATATGTAAAAGTTCGCTACAACATAATAAATGCGACTTCTCAAATAAATCAATTTTAATTGTGTGTCAACCAAACCAATTTTAATTAAACCTAAAATTTAATTCAGTCCTAACACATGCATCTAAGTGATATGTAATCATAAAGCAATAAGCATGCAAAGGAAACCAAATTTAAGGAAAAAATCCCCAAAGGGCAAAACCCTTTTTATTTTCACTATAATTTGTAAAAGAACGGTTTACAATCGGATTATAGCAAAAATACAAGTGACATACAAATACCCGCAGGTGTCGGTCGATGTCGTCAGCAATGGAACAACCGCAGAAGCTCCACAAGACTATCTTCAGCCCATGAATACCGCATCACTCCCTATGATACACAGTCGATCAGCCCACTACCTTTCCAAGGCACCTAGTTTCAGCAGCAAAACTCCCAGCAAAACTATGCTTTGGGTTCCACAAACAACTCACACAAAAAGTCTGGGATTTGTGAATTGTAAAAACAAAGTTTGAAGCCTCAAATAAGATGGAGAATAAACCAAAAAACACTCGAAACGTATTCTGTTAAAACCAGCATTTTCTCCACGCGAAATCCAGTAGCCTGACATCCTTTAAATAGTAAAATTCAAGGCGGTGACATGTCAAGGCAAAACACTTGTCATTCGAACGAACTATGACGTCGTTCGAGCGACACTCCATCTCGTTCGAACGAGATGTGCCATCGTTTGAACGATCGTCACTGATCCTCTTTAAAAAACTTTTAAAATTTAAATAACTTGAAATCCTTAAAAACTAAAACTGTTTACTGGATCAGGAGCATTTATCCAAAACTTTTATGATTAAAATCATTTAAACTTTTATAAAAATATCTCAACACTTTTAATGTAAAATGTAAATCGAACTTTAAACACATTATACCAAATTCATCCTTGTTGGGCTTGATTGTTTAAGAAGTTGATATTCAGATCCGTCTCGATGCATATTTGATCTTGAACGTTCTTTGACGGTGTATCGGTATACGACATACTAAATTCATAATGGACATTTATAAAATCACGTTCTTACAAATCTTTCCCTATGTCTATGCCGATACAAAATAAAAAAATCCAAATTATCAAACTAAAATGCCTATACAAATCTAATACCCTCCCATGAACCCAAAAGTGAAAAGGTACTAAAAATGCAAGTCTTTCAATTTTTCTTCAAAAGTCTTCAACATCAAATCGGCTTTTCTCATCAGGGTGTGCAATTCAGTAATCATCAATTTTTCGTACCTAAACACATGAGACAAAGCAAATACCTTCGTGACGCATCGAGTTTGAAATGATATAAGAATAAATCAATCAATATAATCAAATCTCCCCCATAATGCAAAACTCCCCCATAATTTGTTCTCCCTCCTTTTATATGTATGAAATAGACAAGGAAAAGAATAAACACAATAAAGCATCGAGTTGTCACAATTATCAAGGCAAACAAACTATTTTTGAATTTTCAGATTTTTCATACAAAAATGCAAAAATGATGTTACAACAGTCACACACCATGAATTTTCACTAAGATAACCAAATCGTGGATATGGAATGAATGGCTGTGAACTAATTCAATAGGTAATAAAACTCAATCGAGCATATGTGCATGATGCATACGTGTATTCCTATCGAATGAACATCAAAAACATCCTTAGGTGTAAAATTGTTGAATTTAAATGATATCGACTAAATCAAATCAACAAATCAAAGCCTAAGTGATTTTCACACCAATAATGTCCCAACACTATTTTAGTGCCGTTTCGAGAATGTTTCAAAGGACATGCAAACCCATTAATTACTTTCCAACCAAACTCCCTCATATATAATAAAACAATTTTTATATCAAGTAAAGTACTAAATTCTCAACTTAGAGAAAACCTATTGGCACAAATTTGGCATATTTCATCTTTTTATTGCCATTCAATTTTTTCGGGACTCTTTTCAAACGGTGGCTTTCACGACGTGATAGTTATTCACTCGCAACCCTACTCGTGTCACTCATCATTTTTTCAAATTTAACAAATTCCTCACGGGCAATGGTTTTTACATGCACTACTTTTATTACTCTCGTATTATTGCACTTGGTTTCGTTTTAAGGACACGATTGAGATTAAAACACTCAACCAACATGTGATAGACAAGTACAATAATCAAACAAATCCGTGCACGTGTGCAGTAAATGACAAATGCGTCAGTCATGTAGGAAATATCAACTAATAACATCTCAATGACTCCAAAACATTGTAAAGCACATGGATAACATGATATATTGTCTCAAACCACTATCAAATAGTTACATGGATAAATGGAATGAAATTGTGACTTGGTCATCCTAAGTGTCAATTCATATAAGGTGCAAACAAAATACAAAACTCTTTTTGGCTTTTTCAAAATTTTTCAAAACCGAAAATCTTTTTGTTTTTTAAAAAAAAATATGGCAAATGTAGTACAATCAGCAACAAGCATAATATCAGGATGAAAGTCTATGCAAGAAGCCATAAATCACACAAATGAATCATTAGTCAAAGCAGGTGTGATAAAACGAAAATATGCAGAGTTATCAATTAAGCATGCATATCAAGAGTAGCTGCATATAAACTATTCCAGAAGCAACCAACAGTACCAATAATGTATCCAATGAACTCAGGGTACCGCAACAAAAGAGAAAAAAATTCTCCAGAGGTCGCTCGAACGAGACAGCCTGTCGTTCGAACAACGCATCTCGCGAGAAGTGTTTCACGCGACATAAAACCTCGTTCGAACGCGAGATCAAATTTTCACAGGTTGCCTAAAATGTCATGCGGTGTTATCCAGTGAATTGTTTTTCAGAAAAGGATGCCTGAAAGATGCTGACAGATTCAAAACAGTAGCGAAATAGCAAACTCAATAACTAAGTCAATGTACGCTACTACAAAAAAGAGTCATAACACTAGCAAAAGTATATAAAGACGCACAACTAGTGTATGACAAAATCCGACACAATCAACTGAAAGATCTCACATGGGGTGAATCACGTGCAAGCAGACGAGAGTCATGAACAGTTAGACCATAAGCCTCTAAATCCGATTTCCTCACCCAAATCGATGTGTAACGAGGTGCGAGGGTTTTAGGAATCGAATTTACTTTTCTATTAAACTTCCTACGTCCATTCAAAAGTTTATAACAAAAACGCCTAAGATGACCTTGCTTACCGCAATGTGTGCAAGTGTAAACCGGGCGGTGAATGTTACTTAAAGGTGGTCATTTCCTCAAATTCCTAGGTGACACTCTCCTCAAATTCCTAGGTGCCTCTCGCACGATGTTCTTAGGTGGCTCTCACTTAACAACCCCCGGTGCCTCTCTCTTAACAATCCTAGGAGGCTCTCTCACACGCGTGGGGTTGGCTTTGGGAATGGGTGCGACACTCTTACCGAAGCCTATACCACCCCGATCCTCCTTAATTTGGACAATCCCTAAAATTTTATCTAACTTTTAGGACCGAGACTCCAAATCAAATTTCACCTTGCTTGATTCTTTCAAACTCTTTTCAAGCTCACCTATCCTTGACTCGAGTAAGCTTCTAGAATCCCCAAACTCTAAAAGTTCCTTTTTCATAGCCTCCATCACCCCTTGAAGTCCATCTCTCTCTCCCTCGACATTTCCTAGCTTCTCTTTCAAAATTTTCTCACATGCCCTAAGTTCTTCAACTAAAACATCATTATTATTTTTTAAGGCACATTCTTGCAATTAGGCTTTCAATTTCAAATTTTCTTTCTTTATTTTCAAAGCTTCAGCATAAAGTTCATTGAAAGCCGTTTGCAAGTTGCGCTCATCTACACTTCCATCCTCACTCTCATCACCTTCACTATCATCACTAATCACATGGGCAGGGAGCTCTCACCTAGAAGCATAAAAAACTTCTCCCGAATCACTATCACTAAGGGTAGAAATATGAGATGATGGTTTATTCAATTTCTTCCTTAAATTTGTAGGACACTCATCTATTGTGTGACCAATTCTCTTACATCCCGAACACTCTCATAATCGTTTTCAACAGAAGATATAAAGCAGGAGTTCGTGTGAATTTACCAGTGAATTTACCAATTAGACTTTTCAAAAAGTTGACATCGAAAATCATCAAAACCTTTAAAAGCCATTTTTAAGAAAAAAAAAGGTTCAAACACAATTTTTCAGAAAACAGGATCAAACGCGATAAATTAGCGATACCCGCTCTGATACCAATTTATAAAAGTGCGCTACAACGGAATAAATGCGACTTCTCAAATAAATCAATTTTAACTGTGTATTAACCAAACCAATTTTAATTAAACCCAAGATTTAATTCAGTCCTAACACATGCATCTAAGTGATATGTAATCATAAAGCAATAAGCATGCAAATGAAACCAAATTTTAGGAAAAAATCCCCGAAGGGCAAAATCCTTTTTATTTTCACTATAATTTTTAAAAGAACGGTTTACAATCGGATTACAGCTAAAATACAAGTGACATACGAATACCCGCACGTGTCGGTCGATGTCGTCAGCAATGGAACAACCGCAGAAGCTCCACAAGAACCGCAGTCCTATTTTCAGCCCACGAATACCGCAACGCTCCCTATGACACGCAGTCGATTAGCCCAGTACCTCCCGCAAGTGGCACCTATGGTCAGCCCAGTAACTTTCCAAGGCACCTAGTTTCAGCAGCAAAACTCCCAACAAAACTATGCTTTGGGTTCCACAAACAACTCACACAAAAAGTCAGGGATTTGTGAATTGTAAAAACAAAGTTTTGAACCCTCAAATAAGATGGAGAATAAACCAAAAAACACTCAAAAACGTATTCAGTTAAAACCAGCGTTTTCTCCACGCGAAATCCATAGCTTGACATCCTTTAAATAGTAAAATTCAAGGCGGTGACGTGTCAAGGCAAAACACCTGTCGTTTGAACGAACTACGACGTCATTCGAGGACACTCCATCTCGTTTGAACGAGATGTGACGTCATTTGAACGACTGTCCCTGATCATCGTTAAAAAACTTTTAAAATTTAAATAACTTTGAATCCTTAAAAACCAAAACTGTTTACGGGATCAGGAGCATTTATCCAAAACTTTTATGATTAAAATCATTTAAACTTTTTATAAAAATATCCCAATACTTTTAATGTAAAATGTAAATGGAACTTTAAACACATTTTACCAATTTCATCCTTGTTGGGCTTGATTGTTGGAGAAGTTGATATTCGGATCCGTCTCGATGCATATTTGATCTTGAACGTTCTTCGACGGTGTATCGGTATAACACATACTAAATTGATAATGGACCTTTATAAAATCATGTTCTTACAAGATATATTTTTTATACCCGCTTGTATCCAACCTTTGTTTATGGCTTTTGCCCATTGTATATGTACAATCAACACTAGCACCTGTGGAAGTGGACACTTCCTTGAGCTGAACCATGTATATCTAGTTTCATTCTCTTTCTCTAATCTCTCTCTACTGTTTGCTCTAGATTAGCTTTTCTGTGATTTATATCTCTTTATCTGTTATAGCTTGTAATTAGTATAATCTTGCTAAACCAAATCAGTGTACTAAATTTAGGCGATAACTTTAATCATGTAATTTTTTAAAAAAAAAACCATAATATGCTATGTAATTGATTATATTGTGTTCTCTATACATTTTTTTTTACCATTTTTTGTGTTTTTTTATTTTATCTTACGATACGAACGCGATACGACAATTATGCATTGCCTACTGTAAAGTTTTGAAGACCTCATAGTTCTATATATTTTAAGGTTTCCTTGAGCAACGTAACTTTTGAAGCAGAACAAAACTTGGTTACCCTTCCTACCACCCTCTAATTTTCAATACAAAGCCCTCTTTCTACGGCCACACCTTTCATACATATTCCATTTCCCGAATTAAGAGTCTATTTAATATTTGTAAGTTTTAAGGAAATATCTTTTTTCAATATTGCCCTCTCAACTTTAATATGTAAATGTATAAGATCAGTTCCTATACAAACTCTCTCTAACTATATCCCAATTTAAAGTGTATGGATATAACATACACTGTCAATATATAGAAGAAATCCAAAATAAAGTCCATAGATGTAAAATACATTTCCAAATATTAATAAATAAGATGAAGCTCAACGATATAACACACATTGCCAACAAATATTGATGTGAATAAGAACCTTTCGTCATTTTTTTGTCATTTTTGATCTTTATTTTATTTTTAGTACTCATTGTATTTTTCCTTTTGTTTAGTATTTGGAAGAAGGAAGGTTATTGGCTCCTAGGGACATAATTGTAATTAGTCTTAGTTTAGAGGCCAAACAACCTCCTTCCTATAAATACCCATGCGTAGCGTCATTTGAGGCATTCTTCCATTTTGAATAATAGTGATATGAGAGAGTTCAGAGATTTATCTTTTCTTGCTCCCATTTGGCGTCATTTTCGTCAATTGGTATCAGAGTTTAGTCGGTTCTACCCGTTGTTGTAAAACAAAAAACTCGTAAATAACGTCAAGGTGGGTCTAAGAAAGATGAATACCTCCACGACAACTCCTCACGAACAAATCTTGGAGGGTATCAACCGATTGATGGCCCGGGTGGATGACATTGACGCACGAATTTCTCCACAAACAACCACCATGGATCGCCTCGCATCACTCCGGTAACATCTCAAAACCCTAACACTAATTCTCCCAAATCAACCCATTCTGCACCCTTACCCCAAAAAAACCCTAATCTCATAAACCCTAACCCCATATACATCCAAGAAAGCACCACCACCGAAGATGGCGCCCCACCACCACAACTCGTTGGCCGGAATATAAAAAAAACCCAGAATCTTCAACCCAAACTGAAACAACCCACCCACCCATCGAAAACCCAAATCGCATAAAATCGGACCCAAGATCAGCCCGCCCCACACCCGGTGGAACCCAACCCACCGGAAATCAAATTCCGGCCACCGGTTACCTTCTCTGAAATCGAACGATCCCTAATCAGGCCCTAACGCATCCAGTCCATCCCCAGGGTGCGTCCCAATAGCCGTTGCTTTGGGCCGAGAGTTCTGCCGCTCGGACAACCCTATCGAGGGTCGTCTATCCCTTTCGGGTCATTCTGACACTTTTCCAGCAATTCCTTCTCCAATGTGTCCAAATACTCCCATGATCGGAACATACTCTCCGACTATCGCCGTGATGATCCGTGATATTTGGCACACAAAGGGTTCAAGTCCAACTCATCCTTAGGCAAAGGTAATAATTCCGGTGTCAAATGAATCCTATATGCATCTTAACCCAAACCTTGAGCACTAAATCCTAGAATTTCAATCCTCACACATCCCCAATACCCTCGCTCTCCAAAATTTGCAAACACCTCCCACATACCCTCCTCCACCACCCAAAATATCAACACACCACCATATACCTTCACCACACCTTCCTCCACCCTGTATTCTTGTTTTCCCGCATTCACTATCACAAAACCCCTACAATTAGCCCATTACCCTCAACATGACCACCCCTTACCTCATATTTTCATTTACCCTCGTCATCATTCACAAAAACACCTCGAACCTCCCCATCTTCCTTCCATGCCCCTCGCTCCATCCGTTACTACACCCTCTCACCCACCCCATATTTCCCTCCCCACGCTTCCGCCCTCACCTATTCTCCCCACCACCCGGTCACCCGATACATGTACGCCATCCTCATTCTACATGGGATGCCCGCTCCGTTCATTCCGCACTTGTCGACTCACATGAGCTGGTACGGGAAGGGATTAGTCTACCCCCATGTGATGGACCACCTTCACCCCGACCCCACTCCGCCCCAGAGTTTGTGCCTCCTCCTACAATGGAGTGACGCACCGATGCCTCTTCTCTTGACCCTCTGGGTTAGAAGGTTACTCCATACATACCTCTCTCCAAGTGCCATTGTTTTTGGTGTTATCAAAAGGGGCACCAAATGAACCACTTCCCCACGCATTCGCCCCTTCCTATTCTCCACACCTCCCCCTCCACCCGCCCCTTTACCACCACCACCACCACCACCAGCTCCCGACTCTCATCCACTATCTCGGAGACGACCACAACGAGCAATAATTCCCGAACCTTCGCCAGGCGATGATGGCCTAGATGAGGATGCCTTGGCCCTACAGGGTGGTGACGCCATTACACATTTGGCACTTCAGTTATTATCGAGAAGTATGCAGGGTTACATTCGGGTCGATGTCCCGATGTTTGATGGCCACCCACAGCGCGATGCCGTTGTTGATTGGCTTGCCGCCATGGAGAGGATATTTGAGTACAAGCGACTGAAAGGTCGCCGGTGTCCTGCTAGCGGTCACCAAATTTCAGTGCTATATGAGTGTTTGGTGGAATGATTTGGAGCAGCACCGTGTTCTTGAGGGTCAGTCTCCTATCCAGTCTTGGGCAGAGCTTCGTGCACAGTTGATGACCGCTTTTGTTTTCGCCACCTACGAGCAGTGACCCTGTCTACTTCAGCTAATCCTACCCCCAGTCTGCTTCTCCTACCCATGCTAGCTCCATGACAGCTCCTCCTGCAGCGGTGACTTCTACTGCTCCTGTGACAGTGACCCCTTCCACTTCAGCTAATCCTACCCCCACGGTTCCTCCTCCTGCACCCACTCACCCTGTAACATTCAAATGTTACAATTATGGGGTGATTGACCATAGAGCCTCAGATTGCTCCCTTCCTCACCGTCGCGCTCTCCTAGCTTTGGGTGATCCTGAGTATCTTGAGGAGACACCGGAGATTCCACCCCAGCCTGCCCGCATTACTATCCTCGAAGGTGACACTAAAGGCTTTCCCCTTTGAGTTCTAGGACGAACTCTTTCAAGGGGGAGAGAGTGATGTGAATAAGAGTCTTTTGTCATTTTTGATCTTTCTTTTATATTTAGTACTCATTATATTTTTCCTTTTGTTTAGTATTTAGAAGAAGGAAGGTTATTGGCTCCTAGGGACATAATTGTAATTAGATTCTTAGCTTAGAGGCCAAGCAACCTCCTTCCTATAAATACCCATGTGTAGCCTCATTTGAGGCATTCTTCCATTTTGAGATATAGTGATTTGAGAGAGTGTAGAGAGATTTATCTTTTCTTGCTCCCATTTGGCGCCATTTACGTCAAATACATAATTGAGATTGTAGATAAGGGAAATTCTAGCAAATAAAGTGTTCTTTCATTTCTAACTGCATTCCCTCCCACCTAATTTCTTTCTACCATGTTCCCTTTCTTTCATCGAAGACTATCTACTATTATACTTGTCACTGTACGACTCCATAAAATGGAAGGATTCAAACAAAAAAACCTTTTCAACAACCATGAAAAGGGGCGTGTTAGATTTCGCATGTAATTGAATTGTGGGAATATGATTATATCTTTCATGAATTATTAGAACCCAATCTTTCTACCATGCATCAGACTTACTCTCATGTATTCTCCTGATAAAAAGAATCACCAGTTTAGGCATGAGCTCAATAAGAATCAAACACGAACATGACTCAACATGATGCATTGCCATGTCCCCGTCCAATGGGCTTGTGCGAAATGATTTTTCCGGGGTGGTGGTGGTGATATTTTCTTCTATAATTGTAGGAATATTATTAGATTAGGATATTTTCTTAATAACATGTTTATTTATTTATTTATATTATTTTTTAACTTTTTAGATGCATTAGTGTCTTGCTAGGCCTATAATAAAGGCCTTCCCTTCCCATCCCTTCCCTTTGTAATCAGATTATTGATATCATTATTTAGAAATTGATAGAGAAACCATATTATTGAGTTTGTTGCGTACGCTTCCACTTCCCCTTTACATCAATTTCTTACCCACTCCCAAAGAATTTGATTCCATGAATAATCACCAAGGCACTCATCTTCTTTTCCACCTTTTCATAAGAATGAACTATTTTTTCGATATTTTTTCCAACTTTGTTATCAAATGTACAAATTGATTTTTAATTGTAACTCAGTTTTCTTCGACTCCCAGGTCAGGTTGATACTTGCCTCTTGACTTATGTTGGCTTTACAAATTCGGTAGGATTCACGAGTTGATCACAAACTAGGGTTTCATTTTTAATCTGGTTGCTCTCGAGGGAAATCACTTTAGGTAAATGGACTATTTTATTGAACATGTGATAGTAGTTCTGATGCGTAGTACTAATAGGAAGAAATTTGGAGAGAGGGAATGCCAGTAAGAAATGAAGGGACACTTTATTTGCCACAAGTTCCCTTATCTAATGTCCCAATCTTCTAAATGTTGGAAATGTATGTTTCATCAATGAGCTTCAGCTTATTTTTATTTTTTTTCCTGAAAAATCATGGTTATTTACAAATCAATTATTTGAAGGGCATGGGAACATTATATGGGTTCATAATGTAGATGTGTCGTGATGTCTTTACCATGCAAGGAATCCTTCTAAGAGAATAAAAAGAGGGATATACAAGGTTAATATGCTGTGATATGGAAATTGAGTATTATGTAGACCCTCACCACAACTTAAAACTGTATTTATGTAGCGTATGCATAATTTTACTCCAAACCCAAGCTAATGCAAAGTCTTTCTTGCGAACCAGGATAAATTTTTTCAGACCTTGTAGTTGAGATATAAGTTAAGTCTTGGAGGAGAAAGAGAGAAGCAAGCGAGACTCGTGTGAAATATTTTATAAATTAGTTCATTTAGAAAGATACTGTTGTTATACATATACTATATAGTGTAGCCTAAATGTTATATCAAATATGTTGTGATGCCATAATCTCGACTGGGAGGGGTCTTTTGGACATATATAGGGTAAAGGTCATTTTTTTTTTGTTTGATTAAGTTCCCAGTTTCTCTAGGGGGAGTAGAATCATTCTAATCTAAATAATAAAGGGAGTTTCTCACACTTACCCTTATTTGATGCATAGTTGGTATTGTAAGCGCCAAGAGGTTTTAGAAGTTTCCATTAGTTATGTCACGGCTGATGTCACCCTAAGTGACATCATGACGCTGAACAACTGCAGGGAATATTATTTATAATTGTATTTTATTTAATTGAAGTATTTACTATATAGAATTAAAGTGGATATTAATTATCCAAATTTATAATTAGTAAATAGTAATTGATATTTATTCATTAGTTATCAGGGATTTAGATAGTATTTATCTATTAGATTTAACCTTTGATTTAAATTAGGGTTTTGTTAGCCTATGAATAGGGTTGTAATTTTTTTTATTATTCAGAGTTGAATTATGGATTGAGTTTGTGAATTTGTGTGGCCTGTGTGCCAATTACCCGTGGGCATCTTCTTCCCCTTCTATATCTTCTTCTCTCTTTCATTATCATCCAGCATCGTTTAGTATCACAGCCCAAACCAGGCTTTTAATTTGTACCCATCGTTCATTTTCTTCTTCTCTGATATTCTCTTCCATCTATTTGACTTGTATTTTACCTATGCTAACCAACCCCATGAAAGTCATCACCCTCCTCTCTTTTCCATACACTTGCCATCGTCACCAACAAGGGGTCGGAGTCAGGATCTGTACATAATATTTTTATAAAAATAAACACAAATATCAAAAACATTTAAACAATAGCGATGCATACATTTCAGATTCAAAATAGACAAAAAAGTGTCATTTTGCTATATCTAGTCATATGTGATAGATATGCACAAAAAAATACATAATGAGCTAATGAAGTTGAACCATACTACGATCCTTTCAAGAATCAAAATCATCTACTATCGAATCTAGCTCAATATCTTCTGCAAGTTCTCTTTTTATGGTGAGTATCGTGCAATGTTCAAGGTAATCATTCTCCATCTTGTTGCGAAAGGTTGTTTTTACAAGCTTCATAGCTGAGTGGTTGATACTGTGAAAAAGGGTAGAGTCAATACAAGACGAATCAATTCATCAACCAAGCGATAGATCTCTTCGTTCTTGTCACAGCTAATTGACTGCATAACTTAAAAATTGTGGACAGATTTTGGAAACTTGGATGATGGGGGGTATCAAGCTCATAGTGTTTCAATGGACTCCTCAAAGCATGTATATCATCTTTGGTGAAACCGCGACGATAAAAGTTCTCTGCATGGTTGCATAAATCATCAATTTTAAATGACTTATAATTATCACATGGATCCAAAGCTGAACAAAGAATTAGAAGTTCCGTTGCTTCCTCGGAGAATCTACAATTTAAGTCCATTATTTGAAAATTGATTGCAGCATTGAATGTATTGACTTGATAATGATGATAAAATGTAATGTTGTCGTATTGCTGACAAGAACGACCGGTACCCACTTTATAAGAAGCACACTCATATTTGGGATCTCAATACCATGCTCTTTGCAAAATGATTGTACGTTCTCAAAGAAGGAACTCCAACCATTTTCTCCTAACTTCTGAAGGAGTGTTTTTGTAGTTGAGACGAGATTCATAGCATTTACAATGTCTTGAGATTTTTTCTGATGTGCTTGACAAACTAGATCGGTGATTCCCATAATCTCATTCAATAAATGTAAAATAAATACAAACTACATCATAAACACCTTTAGCTTCCGAGCGTATAGGATGACTAGGGCCATTCTTCCAAAGATTTTGCAGCAATTTGACAAGATGGACCAAATAAATAAATCAAGCCACGAACGAAACTCAAATGAGAGCTCCAACGAGTGGCTCCGGCTCGATGCAATGTCTTAATTTGGTTAGCACCTCTTCCCGTCTCAAGTTCACCAAGAGCCACCTCTTCCCATCATACCCTTGACCACACATTTTATCAATATGAAGATTATAAGAAGTCACTACACCAGATATTTCTTTTTTAAATGTAAAAAACAGTGGAGATATTTCTTTTTTAAATGTAAAAAACAGTGGGGCTTGGAATGGGTTACAAGCACTCTTTGAAATGCAAGCGAACGCGCACATTCAATAGATGTCTTGAGACGCAACCAATTATTCTTCATCACTTCTTTAGACTGTGCATCCGACACTCTCCGAATGTGTTGAAAAGGATTCATCAAATCTTCAGCAGAATGAACAACACTCATGAATAGCAAATAATATAATGTTAATTAACGATGCACAAATCAATACATCTTAGTTAAAAAACAATGAAAAATAATGTTAATTAACGATTTTATAAATAACTAACAATTAATATAATAAAATTATAATGTTTTAGGAATTAATGACAAATTCACAAAATTGGTTTTATTTTTGCATAAGTTTTAACTGAAAATTAGGGACTAAAATCATAATCGTACAATCCTAAGCACGAAAAAAAACAACGAATGGAATAAAAACTAAAAATTAGGGTTTTGAAATTAACATACCTTGATGATGATCCGAGAATGTGTAAAATTAAATCTCCAATCAGCAATAACTAGGTGTGTAATAATTGAGAAACAAAAATTGGGATTTAAATTTAGGTTTTACACAAATTGGGGCTTTTTGAACTTCATATAAAAATAGTGAAATATGAGTAGATAAATATTAAAGTTAAAAAAGATCATTACCTTCACGCCGGCGTTTTTTTTTGGTGCCACTAAGAAAGTTGGAACACGGGTGGGTTCTTTGTTTTTTATTTTTTATTTTTGGTTGAGAGAAAGAGACGGATTGTTTTTTTTTACTTGAGAGAATGGAAAGTGGGGCTCGTGCCAGGTGGTGTGATTGAGAAAAAAAGGGTTCTTAACAATGTTTAAAAAGGCCAGAGGCGAGGCGTAAGCCTCACCAAAAAAAAATAGGAGCAAAATAATATTAAAAAAATACTAATAAACCATACAAATAAAGTAACAAAGAAATATAAAATAAAATTACAAAAAAACATCTTTGAGGACTTTCTCACAGTAAATTTTTTTTTTGTTCCTCTGAAATGTTTTTTTTCTCTAAAATAATTTGATAAAATCAATTTTAACATATTGGTTAAATTCAAATTGACAAAATCATTTTTTTAAGTTTCATTCACATATTGGTTATTTTATAATATGAAATATTGATTATTTTAAAAAATTTCTTTTAAGTTAAAATAGTAAATAGTATAAGTTAAGTGCAATTTTAAAACCCCCCAAAAAAAGGAAGAAGAGTTAGTAGATTAAAACAACAATTTTTTTTAAGGTAAGTGCAGTTTTAGAAAAGTGAAAAACCCTTTAATCTCTAAAAAACAGTAAATTTGAAAAGAAAAAAAACCCAGATATGTATATATAATTAATTGATTAGTATGTATATATAATTAGAATATATATGCAATGTTGTCAATATCGGTCGATACACGATACGTATCGGACGTATCGTATCATATCGTATCGGGGACAAAACGTGTTGTATCGGTGAATGTATTGTTTTTTGTAAGTATCGGCGATAAATAAGTAAGTATCGGTCGATACATATGTATCGGACGTATCGTATTATATCATCGATACATACCTTTTTTGTTTTTTAGCTAAACAACGCCACTTTGCTTTTTTAACCAAAAAAAAAAAATAGAATAAGTTGAAGGAGTTTGTAAAAGGGATTTGGGACTTGGGATTTGGTTTAGCAAAGTTACGAGGGTTTTAAAAAACAAGGAGAAGAAGTTACAAACCATTACAGCTTTGCTAGGGTTTCTAATTATGAACCAAATCTCATACTCCTCTCTATTTCTTCTTCTTCTTCTTCGATTTAGGTGGGGTGATTTCCATTGATCGCAACCTCCTCTCTTTTTTTCATTTATTATTTTCTTCCTTTGTCTCTTATTCCCAACAAATTTATTTATTTATGTGTGGGCTAGTGTCCTATGCATAGTCACTATAGTATTATATAATAAGTATAATTGGTCTTAGTGGCTATGATTATTGTATAAATTATTAATTATTGTGTTTAATAGAAAATAGACCATAGTGACTATTGAGAATATTATTATATTTCAGTTAATGGGTTAAATTACTTATTCCTTATTTTTTTAATGTTAGTATAGAATGCTGAGACAAAAAGATTCGGTGTATGATCATTATTGCACGCAAGTTGGTGAAGGGAAAAATAAAAGGCTAAGATTGCTAAATAATTATTGTGTTTTCTATATTATTTTTAGATATTAAACGCACGTATTTTAATGTATATAAAATTATTTATATAATTATTGAAAATCAAAATGTATCTTACGATACGATACACGATACGATACACATTTTTTGAGAAAACGATACGGCTCCGATACACATTTTGACAACCTTGTATATATGTGTGTGTATAATAAAATAAATATAATTAATTGTTGCATTATCTTCAAAGTATGTATATATATACCAATTGTCGACATATATAACAAAAAAACAGAGCTCATGATGGAAGAAGAACATATATTTTTTTTCATGCATCGGCAAAAAGGCGTGAGGCGTAAGCCTCGTGGCGGGTCGAGTCGTAAGCCTCAAATTCAACCCTGAGGCATATACCTGTGAGGTTCCACGCACGACACGTCATGTCACTATAGCGCGTCAGCCCGTTCGTTAACTGTCAGCTCGCACATACTCGTGACGCCAACACACACCCACGTTGCTATAGCCAATCGACCCGTTTAACAGTCAGCGCTGCACATACTCGCGTCGCAAATCCATTTTAATACCCATTTATTATCATAGGCATTAATTCTCAGTGTCTTATTTTCTCTTTATCCCATTTTCTCATTATTTTATGTTAGCCCCACCCTATTATAGAGCATATACATCAAACCTACCTCTAGTCGCAAGAGATCTCCAAAACGCAAACATGTCCTATCCTATGTTATAGGATGATTTTCTATTAATTATCAGTCCCACCTCGAAATATCCCATCCATAACAATCTATACTAACTAGTCCTACACTAACTAGTCCCATACCTAAGAAGTATTAACTGCAACTGAGGCCTACCCACTAGTCCCATACCTGGCAAGTATTCCTAAAATAAAGGTGAGAGCATACTATCCAAAATCCCGTCGTCCCCGCAATGTCGAATATAATTAAAGCAATAAGTCGTATAATCCAATTTATCAAGAAGTGCACAATTTCTCATATAATCATCATTATTCTCAATTCAATTTATTCAATCCATCATCGTAATTAACACAATAATTTTTATTCAACAATTATAATCTTGACATCATGCAAATTTATGAAGCACATAACAATAATTTATTTTAACCATACCTACATAATTTTATGCGGTTGTACAAATGTAGTTTTCATTAAATCAAATTACTACGGTTTCTGCATGCAAACCTCTACCCTAAGCACACAAGGGTTATAAGTATTAATTCAGATTAATATTTTTAAGAAAAACAGTCCCAAATTAGTTTTCACTTCCCCTAATTAAGGTTGCTAATTTATTTTAAGAAAAACATGTAGATTAAGGTTTAAGCGACATTTAAAACGCATAATACTAAAGAGAGAGAATAGAAGTATTCATCCCTGCTGAAAAGCCTTTTAGAAATTCTGATTAGACGGTTGTAATCCTCTCGAAAAATTAAGAAAGATTGATTCTTGGACGATCTTGAGAAAACACCGATTAAGCCTTCAAATCTTGAGTTCAAACTTGGTAATTAGGTTTCTTCCAATTCAAGGATGTAAAGCCTATAAATACAGGCTCCCCTAGGTGAGAGTTAAAACTCAATTAATAGAATTCAGATTTTGATTGCTCTTGTTGAGTGTTGTGTTTGTAAATTCCGCTGCGTTTACATCAAAATAAATGGAGAAATATCGTTTCAAGAGGTAAGCCTTGGGGTATTAAGTGGATCTGTTTCATTGTTATATTAGAGGGACCCGACTCATATTTATAAAGTGATGAACCATTTGGACAACCCACCCCCACCCCCACCCCCACCCCACCACTACCACCTATGAAGCACGGACTCGACATGTAATACGGGATACGACTCGATTCGGGATACGGGATACGGGATACGTGATTTTTCCAAAATGTAGGATACGGATATGCTAGGATACGTTAAATATTTATTATTTATTTTATATATATTAATGATAAACTTGATAAAATGAAACTAAAGCATTAAACACCATTATATTAAAGTGCTCAAATATGATGATTGTTGTCACCAAACAAACACCATTACAATAAAACATCATTAACATAAAAGGTTGTTCCAACGAAAACATAAGGCAAAAATAAAGATAATATCCTTAGCATAAAATAAGATAGAGAGAAGCCTCCCGAGAGCATCCCGGCTTCGTAGTATCCTCAATCACTAAGTAGACCCAATATCAACGACATCATCATCTCCGTTAACCGCATCATCAAGTACCATAAAAAAGGATTCAAACAGTCAGATGTAAAGGTTAAAAATAACACAGCTAAGAGTGAAAACAGTTAAAGAAAACAATACAGTTAAAAACAACATAGATAAAAAAAGAATGAAAAGATAAAAAAAGTTAAAAAAAAAATCAGAAAACAATACAACACAAGCAAAGAATGAAAAACAAACAACACAGTTAAAAAAAACATAGTAAAAGAAGAAAAATAATTAAAGAATGAAAAAAACACAGTTAAAAAAATAAAAAAAATAAAAAAAACACAGTTAAAAGAATAAAAAAAAATAAAAAAACGTATCCAAAACGTATCCTAACGTATCCCCAGCGTATCCTAGCGTATCCCTAGCGTATCCTAACGTATCCTGACCATTTAACAAATAAATAAAAATTAGGATACTCTAGGATTCGCGTATCCTAGCGTATCCTGTATCCTATACGTGTCCAACAAAAATTCGCGACCTCCCGAGAGTATCCGTGCATCATAGACTACCACACACACAAAAAAAAAAAAAAAATATTCCAGCCACCCACTTAACCCAGCCCAACAATACAGTTAAACATCCACCATGTTTTAAAGTCAGCCCAGATCCGTTTGTTTGATTGTACCCATCATATTTTTTTGGCCTGTTCCATATTTACACATGGGCTTGGATTAACTTAATTTTTGTTGCTCCAGCCCAATATTTAGTAATTGGTATTATCCATGAATTATGGAACCATATAGCCTTTGATTTAAATTAGGGTTTTGTTAGCCTACAAATAGGAATGAATTATGGATTGAATTTGGGAATTTGCGTTGCCTATGTGCCAGTTGCCCATGGGGATCTTCTTCTCCTCTATCTTCTTCACTCTTTCATTATCACCCGACATCACATCACCCATGACCTCACTAGCTTTTTCGGAGTTTTCCCCTCTCCCTAGGCCTATATATATATATGTACATGTTCCCCAACGGAGATAACTTTCAATACACATTTGTGAGAGTTTGTGTTGTAATTCTATTCTTTGGTGCCATTTACACGTATGACATAACATTCTATGTCGGCTTATGTTACCTATACATAGTTTTGTAACCCAAGTTGATGGAAACTGATAATGTCGCTTAAATTTGTCTATAAACTTTTCTTTGTTTTGTCACTGACATTCTTGTGCTTATAATATTGATTATGGTGGGCCTCCTATTCCTGTAGAAGTTTGAGGCATATGATTCAAAAGGTACTGTCGTTGCTGGAGATAAAGACAAGGAGGTATGGTTTGCTAGAGACTGCAGTGTATACATGCATATTTATATATCAAATCTATATATTTTATAAACTACCCTTTTAATAAAGTCCACACTCCCCAACAAAGGTACACAAATGAGCGAAAATTCTTAACTGATTTCCCCAATGGAGTACAAGCGTAAATTCAAAGCTAAACCTATTTAGACTAGAATTTATAATTCCTAATGAATTAAAACTCCCGATTACTCATTAGATCTGACAACACAATGTTTTTTTTTCTGAAAACTAAATTAACTTCACTACCAATTTCATTATGTTAAACAGGAACACACCGATGAAAAATTAAAATTAAGAATAACATAAAAAGCCATCAGCATAAGGCCGTAAATGTAATTCATTGGATGTCTAATGTTGGACATGCTTGTTAAGAAACATCGAAGGTCAAATCAAGAGCTACATTCATTATAAAGACCAAATATAAACAATATATCCACAAATTTACCTACAATATAAATGTACATTGCCACTAGGTGTGATTGTCCATTTGTTAGTTCTTCAGTTGCTCTTCTTGTCCTCTTTTATAGGATATTCTTACGTGAGGAACATTTTCTTAATTATTATCACTAGTATATTTATCAAACTATCTCGTAGTGGTATAATATAATCGTTAAAAGAAGCAAGTTTGGCAGGTTGGAATCCAAATGCTGCCATTTCTTATCAATAAATTATTATTCTGTATTGTTGATCATTTCATCCTTGTATACAGGTGCTAAATTTTTCATACTTGGTCACTTTCTGAAAAATCAGAAGAAATTTTAAGCTCTTTTGACATTTAATCATAGGATGAGGTCAAATTTTTACCATAAATTCCTTCCAATCATGAATAAGAATCTAAGTGAATCCATGAGGGAGATCGATAGATTTATTGGAGACCATTGTCTAAGGTTATGAAAAGTTTGGCTCCTAATAAGATACCATTTGATATATGCAAGTGGATATAAAATTAAGTTGCTTAAAGGGCAAACCCAATGCACGAGGCTTCCGCCACTGCGGGATACTGGGGGGGGTTAGATGTACGCAGCCTTACCCCGAGAGGCTGTTTTCACTATTCGAACTTGTGACCTCCAGGTCACAATGGGGCAACCTTACCGTTGCTCCAAGTTTACCCCTATAGAAATACGTTGCTTCACAACGGGAAAAAAATTACTATGTATCTTAAGTTGTTAACTTGTGATAATCGCACAAAATTATGATTATACATAGTTTACTGCACAACATATAAAATATTTATTAATTGGCACCCTTCTCCTTTTGGCCAAGATAAAACATTTATTTTATATATATATAAACGTAATTTTTGGTTTCTGCACAATATAAATGTAAATTCGAAATCATATTACAATGAAGTATCACATCGGCGAGCCACATATTGCAATGTTACTTTTGAAAGCTGCTGCAGTATCCAGCGACAGCGCCTGTCATGCCTTGAGAAGTCAAGGCAAGACTAACAAACCGTTTGCTGAACAGTTTGTGCGCAAGAAAGAATAGATGGAGAAGAGGGGTTGGTTTGATAAGAGAGAAGTAGAACACAGTGAGATAGATAGAACAGAGATGTTTCGAGAATCAACATAGAGGGAAAGAGAATTAGAAAGAGAAGTAGAACACTGTGAGATTGATACCATGATATTTAGACATTTGAACATCTCTAACCCACTTCTAACTCATTTTCAACTAATCTGGTTACAACTAGCTCATCTAACTAATGATTAACCTCACATTATTAACTAATCAACTTACTTTCCAAAACTGCATATCCACGTTCACCCATATTTTTGATCCTGACAGTTTGTCAGTAGAAAGTATCTCAATGATCATATGCTAAACTTGATTTACCTTATCACATTATATATCAGCAAGAGCTCTGCTTGAATTTGGGGTTTATTTTGATCTATTTATTTTTCCTGTTCATAATATTTATTGTTGATTCCCATGTGCCTAGGTCCTTGTCCGTGATATATGGGTCTTTGAGAAATCTCTTTTCCACCAAGGAGCTTACTGGCGTCTCTGTGGACGAATTAAACTATAGGCAGGTTATCCTTTTCGTCGTTGATGACAAATGTGTTGCTTCGAAAGTTTTGTAAAGATGAATAGATTGTAATTTTATCTGAACATTTTGACAATCATTTTTTGTTACAAATCCATAAAGTGTACCTGAATTTTGAGTAATAAAATGACGTTAGGCGTAAAAAGTGTTTTCGTTACTTGACATCGATGAATTTGTTGTGAAAAGTTCCTTAATGCTGTTTTCAAGATGGTGGTGTCCAGCGGCACCCCGTTCACGCTGGGGGGTGGGGGTCTGCCCGTAGCAATACTGAACTATTTTTTATTACAATATTTTTTTTTGTGTGTGAGAGAGAGAGAGAGAGAGAGAGAGAGAGAGAGAGAGAGAGAGGGGATAAAACACTACCTCCTGCATGAGAGTGAGAGCCCTGACCACTAGGCTAGCGGTGAGTTCCATGTTTTTAAGCATTTTTATCTTTCAATATTTTTGTTTGTATATATAAACATGCACGAAAACTAAACGGATCACTAGATTTCAGTTTATTAACATAACCATTAGAATAGTAAAGTAAATAGAAAAAACAACATTGCGAAGTGAAAGATAAAATTCTGTAAAATAGAACCTTGAACATAACATGATCATTATAGTAGTTTAAAGAAACAACCAAGTATAAAGTGAATCAAAGGAAGCAAGAGACAAAAAGAGAGAGAAACCCCAAAAAATCCAACTAGGTGCGGATCAATTTGTTTAAAATAGTAAATTTTTTTATTGAGTTGATTTTTTTGGGGGGTATTTAAACATTTCATCCTACACCTAAAAACAAAAATTCAACTCAATTTTTTTTAGTATTTTAAAAAATTGGTCGGCACCAAGTCTGTTTGGACTGGTTTGCACCTGATCCTCTCTCTCTCTCTCTCTCTCTCTCTCTCTCTCTATATATATATATATATATATATATATATATATATATATATATATATATATATATTATTGCTAACAAAGAAGGGATATTCTAATGTGTTATATCAACTATATATGCAAATGGTTGTAGATGTTGCATTGTGGTTGGGGAAGCCAGTTTTGGAGGGATGTGGTCGAAGTAGTGGAGGGAGGGGTGGGTTATGGGGTGTCCATGATTTTGGCTTAAAACCCTTAGGTTTCACGTTGGAAAGGAAGGTTGCCCTTAGTGCTCATTTGGTTCGATTTTTTGTAGTTTTAGGATCTAAATTGTTAAATTCACATGTAAATTTGAGAATTAGGGAAGGAAGTCGCATTATGTGATCTAAATTGTTAAATACAAGGACTTCGTGTTTAACAAGGGAAAGAAAGGGTGACCCTTCTAGGGCCTACCAATGAAGTGGAAGTACGAAAAAAGTAAGTAAATTAACTAAATTAAAAAAAAGTTTGATTACCAAATTAGAAAATTCTTGTAAAATAGGTTTACCATTTTCAATTATTTAACCAATACAAACTTTTTGTTATTTCATTAACAACTTATGACTTTTACCACCAAACGAATGATGTATTTTTCTATACACAAAATAAATAAAAAAAATAAACATATCCTGAAAAGCCAAATTTTGCTATTTTAGTATTTTTTTGTGTATATTTTCAGTTTGTATTTTTAGTATAATAAAGTTATATGTTTTAGCCAGTATTTAAAATATTTTTTTTTTTTTTGCAACCAATTCAGAACAATTTAGTAACATGCTATACTAGCTGCATACACTGTTGGAGTGAATTTCAATACCTCAAATTAATATTTGATAAATGTGAAGAGAAAGACCCCAAATGAACTTGGTTCAAGTTAGCTTTGGCCTACATCAATTGAGCAAAAGGACGGGGAAGGGGAAGGGGATTATATATTATAAACGAACGAGGAAGAGATTAAAAAGTTACTAGCCGATAGGCTCATGTGTCCAATTTCTCCCAATTCCACTAATTACTAAGTTGAGAGAGACATGCGAACATGGTCGTCCGCTGTTAGGTCTGAAAAATTGTCCCCCACCTCTTCAGCAAGGCCAACCCAAACTCCACATTGTTTGTCTTGTTGAACTTTCTTCTGTTTACCACGGTGATACCTATAGGTTTCCCTCTCTTGCACCCACATATAATATGTCCCATCCTTAGAGTTATCACTCTTAAGAATTATGATCATTATACTAGATAGAGTTTTCCAAGTTGTTTGACATCTCTAACCTAGGCTATCATATGATGGGAACACCCACAAACAGTTGAATGATTAATAATATAGTTTAAAAATCGAAAAGTTTGAAAATAATACAAACACAATGATGTTACTTATACCCGTCATTACCAAAGTGGTAGCTAACATTACATTTAATTTAACTGAGTCCTCTTGAGCCTTCTTTTTCATTATAATATTTCACGTGATAACCCCTCTTCATGTAATCATAATCCTTGGAGTTTATACACTCTCCATCACTACTAGACATGAAAAATTTAGGATCCTAGCTTAACTTGTGAAAATGTGAAATGTAATTACAGTTAGTTATGTAAAACCTTTATTTTCATATTAACTGAGCAAACCCATATCAAAATTTATTATATTGTCAATGTATTATACTTCATCACATTCAAATACTACTCACCGAGGGGAAGGCATGGTCTAATGGTTGAAATGAGTATAATAATTACACAACGGTAATGAGGGGTCGAGTGATTTAAATAACACAACCTACATAGTTTTAACTACATATGTAGTAACACGGTGACAAGTACCATCAATGGCATAAGGCATATCGTTTTAACTACAGAATGGGTAATGCGTTACCAAGTTTGTGAAAATAATCTTTATATATTCACAAAGGTATAAACTCGGTCACTGAGTGTTGGAAATTGATGTCAATAATTTTTCCAAGGCATAAACTCGATCATTATAAATCGTGAATGTGAAAATTATCTCAGTATATTTACAAAGGAATATGTTATAGTTTGAGTGAGAAAATATTTATTTACGGACAACAAGAAACATACTAGAAGGTCAAAAGGTATCTAGAAATGATTAATTTCATTGTATTAACTCAATTATTAAAAAATATGGATATATTAGTGATAATGTTACTCATAAGATCAAATAAGGTTGGGTCAAGTGGAGAAGTATTACCAACGTATTGTGTGATCGATTTATACTTTGAAGTTAAAGAAAAAATTCTATAGGATGACCGTTAGACATGCAATATTATATGTGATGGAGTGTTGGGCAATCAAAAAATAAAATGTGCAGAAAATGAGCCGTACAATGATGCGAATGACAAGATGGATTTGTGATAAAACTCAAAAGGATAAAATTCGAAATGATAAAATTTGTGAAACGGTAAAAGTAGCTCCTATAGAAGATAAATTAAGAGAAAATCGAATTAGATGGTTTGGACATATTAAGAGTAGACCAATGGATGTTCCCGTAAGGAATAGTGATTTAGTTAGTATTGATGGTAACGCCAGGGGTAAAGGTAGGAATAAATTAACTTGACGGGATATTATAAAAAAAAGGACATGGTTACTTGTGATTTAACTGAAAATATTGCACTGAACAAAACAGAATGAAAAATTAGGATTTATGTGGTCGATCACAAATAATTGAAAAATGCTTTGTTGAGTTGAGTAATATACAACAGATTCGACACTCCATCACCGAAGTGTGATGAAAAACCCAAGACCGTGTTATTTTGTCTCTTGTTTCTATTTGATCGTTTAATGAAGCATATTTTTTCAATCAAAACAATTCAAAAAAGTAATGTATCTATGAAATACCTTTAAACTAATTGGATCATTGTCATAAATAGTGTTGAGCGCATAAATATATATATCAAGTTGGGAATCAATACCTATTACTAATTTTTTTATGGTTCATTCATAAAACGTTTCGCCAATTGTGTACAAAATGAAAATTCAACAATGTTTCTTGAGTTTTCAACGGATGAATGAATGTTCAATGGGGTGGCAATTCGGGTTAGTCGTGTCATTTTCGGGTCGCATTGATTTTGATTTGAGTATCAATTTTAAGTACTCTTAAATCTATATAAGCTAATCGTGTCATGTTCGGATCATTTTCGGATTATTACCGTAAACGGGTTATCGTGTCAAAAATTGCCAGCTCTTGATGTGTTTTGGAAATGTAAATGGTGGAAAATTGAGGGGGTTTATAAAGTAAGTTAAGAGTGGGTTTGGAGAATTGTAAGAAAAAATGTTTGGATTTTTTCAATATGTGGAGTTCTGTTTTTAGTGGTACCCCTAGCAAAATAATATTTTTAACGTGATGGGTAAGTAAATGTATAGGTTTTGTTGTCCCCCCCCCCCCCCCCCCCCCATTTTCTCATTCAACAAATCATTTTATGTTGACTGATATCACGATTTGTTGTTTATAACATTCCATACACATTCATATCATCACACACATAATAAATTATGAGCGTAAAGAAAGAGAGAGAAATAGACCGAGATTTTTTTATCATCGTTAAGTGAAAACCTTTTATCTACATATGATTCATGGGTGGTGAGAACCAACACCTTAAATAGTAACTACTACATCTTTTTAATTGCAACCAACAAGGAGATTATTCCATCCTTTCCTAAGTGAACAACGAGTATTCCAATATCATCAATACACTACAATTTTGAACATATAATGGACTGACTTCACGGCTTTCTTGGCTCACCATAAATTGAGGCTTTTCTTCGTCTCACTATTGACCCATGCTTCATGGATCACCATAGACCAGTTGTAGTGCTTGATTTTAGTGGTCTTATAACTCGAAAAATTATATAATAAATTTTTCCTTTATGAGTATATAAATACGTTTATGCTCTTGATGTTGTTGTAGCGTTGATGGAACTTTGTTGATATTGTTGAAGTTGTTGAAACCCTTTTTATCATTTTGAAGACCGTCTTCTTTTTCTTAGTTTCTGTTGTTGATTGAAATGCATAACTGGTGTTTGGGTAGCACCAAGTACGGAATAAGATTTCTCTTGCAATTTGCTAATGGAGTATGTTAGGAGTGCACACGGTTCGGTTTGGGTCGGTTTTGAGACTAAACCGAGAACCGAATCAAGATGGGTCGGTTCCAAATTTTTGGAACCGGAACCGGAACCGAACCGACAGTTATGCAAAACCGAACCAACGGTTCCCAGATCGGATTGGATCGGTTTTCGGTTCCAAAGTCATATTTCAAACTTAAGTGAAATCTTAAGATTAATGTATTTCATAAATAATTTTTTTAAGGTCAAAATTAATTTTGATCCTCAATAACATAAGATAGAAACTCAAGTAATCACAAAAATATAAATTACAAGTGTTAAATATATAAAATAAATATATATGTAATTATAAATCAGTTCGGTCCCGGATTGGTTCGGTTCGGATAGATTTTCGGGTTGGATTGTTTTTTTTCCCCCTGGAATCGAGAACTGATAGAACCGGAACCGAACGATTGAGCAAAAAAACCGTTCCAAACCGAATCAATGCAATCGGTTTGGTTCGGTTTATCGGATTTTCGATTTCGTTGTGCACCCCTAGAGTATGCTCTAGTGGTTTATGTGTTACACAAAATGTGGGAGAAGAATCTCTTAAATAATCCTCTTGCATTTTCCCCTTTAAGTAAACATCAACCAAAAACTAGCCTTTACAATATGCTAACACATTATGTTGACTTAAACTGCTTATCTCAGACTGACTTGCTATGAGGAAAATGTTGTATCCAATTTTGTTTTTTTTGAAGTTCTTCATTTTTCGTGAGGTCTCACTAGTACTTTTTATTTCCTTTGAAATTGTTCCATTTAAGAATGCGATTTAGGAGATTTTAATGTTTTGTCCAATAATATCTGGTTGGAAAATATTTGGGAGATTGAGGAACACAGGAGGTTTTACTTGTGTGTAAAATGATGAACACTTTTATACAAAATGATATGTCTTGCTGCAAATTTCTTTTTACTTCCCCCTTGTGCACATAGATGCGTGCGACCCAATAGAGAGAGAAAGATACATTTTAATTTTTTTGAAGGAATTTACTTTACTGATGTTTTTCACAGTTGGGTTAAGTTTGCTTAAGGATATCAAGCATAAGGGGGTGAACTTACTTTGTGTGATTTGTAATTATCATCTAAGCATTGTTTTGGTGTTGTTACCTCGCTACTGTCAGTCTAGTTAAGTTAACTATTATTTCTTCCATTCATAACTAACCAGCTTCTTTCTAAATCCTCCAAACTCCGGATCTTTATCATCACGAGCTTTAGCATTTCCTTTGTGATACCTCTTAATCGAGATTGGGCGAAAAGCAAGAGAGAGAGAATCGGGCTTGGCAGAGAGTGGGCGTTAGAGTGAGCAGGATGAAAGTAGATGGCTCCAAATGAAAAATTAATTGACTGTTAAGTATTTTGTTTCTCTTACCTAACCTTTTCAAATTTGGCATGGTTTTGAAACCGTGCCAAAATTAGGAACGGTTTTAAACCGTTGCAAATTTTGGCACGGTTTAAAACGGTGTCGGATTCTCCATGTGTAAGCATGATAGATTGGCATTTTGGTGTGGTATTCGCCCTAGCAAAGAACCCATTTGGATCTTAAATCATGTATTTGGTTTAAACCAATCGTTGATAATATTTCTTTGAAATGCCATGCATGCTTTCAACTATAGGTTTCTTTTTATTTTTGACCAAGAGGATAAAAAACTCTTAATGAAATTGTAGCTTCCATTTAGTCTAGTTTCCAAAAAAACAATGTGTGTAAGTTTTCTTGTAAACCGTTGTGATAAAAATAAAAATAACTTAGATGTGTGACACCCCGACTAATTAAACACCGGGTAGCTACTCCTTTATAAAATTAATTCAAAATGCCAAGTTGGCTCAGTTAATAGCATCACTGTCGAAAACGTTTTATTATTACTAACCACCTAGTATTTAAAAAGTAAGTGCCAAATTTTATTAAATCTGATTAACATGCAACAAGAGTAATGAATAACTAAATAACACCATTCACCAAACTGAAATAGAATGAATAACCATCACAATATGTAAATAAAACCTGGAGGAAAAAACTCCTCAATACAAATCCCACAACTGATATGTAAACTGAAATAAATAACTAAAACTGAATACTGAGCAATACATGCTAGAATCTGAAAACTGAAATGTAAAAATGTTCTAAATAGGAATGGGCAACATGCCCTACAACTGATAGATAGTGACTCTGGAATCCAAAAGATAGAAGCGTCTATGAGCAAATCCCTGTAGCTTCCACAACCAGCTACAGCACGTCACCTGAATGAGTACCTATGCTTGGTGTCCTTGTGGCTGGGCACCTAAAAAGGTTTTACAAGAAAATATATTTGAAAGCAAATGGGTCAGAGCCCGAAAGTGGAAATCATTTTAAAAACCTGCAAGTGCTTTAAAAACATTTAAAACATTAAATGCAAAGTACATGTTAGGACGTACACTCGCATGATATTCTCACCTCTCGTCTAACTGTGCACTCCTAACGTAAGTACCCATCTATATCGACCCATATTACTAGCTAACTGACAACATAACTAGCTAGACTGCCAAAGGTTCTACCCATATTACTCGGTTCCATATAACATAACAACTCTCGTAATTAAGTAGAGGTTTACTGTGAACACAGTTACTAAATATGCCAATGATATAACTATCAGTTAACTCATTATATAACTCGAAACAATACCGTAATATTTTTACAACATTAACATGAGGGTTTCCATTACTTTAATGTATATTATTCACATCATAAATATACGATACAAGCACCCCGCAATCTAAGCTGTAGTGCACACATACTCTGCTATCCATCCCGGTACATCACGTACATAAGGATCACATATTCCGAATCTCTCAGGAATAGTTCAGATAACACAAATCACAAATAGTGGAGGCGAACATAGTCACCATCACATGGGTCACGCACATACCTACGCTCCCATGGTCAGCGGACTTATTAATATCACAATAAGTCTTTCTATGACCTATGTTCATCAAGGTACCAGTCTATATCCCCCCCGTAGGCACACAAGGATTAGAGGGTCCTAAGCGAACGAAACCTCCCGTGATAGCAAGTATGGTAGGTATGTCATACAAACAATCCATATACTAATACTAAGTAAACACACATCTTAGTAATACCGTATTTTAATCGTAGTACATATCGCATTCTCGTACTAACTAGTTATCACAACTTATTTTATTCCGGTTCATAATTATACGCGCTATAATTCATCCTCACATCGTAGTAGTCACTCACGTCTCAACCCAAATGATTCATTGAATATAACTCTCGTATATGATTTGCTAATCCCAACAACCCAAAAGTCCCAAATCAATCACTATATCATCAAAGGGATGCTAACTCTACCCTTGAACCATCTCCCGGAACTCCAAAAGTCAAAACAGTCCAAAAGGGGTCAAACTGCCAACTCGTTAGAAGTCTCGTTCGAACGAGGCTTCGAACGAGTTTGGACTGTCAGGTCGTTAGAAGTCTCGTTCGAACGAGATCCCAGTTCGTTCGAACGAACTGACCCTTCTAACGACATCTCGTTCGAACGAGATATCGAACGAAAACCCCACTCGTTAATAACGACTGGTCAACTCGTTAGAAGCTCGTTCGAACGAGCTCGTTCGAACGACCTGGGGGCTGCTTCTAACGAGATGCCAGTTTCGGCCCAGAATTTCCCAAAAATCGTTTTTCACCATTTATAACACTTCTAATCTCACCCAAAGTCCATCCTAACAACGTTTTAGGGTCTATAATCAATACTAAACATATATAGTCACATCCTAACATGTTTCTAAGGGATCAATCCATCCAAATATTAATTTAATTTACACCTTTCTACACTTTTTCCAATTATCTCAAGAACATGAACCCTAACTACATATCATCATCAAATCCCAGAATTTAATTCGTTTTCTTTCCTTCTAATCACAATTATAATAAGGGAAATCATTTACCTATCATACTACATGCAATTCTCTTCACAATTTATAAGTTCTAATCCTCAAACTACATGGGTTTTCATTATCTTCCAAGAACAGTTGAAATTCATCAATTTCTAACATGGAAAAGACATTCTCAATAATTAAATGGAAATAAAGTCACTTGCCTTGGTTTGATTTCTGAATTTGGTGTGGATTCGGTGTAGAATTCCTGCAGAATCTCTCTCTCTCTTTCCTTCTCCAAGCTTTCTTCTCCAAAAGGCTATGGTGGCTAGGGTTTGCTTTGGGGAAACTTGTGAAACCTAATTAATGAACCTCCGTAGCTTGTTGGGTTAATAAGGGTTGGTTGGGGTCAATCCTTATCAGATTACAACTCTCAATTTTCGTCACTTTTAATTACCCAAAAATACCAAATTACTAAAATACCCTTTAAGTTACCGATATGGTCTAAAATTACCCCGGGACCCAAACTATACCCCCGGCTAGTGTTTTCTGACTATCTCGACCCTTCCGGACGCGTTGGCGCACTCAAAACGACCATACGGATTATAGATTTTAAATTCACTTTTTATAAATAAAATATTATACCGTGACGCGGCGGTCCCACGCGTCTCAATAAAATTTCCAAATTGCCGTATATAAATCTCACGACAAATTTTATAATACCAAGTTCATATATAATCATATATGCACATACTCAAATACCAATTCGCATCTCATTAGTATTTATAACCCGGATTAATTTCCAATTAATACGCATTTAATTAATTAATCCCAAAAATAAATATAGCCAAAAGTACGGGGTATTACATACTCCCCCCCTAATAACTGAATTTCGTCCCGAAATTCGAAACTAGAAAGTACCTGCTAAAAACAGCTCTGGATAACGCTCGCGCATCTCATCCTCGCGCTCCCATGTGGACTCCTCGACATTGTGATGTCGCCACTGAACACGTACTAACGGGACTATCTTTGACCGTAGTTTCCTCTCGCTTCGATCCAAAATAGCAATCGGCCCTTCCTCATAAGAGCTATCCGGCTGGAGATCGATGTCCTCCACAGAAATGTGAGAATGAGCCAAATCATCCCTAAGGTATTTCCTCAGCGAGGAAATATGGAACACGTCGTGAATCCGATGTAAATGCTCCGGTAACCCGAGTCTATACGCAACCGGTCCGATCCGCTCAATAATAGGAAACGGCCCCACATACCTCGGTGCCAACTTCCCCTTCTTCCCGAAACGCATAATCCCCTTCATAGGAGATACCCTGAGCAAAACCTGGTCCCCCACTTGGAACTCCCTGAAAAACCTCTTTGCATCAGCATAACTCTTCTGCCTGTCTTGAGCTACCCGAATGCGACTTCGAATCAACTCAATCCTTGCCGAAGTATCCTGAATCACTTCCGGCCCAAGTAGTTTGTTGTCCCCCACCTCCAACCAACATGCTGGGGAACGACAAGGCCTACCGTACAATGCCTCAAACGGAGCCATGCCAATCGTGAACTGATAGGAGTTGTTGTAAGCAAACTCCACCAGTGGAAGGTACTGCTCCCATCCACCCCCGAAGTCAATAATGCACATGCGTAGCATGTCCTCCAACATCTGATTGGTGCGTTCTGTCTGCCCATCGGTCTGCGGATGATAAGCCGTACTCAACCGCAATTCTGTGCCCATGGCCTCCTGGAAACTTTCCCAAAACCGCGAAACAAATATCTTATCTCTGTCAGACACGATATTCAGGGGCACACCGTGAAGTCTCACAATCTCTGAAATGAAGAGCTGGGCATACTGTCCCGCAGTGTAATCAGTCCTAACGGGTAAAAAGTGAGCGACCTTGGACAACCTGTCCACAATTACCCAAACGGAGTCGTGACCCCTCTGCGACGTAGGCAACCCCATGACAAAATCCATGGATATGCTCTCCCACATCCACACCGGAACCTCCAACGGTTGTAGCAATCCTGCTGGTCTCTGATGATCCACTTTTACAAGCTGACAAGTGGCGCATTTCGAGACAAACTCAGCGATATCTTTCTTCATACCGCTCCACCAATACTGCCGTCTCATGTCTTGGTACATTTTGTCCCCTCCGGGATGTACCGCGAACCGTGAGCCGTGCGACTCTGCCATCACCTCGTGCCGCAATTCTTCTCCTTCCGGAACTACCAATCTCCCATTGAAGCGTACCCCCCCGTCTGAGCTAACGGTATAGGATTCAGCTCCCTCAGCGAGTAATCGAACTATCTGCTCCTGACAGAACGAATCATTTGCCTGTGCCCGTACAACCTTCGTGACAATCTGTGGTGTAACGGTCATCACAGACATGAAAGATCGGGCCACTGCATCCTGGTGTCCCAATTCCTTCCACTTCGCTTTCCACACCTCTGCTACCTCATCTGCTGGCCTGCGGCTCAACGCGTCTGCTACTACGTTAGCCTTACCCGGGTGGTACTGAATGTCGAACTGGTAGTCTTTCACAAATTCAAGCCACCTACGCTGCCGCATATTCAGTTCCTTCTGCGTGAACAGATACTGTAGTGACTTGTGGTCCGTGAACAGCTGAAACTTCTCCCCCAAAAGATAGTGCCTCCAAATCCGTAAGGCAAATACCACTGCCGCCAACTCCAAATCATGTGTGGGGTAATTCTTCTCATGAGGCTTAAGCTTACGGGAAGCATAAGCTATGGCCTGTCTCTCCTGCTGCAACACACCTCCAAGCCCTTGCAAAGACGCATCGGTGTAAACCAAATACTCAACTCCCGGTCTCGGCAATGCTAACACAGGTGCTGAGGTCAATTTGTCCTTCAACTCATCGAATGCCAACTGACAGGCATCACTCCAGATATATGGCACACCCTTACGAGTAAGATGTGTCAAAGGACCTGCTATCTCTGAGAAACCCCGAATAAACCTCCTGTAGTAACCTGCTAAACCCAAGAAACTACGAATCTCCGTTGGTGTCGTGGGCTGTCCCCACTCCCTTACCGCTGACACCTTCCCCGGATCAACAGATATTCCCTGATCGGAAATAATATGACCCAAGAACTGGACTTCCTTCAACCAAAACCCGCACTTCTCATATTTTGCATACAGCTCGTTCTGACGAAGTGTCTGCAAAACTTGCCTCAAATGCTCGGCGTGCTCCTCCTCTGTCTGAGAGTAAACCAGAATATCATCAATGAAGACAATGACAAACTGGTCTAGGAAATCCCTGAACACTCTGTTCATCAAGTCCATAAACACTGCTGGAGCGTTGGTCAAACCGAAAGGCATAACCCGAAATTCATAAGAACCATATCTCGACAAGAACGCAGTCTTCGAGACATCCTCCTCCCTGATACGCAACTGATGGTATCCCGACCTCAAGTCAATCTTCGAGAAAAAAGAAGCTCCTCTCAACTGGTCGAATAAGTCATCGATTCGAGGCAACGGATACTTATTCCGTATCGTGACCTTATTCAACTCTCGGTAGTCCACGCACAATCTCAGTGAACCATCCCTCTTCTTCACAAACAAAACTGGAGCGCCCCAAGGTGAGGTACTCCTGCGAATAAAGCCCTGCCCTAACAGCTGCTCTATCTGATCCCGTAGCTCTCGCATCTCAGCTGGAGCCATACGGTACGGTGCACGTGCTATAGGTCTCGTACCCGGTAGCAAATCAATAACGAAGTCTATCTCTCGACTGGGTGGTAAGCCTGGTATCTCCTGAAACACATCCGAATACTCCCTGACAACCGGGATCGAATCTAAAGGAATCACAACCTCCTTAGAGGTATCCTCCTCTATGTAATACAGATGAGCGGTCGATCCTCCCTCTGGGCGAGGCATCGCCACTATAAACATCTCCTGCCCCGGAATGGCAAAAACAATGCTCCCGCTGAAGCAATCAATCATGGCCCTATATGATACGAGCCAGTCCATACCGATGATCACATCGTGAACATGCATGTCTAATACTAACATGTCCGCAGGCAATACCAAACCACCAACCTCTACCCCGACTCCCCGGCATATAAAGAAAATAAGTGACCCACTCCCCAATGGTGAGTCGACACACGTCACTGTGCTCTCTGCCGTAGCTAACAATCCTAAAGCTTTCGCGAAGTGTGTAGCAATAAAACAATGTGTAGCACCCGTATCAAATAACACCCGACCCATAGTGCCATGGATAGGAAACGTACCCTCGATCGCGGGTGGTGCCTGTGGAACTGCAGCCTGGTGAACGTTGTAGACACGTCCATACTGTAGCTGCCCCTGTTGAGCTGGGACTGCTGGAATGGGTGGCAAAGCTGCCATCTGTGGCGGTGCAGGAAGAGCGGCGGGAAACATAGGTCTCTGTGGCTCCTGGCGAGCACCCTGCTGCTGCTGCTGTGGGGCCCTGCCCCTATCAGGACAATCCTGCTTCTTATGGCCAGTCTTGCCACAAGTAAAGCACTTCCCTGGGAAGTTCCCTCCCCTCTGCCCCTGCTGTCCCCGGCCCTGGTGGCCGTTACCATTCCTCCCTTGGCCCTGCTGGCCCTGATGAAATTGCTGCCCATTCTGTCCCTGCTGGCCCTGCTGGCCGTTTGGACCCTGATGGCCCTGGCGGAAACCTCCCTGTCCCTGCCTGTAGTTCCCTGACCGGAACCTCTTATTGTCCCCCTGCTGGGTACCCTGCTCAGTCTGTCTCTGCCCCTGACCGGTCTGTGCCCCGCTGGCACCATGCCCTCCAGTCCTGCCCTGATGGCTAGACTCCCCTGACCGCTTGCCCTCGGCCATGTGAAAACGGTGGTCCTGGCAGTGCAATAACGCAGCGTTAACCACATCAGAATACGTGGCCAACGATAGGTTCCCTAGCAGATGCTGACGGATCCTCCAATTCAACCCATCAGTGAACTTCTCTATCTTCTTCTTCTCTGTTGGAATCTCGTCTGGAACGATATTCAACAGGTTAGTGAACTCGGCCTCATACTCGGCCACTGTCTTGCCCTCTTGCTTCAAACTCATCAGCTTCCTCCTCATCTCTGTATGAACTGCGGACGGAAAATACTTGCGGTCGAACCGCACCCAGAACTCCTGAATCGTGAGGGTATCCCTCTCCTCCGCGGTGGTAATAGACTCCCACCACTGCAGTGCAGATCCAACTAGCTTGAAAGTAGCTAGCACCTGCTTCTGAACATCAGAGCACTCATGCATCCTCAAGTGCCTCTGCATATCCTTCCTCCATTGGCTCGAGATAACCACATCTGAGCTTCCAGCAAACTCTGGTGGATGCGCTTTCTGAAAAGCGTCACGTACACGTTCCCAAGCAGACGGGAATGCATTAACCTGGACTGGCGCGGCAACCGGCGCCTGCGGTGGTGCCTGCTGAATCACGGTAATCGCAGCATTTACCGCTTGGGCTACTATAGCAGCAACCTCAGCGGCGTTCAACATGCCCTGAACTGGAGCGGGCTGTGGTTCGGGCGTAGCATTCCTGGGAACTCGTCGTGCACGTCGTGGAGGCATCTGAAACAAGAACAAAGTTTATAAGTTCACGGTTTATAAACTTAGTATAGCTGAAGAACGAAACGTACACAATAAGAGTACAACAGTCCTAAAATATAGGGCTCTATATCAAAGAAAACGTAGCGGAAACATAATAGCCGTACAGATCCTAAAGGACACTAGAACCTGATGCTCTGATACCACCTGTGACACCCCGACTAATTAAACACCGGGTAGCTACTCCTTTATAAAATTAATTCAAAATGCCAAGTTGGCTCAGTTAATAGCATCACTGTCGAAAACGTTTTATTATTACTAACCACCTAGTATTTAAAAAGTAAGTGCCAAATTTTATTAAATCTGATTAACATGCAACAAGAGTAATGAATAACTAAATAACACCATTCACCAAACTGAAATAGAATGAATAACCATCACAATATGTAAATAAAACCTGGAGGAAAAAACTCCTCAATACAAATCCCACAACTGATATGTAAACTGAAATAAATAACTAAAACTGAATACTGAGCAATACATGCTAGAATCTGAAAACTGAAATGTAAAAATGTTCTAAATAGGAATGGGCAACATGCCCTACAACTGATAGATAGTGACTCTGGAATCCAAAAGATAGAAGCGTCTATGAGCAAATCCCTGTAGCTTCCACAACCAGCTACAGCACGTCACCTGAATGAGTACCTATGCTTGGTGTCCTTGTGGCTGGGCACCTAAAAAGGTTTTACAAGAAAATATATTTGAAAGCAAATGGGTCAGAGCCCGAAAGTGGAAATCATTTTAAAAACCTGCAAGTGCTTTAAAAACATTTAAAACATTAAATGCAAAGTACATGTTAGGACGTACACTCGCATGATATTCTCACCTCTCGTCTAACTGTGCACTCCTAACGTAAGTACCCATCTATATCGACCCATATTACTAGCTAACTGACAACATAACTAGCTAGACTGCCAAAGGTTCTACCCATATTACTCGGTTCCATATAACATAACAACTCTCGTAATTAAGTAGAGGTTTACTGTGAACACAGTTACTAAATATGCCAATGATATAACTATCAGTTAACTCATTATATAACTCGAAACAATACCGTAATATTTTTACAACATTAACATGAGGGTTTCCATTACTTTAATGTATATTATTCACATCATAAATATACGATACAAGCACCCCGCAATCTAAGCTGTAGTGCACACATACTCTGCTATCCATCCCGGTACATCACGTACATAAGGATCACATATTCCGAATCTCTCAGGAATAGTTCAGATAACACAAATCACAAATAGTGGAGGCGAACATAGTCACCATCACATGGGTCACGCACATACCTACGCTCCCATGGTCAGCGGACTTATTAATATCACAATAAGTCTTTCTATGACCTATGTTCATCAAGGTACCAGTCTATATCCCCCCCGTAGGCACACAAGGATTAGAGGGTCCTAAGCGAACGAAACCTCCCGTGATAGCAAGTATGGTAGGTATGTCATACAAACAATCCATATACTAATACTAAGTAAACACACATCTTAGTAATACCGTATTTTAATCGTAGTACATATCGCATTCTCGTACTAACTAGTTATCACAACTTATTTTATTCCGGTTCATAATTATACGCGCTATAATTCATCCTCACATCGTAGTAGTCACTCACGTCTCAACCCAAATGATTCATTGAATATAACTCTCGTATATGATTTGCTAATCCCAACAACCCAAAAGTCCCAAATCAATCACTATATCATCAAAGGGATGCTAACTCTACCCTTGAACCATCTCCCGGAACTCCAAAAGTCAAAACAGTCCAAAAGGGGTCAAACTGCCAACTCGTTAGAAGTCTCGTTCGAACGAGGCTTCGAACGAGTTTGGACTGTCAGGTCGTTAGAAGTCTCGTTCGAACGAGATCCCAGTTCGTTCGAACGAACTGACCCTTCTAACGACATCTCGTTCGAACGAGATATCGAACGAAAACCCCACTCGTTAATAACGACTGGTCAACTCGTTAGAAGCTCGTTCGAACGAGCTCGTTCGAACGACCTGGGGGCTGCTTCTAACGAGATGCCAGTTTCGGCCCAGAATTTCCCAAAAATCGTTTTTCACCATTTATAACACTTCTAATCTCACCCAAAGTCCATCCTAACAACGTTTTAGGGTCTATAATCAATACTAAACATATATAGTCACATCCTAACATGTTTCTAAGGGATCAATCCATCCAAATATTAATTTAATTTACACCTTTCTACACTTTTTCCAATTATCTCAAGAACATGAACCCTAACTACATATCATCATCAAATCCCAGAATTTAATTCGTTTTCTTTCCTTCTAATCACAATTATAATAAGGGAAATCATTTACCTATCATACTACATGCAATTCTCTTCACAATTTATAAGTTCTAATCCTCAAACTACATGGGTTTTCATTATCTTCCAAGAACAGTTGAAATTCATCAATTTCTAACATGGAAAAGACATTCTCAATAATTAAATGGAAATAAAGTCACTTGCCTTGGTTTGATTTCTGAATTTGGTGTGGATTCGGTGTAGAATTCCTGCAGAATCTCTCTCTCTCTTTCCTTCTCCAAGCTTTCTTCTCCAAAAGGCTATGGTGGCTAGGGTTTGCTTTGGGGAAACTTGTGAAACCTAATTAATGAACCTCCGTAGCTTGTTGGGTTAATAAGGGTTGGTTGGGGTCAATCCTTATCAGATTACAACTCTCAATTTTCGTCACTTTTAATTACCCAAAAATACCAAATTACTAAAATACCCTTTAAGTTACCGATATGGTCTAAAATTACCCCGGGACCCAAACTATACCCCCGGCTAGTGTTTTCTGACTATCTCGACCCTTCCGGACGCGTTGGCGCACTCAAAACGACCATACGGATTATAGATTTTAAATTCACTTTTTATAAATAAAATATTATACCGTGACGCGGCGGTCCCACGCGTCTCAATAAAATTTCCAAATTGCCGTATATAAATCTCACGACAAATTTTATAATACCAAGTTCATATATAATCATATATGCACATACTCAAATACCAATTCGCATCTCATTAGTATTTATAACCCGGATTAATTTCCAATTAATACGCATTTAATTAATTAATCCCAAAAATAAATATAGCCAAAAGTACGGGGTATTACAAGATGGTATCATTTCCCCTCAAACCTAAAATACCTATTTTGTGAACCCCTATACAATGTGCATTATTTTCAAATTCTGTTGTGTAACCCTATACCATTTATAGTGTAAACAGAGAGTGCGATCCCTCAAAGGTAGCTAACCAATAAAAAATTAATTACTAATTTACAAGATAACTTCCTTTGTAAAACAATAAAGGGTACAAAGCATCCTAAAAGTTTATGTGAAAAAATATTTTTATCAAGATTAATATCTAATCAAATTTATATTCTTATCAATACAAGTTATTACAATATTCTTGAAATATAAAACAAGTCACACAACGTCGTACATCCGAGAAAAAACCCACTAACGGAAAAAAACCTCGAGTCGAGATGAACGTTAAATGTACTATGGTAGAGATCTACACATATAGATTAAAATAACTTACAATCACACAATGAACTAACTTATCAACTCTTTCGCACTATATTTTTCGAAGAGAGCGCTAACAAAATGGGAGCACTATACAATTGCGACATGTTTTGGCCTCGACTAATCTCTTCAAATATTTCGCCAATCAAATGTTCTTTTAAAGTGGAACAACACTTTGTTCTAAAGCAATAAAACCACCGAGTAATCGACGACTATAATTAGTATGTGTGAGGATATCCTACGACTGAAATGATGTAGTGAAAGGGTTGATTTCTCTAAAAACTAACAAAGTGTTTTTCAAGTAAATTAGATCATATTAAAGAACAAAAATATTTTTGAAAATAATTTTTCAAAACAAGATTGAATAAGAAATTATAGCTAAAAGAAAGAAAAAATAAAGTATAGCTTTCTTTGATTCAAGAATGAATCAAAAGTAACTTAAAGAACACAATGAGAAGATAAAAAAATTGCTCTTGAATGCAAATATATTTTTTCTCTTTAAAAATTCTCTTCTCGATTTTCTTGAAGAAATGGAGAAACTTTTGATTATATAAACAAGTGTATGAAATCAATTAGGATATAATTCAAGTGTGAAAAATCCATATATTAATACAAAATCAATTTGACCACCCAATAACGATTTTATCTTGGCAGAACTACCAAAGAAATGTATCGAAAAGATTTTGTCTTGACAAAACTACCAAACAACCTATTTCTCTCCCTTTCTCATGTTTAAAAAGGTACATTGCAAAAACATTTCTCCCTTGTTTTGACATTTATTTTCAAATTATGCATTTCATCCACCTTTCAATTATAATTTTTGCATCAGTTGTTTAAAGTGTCAAACATATTATACTTCTTGTGTGAGGTAGTGTGTCATCTCATTTGTGTGTGCATGGATGTAATGTGAGTGTCATGAACATGTGTCTAACCGTGTTGAAAAAATGCATGTCAAAGGCATGTCATAAGGTGTGTTTCAAAGCATGTAAAAGATGGGTTTAAATGGTTTAATTTTAAAGATGTGTAAAGTGGAATCCCATATTCAATGAATTTTTGGGTTTCAATGAATTTTCTATTAAGTGTAGATTTAAAAATAATGTTGTGTGTGCACTTATTTCTTATATTTATTACCAAAATGTCATATTCTTTCAACTTTAATACCATATGTTCGATTTATGGAGGAGTGGGAATTTATCTATTATATTTGTATAAGCCATTCTCTCCATGATATCCCCTTGTTTCTCTTTAGATACTTGGAATGCCTTATTGATCCTTTACGTACCTATGATCACATACACACTTGAATTCTTATCCTAAGTGTGGGATGTCATGCTGTTTAGATTCACAATATATGTCATAGTTTAAATTCATAATTAAATCCGAAGCTTCTCACAAGTACATAAACATGAAAAATATGTTCTGACAATGTGATTGGATTGCCACCACTAATTTTTTAACCATTTCAATACTTCATGTTGTTGGTAAGGCCATCTATTTCTCATTTAAATTCAATTATAATGTCAGAGGATGATGTGATTGCCATCATGTTTGAGATTAATCTAAGTATGTGTATCATGTGAGCTCAACTTATTCAATGCTATTGTATAAGAACGAGATGTTTTTTATCACAAGGGTGGGATTTCCAACCTATTATCATAAGGTAGGATTGCTACCAAAATATCATAAGGATGGGATTTCTATCCAATTGTAATATGGTGGGATTGCCACTAGATTTTCACAATGACGGGATTTTTGGCAGGGTTGAGAGTTTGTGTATATATCTGATGCAAGAGTAGTGTGTAGAATTGCTGTCTAACAACTTATGACTTTTCATGAACAAGAATTTCAATAAGCGCTTATTTCCAAGGATGTTGTTTTGAGTCTCCGGTGAAATTTTCTCAAGAATGGTCTAAGTATAAAGATAAGCATGTAAACACATATAAGCATATTTTCATTGAGCATGTGAGCATGTAAAAGTTATCATAACCAAGCATGTATAACATTAAGTTCATGTGAGAATCAAATCTAATGTATACTACTAAGGACTTTTAATAATCTCTAGCAATGATTCCGTAAGTGTAAGCATTGCAAATCAAGAATCATATAACAAAAATGAAAGTATTTAATTCAATCCACATTTGGGAAACATTTTCTAAATGTGTAGCATGTGTCAATATATAGTAAGTGTGGTGTTATGGGCCCCGAGAGGGAGCTCGAGGGAGAGGCGGGATGCTTGCGTTGACAATGCAATGAGTTATTATTTTTTTTATCCCCGTGGGGATGCGAGAGTGCTTGTCTCTCAGTCTGTTGTTTCCCCTTTAGGTTAGGTTTCAGTCTTTGAATTGATTGCTCGTGGAAGTTATTCAATACCATATCAAGTTTTTGGGTTGGGTTGCACGCCCCTGTTTAGGCCTAAGCCTAAGTTCTTCATACCAAGGGTTGTTAGTTGTTTAGAGTCATCAACTTATTTTATATAAAGATATCAAAATTATTTTCAGGCTAATCCTAAGGAAAATTTAGGTCTGTGTATGATCTAGAGATTTTTGTTATGAGTTCGAAAACTAGGTTACGAGTTGGGAAGATATTAGGTACCCCACTTGTTTTTTATTCTTTCTTTCCTATATTCCTATTATCGCTCTTTACATATGTGATTACTTTTAAATTTATTTTAGAACATGATTAGAGACCTTAGTTTAAGAATCCCTTGAAACGTGGATATATTCTTAGGTATGAAATGTTGTTTGTGAGAGGTGCATGGACGTCACTTAATAGGCGTGGGTACAAAAAAAATATTTTGTGCGAATGTGTATTCATATAACGGGTGTGCATTAGTATGTATATCAGTGTGTGAGAAAGCTCGACTTATATAATGGGAGGTCGCTAAAAGTATGTATGTATACCGAAAAGAAAACTTATCTTGGGATACTTTAATATCTCACTTGTGGTGTGAGAAGGGGTTTAAATAATAAAATGAGAGATGGAATCATCTGTATTATGACAAAGTATCGAGACATATATTGTCGAGGCTCGTGATCATGAGAAGGACTAAGTATTGCACCTACATACCCGTGTAGTCTTGAAAAAATCCTACGTAGTTTGGTGCAATGTGCCACATGGAAGATTTCCAACATGATGTGTGTGAAAGAGTGAGGATTTGGCTTGAGTAACAGAGAAGCTATCCGTGAGACAAAAGGTAGCTTTACTGGAGGTTCAGAATGGGAGTTGATCCAAATGCACTAACAAAGGCATATATTATTATGATTATCAAGAAATCACAATCTAGAAGGTGTTACTAAACCTCCGGACTAGTTTGGAGGAGCGAAAGGAGGGGGATTTATTTGGGGTTGAAGTGGTCCAAAAGTCAGTGATAAAGATTTATGTATCCCTTATCGACATGGATGAAATCACAAAGGTGTCGTAGGCCTCGGACTGATCTGAAGTGATAGAGATGATCACTCCATAGGAGAAATAGGTGTTGAAATAGAGATGGAGGCATCCCTAATAGATAATACACCGATCTACAAATTATAAGGCTTGGGTTCACGAGTTTGACTCGGTATTTCACCTACGTACCCAAAAGGCCTTGTGATAAAAGCTAATGTAGTTCCAACAAATAAGACATATTTACGGGTGTAGGAGACGAGATACCAGGTACATAATAACAATATTATGGTATTTATGGAGTCCTCGATATAATATTTTCATTACAAGTTAGAGTGTCATATTCACATGTTAAAAATACGTTAATCAAAGACAGGCGTATGATAAGTATTCCAGGAAAACACATATTCGAGAGTGCTGCCATTAGGACGGGATTTGTTCCATCCGAGAAGTGGTGAAGAGTATTCTTACTTATGCTTTGGTTTTAGCAAAGTTTCTGAGTGACTCGATTCACGACAACTTTCCTGAGAACGGTTTTGAGAAGTATGTTTTTAAGTCATACATATTTGGACTAGTTGATTAGCGTTTATTGAACATATGAGTATGTCATTTCAGCTCAACAAATAGAGGCGTTGGGTCAAAAATCAGGCCTTCAAATATAAACATTATAAAGTGCATATTCGGTTCCCTAAAGAGGGTCGGGCTAAGTGATTTAAATAGATATGGATAGTTTATATCACAATATATATTTGGGGTATAAACCCGGGATTTCTGGAGAGTTTCTTTACCCATGTAGCGAAAAATAAAATTTTCTCAATGGAGTTTAACCTATGAGGTGACACCGTTGAGCAGACCTTCATTTGGAAGAGCCAACTTTTGTGGGGTGCACGCAGAGGTTTGCCTCTATTTATCGGAGGAAGCAACTTTTCTGAAGTCAAAACTTCTCTTAGGATTTTTTAACGAGATTGAGTTTCTCGAACGCTCGGTACTGAAGAAAGTTAGAAATTTAATCAATGTTAGGTTTTAAGGCGCTTTTTAAGGTTGGTGGGGCCCCTTTTTTATAGGGGCTAATTCGAATCCATTAATCGAACGATTAATAAAACCCACATGTAGGATGCATCAGGGAGTGTAAGGACAGGTGTACGACCAATCAAATTAAATAAGGGATGGGTGTCCCTCTCCATTCATCGTTCGATTAATGAAGGATATTCGGTAATGATTGCTAATGACTGTTCGGTTAAAGGATCTATCCCATGTGATTTTTATTTTTTACTTGGCTTTTAGGTAAGTTTTCACTTTTTACCCAAACCTTTTTAAGGACCAATTTTGGAACATGAATTTATACCCTCTTATTTCGGCGGTGTCTTATTTCCACCCTTTTGGATTACAGGGGTGTTAGTGTGAGAAGGACTCCATCCCTAATGATGAATCGGGATGTACACAGAGGTGGTTAACTAAGAGTGTGCACTTGCGGACACTCTACGTTGTAATTAGGATTGAAAATTATTTCCCTATTTAGGATAGGTATGTATGTGGGTGAAAAGGGAAGTGTGAATAAAAACCCAGGGGAGAAAGTATAGTTTTTCTTAAAAAAAAATAGGGGACTTCAAACGTTCGATTATCATGTGGGTGAATACTTGGTTGATCAATTGTACTGTTATTGTGTCCTTTAATCATTTGGTTAAAGAGATGATTAACCGGTCGACTAATTATTTCATTGACCGAACCTTATTTAATGCAGTCGGATTTTCCTTTTTTGGAAAGTGATGCTCATTTTGATCCGAGTCTAGTGTTTTTCTTATTCACGTTGCCCCATTATATTTGTATAAAAATAGATACGGGTAGTGGAACGAGCTTCGAATGTCAGACGCTCCTGTTATACTATCTTTGTCGGGGTCGCTACTAATAGGTGGACAGGCTCTTTGTCCATTAGGCACTCCATGTAGTCTCCTTCAGTGAGGCGCATTGATCATTTCTCGTTACTTGTGCTCTCTTATGCATTCACTATGGTTCCATGGAGAGGGCTGATTAGGCATAAATTCTTCGCATTTATCCCCGTAATTTAGAGTCTTTTAACCTTCCATGCTATGTAACTCGAGTTGATTTATCTCAAATCATTGCTAATGACATTTTCTAACGAGTACGCTGAGTTTCGTGTATTCCTCATAGATTTTAGCAGGTATTTAGTGCATGAGAAGAAAGAAAGAAATCGAAAGAAGGAAGGAGGAGAAAAGAAGAAAAATCAAAGGGCAAAAGAGTAATTTGCATCTGGAATTTGGATGAGAAGCCTAAAAAGAGTTGAAGACCTCATGTCTATGAGCGTATAGGAGGAAACGATATCCAAATTCGACTCCTGAATCTCGAGTTTCGAAGCTTCAAAGTTGAGAGAAAAATCATATGGAAAGGGAAATTTCTGTAAAGACCAAATCGAACCCATGGAGGATAAAAAGAATCGATCTGGATGATGGATAAACTTTTTGTAAAGATCGAACCTAACTGATCGAGAGAAAAATGAACCGGTCCGATAGTGAAGAAACTTTCTGTAATAGGAGAACCGAACCGATGGATCGGATCGGATCGGTTCGACCGTCAAATTTCATCATTATCCTCTTCCAAAATTAAAGTTGTGCATGGTTGAAACTCTTGTAAAAATGTATTCTTTTTATTCCAACGTATTTACAGACTTAAAGGAGTTCTTTTTCATATTTTTTAGCATAGTTTTAGAGAGAGAAAGTAGTGAAGAACCCTAGGAGCTCAAAGTTACAAATTTGTGATTCTCAATTCAGATTTCTTTAGTAAAGTTTTTTTTTCTTATTTTTTGTTTAAGTTCATTAATCATTGGATGGTTTAATTGTTTCCAATAGTTCATAGATTATCTTTTTCTTCTAAGCTTAAATTTGATCATGGTTTTAATTTCCTGCACAGTAGAAATCATAATTGTAGTTAATTGCACTATGCTAGGCCAGATTTCTCAAGGTTGGGATGCATGAATCCAACCCGATGTTGTTTGCACGAATAGAAATTTAGTGCTATGAATTAAATAATGATTGAATCGTGTTTTGCAGTGATCACAACCGTCGTAAGTCTTTTAACCTCGTTTGGCCTAAGTAATGGGGGTGTTTAGGAATGCAATGCATATGTTGGCTACTGCAACACTACTTTATTCTTATTTGATTATGTATGATGCGGGATTGTACCCTCATATATGTAATGCTTGAGATTAATAAAGACCGAATTTAATCACTTATCTAATTCATAAACTAGTTTTGTATCCGGTAAATGTACTAGGATTCGTGGGTTTGTATTCCAACCTACTTTTGTCTTTCATATTTATTCAATTTCATTAGTTTAATTCTGCTCGCGTAATTTAGTTAGTAATTTTAATTTAGTTTGCACTTAGTTAATAGAAAGAAATCTCCAAAGTAATCACCTTTTCGTTTATTTCCTAGAGTCGGTTTAGGGTTTGTCATCTTTCCTACATCGTCACGAGCATTCGTCTTATTTTTGTGAGGATTCGACCCCATCTTGTCGGGTTATTACTTACGCGATCGATTTGCACTTGAACTGATATAAGAATGCACTAGAGACACATTTTCAGTCACGTCATGTTTTTGGTACCGTTGTCGGGGAATTAGGTAGACTTTAGGTTAGGTCGAGTTAATCACTAATTTACTCCAATTCTAAAAAGACCAAAAAAATCATAAAATGAAAAAAAATCCAAAAAAAAAAAAATTCAAAAGAAAAAAATATAACATCTCTCATAACCATTTCATGCAAAATCTGCAACAAACCTCTCAATCTACTCTTACACGCATTCACAAGAATCCAATAGTTGAGTACGACCCCAATAGCCCCCACACTCCTAACGTACCGCAATTTTAGGTCCCAGCTCCTACTCCGCCCAACTCCATTGCAAGTCACACATTGAGTCACACTTTTAGGACACCAAGTGAGGATTTAGAGTCACTAGGATAGAGAGACATGTCTGATAATGCCATTTTTATTACTGGTGAAGGGGACCTACCGTAGCGTCCCATGAAAGAACTTTTATATCTTGAGCGAACTGTCACCCCTGGTGCATTGTACTCCCATATAATGCAGGACGGTTCCACTTTCGTAATGGGATGATACAAATTCTCCCCACGTTCACGGCATGGATTCGGAGAAACCATACCTACATATTCGAGAGTTCTAAGATGCATGCGACACATTTAGTCATCAAGTTTGCACATAAGACGTCGTTCTCCTGAAACTTTTTCCTTTTTCGTTAAAGGATAAAGCAAAGACCTGGCTGTGGTCTTTGTCACCAAACTCAATTACATCATGTAAGGATATACAATCAAAGTTTCTCTTGAAATTCTTTCCACAACATAGAACCAACTTCGTCAAGGCTCAAATTCAAGTCTTTCAACAACATGATAATGAGTCTTTTGATCGGGGTTGGGAACGCTTTCAAGAGCTAGCTAACGCTTGCCCACATCATTGACTTGAAAAGCATCATCTTATCTCTTTCTTCCATAATGGGTTAACTGTAGCGTCTAAGCAACTCGTTCAAACTATGTGTGAAAGACCATTTTGGGAGCTAGATGCTAACGATGCTGATGCTTATCTTAAGTATGTCGCCGAGACTACTCAAGCATGGGACATATCTGACCCCAATGCCCAAAATCGGGTTCGATCGACGTCCACTACTCCTTTCGCATCCGAAATTTACAATGTGAACAAGGATACTAAGTGGAATTATAAGTTTAATCAACTTGCTAAGTAAATAGAGGATGTCAGCGGATCCCGCTTGAGAGAAACTACCGAATCCACCCGAGCCATGAAAGAGAAGGCGTGTGCTATTTGTGAGGCGAGCCATTCAACAAAGGAATGCCTGATGATACCCGCCTACAAAGTCATGCTTAACGAGCAAGTGGAAGCGATTGGGGGATTTAAAGGAAATTTCAATGCCCCGCATGGGAACTCTTACAACTCTTCATGGAGAAACCATTCTGGTTTTAGCTATGGGAAACAAAAGGCTGCATTGAATCCTAATTCACACGTTGCCCCTCCTCCACCTACACATTTCCAACACGCTCTACAGATGCAAATATATATGCAAGCACCACCTCCTGCACCATACATCACCCCACCACGGAGGACTCTCGAGGATAGTTTAAATTAATTCATCTAATCTGAAAACACAACCAACGTTAAGCATGAGCGAATGTTCACTGAGATCCACACTAGCATCTCTAGGTTGCAAAATGCTATAAATATCCAAGAGAAGGGCAAGTTTTGGGCCCAAGGCCAAATACCTCCTCAAGGTTAAGATAATGTTCGATCTAATTCTCATGATCATTAAGAGAAATATCAAGCTGTCACCATTCTACATAGTGGGCGAGTCATTGATTTATCACCTCCCCCACATGACACACCTAAAGACAAGGAGGTTTCCCTCGGCATGAAAGAGGTCGAAGATGCCCCCTTTAATGAAAGTGACAATGATGACATCACTAGCGAGCTAGAAGTCATAGTGAAACTCCCACCACCACACCATTCCCTCAACGGTTGTATCCACCCCAAAAGGGAGCCTCCCGTGCAGATGTGCTAGATGTTCTTAAGCAAGTAAAGTTGAATTTGGCTTTTCTCGATGCCATCCAACAAATTCCCGCCTATGCCAAAGTCATTAAAAATTTATTGACGGTAAAAAGAAGGCTAAAGGTGAAAAAGAATATTTTTCTAGCACAAAATGTGAGCGCCGTTATACTTAATGACCTCCCACCAAAGTTTAAAGATCCGGGTGCACCCACGTTTTCATGCATTATTGAAGAAAATTGAATAGATAAAGCCTTACTTGATTTAGGGGTGAGTGTCAACATTCTTCCCTACTCCATATATAGGCAGATCGATTTGGGTGACCTTAAACCCACACGAATCACTCTCCAACTAGCGGATCGTACAATGAAGATACCTCGAGGGATTGTCGAGGATGTGATAGTCCAAGTGGGCACATTCTACTTTCCGGTATACTTTAATTTGGGACACAGAGCCCTTCATCCATTCTAGCAATCATGTCCCGTTATTTTAGGCCGCCTATTATTAGCCATGGCTAACTCTTTAATCAATACACGCAGTGGGCAAATGCAACTCACTTTCGGGAACATGACCCTCGAGACGACGTCTTCAATATTGCTAACTAAGTGGGTGAAGAGGATGAAATTCACGCGGTTGATCTCATAAAGGAGATAGTAGAGGAGCACATTGAGAAAACCATTGGTGGGTACACCTTATGAAATATGCCTTGTGAGAAGTGATGAGAGCGACGGTACATATATCAAGTTTGAACGAGAGGTAAGGGGTTAAAAGCACTATTAAATGAGGGAGTGTCGATTTAGGACTTGAGAGATATTAATTGGGTTTTTAGATTTGAGGAGATACCCTCGAGGGAGTCATCCATGATCCCCTCCAAAGAAATATTTTCCACCCTCGAATTAAAGAAACTACCCACTAACGTAAAATATGCTTATTTAGAAGAGGATGAGACATTTCCTCTTGTTGTCTCCTCTAGCCTAGATAAAGAGCAAGAGGGTAAGTTGTTGAAATTTTTGAGGAAGCACCGAGGTGATTTTGGTTGGAGCATAACATATTTGAAAGGTATAAGTCCTTTGATTTGTACTCATAAAATCCACCTCGAGGAGAACGTGAAGCCCTCAAGGGAAATGCAAAGAAGATTGAACCCCCACAATGAAAGAGGTTGTGTGAGCTAAAATTATTAAGTTATTGGATATCGAGATCATCTACCCAATCTCGGATAGCAAATGGGTGAGTCCCATCCAAGTCGTCCCGAAGACGTCGGGAATGACTGTGGTCGAGAATGCTAAGGGTGAGTTAATTCCCCAATGTACCACCACCGGGTGGCACATTTGCATTGATTATCAAGAACTCAATGCGGGCACAAGGAAAGATCATTTCCTATTACCATTCATCGATCAAATGCTAGAGCGTGTGGCGGGAGACCCGTATTATTGCTTCCTAGACGGTTATTCTAGATATAACCAAATAGAGGTAGATGTGTTAGACCAAGAGAAAACGACTTTCACATTTCCATTTGGCACGTTTGCCTATAAACGGATATCGTTTGGTTTGTGCAATGCACCTGTGACTTTTCAAAGGGGTATGCTTAGTCTCTTTAGAGACATGGTTGAAAGAGGCCTTGAAGTTTTCATGGATGATTTTACCATTTTTGTCCCTTCTTTCGACCTTTGTCTTACGAATCTTGAGAAAGTTCTAGCTTGGTGTGTGGAAAATAACTTAGTGCTTAATTAGGAAAAATGCCATTTCATGGTAACAGAAGGAATAGTTCTTGGCCACATAATGTCATCCAAGGGAATCTAAGTAGAAAGGGCTAATATAGATGTCATAGCTGAGTTACCACCACCTAAATCACTTAAGGATGTGCGTTCCTTCTTGGGCCATGTGGGGTTTTATAGAAGGTTTATCAAGGACTTTAATTCCATCGCTAGGCCCTCGGGTAACCTCATTATGAAGGATGACCCCTTTGAGTGGAACGAAGCATGCCAATATGCTTTTGATAAATTAAAAAGCATGCTCTTTTTTTCTCCCATCATGCAAACGCCGGATTGGTCCCTAACATTGGAGCTCATCTGTGTTGCGAGTGATTACTCGATTGGGGTTGTTTTGGGTCAAAAAAAGGATAAAAAAGTTCATGTCATCTACTATGCTAGCCGGACTTTAATCGGATCAAAACTCAATTACTCCACCACGGAGAAGGAATTCCTAGCAGTAGTTTTTCCCTTGACAAATTTCGGTTGTACCTCATTGGTTCACCCATCACATGCTTTACCGATCACGTGATGTTGAAATATCTCCTTGCTAAGAAAGATGCTAAGCCGTGCCTCATAAGGCGGATCCTACTTCTACACGAGTTTAATCTCTCCATAAAAGGCAAAAAAAGGGGTAGAAAATGTCGTTACCGATCATTTATCCCGGCTCTTGTCTGACGTGCCTAGTGATCCCATACCCATAGATCAAGTATTTCTCGAATGAGAAACTTTTTTCCACCTCTTCCCTTCCTTGGTTTGCCAACATAATTAACTTTCTTGTCACGGGAGTCGTCCCTCCCAGTTGGACACCGCAAGAAAAGTAGAGGTTCATTACTTGGTCGCACATGTTTTTCTATGATGATCCATTTCTATTTAAATATTGCGCAGAGCAAATCATCCAAAGTTGTGTACCGGATGACGAGACTCATAGCGTCATCCATTTTTGTCATACGAAAGCATGTGGAGGCCACTTTTTCATGAATAAGACAGTCGCTAAGATCCTTCAAAGCGGACTCTATTGGCACCACAATCTTTCAGAGTGTGAACGCTTATTATAAATCGTGTGATAGGTGTCAAAGGATGGGAGATATTACCCGACAAGACATGATTCCATTAACCCCTATACTCATAATTGAGATATTTGATTGTTAGGGTATTGACTTCATGGTCTCTTTCCCTCCATCCTTTAGCTTCCTATATATCCTCTTTGCAGTAGATTACGTGTCCAAATGGGTAGAGCCCATCGCTACCAAAACGAATGACAATAAAGTGGAGATTAAGTTCTTGCAAGAACACACACTCTCTCGCTTCGGTGATCCAAAGGTAATAATTAGTGATAACGGTAAGCATTTTTGCAATAGGCAGTTTCAAAAGCTTATGAGAAAGTATGGAGTTGTTCACAAGGTCGGAACAGCTTATCACCCTCAAACGAGTGGGAAAGTCGAGCTAGCGAATTGTGAAACAAAAAATATTCTTGAAAAAACCGTAGATCCTAACCGAAAAGATTGGTCCCTTAGATTGAACGATGCACTGTGAGCTAATTGGACTGCATACAAGAATCCCCTCGGGATATCTCTATTTCGCTTTGTCTATGGCAAGCCATGCCATCTCCTAGTGGATCTAGAGCACAAAGCTTATTAGGAGATCAAGAGGTTGAACTACAGTTTAGATAAAGCCGGTGAAGCTCGCAAGCTTTAAATAAATGAGTTGGAAGAGATGTGCAATGATGCGTACGAGAATGCTAAGATTTCCAAAGAACGGATGAAACTTGCACATGATAAGATGATCCGACGCAAGGAGTTTCATTCGGGAGAAAAGGTGCTTCTCTACAACTCTAGGCTACACTTGTTTAACAAAAATTATGATCTAGATGGACTGGCCCATTTGTTGTGAGAAATGTATTTCCCCACAGAGCGGTGGAATTGGAAGATCAAAAAGGGGGTGATACATTCAAAGTTAACGGACAGTGCCTAAAGCCATATCAAGAGGCGTATGTGGAAGAAGCCGACACGATCTGGTTATCGGACCCCATTTACGGGGTTGAGTGAGCTATAATGGAGAGGTCATCGCATCCCCGACGTGTATGGGGTGACTCTTGTGTACACTAGTTAGAATTAGGTTAGGGTCGTTAGGAGTCCGCGAATGTAAGTTGTGAGAGGGTAGGAGTCCAAACACATGTTTTGTGAGGGCGTGGCGAGTTTCGAGAGAGTTAGGAATAATTTTAAGAGTGTTTGAAAATTAGAGAGTGGGAGATTTCATGCTTAACAAAGGAGAATAGAGTTTTGTTCCCAGCGAACCGGACCTATGCCACTGTATTGGATCGGTTCGGTTTGGTAAAATTAGAAAAAAAGAGGGGAACCAAATCGGTTCACCCCAGGAACCCAGATTGGTTTGGCCTCTGTAAATTTTTGCCCCTTCCCAAGATACTTCCCCCCTCTCCCAATCTCTTCATTTCTCTCCTAATCCGTCTTTTCCCTCCACTCTCTCTCTCTCTCTCTCATTTTCTAGCAACACCAAATTTTCACATGGACAACCGAGCTCCAACTGTCAAGTACACCTCCACCGAAGTCCTCCCCGACGATAACGGGGACTACCGTTCTTGCATTGAACGACTGTGGTGCGAGCGGTTTTTCATCCCCTCTTGTAAACTCCATATTGAGCATCTCGTTAAATGGGTGGACCTCCATCGCACTGTCGCTAACCTTTTCAGCACTAGGGGGTGGTGCCAATTCTTCAAAGAACCCCACGAGGTGGTCTGGGAGGCGGAGGTCTGGTCTTTCTATAGCTCACTCGTCCACACGGGCGAGTTCGAGGACCAAGCCTTTGTTGACGGCCAACCCATTCCCTTCTCCTTAGACATTTTGTCCCAAAAGCTTACCGCCAAGGGGGTTTCGATCCCGAAATGATTTGACTACCCAAGTGCCTCCGTACCAGTGCCCAAAAGTATATGCATAGCCCGACTTGCACCTAGCGAACATTGGGTCCGGGAAAAGTTTCGGTGGGACGCCTAAATGATAAGGCCCATATCACCTTCCATATTGTTTGCGCCAACATCCTCCAAACATCCGAGGATTCAGCGAGGTGCCCTCGACAACATACACTCGTATACCACCTCTTTGATCCCAACACTACCGTCCACCTTGGCGGCACATTCTACGCTGACATCCTATATGCGAGTTTGGATCAAAAGGGCGCGGCCCCTCTCCCATATCCCCGCCTCATCACCCCTATACTCGCCAATGCAGGCATAAAGCCACCCCGTGCGTTTCCTCGCCTACCAAAGCCCATTGGGCAGGAATCACGCAATCGGAGTGCGAAAAAACGGGAGGTTCTAAGAGCAACAATGATAGCGCTTGAGATTCTGATGATGAGGAGGAAGTAGCCGAGGACGTAGAAATGGAGGAAGGCTCCGAGGAAGAGTATAATGAAGCGGCGGATTCTGACTATGAGCTGGAGGGAGAGGACATTGATCAACGCATTTTGGTGCTGGAAATATGGTTTGACGATTTCATTAATGAATACTGTACTGATCGCCAAGTGGACCATCGAGTGTACCAGCATGATATAAGTATGATGCATCACCTTCAAGCTGAGTTATATCGACTACATATGGGTGTTCCTCCACCGCCCTATTTTTACGACCCATACGACCCAAATGCTCCCGATACATCCCATCCACCCCCTCAGTAGCAAGTTGTTGGTTTTGTTATTTGTATTTTGTAGTTCTTCACATTTTCTATCCCTAAATGCTTATATTTTGTAATGGAGAACTTTGGACTTCCTATCTTTTCATTTCAGTTACGTGCTTGTGATTATTGTTGTATTTTGTCCTTTGTTCATTTTTCTATGCCTTCTCTCTTTAATTTTGATTTTAGTCCTTTTGCATAGGAGCTTTGCAAAAGTCTAAGTTTGGGGGGGGGGGGGGGGGGGGGTACGCACGCGCTTCAAAATTTCACAAAGTTCAAAATGCCCAAAAACGAAAAAAATTAGAAAATTTCAAAAAAAATCTGAAAAGCCAAAAATATTTTCTTCAAAATAAATAAAAATTGGAATTAAAATTTTTCAAAAATGTCACAACTTTTTAAGTCTCGAATTGAAAATTTTCAAACGCACAAAGCCAAAATTGACCAAAGATGGAAATTGAGCGAAAATTGACGTTTTTACGAATAAGCATGGAGATTATTAACCCAGTGAGCTTTCGAGCCTTTCACTTTTTCCTAGTAACTAAATCAATCCGAGTTAATGGTTAACTCAAAATTTAATTCAGCGTTTTAATAAGTCGTTGAGGATCTCTACTCCTTTGTTTTGATCGGTTATGGGAAACATGTGAGATGTTGTCTTGAAAAGCGTGCTAACATATCTCTAAACTTAATTAATCTCGAGATGCATATGGTAAATTGATGAGTGATTCGGACAATGTAGTAGGCCATCGGTTGTTTACCCAAAAATATTAGCCATAAAAACTTGTGAATTTTTTTCCTTTTCGCTAACCCAATTGAGCCTAATAAATTTTTTCCTGTCGTTTGGTAACCCGAAAAACCCAATAAGTCCAGAGTTGTGAAAATTGGAAATTTCCTCAATAAAGTCCAAAAGGTGCAACAAAAAGGGGCAAGAAACAAATAATAGAATAATGCTTAACAAAAAATAGCAATAAAAAAAAATGCGAAGAAAAAAAGAGAAAAAGAAGAGAAAAATGAGCAAAAGCCCGGAAAAGCACTAATGGACATCTTAAGTAAAATTTTCAATTCCGACTTTCCCAACAAATCCCAATTTTACCCAATACACCTTAAACTCGAAAAAGTCCTGCCCGAGTCCAAGTTTTGAAATTAATTTCCGCGTGGAGCAATAAGATACAAAAAGATAATATGAGAGATTAACTGGTGTGAATAAGAGGCAATGTTCCCGTTTCCCAATGACCATAACTCGATGAAGAGGTCTTTTCACCTCTAAATATTCGTCTTTCAAGTTTGCGTGCGTGAATTTACATTCCATTACATTTTCTCTTATAAATCGTGCATGCCGAGAGAAATAGCCACAATCCAAGTGATTCGTTTATGAGAGCATCCCGTGAGATTTTGAAATCAAAGTGAATTTTTGGAAGGTAGCGTAATGATCAATCGGTAGAAATTTACGATTTGATTTTCGGCTTCACACACACACACACACTATGAGTTGAGACTTGTGTATATAAATTTACGGTGACTATTTTTAGAAAAGTTTGAATGGTACAATTTTTAAGTATTTAGATTTTTCTTTGAGTCGAAAATGAATTTTGTGGGTATATTCACCGCAAACCCTTACGAGACACAACTCGTCCTACTAGGGTGACCTAGGGGTTTAAAGGCTTTTTGTATACGCTAAATGCAATAGCTTGCCCGCAAAACCAGTATTCTATCCCAATAAGACATTTGATAAGAGTTTGACCTTGTTTCGATTATTTTACATTGCTTGGGACGCGTAAAGTTATAAGTTAGGGGGGTTTTGATTAGGCATAAATTCTTCATATTTATCCCCGTAATTTAGAGTCTTTTAACCTTTCATGTGATGTAACTCGAGTTGATTTATCTCATATCATTGATAATGACATTTTCTAATGAGTACGCCAAGTTTCATGTATTTCTCATAGATTTCGCAGGTATTTAGTGCATGTGAAGAAAGAAAGAAACCGAAAGAAAGAAAGAGGAGAAAATAAGAAAAGTCAAAGGGCAAAAGAGTAATTTGCATCTAGAATTCGGACGAGAGGACCAAAGAAGAGTTGAAGACCTCACGTATATGAGCGCATAGGAATAAATGACATCCAAATCTGAGTCTCGGATCTCGAGTTATGAAGCTTCAAAGTTGAGAGAAAAATCACATGGAAAGGGAAATTTTTGTAAAGACCAAACCGAACCCATGGAGGATAAAAAGAACCGATCCGGATGCTGGCCAAAATTTCTGTGAAGATCTAATAGAACTGATAGAGAGAAAAATGAACCGATCCGATAGTGAAGAAACTTTCTATAATAGGAGAACTGAACCAATGGATTTGACCGGATCGATTTGGCTGTCGAATTTCATCATTATCCTATTCCAAAATTAGAGTTGTGCATGGTTGAAACTCTTATAAAAATGTATTCTTTTTATTCCAACGTATTTTCAGACTTAAAGGAGTTCCTTTTCATAGTTTTTAGCATAGTTTTAGAGAGAGAAAGTAGTGAAGAACCCTAAGAGCTCAAAGTTACAATTTCATGATTCTCAATTAAGATTTCTTTAGTAAAGTTTCTTTCTTCTTCTTATTTATTGTTTAAGTTAATTAATCATTGCATGGTTAAATTGTTTCCAATAGTTCGTAGATTATCTTTTTCTTCTACGCTTAAATTTCATCATGGTTTTAATTTCCTACACCATACAAATCATAATTATAGTTAATTCCACTATGCTAGGCTAGATTTCTTAGGGTTGAAATGCATGAACCCAACCCGATGTAGTTTTCATGAATAGAAAATTAGTGCTATGTATTAAATAATGATTAAATCATGTTATGTAGTGATCACAATCGTCATATGTCTTTTAACCTCGTTTATCCTAGGTAACTGGGGTGCTTAAGAATGCGATGCGCATGTTAGCTACTGCAACACTTCTTTATTCTTGCTCTTGATTACATATGATGCGAGCTTATACCCTCATATATGTAATGCTTGAGATTAATAAAGACCGGGTTTAATCACTTATTTAATTCAGAAACTAGTTTTGTATCCGACAAATGTACTAGGGTTTGGGGGATTGTATTCCAACCCAGGTTTATCATTCATATTTATTCAATTTCATTAGTTTAATTCTGCTTGCATAATTTAGTTAGTAAGTTTAATTTATCTACGTTTAGTTAATAGAAAGTAGTTTCCAAAGTAATCACCATGTCGTTTCTTTCCTAGAGTCAGTTTAGGGTTAATCATCTTTCTTACGTCGTCACGAGCATTCAACTTATTTACTTGAGGATTCGACCCAGTCTTACCGAGTTATTACTTACGCGACGAGTTTGCACTTGAACCGATATAAGAATGCACTAGAGACACATTTTTAGTCGCGTCGAGGGCCATTTGGTTCACATCGTCTAACAAGGGTTTGCCTTCGAGATGGTAGTGTCATTACTGGACCCAACATTCTCTTTTAACGACATGATTTTTTTAGCTTGATTATCATTATTTCATTGCACTTTTTAAGACTTGTTTGGATATTAATGCTTCCTTGTTGTGTTTCTAGATTTGCAACAAAGGTCCAATTGCGTAAAGTACTGACGTGAAGGTCTTCGGTGTGACACCCCGCCTAATTAAATACCGGGTGAACAATCCTTTATTAAATTAAAATCAAGGTGAATGGTTGGTTCATTCTTAGCATCACTGTCGCAAAAATAAAGTTTCCAATTTAAACACCCTACATAATTAAGCTAAGTGTCAAAACAATTTAAACCTTATTTCTATTTTATTTAATTCCATTAAGAAGACCTTTTCAATAATTAATAGTTTACGAATCGTATAAATGTTAAAGATGACAATGAACACACAAGAATTTAACCATACAGATAAACCAATACTAAGTCTAAAAACTACAAATGAAATCATCCTGACACGAATTACATCCCAAAGAGTACCAAATACTGAAAAATAAATGAATAAAAATCTCTGACAATCCAACTGAATAAGGAAACGGGCGACACATGCCCTAACTAATCAGAACTATAATAAGAGTGGAGTCAGTCAACGAGGTCCTCTAAGCAATGGCCTGTAACTCCCACCTAAGCGGCAGCGCGTCCGTTCCAAGGAATCTAAGCATGACGCCCCTATGGTTGGGCACCTGTAATATATACATATACATACAAGAGAAAAGAAATAACAGGAAACGGGTCAGAGCCCGAGTGTAAAATAGTTTAGCAAGTATTTAAAACGCTTACCTGCTAATGAAACAACCATGTTAGTGTGCGACACTCTCTTGACAAATTCTCACCTCTCATCTAGTGCGCACGCCTCCCGTACTATTAATCTTAAAAGTTTATTTTAACTTAACTTTCCCATAAGGTTTCATTCCGATAAATACCGTGGCTAAGATAATTAATTTCTAAAAATTCAGCTCTCTCATGTATCTTATGTTATTTAAAATAACCCAGTGATGTCACAAAATTCCCAAACACTTATAATAAAGTTGGAGTATTTATTCATTACTTAACTAATTTTATGCACAGTAGAAAGTTCCCATACTTAAGTATATATATATATTAGTCACTCATATAATATATATACTATCTGCACCCCACATAAAATCTATGGTGCTGGCATACTCTGCTATCAAGTCCCCGTATCACTCGTACTAAGGGAAATACTAGTTCGGAATCACTCTCCAACTGTATTAACATAAAACACATACAATTGGAGGCGAAGTATAGTTATAAGTCACTAAGAGGTCAGGACATACCCTCACGTCTCTCTGACTATCACTCAAATAGCCTGTATCAAGGATACTATCTTCTAGGGTACAAGTCATTATCCCCCATAAAGTCCCAATCGAGATAAGACTGTCCCGGTGCGAAAACCCCCGTGATAGCAAGTAGCTCGGGTATGATTTTTACACAGATATGTAATATATGTACAATTACACAATCATATATATATATATAAATATTCATATTTCTAAATTTGGCGTGCCCACGGCCCATAATTATAATTATCCGTTATTAGCACATTTTACTCGATTATCTCACATAACGGACCCGTCGCTTTTATTCTCATATATAAGTTACTCCATACTTACTTCTCATTTCTCGAAGTATTCTATCTCCCTAAGTATAATTTCAGTAGGCACTCTCACTTATCTTTTAGTCTAACTTACTCACGAGTCTCGATCTTTTATTAGACGTACGCATGATTTCTTATGTGTGAATAACTCCCCGTTAACCCATAATTTCATCCTACCTTAAATTTCACTCAACGGGGTCTACCTAGGACCTAGTGGTCCTCTTTATACTTCATTATGCTCTATCAATGATGTTTGATGGTTCCTACGTATTTTAATCGGATTAAACTTAAAGAAGAAAAATACGCAGTTTTTCAGGAAGGATAGATCGACCGAGGGAAGGGGGTCTCGATCGATCGATGTTCTTGATCGATCGATCGATCAAGCAGTTATGACGAAACCTGCTATTGTCCAGGTACGGGTTTACCTCTCCAACCTCAACCAAATCTCCATTAATGATTCCCAAATTCCCAAACAACAATTCTACAAGTACTGTATACCTAACTACATGATTCTCTACGTAAATTATGTCTGAATTCATCAAGTATAACGATTTAATGGGGTAAAATTCACATAAACTTCAAGAACCCTAGTTTTTCTTTAATTTCCATTCTTCCAATTCTTTTCCAGATTACTTGATTCTAAATCCATACAAATTCGTGGCTTATCCTCTACATGTGAGTTAAATGTCCAGAATATGACTACTTCCTCTACAACATATGATTTTAAGTCTCAAAATAGTAATTTCTTCCATGAAGCATGTTCTAAACAACCCTAGACTAATATGATTGAAACATTAACTAAAAATAAAGCAAGATAAATACTTTCCTGGAATTTGGATTTCTTATTTGTGGATGAAAGAGGTATAGTTGCGTTCCTCGTTGCGCGATCTACGCTTTGGTGGTGGTGGCGGTGCAAACGGGTGAGTCTTTGGCCTTGAGTTGCTTGGAAAGCTCTCCAACTCCTTCTCTAATGGCCGTTCTTTGATTTTGTGTTTGTTAACCCTAGAAGATAACTCATAAAGGCTGATATATCCTTAGGAAATTCGTGGGTTTAATTGCCCAAAAATGTAAAATGTCTATAATACCCTCCCGGGATGCCAATTAGGCTTAAAAACGCTCCGAGACCCGAACTAAACTCCCGGGTATATTATTTTGACTATCTCGATCCTTCCGAACACATTGGCGCACTCAAAAAGACATACGGGTGACTTATAATTTATTCACTTTAAATAATAATAATTTAATTCCGACACGACACAGGCGCGTCCCGATTTAATTTTTACAATTATCAAATTATACACTCATGATAATTTTATAAATTCGATTATACATATTAATTTATCCATTAAGTAATATTCAACAAATTCCCAATAATTAGTAACTCCCATCACGCTAGTAAATATTTAAAATAATTTTTAGATTAATATTAAATTAATAACTCAATTTAAATTTTATAAATCCCCAAATTTAAAGGTTATAAAAATACGGGGTATTACACACTTCCCCCTAATAACGGAATTTCGTCCTGAAATTTGTAAAATAAGGCATACCTGGTAAAAATAATTCTGGATATTTCTCGCGCATTTCTGCCTCGCGCTCCCAAGTGGATTCCTCCACATTATGATGCTCCCACTGGACCGTACAAGTGGAACTACCTTCGACCTTAATTTCCTCTCGTTATGGTCTAGGATGGCCACTGGTCTCTCCTCGTAAGAGCTGTCGATCTGTAAATCAATCTCTTCAATCGCGATGTGAGGATGGGCCATGTCATCCCGAAGATATCATCTTAACGACGAGATGTGGAACACATCGTGAATGCAGTGCAAATGCTCTGGCAACCCCAATCTGTATGCCACCGGCCCAATCCTCACGATAATGGGAAATGGTCCCACGTACCTCGGAGCCAACTTCTCCTTCTTTCCAAACCTCATCACTCCTCTCATAGGAGACACACGCAGTAATACTTGGTCCCCCACGTTAAACTCTCGGAAAAACCATTTTGCATCGGCATAACTTTTTTGCCTATCCTGGGTTACCCGAATATGACTCCTGATAAGCTCAATCGTAGTTGAAGTTTCCTGAATCACCTATGGTCAGAGTAATTTGTTATCCCCCACCTCTAGCCAACAAGCAGGAGAACGATAAGGCCTGCCATACAATGCCTCAAATGGGGCCATGTTGATCGTGAACTGGTAGGAGTTATTATAAGCAAACTCCACCAGTGGAAGATACAAATCCCATCCTCCTCCAAAATCAAGGACACACATGCGTAGCATATCCTCAAACATCTGATTGGTATGCTCTGTCTGTCCATCCATCTGTGGGTGATAAGCTGAACTCAATCTCAACTCTATACCCATGACCTCCTGAAAGCTCTCCCAGAAGCGCGACACAAATATCTTATCTCGATCAGACACGATATCCAGAGGCACCCCATGTAGCCTACAACCTTGGCAATGAACAACTTTGCATACTGGCCCGTGGTATAGTCTGTCCGTACTGGCAAGAAATGAGCTATCTTGGTCAACCGATCCACTATAACCCATATGGAGTGCTGTGATGTAGGCAACCCAATAATGAAGTCCATGGAAATACTCTCCCACTTCCACGTAGGTATCTCCAACATATGAAATAATCCCGACGGTTTTTGGTGGTCTACGTTTATCATCTATCAAGTAGAACACTTTGACACGAACTCGATAATGTCCTTCTTCATCCCACTCCACCAGTACTGCCACCTCATATCCTGGTACATCTTATCCAAAATAGGATGTACCACAAATCTGGACCCGTGAGACTGTGTCATCACTGCATGACGTAAGTCTTCTCCTTCTGGAACCACCAATCTCCCATTAAACCTTAAACCTCCATCAGAACTTACTGAATAGGACTCATCACCCTCAACTAGAAGCCATACAATATGTTCCTGACAAAACAAATTCGCTGACTGTGCCTTTATCATACTCGTAACAATCTCTGGTGTGACTGTTATGACAAATACAAAGGAACGGGTTACCAAGTCCTGGTGCCCTAACTCTTTCCACTTCTCTTGCCAGACGTCCGCTACATCGCCCACTGGTCTACGGCTTAACGCATTAGCAACCACGTTAGCCTTTCCCAGATGGTACTGTATCTCGAACTGGTAGTCTTTCACAAACTCTAACCATCTGTGCTGACGCATATTCAGCTCTCGCTGAGTGAACAAGTACTGCAGTGACTTGTGGTATGTGAACAAGCAAAACTCCTCCCCCAGTAAGTAATGTCTCCAAATCCTGAATGAAAAAATGACCGCTGCTGGCTCTAGGTCGTGGGTGGGGTAATTCTTTTCGTGAGGCAAAAGCTATAGTCTTCTCTTCTTGCTGAAGTACTCCCTCGATTCCCCGTAAAGAGGCATCAGTGTACACCAGATACTCTACTCCCAACTTGGGCAAAGCAAGAATTGTCACCGAAGTCAACTTATCTTTTAGCTCATCAAAAGCCAATTGACAAGCATCATCCCAAACATACGAAATTCCCTTACGAGTCAGATTCGTCAACGGACTCGCTATCTTTGAAAAGCCTCAGATGAATCTCCTGTATTACTCTGCTAACCCTAAGAAACTACGCACTTCCATCGGTGTCGTGCGCTATCCCCACTCCCTCACCGCCGGCACCTTGCTTGGGTCAATCTATATTCCCAACTCCGACACAACATGCCCCCAAAACTGTACCTCCCATAACTAGAATTCACACTTCTCATACTTAACATATAGCTAATTCTCTCATAGAGTCTGAAGAACCAGCCTCAAGTGCTAGGCATGCTCCTCCTCAATGTGTGAATATATCAGGATGTCATCTATGAAAATGATGACAAACTGATCCAAGAAATATCCGAATACTCGGTTCATCAAGTCCATAAATATGGATGGAGCATTTGTCAGACCAAACGGCATGACTCTGAACTCATATGACCCATATCTTGTCAAGAAAGCAGTCTTCGACACATCCTGATCCCTAATCTGTAGCTGATGGTATCCCGATCTCAAATCTATCTTAGAAAAGAAGGTTGCTCCCCTCAGCTGGTCGATCAGGTCATCAATTAGAGGCAATGGATATTTGTTCCGTATCATGACCTTGTTCAGCTCCCGATAATCCACGCATAACCTCAGTGAACCGTCTCTTTTCTTCACAAATAACACTGAAGCGCCCCAAGGTGAGGTGCTCCTACGAATGAATCCCTAACCTAACAGCTAATCTATCTGATCCCATAACTCCCTCATCTCTATTGGAGCCATAGATACGGTAAAGGTGCTATCGACCGAGTGCCTGACATCAAGTCTATGATGAAATCTATCTGTAGACTGGGGGGTAGGCCTGGTATCTCCTGAAATACATCAGAATACTCATGAATGACTGGAATCGAATCTAAAGAAATCACAATCTCCTTACAGGTATCCTCATCTATATAGAACAAATGGGTGCAAGATCCTCCCTCTGGACGAGGAATCGCCACAAAAAACATCTCCTACCCCGGAATGGCAAAGATAATAATCCCACCGAAACAATCTATCATGGCTCTGTACACAGTGAGCCAATCCATGCCAATAATAGTGTCGTACTCATGCATCTCTAAGATTAGCATGTCTGCCGGTAAAATTAAGCTACCAATATCTACTCCTACACCCCGGCATATAAAGAAAATCAACGACCATTCCCCAGTGGTGAGTCTACGCATGTCACAGTGTTGTTTGCCGTGTCTAATAGCCCTAAGGCTTGTGCAAAATGAGTAGCTATAAAATAATGCGATACCCCAGTATCAAATAAAACCCGACCCATAGTGCCATGAATAGGAAACGTACCCTCAATCATGGGTGGTGCCTGAGGTGCTGCTGCCTGGTGGACGTTATTGACACGTTAGTACTACAATTGCCCCTTCTGAACTTGAGCTTCTGGGATAGCGGGTAAGGCTGGAACCTGAGATGGCGCTGGGAGGGCAGCTGGGAAGAGTGGCCTCCGCGGCTCATTACGGGCACCCTGCTGCTGTGGGGCCCTATCTCCCTCTGGGAAATCCTGGCGCCTGTGGCCATTCTTGCCACATCCAAAACATCTTCCCCTGAAGTTACCTCCTCTCTGCCCCTACTGACCACGACCCTGTTGGCCGTTACCACCCTACCACTGGTCTTACTGGAAACGCTGTTGGCCCTGATGGCCTTATTGCTGATGGTGTTGGCCCTGTTGGCCATGCTGATTAGACTGGCCTTGCCTAAATCCCCTAAATCCCTGCTTGGAGTCACCTGATCGGAACTTCTTGGTAGGGTCGCCCCTGATGAGAACTCTGCTCACTGTGATGAGTCTGCCCCTGGGCTGCTGGTGCCCCACCAGTACTACTACCCCCCTGTCCTGCCCTGTTGGCTGGACTCCCCTGCTCATTTTCTTCCCTGCAGATGGAAGCAGTGATCCTGACAGTGTAACAAAGAAGTGTTGAGTACATCAGTGTAGGTACTTAATGATAGATTACCAATGAGGTGCTGACGGATCCTCCAGGCTAATCCATCTACAAACAACAATATCTTCTTCTCCTCAGTGGGTGCCTCATCAGGCACTTTAGTGAGAAGTCTATTAAACTCCTCCTCGTACTCAGCAATAGTCATACTCTCCTACTTCAGATTCAGTAACTTCCGCCTCATCTCAGTCTGCACGGCAGATGGAAAGTACTTGTGGTCAAACCGCGCCCAGAATGACTGAATCGTGATGCTGTCCCTCTCCTCCAAGGTGGTAGTCGACTCCCACCACTGCAAAGCGGCCCCCACTAGCTTGAAGGATGCCAAAAATCTATCTCTGTACGTCAGTGCACTCATACATGCGCAAATGCCTCTGGATATCTTTCTTCCATTGGCTGGCGACTACTATGTTCGAACTACCCGAGAACTTCGGGGGATGCACCTTCTGAAAGGTATCCCTAACTCTCTCCCATGCAGATGGAAGCTGTGCTGGTACTGGTGCCACTACCTGAATTTTGGGTGGAGCCTGCTGCACTACCTCCAATGCGGCATTCATCGCCTGAGCAACAATAGTGGCTACCTCAGTTGCGTTCATCATCCCCTGAGTCGGAGCTTCTGGCTGCTCAGCCTGGGTATTCCTGTCACAAGGTGCGCATCTCAGAGGCATCTGAAACGAGAAGGAAGTTTATTAGTCTATAGTTATTATCAAATCTCGAATAGCTGAAGACATAAGCATAAATACAAGAATACAACAGTCCTAAAAATAGGGCTCTATATCAAGGACGCTAAGCCGGAAGCGAAATAAGCCTTACAGATCCTAAAGGACACTAAAACCTGATGCTCTGATACCACCTATGACACCCCGCCTAATTAAATATCGGCTGATGAGTCCTTTATTAAATTAAAATCAAGGTGAACGGTTGGTTCATTCTTAGCATCACTGTCGCAAAAATAAAGTTTCCAATTTAAACACCCTACATAATTAAGCTAAGTGTCAAAGCAATTTAAACCTTATTTCTATTTTATTTAATTCCATTAAGAAGACCTTTTAAATAATTAATAGTTTACGAATCGTACAAATGTTAAATGTAGCAATGAACACACAAGAATTTAACCATACAGATAAACCAATACCAAGTCTAAAAACTACAAATGAAATCATCCTGACACAAATTACATCCCAAAGAGTACCAAATACTGAAAAATAAATGAATAAAAATCTCTAACAATCCAACTGAATAAGGAAACGGGCGACACATGCACTAACTAATCAGAACTATAATAAGAGTGGAGTCAATCAACGAGGTCGTCTAAGCAATGGCCTGCAACTCCCACCTAACCTACAGCGCGTCCGTTTCAAGGAATCTAAGCATGACGCCCCTATGGCTGGGCACCTGTAATATATACATATATATACAATATAAAAGAAATAACAGGAAACGGGTCAGAGCCCGGGTGTAAAACAGTTGAAAAATAGTTTAGGAAGTATTTCAAACGCTTACCGACTAATGAAACAACCATGTTAGTGTGCGACACTCTCTTGAGAAATTCTCACCTCTCATCTAGTGTGCACGCCTCCCGTACTATTAATCTTAAAAGTTTATTTTAACTTAACTTTCCCATAAGGTTTCATTCCGATAAATACTGTGGCTAAGATAATTAATTTCTGAAAATTAAGCTCTCTCATGTATCTTATGTTATTTAAAATAACCCAGTGATGTCACAAAATTCCCAAACACTTATAATAAAGTTGGAGTATTTATTCATTACTTAACTAATTTTATGCAGAGTAGAAAGTTCCCATACTTAAGTATATATATATATTAGTCACTCATATAATATATATACTATCTGCACCCCACATAAAATCTATGGTGCTGGCATACTCTGCTATCAAGTCCCCGTATCACTCGTACTAAGGGAAATACTAGTTCGGAATCACTCTCGAACTATATTAACATAAAACACATACAATTGGAGGCGAAGTATAGTTACAAGTCACTAAGAGGTCAGGACATACCCTCACGTCTCTCTGACTGTCACTCAAATAGCCTGTATCAAGGATACTATCTTCTAGGGTACAAGTCGTTATCCCCCATAAAGTCCCAATCGAGATAAGACTGTCCCGGTGCGAAAACCCCCGTGATAGCAAGTAGCTCGGGTATGATTTTTACACAGATATGTAATATATGTACAATTACACAATCATATATATATATATATATATATATATATATATATATGTATATATATATATATATATAAATATTCATATTTCTAAATTTGGCGTGCCCACGGCCCATAATTATAATTATCCGTTATTAGCACATTTTACTCGATTATCTCACATAACGGACCCGTCGCTTTTATTCTCATATATAAGTTACTCCATACTTACTTCTCATTTCTCGAAGTATTCTATCTCCCTAAGTATAATTTCAGTAGGCACTCTCACTTATCTTTTAGTCTAACTTACTCACGAGTCTCGATCTTTAATAGACGTACACATGATTTCGTATGTGTGAATAACTCCCCGTTAACCCATAATTTCATCCTACCTTAAATTTCACTCAACGGGGTCTACCTAGGCCCTACTAGTCCTCTTTACAATTCATTATGCTCTATCAATGATGATTAAGGGTTCCTACGCATTTTAACCAAATTAAACTTAAAGAAGAAAAATACGCAGTTTTCCAGGAGGGATCGATCGATCGAGGGAAGGGGGTCGATCGATCGATACCATTGATTGATCGATGTTCTTGATCGATCGATGTTCTTGATCGATCGATCGATCAAGCAGTTATGACGAAACCTGCCATTATCCAGTTACGGGTTTACCTCTCCAATCTCAACCAAATATCCATTAACGATTCCAAACTCCCAAACAACAATTTTACAAGTACTATATACCTAACTACATTATTCTCTACGTAAAATAAGTCCGAATTCATCAAGTATAACGATTTAATGGGGTAAAATTCACATAAGCTTCAAGAACCCTAATTTTTCTTTAATTTCCATTCTTCCAATTCTTTTCCAGATTACTTGATTCTAAATCTATACAAATTCATGGCTTATCCTCTACACGTGATTTAAATGTCCAGAATATGACTACTTCCTCTACAACATATGATTTTAAGTCTCAATATAGTAATTTCTTCCATAAAGCATGCTCTAAACAACCCTAGACTAACATGATTGAAACATTAACTAAAAATAAATTAAGATAAATACTTGCCTAGAATTTGGGTTTCTGATTTGTGGACGAAAGAGGTATAGTTGCGTTCCTCGTCGCGCGATCTATGCTTTGGTGGTGGTGGCGGTGCAAACGGGTGAGTCTTTGGTCTTGAGTTGCTTGAAAAGATCTCCAACTCCTTCTCTAATGGCCGTTCTTTGATTTTGTATTTGTTAACCCTAGAAGATAACTCCTAAAGGCTGATATATCCTTAGGAAATTCGTGGGTTCAATTGTCTAAAAATGTAAAATGTCTATAATACCCTCCCGGGATTAGGCTTAAAAATGCCCCGAGACCCGAACTAAACCCCCAGGTACATTATTTTGACTATCTCGACCCTTCCGGACACATTGGTGCACTCAAAAAGACCATACGAGTGACTTATAATTTATTCACTTTAAATAATAATAATTTAATCCCGACACGATACAGGCGCGTCCCGATTTAATTTCCACAATTATTAAATTATACACTCGTGATGATTTTATAAATTCGATTATGCATATTAATTTATCCATTATGTAATTTCAACAAATTCCCAATAATTACTAACTCTCGTCTATCTAAAATAATTTTCGGATTAATATTAAATGAATAACTCAATTTAAATTTATTAAATCCCCAAATTTAAAGATTATAAAAATACGGGGTATTACATTCTGCTCATTTGGTCCTTCATCAGCTGGCCATGGAAAGGACCACAGACTGCATGGGTTCATCCTCAAATTTGAGTACGGGGATAGGTGGGTTTTTGCACTGTCAGGTGCATCTGTATTTGGTGTGTGGCCCAGGATGATGGGTCCAGGAGATTCTGATGGTTTATGTGTGGAGGTCGTTCGGGGAAGAGGTCACGAATGTAAGCAGTGGTGGGATAATGTTTTGCGGGAAAATTTGATGTACTCCCCCCACCCCTAAATATTTTTTTGAGTTTTCTTGGGATGTCCGAGGGGCTATCCTCGTGTATTTATGTAGTATGTTCCTTTTAAAGGAACGTGAGGAATCCTCAGTACATTTATGAGTGTAAGGGGATTCTTTGCCAACATCGTGTTTTTATAATTAAATGCACGTTTCTTTTTTATGGTGGGTTGTTTTTATACACATGTATATGAACAAAGTGATGCCAAGCTATTTAAAAAAATGGTAGTATATACTATTTTTATACGAAGAACTAATGGGGTGCATATACGTGAAAACAAAAGTTTCCCATCCTTTTGACACTTTTCTTTTGGAGAGGAGGGGTGTCCTTTATCTATTGATGGTGTGTCATTTTATTTTACTGTTGTCCAATCTAAGTGAATGGGGTTCCCCTTTTCTTTGTTCGTAAAATGGCAAGAGCCTTTTTACGTCACTTTGGAATCAGAGTGTCATCCTTTATCAAAGATAGGGTGCCAATTTCTAGCATCCCTTCATGAGTCCGTCGATCGATGATTATATCCTGGGATGTGGGGTATTTCGAAGAGGGTATTGTTAGTATTTGTTTCGTTGGGGATATGTGCGAGGAGTAGCACCCTGTCAGGCTTCTTCAGACTTCTTCTTTAATAGTTATAACCATTATGTGTTTATTAAATAAGGATAACTCTTCGGAGTTTCAAAGTGCCTCAAGGAACCATTTTATTACTTGATGTTAGTTTATTTGAACAATACTGACTCTTTAGGAATGATGGCACAATGACCATAAATAAGGTTTTCTTTGTAAAAGGTTTTTTGTGTGTTTATTTAGACCAGGCATGAAGTTATATCCTGGGTTGCCTACGTATCTACGATTTAAAGACAATGTAATGTTTGTATTTGAATGTTAGCGATAATAATATAGGGATGAATAATGTCTATGCAGTTCTCTCCAAATGAAAAATTTAAGGTCCCGAAGCTTTTAGATGACATCAAAATTAGTGGTTTGTGGCTCAAGTGGGAATTTTTAGGTGGGTTTAGGAATGTGTAAGGGCTTATATGGTTTCCCTTCCTGTTATGACCGATCATGTCCATATCAAATCCGTTTCTTTATTTTTGTCACATGAGGGCTTAAGGAAATATTTTTTTAAATTGATTAAGATTGAAGGGTTGGGAAATATGACTCCGTTGAGGTTAACTAAGGTAGTTGCCCCACCAGAGTTCATTTTTATTACGAGGTAAGGTCCTTCCTAGTTGGGAGTGAATTTCCTTCCGGGAGTCCAGACAAGTTTAAGATTTTCCTTTAGGACCAAGTCTCATTCTTGCATGTTTCTCTCCATGATCCTCTTATTAAATTCTTAGGAAATCCATTGTAGGTATCCCAGATTGTGATACACGACCTTTAGTCTCCTCTCGTCGAGGACAGTTAGTTCGTCATAACGAGCGTTGACCCAGTTAATTTTGGCTACTTGACTTTCGTGCATGACCCTTAATGTAGGTATCTTAAGCTCTATGGGTAGGACTACATGCTTGCTATAAACCAATGAGTAGGGGGAGGACCCTATCGAGTTTCTCTCTATTATGCAGTAATCCCACAGGGCATATGGGTTTTTGTCTAACCACTCGATATAGGTCTCTGTCATTTTGTTGATGATATTTTTGACACGGTTGTTAGCAGCTTCGACTTCTCTATTAGTTTGAGGTCTGTATGGGTAAGACTTATATCCAGTAATCCTACATTCATGTAATATGTTAGAGACTTTTTTCTCAAATTGATAACCATTTTCTAATACCAACTTGTGGGGTACGTCAAAGCAGAAAATGATGTTCTGGTGTATGAACTTGTCCACTTTTTTTGCATTGAGAACTGAATAAGATTTGACCACGTCCCACTTGGTGAAGTAGACGGTGGTGATACAGATGAACTCGTGTCTGGTAGAGGGGTTACTTTCCCTATGATGTTTATCCCTAATCAGAGGAAGGCTATGGCGACATTATGCAAACGAGCACTCCGGGAGTTAGATGTTTTCGTGGGGCATACAGATGGAACTTTAGGCACCTCCTTAATGTAACACCCTATATTTCTGAATATTTAGAATTTACTTAATTTGATTATTCTTTTAAATTACACGTGTACAGTAATGTAATTATAATAAAATATTGTGTGTTTATTAAATATTGATCGGGAGAGATTATGATTATATTTATGGGGTAAATTTACTAAGTGTGTAGTAAATACCACGTGGAAATTATTATATGTCGTAGCAAGTAATATCGACGGGACTATATTATATCTCAATTTGGAATCGCGTGTAGGCTATGTTAAGGTCGAGATAGGAAATTTATGTAAAGTGACTCGGATGGTGATTTTGAGGTCACGATTGATTCCTAATGGGCCGAAATAGGTAGAATAGAGTACCTGGGTGTATTAATTAGGACCCGAGGCATTTTTAGACCAACCTGGCACCACATAAGGATGTGTTGGTCATTTTGGAGTCTAGGGTTGGAAAAGCTCCAATATTCTAAGTGTTATATTAACCACTTTGGGATAGAGGCTAGGGTTATAATACTTATGAGATAAGTGAGGCCACAGGAAAGGAAGAATAAAGGATTCTAAGGCCATTCCACACCGTTTTCATCACCAATGTTGCTAGAATGAAGATCGGAGCAAAGGAAGTACAATTCCATCATCTAGAAAGGAAAATTAGACCTACAAACATAGGGAAACTGTTTATCTTTCAATCTTTTTAGCATGTTTTAATACCCATTATAGTGGAAGGTTGAAATTGCATAAAATAATAATATATTGGAATTTTCGGTAGAATAATTCATGTTTTGGGATAAAAACCATGCTAGATATTGTTCTTATATAATTGTGGTACAAAATCTGAGAATAAATGATTATATACATGAGAAATATTGGTTTTGTTATGAATAAACCGAAAAAGAATCATATTCGGGTTTATATTAAAGATGGGAAATTTAATTTGATTTTATATTTACTTTAGAAACTGTCCATATACATCTATTTGATGATGGGCTGATTTATATGGGAGTTTGGGTCTTATCCATAGAGTTTGGGTTTGGTATAATTGGTGAAAACTCGCTACAACAACGTGAAAGACGAACAGTTAGTTGCGAATCGATTCGGGAGGGAGAACCGATTCGGATCCTATACTGAATCAGTTCGGGTGCCCAATTTTACTAAGTTTGGTTAGTTATGTAGTAACTCCATATAGAACTAATTGGGGACCTTATTGATTGTTTAAAACTATAGGGGATGGCTTAATAAATTCCAGTAGATCTAGGGTAGGGACTAGAGTTTAGCTAAAATGAGAGAAGTAAGGCTAGGGCCTATGGGTATAGTAGGAACTTAATAATTCGCGAGAATTAGAACGGGTTACGGAGATTATGAGCGAACCCATGATTTATACCAGTAGTATAGGGAGGTATTGACTACTAAATTTACTTTAGGGATAACTAGGACCCTTCGGGTAGTGAGTGATAATCGAAAAATAAGAAAAGAATATTAAGTGTATACCACGTACTGGATATATTTATATATATACTGGGTATTTGAGAGGTTATATACTACATACTAATAATTTATAGGTTGTGTGTACCTATACTGGAGATAATTATAGGTTGTGTGTATACCTATTATGTGCTTTGTTATGTGTGCGAACATACTTATGCTACCTGATATTATGGAGATTTCGTGCAATGGGCAATCCGACCTTGGCGATGCCAACGATGTCTGGATGTGTACCCCAGAACATAAAACTTAGGGTAGCTCACTATTTGAGGGTACAATAGTGGGACTGGCAGGTCATTTCGGTACGTTAGGTATGTGAGTATCCCAAAAGCTTAGAACTATGTTCGCCTCCATTGTGTATTATTTGATTTGTAGTTTGAGTTGACATTCCGAACTGATAGTCCTTGGTTTGATACGAGAGGTACATGAAGTGGTGGATTTAGAAGAGGGTCACTTCCTGTTTAAGTTTATGATGAAAGAGGATTACCATAATGTCTTGATAGGTGGACCATGGGTGATAAACAATCACTATCTTATCGTTAGAAAATGGGTGCCTAATTTTAACCCTTTAGAGTTCAACCGTGATACTACAGCACTGTGGGTCAGGATTCCTCGTCTTCCTATTGAGTGGATGAGAGAGCACTTTTCCAGATAGGATGTAAACTTGGAAGACCCATTAAAATAGATTTTAACTCAGTATCCTCTACCAAAGGAAAATATGCAGAATATGTATCAAAGTGGATCTCTCTAAACCCTTAATACCGTGTTACAAGTTGGATGGTAGAAAATACAGAGTAGAATACAAGTTCCTCCCATATGTATGCTTCAAGTGTGGTAAGATTGGCCATAAAATGGAGTTTTGCCCTCTAAATGCACCTCCTCAAGAGAGATACAGTCCACCGAAAAACACTACTGTAAGGAATACCAGTGAAACGCAGCCTGCAACCACTACCAATGGCTATTTTGATCAAAATATAAGTGGGGGTAGAGAGGTAACTTCCATAGCTGACGTGGAAAAAAAGGAAGACCCTTTTGGTCCTTGGATGTTGGTGCAACGAAACAGGAGGACTTCTATCGCAATAACTAAAGTTAGTTCTAATGGAACCAAGGTTTCTTTGGGCAGGACCAACAATAGACATACCGTGCTTGACAGCATTGGAGGAGACCTTCCCCAGTCGGGTACTGATAATCAGCACGGGAAAGGAATAGCAACGCCTAAAATCCAATAAACGAAAGGACATATGGGTATCATTAAACTTGGCAACCATATGACATCAAACATAGGCTATGACCTGAACTCGGTCAACCTCAATGGCAGCGGTATGAGCCAGGAGCAACTGGCTAAAAGAAAAGGCTATGTTATGGAAAAGGTGGAAGCTAAAAGCTCAAACAAAATAGCTACTAAAGAAAGTCAGAGTACGACTAAGAGTTTACCTGCCTTGTCAGCGGCACAGGACATGGGTAAGAATACTCCTACTACCTCAACCTCAGCTAATAAAGGTGACGGCATCTCACATAATACGAATCTAACACAGGTAACTAATTTAAATAAATTTAGTTCATCCCAAGATTTCAGTCACTTAATTCCTAAAAACTCAAATGAAGCCCCCTTCATTCACGTGAGGTTGGGATTCCTCCAGATAAACGAGGCATTACCATCAACGATAACCGTGGTGTTTATACCGCGCATGGCTCAGAAAGTTCTGATCCTATAAGACATTTGATATATCTCGAAATTTCACCTGATTGTGTTCAGAAAGTTGCCACTGACAGGAGTAATGGTTCCATGGGCCCCGAAAATGGTGGAAACCAAGAACACAGAGTGTGCATTGTTGAAGCTGATTATGGCTCTCCCATGATAGAGTAAGGTTTAGGTCAATTTTAATCTAGTTTCCATCAATGGTTGCGAATATTTGAAACTGTCGATGGGATCAAAAACCGTTATTCAAACCTACTATGGAGGACTTAATGAATAACTACAAGCCCGATGTTGTGATCATCCTTGAGACTCACATTGCCATTTCTAGTGTGGTGGATTTCTTAAACATCATGGGTCTTACTAGGCAAATTGTGTCCAATCCCATTGGGTAGTCCGGGGTATCTGGGTGACATGGAAACCCCATACAATACAACTCCAATCTCTTACTATATCCCGTCAATCCATTCATGCCACGATTAAGAAATCTTGTTACGACGAGTGGTTACTCTCGACAATTTATGCTAACCCTCTCCTGTGTCTGAGAAGACAATTGTGGGAGAACTTGGCTCACATCACGGAGAGCATGGATGTCCCGTGGCTTATTATTGGTGACTTTAAGGACCATATTGATGAATAAAAAAGAAATTCCTAATCTAAACGCGGGGCTACCGCTAAATGTTCCAAATTTCCTGACAACATCAATAATTGTAATCTTTTTGACTTGGGGTGCAATGGTCCTTGAATTACGTTATCTAACAGTCGTGATGTTTTTTCCAACACTATTATCCGTCTGGATAGGTGTCTTTCCACCAGTGATTGGAGACTGATGTACCCAAACGCCACTGTTGAAAATGTTCCTAGGACTGCGTCTGACAACTTCCCGATGGTTGTACGATTTGAAGGTACAATTTTTAATGAGAAAACTCCTAAACCATTTAGATTCCTCTCTTGTTGGTTTCACAGGTATGATTTCATAGATCTTGTTAAAAATACTTGGGATATTCATTCAAACATAGAAGACAATATCTTCATGTGCATAAATTCTATCAAAGATTGGAAAAAAATGTTTTTGGTAATATTTTCCATAACAAAAAATGAATCTTGTGCTGTCTTAGGGGAATCTAAAAATCCCAAGAAAATGTTTTTTGCCACAATCTTGACACTCTTGAGAAAAACCTTCGAACTGAGTTTAACACAATTTTAATCCAGGAGGAGAAATATTAGCGTCAGAAGTCTAGAGTCCAGTGGATTAGTGAGGGGGATAGGAATACGAAGTTCTTTCACACCTCCACCATTATTAGAAGGAATAAGAATAGAATTGACCGCCTCATGATAAATGGTGAATGGACTGAGAACCCTACCACCCTTACCACCCACATAAATACCTACTTTAAAAAGCCGTTCCAAGCGGACTTTTCCTATGTTATTAATGGACAAATGGTTGACTATCCGCATCTTAAATTTGAGAGTATGGATAACTTTACCCTCATTTTCCCCCTTACGATTGAAGAAGTTAAACGTGTTATTTTTAGCATGAAAGCTAGTAAATCCCCGGGCCTGATGGGATCTAACCCATGTCCTACCAACACTTTTATAGTGATATAAAAGAGAGCTTGTTTAACTTTGTTAATAAGTGTATGGACCAGAATGAATGCCCGACCAACATGAATAATAGCCATGTGACCCTGATCCCTAAACTTGACAATCCTGAAGATATCAATCAGTTTCATCCTATCATTCTCTATAATGTTTCCAATAAAATCCTTGCCAAGGTGATAGTTAATATACTGCTGCCCATCCTTTGTCGGATCATTAACCCATCCAGGCTTGTTTCCTCCCGTGTAGAAAAACTTCCGATAACATTAATATTACCCAGGAAATTATCCCCACCCTTATGAAGAAAAAAGGTAAAGCTGGTGGTGTTATCCTCGAAATTGACCTGGAGAAAGCCTACGATAAAGTTAGTTGGGAATACCTCGAAGAAGTCTTAAAGTGGTTTAATGTGGAAAATGCATTTAGAAAGTTGATTATGAGCTGTGTGAAAAATACTTCCACCGCTATTCTTTGGAATGGCTCCCCGTTACCTAGTTTCACTCCCACGAGGGGGATTAGACAAGGTGACCCACTTTCCCCATACTTGTTTGTGATGTGTATGGAATACTTTTTCGCCAGTATCACTGATAAAGTCGAGAATGAAAAATGGAAAGGAATTAAGCCCTCCCCTAATGGCCCTTGCATATCACACCTTGTCTTTGCGGACGATCTTATACTCTTCTCTAATGTGACGATTAGCTCCTATGAGACTGTATTGGACACCCTCAACAATTTCTGTCATATTTTGGGCCATAGAGTTAGCTACCCCAAATCCAAAATGTTTCTCTCTCCTAATATCCCTAAATCTAAAGCCGTTGATCTCAGCTACAAATTTGGTATGTGCCTCACTGATAATCTAGGTACGTACCTAGGTGCTAATCTTTTTCACAGTAGGTTCAATAACTCCCACCTAAAAAATGTTGTCGAAAAAGTGCAAAAGAAGCTCACTGGGTGGAAAGATAAATTTCTATCCTTTGCGGGAAGAACCACCCTTGTCCAATCGATAACCTCGGCGATCCCCATGTATAACATGCAAACTGCTCTCTTCCCAAAAAAAAATTGTGATACTCTTGACCGGATTAACAGAAATTTTGTGTGGGGAAGTAATGAGAGTAATAAAAAGATACATCTTGTTAATTTGGATACGCTCTATAGGCCCAAAGATAGAGATGGGTTGGGTATTAGAAAATCTCATGATAATAATAAAGCTACGATTGCCAAATTAGGTTGAAATATCATGAACAATAGGGGGTCCTTATGGACTAAGGTCATCATAAGAAAATACAAAGTTGATCCTAACCCCAGACTGTGGTGTAATAAAAGAAACACCTTCCACGTTTGGCATATTATCTGTAAAAGTAAGGAGGTCCTCATCAAAAACACCAAATGGAATATGGGCAAAGTGAGAAACGTGACTGTGTGATAATCGATTAAATTCACAAATTTCTAATTTGGCACACTTATTTAATTAGAGACTATTTTTGAACAAATAAATTCAGCCCCCAAACATGCATCTATGTGCGTGCGTGTGTCAACCCATAAATAGATAAAGCATAAGACACATAGTTAAGGAAAAATCCCCGAAGGGCAAAACCTTTTATTTCTAGAACTTTAAGGAATTCATAAGACCATTGACTTACATACAACCTGATAATCACCCACAAGTGTAACGCACGGTGTCTTCGTCAAACCTTCAAAGCAACGGCTAGAAATTTCGTCGGCTGGAATCTCCTGCAAGAACTCCAGGTGGTCAGCAATGAAGAAGAAAACAGGTTCTCCACAAATGTGAACTTTATAAGGACTCCCTCCATAATATCATGAAGCTCTTCGGTTGTAGAGTTCTCCCCACAAAGGTAAACAAGAACAAGGTGTGTTCTTGAACACCAAAACAATTCACTAAAGCATATTGGGATTTTTGTGAATTGAAAACAAAAGGGGATTAAACCCTAAAAGGAAGAAGATAAAAGTATTATGCTTTCGCAGTTTTTCTATTCTGTAAAATGCTGGACTTCTTAATTAAAACGAAACCATTTAATGAGTATTTATACAAAAACACACTGCCTCAGAATACGTGCTCGTTCGAACGAGATAAGGATCTCGCGCGAACGACGTATAGATGTCATTCAAAAGACATCTCGCGACATCCCTATGTCGCTCGAACGATATAGCTATCTCGCTTGAACGACCTGGGCATAAAAATCGAGGTATGCTCCAACACTTAGAAAAAATTACTCATTCTTAAATTTGACGAAAAGGTCCGCTCCAACACTAAGAAAATATTTTATAAAAATATCCCAAAGGCTCTAAGTGGAAAGTTAAGGTATTAAAAACATAACCTTACCAAAGAAAACTTCGCGGAGTTTTTTGATGAAGAACTTGATATTAGGATCCGTTTTTGATGCTTGAATGTTCTTGAAAGATCTTTCACGGTGTAGTGGTATATGGAATACTAAATTGATAACGGACTTATAAAAATATGTCTTTACAAATCTCCCTCTATGTCTATGCCAATACATACATAAAAATATCCGAATTGTCAAATACAAAAATGCCTATACAAATCTACCCTCCCATGAATAAATTTGCAAGATCTCAAACTGTTCTTCAAAAATCTTCATCAAATTTCAATGCTTTTCTCACCAGGGTGTGCAACATCATGATCTTTAATCTTTATACCTACACACATGAGATAAAGCAAAAACCTTCGTGACGCATCGAGTTTGAAATGATATAAGAGTAAATCAATCAATAGAATCAAATCTCCCCCATAATGCAAAAACTCCCCCATAACATGATAATTCTTTCTCCCCCTTTTTATGATGTCCCCAAATAGACAGATAAGAAGAAAAACTCAAAACATGGAGTGTCACGATAAAATGCATAACAAACATGGATCAAGCTACGCGCATGCAAAGGTATATCTCGAAAACTTTCACAAACTATTTTAAATTTTTTCGTACAAATATAAGATACTAAAAATCACACCATGGATTGAAACTAAAACAACCAAGCCATGGAAATGGAATGTATTGGAACGAATACATTCGATAGGTAAATAAATTCAATCAATCATATGTGCATGATGCATACGTGTAATCCTAACGAATGAACATCAAAAGTATCCTTATGTGTAAATATTTGTTGAATTTAGATGACATCGTCTTATGCAAATCAACAAATCAAAGTCAAAGTGATTTCCACACCAATAACGTCCAAAACTATTTAGCGCTTTTTCAAGATTTTCAAGGACGTGCAAACCCATTATAAAATCCATCCAAACTCCCTCATATATATTTTCTTTTAGAGGTGTATAAACTAAATTCTCAAACTTTGGAGAATTGGTGCAAAAACCTAATGGCCCCTTTTTGGCATGAATTTCTTTTTATTGCCTTTCAATTTTTTTCGGGCTCTTTTAAATCTCTTTGGACCCCAAATAATAAAATTCCTGAATTTTTAGGTCCAATTAAAGGGAGGCTTAATCGCAAAGGATAAATGATAACCTTTCGTAGCCCTTCACCATTTTCAAATAAAATACACAAATCCTCACACACATGGTTCAAAGGTGCACACTTTTTATTGTCTTGTTTTATCGCGCTTGGTTCGTTTTACGAACATGATTGAAGTGAAAGCACCCAACCAACATGTGATAAGACAAGCACAATAATCAAACAAATCCGTGCATGTGTGCAATAAAGGAAATTATGAGTCAAACATGTAAGAAGTAACACTTAATTACATCTTAATGACTCCAAACATTATAAAGCACATGGATGAATTGACCTATTATCTCAAAACACTATCAAATAGTCACATGAAAAAATGGAATGATGTTGTGACTCGATTATCCTAAATGTCCATCCATAAAAGGTGCAAACAAAATACAAAAATCCTTTTGGATTTTTCAAAAATTTCATCAAAATAAAATCTTTTTGTATTTTTCAAAATTTTCAAAAAAATTTATACAAAAAGTACAAATTTCATAACACTAGCAAAGATATATATATATATATATATATATATATAATGAAACCAAAAAACTAGCGTATGACAAACATGCGAACACAATCATCTATATGATATGGCAAGAGAAGAATCATGTGCAAGCAAACGAGAATCAACTTGTCTAAAATCTAGTGCCTCTAAAAGTGATTTTCTAACCCAAATAGATGTGAAACGTTGTGTGGGGAATTTAGGAACCAAGGTAACACTAGACATAAACTTCCTAGGACTTTTTCCAAGATCAAAACGAAAACGCCTAAGGTGACCTTTGCTACCACAATATGAACATGTGTAAATAGGTGGAATGTTACCTAAAGTGTGACCTTTTCTAACGTCCTTGGGATTAATTTACCCTCTAAAACAAATAATGGTTTTGGCTTTAGCACTAGAAGCATGAGAACAAGATGTGCCATTACAATCACTATCAAACCTACTTGAATCGTTTAAATCATTTTTCAACTTCAAAATTTTTGACTCAAGCAAAGAATTAGACTCTTCCAAAGACATGGATTTATTTTTCAAATTTTCAATTAAACTTAACAATTTATCGCGCTCCCCCTCAATTAAACAAACTTATCCCTAAGAGTCTTTTCACGTGCCGTAAAATCATCGATTAATCTTTTATCCTCGACGGCACAAACGCAACCACTAGAATTTTTAAAGTCCTCCAATTCTTTTTCTAAAAATAGGACCCTATCATCACTCTCCTTTTTGGACAATTTTAAAGCAACAAAGTCATGATCCAAGGAAATAAATTTTTCACGATAAAAATCACTTTGATTTTGAACCATTTGCAAAAGATCCATCTCAAATTTAAAACGAGAATTTTCTTTTTCCAAAACATTAATTCTTTTGCAAAGTTTCAAATTCAAAAGTTTTAATTTTTCAGCACCGTCGTGAATTTTTCAAAAATAGGCTCCTCATTAAATGGGCGTTCCATTGGAAAAATTGGGATTTTTCACAAAACTGATTTAAAAAAAAAAGCAATATCACACGATTTTGTGAAAAATAGGAATACGCGATAAATTAGCGCAACCCGCTCTGATACCAATTTGAGAAATGTTACTCTATGATAATTGATTAAATTCACAAATTTCTAATTTGGCACACTTATTTAATTAGAGTCTATTTTAAACAAATGAATTCAGCCCCTAAACATGCATCTCTGTGTGTTCGTGTGTCAACCCATAAATAGATAAAGCATGTGACACACAGTTAAGGAAAAATCCCCGAAGGGCAAAACCTTTTATTTCTAGAACTTTGAAGAATTCACAGGACCATTGACTTACATACAACCTGATAATCGCCCACAAGTGTAACGCACAGTGTCTTCGTCAAACCTTCAAAGCAATGGCTAGAAACGTCGTTGGCTAGAATATCCCGCAAGAACTCCAGGTGGTCAGCAATGAAGAAGAAAATGGCTTCTCCACAAATGTGAACTTTATAAGAACTCCCTCCACAATAGCATGCAGCTCTTCGGTTGTAGAGTTCTCTCCACAAAGGTAAACAACAACAATGTGTTTTCTTGAACACCAAAACAATTCACTAAAGCATATTGGGATTTTTGTGAATTGAAAACAAAAGGGGATTAAACCCTAAAAGGAAGAAGCCAAAAGTATTATGCTTTCGCAGTTTTTCTGTTCTGTAAAACGCTGGGACTTCTTAATTAAAACGAAACCATTTAATGAGTATTTATACAAAAATGCGCTGCCTCGGAATACATGCTCATTCGAACGAGATAAAGATCTCGCACGAACGACGTACAAATGTCATTCAAATGACATCTCGTGACGTACCTATGTCGCTTGAACGACCTGGGCGTTAAAATCGAGGTACGCTCCAACACTTAGAAAAAATTACGCATTCTTAAATTTGACGAAAAGGTCCGCTCCAATACTTAGAAAATATTTTATAAATATATCCCAAAGGCTCTAAGTGGAAAGTTAAGGTATTAAAAACAGAACCTTACCAAAGAAAACTTCGCGGAGTCTTTTTGATGAAGAACTTGATATTCGGATCCGTCTTTAATTCTTAAATGTTCTTGAAAGCTCTTTGATGGTGTAGCGGTATATGACATACTAAATTGATAACGGACCTATAAAAATATGTCCTTACACAAAGCAAATAATATTAACATCTTGAAAGACTTGTGGTGTGGGTACACCCCCCTCACTGATAGAGGTGACCAAATTCCCATGTGTGTTAATGATGTTAATGTTAACACTCTCTTAACAGATAATGGGGACTGGGACCTTAATAAGATTTAGATGGGGTTCAATGACATAATCGTGGACGAAATCATCAATATTCTGCTCCCTAAAAGGGGGCCTAGGAAAGACAAGCCTTTTTGGCAACCTAGTAGCAATGGCAAGTTCTACATTCATTCTTGCTATGATAAAATTGTTGAGGGGGCGGATGCCACCCCCCTGGAACGGTTGGAAGAACATTTGGAAGGTTAAGATCCCCCCCAATTTGAGGCACTTTATTTGGACTCTTCTCCATGGAAACTTGCTCACTAATGCTCATAGAGAGAGTCGAGGCTTCAAAACAGACAATGCTTGACCTAGATGCTCCTGCAAGGAAGACCTTAACCACCTCTTCAAAGATTGTCACTTCGCTTCCCAGGTTTGGAAAAATCTAAACTCTCCCCTCAACTACAACCAAGGTATGTGATAAGCACCCAAAAGTGTATAATTTATGCCCCCAAGAGATGCATTTTAGTCACTCGTTTTAATTAAAATGGGCCTTATGTCGTATTTTATTATTTTTCAGGTCAATACGCAATTGCAGTACAAATAATGCTAAATCAGTACAATTGTGACTCAATAGCGGTCAAAAGATTGCATCGAAGAAATTGAAGGAGACCGCAAAGTCTGGAGTCCACTCTGAGCTTGCCCCGATGTGTTTCGATGCCCCGAACCAGTCCCGTAATCTTAACCTAGCCCAGACCGAGCCCAGTCCATACCCCGAGCCGGTGTGTGTTAGTTTGTGCCCTTTTATTATTTTTTTAGATTTTTATTTTGAATCCTTTTATTTTTAGGATTTATTTTAGATTTATTTAGAATTTTCTAGAATTTATTTTCTATTTTTCTATTTCTTTATTTTTATTTCTTTATTTCTTTATTTTTAATCTTTATTTTATTTCATTTTTTTTAGGATTGGTTTTTATGATTTTATTTTCTATTTTTATTAGATATTATTTTATTTTAGTTTTATTTTATTAGGATTATATTTTTTAGGTTTAATAGAGTTTTATTTTATTTTAGTTGAGATGTTAGTTTTATTTTTAAGTTTTATTAGATTTTTTTTAGTTCTTTAGTTTTATTTTGATTTGTTTTTTAGATTTTTAGTTTTTATTTCTTTTATTATTTGAGTTTTTTTAAGGATGTTATTTTTTCTAGTTTTGTTAATTTTAATTTTTTTATTTAGATTGTTTTAATTTTTCTTAGGGGTACAAATTAAACACACACACACACACACACACACACACACACACACACACACACATAACTTAAACACTTATCCTAAACCCAACTAAACTATACTACACCCTAAGCCTCACCCATCTTCCCATACACCCACACACACACTAACTCCTACCCCTCCCATCTTCAACCTCACCTCACTGGCCGTATTCTAGGAGTAACTTGCCCCCTTAGAGCCGAGCTGAAAGGCGTGTTTGATAATACACAAATATTGCGTATTTCATCCGTCGAACCTACACATTTTAGCCCCCTCGAGTGCCTTAATCTCTATATTTAAGCCCGTTAACCAGACAACCTCAGTTTATATTGTTAACATGCTATATGAGGTATAATTGGGCTTTTGTAGGTATTTAAGTACTAAGAATGGAGTTCGGACGCATTCCGCTCAAGGTACGCATTCGCACGTTCAAGAGCAATTCAGTCAATTCACAGTTTCGGCACCTGGCCCGACATCTACACGGAAGTTGTAGCCCTCCTCGCAAGATTCACGTGGCCGTAAATGGTGCACAATTCGGATCCCCAATGAAGAAGTTTCGGCACTTTTGGCGGAAGAGAAAAACATTGAAACCAAAAGAGGGGAGAAGAGGAAGAAAAGAATGTAGTAGGCTGCCTTGGCTCAGCCCTGCTTGATCGATCGATCGATCTTTCATAAATTTGCCACGATTTTAACTATCGATCGATCGACCAAAGGGGTCGATCGAGCGATCCCCTATTTTGGTAGATATTTTTGCCTTCTTTTCTTTCTTCTTTTATTTTATTCTAACTTACTATATAACCCAATTTTCTTATAATATCAGAGGGACTTAGTTTTAGAAGACATTTTAGGTTAGGGTTTGGTTTTGAGAGCTCATCTTCTTCTCTTCCTGGGATGACATCCATTTGGTTTTGTAAGATGGAATTTTCACTATCATCTCCATTAATATAGCTTTGTTCTTCATTTTCCTTGCTTTGTAAATTCGTTTCCATGTTTTGTAGTTAGTTTAATTGCTTTATTTCTTGCTTTCCTAGTTTAATTAGTTGTAATTTAGTTAATTCATGTATTGCCCCTAGATAAATAGGGTCGGGATGTCATTCTGCCATTAACGGGCCCCGAGCTCCGAAAATTAGGTTTTGTGTAAAATTGTGTTTAATTGAACCCGCGCGAATTAAAGTCGGATTATTATGCATTTAACTTCCTTTCTCATGCAAAGTTAGTGTTTATAGCGATAATCAACATTTAATCCGCGTGCGACCAATTTTCGGTTAATTGTTTATTCTCGCAACTTTGGCTTGAATTCCTTATTGTGTGAAGTTTATGATTAATTGATAATGCTCGAATAAATTGCTCTCGAGCCAGAATTTTGATTATTAGTTGTTTCGAGCCGTATGATTGGATGATATCCCGATCCTCGCTTTTACTTTATTTAGACTTAATTTATTCTATTCTTTTATTTCCTAGCACACATCACCTTTTTACACTTTTATTCCTGGATTAATAATCTGTTACGATGTATCAAACATTCTCTATGGATTCGATACCCGACTTACCGCTATACTCACCAGTTGAGTGTATTCGTAATTTAGGTTTTTGTATTATCGCGGTGAAACTAAAACAACGATTAACGTCTTTACACGCGCTACTTTTCACGCGTAATCAAAATGGCGCCATTGCCGGGGACTGTTTTGTTATAGATTAGAATTGTCTTATTAGATCGTAGTATTCTTTCTTTTGTATTTTTATTCTTTGTTTTAACCTTTTTTGCAGGACTTCTACATTTGAGCGCCTAGAAATGCTTGAATTTTCTCGTCGCACATTGCTTTGTGGAATTTGTCCTCTCGAGCCTTTGTTGGGGTAAGCATGTCTTATTCTAACTTTTCTGGTAATCCTAATGATAATTCTCAAAATTCCGGTAAACCATTGGCTTTTGGTCAATACTTGCAATCCCAAAAAGTTGCAACATCTAAAATGACATTGTGTGAGTATTATGAAAGTCAAAGTGTGGATTATATCAATTTTCGGAATGATCATTTTGATTCTGGGTCGCAAGATCCTTATGATAAGAATTTTGAATCAAATTGTAATCATTTTCAAAATTCTTATGTTAATAATTTTGATTGTAGTCCCGAGAACAATTTCCAACCCTCCCAGTTCCAAGAATCCGCTCCTCGCCCTATGACTTTCGGTGAGGGATTGCACATGATTGAAAATGAGAGGATTGAAAATCGATATCGGGAAGAAAATCATTGTTGGGAACACGAGTTGGATTTACTATTTGAATCCGACGACGACTTTTCTTCGGAGACTTACAAAGTCGAGGACTGTTTTGAACCAAATGAGGACTTCGTTCCTACTTTGGAACAAATCATCCTTGACTTGACCCATGGTGTAGTAGAGAATGAAAATGAGGATAAAAGGGCATAGTATCCATTAGCAATGAATTCGTTTCTTCTTTGATTTTCAAAGAAGAAAGTTTCATTGTAAACGATCCTATTTCTTTCGAAATTCAATTTTCAAGAGATGATCATTCATCTCCTGAGATTGAATTTCTTTCATCCCCGTCTTTATTCTATATTGTCACATCAATTCTAGTACCCGATGAATCGATTCAAAACTTTTTAGTTCCAAACCTTTTCACCGACGAGGAGTACTCGCTCGAGCCGCTTTCCATAACGGCATCTTTGCCCTCATGTGCGCAGCTTCCCATTCCAACTTTAAAATACTTGGGAGATGATTCATATTTTCTCGGCCCACATGTGTATTTGTCGCCCGTCCTATCCAAATCCCCCATCCTCCCTCCCGAAGTTTCAATTGGGGATGGTTCACTTTACCGCCTTACACATGCCTTCCGTCGTTTGAACGGAATTCCTATTTTCTGGGAGGCATTCATGTTCGGGAGGGTCCACTGTTGATCCGTCAAAGTCAAATTGTGTTTTGGATGGACCCTCAAAAATTTCAACTTTTAGTATATAGCTAATTGGACATCCTATGTGTAGATTGTATATACTAACTTCATTATTTTTATTTTTTCTTAATTTAGCCTAGTGTAATTAGTTAATATCTTTTTATTTCTTTTTGTATGCTTGGTTCTAACTCTGTTGTAGGTTCAACGGACTTGAATTTGCGAAGACTATGCGCCCCGGCACACACTTGTTAAGAAAATAATGAAAATATCACAAAAACATTTTTTCTTAATTTTACACACACTCATTCTCACGCATTTGCATTTGTTTACTTTTTTATTTTCTTTTTCATTTTTTTTGTGAACATGCGTGTGTGTCGCTCGTTGTATATATTTTCCATTTTTTGTGGTTACCATATGTGTATGTATGTGCATATTTTAGTCCAATTTCTTGTTTTTTTATTTTCTTTTTATTTTTAATTTGTATTTTAATTTGTATTTTTATGTTGATATACTTATATATATATTATATATATAAATTTTATACTCATACCCCCCCCCATGCCCCCATAATTGCATTCCCCTCCCCCCATTTAAAAAACAGCATGCAGTAGGCCTTTTACTGCTTGATCGATCGATCGAAGCCCAAGAGTCAATCGATCGATCGACCAGTAAAAGCCGAGATCTGCTATGTTTTTTCCCCCTTTCCTCATTTCTCTTATCTCTCTTCTCCTATTTTCGAGCCCTAATATTTCCCCCACCACAATTTCCTTCAAATCTCAACCTTTTTCTACACTTACAAGGTATCATCCCTCCTATTTTATTGTGTATTTGTAGATTTTGGTTGATTTATGTCTTGTTTTCGATGTTTAACCCAATTTTTGACATGTTTGAGGGTTTGTGGTTTTGTCCTTGTTTTGTGTTGTTCCAACTGATTTTACCTATGATTATTGCTATATATCCATTCATGAACACATTCTTGATGTTGCATTATGATTGTGTTCATGAATGGAGCTATTTTGTTGGTTCAATATGGTATTTTTCACCCTCGTCGCACATTGCGCACGCCAAGTGTTCGCTAAAATGCGCCAAACAGTCTTTAATCCATTTTTTGGCGCACACTTGGGTGATTTTCACACCTTGTCGCATTTCGACAAATTTTATCGCAATATTGATTTTTTTTCACTCGGTTTTGCGCACGAGCACCCACCATTTCATTTTGTACACTAACTAACCATTAATTGTGCTTACAATTTTTTGTATTGCCTAATTATTATTTTATAGGTTGAAATGGCCGCTATCAAGAAATACAAGTTCACGCGGTGCTTGCCCAACCAGGGCGTCGAGGTGTTTCGCTGTGAACAAGAGCGAGATTGGTACCAGGCCTATTTTCAGACATCCGAGCGACCACTGGGTTATCATTTCACCTGTACCCTTGATCACATACCGCTGGAGGCGCGAGCTATGTTGCGCCGACAGGGATAGGAGCCCTTTCTCACTACCAATGGACGCATTAATGAAGAGCTTGTCCGTATGTTTTAAGCGACATTGGTAGAGGTGAGGGGGCAGGGCCCTTCTACATATGAGGCCATGGTCCGTGCGGTGCGGATACCTCTCCACCGTTCTGATTTGGTAGTTTTTATGGATGTGCCAGACCCCGCGGATCCTGTCAGTTTCATGGATAGCGATATTTTCGGGCATGCGACGTTGATAGAGGCCCTTGCACCGGGAGAGGTTTGGAGGAAGGGTTCTTTCCGTTCGGCGACAATGGCAGCCTTACCGAGAGTTGTCCACTACATCAACGTCCACTCATTCATGGTGATGAACAACCGATCAGAGGTTCGTCACAAGCATGCAACATTCATCCACACTATGCTTCATGATTTGGGCGATATTAGTTTGCACAAAATATTTTTGGAGACAATACTGGCGACAACAAAGGAGACTACCTGGAGATTTTCACTTCCTTTTCCTGCCCTCATCACGAGGATCTACACTTCTCACGGTTGCCCAGAGTACGATGCTGATCGCAAGCGTGAGCCACTAGGGCTTCTCACAAAGGACAATATCTCGAAGATGTTGACTCATGCTTGGGGGGAGCCGAGGAACAAGAGACAGGGAGCAGAGGCGGTTGACATGGCAGGGGAAGAGGCAGAGATTAGAGGTATAGAGCAGGGTGAGGGTTCTCACGTGCCACACACAGATTATGATGCCCGCTTTGAGGCATTTCAGGCCGTGCAGGTACAACGCTGGGAGGAGACCGAACTCAGGTCGGCTACATGGGAGTCCCTCCTGGACTAGCAGCAGTCCGAGCAGCGGCAGGAGTGGGTCGAGCAGAGGCAGGCTAGAGCGCATCACATGAATGAGTACCGGATGATGCAACGGATGACGAGAGATCTTTATTTGCAGAGGCATGATTCGGACACAACGCTACCTCCTTATTTTCAGGACCCTTCTGATCCTAGTGGTTCCGGCCACTAGGCTACTGATATTCTGGGTCATTTTGTGCATTTCTGGGGCGGATATTATATTGTATTTTTTATTTTATTTTTATTTCTTTCTTTTTCCTAGTTGTAATGTATTAAGTTTTTTTGTATGGAACTTATGAAATGAGAAATGAAAATGTAGTTTGTGGTTGTTTATTGGATTTTAATGTGTGTGACCTTCCATTTTATAAAATCAAAAAGTTCACCATCAATTTATCTAGTATTTGCACTTTAGCCCCTCTATATTGTTGTGACTAGTGACATAGATTCTTTTAACTTAATACATCGGTATATATTCTTCCTGTGCTTTGTACTAACTTGTTTTGCAGATTCATTTGGACTTGTACTTATGGAGATCGCTCCAAATTTGGGCAATATCATTCTTTTCCTATCTTTGTGTTGTGTTCTTTAATGGACGCATTGGGGACAATGCAACATTTAAGTTAGGGGGTGTGGGATATTCTATCCATTTCACTGTTAGTCCTTGAATTTGACTACAATTTAGTTACAAAGCATGTTTTTATTAAAAATTTGAAAATTTTCAAAAATATTTTCTTTCTTTTTTCTCCTTTGTTGGGCATTTTGCCTTTGTTTCCGATGATAAATTTCAAAATTTCCCGATGCATTAGACAATTCAACGATGCATGTTCTCGATTTTAGAAGTTATTAGTCTTTAGTCCTCAAATCATTAATATTATGAATAACTTCAAGAATTAAACTTTATCCCGTGAGCACATGCATGTTTCTTGTTATATTGATTTGGTTTAAGATTTTTATAACTCGGTAAGCTTTTGTTGCATTGTATATACTTACACCGAGCGAAATTAGAGACTTATCTTCATTTGTGAGTGTATACACTATTCTTTCCTCTTTGAAAACGTTACAGTCGTTGGTAATCTCTTTATTCTTTCATTGACCGTTCATTAATTGAGTTCATAAATGAAATGTATTACTTGAGCATGATTTTCATTTATTGTTTTGACTCGAGAATTGCGTAAACTTTTTGAAATGATCATATTCCATCTTTGTTATATCACCCATATTAGCCTTGACCTCACCCTTATGAGCCTAAATATAGCCTTTCGATTCATCACCCAAAATCCCCTAACCAACTCCAAATTGGAGTTTTATACCATACATATTACCTTACATACCCTTGTTTGGATTGTTACTTGGGATTGAATGATATTGTTGTATTGTGGCTGCAATTTGAGCATGAAAAGAGTGAGAAAAGAAGAAAATGTAGTGAAAAAGATAAGAAAAAGAGAAAGTTTAAAACAAAAGAAAACAAAAGAAAAAAGTGAGAAAAAGAAGAAAAGAAAAGGAAAGAGAAATTTGTATATATTGTCTATAGTGTTTCAATAATCCTTGTTACTCTCTCGATTGTTATATCTAATGCTCGTTTGGAAATCATTTGTCCAATTTTAAAATTTCCCACTTTTTCCCATTATCCCGAATTCGTATATACATCCCTTTCATTTCGTACCTGGCCCGACATATACACAGAAGTTGTATCCCTCCTCACAAGCTTCGCGTGGCCGTGAACAGTGTACGATTAGGATCCCTAACGAAGAAGTTATGGCACTTTAGGAGGAAGAGAAAAGCATTGAAACCAAAAGAGGGGAGAAGAGGAAGAAAAGAATGCAGTAGGCTGCCTTGGCTCACCCCTGCTTGATCTATCGATCGATCAAAAGGATCAATCGATCGATCCTTCATAAATTATCCACGATTTCAACTATCGATCGACCGACCAAAGGGGTCGATCGATTAATCCCCTGTTTCTGCAGATATTTTTGCCTTCTTTTCTTTCTTCTTTTATTTTATTCTAACTTACTATATAACCCAATTTTCTTGTAATATCAGAGGGACTTCGTTTTAGAAGACATTTTAGGTTAGGGTTTGGTTTTGAGAGCTCATCTTCTTCTCTTCTTGGGATGACATCGATTTGGTTTTGTAAGATGGAATTTTCACTATCATCTCCATTAATATAGCTTTGTTCTTTATTTTTCCTTGCTTTGTAAATTAGTTTCCATGCTTTGTAGTTAGTTTAATTGCTTTATTTCTTGCTTTCCTAGTTTAATTAGTTGTAATTTAGTTAATTCATGTATTACCCCTAGATAAATAGGGTCGGGATGTCATTCCGCCATTAACGGGCCCTGAGCTTCGAAAATTAGGTTTTGTGTAAAATTGTGTTTAATTGAACCCGCGCGAATTAAAGTCGGATTATTATGCGTTTAACTTCCTTTGTCATGCAAAGTTAGTGTTTATAGCGATAATCAACATTTAATCCGCGTGCGACCAATTTTCGGTTAATTGTTTATTCTCGCAACTTTGGATTGAATTCCTTATTGTGTGAAGTTTATGATTAATTGATAATGCTCGATTAAATTGCTCTCGAGCCGGAATTCTGATTATTAGTTGTTTCGAGTCGTATGGTTGGATGATATTTCGATCCTCACTTTTACTTTATTAAGACTTAACTTATTCTGTTCTTTTATTTCCTAGCACACATCACCTTTTTACACTTTTATTCCTGGATTAATAATCTGTTACGATGTATCAAACATTCTCTATGGATTCGATACCCGACTTACCGCTATACTCACTAGTTGAGTGTAGTCGTATTTTAGGTTTTTGTATTATCGCGATGAAACTAAAATAACGATTAGTGTCTTTACACGCGCTACTTTTCATGCGTAATCAATGTTCCATAAGCTTAACTTTGCCAACAGGGAGAATTGGAAGAATTTTTGTCTTTTGACCGATTGCCTTCAAGAGGTCCAACTGTTGAAATTAGAAGATACCCCCTTGCGAATATCATTGAAGACTATTGTGATCTTACTAATTTCCTCGATGCCAAGATTGTCCACATCCCGAGGGTGGAGAACATCCAAGCGGACTGCATGGCGAGAATTTCTAAAGAATCCCAAGACCTCTACTTAGAGTATGAACATCCCCCCGGAGCGTCTCCTGGTGATACTCGATCGTACCGACGATGATAATGATATAACCTAGCCCTTTGTTTGTTGTTTCATTTTCCTTCTTCCTTATGTAACCAATAAAAAAGTAAGAGAAACTTAGTTAATAGTTCAATAATAATATTCGGCTAATATTAATTATTGGTTTTACGATAGCGTATCGTACGGTCGGTACGGGTGAGTTAAACTTATTGTGGTTAATTAGATACCTATTGTGTGTAGTTAGATTGGGTAGCATAATTAGGTGGGTTTAATAGGATACGTTAGGTGTGCACTATAGTCGATGGGTGAGTAACTCAAGAGAGTGTGCGTGAAACTAACGTGTGTATCTAATAATTGCTTTTGACTGTAATTTAAATACTTGCTAAATATTTTTCAAACATTTTGGGCTCTAACCCATATAAAATATATTTTCAAAACTTTTAGGTGTAGAGCCACATGGGCGCCAAGCATGACGATTCTTTCTAGGGATGCGTAGCTGTAGCACTTGTGGAGGCATGCATGACTTAAGTAAATGCTTCAGTCATTTCATCACTAGATTAGGATTCATGATCAGTTAGTTTAGTTGGGGGGAATGTTGTCCATTCAGTTTAGACATTTATTCAGATTTATTTATTAGACTCTGTATTTACATTCATTTTCATTTAGTTTTAGACTTATGATTCGGATGATGGTTTATTCTACATTTATCATATATTATCCTGCGATGTTTAAGACTTCTATTATTTTGTGGATGGTTTATATCATTTTTATTTTCACATATTACTGTATGATTAATGAAAAATTAAATTTGGCACCGACTTAATTTAACATAGGTGGTTAATAATTTAAAAAGTTTCAACATTGATGTTAAGAATGAACCCAATGATACTCCTATTTATTTCAATAAAGGACTGATCACCCGTGATTAAAATAGGCGGGGTGTCACACTGAAGTAATTTGTGCAACACTTTTACATGGTAGTACAGTTGTACGACTGTTAAAATATTTTTTTAGAGTGGGTGTTTCCATTCATGTGTGGGCCCTATTCACCGCTTTGGATTTTGTCCATGATTTAAAAGGTCTCTTTCTCTATGGCACACATTAAATGTACTCTGTCAAACCCTTTTTGTATAGTTTCTCCCCTTAGATGATGAATGGGGCCGCCAATTATCTTAGGCATAATTGATCGATCAAAGTAGAGAGAGGTGGCAGTGGGTATTATTTAACAAGTACCATATGTTGTATTACCATATCGTGGGTCCTATTGTCATTTCTTCGATAGCATCAATATTAAAGCAGTAGGAAGGGGGTTTTTATCTAGTTACAAAAAACTTGATTTTCATAGTTCCTTCTAGCATATCTTTTATAGACTCTAAGGTAGATAGGGCATTTATAAAGTTGTTCTTAGCCCTGGGGATAAAATAAAATTCAAGACTCTCGATTCACGAAGCTACCTCTTTAAGTAGGCACAATAGGGTTTTAGTTTATCATCTCAGATTCTCCATTTACTTAATATATGGCTGATGACTAGGCTTGAGTCTCCATAGGCTTTCAATTCAATGATTCCCATTTCTAAGGAAATTTCGACACCCGTGATGCAAGCCTCATATTCGGCCATATTGCCAATGCATTAGTATGTGAGTTTTATGACAGTAGGGGGAGATGAAGTGAATCTGGGGATATCAGAATCATTCCGACGCTGACTCCTCTTTTATTAGAGGCCCTGTCAAAGTAGAGTTCTCAAGTTTCTCTATTATCTAAGGCGAAGAGGTCCTCATTTGGGAACTCTACCTCATTTTCTTCTTCCTCAATTGATAAGGAGTGCCCTACTAGAAGGTCGGAGTGGCTCTCCATTTGGTGGATTTCTACGTGATGTACTTGATTTTATACACAAATAACATAATTAGCCATTTGTCCATTTTGATGGAGATAGCAGGTTTATCAAATAGGTATTTTAGGAGATCTATCATAAAGATGCGTGGTATTTTGAATGACACCATGTAATGGTGAAGTCTACGAGTGATCCACATAAGAGACATACAAGGCTTTTCTAAGGCGGTGTATTTGAGCTCGTAAAATACTATTTTTTTTCTAAAATTGTAGATGGCACACTCCTTTTGGGACATCTTTATGTGTTGGGCCAACATGGCTCCCATAGCCATATCGGTTATGGCCATATAGAGTAGAAGAGGTTTTTCCTATTGGGGAGGTACTAATATAGGTGGGTGAGTGAGATAACATTGTATTTTATTGAATTTTTACTGGCATTTAGCGTTCCACTCTTTGGGTGAGTCCTTTTTGAGTATTTGGGAGATGGGTCCGCATATGTTGTTAAGCTGGATGATGAACTGACCTATGAATGGTATTTGAACTAAGAATCCTCTGAATTCCTTCTTTATTTTGGGGGGCGACATCTCTCGTATGGCTTTGACCTTATTGGGATATACCTCGATGCCATCTTTGCTGGTAATGAATCCTATGACTTTCCCTTGATGACTTAAAAGACAAATTTTTTAGGGTTTAGTCTAATTTTGAAGAGGGGTAATCTTTGAAAGAATTTTTGAAGCGTTGATATCTGTCCCCTTCTCCCCTTGGATTTGATGATCACATAGGCCTTTACTTCCTTGTGTATGAGGTCGTGTAGGATGGCCGTGGCTACTCTTTGGAAAGTTGCACTGGCATTCTTGAGACAGAAGGAAATGTAACACTCCGTATTTCTGAGTATTTATTATTTAATTAATTATAATATTTTAAAGTACATGTGTGTTGTAATTTAATTGAATTAATTATTATGTGTTATTACAATATTAATCGGAAGACATAATGATTAATATTAATGGAATATCATTACTAAGTGAATAGTAATGATTATTTTACGTCATGGCTAGTGATAGTGGCATGGCAATATTTTATCTCAATTGGGAGTCGTGTGTAGACCATATGAGGTCGAGATAGGAAATCATTGTAGGGTGACTTGGATGGAGATTTCAAGTCACAACTGGTTCTGTAAGTGTCGAGATAGTCAAAATAGTGTATCCAGGGGTAGTAATCGGGTCCCGAGGCCTTTTTAACCAAACCCACATGGGGGTGTTCGGGTCATTTGGGCTCGACCCGTTAGCCTAATTTTGGGATTTGAGTTATAAAACCTAAATTAGAGAGGTTGGGGAGTAGATAAACATAATCAAAACCCTAAAATCTGAGAGAGGGAAGAAGTAAGATAAAATTAGAAGCCTTAGGAGTCAAAATCAAAGGAGATTGAAGAGTTTGATCCCCAGATTCGTCATCTACAACATGGAATCAGACTTTACGAACACATAAAGGCAAGGGATTATCTTGCTTCTGATTTTAATTACAAAAATTTGTATTCATATCATAGTAGGTGTAGACAAATACATTTTGGGGAGTGTTGTCTCATGAAAATGGGTTTTTATGATTTGGATACTATGTGTATAGTAAACACAAAATTGATTACGAGATATCATGTATTACTATTAGAATTAAATCTGTGATTTGAAATCCAAAGGTCAAACTCGTTTAATTAATGTTGGTGAAACCAAATTTATGAAGGAAATTTCATAAATTTTGTGTAAACCTGATTTACGAATCTAGTTGTTGATTTATAAATCGTTAATGGTTAGAGGTTTTAATGTAAATTGAGACCAGTTAAGATGAGTAATAACATTGGGGACACTTAGGTTTGGGTTGACTTTATGAAGGGTTAGTGTATAACAATGGAGGAAAATAGTGAAGGGGAAGAAGATTGTGCGCCCAGGATCAATTAATCGATCGATTCCATTGGTTGATCGATCATGCCCATTTTTTTGGCAATTTTTCTTATTTATAGTTTTGACCCTTATTTCTTTTGGGAGATGTTTAAGGCTTATTTAATCGGTGAAAATTAAATGGAATCTCGTACTTAAAGATGTATGGGGATATTTATAATGATTCATAAGGGGGAATAAAGGCGAGTAAATTAATAGACGAATTAAGTGAATATTCAAATACGGGACGATTGGGTGAGTCCGAGTATCGTAACAAGTGAAGCTACATAATTTATTTAATGGAGGTGAAATTAAATAAAATTAGAGTCAGGGAAATAGACTCGAATATTACTGGGTTAGTGCTATGGGAGTTAGGCACGGGTTAGTGGAATTTAATTTAATTATATATATATGGAAGATGTGACAGTATATATATATATATATATATATATATATATATATATATATATATATATACTTGTGTTCTTTAGAAATATCGGTGTTAGATATTTATGTTAATACATACCCATATAGTGCTATCATAGGAGGTTGCATGATATGGGTGAATCCCCTAGCTTGTGAAGGCAGGGAAAGTATAGTCCCCAGGTCATATTGCCTGATATTTTATTGTGTGTTTTATTTTCGAGGTTAGACGCTGCGTTTACGATTTTATTTACATATTTTGGTGTTAGTTAACCGATTTATGGTAATCGTCTTAGAGTGAGCATACCCGGGATGATAGCATTTTAGAGACAAGCATCTAGTGAGTTAGTACTCGAAAGGATGGTTATTATATGCGACATGTGTGTTATTGTTGTAGTATATTCATACGAATGTAATAGAGTAGATAAACTATACACAGGTTAAAACTGCAAGGTGTGGATGTAATATTTAAATAACTAGTGTGAATGCTTTATAAATACTCGGGATAGAGTAAAGTGACAGAAAGATTTGTAATAAGACTAGTTAGGTGTGATAATATAACTAGTTGGGTTAGAAGGTCAACATTAGGTGTGCATAGTAGTTGAGGGGTGAGTAATATCTCAAGAGAGTGCGACACTCGCTTAAATATGAAAAGTGTTAATACATATTTAAATTGATGCATTTTAATTACTTGTTAAATATTTTCAAATGGTTTTGGGCTCTGACTCGTGTCAAAATATTTTTTCAAAAATAATTTTAGGTGTCCAGCCACAGGGATGCCCAGCTTGATGATTCTTTCCAGGGATGCATAGCTGCAGCATTTGTGGAGGATTCCAGGATTTGCTTTAGAAGCTTCAGTTATTCATTACTAGTTTAGGAGTTTCATTCAATACTTCATTTGGACATGTTGCCCCATCAGACTATTCAGTACTTTAGTTATTTATTAGACTTTATGGGTTCAATTTATTTGTTCAGACTTGTATTTGGATTTTTTTAGGAACCGATGGTTTATTCGATACTATTTATTTGTCTATCTATCGTGTGATTTATTTAGACTATTATTATGTGTATGGTTTAGTTATTTTAGTTTTATTCCGCATGTTGTTAAGTTAGTAAAAAGATAAAATCTTGGCACCGAATTAATTTAACATAGGTGATTAGAAATTTAAAATTGGTTTTTAAAAGTGATGCTAAGAATGAACCAAATATGATTCATGTATATTTTAATAAAGGACTGATCACCTGTGTTAAAGTAGGCGAGGTGTCACAGAGAATAATTACATAACAGTAGGCTCACCATGCGGTGATGAATTTATTTTTTTCCTAGTGATCGAAATGTCTTTTTATCTTATTATATCTTGTAAACCCATCGATAAAGGACTTGAGTGCATTGCTGTTCGTACTATCCACCAATAAGTCAAAATATGGTAGAGGAAAATCATCCTTTGGATATGCTCGGTTAAGATCTCTGTAGTCTACACACATTCAAACTTTGCCATTAGTTTTAGGTACATATACAATGTTGGATAACCACGTGGGTTACTCCACTACTCGGATGAACCCAATGCTGAGTTATTTCTCCACTTAGTCCTTAACTTTTAGGGATCATTTGGGTATTAATTTACAGAATCTTTGTTTGATAGGCTTTGCTTCAGGGATAGTGGGTGTCTCATGCATAACAATGGTTGGGTCAGTTCAGGGTATATTGGCATAAGACCAACAGAATACGTCTACGAAACTGGCGAGGAGATTAATGAAGTCCTTTTACTCATTATTATTAAGGGAGGACCCTATTTGTAGTTGTTTGGGGGTTTTATGGAGGGCCTAAGTTTCGCTTATTGTGTTATCTTCATTGGGGGATATACGTGTATTTTGATGTTGGTCAAGTTTTTACAAGTGTTTTAATTATTTTAGACCCTCGGGGTCATCATTATTGGGTGTGAGGTATAATCCATCACTAGATTCATAATCATCACATGCAACACACTCAGAGTAATACTAGAAACCACAGTTTATCATGCCATTAAAAGGAGGAAGGACAACAGTGATGAGAGGAAAAAAATATGCTTTATAAAGGGATACATCAGGAGTTGGGATGAGGGGGGAATCAATTATTAATATGACAGACTCAAAAGGCTTCTGAATGATGGAGAGGTCTAGTTATTAATTATTGTCATTCATGTTATGTTGGTGATGAGGTGGGTCGAATTATTTCAGAGGACCTTTAGAGTGGTCTTTGGATTCACGAAATGCAGACTAGGGCAAGCGGTTTTCTTCGAGCTGGGATATATTTTCCTCGAAGGTAGATGCAGGTTCCCCAGTTGGGTCTATCATGGGATAGGTATAAGGGATGGATTTGGAGAGGGATTACGTCAAGTTCTAGTGACCTTATTTGCTCCACTAGTAGTCATATAGGAGCTGGAAGGTCACACTTGGAGATTCGACCGAAGGCGGTGTCTCAGATGGTGGGGCCATTGGATTTGGTATACAGAGGTAGAGATAGAGTTCACCAATTATGATTAATCGTCCTTTCTTGATTGTGTTATCACGAGAGGTGAAGGCGATGTACCAGTCATATAATCATTCCATAAGGCTTAAGTCTAAGGATCCTAATATGGATACTAGGGAAGTTTCATCAGGAAACAAGGAGGGTCATTCCCATTTGAGGTCTGGCTCGAGAGTTTTTCTATCTTTCTCGGTCGCCAATGATACGGTGAGATCGTTGTGGGTGACCTTATGGATTTTAGTACAATTCGCATATAATCCCTTCTCATAAAGGATCGCCATTCGGGGCTATTGGGATTTCTTCGTATCATCCCACCATGGTCCAGGGATTCTGTGATAAGGTAATTCTGGATATGAAAGTAACTGTTCCACCCGTGATTGGTGTCTTTGGGATAGGGGTTCGGATTTTTTTCTAGGAACATAGACCAAATCGAATTTTCTTTTATGTTCCGTGGCAGCGACTTCTTCCAAAGTACCTTGTTGATTCATTCCATGTTTGAAACACATCATGTATCCCTTTTTAGATGATTTGGTTAGATACATTATAAATGACCAGTCCGTTTTCGATTATGTGAGCAAGTGGGATGACTCAGAATCCATTGAGACAGATGTCGCTACTATCGTGGTGGGTATCAAGGAGGGGAATTATAGTCATGTTGGAAATTATGGTGCGCTTGGATTGTGCATATCTAGATGGATTCTAACTTTAATGTGCAATGATGAGGGCAATGCTCCCATAGGATGTATCTAGGCTCTTCCTAGTCGGATGTTGAAATTGGTTGGGACATCAAGTACATAAAAATCCGTATTGCATTTGATAGGCTCCACTATGAGTGTGAGAGTGATGGATACTAAGAATTATCAATGAGTATTATCATAGGCTCTGATGGCCATAAAATATGGTGTAAACTTGGATCCATTGTATCCTAGTTCGGTGGAGGTGTGAAGGGGAACACATTGACGGTGAACTCGACTATTATCACTAATAAAAGAATCTGTAAGCATGTCTAGGTGGTGATGTGTAATACGAACTGATGATTATGTCTATTCATGGGGAGAACTTCATCAGTAAATTTGATGCACTACTGTATAATGATGGATCGGATGGTAACAAACATCTTTGTAGGGGTAGGTCACAGAAGCCTTAGATAACATATGGGTGAGGTCAACTCGATGCTCTCGAGATGTGGCTAGTAATTCCCATATAGAAATGATACCTGAAGTCCGACATAACCATCCCTGGATTTTATTATTCTCCGGGGGAAGGGGAATGGCAGTTCTTTCAGCGAGGTCATTCTCTTTGTTTGCTGGGTTTGGTGAAGTAGAGTCAATTCCAGATTACGTGAGAATTCGACCTCTTTGTCTGGAGAGAGTATGCATTTTTCTCAAGCTTCTTATTGAGATTTTTCTAAATGGAGAAAAAGGTTAGATAAGGATATATGACCGGAGGTTGGCAATGTTGGATTTGGAACCATCACTCTGATCCCATCGAGGATAGGGATAGTTTTGGGCTTTCGTAACCTTTGTTATGAGTTTAGGGGAGGGACTTACACATGGTATTGTCTATCCATAATATTTCCATGTACGCATCTGGGGTGTGCATTAGGATTTCTACTACCGTGGTGAGGGCTTGCTCATCCCTTTGACTCGGGGTGTCATAAGGTGGTTTTGTAGACATGGATGATCCTGAACAGATGTCTTCATCCAAAGCGATATTTTGGATCTCATCATCGACTGAAGAGTTTTTGTATCTCCCCCATTTTATTTCCCTGACTATACTTGCAACCTCAAAATAGATGTCCTCAAAATAGTAGTGGTGGTCTGCATATTCAGGTCCTCAGGGTGAGAGTCCCATCATAAATCTAGAAATGGATAATGTGGACACCACACACTGAAGACTGTAGAAATTTCCATGTATATGATCATGAAGATATGGGCTAATGATTTATATCCACTAGTTGTATGAATATTTCTGAGTGGGGGGACCTTTTTGTGGAAGATGGCCATGACTGATCAACTCATCTCGGAGCTCGATGAGTCTGATAATATGGGAAGCATCCAAGTTTATACTCCCATAGCTAAGCCCCATATTGGTGTAGTGATGGGATCATGATGATATTCAAAGTACAAATAGATCAAAGGTTAATAACCGGATGCGTAAGTTCAGTTCACTATGGGGACCGATATGATTCCGCGTGAGATGCCTTTCAAGTTGGGGGGAGATTTTTGGTGGATTGGGATCTACTTCGATACACCCGCATATGGTGTCATGTATATCCATTGGAAAATCATCCCATCCAGTAGACTGGATACTTTGGTATAGGTTGACACTGGTGTGTCTGAGTTCTGCCTCATTATTGAAGAACTAGAGGGGTGCTCCTTTTTACAAGGGACTTAGTTGTAAATTGTACTAGGTGTAGCCTTTCATTTTTTATACGTCTATCCTAGTGTCTGTGATGTTCAAGGTGGTCAAGTTACTCAGTGGTAACTCTGTACCTAATCCCAAACTTATGAACTCGGGTGATAGGAGCCTCAAATGACGTAGGCCCTTACTTTTGAAGTCCTGGCCCTTTCCCCAGGGAGTGGTCCCATTATGTCATCATTATCCAAACTTGGGGGTTGAGGACAACCCATCTATAGGATGAAGGTCTTATGGTAGGTTTCGATTTATCAGAGGGATTTTTCTATAGTGTGGTTTAGCTCGAGTTTTTAACCGATCAGTCGAGAAGGAACGACATTGCCCCTAGAGTCCGTTTGGAATATTAATTGGGATACCATAACCCATTTAATTTTTGCAGAGTAGATTCCACCTATCTTTTGAAAGACTCCTGTATGGGACATATGCTATAGGGTCGGGGTTAACTATTATTTCCTCCCAAGTGGAATCTCTATTAGCTATGCAGGTTCGAATTCTTTCTTCCTCCTCGTATACTAGTTGGTGATGAACTCGATACTTCTAAGTAATATGAACATATGCTATGAGCCATCGATCCCTTTCACTCATCTTTACAGGGGGCTAGGATATCCGAATGTTCGAACTATGGGTTCCTTTATATGGAGACTTGCAGATGTAGCTCTCCTACGAATTTCTAAAGATCTGATCGAGAATGTGTTTGAAGTAATGGGCAAGTGGGCGTTAGTATTAGTCCTTGAATCCGTGAGGCAAAATAGATGTACCATAGGTCAATCCATTCCGCTTGATGTATTGTATTAGTATCTCAAAGATGATATGATCATTCACTTGGAAGGACTCATCATACATCTTTTCCTACTCGATCGAGTGAGTTACTTTCTCCACAGAAGGAGTAAGAAGACCTAGATTTTTTGGAAGCATGAATTTCATGACTAAGAGTAATATGGGCTGTAGTGGTTGGTTTATAGGAAGTATATGTCCATGATAAAGAATGTTGAATGATCGATGGTGGGATTGATCTTAGCAATGTTTTGTATGGCGAGCGATGGTGTGCCCAAATGGGTTACTTTCTAGAATGGGGAATGTGTCCTCATCCTCGGTTTATGATGAATGGGAACTATCACGATGGAGGGGTCAGTGTTTTGGGTGGGGGTATGTGTCCATCCCTCCCGGATCCTGATCCTCGCGGCGGGTGGGCGCGCGATGGATGATCCTTAGGTCCCTCGCGTCCCTCGCGGGAGCGCTTCGGCCGACGTCATGTGAGGTGAGGTGAAGAGTGTAGAGAGATTAGAGTCGCCAGTCTATTTTACTAAAAACAGACAAAAAAAAGGGGAAGCCATCCCAAAGGATGGCATCCAAAGACATACTGGTGCGTACGAAACCAAAATGATTCGAGAAGGGTCCGGAGGCTAAGTTACGAAATGGGAAGGTGTTAGGCACCCATTCCGCCCTTTCGGTCTCTAATGGGTTTTTATTATTTTCCTTTATTTTCCCCATGATATATGTGCACGAGTATATATAATGGAGATATGAATCATTGACTTATACCATGGAAGAGGTAAAGCGAGTCATCCGTAGGAAGGTATAAAAATATTAGAAATTAGGATTTATGCAATCATCCTTATGTTGACCGTTATGGTGGAACTATAACACAACGGAATAACACGCGACTAAGGACAAATATATGTATATACATAATATAAGAGAGTGAAGTTTAGAGAAATAGAAAATGAGAGAAAAAGTGAGAAAAGGACTCGAGTCTCGGGTTTTACCCCGAGACGCCTATGTAGCCTATAGAGGCATCAAAGTCCACGTAGTTCGTATGCAAGATGAGGGGTGGGGTTTATCCCATAAATCCAAACGGGGGATCTCTTCTTTATGGGTGTGTGTATAGAAAAAGCGTTTTAGTTGTGAGAAAAGCGTGAGAAAAGTGTGAGAATCCCTAATTGGAATTTATGAGCAAACCCTCTTTTTCTTATTTTTTTGGGTTTTTATTTGTATGAAAATAAGAGATGTGCAATAATACTACGTAAAAAAAGGTATATTAGGATGTGTGAGATGAGATAATAAAAGTACTAAGTAATAAAACAAGTTATTGCGAATTTATTAGAATTTAAGGAGAGAGTTGAGAAAATTGGACCTTCTTGAAGATCTTTAGCTTGATCTTGAATGTTGGAGAGCAACCCTTAGACTTGGGTGATGATGGAGAGTGGTGAATTCACCAAATTTGATGAAAAGGATGATGAAAAGTGAAGGTTAGAAAGGGATTTGGGTGTAGAAATAACGCTGACTTCGAGAGAGGGTTTCTGGATTTGCTGAGAGTAGTATGTTTATGATTTTTTCTCCTTTGCAAGTGAGGTCAGGCCTCCTTTTTATAGACCCAGGGCATTGCCGATCGGCATAGCCCAGTTCTTATCGTTCGGCAGGTGCGTTTAGGCACACTGTCGATAGGCAGGGTCTGGGACCTGCCATTTGGCAGTGTCTTTCAGGCCTTTTGGAAAATCGACCGCAGAGCGCAAACCGTTGATCAAAATTGCGCACGAGATGGACCGCTAGAAAGGTAATTCAGAGTTCGAAAGTCCTTTGGATCGCTCCCGGGTTCGAGAGTTGACTTTGGGTCAAATATGGCTTGGAAACATTTGTCAGTCGATTGGACGGGGAATCGTCAGACGCAAATGGATCGTTCATCCGTATGGTAAGTCTGAATTGCACACGGGATGGACCGTTGGAAATCTTAGGAGATGTACTTTGACATTCCCAAGAGTTTGATCCGGTTCGGGGAGATAACTTCAGTCAGCCGGGCCCTAGAAGCATTTAGTGACCTCTTAGAGTCAAACGGATCGTTTGTCCATACCATAAGTCGAAATTATGCACGGAATGGACCATTAGAAAGGGGTTTTAGTGACCTTTGAAGATTCATTCAGTCTCGATCGAGATGAAGAGTTTGACTTTGAGTCAAACGGAGCTTGGGAGTGCCCTATGGCTTCTGGGTCATCACTCGGGGTATGACCTGGGTTTGTAGTGATGAAGGGAGGTGCTAGGGACCTAGGGAGAGTTTAGGGGGTAACAGAATGGGGTGTCTACAGAGCCCCTTGACGGGTGAGTTTAGAACAAATAATAGTCGTCGAATAGACACCGTTGATGCTTTTGGGTGAAGATGACCAATTCAGCGGGTCGAGGCTGATTCTGAGGACCTAAGAGAGCGAGGATGACCCAGTTTAGAGGGTCGAGGCCGATTCTGAGGACCTATGGAGTATGCTGGGGATAACCAATTCTGTGGGTAGAAGCCGATTCTGCGGGCTTAAGATTAGGTGACCAATTCTGCGAGTTGAATCCAATTCTGCGGGCTTGAAGGTGGGGGAAACCAATTCTGCGGGTCGAAGCTGATTCTATAGGCTTAAGTGATGATCCAATGACCGAGGTCAATTTTGACCTAAGAGTGGTGACGATCGAGGACCGAGGTCAATTCTGACCTAACTCAGGTGACGATCCAAGATCGAGATCAATTTTGACCTAAGAGTGGTGACGATCGAGGATCGAGGTTAATTCTGACCTAACTCAGGTGACGATCCAAGACCGAGGACAATTCTGACCTAAGAGTGGTGACGACCGAGGACCGAGGTCAATTCTGACCTAACTCAGGTGACGATCCAAGACCGAGGTCAATTCTGACCTAAGAGTGGTGACGACCGAGGACCGAGGTCAACTCTGACCTAACTTAGGTGACGATCCAAGATCGAGGTCAATTCTGACATAAGAGTGGTGACAACCGAGGACCGAGGTCAATTCTGACCTAACTCAGGTGACGATCCAAAACCGAGGTCAATTCTGACCTAAGAGTGGTGACGATCGAGGACCGAGGTCAATTTTGACTTAACTCAGGCGACGATCCAAGATCGAGGTCAATTATGACCTAAGAGAGGATAAAGATTGGATTTTGGGTTCCGCTGGGGAATGAGCTGGGAAAAAAGTAAAAAGTCCTTGGGAGACTTTGAAAATGACTTTCTGGAGTTCCCTAGGGAAATGGGAGTTCCGCTTGAGGGAGTGTGAAATTTTCTTGGTGAAAATGTTATAAATCCTTCCTGGGATTTTTAGGAATTTTCTGAGGATTTTCCAGGATTTTTTGGTTTTTTTCTGGGAATTTTTGTTCAAAATTTCAAAGGGGTCCCTGTCGGCATGGTGCAGAGGGTGCCATTCGGCAGTGGCACGGACTTTTGGACTGCCTCGAGAAGGTGAGGAGACAGTGCCGATCGGTGGGTGGGGGCTCAATGCCAATCGGCATGACGCTTAGCATCCTATATAAAGGGGGTGAATTCCCCTCATTTTTCACAGATTTTTTCTTTCTTTCTTTCTGCGATTTTCCTCTGCAAATCATTCAAGCATTCCGATCTCTAAGAAATGGCCACCTTTGCGAGCACTGCAGCGCATAGGGAATGGTTGACTGTTGATGACTGGGCGAACGTGGAGTGGAGGGACAGGGCGCCTCTTGATTTGGGGAGTGAGAAATCCTTTGACTCATTCGAGCCGGTTGCGGATGAGCGAACTTTGCTGTGGGAGCCATCGCGTCATCGATCTTCTAAGGTGGTGAGCTTTGGTGATTATGTAAGTAACCTGACTTTTGGCATTCTCCTCTTTTTTGTGATTTTTCTTTCTTCCTTGAATTTTGACAAGGTTTCTTCTTTTGACAATCTGATATCTCTTTAAAGAACATGCGTGCCCGCGGGACGAAGGGGCTTAAGGACATCTGGGAGCATCTTCCATCCGTGGTGCATTGAGTGGTATCATCAGCGGGTTTTGGGAGGTTGGCGTCTGCGCTGGATGAGACGCCTCATTCGACAGCGGTCTTGTGTGCTTTGGGGGAGAGATGGTGGGATACTACCCACACCTTCCATTTCGGTTTTGGGGAGACGACCGTGACTCCCATAGATGTGCAGCAGCTGCTGATGGAGAACAGATAGAGGTGGATCGCTCTTTGAGGGTGAGGCCGGAGGCGGTGAGGGAGGAGCTCGATGATGTGGGGAGGATAGTTTCTGGGGATTCCATCCGGCTTCCCTTGCTGAAGGATGTTCTGCTGGGTGGGGTGGTTGATGTGGAGGATGGGCTGCAGGTGAGGCAGATGGCCCGATTGTTCATTTTGTTGGTGTTGGGAGGCTTCTTGGTGGCGTCGAGTGGCGACATCGTCCATTTGTGGTTTTTTCCGTACTTGAGGATGTTTTCGAACATCCCTCTCTATGATTAGGGGAGCCTGACTTTGGCGACCCTCTATTTCTCTTTGGATGCATTCAGTCGGTGCTGCCCGCGGACTTTCACTGGAGCCACGTATCTCCTCGAGGTATTGCGCATTTTCCTTTCATGCATTTGTATTTTCCTTATGCGTCTCCTTTTTTTTATTGTGAATTCTTGTCTTTGGCAAATGTAGTTCTATGAGGTGATAGGGTGCAATACCCAGCTGATCACTTTGAAGGATGACACTGTTGGGGACTTCTGTCAATTGTATCGATAGCGAAAGGCCAATCGGGCGTCAAAGGGATCTCTATCTCTGGAGGTGGTGCGTCAGGTCTTGAATGGCCTGACCAGTGGTAGGGTAAGACTCTTCCTTTTTGGTCTTTATTTTTGCATGTTTTGATTCTGTATTGACTTATACCTTATTGGGGATTTTCAGGTGACCTTTTACCCTTGGGGGATAGTCATTCAGGATATGGGGGTGACTGAAGTGAACGCGCAGATGAGGCATTTGCTGGCGCATGAGTTCTTCCATTCCTGGTATCTAGGGGAGCGAGTGGTTCGACAAATTGTTGAGGAGGAGGTGGTGGTGCCTCCAGCGCAGCCTCCCATGTCTATGAGGCGGGAGCGATTACTATCGGAGGATGCGAGGATCGTGGAGATGATCGGCGAGTCCTACCTGTTGTACACTGATATAGTTGTGCCGTATGATAATATGGATTTTGTGATGAGTTGGTTGATGGCTCCCCGTATATATGATGCCTTGCCCTTCCCTCCTACGGGTTCGAGTCGGGCGGTGGGGTCTTCCCACAGCGGTGGAGGTCCGACGACGGCAGCGACGGCGACTTCAGAGGTTCCTTTTGTGTGATTGCACACTCCTTCATACAACATTCGACGAGCTGATGGAGGGATGGTGCCTTTGTTGCATCGTCCTCATACGATGGATCTGAAGGAGCTGGGTTTGATAGAGGAGGTTCTTCGTCCTACGGTATACCTTTTTCCTCTTTCTGGTTCTTTTTCTGTTTTGATCCCTATTTGATATTAATTTTTGCCTCTCCTTTGCAGCAAGTTCGGGTGTCGACCACTTGGCTGAGGGACATCAGAGACTGGATTTCTTCAGCTACTGCCCATATTCGGGATGCAGTCTCGATTCCTTTTTGTTTGGTGCCGTCTGCTTCATCCGGGGAGGAATCTGGCTCGAGTAGCGGTGATGCGTCATCTCGCCGTAGGGGAAAAAGAGCGCATCATAGGGGTGGAAGCTCTTAAAGAGGGGGGGAAGGATAGGTGAGGAAATGTGGGTTCGAGTTGAGTCCCGTTTTTTTTTATTTCCTGCAAAATTTTGATGTAACACAGAAGAATATATATATACAATGCAATGGAGTTTTTTATTATCTTTTGTTAATGGTGAATGAATGCATGCACATGCACTTTTGACTTTGCTACTAAGGCCGTAAACAGAGATATTTTTGGTATTTTGAGGGAAAGTTAAAAATGGGAAATTATACAGGGGTGGAAGAGGATTTTTGAAATTCTGTTGAGAATATCAATTTATTTCTTATTGAGTTTCAGATTTTGACAAAAGAGGAAAAAGGGAAATTTCCAAAAATAGGGGGTTGCTGATCGACAAGCACCTTTCCTTGCCTATCGGCAGTCAAGTCCAGTCCTATCAATGTAAAGCTTTTGGTTAGTGCCTTCTTCAGCCTTTGGTACTTTTTGGGGTAGGATTCCCTCCAATTTCTGCAGGGATTATGTCTTTTATAAGGGTTCTCAAGTATAAAAAGGGGTAGGGGTGGAGAGTTTTCATCACACCTACACTTGTCTCTTGTTTGCAAGATGTCTCTCCCTGGTAACATTGAGTTTGCTAACTACCTCGAAGCCTTGGAAGCAATGTGCTCTTATAACGTTGACTATGATGCTTTCAACCTGCGTCGAGTCTCTTTGTGGCACAGCCGACCCATTGAGTGGAACATGCTGATGGCGGCGGTACAATTTTGGTACCTCAAGGACCATGTATTCTGCTTTGGGTTGGATGAAGTTTGTCCTACCTACGAAGAATTTTCTTCCATGCTGGGGATAGATCCCAGTGTTTTTACGACTTTACCCAAAATTTCCCGTTCTCATAGGGATTTGCTGGCTGGGCTTCTTCGCATTTTGCCTTCGGCGGCCAGACCACTGGTTACTGGGGGAATGATCTCCCACCCGAAGGTGTTGCAGTCTATGCATTTGTGAGAAGTAGGTGATGCTGGCTATGCTGGAGCCGTTGCTCTGGGCCTGGTTTCAAAATTGCTGTTGGTGACTGGGAAACTGCTGGTGGATCCGCAACTTGTAGCCATTACTTCATGGATGTCATACCGTCGCAATCCTACGGCAGTGATATTGGCGGAGACCTTGAATGGTCTGGATGCCTGGCGAGAAGGTCATTCTAACTTCCTGTGGGGTAGCCCCGTGGTGCTGTTCATGTGGTTGTCTGAAAGACTCTGCCTGGTGGCTCTTCCAGAATATCCTTTATCGGCTGTACCCAACTTCTTTTCGCATCACTTCTTCTACGTTGGCCTGGATATTACGGGCTGGGAGAATTGGATTGTGGAGATTGGGGCTCAGAATCTGTACTAGTCAGTGCCTTGGTGGGGGAAATTTCTGCCTATTCTAGAGCTAGGAGAATACTCGTATGTGCGGCTGGTTGGTCTCAGACAGACTTCTTTTTATTTCCCTTGGAGGATTCTGCTCCAATTTGTTTGGGCACAGGTCGTGCCACCTCAGACACTGAATTTTTTTTGGTAGAGGATTTGACCTAGCGTCTGCGCCTGCGGCTTGGTTCTTTGTGGGAGAGTCGGCATCCGTCGACCCGTCCCTCTCAGTCTATTGGGAGAGTTTAGCATATCCCCGGGGATTATATAAAGTGGTTATGAAGGAGAGTAGTCATCAAGATGTTGACAGTGGAGACTGGACAAAGGTGGTTTGTTTTATTTAACACCATGGAAGGGGGCGTTGTGGTTTTTTTGAAGCTGGTTCAGGTTTATCGGTCCATGGAGTGCTTGCGGCACTCTGTTTAGGCAAGGGAAACTTGGGGACCCCAGGATGCAGATAATGATGGCGGAGAAGGATCCTCTGGTAGCTGTGGATAGGACTCTTGGAGAGTTTATTGTGGGGAATAAATGTGGGGATTTTATTTGGCTTTTTTAGGAGGGTAGGGGGAAGGGAGTTATCCGTTCCTTTTCTTATGTAATATGTACAGTAATTTCTTATTAGTGAAATAAACAAGTTTCTGATCATCCAGCTGTGCCTTTCGATGCATCTTGTGTTTTGAATTACCTATACCGATCGCTAAGGCATACAAAATCCTTTTTTTCAAGTATATGTTAGAATGAACTGTCATTCTCGGAGGTAAGAAAAGAATAGTATTTTGTGAAAAAGAAAGGGCCATGCTCATGTAAGGTGTATGAGCTGCCTACGTACCTCTGGCGGTTTTAAAAAGTTTGATTGTTTGGAAAATGGTTTTTACAGAGGATCAGGCCCACGTAGTTCTGGGTAGGGGGAAATGAAGAGTTTTTTTTAGAATAGAAGGGAGACAAGAAGAGTCATAGTGCATCAAGATTTCGGACTAGGGGTAAAATTTCTTGAGACCGTCCAAGTTGACTGGACGATCCATTTCCTCCCCATCTAGGTCGATAAGTTTGGCGGAACCGCCAGACAAGATCTTCTTGACAATGTAGGGGCCGCTCCAATTGGGCTTGAATTTCCCTCTAGGGTCCCAGATGGGTTCTATGAGTTCTTTGAGAGCTAGGTCCCCTTATCGGATGCCGCGGTCTTTGAATCTCTTGTTGAATGATCGCGCTATTTGGCGATGGTACCCTTATATGTGGTATAAGGCTTTCAATCTCCTTTCATCAAGGAGGGTCAGCTCGTCAAGACGGCTTTGGTACCAGTCTTCTTCGTTGACCTTGCTTTTAAGCATGACGTGTAGTGAGGATATTTCCAGCTCCACGGGTAGGACTGCTTCCATACCGTAAACTAGAGAGTAAGGGGTAGGCCCAGTAGAGGTTTGAATTGAGGTTCGGTAGCCCCAGAGGGCATATGGGATCCGATCGGCCCAATCCCGACAGCTTTCGATCATCTTACTGATGATGGCTTTGAGGTTCTTGTTGGCGGCTTCAATCGCACCATTAGTCTGAGGTCGGCAGGGAGAAGATTTGTGTCTCCGAATTCCATACTCATTGACCACTTTTGTGACTTCTGCCTCGAAATGCAACCCGTTATCTGACACTAACTCATGCGGGACCCCATATCGGCAGATGATGTTTTTCTTGATGAATTTGGCCACTTTCTTAGCGTTCAGTACTGCATATGACTCGGCTTCGACCCATTTGGTGAAGTAATCAATGGCAACTGGGATGAATTCATGCCCATTGGCAGCCTTCGATGTAACCTTCCCTATGATGTCGATGCCCTAGGTGGAGAACGGCCAAGGAGAGGTCATGTTGTATAATTCACGCGGAGGCAGATGCTGAAGGTTGGAGAAATGTTAGCATTTGAGTCATTTTTGGTCATAGTTGGTGCAGTCCTGGGTCATGGTAGTCTAGTAGTAACCTTGTCGAATGATTTTATTAGCAAGCATGTGACCGTTCATGTGGGGTCCGTATTCCTCGCTATAGAACTTTTGCATTATCTTTTCAATGTCAGCCCCTGCGCTGCAGTGCAGATGAGTTCCATTGAAGTGCTTCTTGAGTAGTTCTTTGTGACAGATGATGTACTGGGAGGCCAGTCTTCGAAGAGTTTCTCGATCTTTCTTATTGGAACCCTCAGGATACCTACCATGCTTGAGGAAGCACCAGATATCATATTACCAATAATTAGTTGGATCAGAATCTTCTGTAGTGACGAGCTCAATGTGATAGCAGTGGGTTGGTTTGTCCTGCTTTTGAACAAGGAAGGGGGTCATCATGATTCCTTCGGGCATGTTGACTATGGAGGCCAAGGTAGCAAGGTCATCGGCTAAGTTATTTTTTGCTCGGGGTAGGTAATAGAAGGTGACATCTTGGAATTCGGAGGCTAATTATTCTAAGTGGGTATGGAAGGGTTGGAGCTTCTCGTCCTTGACTCTCCACTTTCTGAGCACTTGACCGATGATGAGGGCAGAATCCCCGTAGACATCTAGGCATTGAATACCTTTCTTGAGAGCAAATTTGAGGCCTACTGTGCATGCTTCGTATTCAGTCATGTTGTTAGTGCAGGGGAAATCCAATTTGATGGCGATGGGAGTGTGGGAGTCATCTGGGGCGATCAAAAGTATCCCAATGCCATATCCCTTTTTGTTGGCAGCGCCGTCAAAGAACATTTACCATCGAAGGCATTATTGAGAAGCACAGAGAATGTTTTCATCTGGTAATTCGGAGACCCAAATATCGATTTCTTCCGTGGGGTAATCAGCGAGGTAGTCAGAGATGGATCTTCCTTTCATGGATTTCTGTGTGACGTACACAATTTCGAACTCGGCTAGGAGCATCAACCATCGGGCCATTCGACTGGACAAGGCGGGTTTCTCAAGTAGGTATTTGATGGGATCTATTCGGGATACAAGCTTAATGGGGAAGGCGAGCATGTAGTATCACAACTTTTGGGTGACCTAAACAAGTGCGACACACGCTTTTTCCAAAAAAGTGTAGTTGACCTCATACCCAGTTAGTTTGTGACTAGCATAATAAATGGATCTTTCTTTATGGGAATCTTCAAGGTATTGGGCTAGCAAAGCCCCAGCTGCTGTGTCGATTATGGTTAGGTATAGGAGCAAGGGGAGACCAAGCTGTGGTGGCATAAGTACCGGGGTTGGGTCTGATATTATTTGATTCGGTCAAAAGCTTCTTGGCAGGCCTCATTCCAGACCTTGGTTGAATCCTTTTGGAGGAGTTTGAAGATTAGTTCGCAGATGGAGGTTAGCTGGCTGATGAACAGACTGATGTATTGCAATTTTCCAAGGAAACCTCAGACTTCTTTCTTTGTTTGGGGAGGTGGCATCTTAAGTATGGCTTCCAGCTTGGCAGTATCTGCTTCTATCCCTTTTTCACAGACCATGAATCCCAAGAGTTTTCCCTTTGTAACACCGAAGATGCATTTTTGCAGATTGAGTCTCATCTGATACTGTCGCAATCGTTCGAAGAACTTCCGAAGAGCAGGAACATGACCTTCTCTAGTTCTGGACTTGATAATCATATCATCCACATAGACCTCAACTTCTTTATGAATCAGATCATGCAGGATAGTTGTGACAGCCCTTTGGTAGGTAGCCCTAGCATTCTTCAGACCAAATGGCATAACAGTGTTGCAAAAGGTTCCCCATGGGGTGATAAAAGCGGTCTTTTCTTGGTGGTCTGGGTGCATTTTGATTTGGTTGTATCCGGTAAACCTGTCGACGAATAACTTGAGAGCATGACTGGCTGTGTTGTCCATGATCATGTTGATATTGGGTAGCGAATACTCATCCTTTGCAGAGGCTTTGTTCAATTCCCGATAGTCTACACACATACGAATTTTTCCTCATGATTTCAGTACGGGCACTATGTTGTCCAACCACGTGGGATATTCGATCACATGAATAAAGCCTACGTTCAACTATTTGATCACCTCTTCTTTGACTTTGAGTGACCATTCGATGCAGAGCTTTCTCAACTTTTGTTTGGCCGGCTTATAATCTGGGAGAGTGGGAATATAATGCTGAGCTATTTCAGGATCAATGCTGAGCATATCGTCGTAGGACCACGCGAAGACGTCCATGAATTCCTTTAGCAATTCTTCGAGTTGTGCACGCTTATGCCTGTCGAGGGTAGCCCCTATCCTAATCTCGCGCAGTTGGCTACTAGAACCGAGGTTAAGAATAACAATCTCCTCTTCATTAACCTGAACGCGGTTATGTTGTTTATTATTAACCTTATTTAGATCAGTTAAGAATTGTTCATTTGCAAAATCATCATCATCAAAAGTTTGATTAGAATGTAGACAGTTAATGTAAGGCACAACAAGATACTCAAAATCTTCGTTTATTTCATTGATTGGAAAAATAGCATTAAGAACCTCATCAAAAGAGGACTCGATTACATTTGAACAAGGATAGACAACAGAAGAAGAAATGTGGTCAACATTGGGATTAGGGGAGATTTCGATAGGTAGAACTGGCGCAGCATGCCAGTTGAGGAGAGGTGTATTAACAACTTTAATCATTTGGGATGGATTCAGTGATGTAGTGCCTGAGTGAACCATGCAGAGTGTCAGCCCCAGTGTCTGTAAGTTGAAGGATTCTTCGAAGTCACTTTCCTCAGTCTCTTTGATGAGTGGTTGTACTTTGGGTTGGTAATCTTTGGCCCATGGGTAGCTATCTTGGAAAAAGATCCCCATTCCAGGCTTCATCTTCTTATCTGTATGGTCATACCATGGTTTTAGAAAGTCGCAAAAGGGGAAGTCTTTGCCCTCTTTAATGAATCGTCCGTTCAAGGAGTCACCTGGTATAGTCTGGATGTGGTCTAGTCCTCTCTTTGGTCGAACCGACGGATCATTCTGAGATCTTGTTCTGACGGTTGATACCCTAAACCACAAGGAGGGAAAGCCATCTTCAGTTCAATGGGCTCGAGTATTCCTTATTGTCTTTGTCCTAGCCCCAATCCGGGCATTGAAGTGCATGTTTCTAGACATCTGAATAACATTGACATTGCCATGAGGGTCGTATTCTGGAAAAACCCTATCTTTGAAGTCGCCCCCCACCAGGAGTAGAAGTGGATCAACTCGAAATTCTGATAGGAGCATATCATTTGACTCGTTTTGTATCTCAAGGATTGGACTGCTGGTACTTGCACCATCGGTATTGTCGTCATCGCCCAAGATGGTAATGACCCTTCCGTCGGCAAAGAACTTTAATTTCTGATGGAGTGAGGAAGACACACCCTTGATACTGTGAAGCCAAGGTCGTCCTAGCAACAGGTTGAAGCAGGCTGGGATGTCAATAACTTGGAATTCGACGATAAGGTTTATAGGGCCAGCCCCTATTACAAGCTTTATGGATCCCATCACCTTCCGACGAGTATTGTCGTAGGCACGTACAACAGCGGAGGTTGAAGCGAGGTTGATTTCTTTCAGGCCTAAGCATTTGAAGGTTCTTAGTGGGCAAACATTCAAGGCGGATCCATTATCGATAAGAGAGAGTGGCACGACCTTCCCCATAACTTTGACGGAGATGTTGAGTGCATGATTGTGGTTTGGCCAAATCTTGGGGATTTCTTCTTTGAAAAAGGATAGCATTCGGGTAGAGGTCAAGGATCCGACCAAATTTACTACTTCTTCTATTGTGGTAGAAGGAGGAACTGTGAGTCCAGTGAGCAACTTGATCAAAGCATTTATATGTAGCTGAAAAGACATGAAAAGCCCCCATAAAGTGATGTTAGCTTGAGTTTTCTTTAGTTGATCGAGGATCTTGCTCTCCCCGATGGTCATCTCTGGCATAGGAGGGTTTTCAACGTCCTTCCCCTTGTCATTGGTTGGTAGTGGGCTTAGAATCTGGTAATGCCTCCCTGATCTGGCCATGTGATTTACTGAAGAAGGAAAAAACATGAATCCTGTTTCCCCATCAATTTCAGGTTGTTCTGCCACCTTGCTTATTTCTCTGAGGAGTTCTTCGAATGATATCGTCCCACACATGTCGGCTATCGGGCTAGTTTTTTCTGAAGCTTGCTCTCCATTCGAATCTTTGAATTCTTCCCACCATCCGGTGGCAACAATTCTATCTTTCCATGTAAAGTCGATGCATTCCACAATTTTAACGGCTTCTTCATACATGTCATCCCATTCTGTGGGGGTATGTACGGGTGAAGGGACCACGCGCCCCTGTAGCTTGAGAGCATCAAGTAACTCGGTCATACTTCAAATGTTGTTGGTTTGTCTAAATAATTCTCCCATAATCTGGACAACATCATCCAGGCTGACCTCATTGGTTAGTACTACCTAACTATCTGACTCTCGGGCCCATTTTCGTGCTTCCAAGAATAGTGTGCTGAACCTCTGGCAATCAATGACCATCTGTGAGGGCAATTTCAGCCCGAACTCTAGGAGTTGGTTTAAGACTCTTGTAATTCCATGCTTCTATTTTCAGAACGGGTACGGACAATGATGCATGCTATGGTTAGGAGTGACAGTGCCTGATTGACGAGGTCAGTAGGGTGTAGGAGGAAATATGGGCAAATTTGGAGGGGTTTAGGAAAGTATAGAGGTGTGATTTGAGTTGAAGGATCGAATTCTGGGTTCTCTTCTAGAAAGATGGCATTGGTATGATTTGGAAGTGGGTTGTGAGTAGTGTTTGGCTTAGGATTGGCTGGTGGGGCGATGGTACCCCAGTCAATGAGATCTTGGATTATGTTTCGGAGGTGAAAGCATTGGTCGGTGGTATGGCCAGCAGTTTGGTGAAATGCGCAATGGGCATCTGCCTTAAAATTTATTGGGAGTGGATTTGGCAATGGACGGGGGTCCAAAGGTTTGATAAGGTTTCGGCTTAACAAGGATTGATAGACTTTGGAGAGGGGGGCATGGAGCTCGGTGTATTCCCTTCGGATTGGAACAGGGCTGCTTTCTGGTGCCCATGATGTGGTTGGTTGAGAGATGTTGTTGATGGCTGAGACTGTAGCACTGGCAGGTTTATCATATTTTATGGGGGTGAACTGTCCGGATGCCTTCTTTGGTTCGACATCTGTTTTGACAAGACCTTCCTCGATTTCTACTCCTGCTTCCCTGAGAGCCCGGAAGTGAGGATAATATTGTCCTCCCATCGTTGCTCAGACATGGGGTAAGAAGTTCTTCTTCACTATGCTGACTTGTTCTTCTTCGGATGGCCGATCTATAAACCTAATTCATCTCGAATGCATATGGTAACGCAATTAGTAATTTGGTTAATGAAGTAGGCCATTGTTTGTTACCCAAAAATATTGGCCAGAAAAAGTTATGAAAAATCATCCATTTTGTAACCCAATTGAGCCGAATAATTTATCGCTTTCGTTTGGTAACCCGAAAAGCCCAAATAGCCCGGAATTGTGAAAAATAAAAAAATTCAGAATTTAAGTCCGGAAAGTGCATAAAAAGGGGCAAGAAAACATAGATATGCTCAACAAAAATAGTAATAAAAGAAAAGAAGTGAAAATTAGAAAAATAGAGAAAAAGAAGAAAAAATGAGCAATAGCCCGGAAAAAGCACAAATGGACATCATAAATGACTTTTCCAATTCCAACCTTCCATACCATGTTCATTTTACCCAATATACCTTAAAACCCGAAAAAGTCCTAACCGAGTCCGAATTGCAAAATTGGTTACAGCGTGGAGAGCGAATACACAAAAAGATAATAAAAGAGATTAATGCGTGAATAAGAGGCAATGTTCCCATTTTTGAAATCGTAATCCGTTGATGAGATCCTATCACTATAAAATTTCCGTCTTTCTACTTGTATGTGTGACTTTGCGTCCATTATATTTACTCTTTATATCACGCATACCGAGAGAATAGCCATAATTCGAGAGATTCATTTGTGAGAGCATTCCGTGAGAATTTGAAATCAAAACAAATTTTTGGGTAAGTAATGTAATGATCAATCGGTGGAAATTGGCGGTTAAATTTCCGGCTTCGCACACACGCACTATGAATTGAGACTCTTGATATGACTTGATGATGACTATTATCTGGAAAAGTTTGAATTATACAATTTTTGCGTATTTTGAAAGTTATTTGAGTCGAATTCTGTGGGTATATTCACTGCAAACCCTCACGAGACACAACTCGTCCTACTAGGGTGACCTAGGGGTTTAAAGGCTTGTTGCATACGCTAAATGCAATTGCTTGACCGCGAAAAAAGTATTCTATCCAAAAAAAATGATTTTCAAGTGTTGAGCCTTGCTAGGATTCTTTTACATTGCTCGGGACGTGCAAAGTTCAAAGTTATGGGGATTTGATTAGGCATAAATTCTTCCCAATTTATCCATTTAATTTAGTTACTTTTAGCACCTCGAACAACATAATCGATTTGAATTTATCTCATAATCTTGCTACTGACTTATCCTAACGAGTACACCGAGTTTCTGGTATTTCGTATTGATTTTACAGGTATTTGATGTCAATTAAAGAAAGAAAGAAATCGGAAGAATCAAGAAAGAAAAGAAGGAAAGTACAAAGGGCAAAAGTATAATTTCTACTCGTAATTCGGATGAGGCACCTAAAGAGAAGTTGAAGATATCGAGTTCATGAGAACATAGGAAGAAACGACAACTCAATCGGAGTCCCGGTGTGAAAGTTATGAGCAGTCAAAGTCTGAAGGAAAAACGTCAAAGGAAGCCCGGACCGATCCGAGCCGAACCGGTCCACATTGTCAATTACAAGAGAACCCCGGACCGCAGACGAACCAAAGCTGTAAGAAAATAAAAGAATCGATCCGCAGTGGATCGATCCACACAAGAATTAAAGGAACCGATCCGGATTCCAGGCAGACCGAATCGCAGGAGGGCCGGACCGGTCCGACTGTCGAGTTTTAATTTTTTGAACTTCCTCTAATGGAGAGTCCTAGTGCAGCTAAAACTCTTGGAGTTTTGTAGGGTATTTAAACTCGTTTTATTATCATTCTTAGTACGGAGAATTTAGATACTTTTCCATTCTTTTCAGAAAAACCCTAGTTTGGAGATAGCTTATGACTTTAATTCCAAGATTGAAGATTATTCAGATTTCAGTGATTACCAGTAATTGTAGTTAAATGCTTTGTGTGCTTTGGTAAGATTAGTGAGTAATTTCCTCTGTCTAATTTCCTGTTTACATCATTCTACAAATTTTCCTTGGTTTAATCATGACTTCCTGCAATTCCAAAATTGTTTTCATTACTTTCATCATGGTAGGCTAGATTTTCTAAGGCCGGGATACATGAACCCAACCTGATGTGGTAGTTGTATGTACATAAAATTAATCCTCTAAATTTAATGGTTTGATTACGACCTTATTGCGTAGGAACACAATAATTGTAGATCTTTAGATCTCGTTTGCTTCCGAGTAACCGAGATGCTTTAGAATACAATTCTAGTGTAACTATTGCAATACCGATTTACTAGTCCTCTGATTAAGTACGATGCGGGATTGAACCTCATATACGTAATGCTTGGGAGTACTAAATTCTGGGTCTAATTAATCATTTAAATTTATGATTGGTATTATAACATCAATACACTAGGGTTGGGGGATTATATTCCCGTCCCGTTTTTCTCATCATATAATTTAAAGTTTTAATCATTCTTCATCAGTATTTTAGGTAATTTAGAATAGTTGCATTTTCTCATAATTTCATAATTGCATCTAGTGTAGTTATTCCACAAATCAAATCATCTTTTCCTTTTCTTTAGAGTCAGAGTTAGGATTCATTCATCTGTGCAACGTCGTTACAATTCCATTGTCCTATTTTCCTATGGATACGATCCCGGCTTACCGGGTTTATTACTAATGCGACATGCTTACACTTGAGCCTAGAGAGTACGCACTTTTGAGACACATTCTTAGTCGCATCATGTTTTTGGCGCCGTTCCCAGGGAAGTAGGTAGGCTTAGGATTAGATAGAGTCAATCTCAAACTTTGACCAAAAATTTCCAAAAAATCCAAAAACATATAAAAAAATTCAAAATGCACAAAAAGATTCATCATCATCTCTCATAAGCTGTTAATGCAAAATTCTGAACTCACTCCAACTCCCCATAATACTTCAACCCACATTCACGAAAACCCAATTGTTGAGTACGATCCTGATAGCCCTCACACTCCTAACGCTCCACAGATTTGGGTTCCACCTCCCACACCATCACACTCAATCTCAAATAACACACTGTTTTGCTTCTTATGACACACTTCAGAGAGCACTCCTAGTATACCAAGTGAGGATACCGAATCTTTGAGAGAGAGAGATGTCATAACACGGTAGTGCAACTGCCGACGAGGGAGATGCCCTGTATCGCCCTTTGAGAGGCGTCTTATATCCCGAGCGCACTGTCACTCCGGGATGCATTTTACTCCCGTACAATGCTGGGGAATTTCGCTTCAGAAATGGGATGATCCAGATACTTTCCACTTACCATGGAATGGATTCCAAAAATCCATATGCCCACATCATGGAATTTGAGGAGGTGTGCGAGACTCTTAGCGTTCAAACTTGCACAAAAGATGTGCTCCGCCTCAAACTCTTTCCATTCTCGCTAAAGGATAAGGCTAAATCATGGCTATGGTCCTTACCTCCAAATTCGATTTCATCATGGAACGAATTACAATCCAAATTTCTCAAGAAGTTCTTTCCTCCACATCGAATGAATTCCATCAAGGCTCAAATTCAAACATTCCGACAATTAGAAAATGAGTCATTCGAACGATGCTATGAGCGTTTCAATGAGTTAATTACCTCGTGTCCCCATCATGGTTTTGATAAAACGCAAATCATTTCCTTTATCTATAATGGGTTGAACAATAACTCCAAGAAACTCGTTAAGACCATGGGTGGTGGTCTGTTTGTCGACTTAGACGCCCACGATGCTGAGCTTCTCCTGAGGTATGTCTCCGAGACTACCCAATCCTGGGATACATCTGACCCTAATGCTCAAAATCGAAATCGTCAAGTGACCACCACTCCATCGGCGTCCAGCCTATTTCTTGTAGAAAGGAATTATATAGAGGATAGTCGACTCGATATTCTTGAGAAAGGACTGCGAGACCTACGTGAGGAATGTGGAAGAGGAGCAACTGGATCCATCCCAAACCCCATCGAGAAGGTGTGTGCGATTTGTGAGGCGGGTCATTCAACTGAGGAATGCCCAACTATACCCGCCTACAAAGTGATGCTTCAAGAGCAAGTCAGTGGCATAGGAGGCTTTAAGGGTAATTTCGGTGCACTGCACGGGAATTCTTACAACCTTTCATGGAAAAACCACCCTGGTATTAGCTATGGGCAACAATATGTTGCGATGAATCATAATTCACATGTTGCCCCTCCTCCACCACCGCACTTTCAACAAGCTCCACACATGCAAGGACATGTGCTAGGCTCCACCACCTCAAGGAGCATACGTCCCTCCACCGCGGAGAAGTCTCGAGGATACGATCAACCACTTTATCAATACCCAGACTGCAACTAATGCTAGGCATGAGCGCGTGATGAATGACATGAATGCGAACATTTTACAGTTGCAATCATCGTTGAGTATCCAAGAGAAAGGCAAGTTTCCTGCCCAGGGCCAAAGACCGCCCCAAGGTCAAACTAGTGTTAGCTCCACCTCGACAGAACATCAGGAGCAATGTCAAGATGTGACCACTCTTCGTAGTGGGAGAGTCGTTGATTTATCACCTACCCAACACGATGCAACCAAATACAAGGAGATTTTTCCCTGCACGAAAAAGGCCGAAGATGTCCCCTTGAATGAGAGTGAGAAAGATGACACTAGTGAGCTTAAGGTAGTAGTGAAACCACCCACCGCGGCACCGTTTCCTCAAAGGTTTATTCCTTCCCATAAAGGAAACCCCCGTGATGAAGTGCTAGACGTGCTAAAGCAAGTAAAGCTGAATTTACCTTTCCTCAATGCCATTAAGCAAATTCCAGCTTATGCAAAAGTTATCAAATACTTGTTGACGGTAAAAAGGAGGATGAAGGTAAAGAAAAACGTCTTCCTAGCATAGAACGTGAGATCCATCGTACTTAATGATCTCCCGCCTAAGTTCCAAGATCTCGGTGCACCCACCATTTCCTGCATCATTGGAGAAAATAAAATTGAGAAAGCCTTACTTGATTTGGGAGAAAGTGTCAATATTCTCCCTTACGCCATTTATAGGCAACTTGATTTGGGCGACCTCAAGCCCACAAAGGTCACTCTCCAATTATCGGATCGAACCGTGAAGATCCTAAGAGGCATAGTTGAGGACGTGATCGTCCAAGTTGACACTTTCTACTTCCAAGTAGATTTTGTCATTTGGGACACGGAGCCCTCCTTTACCTCGAGCAACCATGTTTCCATCATTCTTGGGCGCCCGTTCTTATCTATGGCTAACGCAATCATCAATACTCGGAATGGGCGAATGTAACTCACTTTTAGGAACATGACTTTAGAGACTAACATCTTCCATATCGCCTAACAAACGGGGGAAGAAGATGATCTTCACGCGGTGAGTCTAATAGACGAAATCGTAGAGGATTATTTTGAGAAAACTTATTGTGGAGATGCCTTAGGGTCCTGCTTAGTGTCGAGTCAAAAGAGTGAGGGGACGTACACCGCATTCGAGAGGGAGGTTGAGGAGTTGAGAGAGTTATTTGATTAGAAAGTGTCGGACGAGGACGTGAGAGATGTAAGGTGGGTTTCAAGATTCGAGGAGTTACCACCGAGGGATACATACATGGTTCCCTCTAACGAAAAATTTCCAACCCTCGAATTAAAGAAACTCCCATCCCATATTAAATATGCATACCTAGGAGAGGATGAGACATTTCCTGTTGTTGTCTCCTCTAGCCTAGACGAAGAGTAGGAGGGTAAATTGCTAAAGATTATGAAGAAGCATTAAAGTGCTTTTGGTTGGTGCATTGCTGATTTGAAAGGGATAAGTCCTTTGGTTTGCACCCACAAGATCCATCTCGAAGAGGATATCAAGCCCTCGAGAGAAATGCAAAGAAGGATAAACCCTAATATGAAAGAAGTGGTGAGGATCGAAATAATTAAGCTATTAGATGCCGGGATTATCTACCCAATCTCAGATAGTAAGTGGGTGAGCCCTATTAAATTTGTCCCAAAGAAATCGGGCATGACAGTGATTGAGAATGCTAAGGGAGAGCTAGTTTCCCAACGTACCACCACCGGGTGGCGCATTTTCATTAATTACCGGAAACTCAATGCGAGAACTAGGGAATACCATTTCCCCTTGCCATTTATTGATCAGATGCTTGAGAGAGTAGGGGGCCACCCTTACTATTGCTTCCTTGATGGTTATTCCGGATATAACCAAATTGAGGTAGATGTACTTGGCCAGGAGAAAACGACCTTCACTTGCCCTTTTGGCACGTTTGCCTACAAACGTATGCCATTCGACTTGTGTAATGCACCCGCAACCTTTCAAAGGTGCATGTTGAGCCTATTTAGCGACATAGTCGAGAGAGGACTTGAAGTGTTCATGGATGATTTCAGCATTTTTGGCACCTCTTTCGATCTTTGTCTTGAAAAACTGGAAAAGTACTTGCCCGGTGTGTGGAAAAGAACTTAGTGTTGAATTGGAAGAAATGCCACTTCATGGTCACCGAGGGAATAGTTATTGTCCACATAGTTCCATCCAAGGGGATAGAAGTTGATAGAGCTAAGATTGATGTCATAGCCGATCTACCCCCACCAAAATCGATCAAAGATGTGCGCTCCTTCTTGGGCCGCGCGGGGTTTTATCGAAGGTTCATTAAGGACTTTAGCGCCATCGCTAGACCCTTAAGCAACCTACTTATGAAGGACAACACATTTGAGTGGATGGAAGCATGCCAAAGAGCTTTTGAAAAACTGAAAACCATGTTTGTGTCCGCTCCCATCATGCAAGTTTCGGATTGGTCTTTACCTTTCGAACTTATGTGTGATGCTAGCGATTACGCGATAGGGGCTGTTTTGGGCCAAAGAAAAGACAAACAGGCTCATGTCATCTACTACGCTAGCCGAACTCTTACCGGACCACAACTCAATTACTCCACTACCGAGAAGGAGTTGCTAGCGGTAGTCTTTGCTCTTGACAAATTTCGGTCTTACCTTATCGGTTCTCCCATTACTTGCTTCACCGACCACGCGACATTGAAATACCTACTTGCAAACAAAGATGCAAAGTCGCGCCTCATAAGGTGGATCCTACTCCTACAAGAGTTTAATCTCTCCATTAAAGATAAGAAAGGAGTAGAAAACGTCATTACTGACCACTTATCACGGCTTTCGTCTGACGTACCTAGTGATCCAATACCCATAAACGAATACTTTTCGGATGAGAACATCTTTGCTACCTCTTCTTTGCCATGGTTTGCAGATATAGTGAACTACCTTGTCACGGGAGCCATCCCTACCGACTGGACACCGCAAGATAAGAAGAGGTTTATTACTTGGTCGCGCATGTTTTTCTATGACGATCCTTTCCTGTTTAATATTGCGCCAACCAAATCATTCGACGATGCGTACCAGATGACGAGATCTCGAAAGTCATCCAATTCTGTCATTCGAAAGCTTATGGAGTCCACTTTTCGACGAAAAAGACGATCGCTAAAATTCTGCAATGCGACCTCTATTGGACCATAATATTTCAAGATGTGAACGATGCTTGTAAATCTTGCAATAGGTGCCAACGAATGGGAGCTATTACCCGACAAGACATGATGCCTCTTACCCCCATACTCATTATTGAGATCTTAGACTGTTAGGGTATTGACTTCATGGGCCCTTTCTTACCATCCTTTAGTTTCCTATACATCCTGGTCACGGTAGAATACGTTTCTAAATGCGTGGAAGCTATAGCTACCAAGATGAATGACAACAAAGTGGTGATTAAGTTCATATTTTCCCGCTTCGATGCTTCGAAAGCAATAATTAGTGATAATGTCACGCACTTTTGCAATAAGCCATTCGCGAAGCTCATGAGAAAGTATGGTGTCGTTCACAAGGTTGGAACGACTTATCACCAACAAATGAATGGGCAGGCCGAACTAGAGAATCGAGAAATCAAGAACATTCTCGAAAAGACCGTCAATCCTACCCAGAAAGATTGGTCACTTAGATTGAACGATTCGCTATGGGCCTATCGTACCGCATACAAAATTCGCTCGACATGTCCCCTTTCCGCTTTGTGTATGGCAAACCTTGACATCTTCCTGTGGAATTAGAGCACAAGGCGTATTGGGCAATTAAGGAGCTAAACTATGCCGTGGATAAGGCCGAAGAAGCTCGCAAGCTTCAAATAAATGAGTTAGAAGAGATACACAATGATGCGTATGAGAACGCTAAAATCTCCAAAGAAAGGATGAAACTCGCTCACGATAACATCATTCGACGCAAAGAGTTTCTTCCCAAGCAAAAAGTGCTTCTCTATAACTCTTGGCTTCATCTCTTTCTGGGCAAGCTGCGGTCAAGATGGTCTAGCCCGTTCATTGTGAAGAATGTTTTCCCTCACGGAGCTATTGAGTTAGACGATTTGAAAGGGGAAATACATTCAAAGTAAATCGACAACGCCTAAAGCCATATCTAGAGGCGTGTGTGAAAGAATTCAACACCGTTTGGTTGTCGGGCCTCATTTACGGGGTAGAGTGAGCTGCTACAGTGAGGTCGTCGCACCCCCGATGCATTTGGGGTGAATTCTTGTGTATAGTATATGAGAGTCGTGTGAGTAGTAAGAGTTCTTAGGATTAAGGTACATTCAGGAGAGAGCATTCACATGTTTCGGGAAATTGAGAGTTGTGTTAACCATAGATATCGAGAGAATTTTTGAGTCCAAACTGATCGGGAGAATGATGAGAAAAACTTTCGGAGAAGAGTGATCGCAATTAAGTTAAGGGGAAAATACAGCCCAGTCAAGAATCCGGATCGGTTCCTTTAATTTTGGGCCGGACCGGTCCGCCATGGACCGGTTCCTTTATTTTATAGGCGGATCGATCCGGCTATTGAAAAGTTTAAAGATTAAAGGACCGGAGCGGTCCGATTCCCAGGCGGACCGGTCCGCTTTCTGCAGAAATTTTTTCCCCTATTCCCTAGGTGCACCCCCCCTTCTCCCCAATCCCTTCCCTCCTAATTGTCTCCCCATAACCAACCCTTCAATTTCCCTCCCAAATACACTCCCCCTTTCCCTCCATTTCCCAAACCCTACCCACCCCTCCCCTATAAATACCAACCCATAGCCTCCACTTTTCTTCACACCTTCAACCACCTCACTCCTCTCTTCTCTCTCCCTAAATTTTCCAGCAAACTCTCCCTGTTATCATGGCCCAACGCCCCGCCCCCATAAAATACGACTCCACCAACATCCTCCCCTCCATCTATGGTGAATTCCGTTCCCGCCAAGAGGAGCGGTGGTGCAATCGATTCTTTGGTTCGGATCGTAAACTCCACATGGAGTGCACTGACCAATGGGCCGGTCTGCCCAATTTCATCACCTCCCTTTTCATGCCTCGAGGTTGGTGCCAATTCCTCAATTAACCACACGAGGCGATTTGGGCAGCCGAGGTTCGATCTTTCTATGGATCTCTTGTTCGGACGGGCCAATTTGAATCTCAAGCATATGTTAACGGCACCGTCATCCATTTTCGTTGGCCCTTCTCACGGACAAGTTGGCCGAATACGACGTTCCCGATGTTAAAAATTTCACCTACCCAAGGAATGTCGAACCAGTCGCCAAAGAACTGATTATGGAGCGCATTGCCCCCGATGTTGCATGGTCTGGGCAAACTGTCGCTATTGGTCATCTTAACGAGAAAGCATGCCTCACCTTCCAAATAGTGTGTGCAAACATTTTACAAACGTCCAACGATGCGTCCCCGTTAGGCCACATTGACCTACCACCTCTTCGATCCCAACACTCCCATTAACATGACTCGTACCCTATATGCCGACATCCTCATCGCAGCCATGGATGAGAAAGGGGCAACACCACTTCCCTATACACATTTGATTACCTCCATCCTCAAGGACGCTGGCATTGAGGCACCGCTTGATCGTACTCGACTCCCCGGTCCTTTTGGAAAGGGAACCCGCACGTGAAGCGCCAAAAAGCTAGCCATCCTCCGGGCGAGGCGGGGAAGTGATGATGAGGATGATGCTGCCTCGAGTGAGGAAGATGAAGAGGACGAAGAAGAAGCAGGTGCTGATGTAGAGATGGGTGACGTAGGAGCGGATGAAGAGTTAGCCGACAAGGAAGACGACCCTGATTTTGAATGGGCGGGTAGCGACCTCACGAATCGTATGTCGGCCCTTGAGATGAGATTCAACACCTTTTTGACCAACTACCGTCGCGATACAAGTATGATGTTTCGTTTCCAAGCGAACTTGTATCGGCGCCAAGGGGATCCCAACGAGCCATTGTCATCCTACTTCTATGACCCCTATGGCCCCGATGCGCCCAACTCTTCCCATCCACCGCCCCAGTGAAGATTTATTTGGTTGTGACAGTTTTTAGTTATTTCCCTTGTCCACATTCTGTATGCTCTTTGTTATTTTTTGTACCACAATCCTGTTTTATATAAATCTGCATTTTCTCCATTTGTTTGTTTTATTTATCGCACTTCTTATTTTGCCTTGTTTAGATTTTAGTCCTTTTTGCTTGAGGACAATGCAAAAGTCTAAGTTAGAGGGGGTTACAAGTGCGTATTTCTAAAACTTCACAAATTTTCCAAAATGCCCAAAAATCTTTAAAAAATCATAAAATTATCAAAAATATCATTGAAAGTCGGACTAAAGTCTCAAGTTGTAAAATTCAACATACACAAAGTCGAAATTGACCAAAGATGGAAATTGAGCGAAAATTGACGACTTAACGAATAAGTGTGGAGATTAACAAACTCGGTGAGATTCGAGCCTTTCATCTTTGTGAAAATTATAAATCAATCCGAGTTAATTGTTAACTCAAAGTTCTTTTCAGCGCCTAAAAAAGTCGTCGAGGATCTCAATCCTTTCATTTTGATCAATTATGAAAACTGCGAGTGATATTGCTTTGAAAAAAATGCCAAAATCGATCTCTAAACCTAATTCATCTCGAAACGCATATGGTAACGCAATTAGTAATTTGGACAATGAAGTAGGCCATCGTTTGTTACCCAAAAATATTGTCCCAAAAAAGTTGTGAAAAATCATCCATTTTGTAACCCAATTGAGCCGAATAATTTATCCATTTCGCTTGGAAACTCGAAAAGCCCAAATAGCTCGGAATTGTGAAAAATGAAAAAATTCAGAATTTAAGTCCGAAAACTGCATAAAAAGGGGCAAGAAAACATAGATATGCTCAACAAAAATAGTAATAAAAGAAAAGAAGTGAAAAATAGAAAAATAGAGAAAAAGAAGAGAAAAATGAGCAATAACCCGGAAAGAGCACAAATGGACATCATAAATGACTTTTCCAATTCCAACCTTCCATACCATGTTCATTTTACCCAATATACCTTAAAACCCGAAAAAGTCTTAACCGAGTCCGAATTGCAAAATTGGTTACCGCATGGAGAGATAATACACCAAAAGATAATAAAAGAGATTAATGCGTGAATAAGAGGCAATGTTCCCATTTTTAAAACAGTAATCCGTTGATGAGATCCTATCACTATTAAAATTTCCGTCTTTCTACTTGTATGCTTGACTTTGCATCCATTATATTTACTCTTTATATCACGCATACCGAGAGAATAGCCATAATCCGAGAGATTCATTTGTGAGAGCATTTCGTGAGAATTTGAAATCAAAACAAATTTTTGGGTAAGTAACGTAATGATCAATCGGTGGAAATTGGCGGTTAAATTTTCGGCTTCGCACACACGCACTATAAATTGAGACTCTTGAATATGACTTGATGATGACTATTTTCTGGAAAAGTTTCAATTATACAATTTTTGCGTATTTTGAAAGTTTTTTGAGTCGAATTTTATGGGTATATTCACTGCAAATCCTCACGAGACACAACTCGTCCTACTAGGGTAACCTAGGGGTTTACAGGCTTGTTGCATACGCTAAATGCAATTTCTTGCCCACAAAAAAGTATTCTATCCCAATAAAATGATTTTCAAGTGTTGAGCCTTGCTAGGATTCTTTTACATTGCTCGGGACATGCAAAGTTCTAAGTTAGGGGGGTTTGATTAGGCATAAATTCTTCCCAATTTATCCCTTTAATTTAGTTACTTTTAGAACCTCGAATAACGTAATCGATTTGACTTTATCTAATAATATTGCTACTGACTTATCGTAACGAGTACACCGAGTTTCTGGTATTTCGTATTGATTTTACAGGTATTTGATGTCAATTAAAGAAAGAAAGAAACCGGAAGAATCAAGAAAGAAAAGAAGGAAAGTACAAAGGGCAAAAGTGTAATTTCTACCCGAAATTCGGATGAGGCACCTAAAGAGAAGTTGAAGATATCAAGTTCATGAGCACATAGGAAGAAACGGCACCTCAATCGGAGTCCCGGTGTGAAAGTTATGAGCAGTCAAAGTATGAAGGAAAAAAGTTAAAGGAAGCCCGGACCGATCCGGGCCGCATTGTCAATTTCCAGAGAACCCCGGACCGAAGAAGAACCGAAGCTGAAAGAAAAAAAAAGAATCGATCCGCAGCGGATCGATCCGCACAAGAATTAAAGGAACCGATCCGGATTCCAAGTAGACCGAATCGCAGGAGGGTCAGACCGGTCCGACTGTCGAGTTTTAATTTTCTAAACTTCCTCTAATGGAGAGTCCTAGTGCAACTAAAACTCTTGGAGTTTTGTAGGGTATTTAAACTCGTTTTATTATCATTCTTAGTACGGAGAATTTAAATACTTTTCCATTCTTTTCATAAAAACCCTAGTTTGGAGATAGCTTATGAATTTAATTCCAAGATTGAAGATTATTCAGATTTCAGTGATTACCAGTAATTGTAGTTAATGCTTTGTGTGCTTTGGTAAGATTAGTGAGTAATTTCCTCTGTCTAATTTCCTGTTTACATCATTCTACAAATTTTCCTTAGTTTAATCATGACTTCTTGCGATTCCAAAATCGTTTTCATTACTTTCATCATGGTAGGCTAGATTTTCTAAGGTCGGGATGCATGAACCCAACCTGATGTGGTAGTTGTATGTACATAAAATTAATCCTCTAAATTTAATGGTTTGATTATGACCGTATTGCATAGGAACACAACAATTGTAGATCTTTAGATCTCGTTTGCTTCCGAGTAACCGGGATGCTTTAGAATACAATTCGAGTGTAACTATTGCAATACCGATTTACTAGTCCTCTGATTAAGTACGATGCGGGATTGAACCTCATATACGTAATGCTTGGGAGTACTAAATTCTGGGTCTAATTAATCAATTAAATTTATGATTGGTATTATAACATCAATACACTAGGGTTGGGGGATTGTATTCCCGTCCCGTTTTTCTCATCATATAATTTAAAGTTTTAAATCATTCTTCATCAGTATTTTAGGTAATTTAGAATAGTTGCATTTTCTCATAATTTCATAATTGCATCTAGTGTAGTTATTCCACAAATCAAATCATCTTTTCCTTTTCTTTAGAGTCAGAGTTAGGATTCATTCATTTGTGCAACGTCGTTACAATTCCATTGTCTTATTTCCTTATGGATACGATCCCGACTTACCGGGTTTATTACTAACGCGACAGGCTTACACTTGAGCCTAGAGAGTACGCACTTTTGAGACACATTCTTAGTCGCATCAAGTTTTTGGCTCCGTTCCGAAGGAAGTAGGTAGGCTTAAGATTAGATCGAGTCAATCTCAAACTTTGACCAAAAATTTCCAAAAAATCCAAAAACATATAAAAAAATTCAAAATGCACAAAAAGATTTATCGTCATCTCTCATAAGCTGTTAATGCAAAATTCTGAACTCACTCCAACTCCCCATAATACTTCAACCCACATTCACGAAAACCCAATTGTTGAGTACGATCCTGATAGCCCTCACACTCCTAACGCTCCACAGATTTGGGTTCCACCTCCCACACCATCACACTCAATCTCAAATAACACGCTGTTTTCCTTCTTATGACACACTTCAGAGAGCACTCCTAGTATACCAAGTGAGGATACCGAATCTTTGAGAGAGAGAGAGATGTCATAACACGGTAGTGCAGCTGCCGACGAGGGAGATGCCCTGTATCGCCCTTTGAGAGGCGTCTTATATCCCGAGCGCACTGTCACTCCGGGATGCATTTTACTCCCGTACAATGCTGGGGAATTTCGCTTCAGAAATGGGATGATCCAGATACTTTCCACTTACCATGGAATGGATTCCAAAAATCCATATGCCCACATCATGGAATTTGAGGAGGTGTGCGAGACTCTTAGCGTTCAAACTTGCACAAAAGATGTGCTCCGCCTCAAACTCTTTCCATTCTCGCTAAAGGATAAGGCTAAATCATGGTTATGGTCCTTACCTCCAAATTCGATTTCATCATGGAACGAATTACAATCCAAATTTCTCAAGAAGTTCTTTCCTCCACATCGAATGAATTCCATCAAGGCTCAAATTCAAACATTCCGACAATTAGAAAATGAGTCATTCGAACAATGCTATGAGCATTTCAATGAGTTAATTGCCTCGTGTCCCCATCATGGTTTTGATAAAACGCAAATAATTTCCTTTATCCATAATGGGTTGAACATTAACTCCAAGAAACTCATTAAGACCATGGGTAGTGGTTATTTGTCGACTTAGACGCCCACGATGCTGAGCTTCTCCTGAGGTATGTCTCCGAGACTACCCAATCCTAGGATACATCTGACCCTAATGCTCAAAATTGAAATCGTCAAGTGACCACCACTCCATCGACGTCCAGCCTATTTCATGTAGAAAGGAATTCTATAGCGGATAGTCGACTCGATATTCTTGAGAAAGGACTGCGAGACCTACGTGAGGAATGCGGAAGAGGAGCAACTGGATCCATCCCAAACCCTATCGAGAAGGTGTGTGCGATTTGTGAGGCGGGTCATTCAATTGAGGAATGCCCAACTATACCCGCCTACAAAGTGATGCTTCAAGAGCAAGTCAGTGGCATAGGAGGCTTTAAGGGTAATTTCGGTGCACCGCACGGGAATTCTTACAACCTTTCAAGGAAAAACCACCCTGATAATCTTTTGAGGGTGCTCGTAGATGGAAAGGTGCAAAAATAGCTACCATGTCTTCGAAAGTGTTAGTAACCTGGCATAATTTTGGTTTAGGGCATACTACAAGGGTAGTGATATGAGATGTGGAGGCTCCATGTGAGCTCTTACTGGCAGAGAACCGATTTGCCAATCAACATGACTCTTCTTTAGATTTGGTAGCATTGGTAACTAAATTTTATGGATCTTCCACCTTATGTGGTTGAGAGCCTTGAATTCAGGGAACCAAGTGAGATACAGTTCACTCTCTACTTCATTGGAAAGGTTTTTTATCATGATCTCAATCTGGTCATTTTCCAAGGGCAGTTAACCATTTGACCGACTTTCTCTCTCTAGTGAGTGAAGAAAGTGCCATATGCCTCCCCTCCCCCTTGCTTCAGTATCTCTAAGTCCTTTCATGTGATGCCTAGCTCCTTGTTGTATTCGTACTTCTTAAGAAAATCACGACATATATCATCATAAGTTTTAGCGATTCTCTCGTCTTTTAGGACCATATACCAGGTAAGGGATCTTCCGAATAAAGTGGAGGATAACATTCCCTAATACCTCGAGGTCTACGTTTTGGAATTGCATTTGAATGTGGTAATTGGACAAATGGACAAATGGAGAGACCAATCATTTATGTATCTTGAATACATGAATCCTAAATTTGTGTGGTAACCGAGCTTCGAGGTAGAAGGTCATTTTCTTGATATTTATAAGCTCATTTGTGGTTTGTATTTCACTGATGTCTTCTTGGAGCATATGTAATTCATATGGGATTCGTGTTATTTTTATGTTCAAAAGATGAGGAGGTACCTCATAGGCTGGTGGAAGAGCTATAGATTCAGCTCGCAGGGGGACTTGATAGGCGAGGTGTGGGTACTCAGGATACTGATTGTACGTCTTGGCGTCACCATGAGGGGAAAAATGTACTTGGAAGTGAGGGATCCAATGTTAGTAGGGAAACCGGTGTTGGTATTGGTGCGAGGGGATCATGTGGGTTTTGGGGTATTATCCCAACCATTGTTCAGGGAGGTATGCCAATGTTAGGGATAGAGGGGGGAGTATGTCCTTTCCAGCTCGTGCGTAGCAATAGCCTCTTACTGGTAGACTTGTGCTCGACCTAGTGTCCTAATTTATGAATGGATAGTGTTCTGAGAGGAGGTGATATTCTCCAATTGTCTCAAAATTTAATCCATTACAGATGGAGCTTAGTCTTCTTCAGTAGACATGGAATGTACTGCAGAGAAGACTTGACAATCGTGGGTGGGGAGTTCACTGATGGAAGCTAAACAATCTCACGGAGCACAAACTTGGGTTTCCAAGGTAAGAACTTAGTGTGAATTTTTGCCAGTAATGGCAACTGCAGAAAAAGTCGAGGCACTTATTTTTAAGATTTTGTAGACAGAAGGACTGGCAGAAGGATAATACTTAGAGGGATAAGGACTCACATATTTATGGATTTTTGATGAAATTATTTCCTCTGTATTTAACTGTATATAGACGGTATTTTGTTTATTTTTGTATCATCTATTTGATAATGTCTTCAAAAGGGAAGAACTTAGCAGAGTCCTATTGGATTTGAGTGGAAGCGAGCTTACATTTTTTGCACGAGGAGCGAGGAAGTGATTAGATTGTGGTATATCATTTTCACACAAATAAAATGTCGGTAGGGGAATCCAATGTAAAGGAATTCTATTTTATCTATGACTTGTGGATTCATATGGTTTTATCTCTCATTTAAAAATAGGGAGACATTTAGTCTAAAATCTGAGGGGTTTGGACCAGCCTTCAATCGTCTGATAATTTTAAAAAAATCAAAACAATTGGCCTATAAGTATTTGTTCTTTTTATACAATAGGATGTGTACCTAGATCTTTTTCTCTATATGAAAAAAGGTGACGTGACTCAAAGATCGTTGCATTTATTTTTATTGCCATGGATCACGATACACCAGACTGCTTGGACTGAAAATCCTTTGAGGTACATGTGAAACCAATATACTATATTCCTGTATAGTTATGAAATCCTATTTGATATACCCTAGTACTGGTCGAGCTCCAAACGTCCCCTTTCACCGAGACTGTGGGATCGAGAGAGATCTCCCTGATATACTAGACGAGTGGGAAAAAGAGTGATAATTTTCATCGACAACCAGCCTTTCGGCTAACCACTTTTGGCCTCAAGGGTATAAGGGTTAAGCAATATGAAAATTAGGACTATGCAGTGTGTGATGAATATAGGTAATATTTAATTTTACACACGTTCATGTATATTTTATAGCGAGGTCCTTCGCACATACCTATATGCTTGGATGATTGTACAATGTTGAATTTGGGGACCTAAGCAAGTATATATGTTTTGAGGGACTCTAAAACTAAGGCCTTTAAATAGTTCTAAAATGTGCGTAAAGTACTCATGCGAGGGAGTGATGTTAAGCATAAATAGAAAGGAAGTATAAGGATAGTTCGGTTCGCTCTATGTATCCCCCAAGGGTTCACCATTGTGGTGTTATGGACCCTGAGTAGGAACTCTAGGGAGATGCGCGATGATCTTGCAGACGGCGCAGTGAGTTGTTACTTTTTATCCTTAAGGGGATACGAGAGTGATTGTCTCTCAATCCTCCATTTCTCCCTTAGGTAGGGTTTCAGTCTGTGGATTACTTGCCTCTGAAAGTTATTCGATACCAAATCCATAATTTAGGTTAGGTTGCACATCCTGTTTAGGCTTAAGCTTATGTTCTTCATGCGAGGGGATGTCAGTTGTTCAGAGTTACTAGTTTATTTTATATAAAACAAAAAAATGGCATGGGTTACCCTTTTGGCCTCATCGTAAGGCATGTTTAGGTCTGCGTATGATCTAGAGATTCTTATTCTGGGTTCGTGAATTGGGTTGTCAGTGGGGATGGTATTAGGCACCCTATTTGTTCTTTATGCTTCGTTATCTATATACTTATTATCGCTCTTTACATTTGTGATTACTTTTTAGTTTATTTTAGAACCTGATTAGAGACCTTAGTTTAAGAATCCTTTGAAATATGGATATATGCTTAGGTATGAATTGGTGATTTTGAGAGGTGCAGGAACATCACTTAATCGATGTGGGTACATAAGAGTGCCTGCATGTGAATTCGTATTCATATAAGGGGTGGTCATTAGTATATATATAAGTGTGCGAGAAATCTCGACTTGTATAATGGGAGGTTGTTAAAAGTATGTATGTATACGGTCGAGAAATCTTATCTTGGGATAGTTTGATATCTCATTCGAGGTGTGAGAAGGGGCTTATATAATTAAATGAAAGATAGAAGCATCTCTATTGTGACAAAATATCGAGAGAGATATTGTTGAGTCTTGTGCTCACAAGAAGGACTTGGTATTGCGCTTACGTACCTGTGTAACCACGAGATCAAAGCTTATGTAGTTCGGTTACTGTGGTGAGCCGTACGGAAGTCTTCCGACATGATGTGTGTGCATGTGTGAGGACTTAGAATGAGAGGTGGGGAAGCTATTTGTGAGACATAAGGTAGCTTCATGGAGGTTCAAAATGGGAGTTGACCCAAAGGCACCGACAAAGGCATATTTTGTTATTATTGTAGATGATCACTACGCAGAAGGTGTTATTGAACCTTCAGACTATTTTGGAGGTGTAAAATAAGGGGGGTGTATTTGGGGTTGGAGTGCACCAAAAGTAACCAATAGAAATCTATGTATCCCTTATTGACATGGATAAAATTACGGAGGTGTTATTGGCTCAGGTTGATCCGAAGTGATAAAGATGATCACTCCATGTGAGAAAGAGGGTTTGGATAAGATATGGAGGAATCCATAATAGATAATACATCGATAACCAAATTATAAGTCTTAGGCTCACGAGTTTGTCTTGATATTGCACCTATGTACACAATAGGTCTTGGGATCAAAGCGAACTTAGTTCCAACGAATGAGACATATTTATGAGTGTAAGCAACGAGATACCAGGTATACAATATATAACATTTTGGTATTTATGGAGCCAAATCTTTAATATAACACTTCTGTTAAGAGTTAGAGTGTCATATTCATATCTTAAAAATACATTAATCAAAGACAAGGGTTTGATAAATATTCTAGAAAAACACATATTCGAGGGTTCCATCATTAGGATGAGCTTTGTTCGCTCAGAGAAATGATGAAGAGTATTTCAATTTTTAACTTTGGTTCTAGTAAACTTTTGGCATGACTCGGTTCACAGGCACTTCCCTCAGAATGGTTTTAAAAAGTATGTTTTTAGGTCGTACTTAGTCGTACCAATTGAATAACATTTATTTAACATATGAGTATGTCATTTCATCTAAAAAAAACAGAGGTGTTGGTTCAAAAACCAGGCTTTTAAATAAAAACAAAGTAAAATGCATATCCAGTACTCTAACAGGGGTCGGGCTAAGTGATTTAAACAGATATGGACAATTTATATCAAAGTATATATATGAGGTATAAATCCGAGATTTATTCAAAGTTTCTTTACCTTTGTAGCGTCAACCAAATTTTTTTCGAGGGATCGTCCCCTATGAGGTGGCACCATTGGGCAGAGCTTCGTTTGGAAAAGACAATTTTTGTAGGGTGCACATAGAGGTTTGCCTCTATTTCTCGAAGGAAGTGAGTTTTTTGAATTATGAACTTCTCTTGAAATTTCTAACTGAGCTCTAGTTTCTAGGGCACTAAGGATTGAAATTTTTTTAAAAACAAATCCATGTTTGGTTTTTAGGTACTTTTTAAGGTTGTGTTAGGTGGGGGGGATTTTTATAGGGGTTAATCCATATCCATTAACCGAACGGTTAATGGATTGATTGACTGAGTTGTTTATCAATATTTCACGAGTGGGATGAATTATGGAGTGTGAGGACACGCGTATGGATGATCAAAATAAATAGGGGCAGATGTCCCTCTCCACTAACTGTTCGATTAATGAAGGAGATTGCATAATGATTTACTCGGATCTTTGATCACTAGATTAAAGGCCTTTAACCGTTCGGTTAAAGAACTTATTTTAACTGATTTTTTTTTATTTTTTGCTTGGTTTTTAGGGAAGTTTTCACTTGTGCCCCCCAAACTTTTCAGAGGACAGTTTTAGAACATTAATTTTGAACCTCTTATTTTAGTGGTGTCTTATTTCCACTCCTTTGAATTACAGGGGTGTCAGTGGGAGAAAAACTCAAGCCCCGATTACGAATCGGGGTCTCCACAGTAAGCTTAATCATATTTGCAATCTAGTGGCATGAATCATAATTATAATTTTTTTATTGAAGCATATATGAAAATGTTGTTGAGAGGCATATATGGAATATAAAGATTTTTTTAGATTGGATAATGTTTGAAATTTGTCCAATTATTGACCAAGGGAGTGACAAAATAGTGTGAAATTTTACAGATCTGGTGTTTAATATTATTAGAACTCATCTTTTCAAAATGTTGGTGGATTTGAGTTGTGATAAAGGATCTTTAATTTGTGTGTGTCATGTGTATTATTTTTAAAGTTCATATTGTGAGTAAAACTTCAAGTGGTTTATTTCAAATTTTGTTGGTGTTCTAAGAAGTCATTTTATCATGTTATAAACCCAAATGTGTAGCAATCTATCATGTTAAAGTTTTTTTTATTCAAATGATATGTATGAGTTTATGTAAAGTTTCCTAACCATATTCAAATGTTAAATTCTCATGAGTATCCAAATGTGTATATATAGAAATTTGTAAGTCATAATAAATATCACAAGTCATAAAAAATATCATGTTAGTATATGAAAGTGTATATTAAGACATACATAATAAAATGGAGCACAACCAATATTTCCTTTAAATCATATTTCAAAGTTAATTTTCTTTCCCAAACACATTTTTTTCCTCAAAACCTTATCCTACTTTTAAAATAATTTATTTTTTGCACAATTTTCTTCTTTAAATGTCCTTTTTCTTTTTCTTTTTTCACACAAAACTTCCATCATATTCCAAATATCATTTTTGAATCAAAAGTCATTTGTCAAAGTATCATATTTTGAATTTGATCTTTAAACTCAAATCAAGTATTTATGATCTTGGATTGAAACCAATTGTTGACCCGAAAAAATATACCATCAGGGGACGGGGGAGTGAATTGGGTTTTTACTATTTATTTGACATTTTATAATTTCAAATTTTTTGTTATTTAAGAAATCTTTTTATGCTGGTAGATAAAAAATAATTAACTAAGTACATATGCAACGAAGTTTACTTGATATTCCATTTTGGTCCCCGAATTTTTTTATTGACAGAAACAACACTGAACTTTCATTTTTTGTTGCTATAAAGTTAACACCATCATTTGATACTAATGAAAAAATTACGTGTTGTGTTACTGTACTAAAAAATTACAAAAAAAAAGATAAAATAAAACTAATATATAATGTGACACTCATTCATAAATAAATTATAAAATACCTTAACTGAAACACCTCTAAACACAATTCAAATATCTTTAAACCCTATACAAACACACACCCATCCTTTTACCACCACCACCACCACCACCGTCAATACAAAGTCCAATGCCACCAGAATAACCATCGCATACCACCCATCCAACTAACACCATCTCACCATTGTAGACCACGACCAATCAATTTCTTGAACTTAGTTCGAAAAATCAATTTTATTTGGTTCAAAAGTATATTATGATGAACCATACGACAATGGAATAATAAAAGCATGGATTTGCGATTTAGGAATTCAAGGATTTGTTAAGATGATTTTTGTTTGCGATTTATGAATTTGAGATATTTTTAATTGCACGAGTTAGATTCTCATACCTATGAAAGAAAATTAATTCAACAAGACCTATTTGCGATCTACAGATGAATGTCAATTCTTAAGTGGTGTTATAACGTAATGGTTTTAGTGGTGGTGTTCTTACATTGGTGCGTAACCGATTGAATGATGTTCGTTTCAATTGATTGAAGCTGAAGCGATTTAGTGGGTTTTCACACTTTTTAACGATTTGGTGATGAGGGAGTATGTGGTGGTTGTGAGGGTGATGTTAGCGGATGGTGGTTTGTATTCCTTATCTTTTTTGTAAGTTTTATTTGAGTTGGATGACACATGAACACATTTTATTTTTTATTTTTAAAATTTTATTACACATGAATCCATGTCATTACATGCTTGATGACACATTAGTTTTGCATTAGTGTTCATTAACGGTGTTAACTTTCTAGGAATAAAATGAAAATACGGTGTTATATCTATAAAAAAAAATTCAGTGATCAAAATGAAAAATTAGTTAAATTTTGTTGTATATATACGTAATTATCCCACTAAAAATAATTCTTTGTAGTTTTTTTACTTAACATTCCATACACATTCACATAATCACACACATAATAAATAAAGCATGGAGAGAGAGAGAGAGAGAGAGAGAGAGAGAGAGAGAGAGAGAGAGAGAGAGAGAGAGAGAGATTTATAGGGATTTCTAAGGGCACCACATAAATTTCTTTAACAAGGGAAATAAATCAGATTTTTACTAAGGGCCACCACCTCATATATATATATTTCTTACTCAATTGTTACAATACAAAATACCACTCATTTCTTCTCTCTATCCACTACACTCCAAACTCTCCATTTCTCATCTTCACTTCACTAAAAAAAATTTGTCTCCATTAATCTAACCAACCACCTTCAACAACATTATTAAAGTTTTGTTCCTTTGGTCCCCGCCTACCATTAATAAAGTTTTGTCTCCCACACACCGACCATCTTCAACAACTTTATTAAATGATTAGGGTTTATTATTTAAATATTCAAATACCAATGGATATTCCACCATTAGACAATGATAACGCCTCAAAAGAAAATGACAACTCCCCAAATCACATTTTTGAGGTAAACTTTGGGTCCCATTACATATATATTTGTTTATTCATAGGGATTGAAAATTTGGAAAATGCTAGAAAATGTATTGTGGTTCAGGATCGACACCCCGATTTAAAGGCAAAAACTCGGGATAAACCTCCCAAACCAACTTTATATTTTTTTTTCTCAAACTCAGTCCATTCATTATAAACATGCTGACCTAATGCACTAAATTCGGTATAATCACCCTGAACCAACTATATAATTTTATACCCTGGTTCGTTATATTTATTCTGAGTTGGTGATATATATTTGGTATATTTATCTTGACCTGATGAAATATATTCGGTATATCTATGCCGAATGGAATACAAACATACAAACTTATCCAAGTGATTCAATGATGTGATGGCCCTTAGCAAATATGCAATGGAATTCAAATATACATTGTAATTATGTTATCAATTACATTGCAATTATGTTATCAAATGAAATTATGTTGCCATAAGGATTAAAATTGTTGTAATTGAAATTCCATTTATTGCGACCTAATAATATTTTTACATAGGCAGGATGCCTTCATGGGTTTCAACTCTCTATTATTTGACCAGGCATTGGTGAATGTCGATATGCCACATAACGGTGTTGATGGATCCTTGGGAGTCAATGTTAGTGCGACATTATTTACGGACCATTCATTATAATGTCCCTTAATGAAGATATAGATTTTTATATATTATAATTATAATGTATTGATTATTTCTATTCTTTACACTCAAGTATTTCCCACCCGACATGTGTTGGTCGCCTGGGCTCAAGAGTAAACCCGATCCGTTAATATAGTAATCATTATCACCAAGTCATACGCACATTCTGCAATGCATAAGGGACGTTTACACATGGGTTGTGAGAGGGAGGTAAGTATCGTGATCATCACAGAAAGAATATTGTGAATGAAGATAGTAGTCAAGGGGAAAAAAGTAGGAAGAGGGACACGACAACTCGAAAGTGAAATTATCAATTTCTGTTGAAGGGCATTCCACTTGAAAACAGACAATGAATTTATCTGTTGTTAATGATTCATAATCACCAATTGCAAAAATCCCTTGCTGGGCATCCATACGTCGGTTGTCTCACTTCGGAGGAGAGAACAATTATCAAAGAGATGTCGTTGAGTGGAGTAAATTCGGTCGCCATCCTCACGATGATAAAAAGTCATAATTCCACTAATGTTTCGACAATGAAACCATTTACAATACCAATGGGAAATTGAGGATTTCCTAAAGAGAGGGTAGAACGGCGATGCAACAATTAATGAAGTTGATTGGGGATAAACACTAAGTGTATTTATATAGAATGAATGAGTCTATCATGGAGGTGGAAGACATTTTTTGGGCTCATCCAAATGCCATCAATTGGCAAAGTATTTTCCGTCGGTTGTCATTGTTGATTGGACTTACAAGACCAATCGATACAAGATGCGTTCAAAATTGTTGGTATAACATCTTGTGAAATGACATTCAATATTGCCTTTGCATTTTCAGTAACGGAGCAGGAAGAGAACTATCAGTGGGCACTGGGACGCTTAAAATATTTATTAGATCCACTTTCATGCCTTATGATCTTCATCACCGATCGGGAGTATGAGTGCATTAATGCATTGCGGATGGTGTTACCTGAGGTGAGTTATATGGTATGAACTTTTCACGTTCACCCCAATATGGAACTCCATGCTCGAAAAGAGATCCACGATGAGGATTCCTTAAAGAAATTCATGAGAGATTGGATGTATTTGGTTCAATCCCCCACCGAGTGTGTTTTTAAAGAATCGTGGATGTTACTTCACGTTGATTGGGTTGCATACCCCAACACTCTTTACTACATATATTTCACATGGTACATTCTAAAGGAGAACTTCATTCATGCCTGGACAAATATGATTAAGCACTGGGGTAACCAAACTACCAATTGATGTGAAGGAGCTCATGGTAAGTTGAAGAGGTACTTGGAGAGTTCTCAAATACCTTTTGATAAGGTTTTTGTTGGAATGCACAACTACATTGAGTTACAAGTGATCGAGATTATGAGGGATTTTGAGGAATCATTGCAAAAATTAAAGCCCTCACACAATATTCCTATTTTTCATGAGTTAATTGGTCGGTTTCGCAATATGCCATTGACCTCATTGTCGAGGAGCTAAGAACTTGTGACACTACTAGCATGGATTTTCAATCGTGCCTACAGTGGTGGGAAATGTCTATGATATACCGTGCACTCATGAGTTGGTCATCTACCGAATGGAGGGTAGGGATATACTTTGAGGGGATGTGGATGCTCATTGGCATAAATTAATAATGGTGCCCGAGTTAGAGAAGTACCATATTTTTAATTATGAGATGAAAATGATATTATTTAAGTAGAGGTGGGAAAGGCCAACTCTCTATGAGCAAAGGGACATGCTACAAAAACTGAAGGAGATATGGTGTCTTACCACTGCTAGGCTAATTGAGCCATCCATGCTCAAGTAAGGCAAGGGTCGTTCGAGAGGTCTAAAACTAACTGCTCATGAGAAAAAACATGAAAAGTCAACCAAAAGGGATCCCTTAGGCTTTAAACTTGATAGGAAATCAATAGAGAAGGAACACCGTGTTGTCCAAAGGCCTAAAAGGAAAATTGATTTTACGGAGTTTACTCGCCCTTCCCCATGGTGCCCTAACTACACCCCCACATATAATAAGTACATCCATGGGATAGTGGACTTTTATAAAGGTTTTGTAGAAGATATCATGGAGGTTGATGCTAACGACAATTGTGGGTTTAGATGCATTGCTACATGTCTAAGGTTTGAACCCGATGGATGGAAACATGATAGATCAGACTTTGTAAGAGGGTAGTTTAGATAAGATGGAGGTGTAACCCCTTTTTGAGTATGGCGATGACAAGGTTAGTTAGAAAAACACTAGTGATTTAGCCACAAGACACAAAAAAGCAGTTTGGAATGTATGGAACCCATCTTATACTCACAAATCTCTCGTGTATAACTCTCAATATAATAAAGAACCTCAGAAATAACTTAGCTAGAAGAAGAGAGAAGTAAGCACCCTAGATACACCTTGGTAGGCAGGCAAACATACTAAAAACTCTCAAGGATCTCTGTTATGTATTAAAAGCTTCGTAATAAATGACAATGGTGAGTGGATAAACCCTCTAATAAATCTCTCTCTCTGATGTGTATCTCTAGTAATAACTTTTGAACTCTCAAAAGATCATCCTTTCCTCAAAGGTGGTTGGGGTCCTTAAATAGCCCCCCACACCACCCCCGAGGCAACTCAGTCATTAAAGACTATGAAAGACATCCCTCATACTTTATATCACAACATTAAATGCCTGATGCACTAGTTGTCTCCTACGTCATAAACATTAAATGCCAAGACATGCCTTTTGCCTAACCACTGTGTGTCAGGGAGTTGTTGTCGCAGAGGTGGCTCACCAACTGTCTGACAGCCCCAAATACCACGGTGGTTTACTTAAGTGCATGTCTGACATTGTTTAGAAGGCTAGTGACATCACCCACAGTAGATGTGACATTTAAGTAGAGGGTTGTTTGGTCCATAACTCAATGCCCGATGGAACTCCAAGCTGCTCCGCTTGAGGTTCCACGGTCAGGGTCCTTCGGTGTTTTACCAGGTGTATCTAAGATGGTCAGGACAAGCCCCAACGGTGCCCCACTTCTCAATCCTCCAAACCAAGTCCCTCTAAAGTTCCCACGGTGAGGTTGTTCGATAGAGCATGAAAGCTCTCCCAGGCTCTGCCAAGCCTGGTCTCTCGCGAGTACCGTTCGACCTCACACCCATTCATTATTCTCGTTACAACATTACAGTCATTACAACTCGTAGTCAATATAAACAAAGCTATAATATGGCAAAGTAACAATAAGCTAAAGTACGAGTTGCCACGCCAAGCTGCCACGCTTGAGTTGCCTCCCCAAGATGCCACTCTTGAGTTGCCACGCTGAGCTGCCTCCCCAAGCTGCCACGCTTGAGTTGCCTCACCAAGATGCCACGCTTGAGTTGCCACGCTGAGCTGCGTCACCAAGATGCCACGCTTAAGTTGCCACGCTGAGCTGCCTCACCAAGATGCCACGCTTGAGTTGCCACGCTGAGCTGCCTCACCAAGATGCCACGCTTGAGTTGCCACGCTGATCTTATCCTCAGAACACTGTTGCTAATTGGTGGATTATCCCTAATCCTAGGATTACCTTCAGGCCCCCTCTACATTTGCCCCTTCGTGGAGGGATTTTTTGTGGGAACAAGAAGTGCCTCCACGAAATCTTCTTAATCCGATGAACCTTCTCTGTCTAGCCTGCTGCTTTTTCCTAATGCTGAGCCTCAACCGTTCCAGCTTGAACATCTGAAATTCTCCCGAAGGACCTGCTAATATTATCCCAGTAATGTTCGAAAAAGCGAAAAATTCTCCCCGATGTAACTGAGTCATAACTAAACAACGTTTGAGCTTCTGTCGAGGGGACATCGTGGCTTTTTGAACCGTTGGGACACCTTCTTTGTTGGGGGGTTTATTTGATATGTCAGAGAAAATCTTGGCGCCCAAAACTCAATGTTGCTTAGGAAGGTAACGGTGGCTGTTCCCTAGGTGTCACTTTATTAATTGATGGCAGTTCCCCAGGTGTTACTTCATTAAATGACGTAGCGTTGTCTTTTCCATGTCAGAACACTTCCCGAAGTGCCACGTGTACATTTGAAATGATTGCAAGCGGCCACACACGTGCAATGGTGGGAAACTTAAACGACGAACTTAAAAATTAAACGGCCAAATCTCCCAAACACTTAAAACCTTTCTTGTTCTTACTTTGCCACTACCTTCTTCAAATTTCCTTTGCTTTTAGAGAGAGAGATGGAGAGAGCTTCCATTGTTGAGCGTCTGAAACCTCCATTGCTGTTCAAGCTTGTGCCTTCCTTTTCTTGCTCTCATCTTCTACGCCACCTCCTGTGGTTGCTCTCCGCCATTGTCATGCTCAGGCTCCTCTTACTCAAGGTTGTTTTTTGTTTGCTCTAACACTCTGTCATGGCGTCTCCAAGTTACCCCACCATCTCTTCAACCAGTGCGCCGCCTGCTACCGCTGTTGCTACCACTACTGCTGCTTCTGCTTTGGACGCTGTCCGTCGTGAACAGTTAAGGTTTTATCGTCGCTCTCCCATTTTTGGCAAAGATGATAGCTTTTCTGCTGCTTGCAAGACTGTCAACTTTGAATGCAAGTTTGAGACCTTAGTGCTGGGTGACGAGGACGAAGAACCCTCGAAGTGGGGCTTTCTTCCTCCAGAGGGGACTCTCCGGTTTCGTCTGGAGCGAGGGGACTTCCAATGGTCCCAAATTGATTTCGAAGCACCAGGGGGTTCTCCTGCCCATTTTGCTGCTTGGAACTCTCACATGGTGAGTTCCCATGGTGATATTTTGAGTAAGATTGGCCTTCAACGGGCCAAATGGTTTGGTGAGTTTACTCTCTCCAAAAATAATGTTGCTCTCCCCATTCTCGTTTCTCGTTGGAACGTGACAACTCACACATTCATTGCTGCGTGGGTCGAGTTTACGATAACCCTAGAAGATGTCTGCGAGCTTCTGGGGCTCGAAGCAACAGGTCATGAGCCTTATACCGATGAGCCTCTCGACGCCCAAGAGACTGCTGACCGTTTGGCGTTGGACCGAATATGTCGAAGTTGCATCGGTTCTTCAAACAAAGCTACCTTCACTCCGCTGATTAACTATTTCTTCAAGGGTTCTAGTGAAGGTAGTTCTTCAACTTCAACGGATGCCCCTGGCCAAGGTACTTCGTTAGAGCTCCCTGCTTACATCCTTGTGATTCTTTCCCGTTTTCTTTTGACGGGAAAACCAAATGATCAGCCCCGAAGGGACCTTATCAACATATCCCTTCGTTTGGCCTGGGGCATCAAACTTCCTTTGGCTGCAATTGCCTTAGGGTCCCTCTACACCTGGCCTTACAGAACATTGTTCGACATGGAACGATCACTTGGCTATTATAACCTGGCCAATTTTGCTAACAGCGTCCTTCTAACCAGCTTTCTTTACGTGCGCTTTCCTGTTGTAGCAGCCAAGGCCAACCATCCTCCTTCTGGGGAAACCATTCTGCCCCCACGCTCTTATATTTATCACAAGAGGCAGAGCCGAAAAGAGCTGATCGCCTCAATTGATCATTTTGAGGACTTTGTTATGAGGCCTTACGGAGAGGACGCCTTTGTTCATACTTGTGATTTCTTCCAGCACGAATCCAGGGTGGTTCAGGTGGGGGTAGACATTGAAGATCCTCAGTTAGCCGTGGTGCTTCTCCTTTCTCCGGGGTATCTGCCTTCCTACACCGAGTGGGGATATTCCAGCGAACATTATAACCCCAATCGGTGTAGTCGTCAATTTGGGTTTAATCAGGGGGCTCCTCGCTCAGTTTTCCAATCCTCAAACCCAAAGGTTAGCTTTAGCGAGGCATGTTCCTTATTTTCCTCCACTGTTGCGTGGGGGATAAGTGGATCAATGGCTGGGCGAGTCACCATTCCCTCCAACAAGAGGCAAGGTAATGTGACCAGTCTATTTGCCACGAAGTTCTGGCCGAAACAACTGGCTAACATTGCTGAATTCATAGATGGCGAGCCTGTGTACCCTCCAGTTCTTTCGTTTTCTGCGTTGGAGCTGGGACTTAAAGGTAACTCCGTTCTGGGGATTGAGTTCCCTCTAAGCAAAACCCCTAAGAGGCCTTCCGAAGAGCTTCCTCCGTTACGCCCCATGACTCCTACTGCCATACCCAAAGCGAAAAGTGTTGGGGTATCCAGGAAGACTGCTCCTTCGACTGGAGCCACTGCTGATGAAGGGTCTTCGCAGCCATCGACCAAGAAGGCCAAGAGTGGGGTGGCCTCCATGAAAAAATCAAAGTCCAAATCCCAGACTCCTGTGGCAGCCCTTCCCATAGCCTCCGTTCCTCCTCCCATATCTCCTGAAAGGGCTGAGAGGTTAAGGAGGGAGGCGCAGGCTGAGGTAGATCGGGTAAATGCAGAGTTTCAACGGCGCGCTGTCGTCGTTCCTCCTTCGGTTGCCTTCCCCACGATCGTCGTCGATCCCACTGAGCCAACTGCAAGGAGGAGGAAAAGTTCAAAGGTTCCTCAAGCCATTGGAAGTGACGTGACAAAGTCAAGGAGGAAGACTTTAGGCACCAAGTCCCAGCGGAAGCAAGCTCCTACGGTACAAGCTTCTCATTCTTCTTCCCAATCTGAGGTATGTACACTTATCTTGTTCTCTTTTCCTCTTTAGTTAGAACAAGCCGCATTTGCTTATATATATTGTTCTTAATTACTTTGGTGCAGGGACTTAAAGAAACGGGACCTCGTTCTCCTAGCCCCCCAAGTCCCCCCATAAGCCGTTTCGTGGGCGGTCACTGTGGGGCCATCTCATCCGATACTACCCCACCCCGTTCGCTAATGACCGGGCTTACTTACGCCCGTCGTTCAATCTTACGACGGGCGAGGGAGGCAGTTGTGGAGGGTGAGGTTATAGAGCCCATGGATGTCTCTTCGCCACCACAGACAACACAATCTGAGACGACTACTCCAGTCCCCTCTGGCTCACTGGCTTCCTCTGAGGCTGTTCTCCCCATTGTTCTGGTTGCTGGAGGTGATCCTGAGGTAATTATTTCATACTTTAATTTGTCTGATTTGGCATTCCTTCTCTTTCACCCCGTTCTATGTGCTGAATTTAGGATGTTGGTTGCCCTAGGTCGAAGTATCCTCGCTTCTAGCAAACATTCTTCGTCCAACGGTGCTGGCGAGACCTCTGACCACAGTGCCCCTTTTCAACGTTCTGACTGAGGTAAGTTATTCTTGGATACATTTCGCCCTTTTTCTGTACTTGTTCCTCTTTACTAACATTGGCTTTTATATTGTAGCTTTCTCCTGATCTTTCACCACCCTCATCTATTCCCAATGAACCCCTTGCGCTTACTTTGGTACCTTATGTGGGCGAGGGAACTCTGTCGATGGTTGAGGTTTCTGCGGACAGAGACCCCGTTGAGGCTGATGAGGTAACAAGTCCCCTCCCAACGGTTCCTGCCCCTTTAACCTCCGTGGTGACTCCCATTCCTGCCCCTGTTGTGAGTCAGGTACTTTCTTAATTTTCTGCATAAACTCCACCGTATGTTAGGGTTTTTTTTTCCCATAACTCCGTCTTATAATGGTGACTTAACAACGGAAACGCTTGTGAAGATTTTTATATATAGTCTCCACCTTATAACGGTGACTTAACAACGAAAACGCTTGTTAAGATTTTTATATAATCTCCACCATATAACGGTGACTTAACAACGAAAACGCTTGTTAAGATTTTTATATAATCTCCACCTTATAACGGTGACTTATCAACGAAAACGCTTGTTTAAGATTTTTATATAATCTCCACCTTATAACGGTGACTTAACAACGAAAACGCTTGTTAAGATTTTTATATAATCTCCACCTTATAACGGTGACTTAACAACGAAAACGCTTGTTAAGATTTTTATATAATCTCCACCTTATAACGGCGACTTAACAACGAAAACGCTTGTTTAAGATTTTTATATAATCTCCACCTTATAACGGTGACTTAACAACGAAAACGCTTGTTAAGATTTTTATATAATCTCCACCTTATAACGGTGACTTAACAACGAAAACGCTTGTTAAGATTTTTATATAATCTCCACCTTATAACGGTGACTTAACAACGAAAACGCTTGTTAAGATTTTTATATAATCTCACTGTTTTATATATCTCTTCTCAGGTTGCTCGGGAGGATTCCTCACCAGCTCTTTCAGTTATGGGCACACCCCGTCAGGAACCTACTGTTTCGGAAGAACCTGATCATGCTGACCAAGGTTCCACGACTGGTGTTGAGGTAGAAAGTGAATCTGGGTGCGAATTGCCTCTCCCTGACTTAACTCCTCCTGCCTTTTGCTTAATGGTGCTTCACAATTCTCCCCAAATGCCTGTGAGCTATCGCTTGGTGATTGAGCAGTTGGTGAACCATCACCCCGAGACCTTCATCGTGGACTGCCTACGGTCCAATATTCCTGTGATGAGTCATCGACTGTAAGGCATGGCGATCGTTGTTGCTGAGATTGCTAATACTCCCACTTCCAGTGTTACCGAGCCCTCATTAATCAGTTTCTGGGTTTTCTGAAGGAATTGGGTCGTGACGGTTTCCGTTTTGACTGGCTTATAGTGTATTTGAAAACTTTGAAGAGTCAGCAGCTGATCGGCCAAAGGGAACTGCTGAGAAAGCACCAGGAGGACCAACGGGCTGAGGAGGTTAAGTTAGCTGAGCTGGCACCTCTTTTGGAATCGGCGGATGAAGAAATAAAGAATGCCGAAGAGGCTCTGCGTTTGGCCAAGCTAAAACGGGAGAGACTTCTGATTGAACGCGCACAGGTGCAAACCAGGCTAGAGGTTGCTATCAACGCTCAAGGCTCCTTTGCGTCAGCTTCTTCGGGCCTTCCTGGGGATTTTTTCTCTTCCCCGGACCTATGGTTCCTCTTAGGGTAGCAAACTCCTGTATATATTTTCCTTCTTCGTCCATTTATGTAATTCTTGGGCAATAGTTTCCAATTTTTTGTAATGCTCTCTTGTTTATTGAATGAAAGAATTTATATTTTCCAGTTTTATCTTTGAGTTATGACTGCTTTCATATCAATGTCTATACTTCACGTCATCAATAAAACTTGTATATTCATAATCAAAGACTAGATACATCGATGGTACAAACTTAATTGTTTACACATAATAGACTTTCAACCATTTATTATTAATTTTGAATGGCTTATCTTCCTCCAACTTAGAAATTAAGCAATAACCTGAATCATGAGCTTCCTTCACGACGAAAGGTCCCTCCCAATTGGCTGCGAATTTTGGCAGAGGAAGTCCCCTAATGTGTTTCACCGCTGCTTTCAAAACGAGATCTCCCTCTAGGAACCTCCTTGGTCTTACCAGGTTGTCATATGCCCTAGAGAGCTGCCTTGTATACATTTGAAAATGTTGCATTGCGTTGTCTCTGTGTTCATCCAATGCCTCCAGCTGCACATGCCTGTTCTGAGGAAGCATGCTACTTCGCAAGGCGTATCGAGCAGAGGGAACTTCCAACTCCACTGGAAGGATTGCCTCAGCCCCGTAGACAAGGGAGAACGGAGTGTACCCTGTGGGCTTCCTCTTCGTCGTTCGATAGGCCCACGACGCTGCTGGTATCTTGTCATCCCACGATCCTGGAAAGTCCTCCATCGTTTTAGCCAAGATATTAACCAGAGTTTTGTTAGTTGCTTCGGCCTGACCGTTCCCCTTCGGGTATGCCACCGTTGAAGTGTGATGAACGATGGAGTACTTGTCTATAAGCATCGTTACTTCTGAGTTGACGAAGGGAGTCCCATTATCTGAGAGAATAACCTTTGGGATCCCAAAATGGCAAATGATATACTCTCTGATGAAGTTACTCACTACCCCAGCCGTTTCCCTTCTGAGTGGTATTACTTCAGCCCATTTTGTAAAGCACTCCGTTGCTACCAGTATCCATATCTTGCCCCTCGACTAAGGGTGTATCGCCCCCATGAGGTCGAACGCCCAAGTGTGGAAAGGATAAGGCGTTGCCAGAGAATGTAAGTCCACCGATGGGGCATGGATCATATTTCCATGAAGTTGGCAAGCTTTGCATTTTCGAACAAATTCGGCAGAGTCTTTCTCCATCGTTGGCCAATAATATCCCAACGTCATCAGCTGATCATATAACTTGGCCCCTCCTATGTGAGCTGGGTCATGGGCTTGTTTGAGGACCTCAGTTGCTTCTTCCTTTGTGATGCAACGCAATGGCCTGTTGAAGTACCCTCTTCGATAAAGCTGTCCCTCATGGATATAGAACCTCGGGGCCCTTCGCTTCAGTCCCATCGCATCCATTTTCTCCATTGGGACAATTCCATCTTGAATAAAGTCGATATAGGGCTGCCTCCAGTCTGTTTGGGCTTCTATGAAATGGCACTCAGCTGCTTCGAAAAATAGCTGACACTTATCACAATTCCGTTGTAGTTCTGCCGCATCCTGTTTCATTCTAGGCCAAAAATATCCCCCTCTTTGAATTCTTCTATAGAGAGGTATCTCAGTTATTTCGCAGTGCTCCTCATGTGTTTTCTTCAACCTCCGCTCTGCTTCCTCTGACCCAACGCATCTCGATAACCATCCCCCTGCATTTCTGAAGTAAAGATTTCCCTGGTTTGTAAAGTATTGGGCTAACTCTCTTAGTCCCATAGCTCCTTCTCCAGATTCCAGTTGCTTCCTGATCTCTCCTCTCCAATCCGCGTCTCCCTCCATCGGTAGTATTGACTGCACCACCGAAGGAGCTGTTCTTCGTTGGATCGTAACGATAGTCGTATCGCTCCTCATGACCATCTTCTGAGCAATAGTGGCATAAGCGACTGGATGACGGTTCATCGTTCTGGGATGTCTTCTGATTTTGGTCCGGTGGAACTGGCTGAGGAGCCTTTCAATGATCGTTCTGTACGGTGCCAAACTCATGTGCTTCAACGCATATTCTCCGTTAACTTGCTGAATTACTAAGTTCGAGTCACCCTTGATGCAGAGAGAATGAATTCCCCTTCGAAGAGCCTCCAGCAACCCTAGCACCAACGCTTCGTATTCTGCTTCGTTATTGGAGCAAGGGAAATCTAGTTTGTAGGAAAGACAAATCTCCTCCGTTCCTTTTGAAAGGATGACCCCTGCCCCTCCTTTTTTCTCTGTCGAAGACCCATCAAACTGCATCGTCCATTCTTCATCGGTTGCATCCAGATAGTTGGCTTGCAAGTCGTCTCCCGGAATGTCTTTTTTAGGTGGTTCAAACGTTCCTGATGGAAAGATTGCCAACAGATCAGCATACGCCTGGCTCTTGATGGCACGAGGAACCACACACTTTAAATCATATTCGGAGTGAATAAGGAACCACCTAGCTGCCCTGCCAATCAAGATAGTTCTAGCCAACAAATACTTAATAGGATCACATCTAGTTACAATATGAATTGTAAAAGACAGCATATAATGTCTAAGTTTTTGTGCTACAAAGACTAAGGCCAAATAATGCCTTTCTAGGCTGCTATATCTAATCTCTGGCCCATGTATAATCCTGCTGAGGTAATACACCGGACTTTCTTGCCCGTCAATCTCTTGTGCCAGTAAAGCTCCAACGGACCTTGTAGTTGAGGTGAGGTACAGCTGCAACGGTACTCTTGCCTGTGGAGGAACCATGATTTGTGGTGAAACGAGCAGCTTCTTCAACTCATCGAGAGACTTCTGGTGGTCCTTTTCCCATCTGAACTTTGTGTTTTTTCGCAGCAGCTGCATCAACGGGTGTGTTACCTCGACCAATCCTGGTACAAATCTTCTGAGGTAGGAGACTTTACCGGGGAAACTTTTCAGCTCCTTTGCCGTTCTTGGGCACGACATTTCTAAGATCGTGCATTGTTTATCCTGGTCCATCTGCACCCCTTGTCGATCAACCACAAAGCCCAGAAACTTCCCGCATGTTACTCCAAAGACGCACTTCAATGGGTTCATCCTTAATTTATACTTCCTACATCGAGTAAACACCTTCTTTAAGTAGTTTAGGTGGGACTCCACCTTCTTCGATTTGATGACCAAATCGTCCACATAGATTTCTACAAATTTGTGGAAGAAATCGTGAAAAATGGCCATCATTGTTCTTTGATAAGTAGCTCCCGCGTTCTTAAGTCCAAACGGCATTACTTTGTACATGAAATTGCCCAACGGGGTTCTGAATGCCGTTTTCTCTGCGTCCGCGGGGTCCATCTTGATCTGGTTGTACCCTACGTACCCATCCATGAAGCTATACATCTCATGCCCAGCCGTGGCATCTATCAAGCTATCAATGGAGGGTAGAGGGAACTCATCTTTGGGGCAAGCCCTGTTCAAATCTCTAAAATCCACACAGATCCTTATTTGGCTCTTGTCCTTCTTCCCTACTGGCACAATGCTAGATAGCCACAGGGGATGCTGTATTGGTTTGATGAATCCTACTGCCAACAAACGCTGAACCTCTTCCTTGATCTTCAAGTCCAACTCAGGTTTATAAGTCCTTGTTGCCTATTTCACCGGGATGGCTGAAGGTGTCACGTTTAGCTTGTGGCAGCTCACTTCCTCATCTAGTCCTTCCATTTCGGTATACCTCCATGCAAAGACATCTATGAACTCCCGGATTAGCCCAACCAGGGCTTCTCGCTTCTCCTTACCGAGATCCTTCGCGATGAAGATGGGCCTTGGGTCTTCCCCTTCTCCTGTTAAGTTCAACTGCTCCAACTCTTGTGACTGGGGCCTTGGTTGATTTTCCATGTAGTCTGGTTCTTCGGCGACCTCCTCCACGAACTCCTGTATGTTGGAGTTGTCTATCACCATGCACTGTCCCTACTGATCCACCAAGAAACACTCATATAACGGGTCAGCCCCATCCTCGGTCTCTTCGGCCGCCCGCTCACATCGTTATAAACGGTATACCACCTTCCCCTCTTCAGTGACCACTTTCTTGCATTGCCTGTTGGTAGCTGTTGCCACGACCTTCCTCTTTCTTTCTCTCGAAGCCTCAGCGATCCTTCCCCCTGAAAAGCGACTCGGCACGCTTTTCCATTGGACCTCATGCTCCATAGGATCCAATCTAAGCCTTACTTTGCTTTTGAGCTACCTCGTGGTACTTTGGGGTCGAGGGATCACCTGATGGGTTTCTTCGGCCCTCACCCCTTCGTTACTCGTGGCTTCTTTACTTTGCTCGTTCAGAGGCCCCATTCTATCTCTGATCGAGGGAACCCATGCCCCCTCTCGTTAGGACTCGGGCATCCTCCTCCAACTCCGTATAAAAGGCCGCATCTACAAAGTGAGCTTCTTCGATAGCAAAAGGCCTTTTTGTAGCCCTAATGGTCACTTCTGTTCCTTTGACATTTGCCTTGGCGCATTGATGATATGTTGAAGGAACTAAACCTTGATTGTGCATCCACACTCTTCCTATTAGTAAATGATAGGAAGTTGCACTTTCTATTACATGGAACTTGATGTGGGAACTCAGATTTCCCATTACGATTCCCACATTCACATACCCAATGGATTTGGAAGATTGGTTGTCATACCCTGAAATTACCAGAGGCATGGGGACCAACCTTTCTTCTGGGATATCAGCTGCGTGGAAGGAGTTGATCGGCATAATGTTGATGGAAGCGCCCCCATCCATAAGCGTTCTTGCAAAACTAACCCCATTGATACTGGCCGTCACATACAAAGGCCTGTTATGAGGGAACCTTACAGCTCTATCTGCATCGCTGAAGGTCACCTCTGATAGGAACTTTTTCACCAGCCTCGCCATGGGTCCCCTCCATTTCAACGAGGGAACCGCGTCCTTCCTCGCGATGTCTAGGATCTCCTGAGTTATTTCCAATCTGCTCTCCTTTGGTATCCCCACTTGATCGAAGAACCAAGCGAATTTTGGGGATTTTGAAACTGCGCTGTACTCAAAGACTGCCTCCATTTCCTCGCCCTCAGCGCTGTATACGTCTTCCACATCTTTAGCGCTTGCTTCATTGTAGGCTAAAACTACGTTAGCCATTCCTGTGGTGCAATGTTCCAGAGTTTCTTCGAATTCCCTTTGCCTCATTGTTGACCTTCCTTCTCCTCTTTCCGCCTCATCGTCGTAGGCCGTCACCAAGTTGGCCCCATGCGCTGGAAGCGGGTTGTTATTAACGTTCTGTGGGGGGATCTGCAGCGTCCCTGCCTTCATGTACTTGTCGATGATTCTTCTTAGTGTGAAGCATCTCTCTGTCGGGTGCTGGATCTTTCGATGAACCTGACAATACCTAGGATCCGCCTTCGTTGCGTCATCGGGTTCCTCCGAAGGAACGCCTTTTGGCAGGTAGACCATTCCACCTTGGACCATGGCGTTATAACAACTCACCGCCTCTTCTATCGTGCATGGTAACGGTGGTGGGTCTTCTCTATCCCTTCCGAACTTCCTTTTGTTGTCCTTCTTCGCCGCCTTACCCCCATCTGTTCCTTCGGTGTATCCCACCCGTGGGGGTTGAGGCCTTCCTCCCCCAGGTTGTATCGGCTGTCTGAATATCATAGGCACCACCACCGGGTTTGGTCGTACGACCAATGATATGTTCCTTACAGATTTTAAGAACGCCGAAAAAGTTCCCTCGCGCGTCTCATTGATAAGATGGCAGATGTACTCCGGGAGTAGTCCTTCGGCACAGATTTTTAATAGTTTGGATTCCTTGGCCTCCTCTCTCACGTCCAGAGACCTTTCCCTGAACCTCCGAACGTACGCCACCACGTCTTCTCCTGGTCGTTGCTTCTCTCTCCCTAGTTGGGTCAGAGTGAATTCATCCTCTGCTAGAAAGAACTTTTGGACAAACAGCACATGCATCTCTTCCCACGTGGAAACACTTTTAGGGACCAAATGAGAATACCACGTGTATGATTTATCGGTTAGGGATTTGGAAAACTCCCTCAACCCGAGTTTCTTGTTATTGCAATGCGCCCCTAGGTGCTCAATAAAACGTTTAATGTGCTCTTTCGGATTCCCACCCTTCCCTGTGTATTTTTCAAAGATGGGGGGAATATAATCCCTCGGGTAAGGCTCATCGTTGTATTCCTGAGGATAAGATGTCCTAAAATCGTCATAGACTGAAGCTACCTCGACCATAGACTGTGAGGAAGCCTGCACAAATTTTAACATCTCCTTTTTCATTTCTCTCCTCATTTCCTCCATGGGCGATAGGGCAACGACCAATGGGGGTGTTGGCTGAATGACCGTTATAGTCGGAGCCATCGTTACAGCTGGCGCCGTTGATACTCCGGAGATTCCCATTGCCGGATTCACGACGGAGGGTATGCTTGTCGGGGCTGCTCCCGTTGTACCTGCGCTCGGTGGAACCGTTGGAGCTGCCCCCGGCGTTACGAAGGAATTGGCTTCAAGTCCACCCAGCACCGTTGAAGCTGCAGGAGTTTGCAAAAACTCATAGAACTTGCTCATAAGGAGGGTCATCTGGGCAGGTCCCAGCCCAGCACTCGTGGAAGCCTGTGTCACTCCTTGAGCTCCCGTTGTTGTCTGAACTGGGGACACTTCTATTCGAGGAGCTCCGCTCCTTAAAGCCTCCAATTCTACCGCTACTTGCTCTTCACTGTGTTGGATATCATCAAAGTTGAGCCTTCGATTAACGTTATCTTGCGCCATACTCCTTCCTTAGAAGAATGCCTCCCCAGCAGAGTCGCCAAATGTAAGAGGGTAGTTTAGATAAGATGGAGGCGTAACCCCTTTTTGAGTATGGCGATGACAAGGTTAGTTAGAAAAACACTAGTGATTTAGCCACAAGACACAAAAAAGCAGTTTGGAATGTATGGAACCCATCTTATACTCACAAATCTCTCGTGTATAACTCTCAATATAATAAAGAACCTCAGAAATAACTTAGCTAGAGGAAGAGAGAAGTAAGCACCCTAGATACACCTTGGTAGGTAGGCAAACATACTAAAAACTCTCAAGGATCTCTGTTATGTATTAAAAGCTTCGTAATAAATGACAATGGTGAGTGGATAAACCCTATAATAAATCTCTCTCTCTGATGTGTATCTCTAGTAATAACTTTTGAACTCTCAAAAGATCATCCTTTCCTCAAAGGTTGTTGGGGTCCTTAAATAGCCCCCCACACCACCCCCGAGGCAACTCAGTCATTAAAGACTATGAAAGACATCCCTCATACTTTATGTCACAACATTAAATGCCTGATGCACTAGTTGTCTCCTACGTCATAAACATTAAATGCCAAGACATGCCTTTTGCCTAACCACTGTGTGTCAGGGAGTTGTTGTCGCAGAGGTGGCTCACCAACTGTCTGACGGCCCCAAATACCACGGTGGTTTACTTAAGTGCATGTCTTACATTGTTTAGAAGGCTAGTGACATCACCCACAGTAGATGTGACATTTAAGTAGAGGGTTATTTGGTCCATAACTCAATGCCCGATGGAACTCCAAGCTGCTCCGCTTGAGGTTCCACGGTCAGGGTCCTTCGGTGTTTTACCAGGTGTATCTAAGATGGTCAGGACAAGCCCCAACGGTGCCCCACTTCTCAATCCTCCAAACCAAGTCCCTCTAAAGTTCCCACGGTGAGGTTGTTCGATAGAGCATGAAAGCTCTCCCAGGCCCTGCCAAGCCTGGTCTCTCACGAGTACCGTTCGACCTCACACCCATTCATTATTCTCGTTACAACATTACAGTCATTACAACTCGTAGTCAATATAAACAAAGCTATAATATGGCAAAGTAACAATAAGCTAAAGTACGAGTTGCCACGCCAAGCTGCCACGCTTGAGTTGCCTCCCCAAGATGCCACTCTTGAGTTACCACGCTGAGCTGCCTCCCCAAGCTGCCACGCTTGAGTTACCTCACCAAGATGCCACGCTTGAGTTGCCACGCTGAGCTGCCTCACCAAGATGCCACGCTTGAGTTGCCACGCTGAGCTGCCTCACCAAGATGCCACGCTTGAGTTGCCACGCTGAGCTGCCTCATCAAGATGCCACGCTTGAGTTGCCACGCTGAGCTGCCTCACCAAGATGCCACGCTTGAGTTGCCACGCTGATCTTATCCTCAGAACACTGTTGCTAATTGGTGGATTATCCCTAATCCCAGGATTACCTTCAGGCCCCCTCTACAGACTTGATGGATGAAGTTTTGGTAAATAATGAGTTCCACGCACACTATTTTGGTAGTTGGTTTTTGGACACTATGCTACATATGTTAGATGATTATATAAGCCCATGTATGCCGAAGTCTTGGATGATCATGTCAGAGTGTGGCTACCTTTTGGCTGAAACTTACAAATGTGTGTGCGTCCTCATCTCAAAGAGACAGTGTCTCACATTTCTACCGATGAGACATAAACAAATCGTGCATCCAATGTTCATGGAGATTGCCCATTTTTTTTTTATAATCACTTTGTCGTTCTAAATTTGAAGCATGGTTGTCCGATTCCACTAGTACCACGTCACTGGCATAGTTGTTCGTTGCCTAAAGAAAAACCTTGGATTGATAGATACGCGAATCAAGTATCAGAGTTCCAAAAAATCTGCTCAAAGGATATAGCGAACAACAATCAACCTATCAACATCAACTAGTTGTGGATATCATTTATTTTTTGAAAACATGTAAAATTATGTGATGTATTAAAATTGTTGCATTTGTATTAAAGTGGATGATGTCTTAAACTTATTGATAATGTAATGAAGTTGTTGTTGATGTATCAAACATTGTGATTATTGCAATGAATTAAACTTGTTCTTGATTTTCTTAATAAAATTGGTGGTAATGAAGTTATTGGTAATGAAGTTGTTAGTAATGAATAAAATTGGCTTCATTCGCTACAAACATAGGGACCAATTAAGCTTTATTCAGTATGATTGAAGTGAATGAAACTTTTCCCAAAATGGTTTACCCACTTTTAGGGAGGTTTATCCTAAACTAAAACCCATTTGCTATGTTTATAACGAAACCGGAGCATTCTATCTTTATGATTGTATCCAATGATACTTCCTCCCCCAACAAACATTACCCATTGGTAGGGAGATTTATCCTAAACCAAAACCCATTCGGTATGTTTATGTCGATTCAGTTAAGATACACTCGCTATGTTTCTAGTGAATGAAATCACACTTCCTAACACTTCAACTTCAAAGTTTGCTCATTTAAATAGTTGCAAATAGTTCATTACCAACATTCATTGAACTAATCATAGTTTACACAAAGTTTACAATATTCAACTTCTACATCAAAGTTTACAATACAAAGTTTACACAGTCATATGTTACACTGAACTAATCATAGTTTACACAATAGTTTCAAATAGTTCATTACTAATATTCAACTTCAACTTCAAAGTTTACACAGTTTAATTAGTTCATAGTTTACGCAATTCACACAGTTCACATAGTTTAATTAGTCCATAGTTTGCAAGAAAGATATAATTCTTTATATTGAACCATATTCTACCAACCAAGTTCATACATATATATCAACCAAATTTCATTTTCAACTAATTACAACCAATGACATTTAAACCAACCAACTTTCAAAAATAAAACATGTATCAATTACAACTTTCAACGGATCCTATTATTTTCTTTTCCGTTTTTAGGACCCCTCAGTAACTTTATCTTTACCTTTGCCTTTCTTCTTACTTTTCTTTCTACCCCGATCTTTAATGACAATCGTTTGGCCAACCCCAATAGCTGTAGCAAGTATATCGTATACTTGAACATTGCGGGCAATCAATTTACCAGGATATGCAAGAATCCCATTGCCCATTTTATTCTTCAATAATTCCATCGCCTTCCGTATCTCATCCGCCCATCGAAAAGATCATACGCCTTAGAACGATAAAGTAGTTAAAAGTAATGAAATTAGTAAAAATAAAAAATTTACCAAAGATTTTGCGTTTGTTTGGACTGAAGGCAAGCGGGGTTTTGGATTGTGGGTTGGGATTTGGATGGGACCCACTGCATGTAATCGTTGCTACAGTCCCAGAGGCTCGATACGGGCACCGACCTAGACTTTTCCAATTAAAGGTGGTCTTACTGGTAATCCTGGTACCATTTTTGCATATCAAATTTAATCCTGTATCAGGAGGCCTTGTTTCCCCTCTCGTCCCTCAAACGCGTCATGGGCTCGTGAGGTAGGATTTGGAGCTAACCAAACTGTCTCAAACAGCGTTCCGGGTAATAGGGCTCCCCAACATCCAAACATATAATAATTCCTCTATAAAATGATACTTCAGGAAGTGGATAAGCTTCCCTAGCATCTCTATAAGGATCCCAAAATACCTACGAACAAACAAAACATAATTTTTGTTAAAAGAATATTCAAGTTAAAAGAAAACTCAATAGACTTACATAAGAAATCATTTATATTCCAAACATTCATGTCATCTAATTGCTCATGATAGTTGATTAGATTTTGAAAAGCATTCTTCTGGGGAGGCAGATGGCAATGCCCAGCATGCAATCCTGAGCATTTTGTCACCGAACTCCATGTTGATGCATCTGTCCAATACATAGAAGTGCTCATGGATCCATGAATGCAAAACATACAAAATGAATTTACAAAATGAATTTAGAAAATTATAAAACTAGTATATTAGTTACCTAAATAAGAGAGAGGCAATTGTTCATTTACTACACACCGGAGTGAGAGGCTAGGCCTAGCTACCTATAAACATGTGCAAGAATACCCATTTCCCAAGCTAATTTGCCCACCTTCTTCAAGTCTTTCTAAACTTGAAGGTAAAGGAGTGAAATCTTGTTCTTCGTCTTATCAGGAAAAATAGTGCACCCGATAATGTAAAGTAAATATGCCCTGGCACAATAGTCTTTGACTTCAGTAGTGGCATTTGGGTCCTTCGATTGTCCTTTAAAATTCGATGTCATCCAGTTTAAGCGCAGATCACAATGCTCGCTACATTCTTGTTGCACAACGTCCCTTATAACGCCCAACATCTCCACTAATAGGTCAACAGCAGGTGAGACCTCAACATTATCATCGTCCTTAACTTCGACATGAGGGATAAACAGAGGAAAACCAAATAGAGATACGCCCATGATTTTTACTATATCATCGAGGGTGATTGTCATCTCCCTAAATGGCATGTGAAAGGTGTTGGTCTCCATAAGCCACCTCTTGACAAAAGCAGAACCAAGGGCGTAGTCTATGTAACGGTGGTTATAACTTATCCCTTTTTACCCTCATCTGCACACTCTGACTAAGATCATTGAATTCCCACTCGTGGATCTTTGTCCAATGCTTGATGCAAAGTAAAGGCACACATTCCACCTACAATATGTACAATTTATATCAAAATTTATCATAATAAGGAATTATATAAAACACTAATGATACTAAAGACTTATAACAAACACTAGTCATAACTTAGATTGGAAATTTAATTACTATTGAACAAGTCCAAATGTCATAAGCCACGTGATCCTTGAAATGTTTCAATAGATAGGGGTCATTAGGACCCCCATAAGCTGCAGTTGAGGGTCAAATTTCTCAACCTTCATCTTCTTACTATGCTCAGTAGCGGACTTGTGTAGAATGCTAAACAGTTTAGATGGCATAGGGGCATCTACACCCCGCTTAGTGGGAGCATCATCCTGAGCAACATCATCATCCTCTTCATGATCCTCCTCCTAACTGTAAACCTCCTCTTCACTGTGTCCCTCCTCATTCATCTCCACAGAAGGAAAATCCCACTCCACCATAACAGGAACATCCCCCTCCACCATAGCAGGGATATCTCCCTCTAATGGAGTAGCAACAACAGTAAATAGAGCACAAATCTCTTCATGATGCTTCCTCTATGAGGCAGTAACTGGATTCCTATTAGCATGAGAGTATCATAGCAGTTTATCCATAGATTACATGCATTAAAATAGAGAATACAATGACTACAATTAAATAGAGAATTTCATAAAAAAAATGAGAATGAATACAATGACATGTATTCATTGTTGATCTACTAATTAAGGTATGGCATTTCAGATATTAAGTAAGGTATGGCATTTCATATATAATTTCATATAGTAAGTAAGGTATTCGTGTATTAAGTAAGGTATTCAATAAGCATTCATTGTTAAAAATAAGTAATGTAATCATGTGTTCATTGTTAAACATAAGTCATGTAGTCATGTAGTCATGGTAAACGTAAATCTTCATTCGCTATTTTTTACCGAGGATAAACTACAAATTCGGGGTAAAGGCAATGAATGCAACCTCGGTTAAACCTAGATTCATTCATCATAAATATACCGAATGAAATCTCTGTGCTTGGGGAAAAATAATGAATGAAATTTGGGTAAACAAATGTATCCAATTGACATAAACCTACCGAATGAGGTCAAGTAATTCAGCATAATTGTAATGAATAAAGTTTAGGTTCATATTGGATTTATTCATCATAAACATAACAAATAAATCCAATTAATTCGTGTGAAATGCCCCGAATGAAACCCTAGTTCAAAAGTTTATGTTCTTTTTCAATAATCAAACAATTGGTTCACTGTTTCAATAAGACAATAGTTCGGTATTGGTGTTCGTTCGTTTTGATTTCAAACCAAAAAAATAAAAGATCATACAAGTATCTTATTGGCTGATTGTTGCTGCTGATTGTTGCACCTTTGATTTAAAACTTTCGTTGTTGTTGTTGTAGATATTACAGAGATGAAAATGGTTCGGAAGTGTTAAAAATATATATATAAAGGGAGTAGGAGGGGCTTAATGATAAGCCTCTCATTTAATTATTAAATGAGGTTAGAGATGATTAAAATTGATAAATGTCCATGTATTTATGCGACTGAGGTATTATTATGCACGTCTGGCATATTACGCGTATTTGTGTATTATTTATACATTAATTAGACAGTATTCTAGTATTGATGGTGCACCATATGTTATGGGACACAAGTCATCCCAATTAAGATATATGTTACCATAAGTTATTTGACACATGGCTCCACACTATATTGGACATGTGGCAACCCACTTGGGTGGTTTTTGTTATAAATAGACTTCACTTCCTTACATTTAAAGAAGAGACCTTCTTGGGAGAGAAGAGTGATTTTGTCTTATGAGTTTTGAAAGAGCGTTCTAGAAAAGAGTTTTGAAATGAGTTCTTTGAGAAGAGTTGCAAAACCTTTCACCTCTCGAGTTCCACTATAATGAGTTTTTCGGTCAATAGTACGAACCCACAAACAACACTGACTTTTATTTCGACTATGACAGATACGTAGGCGCAACCAAAGTTGCTCAAGTCATTACGTACAAAAATTCGGTATTTTCCAAGATTTAACTCCCCTCTTACAAAGGGTAAACTGAGTTCGATTCATTTAATTCTTTAAAAACTTTTGGGATTCAAATGGGTATTTTGTTCAATATACCAACCTGATGAGTTTAATCTTTAGTTGAAGTGGAATGAATTTGAAGATGAAAGGTTTGGAAGTTCAAGACCAAAGGTTTGGAGGTTTGAATGTGTAGAGAGATGGAGTGAAAGTGTGTAAATGAATTTTAAAACTTTAAATATGAGGTAGCCCTCTATATGGTATTTGGAAGTAACTATTAGATTTAAGTGGTATTTTATAGTAAAAAAAGTCGTGATATTTTGAAGTAAGACATGTGGTGCCCTTAGAAATCCCCTTTTTCATCGTGGTTTGGTGAAGATATATCACCTACATCCATGCCTCAAGACGACACTTGAGGAAGCTTACACTATATCCTAGTTCATGGGTGGTGAGAACCAACACCTTATGAAGAAATTACTATATCTTTGTAATCGCAACCAAAAAGGAGATCACTCCATACTTTCCCAAGTGAACAACAAGCTATCTAAAGGACTCAGTATCTTGAAGGTCACTAAATGTGGACTCGTCAACTTAGTTTAGTCTATTATCCACGACCCTGAGAATCCAACCCACATTAAAAGACGGATATGGTGATCGCCTCACATTATTGGTTGAGACATTAAAATAATTAATAAACAATTACACTAAGTCCTATATGTGAGAGGATCAACACGATACTATTTAAAATGATTCAACAAATTTAGATTCCATCTTCGATGATATCAAAATGGAATGTTAAGTAATTATTCCTATCATCTTTTTTTATTTTTTGTAGTTATTGGTCCTATTGCAACAAATATGAGACAAGTGTCATTTTCTGCAAAAATGGAGAGGGACAGTTATGGAGGTTTCAGGTGGTTATAGGACTTATTACAATTTTAAACATGGAATTGGACCAAAAAAACTTTATCAATCAAAATATCTATAAGAAAAATGTATAATGTAAAAGAAATTATCCTAACACGGATGTATGTCTCCAATCCTATACGATGTGATGGGTCAAAATATAGAAGCTTATATATAGAAATTCTATATATCCAAATTTTTAGTTAAAATTTCTATATAACATGAACAAATAGAATTGAATCAACACATTATTTAAAAAAATCTATTAGTGACGCATAAGATATAATCACTTATCATTAGAAATTCTTTCTTGTAAGTTTTTATATAAACAAAAAAGAAAAGTGATGCCTCATAATTTTCATTTAAGAAAATTGACACAGTGAGATGAAAAACCTCAACTATTAGAGATGGACTTAATATGATAAATCATCCCAAATAATTTGCAAACCACCATTTTCCTTTTACTTTTTTTATAAGTAACCTGCTCCCTATTTCCTGGGCACTCCAATAACATTTTTTTAGGATCATCATTTTTGTGATGGAAAACTCTATCCCTCCCAAAAAGTTAAACCCGAATCCATCACCAAATGATTAAAATCCTTGTACATGTCTGGGACCCACCTTAAAATGTTGTGATTTCAACTAAGGTGTACTCTCTTATGCCATTGGTAATGAATGGGGCAGATGTTTTCGGTAAGTGTAGCATGGTTCTTTTGTGATAATTTCAGCCCATTTAGAAATAGTTATGTATTCCCCAACTTTGTCCTTATTTGTACTTTACTATCTCATTTTTTATTTCCTAGACTTAAAACCCAACCTATTAAAATGGTCTAAGTTACCTCCAAACTCTAATGGTGTTGACTTTTCAAAATAAAAATTAGTCACGTGCATGACTAATATGGCCATTTTGTTTCAATCCAATATCAATGGTATATTTAGCAAAATGAAAACTCTATGTGCGAACATACTTTGACCAAGTGCTACTAAAGGTTAAGTAAAAGAAATTAGTTCCAAAACCCCATATAATGAAAAGATTTAAATATCCATGAACAAAATTTTAGTCAACACACAACTTACAAAATTTCCTTAGTACAACAAACATCATCACAATTTATCAAATTTAAACTTTTCCAAATAAAAAGATCCTCATTTTTTCTTTTCTTTTTCTATTTTCTTCCGCAAACCTAAAACCCACCAATAGATTGTGTGTTGATGAAAGATCAAGATTACGTTGAAATTTGATATGGAATCGATTTAAAATCATTAAATTATGAGATTAAATATGTAAGTAACCTATTAAGTAAACTATTAAATTTTAATTTATATTTGTTGAACGAAACGCATCAATCAAGCATCAAGTTTTGAAAATGTTATATTGTTAATTGTCCCTATCTTGAACTAGTGACATTATTCGAATATCTCTGGGAAAAATAATTTTCTAAGAATCTTTATGGGCATAGCCTTCAATAGATGTTAATTTTCAAAAAACAAAACGCACCAGTCAGACATCAGTTTCTGACAATGTCATATTGTTCATTTTTCTCATCTTGAACCAATGTCACTCTTTAATCTCGCATATTACGATAAATAATTGGTTTAAAAGTTTGATTCTAAACCTTTTTGGGTATCCTTTAATAGATGTTAACTTTTAACAAGTTTGGTTTTTGGACGAGAGAAAGATAACGAGGAGTTAGCACTTAAGTAAAATAAATGTAGAATATAATTTGCATTAATGACATAAGAGGATATTTATAGAGGAGAAGGGAATGATCAAGAAGGGGAAACTCATAACACTAAATAAGGAAGTGGTCCTAGGCCCATGTGATGTCACATGACCTAGGCACACCTTTTTACCAAATATACCTAAGATACCCCTTTCAGAAGCCACCACCTACTAGCCCTATAATACAACTAAGAAAATAACAAAATAAAGGACAAATAAAAGAAAAATACAACAAAATTAAAAATGCAACAAAATATTAAAAATAAATCCTAAATCTCATCACTCTCCCACACTCAAAAAGAGTTTTTCTACGAAATCAAAGGGGAAGACCATCTGTGTCAGGCGCAATGGGAATGATTGATGCAATCAGTGCCAGGTGTTGAATCTCCTCCGCAGCAATCTCGTCAGGTGGCTCTGCCTCGTCCTTCAACTGTAAATTTCTCTTACGTGCCTTAGAGCACTCTGCTATGCGTTGACCCACCACCCCACAGTTGAAACATTTCATTGCTACTGGTGGAGCATTCGGGGCTCAGGGAGTGGCTACTGAGGAGGGTGTGGCTCGGGAGGCTGGTATGATTAGAGAATGGTGGTAGGCCTCAACCTTTGTGGAATAATCAATGTCTTCGATGAACAATGGAATGTCTTGCAACCTGGAATGTAAGGCTGGATCCCCTAAATATAGAGATTGATTAGTTGAGTGTCGCACTCTCCCAAGCGCACCCAAGTACAAGGAGCTGAAACTGCTTAGTGTAGGTCGAGATCGGGGAGTTAACATGAGGGAGGCTCTGAACCCATGTGTAGAGATCATGATCATAAGCCGATGGAATGAAGAATACCCGTAGCTCATTCTTCAACCGATCCCATGTTTGGATTGAATAAAGCTCTGAAGCAGCGCATCGATGTACTGTGTCGTTCCACCATATCCGCACAAATCCCTAAAACTTAGTGGCGGCCAGCTACACACACTTGCTCCCTGTGATGAGCTTATACTCAAATAGTGTCTCCATAGAATCATTCCAATAAATAAGGGCATCGGGATCCAAGTGCCCATCAAATATCAGCACATCAACTCGTATATTGAAGAGTGCGCGTGCGTTCGAATAAGGAAATAATTTAATTAAATCTCAGTTTTTCAATTAAATCCTAAAACATGCATCTAGGTGTGATTAGAAATTATATGATCATGCAAGAATACTTAATCACACACAAAAATGCACAAATGAGGAAAAACCCCCCAAAGGGGAAAACCTTTTTATTTTCAATATAATTTGTAAAAACGGTTACACGGATTACAATGAAAATAAGAGCGACATACGAAATACCCTCAGGTGTCAGTTTCGATGTCTCGGCTGAAATCTCCCGCAAGAACTCCAGGTGGGCAGCAGTAGAGAAGAAGATGGCTCCTCCACAAATTACTCCAGATGACTAAAAACGATCCTCATGAAGGTTTAATGATTCACGTACATAGATGGGAGTGTTTATGTGAATAAAGAAGGCATAAAACCTTAAAAAGTGAAGTCTGTTTTCTGGGCTATTTTTTGCAGAAATCGTGTTGGAAAGACTTGAAAATGTGTAGAAGGCACACTGGTATTTATACGAAAATCGAGGTGACGGAGTCTCTCAAACGAGATAGGCATCTCGCTCGAATGAAGGACATGTGCCGTTCGAATGACTTCACGCGAGATTCTTATCTCGCTCGAACGACAGTGCTAACTCGTTTGAACGAGCTCGTCGACCGAGGCACTCCGCTTCTACACTTAGAAAAAAAAATCTTTTGATAAAAAATATTTCAGACTTCAAAAAATATTTTCTAAAATATTCCCAACTATTTATGCAAATATAAATAACTCCGATAAATAATTTTACCATTAATGCGTAGTGGAGTAGTGGGAAACAGTTGACCAGCACGTCGCATGTAGCATGATGCACATGTGAAGATGATGGATGCATGGATTCGGATAAAGGACGTCGTGGATGATCGTGATGACGTGCCGAATGTAGCGGTATCAGATATACAAACTGTGATCTAGGAAAAATAGAAAATTCCTATATTCTACCCCGGACATTTATAAAATTATGTCCTTGCAAATCTCCCCCTATGTCTATGCCGGTACATACATAAAAAATCCAAATTATGCAATCTCCCTAAGAAAATGACATATAAGATAATATCCAATTGAGAATATTACATGACATGTCTTCAATCAAACTTCAGCATCTTCAAATCTTCAGCTCTTCAGAAACTCCCAAAGCTTTTCTCATCAGGGTGTGCAATCTAATAAAACGCTGTACCTACACACATGAGATAAAGAAAATACCCGTGACAAGAAACAGTTTGAAATATAATGATATGCTAAAATTAAAGATCAATTAAGCTTAAGCAAATCATTGATAAGTCAACAAAAATTCTCCCCAAAATTCATTCTCCCCATTTTTATAATGTCCCCAAATAAACAGATATGAGAAGCATAAATATGGAAAATGTCACAAGGCAATAAACTTCCTATTTTTGAATTTTTCAAAATTTTTCACACATAATATACAACAAAGAATCACACCATGAACAAACACAAAAACAACCAAGTCGACGATAGCATAAATGTAGGGGTGTGATCAAATTCGATAGGAAAATCAATGCATGCAAACATGACATATGTGCACGATGAATATCGAATACTCCTAACGAATAAACTCAACATCTTCCTTAGGTGTAAAAAGACGAAAATATGAGACATTAACTCAATCAAATAAAAAAATCAAAGCTCAAAGTGATTTCCACACCAATAACGTCCAAAACGATTTAATGTTTTCTCAGGACTTTCAAGGAAGTGCAAACCCGTTTAAATTCGCCAACCAAACTCCCTCAGATTTATATTTTGAATAGAGGTGATCTAAATTTCTCAAACTTTGGAGAATTGATGGTGAAACCTAAATGGCCCATATTTGGCATGAATTTCTTTTTATTGCCTTTAAATTTTTTCGGGCTTTTTTAACCTCTTGGACCCCGGATAATAAAATCCCTCAATTTTTTAGGTTCGATTTAACGGTGGCTTAATCGCAAAGGCTAGATAAGAACCTTTCATAACCCTTCACTATTTTTAAAAAGAAAACACAATCTCAAAAAATGGTTTTTTACATGCATTCCAATCTTGTCAAGTTTTATCGCATATGGTTCGTTGTATTGATATAATTGAGATGGAAACACTCAAGCCAATATGTGATAGACAAGTACAATAATCAAATAAAATCGTGCATGTGTGCAATAAAGGATATAAGGAGCCAAACATGTAGAAAGATATCACTAATCACATCTCAAAGATTCCAAACAATATAAAGCACATGGATGCAAGGATGTAGCATCTCAAATCACTATCAAACAGTCACATGGATAAATGGAATGAAATTTATGACTCGGCTATCTTAAATGCTCATCCAAAAGGTGCAAATAAAATACCAAAATCTTTTTGTGATTTTCTAAAATTTTATAAAATGAAAATCTTTTGGATTTTTCAAAAAATAGAAAAAGCAAAAAAAATAATAATAGAATTGATACAACCTAGCAATAAGAATCATATGATATGAACATGACAATGCATCCTATCCTAGATATGAACCAACCCCTCATTGAACTGTACAAATCCCCAAAGACTTCCTAAGACTCTCAAATCTAAGGGCATATAAAGGCTTCGTGAAAATATCAGCTAACTGAAGGTCGGTGGGTACGAAACTCAAGGATATGATTTTTTCCTCAACTAACTGTCATATAAAGTTCTAGAGTATCCTTATGTGCTTTGTGCGCGAATGCTGGACTGGATTGCGGGATATGTGTATCGCGCTTGTGTTATCACAGGAAATAGTCACGGTGTCCTGTGAAATCCCATAATCCTCCAACATTTTCTTCATCCACAAGAGTTACGTGCAATAACTCCCTGCGGTGATGTACCCAGCCTCCGCAGTGGACAAAGAGATGGAGTTTTGCTTCTTACCCAACCAGGAGACAAGAGCAAAACCAAAATAGAAACACCCACCAGAAGTGCTCCTACAACCATCTACATCCCCGGCCCAATCGGCATCCGAATAGGCGGACAAACGGTCATCGATATCAAAGGAATACCAAATATCGTATGAGAGAGTCCCACTCACGTATTTGATAATACATTTTAGAGTGAGTAAGTGTGACTCTTTCGGGGATGCCTGATATTGCGCATAGATTCCAACACTAAAGGCTATGTCAAGACGACTGGCAGTCAAGTATAAAAGACTACCTATCATACTCCGATACAAGGTTTGCTCTACATCCATGCCTGAAGTGTCCTTACTAATCTTAATAGAAGTACTCATAGGTGTACGTGCATGCTTAGCTGAGTCTAAATCAAATTTCTTCACTAGGTCTCTAGCATACTTGGATTAGGAGATGAACATCCCATCCTCTAACTGACGAACCTAGAGACCAAGGAAGAAAGTAAGCTCACCTACCATGCTCATCTCAAACTCACTTTTCATATCCTCCTCAAAGTGGTGAGCATGCTGGGAGCACATGGAACCAAAGACTATGTCGTCCACATAGACCTGGGCAACCAAAATAGCATCGTAATCTCTCCTGACGAACAACGTCATATTAACTCCCCCTCTTTTGAAGCCATGGGCCAAGAGATAGGAAGTAAGCCTCTCGTACCAATCACGGGGTGCTTACGTTAAACCATATAAGGCTTTCCTCAGATAGTAGACATGCTCCGGGTGCTTAGGGTCTTCAAACCCTTTTGGTTGTTCCACGTAAACCTCCTCCTATAGAATGCCATTTAAAAAGCCACTCTTGACATCCATCTGATATAACTTAAAGCACAGATGACATGCGATGGCGAGTAGTAAGCGGACGGACTCAAGCCACCCTCTATCTGTGTGTAGCCTTGAGCGACCAACCTAGCCTTATTTCTGATTATGGCACCATTTTCATCCATTTTATTTTTGAAAATCCACCTGGTACCTATCACATTAGTCTCACTAGGTCAAGGGACAAGTTCCCAAACATTGTTCTTTTTAAACTGAAGCAACTCATCCTGCATGGTAGATATCCAGTGTTCATCCTTGAGTGCTTCTTTATGATTCTTAGGCTCGACTGTGGATGTGTAGCAAAACTGACTGACAACATTCTCTAGCTGAGCACGAGTCTTGACCCCTAAAGTGGGATCGCCAACAATGGTAGAGGGATCATGACTCTTGCAAACCCAAGAAGGTGTGTCCTCTAACACATGAGTAGGGTCCAAAGGGTGAGGGTGAGGGACAAGTAAATCGCTGCCAGAAAATTCCTCATCCTCACACTGAAGGCTAGAATCAATAAACGTCGAAGGTTTGTCATCTTATATGGTGACGTTTATCAACTCCATAACCTTAGAGCTCTTCAGGTTAAAAACCCGATACGCTCTACTATTTGATGAATATCCTAGCAATATTCCCTCATCGCTCTGGGAGTCAGACTTTCCTAATTGCTCTCTATCCCGTAGGATGTAGCACTTACTCCCAAAGACACAAAATATGCAAGGTTGGGTTTCTTTCCAGTCCACAATTCATAAGGCATCTTAAGTGTGTGTGGATGCAGGTAAACCCTATTAACTGTATGGCATGCAGTAGACACTGCCTCTGCCCAAAATCTCCTAGCAACCTTACGGCCTAGAAGCATAGATTTATCCATTTCCTGAATCGTCCTGTTCTTTCTCTTAATAATCCCATTTTGCTGAGGAGTCTTCACAAAAGAAAACTCATGTTTGATTCCAAGGCTGTCACAGTAAAGATCTACCTTTGCTTCCTTAAATTCCATGTCGTTATCACTACGTATCCTGTTAATAGTGAATCCATGTTGATTTTGTAGGATACGGCACTTGGTCATTAAAAACTCTATAGCATCGAATTTCTCTCTAAAAAAACCTATAATCGAATATCTGGAGAAATCAACCACCATCACGAGGATATACATCTTACCACCCAGACTTTCAGTACGAGTGGGACCCATAAGATCCATGTGAATCAAGTCAAGTACACGGGAGGTGGTAATGGAATGCAACTTCCTATAGGGTCTACGAATTTCCTTTCCCAACTGACAAGGTCCACAAACCGTGGAAGTTGGATTTCTAAGTGATGGTAAGCCACGTACTAGGTCCTTTTTAGGTAAGCGTGTCAAATCTCTAACGTTCATATGACCTAGACGTTGGTGCCACATATCCATAGGAGTGATTGTGGTGTTGTTGCAGACAAGTGAGGATGTGGGCAAAGTCCCATAGCAACTATCCTCTGTCCTCACCCCTTGTACTAAAATTTTATCGGCTTGATTATAGACATTACACGCATCCTGGTCAAACTTTATGGCAAAATCAGTGTAGCGTAGCTGGCTAATGCTGAGAAGGTTTTCTTTCAAACCTTTGGCGTACAAAACATTCTCTAGCTTAGGAAATCCTGGTAACTCTACTGTACCTCGTCCTACGATTCTATACTTTCTCTCATCTCCAAAGGTGACTCTACCTTCCTTATACTCCTCTAGGTAGGTAAAAAATAAGACATCACCTATCATATGTCTGGAGCATCCACTATCAAAATACCACTGTGAGGTATTATGTGCTTTGAGGGCGACAGGAACAACATGAGACTTTTCATATTTCTTAGGTACCCAAGAAGTGGTAACCTTTTGTTTTCCCTTGTTGTTGGTTTTAGCAGGGATGCGGGAAGCATTCACTGCAGCAAAGACATCCGTTGGAATTCCTCCATCAAACTCTGTGATGTGGCAGCTAAAAACTCAACACGCTCTCTCAGACTTGCAAAATCATCAGTACGATGTGATGGAGCAGTAGTACATTGTGTTCGACCCAAACTATAGCAAAACTCCCTGAGGTGGCCTTTTCTTTTACAATACGTACAGAAGAACGCAGTCTTAGGTGGACCTGGGTTTGCTTTTCTTGGTCGAACTCTCCTTCGTGGTTTTTGACGATGGCCATATGGAGTCGTAGTAAACTCAGGAACTGGTCCATGTGCAATTTGGGACGTGGAGGCACCATCATAACCAATTCCCTGCCTATCACCAAAACCTAAAGTGGGGTCGAGGAGCATCTTTCCCATCTTTTCAGATCTGTCCTCGATTTGAACCTTGACTTCCCGTTCTCTCTCAGGATCATGAGTAAGTTGGGCAACCAGGGCTTCAAGATTCTTTCGAGTCTCCAAACTCTCACAACACAAGCAGAGTCTCTCTCTCTCAAGGTAGTGCAGGTGGAGGACTCTCTCTCTCTCGCTTCTTCTAAATCTTCCTCAAACGCGGTGATCCTAAGAACTAACGCTTTGTTACGCTTTTTGGTTTTAAATGACTCATTATATAACTCAGCGTAGGCACGTTGAAGATTACTCTCTCTCTCACTTGCATCATCCTCCCCCTCACTCACATTACTCTCACTATCGAGGTGTCCCTGTGAAGTAACATCCTCATCATCGTGAGGAGCACTAGAAGTACTCACATGACTAGACATGAATGCGGTGAAGTTACACTCATGTGGTGACTCGTCTCCAGAGTCCACCAACTCGACCTCACTATCGTCACTAAGGGTAGCATTAAGGACAGCTTTGCCCTTTTCTTTGGCAAGTCTGTTCAGCCTAATAGCACACTCAAAAGCTTTACGTCCCTTACCGTCGCACTCATAACATCTCTCACTGTCTTTCTTAGGAGGGTGTTTAAAATCTTTTTTATTTTTCTTTTCAAATTTATTTTTCTCAAAATTCTTTTTATCTTTGAAATTACCATTTTTCTTGAATTTGATAATTTTCTTGAATTTTTTAGCAAACAGGGCCAAATCATCTAAATCAAAGTCACACTCAGAATCTGACGTTTCTATCTCCCTTTTTCTAGATGACTCTACCCTCTTTCTTGCCGACCCCTCACTCTTTCTATCTTGGGCATTAAGTGCAATTCCCTATCTTTAGGCTTGACAGATTTAGGAAACATATCAATTTCATACGTTTGTAAGTCTCCTACAAGTTCCTCCAATTTAAGCGTGTTTAAATTACCCAAAGAATTTAGCACATTGGCTTTAGGAATAAAACGCTTAGGCAGTGATCTTAGAATTTTTTTAACAACTCTAGCATTAGGAATGTGTTCACCAAGATTAAAGCTAGTGTTTACAATATCAGATAACCTAGCATAAAATTCATCAAAATATTCAGTCTCAAACATGGTGATTGTTTCAAATTGAGTTGTTAAATTTTGCAGTTTAGACTTTTTCACAGCATTAGTTCCTTCATGGGTAAGTTGTAAAACATCCCATGCCTTTTTTGACGCGGTGCACGTCATTATGCGTCAGAACTCGTCAGGTGTGACGGATCCAGAAATAGCACTTAAACCCTTTGAATTAAAAGATGACCATTTAAATTCTTCTTCAGTCCATGCAGTGGCAGATTTTAAACTAGTCACGTTCTCAACAGTGATGGAGGGAGGTGTCCACCCTCTTTCAACCAAAATCCAGACACGTTCATCAATGTCTTTTAAAGCAGATTTCACGTGGGCTTTCTAGTAAGCATAGTTTGTCCTGTAAAAAACTGGCATTTTATTATATAATTTCTCCATTGAACACGCCCTTTTTTTTAAAAATAATTTTTTTCAGAAAATTGATATCTTAGAAAAATTTTGCGAAAAATTACACGGTATAATTGTGTAATTGGCTCTGATACCAATTTGAAGAGTGCGCGTGCGTTCAAATAAGGAAATTATTTAATTAAATCGCAGTTTTTCAATTAAATCCTAAAACATGCATCTAGGTGTGATTGGAAATAATATGATCATGCAAGAATACTTTATCACACACAAAACACACACAAAGGAGGTAAAATCCCCCAAAGGGGCAAAACCTTTTTATTTTCACTATAATTTGTAAAAACGGTTACACGGATTACAAAGAAAATAAGAGCGACATACAAAACACCCTCAGATGTCGGTTTCGATATCTCGGCTGGAATCTCCCGCAAGAACTCCAGGTGGGCAGCAGTAGAGAAGAAGACGGCTCCTCCACAAATTACTCCAAATGAGTAAAAACGATCCTCATGAAGGTTTAATGATTCACATACATAGATGGGAGTGTTTATGTGAATAAAGAAGGCATAAAACCTTAAAAAGTGAAGTCTATTTTCTGGGCTATTTTTCGCAGAAATCGTGTTGGAAAAAGACTTGAAAAACGTGTAGAAGGCACACTGGTATTTATACAAAAATCGAGGTGGCAGCAGCGCTCGAACGAGATAGGCATCTCGCTCGAATGAAGGGCATGTGTCGTTCGAACGACTTCACGCGAGATGCTTATCTCGCTCGAACAACGGTGCTAACTCGTATCACCCTATAACTCCTCATGAGTGATTGGGCGTAAATTCTTCCGAATTTATCCCCTTAATTTAGGGATTTTTATCACCTTGAATAATGTAATTCATCTTGATTTATCTTATTTATATGCTACTGACCTTTTTATGTAGTATCTCGAGTTTTATGCCTTTTTCATAATATTTACAGGTATTTATTGCTAAGTGAAGAAAGGAAAAAGAAAAAGAAAAAGAATTAATCAAGGGAGAAAAGTTAAAAGGGCAAAAGTGTAATTTCTATAAGTAATCTGGATGAGAACCTAAAAAGAGTTGAAGACCTCGAGTCCGCAAGTGCGTAGGAAGAAACGACATCCAAATCCAAGTTCCGGAGCAGAAGTTACGAGGTTCTAAAGATGAGAGATAATGAAGAGAAAATCAGGAGAAATTGAAGAGAAATTGATTTTAAAGACCGGATCGATCCTATTTAGAACAAAAATGGACAGATCCGAACCCTTGAAACTCACTGGCCAAAATCACATAGCGGACCGATCCTATTTCTAGAAAAAAAAAATGGACCGATCCAGATTTCTATCACTCACTGGAAAAATTTGCAAAGCGGACCGATCCTATTTCCAAACACAAGGACTGGTCCGGATTTGGACCTGGATCGATCCGCTCCTGGATGCACAAACCGGTTCGTCGAGGATAAACTTGATTTTCTTATTCCAATTTTAGAGTTTGATTCAACTACAACTCTGGATTTTTCGTGATGTATTTCACCTTTAGTTATTGTTAGACAAAGGAGTTCGATTTTGAGTTCTCTAGGTATGAGTAGAGGGTTTTTGTAGGAAAACCCTAGTTTTTCAATAAGAAGTTCAGCGGCAAGGATTGCAATTAATTGTCTTCAATACAAGTAATGTTCTTCCTTTAAATTTGCAATAGTTAATTAGTTTAATTGCTGGTTTGATTCTGCACTTCTCTTTTCATCTACTTTATGTTACTTATGATGTTTTTTTCTTCTCAGTCCATGCTTTCTTCTAATTTAACTATGTCCGGCTAAGTTTTTAAGGGTTGGGGTGCATGAACCCCACCCGATGTAATTCACAATAATGGAAAATAGGCTTTTGAATGAAAATCTTAGATGAATCGTGTTGCATAACTAGTGGAACTGTTGTAGGACTTTTGATCTCGTTTGCCCTAGGTAACCGGTATGCTTAAGAATGCGACGCGCGTATTAGTTAATTGCGACACCGCTTTACTCGTCCTTTGATTGCATGTTGTGCGGGCTACGATCCCTCATATGTGTAATGCTTAGGAGTACTAAAGACCAGGTTCATATAAAATTATAATTCCGAATCTAGTATCCTATAAAGTGAATTTCTAGGGTGTGGGGGATTGTAACCCGACCTATTGTTCTCATTTCATAGTTAAACTTTTAGTCCATTTATCATCAGCATTTTTTTTAATCAGTGTAGTCGCATATTGTTAATTCTTAATTTCATCAGTTAATTATTCTCAACATTGCATCTAGTTGTAGTTGTTCCGTTTCCCCAGAATCACCTTTTTTTTCTTTTTAGAGTCAAAGCTAGGATTGTTTCAATCTTTCCAACGTCGTCACGACTCCGTTCGTCCTTTTTCCCTGAGGATCGATACCCGACTTATCGGGATTATTACTTGAGCGACAGGCTTTCACTTGAGCCTATATAGCACGCACTATAGACACTTTTGTGATCGCGTCAAGTTTTTGGCGTCGTTGCCGGGGAATTAGGTAGACTTAGGTTAGATCAATTCAATCTAAAGCTTAGATAAAAAAAAAATCGAAAAAAAAATGATGAGTATTACGAGGGAGATGCTGGATGAGAGCAAATGGCAAGATATAATAGTTGAATTCCTTCGTAGTAACCATCCCTCCACATCACAGACGCCTTCGAAGGAGAGTGAGAGAGTGTATTCGGATAATGAATAAGAAATAGCGTTAGGAGATATGAGCCTAGAGGACTTTGAGAACGAATTCGGGTCGGTGGATGAGAGCTTCACTATCCAAGTCCAATCTCTATTGGACTCATTTTGTCACTTATAAGAGAGCGCATGGAAAGATAGGATGGATGATTTCCTTCTTTGTGACAATCCACTAATGCCACTGGAGTTCTTGGATGCAATCAAGGCCATGGTTAGAGTATCGTCCGATTTAGAGCTCGATCCATGCATTATCAAGTTTAGGGACAATCTAGGCCATTCTAAAATTCACTTTGATATTCTCTCCAAGTCGTCCCATTTGTGCTGCAAGGTGATTGAGCACCTCGTTGACTTCATTCACCTCATTCATTATATGCCTCGAGGTGTTCAATTTTTCTATTAGGTCGACTCCCAATTGTTTCGACTTTTGGTTTACAATGTGAGGAAGACGAGGGAGACAAGAAGAGCATCATTCCCCGTGCAAGGGGTCGGGTGAGTTTGTGGAGAGATGAGAGGGTCATCGCACCCCCGACGCGTATGGGTGATTTTTGTTGTATTATTGAGTCATATGTTAGTGTCATTTTACATTTTAAATATTTGCTTGCTTTATTTATCACACTTGTTATTTGCTCTTCTTTAGATTTTTAGTCCTTTTGATTAAGGACAATGCAAAAGTCTAAGTTGGGGGGGGGGGGGGGGGGGTGTGACAAGTGCGTATTTCAAAAACTTCACAAATTTTCAAAATGCCCAAAAATTTTAAAAAAAAATGAAAAAGTTTAGAAAAGCAATTTTTTTTTCTTCAAAATAAATAAGAATTAGAATTTAAATTTTTTGAAAATATCACCGAAATTTTAATTAAAGTCTCAAATTCGCAACAATCCAAATACACAAAGCCAAAATTGACTAAAGATGGAAATTGAGCTTGAATTGACGACTTAACGAATAAGTGTGGAGATTATTAACCCAGTGAGATGTCGAGCCTATCCACTTTTCTGAGTTTTTAAAATCAATCCGAGTTAATGACTAACTCCAAGTTCGCTTTAGCATTTAAATAAGTCGTCGGGGATCTCAATTCTTTAATATTGATCGGTTATGGGAAATGAAATGTTGTCTTGAAAAATGCACTGAAAATATCTCTAAACTTAATTAATATCGAGATGCACATGGTAATGTAATTAGCAATTTGGACAATGAAGTAGACCCTCGTTTGTCACCCAAAAATATTGGTCAGAAAAAGTCGTGAAAAATTAACCTTTTTGCAACCCAATTTGAGCCAAATAAATCTTTCCTTTTTCATTTGTAGCCCGAAAAAACATAAAAGTTAGCCCGGAATTGTGAAAATGAAAAATTCAGAAATTTAGTCCAAATGGTGCGATAAAAAGGGTCAAGAGAAAAATAAAAAAATGCTCAACAAAAATAGCAAGAAAAAAAATATAGAAAAAGAAGAGAAAATGATCAATAGCCCGAAAAAAGCACAAATGGACATCATAAATGAATTCTCCAATTCCGAAGACCCCACCATTTCCATTTTACCCAATGCACCTTAAAAACTCGAAAAGTCCAAACCGGGTCCAAAATGCAAATTTTCTTACCGCGTGGAGAGCTAAGGCACAAAAGATAATAAAAGAGATTACATGGCGTGAAAAAGAGATGATGTTTCCCATTTCCCTAAGATCGTAATCCGATGATGAGATCTTTTTACCTCAAAAATATTTTCGTCTTTCAATTTTGTGTGTGTGACTTCGTGTTGCAATACATTTACTCTTATAAATTGCGCACACCGAGAGAAATAGCCACATTCCGAGTGATTCATTTGCGAGAGTATCCTGTGAGAAATAGAATCAAAGCGAATTTTTGAAAAGTAACGGAATGAACAATCGGTGGAAATCTAAAGTTAACTGTTGGCTTCGCACACACGCACGACAAATTGAGACTTACGAATACAAATATAGGGTGATTATTTTTTGGGAAATCTAGATCGAATAATTTTTAAGTATTTTGAATTTCTTTGAGTCTAGGAAAATGAATTTTGGGGGTATATTCATTGCAAACCCTCATGAGACACTACTCGTCCTACTAGGGTAACCTAGGGGTTTAAAGGCTTGTTGCATACGCTAAATGCAATCGATTGCCTATGAAAGTGATATTCTATCCTAATAAAATGAATCTCGAGAGTTGAGCCTTAGTTGGATTCTTTTACATTGCTCGGGATGCGCAAAGTTCTAAGTTAGGGGGGTTTGATTAGGCGTAAATTCTTTCGAATTTGTCCCCTTAATTTTGGGATTTTTATCGCCTAGGATAATGTAATTCATCTTGATTTATCTCATTTATATGATACTGGCCTTTCTACGTAGTGTCTCGAGTTTTGTGCCTTTTTCATGATATTTACAAGTATTTATTGCTAAGTGAAGAAAGGAAAAAGAAAAAGCAAAAAAATGAATCAAGGGAGAAAAGTTAAAAGGGGAAAAGTGTAATTTCTATAAGTAATCTGGATGAGAACCTAAAAATAGTTGAAGACCTCGAGTCCGCAAGTGCGTAGGAAGAAACGACATCCAAATCTGAGTTCTGGAGCAGAAGTTACGAGGTTCTAAAGATGAGAGATAATGAAGAGAAAATCAGGAGAAATTAAAGAGAAATTGATTTTAAAGACCGGACCGATCCTATTTAGAACAAAAAGGGACCGATCTGAACCCTTGAAACTCATTGGCCAAAATTACATAGCGGACCGATCCGAATTTCTATCACTCACTAGAAAAATTTGCAAAGCGGACCGATCCTATTTCCAGAAAAAAAAGGACTGGTCTGGATTTGGACCTAGACCGATCCGCTCCTAGACGCAAGGACTGGTCCGGATTTGCACCAGGACCAATCCACTCCTGGACGCACGGACCGGTCCGCCAAGGATAAACTTGATTTTCTTGTTCCGATTTTAGAGTTTGATTCAGCTACAACTCTGGATTTTTCGTGATGTATTTAACCTCTAGTTATTGTTAGACAAGGGAGTTCGATTTTGAGTTCTCTAGGTAGGAGTAAAGGGTTTTTGTAGGAAAAACCCTAGTTTTTTTAATAAGAAGTTCAGATGTAAGTATTGCAGTTTATTGTCTTCAATACAAGTAATGATCTTCCTTTAAATTTGCAATAGTTAATTAGTTTAATTGCTGGTTTGATTCCGCACTTCTCTTTTCATCTAGTTTCTGTTACTTATGATGTTTTCTTCTTCTCAATTCATGCTTTCTTTTAATTTAACTATGTCCAGCTAAGTTTTTAAGGGTTGGGGTGCATGAACTGATCGTGTTGAAAACCGAGCGTCCGCGTAAATACGCTAGTCGTTGTTGTCGGCTTCCAACCACAATACAAAAAAAAACTAAACTTTAACTACACTCTTGCAGAATATAGTGGCGAGTCTGGGTATCGAATCCACAGGGAATGTTTGATAGATTTTAATTGATTTATTATTTCAAAAAATAAAGTGTAAAAGATGATGATTGAGTGAGAAAGGAAAAAGGGGAAAATAAAGAAGTTAACTAAAACTAATTGGAAAAAATAAGGTAGAGACACAATCCCCCAACCCTAGAGTATTGATGGTATAAAACTAATCGTAAATTTAACTGATTAATTTGACCCAGAATTTAGTACTCCCAAGCATTACGTATACGAGGTTCAAGCCCGCGTCATACTTAATCTGAGGATGAGTAAATCGGTATCGCGATAGTAGCACTCGAATTGCACTCTAAATTATCACGAGTACCCAGAGGCAAACGAGATATAAAGATCTACAATTGTTGTGTAACTACGCAATACAGTCATAATCAATCACTAAATTCAGCGGATTAATTTTATACGCACGCACTAACACATCAGGCTGGGTTCATGCATCCCAACCTTTAAAAACCTAGCCTAACATGGTGAATAATAATAAAAGTGCTGGAAATTAAAGTTACCACGATTGAAGAATAAGAACATGTACGAAGAAATCAAAGATTGAAGAAAAAATGGAAAAGCTCTTGAATTAATGGTGCAAAATAGGTGAATCTTTCTCCTAGATGTTCCTACTTGTTATGGAGCTTTTACATCAATGAAATCTGAATAAAAAGAGTCCTAATGACTAAATATATAGGCTAGAGGTCGTTTAGAAGGGTCCCCAAAACATAAAACTCTGTTGGCTAAAAGATAAGCACAAAATAAAAATCCCGTATCTGCCAATTTGTGTAACGGATCTGGACCCTGACTAATTTCGTAACGGATCTGGTGCGTGACTAATGGGCGGACCGGTTCTTTTTTCTCAACTTCGGTTCGGTTCGGGTCTCACAGCTTTTTTCTTGGATTTCTTCTCAACTTCAAATGGGCATAACTTCTTCACCGTAACTCGGATTGAGGTACCATTTTTTCCAGTGTTCTTGTAATTGAAAGCTATTCAACTTTCCAATTGTCTCCACCTCCGGATTAAGGCTACAAAATTACGAAAATGCCCTTCAACTCCCCGATTCTTGGTTTCTTTCACTATTTTGAGTTCTCTTTTCCATCTTTCTTGCATGAAATATCTGTAAAACACATAAGAGATACACAAAATATGAAATAATTGCCAAAAAGGGTTAGTATCATAGATATGAGATAAATCCAAGCTATTTACATCGCACGGGATCATAAAAATATCGAAATTAAGGGGATAAATGTGAAGAATTTATGCCTAATCATGAACCCCTAACTTAGAACTTTGCGCGTCCCGAGAAACGTAAAAGAATGAGAGTATGAGTTAAGGACCCTTCCAAAACTTTATTGGGATAGAATACCTCTTTCGCGGGCAAGCGATTGCATTTAGCGCATGCAACAAGCCTTTAAACCTCTAGGTTACCCTAGTAGGACGAGTGGTGTCTCGTGAGGGTTTGCAGTGAATATACCCACAAAATTCTTTGTTGACTCAAAGAAAATTCAAAATACTTAAAAATTGTATAATTTAAACTCCCCAAAAATGGTCACCTTAAAATCTTATTTAGGAGTCTCAAGTCAGAGTGTGTGTGCGCGAAGCCAAAAATTGAACCGCTAACTTCCACCGATTGATCATTACGTTACTTTCCAAAAATTCGTTTTGATTCAAATGCTCACGGGATGCTCTCTCAAACGAATCTCTCGGAATGTGGCTATTCTCTCGGTATGCGTGATTTATAAAGAGTAAATATAATGGACGCAAAGTCACACACACAAATTGAAAGACGAAATTTTTTGGGTGAAAAGATCTCTTCATCGGAATACGATCATAGGGAAATGGGAACCATCATCTCTTTTTCACACCATGTAATCTCTTTTATTATCTTTTTGTGTTTTAACTCTGCACGCGGTAACCAACTTCGCAATTCGGACTCAGTTAGGACTTTTTCGGGTTTAAGGTGTAATTGGGTAACATGAAATGGTTGGGAAATTCAGAATTGGAAATTTTTCTTATGATGTCCGTTAGTGCTTTTTTTTGGGGGGGGGGGGCTATTGCTCATTTTCTCTTCTTTTTCTATTTTTTTTCCTATTTTTTTCACACTTTTCTTTTCTTGCTAACTTTTGTTGAGCATTCTTCTATTTTTTTCTTGCCCCTTTTTGCTGCGCTTTTCGGACTTAAATTATGACTTTTTTCATTTTTCACAATTTCGGGCTATTTGGATTTTTCGGGTTACTAAACGAAAAGGATAAATTTTATTCGGCTCAATTGGGTTATCAAAGGGATAATTTTTCACATCTTTTTATGGCTAATATTTTTGGGTAACAAACGATGGCCTACTTCATTGTCCGAATTACTTATTAATTTACCATATGCGTCTCGAGATTTATTTAATTTAGAGATTTATAGCGCGTGTTTCGAGACAACATTCCATTTTCCATAACCGATCAAAACAATAAAATAGAGATCATCAATGACTTTTGTAAAACGCTGAATTAGAACTATCAGTTAACCATTAACTCGGATTGATTTAAAAACTCAAAAAGATCGATAGGCTCGAAATCTCACCGGGTTTTGTTAATCTCCACACTTATTTGTAAAGTCGTCAATTTTCGCACAATTTCCATCTTTGGTCAATTTCGGCTTTGTGCATTTGATTTTTACAACTTGAGACAAAATATTTGTGACATTTTTGAAGCTTTTAAATTCCAATCTTTATTTATTTTGAAGAAAAATATTTTTGGCTTTTTTCAAAAATTTTCAAATTTTTTTTTTCTAAAAAAAACACTGTTGGAAAGAACATGTGATCGAATCAATGAATCTAAACAATAAACGGGAAGAATATCCCACACTCCCTAACTTAAATGTTGCATTGTCCTCAATGCGAATCAAGAACACAAAATAAAGAGAGGAAAAGAAAGATATTACCCAAAATGGAGCGATCCCCGATGAATGTGAGTCCATTGAATCTACAAAACATGTTAGAACCAAGCATAGTAAAAAGAATAACAAGAAATATAAACTAAAAAAAAAAGTTAACTATTGTACAACCTACGATTTTCAAATTCTAATAAGTTATACACTAGAAGTCGAAAAATTTGAGGGTCCACCCAAAATACAATATGACTTTGAGGGATTAATGGTGTACCCTCACTAGAATGCATGCCTCCTAAAAAAATATAATTCCGTTTGACCAACAGAAGGCATATGTGAGATGGAAAAAATGAACCATCACCAATTAAGTTTTTTAACGGAATGATGGGGGGTTTGGATGCTAGGTGGGACAAGTACAATTGAGATCCAAGAAAAATATAATCACCTCCCAAAGATTTTTTAAGCAGTATGGGGAGAGGGGCACATAAAAAGGAAGAGTACATATTAGAAAATAATTCTAGCAAAGTGTCTTTGTCGGTAAAAGGTGTAAACGTTTCAGAATTTTCAACCGACTCATTGGAATCTAGCGGTACTTCTAATGGTTCAATAACGGTGAACGAAAATGGTGATGAAATAAACTCAATCTCAAGTGATTCATCATCACTTGGAGATTGAATTTCAAGGGAGCAAGACTCACTTTCAATGACATGTTCTTCAAAAATTTGAGGTGACACACAAGTCTCAACCTCATCTTTGTTTTCCAAATCAGAACGCATCTCATCGCAAAATGAGAGTATTTTCGTAACAAGACCAACATCCATTGCACTTTGGGTGGAAAGAAAATCGAGTACTTGTTTGATTAGAAAAAGCATTCTTTCTTCCAAAGTAGGATTCATTGGCTCTATAACCTCGGAAGAAAAATCGTCATTGGATTCGAATAATGCATCCAACTCTTTCTCCCAAAAATGATTTTTTTTCCCGATATTTGTTTTCAAGCCTTTCATATTCATGAATTAAAAGCCACTCACCCATTTTAATAGGTCGAGGCGGAGATTCTTGAAAATAAAAAGATTGAAAACTATTCCCATATGAACCATTATAATTACCGAACTCATTATAAAAAGACATGATTACAGAATGGTTTGTAAATGGACAATCCACGTAAAGAGGTATGCGGTTAAGGATTCAACTTTTCTTGGCGCTCAATTGTGCAACCCAAAAAAAAAAATATCTTGCGAAATAGTAAATCAATTATAATCTATAACAAAACACTCCCCGACAACGGCGCCATTTTGATCGTGTTGAAAACCGAGCGTCCGTGTAAATACGCTAGTCGTTGTTGTCGGCTTCCAACCACAATACAAAAAAAACCTAAACTTTAACTACACTCTTGTGGAGTATAGTGTCGAGTCTGGGTATCGAATCCACATGGAATGTTTGTTAGATTTTAATTGATTTATTATTTCAAAAAATGAAGTGTAAAAGATGATGATTGAGTGAGAAAGGAAAAAGGGGAAAATAAAGAAGTTAACTAAAACTAATTGGAAAAATTAAGGTAGAGACACAATCCCCCAACCCTAGAGTATTGATGGTATAAAACTAATCGTAAATTTAACTGATTAATTTGACCCAGAATTTAGTACTCCCAAGCATTACGTATACGAGGTTCAAGCCCGCGTCATACTTAATCTGAGGATGAGTAAATTGGTATCGCGATAGTAGCACTCGAATTTCACTCTAAATTATCACGAGTACCCAGAGGCAAACGAGATATAAAGATCTACAATTGTTGTGTAACTATGCAATACGGTCATAATCAATCACTAAATTCAGCGGATTAATTTTATACGCACGCACTAACACATCAGGCTGGGTTCATGCATCCCAACCTTTAAAAACCTAGCCTAACATGGTGAATAATAATAAAAGTGCTGGAAATTAAAGTAGCCATGATTGAAGAATAAGAACATGTAAGAAGAAATCAAAGATTGAAGAAAAACTGGAAAAGCTCTTGAATTAATGGTGCAAAATATGTGAATCTTTCTCCTAAATGTTCCTACTTGTTATGGAGCTTTTACATCAATGAAATCTGAATAAAAAGAGTCCTAATGACTAAATATATAGGCTAGAGGTCGTTTAGAAGAGTCCCTAAAACATAAAACTCTTTTGGCTAAAAGATAAGCACAAAATAAAAATCCCGTATCTGCCAATTTGTCACACTTAGAAAGCGCGACTAATTTTGTAACGGATCTGGAGCGTGACTAATTTCATAACGGATCTGATGTGTGACAAATGGGCGGACCGGTTCTTTTTTCTCAGCTTTGGTTCGGTTCGGATCTGACAGCTTTTTTCTTGGATTTCTTCTCAACTTCAAATGGGCATAACTTCTTCACCGTAACTCAGATTGAGGTGCCGTTTTTTCCAGTGTTATTCTAATTGAAAGTTCTTCAAGTTTCCAATTTTCTCCACATCCGGATTAAGGATGAAAAATTATGAAAATGCCCTTCAACTCCCCGATTCTTGGTTTCTTTCACTATTTTGAGTTCTCTTTTCCATCTTTCTTGCATGAAATATCTGTAAAACACATAAGAGATACACAAAATATGAAATACTTGCCAAAAAGGGTTAGTATAATAGATATGAGATAAATCCAAGCTATTTACACCGCACGGGATCATAAAAATACCGAAATTAAGGGGATAAATGTGAAGAATTTATGCCTAATCATGAACCCCACCCGATGTAATTCACGATAATGGGAAATAGGCTTTTGAATTAAAATCTTAGATGAATCGTGTTGCATAACTGGTACAACGGTCGTAGGACTTTTGATCTCGTTTGCCCTAGGTAACCGGAATACTTAAGAATGCGATGCGCGTATTGGTTAATGCGACACCGCTTTACTCGTCCTTTGATTACATACTGTGCGGGCTACGATCCCTCAGATGTGTAATGCTTGGGAGTACAAAAAATCGGGTTCATTTAAAATTCTAATTCTGAATCTAGTATCCTATAAAGTGAATTACTTGGGTGTGGGGGATTATAACCCGATCTATTGTTCTCATTTCATAGTTAAACTTTCAGTTCATTTATCATCAGCATTTTGTTTAATTAGTGTAGTTGCATATTGTTAATTCTTAGTTTATTAGTTAATTATTCTCAAAATTGCATCTAGTTGTAGTTGTTTCGTTTTCCCAGAATCACATTTTCTTCTTTTTAGAGTCAAAGCTAGGATTGTTTCAATCTTTCCAACGTCGTCACGACTCCGTTCGTCCTTTTTCCCTGAGGATCGATACCTGACTTATCGGGATTATTACTTGAGCGACATGCTTGCACTTGAGCCTATATAGCACGCACTCTATACACTTTTGTGGTCGCGTTAATGAGCAGACCTAGGGCGGGGCCTCGGTGGTGGAACAAAGGGTGGCTCAATCAAATGCTCTACCGGGTCGGGAATGTCATCACTAATGGATTCTTAGCCTCCACCGACGGATAATACGAGCAATCATCCATGAAATGGCCACGCTCATAATATAGAAAACAATGGAGATTCTCTACTGGCACGAAGGGTGTGAACTTGTGGTTGGGGCAATCAAATGGAGAAGTGTCGGTGCACCACTCGTCATGCATGGGGGCTCCACCATCTCTATAAAGGGAGGCGGCTTTGGGTGAGTGATATTTGCCTTCATATTGCCCAAATTGGATGCGAGGATGATTAAAAGTTAAGGGTTGGTGGAGCCATTCCTTTACGCACCGTCGATAATCTTGGACGGAATCTTGTGGGAGGATGGGGGCTGAGACAGCGGTACAGGTATCCCATACGGAATCAGGTCGGGAAACGCGATGATAGTAACGGAGTGGTCAATTATTAGGGGGTACTAAATCTGATGGGTGGGAAAGTGTATTCGGATGAACAAGGGTCTTGGTGGGTACAACCCGGGTCGGACTCGGGGTATTCTGTATCAGAAGGGCAGTACAGGGGTGACTAGATCTTGTCGGAGGTGGTGGGTGTGGGTTTGATTGAGGAAGGGAAGCATAGGGGTGAAGGGAGATGGGGTTTTCGAGGGCAGCATAGGTCGGATTCACCCGTAGGGGATGGGGTCGGGTCGTGCGAACAGTAGAGGGGTTGGGGTTGGGGGTTTGTGAGGTCGGTGAGTAAGGTGGATGGTTTGCAGCAGCTGAAGAGGAACGAGGGTAACGTCGGGAACAATTGGCAGATTGAGGGAGATTTGGACGACCAGGTTTCTCGACGTAAGGGGACCAATCGTTGGATGAGGGGTGTTCGTTGAGGAGGAGATCAACTTTGTTAGCTAACATTGCTACAACTTCCTCCAATAGAGAGATTCTTCTATCAACATTGGTGGTTTCCTCGGCACCATTAACAGATTGATCTTTATCATTTTGTTACAACAACAAAAGGGTGAAGTGTCCTCGCTTTAATACCAATTAACATAAAATGAACTGTTGATGGCAATACAGAAAGACACGCAGGCAAGAGAGTAAACACTCAATTAAAAGAAGCGTAGAAAATGATTTGCATTAATGACATAAGAGGATATTTATAAGGGAGTAGGAAAGTATCTAAAAGGGAGCGCTCTTAACCCTAAATAAGGAAGTGGGCCTAGGGCCATGTGATATCACATGGCCTAGGCACACTCTTTTATAAAATATATCTAAGATGTCCCTTCTAGAATCCTCCACCTACCAGCTCTATAATACAACTAAAAAAATAACAAAATAAACGACAAATAAAAGAAAAATACAACGAAATTAATAATGCAACAAAATACAAAAAATAAACCCTAAATCTCATCAATATATATATATATATATATATACATAAAGGATCTCATGCATACCCAGTTTGCATACCCTCCGTGCGGACCATTTTTTTAAAATAGTAAAAAAAATAATTTCGGGTTGATTTTTTTTTATGATTTTTAAACATTTCAGTAGGACCATAAAAAAATAATCAGCTCAAAATGATTTTTTTTGCTATTTTAAAAAAATCGGTCAAACTTTGTCAGTTTTTAAGTTGTTAAAAACTGACAAAGTTTGACCGATTTTTTTAAAATAGCAAAAAAAATCATTTTGAGTTGAATTTTTTTTTATGGTCCTATTGAAATGTTTAGAAACTATAAAAAAAAATTAGATCAAAAATATTTTTTTTACTATTTTATCAAAATTGGTCCGCGCCAGCGGTATGCAAACTGGGGTATGCATGAGAACCGCTCTCTCTCTCTCTCTCTCTCTATATATATATATATATATATATATATATATGTGTGTGTGTGTGTGTGTGTGTGTATATAGGGAGAGGTTCAGAAGTGAACATAAAAGATGAACAATTTAATGAACCTTAACAAAAAACACTTAACACCCAATCAATTTTAATTCCTATGTTGTAATTGGTCCACGCCAGCGGCAACGAACAAGCGTGTGACACTCGCCAGCGGCAACGGACATGCGTGTGACACGCGTGTATTAAAAAAGACGCGTTCCACACGCGTGTCCGTTGCCGCTGGCGCGGACCAATTACAACATATGAATTGAAATTGAATGGGTGTTAGGGGTTTTTTGTTAAGGTTCATTATAATGTTCATATTTTATGTTCGCTTTTGAACTTCTCGATATATATATGCTCCCTACTGTAAGGACTCTTTATGGTGCAGATTTCAGTACATATCATTTTTTTAAAATAGTAAAAAAATGAATTTTTTTATGAAACTTCATGGATTTGATCTCCACGGTGAGAAAATCATCTCCAATTTTTTTTCATCAAAAAATTCAATAAAAAAAACGTTGAAATGAAGTGATATGTAAAAAATGGTATAGATATGCATTTTTTATCGTTGAATTGTTGGCGATCATGTCACCCGCTTTTTAATTGAAGTTTTTGATGAAATATCATGGATGTAATCTCGACAGTGATAAGATCATATCCATGAAGTTTCATAAAAAAATTCAATCAATAAAGTGGTTGGTCCCGACTCAACATTTCAACGGTTGAAAATTAAAATTTATGCCATTTTTTTTACATCTCAAAGATTTTTTTATTGAATTTTTTGATGAAAATATTAGAGATAATCTTCTAACCGTGGACATCATATCCATGAAGTTTTATCAAAAAATTCATTTTTCTACTATTTTAAAAAAATGGTGACTTTCTATGTATATATATATAGTTCTTGAACTGCTGGGCAGCCATTGACGATCAAAAAATCAACCCTCATATAACTCTTCTCCCATTCTTGTTCGGATTTTTTCGCTGGTTCCGTTTATTTTTTGTTTTTTTCAATGGTACCGTAAAACATGTGCTGAAATTTTCAGAACATTTATTTCTCCAAAGTCGGTTAATTTGTTTGCATGTAGATCTCTATGAATTTGAAAGAAAGATCTAGATTTTTTTATTACATTTGCATTTTTCTAGAATATTTTATTAGATCTATAATTGTTTGACTGGCCCCTTATATTGGATTGGAGAATTATTGATTTATAGATCTAATCAAACGATTATAAATTAAATTTGTAATTTACTACTTTTTTCTGTAATTTCTAGATTTTTCTATAATTTCCAAGTTTTGTAAATGTTATTTTCAAAATTAAAAATATGCTTATGTTTAAGGCAGATGACCAATTTTACATTGTTAAGGGTGGAGGGGATACTTGAAACGTTTTTATAAGTTGAGGAAGTCAAGTCTAGATGTGGTGTGGTGTAAATAGCCGAAGAGGGAAGAGAGCAAAATGCTCTATTCAACAAAATAAATTTTCAAGTGCAACTAATTTTAGTGTTATTTTAATTGCATAGCCCGCCAAAAGTAACGCAAAAGTAATCTGAGCCATAGCTCAACTGGTCAAGCCATGGGTATGCTCCCCAGAGCTCGCCAGTTCGAGTCACCGCAAGGGCCACTGGAGAGTTTAATCGGTTGTTAACTTCAGAGCCCCATGGGAAGCCCAGATACCCACTGTTATTTAAAAAAAAAAAAGTAAAGCAAAAGCTCACAAAATGTTATATAACACAATATAGGTGTATAATGCAAAATACATTTTACATTTAGGTGACTCAAAAGCGACCCTAAAAATGGGGGGTGAAGATCAAAATATCCCTTATAATTTTGAAAACAGGGGGGCAATGCATAGTGTAGTTTAGTCAATAGAACATTGCAATTTACAGAACTCCATACACGAGTGATTCTGCAACTCTAGAGAGCCCCAATCCAAATTTTCATATCTGCAATCTCAAAAGAATCAAACGTGATTGTTATCACCGTCATCATCTTCGTCACTTTTATCCGATTCTGTTAGAGGATCAAAGAAAGCATCAAGATATGAGGGACATTTTTCATTTGAAGCACCATTTGTCCTTTCGCCAAGGCGCCACCTTTGGTCGGCTATCATTTCAGGGGACAAGCCCCACTCCTTCATCTCTTCATCGGTGTGATGGACAGCCAGGCTGTATTCTCCGCTCTCCCCTAGCTGCATTACTCGAAACTCACAGTTTTGTAGGTTGTTTAGGTACTCGAATTGCTCAACCGCCCACTTGAACCACTTCATGAGGAAGACGCGCAAAGCTAGCCCGTGGGATACGATTATAAGATTTAAGTCATCACAGGAGTCATGGACATGGCTGTTCATGTCTATATCCCTCCACAGAGATTCAAGAAAACCTGCACATTCCAATTTACAATTTAATGTATAGTTCAAATCCACTATTGAGAATTGTAAAACCAATATTTTTCACCCTCCACATGCCACCTACAACTGAGAGCAGGAAGTGCATGTAGTCGTTTTCCTTTTTTTTCCTCAATTATTACTAATTTTCAACTTTTGGATAACTGACTACTTTTCACCTAGGCAAAAAATATTTGACCGCGAACCGAACAGTGTTACCGTATATTTAGACAGATGTAAAGTATACAGTGGTAGAAGTAACACCCAAAGTAAAAGTGATATTTCTCTTATTTGGTAGAGGGGTAAAGGGGCTGGGTGACTTCCTCGTCCAGTCCACAAAACTCCGCACGTGTGTGTGTTGGCATTAATTTTTTTCCAAGTATTAAATTGATATTATTATCATCAATAAAGCCATTAATTTATTGTAATTCGGGATTTGAAAATAGGTTGATATATGTTCTGTTCCCTAAAAAGTGTTTTACACTGAATAATTATTTAATTAGAATGTGTTTATCACGCATAAGAGGTATCACTTGCAAAGACAAAATTTTCTGAAATTTTTATGTCTCTGACTTGACTTACCACTGAAAAATCTTACTGGAAGATTGTTTTGTATTCAAACTAAATAACAAACTAACGTAACTTCAAAAGTTATGAATGAATAATATTCAAAAGTAATAATTCAGCATTTCAAATCTGTGGTTCTCACTTTTCAGCTTTATCAATCATTCCCCAAGTATACTAAAGAAACAAACATCAAAGGAAAGGGACAAAATGAGCTCCAAATATTGAGGACTGTGGACCTTAAAGTTATGTTCCAAGGTGGAATCCCCCTATAAACTCTACAAAAGCTAAATAAACGTATACAGAACTCATTATAATTGATTATATTACTTATTATGTGATGTGAAATAAGAGTTCATGGACTTGATTGTCTTGTAATCATTTTATTTTGTTTTTCTTTTATTTTATGTCCTATTTTAGTTAATAGTTAGTGGGGGTAATATTCATTTGAAATTTTCTTTGAGTATCCTCATTATATTATTTTTACATTCTGGTCATCTTGGCCTATAAATATGGCCTATGGTCTCAACGGATTAGATTCTGACATGATCAAGGTCAATCCATATTCGTTTATTAAGAAAATTATCGGACCGAATCGGATTCGAATCATATAACGGATCTTGAAAACTCTAATCCATATCCGAATCCTAATGGATTTGGATCGGATCGGATAATATCCAACCCTATTAAACACATTAATAAAATAATATTTTTATAAATATAATTAGATAATAAAATAAAATAAATTAAGCTTATAAAAGTATGTCATATGTAATATCTATATATGTGTGTAATAATAATCATGAAATTAAACAAAATCATGGTTAAAGATTAAAGTATTAACTATGTAATATTTAAATTTCTATTTATTTAATATATAAATTTGGATCAGATATATATCAATCCAAATTCGATCCATTTACCAATCGGATAAACGGATAATTAGGTCATCGTATCGCATAACACCAATCCATATACGAATAAATACACCGGATACATATCGGATTCGAATGAAAATTGATCCATTGACAGGCCTATGGCCATCCATTGTAAGCACTTTACATGTTGATACATTAGAGAGTTTGTGCTTATTGATGCAGGAGCATGAACCCAGTTGGGGTATTTTCACACTAATGCATTTTATTTAAAGCGAAGTAAGCATGCTAGATTATTCCTCTAGAATATTCCAGCTTGCCCCTTCTCGTCATTTTACTTTGGGGGTTATCTAGGCTAGCAAGATAACTTAGTTTATAAATAAAGTCATTGGAGTCCCAGTGTAATCCCTACTTCTACTTTTGAGATAATAAGAATTAGACAAAGATACTGGCATTTCTCCTCATTCAATATTGTTTTTGTGTAATGTAGATTAAATCACTTCCGTTCCTTACTATATATTAAATTGGTATTAGAGAGCGGCATCCACTCTTTGGTGTTCAAGAATGGGTACCAATGATTGAGACTTCGGGTGGTGCCACTCGAAGGAAGCTTGGACCGCCTCCGTCATCTTGACTAGGAGGTGAAAACCCTAGCAGCAAAGCCTTGCAAGGAGAAGAAGATGTCGGATCTGATAAGGAGGCTGAAACCCTAGCCTCGCCTCCACAAGTCAAGAAACCATGCTCAATCGTACAACCGACCAGATTCCGACTTCATTGGACCAAATGCCAGCCCACGAACACCCATCAAACTAGTCCAACCTCACGACAGCCCCAGCCATGATTGGACTATCTTACACCAAACCAGCCCGATCTGAACTACAAAAACCTACGAACTCAGTCACTCAATCTCCTTACCTTCTAAAGGCTTGTCCAAGGTTGCCGGACCTTCTTTGGCAACCTCAATCCAACCAACCGCCAACATCAATCCACACCAAAGACAACAAATCCGACCCACCCCTCCTTTCCATATATGATGAAGGGAGGCCGCAACAGTGACCACCATATCCACTAGCCAAGCCAAAGCCCAGTCCCACACTCTCTAAAAGCCTCACACGACCCACCCGAACCAGCCCCTCCCATACTATTGCATTTTATTTAAAGTGAAGTACGCACGCTAGATTATTGCTCTAGAATATTCTAGCTTTCCCCTTCTAGCCATTTTACTTTTAGGGTAATTTAGGCTAGCAAGATAACTTAGTCTATAAATAAAGTAATTGGGCTCCCGTATAATCACTACTACTACTTTTGAGATAATAAGTGTTTGCTTGGAAATGAAATCATCCACACACAATATTTGTAGGTTCTTGGGAGTGCCTAACTTAATAGGACTTTTCCGTATGACAAAACGAATAATGCGAAGTAAAGGCTGAAATGTAAATAAACTTGCATTAAATTAAAGGAAGAAAGATTACTTTGCTAAAATTAAAGGATAAAAGGTAAAAAAATGTGGTGAAAATTAAAGGATAAAATGTAAAGACGTGTTGGAGATCCTTTTTGTTTCCCTCAAGGGCTGAATTTATAGTTGTTTGCAATAACTAACTTCCTTTGCCTCCAAGTAACGCCGATTTGAATTCGAATTAATTCTCTAAAATAACCACCAATACTTTCAAAACTCCCTAGTACTTCCACAAAAAATAACGTCTTTAAACCACCCACTACTTCCACCAAAATTTTCTGCAATAACTACTATATAACCGCCACTAACTTCACACGTCATCTAGCCATGTGTGAAAAAACGTCATGAGATGAACCCGGTAAATATGGTGTAAACAATAAGAATTAAAGAAAGATATTGGCATTTCTCCTTATTCAATATAATTGTTGTGTAATGTAGATTAAATTACTTCCGCTCCCAACTACATATCAAATTGGTATCAGAGCGTCATCCTCTCTTTGGTGTTCAAGAATGGGTACCGATTATTGGGACTTCGGGTGGCGCCACTCAAATGAAGCTTGGACTGTCTCCATTATCTTGATCAGGTGGTCAAAAACCTTGCAGCGAAGCCTTGCAAGGAGAAGAAGATTTCAAATCTTATAAGGAGGTTGAAACCCTAGCCTCACCTGCATAAGTCAAGAAACCATGATTTATCGTAGATCCAACCTGATTCCAACTTCATTGGACCAAACGCCAGCTGACGAACACCCTCCAAACTGGCCCAACCTCACATCGGCACAACCATGGTCATACTATCTCATAAAGACCAGTCCGATCTGAACTAAAAAAAACTCCTGACTCAGTCACTCAACCTCCTGACCCTTCTAAAGGCTTATCCAATGTTGCCAGACCTTTTTTGGCAACCTAAGTCCAACAAACCGGCAACATCGATCCACACCAAAGACAACAAATCCACCCCACCCCACCATCTTTCCATATATGATGAAAGGAGGCCCCATCAGTGACCACCGTACCTACTAGCCAAACCCTAGTCCCACACTCTCTAAAAGCTTCAGAATACCCACCTGAACCAGCCCCCCGGCGTCTTTGACCCAAATCACCCCCGTTACATCCCGTTTGTCCATCCTTACCTATTTTTCCCCTACAGACGCCCTATTTATTTATCAAGAACATAGGCATCATGTGTGGTTGACGGTGATCAAGCCCCATTGGTGGATTCCAAGATTCCGATGGACTCCAGAGTTATCGATTAGGCGGAGGTTGATACAAGAAGAAGCATCGAGGCTTGGACGAAGTCAATCCATGTGTAGAAAGTCTTTTGTCTTGTATTTGTAAACATACCATACTTAGTGGACTTGTAGGAAGGGTCGTCCGAGGTTTTTCCCGTTGTGAGTTTTCCTCGTACATCGTCGTGTAGTGTGATTGTGATTTGTTTTATCTTGCAAAACTCGCATCACCAAGTTAAACGTGCAACACTCTCTGACCCCACTCGTGTCTAGCTCTACCTCACTACTAGTTGCTACTAGTTGCCGAGACATCCTCACCGCTGATTCACCCGCTGACTCTGCTTGACTGCAAACCAACATTTTTTTTCATTCATTGCACGTCCAAGGGGAGTCTGTGTCCCATCATAATGGGGGGGGGGGGGGGGGGTAATCTTATCGCCTAAGAGATGATAGATAAGCTTAGGCTACCAACTAATCAACTCGCCAAGCTATGCCCCATTGGTAGGCTTGGAAATGACGGTTCCATAGCCCCACACCTACAATGTCACGTGTCGTTCTCTATTGAATTGAACATAAAAAGGTGCTATACACGATCGTCGACATGCGTATTTGTCATATATTACCGAGACGACCGTGGCAGTATGATAATTCAAGTATGCATGACGGCTGCGTCAACCCCTACACATTCCAGTAGGGCAAGTCCACTAAATGCATGAGCTTCAACCACCATGACCGTCGGCCCGCATTATTTCTCATAAAGCCAATACCATCAAGGCGGAAGAGAGTGATCCGTGTTACGCTTTGGCTAGTCCGATCGGTACGAGGAAAATCGACATGCCACTTGGGATTCGGGATCTTTTGAACTCTGACATGTTTTTCCCACCAGATAAGCTCCCACCACTTCGAAATATCTAGCACGCCATTAATTTTGTTCTCAGGGCATCACTCCCTAACCTACCCCACTATTGGATGTCCCCTGTCGAGCATGAGGAACTTTAATAAAAAATCTCTGAGCTATGCGATCGCGGTCTTATCCGGAGAGTATGTCCACATGTACCGTCCCAACCCTTCTCACTACAAAGAAGGATGGGAGATGGAGGATGTATGTGGATAGAAGAATTGTCAACAAGACCACCATCAAATATCGATTTCCTATATCCCGCCTCGAGGATATGCTTGATCAGTTACATTTGGCTCGGGTCCTTTCCAAGCTTAACTGAAGAGTGGATATCATTAGATCCTAATGTGATGGCGACGAATGGAAGATTTCTTTTAAAACGAATGATGGCCTATACGAGTGGACCACTATGCCCTTCGGGTTGTCTAACTATCCAGATATATTTATGTGAGTCATGACTCACATCATTCAATCATACCTCGACAAATTTGTGATGGTTTACTTTAATGATATCCTCATATAGAGTCGTTCGGAGGACATGGCCCAGGTCTTGGTGGTTCTCTGATCCGAGCGTTTTAATCTCCATTTGAAGAATCACTCATTTATGGTCCCGACCATCACTTTTTTAGGATACGTGGTTTTAGGTGACGACGTGTGAGTTGACTCCTCTGAAGAATAAGCCATTATCGAGTGTCCAACCCCACCTCTGTTTCACAAGTGCGCAATTCCCATGGCCTCGACGGCTTCTACCGTCAATTCACAGCCGGATTTAGCACTGTTGTGCCTCTGATCACTGACTTGATGAGTATCTTGTCGAGTACGGAGTTTTGTGGGAATGATGCGATCGAAAACATAGCATTCTGGTGCATCAAGACTTTTATGACCTCAGCTCCAGTCCCGACTCTCCCTGATTTCACCCAACTCTTTGAGTTTGTCTTGCGATGCTTGTAAGACTAGTATCGTCGCAGTTTTGAGTCAAAACGCAAGACAATCGCTATCTATAACCAGAAGCGCTTAGGGACCACCCTAAATTACTCAACATACCCCACCATCAAAGCTCTCATGTTCTGGCAGTTTTACCTTTTACACAAGAAGTTCATCATCAGATCAGATCATGAAGCCCTCCGGTGCCTCCACAGCCAATGACGAATTAATGATCGGCACACTAAGTGGACCGCATATCTTCAGCGCTACAACATCTATCTCCAATACAAGCCAGAGGAGGTAATTAAGGTTGTCAATGCTCTCAATCGCCGTAGCCGGTTGTCATACGCAGTCAAGGTTTTGGGTTCCGAGAGCTGTGCGATCTTTATGCCTCATACGTTCACTTCGATCCTCTTCTCACTAAGTACCAGAGGAAAAACAACGAGTCACGAAACTATTTACTCCAAGATGGTTTCCTTTTTCGTGATATCGCCCTCGGCATCATCGTTTTATCTCTTCGAGAGAAGATCATTGTCGAGATTCATGTTGGAGGCCTATCCAACTATATGGGTGTTGCACGTACCTACTCTGCTATCCGAGAGAAGTTCTTCTTGCTTACTGTGAGTCAGGACACAGCTTCAGATGTGTCGTTTTGTACTGTTTTAATTTTCCATTGTTATGGGGACAACGTCTGTGAGGTTGATTTTCCACCCGAGTTCCCAATGCACATCCTCTTTAATGTTGTCGACCTCTCCCCATTGTGTGGTACGCAAATCCCTCTGATAGCCCAACCCCCGTTAGAGCGACACGCTGTTCATTCCCACATCAACCGCGTTGAGGCTATCCTAGCAACCGAGCTTGTCTTTTCAATCTTCCCCCTCCGGCAACTATACCTGCTTCCTCAACCGATGGCGTGGATGCTCTGAGACTAAAACACTTGGGTTATAAAAGTCACATTGCAACACATTGACTATATGACAATTTTTCATTGCGCGGTTTATTTGTCACTTTTAGGGTATCTTGGTTAGCAAGATAATTTAGCTTATAAATAAAGCCTTCGGGCTCCCATTGTAATCGTTAGTTTTACTTTTGAGATGAATGCTGATTTGAGAGAGATATTGGCATTTCTCCTTATTCCATGGTGTTGTTATTGTTGCGTAGGGTAGATTAAATCACTATTGCTCATAACTACACATTAGTTACTTCTTGGTGCCATTGATGCATGTCACGTCATTATGGTTGAAAACCAATTTCATGACATGATTATATTTTGAGATGGTAAATAGTGGAAAGAAAGTTTATATTAAGCAGCATAGAGTAATGTGTCAACATTATATCTTGAAACTATTGATTTTCCCACAGGTCATGACAAAAAGAGAATCACAAGGTAATAACTAGTAAAGTAATCTTTCTACCAACACATTCCTATATAAACACACCCCAACAGATCATACACAGCATAGATTTTAGTCACATGTTACATATATATGTGGACTCAGTCAAATAATAGGATCACATGTCCTGTTTAGGTGGAAACCCTCACGTTATATTGGCCTATGTAAAGGCACGTAATCATTGTAAAAGGACGATCAAGCTCTCCCCTCACAAGAGCTCCATTGTAAACAACATAGAGATTATAGTGAATAGTGGGGATAACCCCCACAGTGGATCCCCCACCATGGACGTAGGTCATTCCCGGTCGAACCACGTAAAAATCCGGTGGTCTTGTGTGCTTGATTCATTTATTATTTCTTTATGTTGTTTGCGCGATTTTATGCCTCAACATAAATGGCACCGTATGTGGGAACGACATTATTTTTATTCATGTGCTTGTTACCATTACAATTAGTGGATTTATCTCCAAGTTCATATATGGATGTATATACAACAACACTCTTATATTATTTGCATTAATATTCAGATCAGACAAAGATGCAATACGCAGATAAGTTTTTATTTTTTGACCTTTTTATTCGAGCCAGTGTGACTTTTACATAATATTTATTCTTGAAAAGACGATCGTAGCAATTTACATTGTTTCTTAATATATGTTGGAATCTAAATTACAGCTCCAAAAGAAGCTTTTTTAATCTCAAAAGAAAAAGAAGAGGGTTATATTCACTTTTTTCTTCTCAGTATCTCGTTAAAAATGAATGACCACTTCGTGTATGATTGTGGCCGCTTCAGGTTACGGCAATTTGATCGGCGAGGGCATTGAGGCTCTGAACAACTTTGAAGAACAATCTGATCAGTGATTTGCCCACATCTTTAAACCGGCGACCACTTCGGCGGAGGAATTATTAAGCCAATTGGGAAAATTTTTGTTGGGAGCCTCACTCCGACTTCGGTGGGAAAGAATAAACGGTCAGTTTAACACGCGATTCAGTCAATAAGGTGGAAATTGTGGGTTTGAAAATCCATTGTTATGACTTTCTCGATGACCGAAAGACTCGGGGTTAGATTATGAACGTGACACAATTGAAGCTTTATATTTAACCTCTGCGTTACCAGCAAATCCTAAATGGATTCAATCGGGTCATCTAACCATGTACAAGCTCCGTATCCATCGCAGTCAGCTACCTTCTGAACTTTGTGAACCAACACCCAAACCCACGTGGGCTAAGGGACCATCGCCTTGCTATTTTGTAACAAATTCCGACCACCTGAACCAAATGCAGAGGTCCGACCAGGGCGGAGTTCAGCAAGCGAAGCGTATGTTAAATCCTCCAGCTGCTGCAGATGGTTCAGCCTGATTATAAGGCAGTTGTGGTCGGAAATGAACCCCGATGAGGGACAAAATGCCCAAGCCAAAAAACTCTTACTCTCTATTTTAATGGAAGCTGTCATCCTAATCTGATCAGATGGAGACAAATTTCTCCCAATTAATGAAAGATTCCGTGTGCCCATTTGAAATTCAGTCGGATTTAATCCGAACCTAGATGCAACCACATTCAACAGAGTAGACCGACATACATCTATAGACCTATTGGATTTAATGTTATTTTAGTATTTTTCCCTTTGTAGTGGGTGCTCCGTGTTTTGTGCCTTAGTTTTGTAGTCTATAGAACCTTATAGAATTGTAATATGTTTAGCATAAATACAATTATTGGGCTCCCAATTAGGTAAGCCATTACATCACAAAAAATCTTCTTGGCATCAAAGCCAAACTAAATCTCTCTCCACATATTTCTTCTCCCCAACTCTTACCCTAATTGTCGTTAACCGTTACTTTTCATTATTATTGTTATTGCCTTTTCTGGACGTCACTATTATGTGACATTTATAAATGATTTTCTCGATGTACTTAGGTGTACCTCCTTAAAAGGAAATCTGAAGTTCTCCCCTTATTTTTTCAGTATCTCCAATTGATTAAAACTCAAATTTAAGATGATTGTTCGTAATATTAGATCCGATAATGGGAGTGTGCATGTTTCTAATGAGTTTAGATCTCATCTTAATAAAAAAGGGATCTCACATCAACTCACTTGCCTATATACCCCCGAACAAAATGGGGTGACGGAACGTAAAAATCGTCTCCTAATGGGAGTAGTTTGATACTTGTTGAGTGGTATGAAGGTGTCCAAATCCTATTGGCATCTTGTCGTCCTTACCGCCACTTTTATCACAAATCATACCCCAAGTCGGGTTTTGGGGGGGAAGGCGACTATCCAGTGCCTTCATCCCGATAGCACTTTATTCCACATTCTTTCTCGTTTGTTTGGTTGTACTTATTTTGTTCATGATCATAGTCCCTCTCGAACCAAACTTGATGATAAAGTTATTCGGTATATTTTTGTGAGGTACTCCTCAATGTCTAAGGGGTATCAGCTCTATGATCCGGTATCAAAACATATGTATCACTCTCTTGATTGTTACTTTTCATGATAATGCCCTTTTCTATGGGGTGGTGAGTCTCCACATCCCTTGAGGATATGATTAACTCACCTTCTCACGAGGGCGATACTTCATCATTTGTTCGCCTTATTCCTATATTTGTTGCGGTTCCTTCCCTGCACCTATTGAACCATCCATCCAAGTATACTCTCATCGCCCTCCGGGCGCCTTTGAATACCCATGTGTGTGCATGGTTAAATTCAATTTCAAACACGAAAAAACAAACACACGCACCTGAATACCCACTGCAAGTTCATATTCCAAATCTATTAATTCTACCGACACTTCAAATTATACCCTAAAACCAAACCCTTTGTCAAAAAACAAAACATTTAATAGTGTTTTAAATGACCCCATTTGAATCTCACGCAGAAAGGTATTGCTTGTTTTTACCTCTAAAGTCTGAATCTAAACCATTCGTTCAGCTTTAAGATGTACTAAATAGTATTTATTTTTTTCAGTGATTAAGAGGCTAACGGTTATTTTTGCTTGTGCCTGTGAATGATTAAGAGGTAATTCTACCTCTGATGGAATCTGAATATGAATCTGAAGTATGATTATGATAAAGAGGCAAATGTACCTCTAAAGTCTGAATCAGTGAATCAGGCAAAACACATTCATTTAGAGGTCCGGGTCTATTAAGACATAAAAGCAAAAAATAAAAACATATTTTTTAAGATAAAATTTCAGACTTCGGACTTCAAATTTCAGATTCATGAAAAAACAAACACAACCAAACTATGTGTGGCTACCTAAGTGGGTTTGGTTTGGGAGTATAATTCCAAGGTTTGTCTACAATTAGCCATTTAAATTTATAATTTAGAGTAATCATTGGGGTTGATGAAACCAAACAAACATAGTAGAGAGTTTTAAAAAGAAAAACATGAGAAAGAAGAAAAAAAGAAAAAGGTTACTTGAAACGCGGTCAGCAGCAGACTCCCCCTCAGGAAAGCGATAAAAGAACCTCCCAAACCTCTCTCTAGTCGACTCTACATCCGATCACCCTCTTCTTCGAAAACGAGCGTCCCATCTCACGCGTCCGTTCGTAGGCCTGGCATCCCCAGAATTGACCCGCCGGCCTGGGAGATTCCTTCTTGGGTTAGTGGGATTTTATTGTCTGGGGTGGTGGAGTAAGCTGAACCGTCCTAGTTACCTTGGCTCTCGCCGTCACCAACTAGGATTCTTCTTTTAGGGACTGCTTTGTATTGGTATTGGCTATGCTTTACCATGTTGGGATTGGACATGAGTTACTAAGATCTACATGTATTTATTTATTTATTTGAGTTTTTTACTTCCAACTTGTCAACCCTTTTTTTTTTTTTTTGGTTATGAAGGATAATTTCATGCCCGCTTACGCGCACCTCGAACTAATTGAACTCTTGATGACAAACTTGTTTTTGTTTTAGCAGCCTTGCTTTTTCTTTTCCACTACGTTAATTCGAAGCCTCCACGTCTATTTGTCGTCAATTTATACTTAGATGAGAGCATGTCGTACGAGAGTTCAATTTTTTTTTCCACTTTTGCAAATTCTTGGTGCGAAAATGAGAGCAAATTTTGTAAATTAATTTATAATTATTTTCTAAATTTGAAAAATAATTATAAATTTTGTAATTTCTTTCTACAAATTTTATTAGTTCGTAAAAATTATAATGAACTAATAAAGTTCGTATTAAATATAAATAATTAATTTTTATTTCGTATTTCAATTCTTACGAACCACGTTAATTTGTAACAATTTATACGGAAAAATGTTGTCCGCAAGAATTTTTTTTCTTCTTTTCTACGAATAATATTTATTTGTACAAAGTATTGTGCAAATTTGACTCTCTTCACTACTATGTACTTCACTAGTTGAGGAAAGATAAACTAACTTTTGGTTCTATAAATTTTGCATTCGTGAGCATGCATCATTATGGATGCTCTAAGTCTTCAAATGTACTTAATGACTTTTTACATAGTCTTAAAAAAATGGGAATATTTTTTTTGTGAGAAATGCAAATTTATTTGGGATGAATTTGATATCTACATTTATTTTTTTAGAGTTTGTGATATTAAACTCAAGGTACATTGAGTGATGTAATGTTAATACTTCATCTAGGGTGTATTATGTGTAAATATCAATTAGGTTGTTCAATTATTGAATGGCACGTGGCTTTAAATAATTCGAAAAAAATAATAATATCAACTGAAAATTATGCCACAATCTCATGTATAGAAAATGAAAATAAAATTTGAAGTACAACCCGACCTAGCACAACCACCCAATCTCATCACCGCCATCAAACCAAAACCACCACCACCATCACATCATTAACACCATATGGATAGGCATTAATAGACTACTTTTCAAATCAAGATATTTATGTGGTTCGACATTCACCTACCTCCACAATCGAAAATGGTACTCGAGAATTTTATTATCTTTTGATTCTTTGTAATGGAACCAACACCTAACAAATTAATCAACATGTCCTTGCAACCGCAACAAACAAAGTCACATTCCTTCACAATACAAGTGTACAATGAACAACCAAATTAATCATCACTTTTTTGGAACCTCGCAACCAAGGCATTACTAGCCTATAAGATACAATAAATTTTAATATTTAAAAGAAATGTAAAAGGAACTTTGTTTGTATAAGACAATCTTTTGAATCATTAAGAAATTCTTTATCTAGAAGTGCAATGCTTTAATTATTGTGAATAAATGGCTCAAGTGTGGTTGTGATAATTATGCAATTTCTTTCTCTTGAAATCTCAATGCATCTTTGAAACAATTGTTGAAAAAAGATTTGATATTGTTTGTAAACTCTTATATAAGTAGAAATGATGTTTAGAAAAATATTTATGATGTGAAAAAGATAGCTATGAGTAATATTGTTGGAAAAAGTTATGAGTTGTTAGAAACAATTTAACCTTTTTATTAAAAAAAAAACTAGTTGCTATATTTCCATTTGAATTATTTAAGTCGATTTATTAAATATTTAGTCAACTCAAACAAGGTAAGTCAAATTAATAATTTTTCATATTGACTTAAACTCCTAGAGTTTGAACAATTACAAGTTTTTAATAATTTTATTTTAAGTTATCGCTTCTTTCAAATTTGAGTTTCATTTTCAAGATGAGAGTTGTTGCAAAATTCTTATTTTTGCAAACGATATAACTTCACTTTTTAATTCCTCATTCTCATTTTTATGCTAGAAATTGTCTTCAAGTATTTCCCTTTTTCACCATAGAGATGATGATAAATGGTTTCAAGTTTTCTTCAAGCATTTTGAAAGTTTCAAAGAGTTTGTGAAAATTCTTTTGAAGTTATTTTTAAGAATGTTATGGTTCTTCATCAATATAACTAGAATATGAATAAAGGTAATGTAATTTTTCATTAGACCCTATGAGACTTAAGATGGCCTCCTCGGATTCATTTGGATCATTTTTAGAGAAGGAGTCTTCTAAATTTCTCCCCAAAACCTTCATAGCTTTCTTTACCCATTTATCTCATCTTTTCATTTTCTCTCTTCGTACATTCCTTTTTTCGTATTTTTTTGGACAATACTTTAGTATATGTCCCACTTCATTACAACCATATCATTTTAATCCTCTTTTTAACGATCTTCCACCATATCCCCTTTTTAATGGATATTGATACCGAAGAGTTTGGCTTAGGAAATTCCTTGTTGGGTTAGTGGGATTTTCTTGTTTGAGGTGCTGCCCATTTATTTTTTCATCTGAAGTTTGAATGTGAAATCTGATGACTGATCCATATTTGTCTCTTAATCATTTAGAGGCAAAAATAGTGTTAACCTCTTAATCATTTAAAAAATAAATACTATTAGATACCTATTAAGTTTAACTGGTTCAGATTCAAACTTAAGAGTTAAAAATAAACAAAACCTAAGTTACATTGGTTCTCGCTATAGCGAACTAGGATTATTCTTTTGGTTATAGATTTTTATTATTTTTTGTATTCTTTGGTAAGCAAATAAGAGAGAGTAAGTGAAAGTAATGAGTTGCTTAAATTAAGATGTCGTATTATTTGAGTTTGATAGTTCCCAGTTGTGAAGTTGTTTTAATTTTAATAGACTTAGTTTTTAATTTCTTATATGTCAATTCAATGCCTCTACATTTCTTTATTGCCAATTTCTACTAGATTAGTCTTCAAATATGCTTTATGGATTTTTCACAGTCTTAAAAAAATTGGGAGTTTTTTTTAGAGAAAAAAAAATTAACCCCAAGATTTGGAGTGACTTTATTATCCACATTCATTTTTTATAATTTGAAATATTAATCTTCTGGTACATTGTGTGATTCAATCTTAACACTCCATCTAACTTTTGTTGGGGTACTTAACGAAAAAACTGGCAAGGCATCTTATGTGTCAATAGCTATTAAATTGTCCAATATTGTATGACATGTGGCTTTAAATAATTAAAAATATATATTTAATTAATTAATTGAAATTTATGCCACAATATTTTTATTCAATAAAATAAAAATAAAATCTAAAGCACAACCCAATCCACCACAGCCACCAAAGCACATCGCTGCCATCAAATCACCATCACCAACATCACACCATTAACACTATCGTCGCCGCCATATCATCACCACCACAACAAAATACTACCACGATCGTCACACCACCACCGCTACAGAACAACACCACTAAATCACTCCATCGCTGTTGAACTGAAAATAGAGATGAGAGGGTTGGGGAAAAAGAAAACCGTGAGAGAGATGGAGAGATGGATATATTGGGAACTTTGATCTAATATGAAACTAAGAACAAGAACACAACAAGTTGGATTGAATGACTTAGTTTTATTAGAAATAAATTTGGCTTAAATAGCCATTTAATACATGATCTTACCAGAAACGAGAAAGCAACCCACTTAGCGACAATAAAGCCAAATGGTAACAGAAACTTGGAACAATTCAAATAAAAGTAGATGCCCCTAAAGAGTAGGACTTTCCCTATAGACCGGGACATTATTCTAACCAAAAAACTGCAGTAAACTCCTTTATTCCCTCCCTTAAACTAAATGTTGTGAATCAATTAGTTTAAGCAATAACTCACATCCCAATCCCATTGCTTTTCTTCTTCAAAAATTACATCTCTACTCACAACAACTCTCTTAGCAACAGGATTGAATAACCTATAACCTTTTGATTCCTCACTAACTCCCAATAGCACACAAGTGATGCTTCTATTATCAAGTTTAGTCCTCCCTTCTTCTAGAAATGAACGTGCATTATGTAACCAAAGACCCAAAAATGATCTATTGAGGGTTTCACTCCACTCCAAGCCTCCTCTGGTGTAACATCTTTGACTGCCAATGTAGGACACCTGTTTAGGATATATATAGTCCGGTTCACTGCCTCCGGCTCAAAAGTCTTGGGAATGTTTTTATCAGATAACATGGAACGAACCAGGTTTATCACGGTTCTATTTTTCCTTTCAGCTACACCGTTTTATTGCGGAGTATAAGTGGTTATCAACTGCCTCTTGATCCCACTTTATTTGCAAAAATCATTAAACTCATTTGAATTGAATTCTACCATCTATCGGTGTGAAAACACTTAAGAAATAACCTTGTTTCTTTTTCAATTATAGTCTTAAATAATTTAAAAGAATTTAAAGCCTCTGACTTCTCTACCAAGAAATACACCCATGCTTTTCTATTATAATCATCAATGAATAACAAAATGTATCTCTTGTTGCTATTCGATGTAAGGGTGATTGGACCAAAAATATCTGCATGAATAAGTTCTAACTTTTGAGTTGCTCTCTAAGTACTCTTATTTGGAATAAGGTCACGATGTTTCTTCCCGTTGATGTAATCAGTGCATGTCACACTTGAGGAAGAGAATTGAGGAAGTCTATGTACCATGTTCTTGTATAGCAAGGCTCTCAAAACCTTGTAACTCAGATGCCCATACCTCTGATGCCAAAGATGAAGCAAGTTTTGAGTTCTTATGTGAAATCACTGATCAGATTGTACTTGATAGGGAGCTTGAGACTACGACAGCAAAATAAACAATCGATTGGCACTCATGTTGGTTTGAATTATCAAACCCTTCTCTAGATGATATATCTTGCACATCCCTCCCTTGATCAAAATAGCCAAACCTCTTTCTTGCAACTGCCCTATGCTCAAGAGATTATTTCTCAACTCTGGAATATAGTATACCTCAGCAATAACATGATTGACTCTATCCAGCAATAACTTCACACTTCCATATACCATTACATCCATCTTAGTATTGTTCCCCAATTTTATCGAATGTCAAAAATTTTCATCGAGTTCATTAAACATAGTTTGATCGCCGCACATGTGATTAGAACACCCTGAATCAAGGAACCATGCATCTTCTCTTCTGGCCTTATACAAATCCGCATAAGACATCAAAAGCATTTCTTCTTACTCATCAAGCTCTGAATAATTTGCTTCTTTGTTCCTAAAAGGACATTCATACCGAAAATGTCCAAGTTTATGGCATCAGTAACACTCTACAAGTGCCTTATTGAAGTATGCTAAACCTTTCCCTCTTCCTCTTCCTCTTCCTCTGTAGGTACCACGACTACGATCACTTCCTTCTTTAGATGTCACTTTCAAAGCATGTTCCTCACCATTACGTCTATGACTTTTGTTCACTATTAATGAGCTTTGTAACTCATTAACAATAAGATCATCAATGTCCTTTGAATCCTCAATATAACATACAACTCAGTTAAGTAGCATAGAATTTTCTAGACCACTTTAAAATCCTGCATATCTTCTCCATAAATTCGCATCTTGTTGGCCACTATCATGATCCTAGAGAAGTACTCTGTCACTCCTTTACCGAACCTCATCTCAAGATCTTCTCCATAAATTCGCATCTTATTGGCCACTATCATGATCCTAGAGAAGTACTCTGTCACTCCTTCACCGGACCTCATCTCAAGAGTTTCAAATTATATGCGGAGAGCTTGAAGATGTGACCCTTTGACTCTCCATTTCCTTCAAAAAAAATTCATGGCGTCCCGTATATCTTTAGCAGTATCCTTCTTGAGAATGATTTATTTTAGCAGTATCCTTCTTGAGAAAGATCGATCGATGGCCTAGAAGAGATAGTTCTTCACTTTTAGGTCCTTCAGTTTCATCTCATCATTCCTCTTTCGTTGTTCATTTGTTTGCACCGATTCACTTATTGTCTTAATATAGCTAGGCTCCACCAACCCCAAAAATTCCTTAGATTGTAGTAAATTTTCCATCAGCATGCTCCAATGGTTATAGTGACCATCAAAGAGAGGAATAGCTGGCTAAATAAAACTCCCTTTTGTAGTCATCTTCTATGATGTTGTAAGAACTTCAAAGACTGCTGGTTTTATTTATCAGGCCCAGTGGGGGCTCTGATACCAGATTGTTGAGAACTTTGATCTAATATGAAACTAAGAATAATAACACAACAAGATGGATTAAATGGCGTAGTTTTATTAACAATAACTGCCTTTCAATACATGATCTTAACAGAAACGAGAAAGCAACCCACTTAGCGAAAATAAATCCAAGTGGGAACAGAAACTTGGAATAATTCAGATATAAGTAGATGTCCCTAAAGACTAGGACTTTCCCTGTAGACCATGACATTATTCTAACAAAAAAAAATGTAGTGAACTCCTTCAGGAGACAGGGTTATACTATAATGAACTTTAACCTCAGTGCCCACCGTCCATCTCTTTGAATCCTGCGATGCCATTACCCCTTATTCTCACTGCTGGAAAACCCAAAACCCCTCACCTTGGAGAGATTTGAATGTGAGGCCTTATTTGTTATTTAAATGCGCCATAATTTGTTCAACTATAACATGGTGTTTGAATATGAGGCCTAAATTTGCAGCATAAGAAGTTATTTGGTACTTTACTAATGAATACTTGGACTTAATTTGAGTTCAAGGTTAAACTCCTAAATCTTCATAAGGGATGGGGGTATATGTATGGGAGAGACAAGATCGGGTGAGGGAGAAAGGTGAAAAACTTAATAAATGGACATCTTAAAAGATATTGACATAAAAGATGTCCCGTCGGCTTTTTCGTTAAGCCCCCAATGGAAGTTAAATGAATGGTTAACATTATATCAATTAATTTATCTTGGGGTTAATATTACAACTTGTGAAAAAAGGAATGTAGATATCAAATTCACTCTAACCTCATGGTTGTATTTGAATTTTTCTACTTATTATTTAAGTAATTAGTCAATTTTTTTTAGCTCCAGTCCACTTAAATATTTTTTGGACATTAAGGTCCCTCACGCTTTAATGCAAGGTTCTAAAAAATGCGGGGCGTGATCAAGGCGTGGAGGCCAAGCCTTAAGCCTTAGAAGCCTAGGCGAGCCTTGGCGTAAAAAGGCGTGAAAAGGCGTTTAGGCCTTTCTAATATATTTTAATATTTTTTAATCATAACAAGGCTATTAAAATAGTAAAATTGTACATATCATAAAAATATGTCTCAATATTTGCAAATTAAAATACTATTCGATTATTTTGGATGAGATAATGGTCCGGTTTGTAAAAAAATCTTTAAAAGGCGATATCATTTCACTAAAGCATTGTTGTTTTTAGAGAAAAAGTACGCCTTAAGGTTTTTACCAAGCATAAGGCGTCAAAAGCTTAAGACGGGGCGTTTCTCCAAAGCCTCAAGCCTTGGCGGATTTTTTAGAACAGTGCTTTAATGTATACTTTATATTGTAGGGTGTACAAAAACCAAATACGTGTAAATTACAAAAGTTCGTGCACAGTACAAAATTTCACGTACAAATTATAATTTTTATCCAAAAATAAAATCATGTATACTTTATTAAATTTATTGTATATAAATTTAGGAACATGGAACTTAGTACTCAAAATAATGTTAGTGGACTAGAACCAAAATAAATTATCGATTAAGGAATTAAGCCAAAAAAATATACAAAATATATTATTTTAATAGTTTTAAATATTTTTAATTAATGGAATTATCCGAACTGGAAACACAAGAACAATTGATCTATTGAAATTATGTAAAATAAAAACTAGTTTCTCACGTACTAGTGTCATTTCAATACACCAAAAATAAGGCGTGTTAAATTAATTTATATCATTTTTAGCATAATAATAATAATAATAATAATAATAATAATAATAATAATAATAATAATAATAATAATAATAATAATAATAATAATAATAATAATAATAATAAGGAATTTAAACCATCAACAACATGCGATAATGATAAAATAATAAGTATTGCTATAATCCAAAAACTCAACATCCAACATAAATAAATGAAATAGTCTTAACTCTCATAAATATTAACCAACTGAATAAATAACTAGGACTAACATGGTCCATACCAATCTCTGAATAAATGTCCTGAACTAAAATGACATGGAAATATAAACCCAAGCAATGAATCAACTGAAGGAATGGATAGTAGTGAAATGAAAAGTTTGAATCACCTCAACCATGTTGCTCCTGTTATAAAATGCTTGGAAAATATTTTTATATAGTTCGAATCAACACCCTAAAGTTGTAAGAAATATATTACAATATCGATGCATTAATAATTATGCAACTCATTTACGATAAACATGTCAACTCGTCGACACTCACATGTAAGAAATACTTCACCCCTCATCATAAGTGAACTACACGAGTGTCCTAACCCAAAAAGAAATATTAATAAGTTTATATCACTAGACTAATAAGTTAACATCGCATATTAAGACACTACATCGGGATGCAACTAATTGTACATGTAAAGAATATAACCCATTACAAACCCCTACACATGTCACCTATAAAGTAGAATACACATGATCTCATTATATAACACATTAATGTGGCATAGGGTTCTATATTAAAGTGTCCCTTACTGGACTATATCATCAATTATATGAATCTCATAATAACTATGTGAATATATCTACCTTCAAGAGACCTTATCATTCCTCTATCAATAAACCTTTATGAGCCCATCACCCATTGAATTTGAAACATGTACACAAATAAGAATAGGGGATCACCACGCAATCACATCAACGACTAGTCCCATACCAAAACGTTTATGATGGATCAGGTCATTTTCATCTCACGTCGCGAGGCAGTGAATGATTGTCGTATGATCAATATACCTCCATAGAGTCCTGTATCATCAGCTAGGAGTGATATACACGGTTACAACCATTTAAATCCAACCCCGATCGATAGATTCTCCACGAGCCAAATACGATATGTTCACATCAATAAACAATTTATATATATAGGATATCTTATAAAGAATTTTTTTTAAACAAATTCAATTTGTATGTTTAAGATTATTCCTTGTTTGGACAAAACCCTTTGAGTAATAGGTTAGGGCTTGAGTGTGTTGACCTTTCAAGCCTATGATGTGTTTGATTGAAGACCGTAACAGCCAAGTTATAATGTCTACATTATCGTGTCTTATTTCATGCCACGTTTCATCTTCAATATTCGAGGACTCTAAAAAAGGTATGGATGCATTTTAGTTAAACCTAAATATCATTGGGGGTTTGTTTTTTTTATGCTTGAGGCTATTTTTCATAAAGGTTTTTTTAGAAAATATTTGTTTTTGAAAAAAGTCTTTTGAACGAGTTATCAAAGTTATTCAAACGAATTCATGAATTTCATTCAAACGAGATTTTATGTTGGTTCAAACAAGAATGGTTATATCGTTGGAATGACATTCAAATGAGGTTCAAACGAGGGAATACGTCAATAATGAAAACTTCATTCGAAACTCGTTCGAAGTACATTTCGAACGAGATTAACATATTCATTAGAACGAGGTTCTGTTTGGTTTGAACGAGATTATACATTTCGTTCGAACGAACCTCTATTTTCATTCGAACGAGATTTCACCTTCGCAAAATGTTTTCTATAAATAAACATGTCGTGAACTTTTTAAGTTGAGAAATTTGGCAAAAATCACTTTCTAATTATAAACCAAAAGCCTTCAAACCCTAGTTTCATCCAAACTCTTTGAGATCCAAGGTTCAATCTTTATATGCTTTGAGATCTTATTTGTCATCAAGGTTTTACTCATCATAATCTTTGTTGAGTATGTTTCATACGGTGGATTTTATATTTTCTATTTACACACGGTGGATTCCATATTTATTATGTTTGCGATGAAGAAGCAGTGGTCCTGCATTCTAGATTCATAGACAGTACACTAAACCACAAACTAAAAATGGTCACGACAAACTGGTCACATTCCTGGATCGTGACCATTGTCAAAGAACTCGTGACCAGGTCTATGACCATTCACCACTATGACATTAACTGGACATGGTCACGACCATAGACTGTGACCACCATGGTCATGTATGTGGTCCGTGACAAGATAGTGACCATTATGACACCAAAATTGCACTAAAATTCCTCCCAATAATGGTCATGGCCCATGATCGTGACCAAGGTTATAACCAAGGTAAGGTTTTTAGTTAATATGGGTCACGAATTTGGGCCGTGGCTATTTTGAATGGGTCAAGTTTATTGGTCACAGTCCTCGACTGTGACCACAAGGCGTGACCAATTAATTTTTTCCACGTTATCAACATGGCCACGATCTAGGTTCGTAACCATGTTATGATCATATTGATGATGTGAAAAAATTAATTAGTCATCATTTGTGGTTATGGTCAAGGGCCGTAACCACTGGCTTTAGATAAAGATCCCCAAAACCCAGCGTCATTTCACTCTCTCACTCTCTCACTTTCCCTCCTGTCGAAGTCTCTCTCTGGAAACCTCTCTCTCTCTCCGGTCGGCAATCTCTATCTCTCTTTACAAGCAGGTCTTCTTCCCTTTCTATATATATATAAACTGTGTATGTATGTGTGTGAATGTGTGTATATGTGTATGTATTATAAATTATGTATGTATATATGTGTGTGTGTTTATATGTGTGTGAATTTATGTGTATGTGTGTATGTAGTATGTATATGTATGCGTGTGTGTATGTATGTGTATGTGTGTGTGTGTGTGTGTGTATACCTAAATACCCAATTATTTTTTTAACTAATTTAGAACTTCCAATTCTTAAGCCTTGATTGGTGGAAAAATTGCCCAAGTTTAAAATTAGTGAAAAATACCCTAAACCCTATATGTTAAACCGTAAAACATAGGCCCAAATAAATAAACCCAAACACTTAAACCATAAACCCTATTGACTAATTTTTGCCCAAGTTTAAAGTTAGTGGAAAATACCCTAAACTTTATTTATTAAATCCTAAAAATTCAGCCCAAATTAATAAACCTTTATGACTAAACCCAAATACCTAAACCCTACAACCAAAACCCTAATACTTAAACGCTAAAACATTGACCATAAATCCTAAATCATGTACCCTAAATTGTAAATTGAAAACTATAATCCCTATAGCCTAAATGCTAAAACCCAAAACACGAAAAAATTAATATTTAAGATTTGGACCCCATTTGTATAATTTGATGATTGAGATTTGATAGTGTAAGATATGGACTTAAATTTAGAGTTAGTGAATTCAAAAATTACGCATGCTTAGTAGGATTTAAAAAAGGTAAAAATAGCTAAAATCTCTGACACCAATTTGTAAGACTGTGCGTTATTCTCCGATAGATTAAACTTATTTAATTAGATGTCAATTACACCAACAAATTTCAATTTTTATTAAACCCTAAACATGCAACTAGGTGATTCAAATCAAGCATATAAAGAAACAAAAAATTTTAAGAAAAATCAACACAGGACAATTTTTTTTTATTTCACTAAAGTTTGCAAATCGCAACTTACAACATTATAGAGAAATACTGCAATGAATTCCCTCAACAACCCACAAAGAATGCAGCCTTAAACCAACAATGATTCCCTTAAGAACCATAAGAACCTCAGTCCTCCTCCGTCAGTAGTAAATACCCTTGAGTATCACAAGATCAATAGTGAAGAAAGCTCTCCACAAGAATAACTTCAATATAGAAGTGTTTCAATTCCAAAGAAGATTCACAAAAGAATTTGGGATTGTTTATGTGAATCAAAAATAAGTTTTAGCCCTAAAAAGTGAAGGCTATTTTGCAGCAGGTCTGCAATTTGTGTAAATGAAAAGTCTTAAAGAAAAATGTTCACGAAACAGGTTTTTATTGAAAAATAAAAAATTTGAGATGGCAGAATGCCATTAGAACGATATCAGGAGGTCGTTCGAATGAGATGGCTATCTCGTTAGAAGCGACCTTTGAACTATGTATCAAACGACCTGGAAAAATAAAATAATAAGTTTTGTTTGATCTAATATAAGAAGCAGGCTATTAAATGAGGTATCAAACGGCCTTGTAAAGTCGTTCGAACGACAGTGAGAATTCGTTTGAACGAGCTATACGATTTTTAAGTTTAGCCTATAGTAAACTTAGAAAATATTTTTAAGTTTGAAAATTCCTCGTTTTGAAAAATAAAGTTTAAAAAAATATCCCCAATACTTAGTAAAACATCTACGAAATATAAAACTAAATCCATACCAAAATTATGCTAAGTCGTAGAACATTGTTGAAGATGCTTGATATTTGGATCCGTCCTTTTGAACTTGTGAACTTGAATTACCTTTACGAATATAACGGGATACGCCACTCAATGTAAACTAGACTCAATGGACAAGTCCTAGAAGCTAAGGGCCATGGTGGAAGATTTTCCCTTACAAATATCACCCTATGGTTATTCCGGTACAAAATAAAAATATCCAAATTATCCAATAAATATCCTATATACATCTAATATCCTCCCAAAAACCCAAAAATGGAAAGATACTAAATATGTAAGTCTTCAAAATCTTCAACTTTCAAATTTTTGAATCTACTTGCTTTCTCTTGATCTTCTTTTGGAGAACTTTGTCAAATTGTGTACTTTTCATATGCTCCGTAAAGTGTACCTACACACAATAGATAAAGAAAATACCTTCGTGATGTATCGAGTTTGAAACAAAATAAATCTCATAAATCAAATCATTTCTCCCCCATAATTCATGATTCGTTCTCCCCCTTTTTATTTGTCCGAAATAGACAAGGAAAAGAAACAAAAAAATAATAAATCGGGAGTGTCATGACAAGCATAGCAAATCATCACAAACATATATCAAATAAGCTCATGCAAGAAAAAACTCAAAAGCTCCACAATCTATTTTTGATTTTTCAAATTTTTTCAAGAGAAAAAAAAGTTTACAAAAAAACACACACCATGAACTAACACTAAGATAACCAAATCATAAATGCGTATTGAATGGGTGTAAACAAATTCGATTGGAAAATCAACTCAAACAATCATAATATATGTGCACGATGAATTTTGGATACTCCTAACAAATGAACTCAAACTCGTCCTTAAGTGTAAAAATGTTGAATTCATACGATATCGACTCAATCTAATAAACAAATCATAGTTTAAAATGATTTTCACACCAATAACGTCGAAAATTATGTAATGATTTTAGGAGACTTTTTCAGGATGTGCAAACTCATTGATATTTGACTTAACTCCTTTAAAACACATATATAGAATTTTTTCCCTCAAATCTTTTGTTTCGAATAAATCAATGCTCATATGTAGTGAAGCATTAATTTTCTTTGAAATTTACCTAGCACTTTATATTTTTTCTTTCGAGTGCTCTTAATTTTTTAGACTTTTTTCTTTTACAAATGATGGCTATTCATGCAAAAGATCTTTTTACTTTTGCAGCTAGATCCATTGCATAAAATTTAACACATATACCAGAGATATAAATTTCAATTTTTCTAACTCGGGCAATGGTTATTAGAAGCACTACTCTCATTATCTCATTTTATCGCATCTGGTTTGTTTTAAAGACACGATTGAGATGAAAACACTTTGACCAACACGTGATAGACAAGTGCAATAATCAAACAAATTTCTGCATGTGTGCATTAAAGGAGACAATGAGTCAAACATGTAGAAAGTAATCACTAATTACATCTTAATGACTATAAACATTATAAAGAACGTGGATGAAATGATGTTGCATCTCAAAACACTATAAAAAAGACACGTGGATAAAGGAGTGATATTGTGATTCGGAAACCCTAACTGTACATCCATATATGGTGTAAGCAAAAATACAAAACTTTTTTTGGATTTTTTAAAATTTTATCAAAAATAAAATCTTTTTGGCTTTTTCATTTTTCTAAACTTGTTCAAAAAATAAAATAAAAATTTGGATTTTTTGAAAAATATATCAAAATGGAAAAATCTAAATACAATGATAGTACATACTAGCAATAGGAATGATAATATGAACATGAAAAGCATCCTATACTAGCAAACAAGTCTAAACCTTAATCATTATGTCCGAAGGTGTTTTCTAAAGGTGGCGACATCCTATGAAAAACATCCATCAAGTAATGTGAAGTCTTAACTAAATACTAAAGTTGCTCTAAAAAATGCTCAAAATATCTCATGTGATATACGGGATCATGTGGAGTAACATGTGTGGGAGTGCGTATCGAAACATGTGCAATATCATAACGAGGTAAATACTATGAGACACACTACCCAACTTAATATAAAATTCCCTAAGGTGTCCTCTTCACTTGCAATAGGAACAAATATACACAGGCCTAGGAACATCTCTCTTAAAATGACTAGGAAGCACTCTCCTATGGGAAACCAACGCCTAGGTGAGTTAGGTTGAGAGCCATATGGATCTATAACAAACTCGAGAAACGGTTCGGGTGCAATATGGAAAGTGGACACACTGTCATAACCTATTTCTAGTCTCTCAACATTACTCAAAGCGGGACTGAGGAGCATCTTTCTTACGTTCTTAGATGTATCCTCTAAAGTAACTTTAACCTCCCGGGCACATTCAAAATCTCTCTCGAGTTAGGATACACGGGCTTCAATTTTCTCACGAGTCTCTAATAAAGATTGAAGATTTCGTAAGACTAGCCACGGTGTTGGTCAATTCATTCTTTTCCCATCCTAAGACGCTCAACTGCTCACATAAAGAAACTCTCACCTTCTCTAGTTGATTCGATGACACCTCACACACCCTCAAAACTTCTATCCCTATCTCTAAATCTCTCACCTGAAGAGACAACTCCTTATTCATCTTTTTCGTCTTCAATGTCTCGGTATATAAATCACTAAATGCTTGTTGGAGATCACATTCACTCTCACTTGCAACATCATCCTCACACTCACTCGAATGGCTCAAAACATCATCAAGGCTCTCAGATTTACGAGTGTCCTCATCGTTGTGGGACAAATTGGATGTACTCACGTTACTAGCCATGAAAACAACGCACTTTTCAAGTGGTGATTCTCCCCCTGAATCATCCAACTCAATGTCACTTCGTTAAAAGTGGACGTGTTAGCAACTTTTTTACCCTTTCTCTTTAGCATAGTGGGACACTCAAACGCCTTGTGCCCTTTGGCCTCGTACTCAAAACACCTTATATTTTCCTCTTTCTCACCGCTATCCTCGACCTCATTTTTCTTTTTGTTTTTCTCAAAAATCCTGTTTATTGGATGAATTATTTTTGGAAATTTTAAGAAACTTTTTTAAAAAATTCGCAAATAAGTCCAAGTTATCGAAATCAACCTCACCCCCAGAATCAAACCCACGAACTCTCTCTTTTTTTCTTTTCTTAATCTGAGTATTTACAGCTATCCCTTTATCCTTAGTCTTAATGTTTTTGGGAAACATGTCGATCTCATAAGTTTGAAGGTCTCCTATGAGTACTTACAACCTAAGAGAGTATAAAACCCCTAAAGAGTTAATCACAATGACCTTTGGAATAAATAAGAATGTGAGTGATCGCAAAATATCTTTCACAACTCTCGAATACTCAATTTTCTCACCCAAATTAAAACTTGTGTTGACAATGTCCAACAACCTAGCATAAAACTCATCAAAACTCTCGGACTCTAACATAGTGATAATCTCAGACCGGGTGGTCAAATTTTGAAGCTTTGACGCCTTGACAACGTTGATATACCCTCGTGAGTGAGCAGGAAAGTATCTCATACCTTTGTAGACGTAGTGCACGTCATGATGCGACGAAAGTTGTCGGGGGTGAGCGCTCCAGAAATAGCACTAAGTCCGCGGGAGTTGTAGGTCCTCCATTTAAACTCATCATCAATCCAATTAGAAATGGGTTTGGTATTAATGACATTGTTAATGGTGACAGTGGGAGGAGTCCGCCCTCTTTCACATACGAGCCAAAATCTTTCATTGATTGCTTTGAAAAAGATTTCATGCGAACTTTACAATATGCATAAATTGTGTCAAACTCTTTCAGATCCGTCTTCTTGAACTTGTGAACTTGAATTGATTTGACAGATGCAACGGGATATATCATACTCATTGTAAATTAGACTCAATGGACATGTCCTTAAAGCTATGGGAAATGATGGAAAAAATTTCCTTACAGGATTGTACCTATAACAGGACACTTGATACATATTGTGACACCCCGTTTAATTAAATACCGGGTGATCGGTCCGTTATTAAATTTAAAAAAGAATATCCAGTTGGAATCAGTCTTAGCATCACTGTCGAAATTTTTTATTAATTACTAACCACCTAGTATTTAAAAATCAGATGCCAAATTTTATTTATTTTATTTTATTAAGACATGTAAGCAATTATAAGATTAACAAAACATTCATCCGATAACAACTCATAGAAATCAAAACGATATAATGAAATAAACTGAGTCTGGAGTAAACACTTCAAGTCAAAATCCCAAATACAATAATCTGAATGAAGTAAATCCAACAACTTAAAAGTAAATGGCTTTTGTAAACTACTATCTCTAAATAAGAACGGGCAACATGCCTTGACTGAAATGAATGTCTCTGAATGAATCAAGGATGAATGTGGAGGCGTATAATATCGAGGCCCCGTAACTTCCACAATAGCTATAGTATGTCAACTGAATGGAACTCCTACGCTTGGTGTTCCTGTGGCTGGGCACCTATAAGGTTTTTGCAACAACAAAATAGATTTGACAGAAAACGAGTCAGATCCCGAGTTAAAAATATTTTCAAAACAACAAGTATTTAAATTGCATAAATACCAGATACTATATACATGTTAGTCACATGCTCTCGCTTGAAATCCTCACCTCTCAACTATTATACACGCCTAACGTATACTCCTAACCCATCCTAGTTATACTGTCCCACCTAATTAGTTTGATTTAAGTCTCTCACTATGATGCCTAAGACATTGTGTCCACTCGTATTACTAGAATAATACATTATTGCATTTCCAGTAATTATTAATCGATTCAAGTATTTCTATTTTAAATATCATACTTTTCTCATCTACTAGGCAAAGCGGTAGAATAATCACCAGTACATACCTAGTCTTCACTATCATCTAATACACACACACACACACACACACACACACACACACAGACACACAGACACACACTTTTAAGGAACCCCGAGACTTGGCTATGGTGCATGCATACTCTGCTATCAATTCCCAGTATATCACATACAGTATGAAGGACTATAGGTTCGTAATCACTCGAGAACCATATAAAACATAAATCACAAATAATGGAGGCGAATCATAGTTCCAAGTAATAAGGGGGATGCACATACCCACTCACCCCTACGACCGTCTGCACTATCACTCACAGATAGGTTGGACCAAATTTCTATTTTTATAAGGTACAAGTTCGTATTGCTTGATGGGCTCATCAGAATAAGACTGTCCTAGTGCAAAAACCTCCGGGATAGTAAGTAGCGCGGTATGATGCATTACAAATAACAATCCATACTATAGGTAATCACACAACCTAAGTATATATAAACTCCATATAGGTACACGCACGTCCCATTTTACATGTCTCATAAGTAGTATATTTATATCTCGAATATCCTACGTAATATTTTATTTAACACGGTAACTTACGTCGCATAACTACAAGTACCTTATCCCAAAAGGTTAATAAGTTTCCTTCTATTCCTATAATATTTCAGTAACTAAAATATACCCCCACTAATGGTATTAACCTTAAGTTATCGTTTATCCAATTTAAACCCAAATTTACATAATTTCTAACCATAACTCATTCGATTTACACTCGTAATTTCCCCATTCAATCCCATGCATAAATAATATTTTTCGGGTCTTAAGTATATCCTATTGCCCTTTCCTAAGTCTCATTATGATTAATTAATCGACACCAAAGATTTCTAAAAGTTGGGATTCAATCAAATATTAAAAAGGAAACAAAGAACATTTCCCAGGGGAGTCGATCGATAGATGAGATCAGTCGATCGATCGACATTCTTGAGTCTGTCGATCGATCGACCAGTTATTTGCCCAGGTTTTCTTAACAGTTACCACAAAAATCATATTTAAACATCTCCAAATCGATATACATGTAACCTAGATCCTATACAAACATATATAGACAAATTCTAATGTATCCAAATCGTTTAAACAACATCAACAAGCATAAATTCACCCAATTTCCATCTTTAGTCTCAAGAACCCTAGTTTTGACTTCATCTTCAATTCAACGTGAAATTTCCAGATTTCTTCAACCAATTATATTTTAATAACGTGGGTTTGATTCTACATGCACAAATGATTCTATTCCATTTAAATATTCACCCAAGAATTTTGATTTACACTATCTAAATTCCTCCAAAATATGAGATTTTCATAAAAATGTTATCCTAATCTAATATGGATCACATATCTATCGTAAATTTATGCAAGATAATACTTGCCTTACGTATAAGGTATGGTCCGTTGGTGATGAAAGGTATGGGGTTGATCCTCTCTCTTCGATCTATACGTTGGCGGTTATAGTGGTGCAAACGGTGCTCCAATGGTGGTTCAAGCCTTAGAAAACCCTTCACTCTCTTACTCCTATGATTTCCCAAGCTTTTTTGTTTGATATCTCTATAAAGACTAACCCTACCAGCTGATATAGACTTAGGAATTTCGTGGGTTTAATTACCCCCAAAATAAAATGACTAAAATACCCTCCTGAGGTGTCGGTTTGGCATAAAAATGCCCTGGGACCCAAACTGAACCCCCGGGTAGGCTTTTTTTTACCTTTCCGGACACTTTGGCGCACTCAAAATGACCATACAGGTGATTTACAAATGAATTATTTTTTATTTTATTAAATTGCGTCCCGACACGACTGACACGCGCTTTCCGGCTTAATTTCCATAATTGTCGTATTATTCGCTCGCGATAATTAATTCATAATTACATATTACTTTACTCACTAAGTAATATTCAACATAATCCCCATCAATAAATACTAGCTCTCATCGCACTAGTATTAATCCCACAGTAAAAAATCATTAAAATTACAGGGTATTACATAATTCCCCCTAATAACGGAATTTGGTCCAAAAATTCGAAAAAAAATAACGGTATACCTAAAAAGAATAACTCGGGATACTTTTAGCTCATTTCATTCTCGCGCTCCTAGGTAGACTCATCGGCATTATGATCCCGCCACTGAACGCGTAATAACGGCACTACCTTGACCTCAGTTTCCTCTCGTTGCGGTCTAGGATAGCAACTGACCCCTCCTCGTAGGAACTATCGAGCTATAGATCAATCCCTTTTAAAGAAATATGAGTGTGGGCTTACTAATCCCTAAGATATATCCTCAATGAAGAAATCTGGAACATGTCATGAATTATATACAAGTGCTCCGGCAACCCAAGTCTGTAAGCCACTAGCCAAATCTGCTTAATAATAGGGAATGGCCCTATGTACCTCGGTGCCAACTTCCCTTTCTTTCCAAACTGCACTACCCCCTTTATGAGAGATACTTGTAACAACACCTGGTCCCCCATATTGAACTCCCTGAAGAACCTCTTGGCACCAACGTAGCTATTCTGTCTATCCTGAACAACCCGAATACAACTCTGAATCGTCTCAATCCTGGGTGAAGTATCCTGAATCAACTCTGACCCAAGTAGCTTGTTATCCCCCACCTCTAGCCAACACATTGTAGAACGACAAGGACTACCATATAATGCCTCGAATGGAGCCATGCCAATAGTAAATTGGTAAGAGTTATTATAAATAAACTCCAGCAGTGGAAGATATTGCTCCCAGCTCCCGCCAAAATCAAAGATGCACATTCGCAACATATCCTCTAACATCTGATTCATTCTCTCAGTCTTCCCATTATTCTACGGGTGATAGGCCAAACTCAATCATAACTCCGTACCTATGGCTTCCTGGAAGATCTCCTAAAATCTGGACACAAAAATCTTATCTCGGTCGAAAGTAATATCAAGGGACACCCCGTGGAGTCTCACTACCTCTGCAATAAAGATCTGAGCGTACTGCCCCGTATTATAATCGGTCCATACTAGCAAAAAATGAGCTACCTTGGTCAACCGATCCATAATCACCCATATGGATTCGTGACCCCTCTGTAATGTAGGCAACCCTGTGACGAAATCCATGGAAATGCTCTCCCATTTCCACATAGGGATCTCTAACAGCTGTAGGAGCCCTGGAGGTCTCTGGTGGTCTATTTTTACTATCTGATAAGTGGCACATTTCAAAACAAACTCAGAGATGTCCTTATTCATTCCACTCCACTAGTAATGTCACCTCATATCTTGGTACATCTTATTCCCTCCATGATATAGCGCAAATTGTGAACCGTGCAACTCCATCATCACCGCATGTCGTAAATACTCCCCTTCTGGAACTACCAGTCTGCCATTGATGCGTAAGCCCCCATCTGAGCTCACAAAATACAACTCTTCCCCCTCGACTAGAAGTTGTACAATCCGATCCTCACAGAACGAGTATGTTGCCTGAGCCTGTATCACCATAGTAACGATCTCGGGTGTAACTGTCATCACTGACATGAATGAGCGGGCAATCACATCCTGATATCCCAGCTCTTTCCATTTATACTTACACACCTCGGTCATCTCACCTATTGGCCTATGGCTCAATGCATCTGCTACCACGTTAGCCTTCCCCGGGTGATATTGGATATCGAACTGATAGTCCTTCACAAATTCAAGCCACTTTCGCTGGTGCATATTCAACTTCCGCTGTGTGAACAGGTACTGTAGTGACTTATGATCTGTGAATACGTGAAATTTCTCCCCCAAGAGATAATGTCTCCATATCCAAAGTGAAAATACGACTGCTGCTAATTCCAAGTCATGGGTGGGGAAATTCCTCTCATGAGATTTAAACTTACGGGAAGCATAAGCTATAGCCTTATCCTCCTGATGAAGCACACACCTAATTCCTAGTAAGGATGCATCAGTATACACCAGGTATTCCACTCCGTGCCTGGGTAGTGCTAGAACTAGTGCTGAAGTCAGCTTGTCCTTCAGCTCATCAGAAGACAATTGGCAGGCAACATCCGAGATAAATGGCACCCCTTTGCGAGTCAAATTAGTCAACGGAGCCCCTATCTTAGAGAATACCCGAAAAAATTGCCTGTAATATTCGGTTATCCCCAATAAACTTCATATCTCCATCGATATTGTGGGCTACCCCCACTCCATCACCGCTGATACCATCCTCGGATCTATGATATCCCGCTCTCAGAAATAATGTGTCCCAGAAACTGAATCTCTCTCATCCAGAACTCACACTTCTCATATTTCGCATACAACTAGTGCTCACGTAGTGTCTGCAAAACCTTCCTCAAATGCTCGGCATGCTCCTCCTCAGTCTGAGAATAAATTAGGATGTCATCTATGAAAATAATGACAAACTGATCTAAGAAATCTCTGAACACCCTATTCATCAAGTCCATAAACACAGTCGATGTGTTGGTTAGCCCATATGGCATAACCCTGAACTCATAGGATCCATATCGCGTCAAGAAGGCAGTCTTAGACACGTCCTCCTCTCTGATACGTAACTGTTGGTATCCCGACCTTAAGTCTATCTTTGAAAAGTAGGCAGCACCCTCAACTAGTCGAATAGGTTATCATTTTGGGGCAACGAATACTTATTCCATATCGTGACCTTATTCAGCTCTTGGTAGTCAACACACAACCGTAAAAACCCATATCTCTTCTTTATAAATAGTAAGGGGGCGACCCAAGGCAAGGTGCTCCTACGGATGAAGCCCTGTCCCAAAAAATGCTTAATTTAATCCCGTAACTCCCTCATCTCTGCCGGAGCCATACGGTAAGGGGCACGAGCTATCGGCTGAGTGCCTAGCATCAAGTCTATCACAAACTCTATCTCTCTGCTAGGTGGTAGCCTGGTATGTCCTGAAATACATCGGCGAACTCACGAACAACCGGAATCGAATTGAGTGGAATCACCACTTCCTTAGAGGTCTCCTCCTCTATATAATATAAATGAGTGGACGAACCTCCCTTAGGACGAGGCATTGCCACTAAAAACATCACCTGACCCTATATGGAGAACACAATACTATGACTATATCAATCAATCATGGCCCTATATGTAACTAACCAATCCATCCCAATAATAGCATCATACTCAGACATATCTAATACAAGCATATCGAAAGGTAAAATAAGTCTCCCAATCTCTATAGCCATACCCCGACATAAAAAGAATATGAGTGACCCATAACCCAGTGGCGAATCTACACTAGTAACCGTAATATCTGTCGTGTTTAATAATATCATAGGACGTGCAAATCTAGTGGAAATAAAAGAGTGTGAAGCCCCCGTGTCAAATAATATCCACCCCAAAGTCTCCTGAATAGAAAACATACCCTAAACTACGGGTGGAGCATGAGGAACTGCGGCCTGGTGGACGTTGTAAACACGCCCGTACTGTAGCTGTCCCTATTGAACTAGAACTGCTGGAATAGCAGGCAATGTTGGCATCTGTGGTGGTACTGAGAGGGCGGATGGAAAGATCAGTCGCTGGGGCTCCTATCGAGCACCCTGCTGCTGCTGCTGCTGCTGCAGGGCCCTGCCCCCTTCAGGACAATCCCAACATCGGTGGCCATTTTTGCCACAGCCAAAGCATCTACCCCTAAAGTTTCCTCCCCTCTGATTCTGCTGTCCTCGACCCTGTGGACAATCCCAATGTTGGTCCTGCTAAAAGCACTGGTGGCCCTATTGACCAGACTGATCCTGATGCCCCTGCCTAAAACTTCCCTGTCCCTGCCTGTAGTCACCTGATTGAACCTCTTAGCGGGGTCCCCCTGATGGGAACTCTGCTCACCCTGTCGCTGCTGACCCTGAGTTGGTTGTGCCATATTGGCACCACTACCTCATTTCCTACCCTGCTAGCTGGACTCCCCCACTCATTTGCTTCCCTTTAGATGGAAGTGATGATCTTGGCAATGTAGTAGGGGCAGTGTTAAGTACATCAATATATGTAACCAACGAAAGATTACCCAAAAAGTGCTGACGAATCCTCCAAGTCAAGTCGTCCATAAACATCTGAATTTTCTTCCCCTTAGTAGGTACCTCATCCGGTAATAGATTAATCAATATCATTAACTTTTCCTCATATTTTGCAACAGTCTTCCCTTCCTGGGTGAGATCCAGTAATTTCTACCTCATCTCAGTCTGAATGGCGGAAGGAAAATAATTGCGATCGAATTGCACTTAGAAGTCCTGAATAGTCATGATGTCTCTCTCCTCAGTAGTGGTAATATACTCCCACCACTGCAGTGCTACTCCCACTAGCTTAAAAGTAGTTAGAATCTGCCTTTGAACCTCGATGCACTCATACATCCTCAAGTGCCATTGGATATCTTTCTTCCATTGACTCACTACCACAACATAGGAACTCCCTACGAACTCCGGAGGATGTGTCTCGTGGAAGGCATCTCTGACTCGCTCCCAAGTAGAAGGGAACACATGAGCTAGTGATGGGGCCACCGTCTGTGCCTCGGGTGGTATCTGCTGTACCACAGCTAAAGCTGAATTTACCGATGGTGCTATGATAGCGGCAACCTCCGCAGCATTCATTATGCACTGGGCTGAAGATGGCTGGGGCTCGGGCTGGGCATCCCTAGGATCTCACTCTGTACACCTAGGAGGCATCTGAAATTAGAGAGAGAAGCTTTATAAGTCCACAATAAATATCTTAAAATAGCTAAAGACATAAAATGCACAGTTATTGAATACAACAATCCTAAATATAAGGCTCTATATTAAAGTAAGCAACGCTGGAAGCGTAATAAGTCGCATAGATCCCAAAGACTATAGAACCTGACGCTCTGATACCACCTGTGACACCCTGCTTAATTAAATACCGGGTGATCAGTCCTTTATTAAATTTAAAATAAAATATTTAGTTGAAATCAGTCTTAACATCACTGTAGAAAACTTTTATTAATTACTAACCACCTAGTATTTAAAAATCAGATGCCAAATTTTATTTATTTTATTTTATTAAGAGATGTAAGCAATTAAAAGATTAAATAACATTCACCATTCAATAATAACTCATAGGAATCAAAACAACATAATGAAATAAATTGAGTCTGGAGTAAACACTTCCAGTCAAAATCCCAAATACAATAATCTGAATGAAGTAAATCCAACAACTGAAAAGTAAATGACTGTCTGTAAACTACTATCTCTAAATAAGAACGGACAACATGACCTGACTGAAATGAATGTCTCTGAATGAATCAAGGATGAATGTGGAGGTGTCTAATATCGAGGTCCTGTAAATTCCACAATAGCTACGTCACGTCAACTAAACGGAATTCCTACGCTTGGCGTCCCTGTGGCTGGGCACCTAAAAGGTTTTTGCAAAATCAGAATAGATTTGACAGAAAACGGGTCAGAGCCCGAGTTGAAAATATTTTTAAAACAACAAGTATTTAAATTGCATAAATAATAGATATTGTATACATGTTAGTCACGTTCTCTCACTTGAAATCCTCACCTCTCAACTATTGTGCACACCTAACGTATACTCCTAACCCATCCTAGTTATACTATCCCACCTAACTAGTTTGATTTAAGTCTCTCACTATGATGCCTAAGTCATTGTGTCCACTCTCGTACTACTCGAATAATACATTATTGCATTTCCAATAATTTTTAATCGATTCAAGTATTTCTTTACTCATATAAGTTTCCACAATTCTAACATATTTTATATATCACACTCTTCTCATCTACAAGGCAACACAATAGAATAATCACCAGTACATACATAGTTTTCACTATCATAATATATATATATATATATATATATACTTTTAAGGCACCCCGAGACTTAGCTATGGTGCATGCATACTCTGCTATTAAGTCCCAGTATATCACATACTATATGAAGGACACAAATCACAAATAATAGAGGCGAATCATAGTTCCAAGTCATAAGGGGGACGCACTTACCCACTCACCCTTACGACCGTCTGCATTATCACTCACAGATAGTCTGTACCAAGGTTCTATGGTTCTAAGGTACAAGTTCGTATTCCCCCGATGGGATCATCAGAATAAGACTGTCCTAGCGCGAAAACCTTCGTGACAACATGTAGCGCGGTATGAGATGGGATGAAATTGTAGAAAATATATTCTATGGTACAAGTTAGTATTCTATTTTTCCTACCAGAAAGATGGGATGAGATTGTAGAAAATATATTCCACATACATAATCCCGATGTAGCCCTGACATTGGTTACTCTGTTAGAGAAGGCACCCGTTGTGGATATAACTACGTAAAGAGAGCATTGACCAAGACTGTGATGTCTCATGACATATGCAAGTTAAATTTAATGTTGCCAATAAGTTGAAGAAGATGGGATTTTGATTTCATATTATGAACATTTATACATCAATCATATATACACTTCCTCTTAGTTAGCCATGTGCAAAAATCCATAGGTTTTAAAAACTAATACCGAATGGATGGAGATCAGACACATTGAATATATTTTAAAGTTTTATTATAAGAAAGTGTGTGTGTGTGTGTATATATATATATATATATATATATATATATATATATATATAAACTTGATTAGTTATTTATAATTTCATATTATTATAATGATTTTGTCATTATTTTTTTTTTGTAGATAATGTCAAGCGGCAATGGACAAAATGTACCAAGTAATGAGGTGACACCCCAACCAAGATGCTCATCTCATGCACCACAACAAAAATTCTCATCACCACATGGTGAGCAATTCCCTACTCCACCATTATTCAGTCTACTAATCAAACTACGAGTGGGAAATAAACCCCTCTTACTCTAATGCCCCCACCCAACGCTTTTGACACCTCCCGATCAAATAAGAAGAAGCCCAATGGGTTCCCCATTCTCGAAAATAATCCCACTGGTGATAAAATGACCCCCAGAGATTTAAATCCCAATGTTTGTCAACTGGGAAATTAATGTGGGAGTAGAGCGAGCAGATAACTGGAACACGGTTGATCAATCCATCAAGGATGATATATATGATCAACTCCACAAGCATTTTTCATTCCCCTACCATTCAAAGCAAAAGGTTCTTTTTCGGATTGCTAAACAACTGAGAATATATTGGAGAAACCTTCGACAGAGACATTTCTCGAAGGGGACATCAAGCTTTGATATTTTGGCTATGAGAGACGGAGTGCCTCCGAATTTTGAAATGCTGATTGATTAATGGAATAACTTTTTGAAAAATGGGGAGATGGAAAGGAAGCTGGTCCAGAGGGAAAAGAATAAACAAAACAGGGCAAAAGAGTTGATATCCACAAGCTAGGCTCCGAATCCTATGAATATTTGAAGAGTGAATGGTCATATAGGAAAAAGGATGGTTTAAAATGCCAGATAAAAACCTAATCGGGCCAACTTGTAAATGCATGCTCGACGGGATAAATATAATAAATTCCCACCACACTTAGCTAAGACTCTGGAATCGATCGAGGCCATTAGCAGTCAGTCTGGTTTAAGCCCTTATGATGACATTGAAAATGATACCCCTGACCCAGTCCTTTAGAACTGACAAAAGAGGGAGGACGAGAGGTGTTAGATCACATATGAAGAAAACTAACTTAAACACACTGCACCTCTCGTGGACGATTCTTCAGTCAAAAATCATATCTTGAGCCAAGAGGAAAGTCGGTCTAATAAAGATGGGGATGTCCAGGAGATTAAAAGTAATCTTGGAGTCATGATGAGTGAAATTGGGCACCTTGTGTTCTTATTTACTCAATATTTTTTCCCCCAATGCCTTCTCAAGGTTTACCCTAACAAATGTCACCTTCTTCAATATTCCCATCATAAATCTTACTTCCTTCAATATTTCCCTTCCCAGTGCGCCTACCTGCCAAAAGCATTGGATCATCATCATCCACTCATGGTGACTATGGTGAGAAGTAATATTTCAAGGACTTGACAAATAGTAGGGTTATTGGCATGTGCACACTCATCTCCGTAATTTTTGGAATTCAAATATATAATCGACTTTTGCAAATAGGTGAGGGTCAGATTATGGTTGATGAAATATACAAAGGGTTCGACGATATGCCTGTGCATGCTATCAGTGGAAAAGCGAAAGAACTGAAATAATACACTATTTTATTACTTGGCCAGTTTATTCGTTGGTCCAGTCTAGGCCATGAATAAATTTTGACAATTTATAATATTTGAGAACAAGTTGTAATAATTTTTTTTTTATTTAAGTTATTTTATTTGTTTAATTTTAGTTTAAGTTGTGACAAATAATTTGATTGAATTATGAATTGTGCGCTCTTGTATGCAACGCGACCTTTGTTTCAAACTATTAATACTGGATAATTAAATTTTGAAGATTATTTAATGGATTTCTCACAATACAATTATTGGATGAGGGAGGGTAACCAAATATTAGATATTCATATAAAAGAATTTGGCAAATACACTTATAGAAATCTTAAAAGTGATAAGATTACGTATCCGTGCACCCACTGTATGAACGAAAAATATAAATCTTTATAAGTCGTTGAGTTGCACTTACTAAATGGGGAATTTGAGAAGACTATAAGATATGGACAAACTATGGTGAAAAAAATATACCTTTTGTTCTAGAAGAATTAGCGGCACCCGACCGCATAACGGAACCCCATTGCGTAAAAGTGGTACATGATTCGCTAACATGTTATCCTTTGTCTAACCTAATTAATGATGCTTAGAATTTCACCACCATAAAAACCACTAACCTATGGATACATATAATGTGCATTATGAACAAGTTAATGCTTAATTAGCAGAAGATTGGGAATACATTCGACTGAAAGTTGATGCGGCTAGATCTTTGTATAAAGATTGCGATGAAGATCACTTGGTATTATATGCAACGATTGTTTTTCATAATTGAAGAGTCAATTTGGTTTATCGGGCAATAGCATAATCATAATTCTTAAGTGGGTTAAATACAATCACCCCCAAAAGAACACATTACTAGATAATTATCCTAGCATGAAGAAGAGATTGAAGGGTTTGGGTTTTAAGTACAAATCTATTCATATATGCAAGTATGATTGCATATTATACCGTAACGAGCATAAAGATAAGGATGAGTGTCCAGTATGCAGTGAGCTTAGATATGTGGCTTGTGAGAATGGAAATGACAAGACTACAAAATATCGTAACTGCTGGCAAGTTCCATAAAAGGTTATAATGTATTTTTCATTTGGACCATGGTTAAAACAATTTTTCACTATACCGTGGATAGCAAAGGCCATAGCATGGCACACTCGATGTGAGGTAGGTGGGAATCTCATGAGTCATCCAGTTGATTCACTCATTTAACAAATTTAAAACACACGACACCATGAATTTATAAAGGAAACGTGTAATATTCATCTTGCATTATCAAATGATGGGTTTCACCCTTTCAATAAGTTAAGTACTAATAAGAGTTATTAGCCAGTTCTCATAGCGCCTTTAAGTCTCCTCTAATACTATGCATGAGAAAGGAGTTCATATTATTATCTTTATTGATACTTGGACTGAGGGCTCCCGGTAATGATATTGATATATTCTTAGCCCCAATAATTGAATAACTTAAAGAGTTATGGGATAATAGCGTGACGACATTTGACTCTTATAAATATGAAAAGTTCACACTTAAAGCAATGGTGATGTGGGCGATCCATGACCTTCCTGCTTATGGGACCTTGTTCGGTTGTAATATTCATGGTTATTACGGATGTCCCATATGAGAGGAGGAAACTGAAGCCACTTTCCTACATCATAGTGGTAAGATGAGTTATACGGGTCATTATAGATTTCTGCCAACCAGTTACCCTTTTAGGAATAAAAAGTCTAACTTTTTACCTGTCGGTTACGAGCATAGGATGGAACTTGCTCGACTTTTCAATTAGTAAATTGAGGAGAAGGTAAAAGCTTCAAATGCAGAGAATACGTATGTATGAAAAAACCCTCAGTTTGTAAACTTGAAGTGTAAAGATAGGGAGGATCAGAATGACCTAAGTAAAACGAAGGCATGGTCAAGATGATCAATATTTTTTAACTTGACGTATTGCAAATATCATCGTGTAAGGCATGTAATTGATGTGATGCACACAGAGAAAAATGCTACGGAGCATCTGATAGGAACATGTCTGGGTGGATCTCAATTAAAAGATGAAGGATGGATGCGCCGCGATCTATAAAAGATGAAAATAAAGAAGAATTTGTGGTTAAAAAATTATCTTACAACATGAAGAATTTCTATCCCTCACCTTCTTTAACTTTTACTACTAGTGAGAAAAAGACCCTCTTAGACATGTTGTTCAATTTGAAGACCCCAACTGGTTATTTCGGTAACTTACCCAAGGTAGTAAGCTACAAAATAAATGACCTAAAACATTGCAAGTCTCACGACTGGCATGTTGTCATTCAATTAATCCCTCTGCAATTTAGGCTTTACTTCTCCAAACATAAAGATCACCGTCGGAAAATTATACAAATCAATTTGTGCTTTACCCTACTTTGTGCAAAATTGGTAAACATAAAGCACATTAAAGCTGCGAAATCAACTTTATCCAAGTCAATTTTTGTGTTAGAGAAATATTTTCCTTAATTATTCTTCGATATTATCATTCGCCTTCTTGTGCATTTATGCAATGAGGCTTTATTGTGTGGTCCTGCTAGGTATCGCTGGATGTATCCTTTTGAGCGCTTGATGAAGACCTTAAAAGATTAGGTAAATAATACAAGATATATTGGAGGGTCAATTGTTACAGAATAGGTAACTAAGGAATCATCGTTATACGCTCAGGAACATATGCCAAAACAAGAGATGAGGAGGTTCAATCCTAGTAGAGAATGAGTGATTGAGGAACCTAATGATTTTGAGGATGAACTGCCTTTTGGGAACACTAAAGAGGTCAAACTCACAAATCTATAATACAAGTAAACAACTCGTTACGTCTTTGAATCGCAAGATGAAATTAAATATTAGAGAGAGTAAGTATTTACTGAATTATTCTTGTTTATTTATATGTATTCTATATATTATTCTGAACTCTGCAATTTACCTGCAGGAAGTACGAGAATAAAATTACCCAAAATCAAAGGAGAAATTGCACAACAAATAATTTTAGGGCATGAATATCAAAAGAGGTAACTTCCACCTCTTATGTGAGGGGTTATTTATTCATGTGTGATAAAAATATTCTCTAATACAAATTCATTAATAAATGCAACTTCTAAAAAGAGATCGTGTTTCTTCAAGGCTAGCACACCTAGCAAAAGGTCCCAAATTTCGAGTGAAAAAATTTAAGAAATTTTGCACCAACGGTTTTGATTTCATTTCGTATCCATTTAAGGAAAAACTTTTAACGCAAAACAGGGGAATTATCTTGACTACTTGTGTCACTAGAAAAAAGAGATAAAAATCCAAAATATATAGTACTAACCTATTATGGGATTGTCCAACAAATCCTGGAACTCGATTATTTAGATTTCACAAAAATCGTATTCCATTGTGACTGGGTGAAGGTGGACGATACTCTGAATGGTTTCAAAGTTGATCCTAACTCTAAACTTATCATGCTATATTTATGAAAGATGTAGAGTAAAGATCACATAGTCGATGAGACTTTTATTTATCCCTTTGAGAACGTAAAAAAAGCTATTTTACTCGAAGTGAATAACCGATGTCAATTGGTCTATTATTGTGCATGCACCAAAGGGTATGACTACTAAAGAAAATGCATTTAAAGGCTCCTACAGAGTTCTAATTTGCTCTTGATGACAACCCAAATTTAAAGTATCTTTTAGTTGATTTAGAGGAAGATTGAGTATCAACACATTATTTTCCCATTGGCAATCCTATTTGTATCCTATCACTATATTGGCCCTTGAAAATACAACTTGTATCCTATTATAATATTGATACTATATTTGCACTTTAGTTTGATTTATGAATGTTTAACTTGATTTACATATGTTTAGTTTGATAAATGAATGTTTAGGGGCACGAACACCTCGCACGGGATTCCCGGTTTGAGAATAAAGTCTCTTAAGTTTGTGGTTGGACCAAATTGGCCCTAGCCCCCCCCCCCCCCCCCCCACACACACACATATACTGTCTTTGACTTTGCTTTGGTTAATATATTGATGTCTTATTCCAAGCATAAAACAAAAAGTTCCAAATCTTCGAATTTGTTCGTCCAGGCTTTAGCCTCATCCTTAGCTCTCGTTTTGGCATGCTTCAACTGCACATCATTGTATTTCTCAAATATCTTATTGTATTTCTCTTGAGACTTATTTTCTTGTACGAGGTACAATTGGTTATCCTCACTAACGTGGCTGAGTTTATCTCTCAGGTGTTCGGCGTCTAACTTGAACCTTTTTAAATCAACTTCCATCTCGAGATTTTCTAGCACAAATTCTCCGTTTTCCTTTTCCATGGCATCATATTTGGTTTTATTCTTTGATTCTCAATTCATTAGAATTTTTTTGACATTGTCGAACTCGAACATGCAAAAGGATGATCGGATAACCATCTTGATGAGCACTATCTTGAAGCTCTTTTATCTAGCCCGATCATACTTTCACATTTTCGAGTCCAACCAGTCAAAAAATTTCAGTTAAATCGAGAATCAATCATGAAAACTAAATGCAATGCCATGTAAAAGGAACAAGTGGAAATTGTGCTGAAAAATCTTGAGGTGAAATTTGATTTAAAAAAGTGTAAGTTATAGGTCGATTTAATCCACAATATTAATTAAACGAGAAATAAACCATAACCATACCTGTGTTATTACAAACCATGACCAAAGGCCCAAATAAAATGTTTAAAGTCCCGAATTACCAAGGTTCCAAACGTAATTTCATTAAAAGTTAAACAGCCACTAACGACGTTGATTGCCCTCTGGGGCCTTACCTCCCTCCTTATCGATGTATTTACTCTAAGTACTTGGGGGTGGGGTTGAGGGTTTTAATATAAAAAGTAGGGTTGAGTGAATGCTCAGCAGGGTGGGTAATACTAAGCTATACATTTTTCACAAAAAATTCTATACATATAACATGTATTTTAATGAATTCCGAAAATGTTTAACAATTTATCTTGTATTAATGCAACTACTATGCAATGCACCCAAGCGATGAGCTCATACTTACACTTAACCGTTTCTTACCACCCTTTATCGGGTCTAGAGACTATTAGTCATATTTTATTCACTAGTCTCCTCTTTATCACATATCAGTAGGTTGTCATACTTGTACATTTTCAAGCACAACTATTATCATTTCTGTTTTCCATTATCTTTTCTCGAAATCTTTTAATATCCGCATAATTTAACGGGCTCCACCCCATCCTCTATGATACCATATGCTCTGGCCAGTAATTTTGGGTCCTTCACCCCAAGGCTATGGGCCCTTCTTATTAATCCTGGTGTCATCGGAGTCCAAATTATTATATTTTAACATTTTTTGCTAATGTCCACATTATTCCAACCTTTTTATCGTTTTCATCATTACTATGGGTTATATCACTATTTCATCTTGTCAATGAGCCATTTTATCCACTTTATCCATTTTCACCAAAAACTGACCGACAAGAATATTCAATTACCAAGAACAATCCATAAAACATATTGATCCAAATCCCAGGGCTCTACATAGATACAAATTTACACGGGAAAAGGAATAAGATATTTGGTGTTGGTATTACATTCTCCCAACCTTAGGATATTTCATCCTAAAAATAAGAACAATCGACTAGGAAAAGAGTTCTAGGTGCTTCTCCTGCATCTTTTACTCGAGTTCCCAAGTTGCACCTTCAACGTCCTGAAACCCCCAAAGAACCTTCTCTAAGGGAATGACCTTTTTGCGCAGGATCCTGTCCTCGTGGTCCAAAATAGATATAGGTTGCGTGGGAAATGTAACATTTTCCTTTAACTCGATCAGGTTTCAATCGATGACATGTCGGGGATCGTGAAGATACATCTTTAATATAGAGACACGGAACATATTATGAACTTGAAATGACTGTGGAGGTAGCGCCAAGTGGTACGATACGTCCCCAATCCTCTCCAAGATATCGAAGGGATCGATATACCATGGGTCTAACTTCCCTTTATACTCGAATCATTTACTCCCAATTCGTGCCCTTACTTTCAACATCACATGGTCACCCACTGTGAACTGTAAGGGTATACGACGATAGCCAGCGTATTTTTTTGCCAACTTTGTGCCTTTATAATTCTCTATCGAATTACCTGAACCTTTTTCATCATCTTTTGAATCAACTACGAATTGGTGAGATACTTCTCACCCACCTAAGCCTAACAAACCGGTGAGTGGCATGGCCTTTCATAAAGGGCTTCTTAGGGAGCCATCTTGATGCTTGCCTAATAACTGTTGTTGTAGGAGAATTTCACCAAATGAAGATTCTTCGCCCAATAACCCTGAAAGGCAAGTGCAATACCTCTCAACCTATCCTATAAAATTTGGATGGTTTGTTCTGACTGTCCTTCTGTCTCAGGGTGATATGTCGTACTCATATTCAGTTCGGTACCTAACTCCTGTTGAAACTTCTTCTAAAATCCAAAACGATCGAGAGTGGGACACCATGAAGTGTGACTATCTCTCGAACATACAACCTCACTAACTTAGCCATGTTATCTATGACCTTGATTGGCAAGAAGTGTGCAAACTTTGTGAGTCGATACACTGTAACCCACACTGCATCATGGCCACGTTCAGAACATAGTAAGACTGTGACAAAATCCATCAAGATATGATCCAACTTCCATTCTTCCACGGGTAGTGGTTGCAACAGCCCTGCTGGCTTCTTATGCTTGGCCTTTACTTGCTGATAGGTGTAGCACTTGGATACATATGTCACCACATCCATTTTTATTCCAAACCACCAAAAATCCCTACACAGCTCTTTATACATCTTTATAACATTGGGATGTATGCTAAAGCGTGAGTGATGGTCCTCCGTGGTCGTCATCGTCTCATCCTTATATTCGTCGATAATAGGGACAATCAACTGACTCTTGTATCGCACCCCGCCATACTTATCCATGGTAAGGGTGTTAAACATTTAGTCATTCTGAATATGATCGTGGTATTAGGAAAACTCGGGTTCACATGAATGGGCATCTATAACTTTCTAATGAATGAGTGGCCTAAACACCACACCCCAATGGTATGACCTACCGTAACCCCACTGGACGTGCAAATCAAACTTCTGTAACTCACCGAACATCTTTACCCGATGACACTTTATTACTGCTAAGGTGAGGCTAGAATTTCTACTAAGAGCATCGACTACCACATTAGCCTTGTTGGGATGGTACTTTAAAGAGAAGTCATAATCCTCCATTAATTCCATTCATCACCTCTGCAAGAGATTAAGATCACATTGCGTGAAGATGTACTAGAGGCTCTTATGATCGAAAAACACCTCAAATTATTCCCCATAAAGATAATACCTCCAGATCTTAAGTGCAAATACCACAACGTCCAACTCTAAATCATGGGTGGGGTAATTCCTCTCATGCACTTTCAGTTCATGGGATGCATAAGAGACTACCTGCCCATTCTACATCAATGTTGTACCAAGCCCTAACCCCGAAGCATCGTAATACACGATGTAACTCCTGCCATGCTTTAGGAGGATAAGAACGGGTGCAAAAGTCAACCTAACCTTCAGTTCCTGAAAGGACGACTCACAGTCCTCTGACCACCCAAAGTGCACATCCTTTTGAGTCAACATGGTGAGGGACAATGCAACCCTCGAGAAGTTTTACAAAAATCTCTTGTAGTATTCGACCAAACCCAAGAAACTATGCACTTTCATAACTTCCCTTAGTCTATCCCATCCAAGGACGACCTCCACCTTGAAAGGGTTAATAAAAACTCCCTTACCAGACACCATGTGGTCAAGTAACTTTACCTCCTCCATCCAGAATTCACACTTACTGAATTTAGCATACAGCTGGTTCTCCATGAGCATTTACAACATCCTGCGAAGGTGTTCCTCGTGGTCTATATCCAATGCTGAATAGACTAATATGTCATCCATAAAGACTACCACAAATCGGTCTAAGTAGGGAAGATAAATGAAGTTCATCAGATTCATGAATATCGTTGGGGCATTGGTCAAATCGAAGGGCATCACTAGGAATGCGTAGTGCCTATACTGAGTCTGGAACACCATCGGATTTCCACCTCCTTTATGCATAACTGATGGTATCCAAAGAGAAGGTCAATCTTTGAAAACCTGCCCACCCTGTACAAGTAATCGAACAAGTCGTTAATACGAGGCATATGGTACATGTTCTTTACTGTCACCCTATTTAACTGCCTGTAGTCAATTCAAAGTCGTAGAGAATTTTCTTTTTCTTCGCAAATAGGACTAGGTCTCCCCACGGGGACACACTAGGGCGAATGAAGCACTTATTGGTCAAATACTCCAATTAAACCCTTTGTTCCTGTAACTCCGCTGGAACTATCCTGTGAGGTGGAATAGAGTTGGGCAAGACGCTCTTATGAACCTCTATGGAAAGTTCCACCTCTCGGTGTGGAGGTAACCTAGAAAGATCCTCTAGGAACTTATTAGGAAACTATTGCACCAATGGGTAGTCTAACACTATACCATCCGACTCATCTTGAACCACCAAACTGTTTAACTAGCTAAAATCTCATTTCTGCTGATGCATGATAGAAAAGTTATAAGGATAGTCAACGAAATGCTTGATACTAAAATAATGGCGAGACTCGTCTAGAAGTGATAATAAGACATTGTGTCAATGGAATTCGATGGTAGCTTCGAAACATGATAGCCAATCTATACCAAGGATCACCTCGAACCCATCCATTTCCATAAGGATCAAATAATACTCCGAGACATTGTCTCCAACCATGATCACACATTTTCGGCTTACCCAAATAAGAACTATACCACCACTAATCGAAAGACCTATGAAGATAGAAAGGCAAAACTGATCTACCTCTAGTCCCAAACTGAATGCCATGAAACTCGAAATGAAAGAATGCGATGCACCAGAATCAAATAGTGCCTTAACTTATGTACTGTATAAAAGAATCATACCTTCCATCATCGATGGATCGTCGAAAGGTCTAGAAAACTGTAACATGGCATGAGATCGCCCGGGGTTGAACCTGCTATTCTGGCCATCGGGGACTTGATCTTGATCATGGATACTCTTTCCTTAACTTAAATTTAAACCATCAACACTATGCCTCGAGCTGCTGATAGCTCGAGAGGAATTGCTGCGACTACTGCTGGGTGAGGCCTGCGTAACAAGAACTTCGGCCCAACACAAAATTGATAATTAGCTGACTATTCGAAGCTCACTATGGGATATCTCTCTTAAAATTAATGAGGGACCCATAAGAAAAATAAGTCCTCTCTATGGGGGCTTTAGGATTCTGATCACTGGTGCACTAGGCTGATAAAGAACCAACCACCATGGCGGCCTTTAGGTTCACGAAGAAACCTCGAGCCCTGCCCCGGGACTTCTTGTGATCGCCACTCTGGGACCTACTGGGCTATCTATTTTTCTCCTGATGGCCTTGCCATCCTCAGAATCAAGCTCTAAGTGAATGGCCTTGTTCACCACTGTTCTGATGTTTGGAAGATCCATACCTTCCAGGATCCGTCGAATGCCCAGGTTAAGGTTCCTAACAAATAACCTTGTCTTCTCAGTCTCATCTCTCTGAACAATATCGACATACTTACACTAACATTCAAACTTCACCAGGTATTCATTCACATAAGTCTTTCCTTGTATCAGATGAAGGAACTCGTCCTTCTTAGCATCCTTAAATGCCCAAGGAAAGTACCTATCGAGGAAGGCAACCCTAAAGCTACCCCAGTCTATGGTCTCTGTAGTACTGGTAGAATAGGCGCTCTACCAGCATTTTTCTTGCTCCGTGAGCTGTAACGTAGAGATCTTGACCTTGTGCCCAGTTGGCACATCAAGAATCTCCATTACCTTAGTAACTTCATTAAGCCACTCCTCTGCAGCATCGGGGCAAACTGACTCATTAAAGGTGGGTGGGTGAAGCCTCTTGAACTCCTTAAGCATGAAGGAGAAGGTTGTACTCTCAATTGTACCACTATGGTTTGCCCTATACTATTGAGAGAGGGAGTCGGTAAGCTGGCACACAGCTTGCTTCATGTGCCTAAGCTCGCTTTAACCCGACCGACTAGCTTCATTACGACGTGGAGGCATCTACATAGGAAAGAAGAGTTCAATACACAATGATACGAATTGAAAGCGACATCGAATGCGATTTACTTAAACAATAACCAAAGCATTAAATGAGAGGAAACGTATCAGGAAAGCGTACTAAGAAAGTGTAAACACTCTGTCACACCCGAGGATCCTATTGCTCTAATACCATTTGTAACTCCCTGGACCAGGTTTGGGCCACCGTTGGGTCAATCCATACCGGATCAAGGAGTTAAAGGCCGAGGGAGAAAGTCCAGTTGTATTATTTAAGAAAAACCCTTTTAATTGCACCATTTATTAAAGACTAATTTCCCGATTTTAAGTTGGCATAAGGGGTGACACTTTAAGTAATTAAGTCAATTTACAAGGTTTATTAATAAAAATTCTATTTAATTCATAATACTAATTAAATGAGAAATAAACCATAACCATCCTTGTGTTATTACAAACCATGTCCAAAGGTCTAAATGAAATGTTTAAAGTCCCGAATTACTAATGTTCCAAACGTGATTTCATTAAAAGTTATAGAGCCACTAGTGACGTTGATTGCCCTCTGGGGCCATACCAGCATCCTTCCCGGTGTTCCTACTCGATGTACCTGGGGTGGGGTGGGGATGTTAACATAAAAAGTAGGGATAAGCGAACGCTCAGCAGGGTGGGTAATTCTAAGCTATACGCTTTCTATATAAAATACTATACATATAACATGTATTTTAATCAATTCCAAAAACGTTTAACAATTCAGCTTGTATTAATGCAATTACTATGCAATGCACCCGAGCGATGAGATCATACTCACACTTAACCATTTCTTACCAACCTGTACCGGTACTAGAGACTATTAGTCATATTTTATTCATTAGTATCCTTTTTATCACATTTCAGTAGGTTGTCATACTTGTACATTTTCGAGCACAACCATTATCATTTTCGTTTTTCATTATTTTTTCTCGGAATCTTCTAATATCCGCATAATTTAATGGGCTCCACACCGTTGGATATGCTACCATATACTCTGGATAGTGATTTTTGATTTTTCACCCCGGGTTCCGGCCCTTCTTAATTATTCCCGGTGCCATCCGAGTCCAAATTAACGTGTTTTAACATTTTTCACTAATGTCAACATTATTCCAACCTTTTTATCGTTTTCATCATTTCTACGGTTTATGTCACTATTTTTCATCTTGTCAACATGCCATTTTATCCACTTTATTCGTTTTTCACCAAAAATCAACCGATAAGGTCTAATGAGGAAGTCCAACCATTATGACCCTCCATTTTAGTAAAAAATCCCGTTTTACCCCTTTCTTCATTATTACCTTGTGAAAAACATAATTAATTCACTTTGGCACTAAAATTTTACATTTTCTTTCGAAACATCCCTTTAATGATTTTATGTCAAATTATGCTTCATTATTTTATGCCTTATACATAAATACATTCAATCATTTTAAATACCATTATAGCCCTATTATTTCATGTTACTTCAAATATCATTTTTCTTCATTCTAACAATATTTATAATATACATTTAGGTCTATTTTTCTACATTTAATCATTTTCTCATAAAACCTATTTCAACATGATTTATCAAGTCTAAAATGCCATTTTCTATTATAATACATGATTCTACACATGTTAAGGAGGATTTCAAGCCTAGAATTTCCTAAAATTAAGTAAACAAGATATAATTAATTGGTTTACATTTTTTTCATGCTTGTTTTTTTTCAAATTCCAAGTTAAAAATTCCATTTATTCATAAAAGACCCATTGAGGGCTTTTCTTCTTTAAAAAGCCCATTTTCGGAAGACTTGAATATTTTTGAAATTATTTCATCTCTAGCATGTATCCTACACATTTCTTTCATAGCTAGAACCTTGAAATCTTAGAGAGAGAAGAATTCGGCCTCAAAGTTTGAATATGAGTCCAAGAAAAGATGACTATGGAAGCTCCTAACTCCAAAGACTATAAAAAGCTCTTTAAAATACTCCAAAGTTCCTCCTACTTGCTTGGATCTACCCACTTCCACCCTTTATACTTATTTTAGATGAAGAATAAGGCTTGGAATGGTGTAAAATGGTGTTTATAGGTGGTGGCAAGGTGTAGCAATGGTGGGAAACACTTGGGGAAGAAGATGGACTCTTATGCTGAAGAAAAATGGTGGGGGAAGACCCACCCTCACTCCCTCCTCTTATAACCTCAAATAACCCACAAAATCTTTTAATAACCAATGTCCACCACACCAGACACGTTTTGATCATCTGGGGTCATTAGATATCGACACGCCATCAGATCAAGGGCCTAAAACGCGACAGCACACACGGGAAACTCGAATTAAATAATATTTGATTAGGTCGTTTGAACGAGATCACATCTCGTTCGAATGAGAATATGAGTCTCGTCCGAATGATGTTCAAACGACATACTAACGAGGGTAAAAATCTTAAGCAACGAAGGTACGTTTTATTTTCGTCCGAAGCCTGTTTCAAACGAGATGGACTTCTCGTTTGAACCAAAAGGGTGTTCGTTCAACCGAGATGAGGATCTCATTGGAACGATTCTCATTTTTTTTAACCTCCAAATTCCTCCAAATTCCAAATTCTCCCAATTAATTTCCAATAAATAATTCCACAAGGGCCACAAGAATATTCAATTACCAACAACAATTCATAAAATATATTGATTCAGATCCTAAGGGCTCTACATAAATATTAATTTACATAGGGAAAGGAATAAGATCTCGAGTGCAGGTATTACAACAACTCACCTGCGTTAATAAGGACAACTAACTATACCTTGTATGATAAAATAGGTCTCGAGAAAAATGAAATAGGCTACTAGAGAAAGACAATATTGTGTCGTTAAAGTGTGCCAAAACTAGAGTCGAGGATGAGGCTGATGCTTATAAGAACAAATTCGAAGAGATGGCTCCTTGCGTTTTATGCTTGGAACGAGACGTGGATACATTGACCAGTGCAGAGTCAAAGAAAGTAAATGTGGGGAGTGCTAGGGCCAGTTTAGTCCAAGCACAAACTCAGGAGACTCTATTTCATTGACTTAATGGATCATATGAACCAGGTACTCTTTATTTTAACTCAAATTTTTATATACTTTATACGTATACTTTTTTAAATGTTTCATTCCTATATAATGGTTAATTAAATTCTCTTTTGTTATAATATAACCAAAAACGAGGAAACTCTATTTCATTTCGTACGAGTTACTTTAACTCACTTGATATCATTTATTATAATATAACCCACAATCCCAAAACAGGCCCTAGGGGAAAAACCCAAAATAACCCCCGAATGGCCCCGTGATGGGTACAAACACCTTGCGGTGGACCAATATAACTCGTAGGAACTAACTGCATAGTCATAGAACTCTCGGTTGGGAATAGGACTAAAATTTTCAAATAAGAAGACTTATGATTTCAAACATACCCCTAGGGTGAAACCCAAAACAACCCTCGAATGGCCCCGTAAGGGGCACGAATACCTCGCATGGGACCCATGTAACTCATAGGAACTAATTCCGTACCCATGGGACTCCTGATTTATGAATATGACTAAAATTTAGAAATAAGAAGACTTAGGGCTTGGAAACATGTCCCTAGGAAAAAAACCAAAATAGCCCCTAAAGGGCCTCCTGACTGGCATAGACAGCTTTCATAGGACCAATGTAACTCATAGGAACTGATCGTATAGTCACGGGACTCCTGATTTGGGGATAGAACTAAAACTTATAAATAGACAAATTAGGCTTGAAAACATGCCCCTAGGTGAAACCCAAAATAACTCCCGAACTGCCTCGTAAGGGGCATTACCACCTCGTATGTGACCAATGTAACTCGTAGAAATTGAGTGCGTGGTTATGGGACTCCCGATTTGGGAATAGGACTAAAATTTGCAAATAAGCATACTTAGGCTTGGAAACATTACCCTAGGGGAAAACCCAAATCTTCCCTCAAACGGCCCGTGAAGGGCACGAACACCTCATATGGGACCAAAATTACTTTAGGAATTGATCGCATAGTCACGGGACTACCAGTTTGAGAATAGGACTAAAATTTGCAAAAAAGCAGTCTTAGGCTTGGAAATACACCCTTGGGGGAACCAAAACAACTTCTGAATGGCCCCACGAGGAGCACGGACACCTCACATGGGACTAATGTAACTCATAGGAACTAATCGCGTAGTCACAGGGCTCCCGATTTGGGAATAGGACTAAATTTTACAAATAAGAAGACCTAGGCTTGGAAATATTCCCCTAGGGAGAACCTAAAACATTCCCCGAATGGCCCCGTGAGGGGCACGAACACCTCTCACGGGTCCAATATAACTCATAAGAACTGATCGCGTAGTCATTCGTAAAGGTTTTTTCTTTGGGTCTTCCTAAAAATAATTTTTTTTCAAATGGATATGGTCACGGACTAAAGTTGTGATCCCGATTTAAAAAAAAAAAAAACTTGGTCACGACCCAAAGCCATAACCTGTTTTGTTATTTTTATAAAAAAAAATAGGGGTCACATCTTTGGATCGTGATCATTGTTCACAAGTCCCCCATGTGGTAATGGACTTGGTTCGTGACCCCTAGTCCACCATGAATCACGACCTCGCTCCATGACCCATTTTCCTTAACTTGATAGGACCTGGGTCCGTGACCCCTTGTACTCAACTGGTCACGTCTCAGGTCCGTGACCCCCAGGTCATGGTCCAGGTCCGTGACCCCCAGATCATGGTCCAATATATTGTCCCACCTCCCGGCTATGACCCTCACTTCAGTCAGGGACTAAGTCTGTAATCACTAATTTTGGGCACGCTCGTCTATGACCTGAAGGCCTGGTCATAACCAAAATTCATGGCTATTATCAATTTGTGGTGTAGTTCTACTTATCAATTGATACCGAGGCATGTGTGGACTCACACGTTATGACGGTGCGCGAATAGACATTTGTGTGACACTAAATGGAGGTTGTGGAACGAAGAACGTTAAGGCTTGTGAGGGCATCGAATCTTTGCTGTGCATTTTGTAATTCCGTACTTACTGGATTTTGCGTGGATGGGTCGTCCGAGTTTTTTCCATTTGAGTTTTTCTCGTACATTGGGTGTTATGTGATTGTTTATTTTAATTTATCTTCCTATCACCTAGATGCATGTTTTAAGATATAATAAAATTGGCTAAACTAGTTTACAAATCTTTTGTTTATAATTGATGATTACGGTTATTATACTTAAGTTTTATATTTGATTTAAAAAATAGAAAATTGGCTTTTGTTTAGACCATTCTGTATATACCATTGATGTTCATGTCTCATACTCTCAAGCGTACCCGAATTATCCTAATTCCTAACATTATATTGTCTAATTTAGTTAAAGCTTTATCAAATATCAAGCTTTAATTAAAATTCACCTTTATTTTATTTTATTTTAACACCCTATAAACTAAATGAAACTAAATATATATAGCATCTCATAAATACAATTGCGACTAATTACCAAAAATACCCAGAACGATCCATACTTAAGTCGAATCGATCAAAAGGGGTTTGGTTTTGGTCCTTCTTCCCAAATCCATCCATGGTGGATTGAAACTCAAAACGTTCATTCTAAAATATTAGTAAAGTCCCCAAACTCATCCTTTAACCATATAAACTACGTATTAATCATCATAACCCATTTTCACAAATATTTACATCATTATAATATGATTAAAGGTCAAAATCTACAAAATCCCAATTTAAAAACCTAACTTCATCGTCAACATTCGATTGAATCAATTTAACATATGAATTCAGGTCCATTTATCGAATTGATAAGGGGCATTGATTTGCACAAGTAAATAAGTCCTAAAGATGAATTTCAACGTGAGAATCATAAACTAAAATAGATCAATTAGAGGTTCTCTACAAACCCCCAATTTTAAAATAATATTATAAAATCATTAACAATTCAAAGATTTAACCCAAATACACATTTGAAACCAATTGTGTTTAAACCAAAAAGGATTTTATATGATGACAACAAAATTAATATATGATCATACTTACTATATTCTCTCTAATTTACTTGAGATTGAAATTAGCCTTCAATACATTATGAGATACGTTACAAGGCACACATCATCTATGCGACCATGCAATCATGCACAAGCAGTACAATAAACATCCTAATCATTATAATGAAGATTCCAACCAATAATGAATATTAAAAGCATTCGTTAACCCTAGCAAGTTCATATCATAAGCATCAAGAGAAACTCATAATCAACCACACATATAAGCAAGCTCATGATCATTTCAATAACACATGTCCTATGAAGATAAAGTTTAAACAAGCGAGCTCCCAAAACATATCACAAATTAACATCACATGTTTCAAACAATTTAAAAGAATGTTTAAAGACTAAAATACCATTGCTCAGTTTCTTGATGAACTTTAGGAATTATTATACAAAGGTAAATAAACTTATTTGATCTTGCATATGCTCAAAATAAACTTCCCTAGAACTACCTAAAATATCCCAAACCATCCAAAATGATAGACCCAAAACCTAACTTCATAATGCCTTAACGATGGAAGTTTTAGGAGACTAAAAGTAATTTTAGTCGACTAAAAATTTTCCCAGACCCCACAAAATAGGACATCCCAATATGTTTTGAGCAAGGAAGTCTTAGGCGACTAAAAGTATTTGAAATCTCAAAATCTAATAGTGGATGATTTTCAAATTTGAATTCTAAGTGTACCCTTTATTACCTTACTATCCTCTAATGGCCAGTTGCTTCGTAAGATTACAAATAGACCTTCAACCTTCATTAAAAATGACCAAGCTAAACAAAATATTGTGTCATCCTAATTAAGATTTCTAGAGAAAGAAATCAACTCTACGAAACCCATTTCCATATATGTGATATTCAAACCCAAATCTCCGTTGAAGTAAGGCTTTAAACATAAAACTCGTGTAAACCAAATCTTTAAGGTCCAAACTGTCTTTAGACAAACTCTAAACCTAATGACCAATTGAGCTAAAGATTCAAATCCCATATCATTTGTCCCAAGAAACAAAATCCAACATCAAACCATTAAGATTTCTAAAAAAAGAAATCAATACCCATTTCAAAAGGAGAAAGTTGCAAACCAAAAACCCATTTGCGCTTCAAAGTGATTTAAACAAAATATCACTCTTGAACCAAGTTATCCAAAACATCATGTGTCCTTAGATATTAAAACACCAATCTTCGAAGACAAATATCCAAACCCAAAGACCCTTTGAGAAACACACTTGTGATCACGTGTTTATTTACTTTTCTATGGAGAGAAAGTAAACTCATTTCACCATTGTTTTACTGAAGCAAGGTTTCTTTATGTCTTGGTTACAAATCTTGTTACTATTGATTACGATGAACTTCATTTTATATTCTTGTCCAGTATTATCGTTGTTATAGGGAGTCAAGGAGTTTTATCTTCTAGGTAACAAATCTTGTTACTCTTGCGTGGGTACCGCTCGGGAAAGGACGAGTTTAGTGTCTTGTTGGTTGGGGTGTGTAAGGTGTTTTTACTTGTGAGGATTTTGTTTTTTCTTAAGTTAATAGGAGATAATGAATTTTATCAAGTACCGTCTCGAGCGTGGACATATGGCTAGACCATATTAAAACCCTGATTTGTAAAGTTCCTTTAAACCCTATTTCCTACCTAACTATACTTATATTATTGATTTAATTTAATATGGTTAATGCATTTTTTGGTTGAATGTGAATGTGTGGGTTCTAGACAACAGTAAAATGAGATAAAGAAACATTAATTTGCAAAAATCCAAATAAATGTAACTATCCCTATTCACCACCCTCGGGATTTGCGAGCAATTGGTATCTGAGCCTATCTCATTAATGCTTGTTTTAAAAAGGCATATTTTAAGTTTAAAGACTGTATCCAATAGAGGGGATTTTTGAAAAATGACATTTGTCTATATTTTTGAAAATTATGAATCTTATTTTAAAAAGGAAAATGAGGATGAGAAAAGCAAAGGTGTGCTTGAAAAAAAGAAAGAATCTCTACTAATAGAGGAAATTACTTTTTAGAAGAAATACATTTTTAGAGGTTGATGTGAAAAATAAGAATAAGAAGATTCCTATGTTTAAAAAAAATGTATTTGAAAAATAAATTACCCTTTATAGAGAGAAAAGGTCTTTAAAAATGGAATTAGTTTTAAAAAACGAGTTCATAAATTATTATTGAAAAAAGGCCATACACATTCAACTTCATATTGAAATATGCCTTCTTTGTTCTAGTATGATCATTATTAATATTGTTCATATCTCACACACGTTAATTACACGCTTGAGATGATTTGTGATCACATTGTAACTCATACAACTTCAAACACTTTTTAAACACATATTGCACCATACAATAATCCTTGATTGATAGTTGAAATTGATTGTTGAACATACACCTTAAACCCTTACACATGGTCAAAGCATACACAATAGGACATATCATAATCAATGAAGTTTTGACAAACTTGTCAGATCGTCACCACACATATAGAAGACAAAGTAACTTGAAGATAAACTCTCGTATAGCCCCCACAAAATAAATCCCCATTGAATCCTCATTTTAGAAGTTGGCCTCATAAATTATTTGTTGGTAAAGAAATAAAACATGATGAGATATTGGAACTACACAATGACTATAAAGGAAATTTTTTCTAAAATAAATTACCTCACCAAGAAGATCAAAGCATAAAATCATTGATAAGTAAAAAGAGGAAGAAGAAATTTATAAAAGAGATTTTTAAAAGTTTATTTAAAGATGTTTAACCCTAATTGTGGCCATCCACGATCCTCGTCGCGGGCGGGCGCGTGAAGGGAGGACTTCGGTCGGCGTCATTTGAGATGAGGTGTAAAAATGTAGAGAGATTTAGAGTCGCAAGGGGAAGCCATCCCGAAGGATGTCATCCAAAGACATACTGGTTCATACGAAACCAAAATGATTCGAGAAGGGTTCAGAGGCTAAGTTACGAAATGGGAAGGTGTTAGGCACCCATTGCGCCCTTTCGGTCTCTCATGGATGTTTGCTATTTTCCCTTTTTATTTTCCCCCTGATATGTGTGCATGTGTATATATATAGTGGAGATAGGAATCCTCGACTTGTATCATGGAAGAGATAAAGCGAGTCATCCGTAGGAAGGTATAAAAATAATATTAGAAATTAAGCTTTACGCGATTACCCTTACGTTGATCGTTATAATGGATCGATAACGCATATGGAGTAATACGTCACTAAGAACAAGTATATAGAATATAATAAAATTGGATTTAGAGAAGATAGAAAATGAGAGAGAAAGTGAGAATAGGACCCGAGTCTCGAGTTTTACCCGAGACGCCTATGTAGCCTAAAAAGGCATCAAAGTCCACGTAGTTCGCATACAAAATGAGGGGTGGGGTTTGTCCCATAAATCCAAATGGGGGATCTATTATTTGTGAGTGTGTGTATGTGTAGAAAAAGTGTTTTAGTTGTGAGAAAAGTGTGAGAAAAGTATGAGAATCCCTATTTGGAATTTATGAGCAAACCCTCTTTTTCTTGTTTTTTGGGTTTTATTTATATGAAAATAAGAGATGTGCAATAATACTAAATAAAAAGTATATTAGTATGTGTGAGATGAGATAATAAAAGTGCTAAGTAATAAAAACAAGTTATTGCGAATTTAAGAGAATTTAAGAGAAAGTTGAGAAAATTGGACCTTCTTGAAGATCTTGAGCTTGATCTTGAATGTTGGAGAGAAGCCCTTGCACTTGGATGATGATGGAGAGTGTCTAATTCACCAAGTTTGATGAAAAGGATGATGAAAAGTGGAAGTTAGAAAGGGATTAGGATGTTGAAATCGCGCTGCCTTCGAGAGAGGTTTTTGGGATTCACTGAGAGCGATTTCTATCAGATCTGGGTTCCCTTTGCAAATAAGGTGAAGGCTTCCTTTTATAGGCCTAGGTCACTGCCGATCAGCATAGACCTGGTCTTGCCTATCGGCACCTATCGATAGGCAGGGTCTGGAACCTGCCATTTGGCAGGCCTTTTCGGAAAATTGGCTGTCGAGGGAAAATCGTTGGTTAGAATTGCGCACAGGGCAGATCATTGGAAAGGTAATTCAGAGACCTTTGAAAGTCCTTTGGACCTCTCCCGGGTTTGGGAGTTGACTTTGGGTCAAATATGGCTCGGAAGCGTTTGTCGGTCTATTGGATGGGGAATCATTCGGATGCAAACGGATCGTTCGTCGGCATAGTAAGTCCGAATCACGAATGGGGTATACCGTTGGAAAGGTTAGGAGATTTACTTCAACATTCCAAAGAGTTTAACCTGGTTTAAGGAGTTGACTTTTGTCAATCGGGCCCTGGAAGCATTCAGTGACCTCTTGGAGTCAAACGGATCGTTCGCCCGCATGGTAAGTCAGAATCGCTCACGGAGCAGACCATTGGAAAGGGGTTTCAGTGCCCTTCGAAGATTCATTTAGCCTCGATGGAGCTAAAGAGTTGACTTAGGTCAAACAGAGCCCGAAAGCTCCCAATGGCCTCTAGATCAAGTTTCGGGCGCAAACGGATCGTTCATCCGCATGGTAAGTTGGAATCGCACAGGGACGAACCATTGGAAAGGGATTTCAGTTCCCTTCAAAGATTCATTCAGCTTTGGTTGAGCTGAAGAGTTTGACTTTTTGGTTAAATGGAGCCCGAGAGAGCCCGATGGCTTCTAGGTCAGTACTCGGGGTATGACCTGAGTTTGTAGTGACGAAGGGAGGTACTAGGGACCTAAGGAGAGTTAGGGGATAACAGAATGGGGTGTCTACACTCACACTTTGATTCACTATTTTTGAAAAATGATTAATAAACCATTGGAATTACAATATTTAAATAAGCGAGACAACACGTGTGAAAATGATTCTTTACACTTGTAAGGACAAAATTTCCAATTGAGTCCATTGTATAGTTTTAACTTATTTCCGGAACAAAACTCGTTTGAGTCATAGTTCATATTTTTATTGTCATGATCCCACACAGACTATGACGTGTTGAAGACGTTGGGGAAAAGCTTCAAGGAATTAATTACGCCGAAGTTTAATTGGTGAAAGTTTATTCGTCTTCAAAGTTCAATTGCATTCCGAGATCACTCAGGTATGAATGCGTAATCTTAATGAGACTCGAAATTTATTTTGAAATGATAAGGATGTTATTTTATTAAGTAAATATTTTAAAAATGTTTGAAATGTTTCACACTTCGTTTAAATCTGATAAGGATGGATTATAGTTGGTTTATTTTGGGACTTCTAATTGCGCGCATCGTTCAAACGACTTCAGCATTCGTTTCTAGCGAGATGCCCATGTCGTTCGAACAACATGGACTAATCAATGTCATATGGTAAGAACCCTAGAAATTCTATGGAGTTATAACTCATTTTGATCCTTCACATTAGGTTTATGTGAAATTTATCATAGGCATATATAAAAAGAAAAGAGTAATTAACTTGACTTGAATTGTAAGGAAAATTTCTCAAAAATTTTTCTTTGAATCCAATTGAAAATCTTCCATGAACACTTATATTTGAAAGCCTTGGATTGGTTGATTAATTTTTACTTGAAAATCCCTTTGAAAACCCAATTGAAACTCTAAAAACCTCTTGGATTTGATTTATAGTAAGAAGGTTTATTGAGAAAGATTTTTTTTTTCTGTTTCTTACTGAAAGAGGAAACTTAAAGTAAAGAGAAAATATGAAATTAGGCTTAGAAACATCCCAATGGACAAAAAAAATAAGCCTAGCGTGAAGCCCTGTGACTAGGTTGTGGTCGCTGGATTGTCTTCCATAGACGCGGATTAAAAAGTCGTGGGCGCTGCACAAAATTCCCCAGCAACTCCAAACGCTAGTATCCTCATAATTTTGCAACCCTACTTGCTTCCCAAGTAATGCACAAGTACACAAATGACCCTAAGACTTTCTACAAATTACTCAAGAGTCTAAAAGCACTATTAGCTTCTTATAATTACCAAACTAAGTTTATCAATTAAACTCTAAAATTCCAAGTTAACTCAATTTAGTTTATTTTCACTAAATAATTTTCAATTTCTCAGTTTTATTTATGTCATATTAATTAATGTTGTCTTTTATTTAATTAAATAATTCTCAATTAATTAATAAATTAAAATAATTGGGTCTTACATTCTCACTTCTAACAAATCGAACTACATCCTTGGTTCACAGAAAATAACACATACCTATCTCAAAATAAGTCCAGATAATACCGTCTCATTATATCTTCTTGCTTCCAAGTGGACGCAACCACACCATGGTAACCTCACTAAATACGAACTAATGGTATCTCCTTAGTTCTCAAAATTTGGACCCTACGATCTAAAATATAGGATATATCCTCACTATTTGAAACATCAACATCTAAATCGAATATCATCTAAGTCAGTGTGCTACTACGGGGCGTTACCACATAAGAACTAGTGAAGCATCGATACATGAAATACATTATGTACCTGAGATATATGGTGTGGAAGTGACAAGAGATACGTGAGCGACCCTACACAATCCTTGATCATAAATGGACCAACATACCTCGAAGACAACTTATTATTCTTCCCAAATTACATCACCCTTTCATGGGTGACACCTTGAGAAGCACCTGATCGCCCACCTAAAACTCAACATCATTCCTCTCCAAGTTCGCATAACTCTTTTGTATACTATAATCTATCTTGATTCTATCCCTAATCATCTTGATTTTCTCCATAGTCTCGTGAAGGAACTCGGGACGCAATAGGCTATTCTCGCCCGGGTCCAACCAATACACCGTTTACCTACATTGTTGCCCATAAAAATACCTCATATGGCGCCATCCTAATCAATTTATGATAACTATTATTGTATGAGAACTCAACTAAAGGTAAGTGCGCGTCCCAACTACTCTTGAAGTCCAAAGTGGATGCCTAAAGCATATCCTCCAGAATTTGGGTCACCTACTTCGTTTACCCATTTGTTTGAGGATGGTACGACATACTTAAGTGAAACCTAGTCCCATGACCTCCTATAGACTACCCCAAAATCGAGATACAAAGGTTGGATCTCTATCTGAGATGATCGATAAGGGTACCCCGTGTAACCAAACAATCTAGGCAATATACAAATGTATACAGTGTTGTCATGAAGTCCTGAGAATAGATAAGATATGTGCGACCTTCATCAAGCGGTCCACTATAACCTAGATATAATCATGTTACTTGGGCATTGAAGTCAACCCATCGATGAATTCTATCAAGATGCTATCCCACTTCCACTCAGGAATATATAAGGGTTGAAGTGTACCCAATGGTTGCTGGTGATCGGCCTTCACCATATGAAGTGTGTTGCACTAGGATACAACCATAACAACACCTTGTTCATCCCATCCCGCCAATATTGTCTCCTTATATCCCGATACATCTTATCCCTTCCTGAGTTTCATTAAGAACTACGATCCGCTAACCTCATGCATGATTGTCCTATGCAAATCCTCATCTAAAGGCACAACCGACCTCCCCTTATACCACGGTGGCACCCTGTAAAATGCATAAATATATTGATCATGTTTAATACAAAAAATCACAAGCATAAAAAACATTTTGTAACATTCTCAACATAACCAAATATATAAAAAGGATAAGTAAATACAAATACAAGATAGTAAAATATTAAATCAAATAAAACATCTCTGATACTAATAACTACCATTAGAATCAAATCTAATCTGGAATATAAAATCTCAGTAGTACAATATCCATCTTGGAATACAAGTACATCTACCATAATCTTTGACTTAGGAAAAATCTGAGATACTTGATGCCTACACCCTTGAAATGATGCATATGATGTCATTAGAGATACTCCTCCAACGAATAACCCCAGTCTATAGAAACAATAACGATCTAAGACACGTTGAAAATAATTCAACAATGAGGATTAAACCTAACAAGTCTATATTGAGTAAGAATTTAACCAAAGGTAGGCCATAATAATAATAATAATTCATTTCCTCCGATATCAAGTGTATTTTAAGTTATTAAGGTTACCTAACCCAGATAACCTAAACTAAGCATGTTGTTCCACTCCCAAAACCAAACGAGTTCAATGTAATATATGTTCATCTCTTAATTAAGTGTTATTTATTTTCTAAATCTTAAGTTCATCTCTTGTATTAAGAATCACTCATTATACAGTATTCTCTTTCGTTAATAGCGACTCCCTTAATAATCATAATATCAAGAATAATAACGAGTTACGATTCTAAAAAATGTCTCAAGTCTAATAGTCTCAAATAATCTCATGCCTCTGATTTAGTATATACATCTCTATCACATTCATTAGATTATTCCTGAGTCATAAAATTATAATTATACACCGTTAGTATAAATTATAAATCAGTACAATCATCTCAAGTACTGCAATACAAAATCATATAATCCAGAATATCCATGAGTGTGTACAACTGACATCAAATTTGATAATTTACGTTCGAGCACCTAAATAAAATCACGAAGGCTTATCTCTATTACCTCAGGGGATCATTCATTCATGCAAAGTATAGTTATATGCGTCCCAACCCTATTATCATCTCTGGATCAGGCTTAGCCCCACTCCCTAATTTTGTTTCACCATCTTGTACCTTCCATTCATTGTTTTAGTATGTATGTGTGTAATGTATAAATGCTTTTATTTTAGGCTTATAGGTATAAAACGAAAGAGACATCGGGTCATTCACTCACTACCTCAGATGGGGCCCTCTCTTCGCTTCTTAGGGATATGGGAGGAAGCCTTTGGAAGTTAATAAAAGGACACTATACTGGGTTCATATTATCAGCGCATGGAAAATCGCTACACCATCACACCAAACGTGTAATCCCCATACCCAAGGTTGTATGAGAGGATCCTCCCATTAGTCCCACTCAGGAGACGGGCATTTCAACACATAGGATCAGGTAAAAATGACATAGTTAGATACCATCTATGTCATTAAGAATACCATAGGAAGTCAACTTCACACATACCTTGTCAAATCCCTCATAGTACATACCCAGTGATCTTACACATAAATCAAGTAAAGAAGCACGACCCTAAGCGACTAGGTCAAACAAATAAGTACAAACCACACTCAAATGGGTTACACATAATATCTCTTATTATTCCAAGTTATTACACACGCTAACTATAATCATTATCATATAAAACTAACACGAATTCCTAGGCTCATAAGTCTAGGTATTGTCTCACACCTAGTGTTCATACGGATCATTATAAGGTAATCACTACCATATTCAATGGGTTATATAAACCTTTTAAACTATCGCATGATCTACACAATCACTACGCATCTCTCGTTCTCATAAGATACCCCAATGATCGGTTCTATACTCAAGGCTGTCAAGCAATTACTCAGGAATCCCATCTTCTCATGGATGACTAAACATATCTTATGTTCTCGATAAACTTTAAGAAAATTGGATTTCTTCTTCCCCAAACTCCAAGCAATAAACTTTGAAACCCTATCCCCACATGAATAGGTCTTCTTAAGGTCCTAAAACCTCAAGAACACATTTTAGTGATATCTAAACACTTTTAGATCAAAACTTAACCTATTAAGTTAATAATTTAAAATTTATTCCATATGTGATTTAATTATGAAATAAACATGGAGAATTTTATAGATTAACAAATATGATTCAGGTTTACACTAATAAGATCAAATTATATAATTTCATGCTCCAATTTAAGGGATCATCATTAAACTACTCAAGTTTATCAATTTGATTAAGGCTAAACATACAATTAAATCAAATTAAGAAAAATATAGTTTTATATGATTAAAAAGTCAGATCTCGAAAGTTTTAACATAGATTCCAATGACTACTATAACACAATCTTAATTAAATTCAATGTACACTTTCCCTAGATGGATTGATGAATCAAAGTCCCCAAAATTCCCAAATCCTATGCAATCCTTGGATCCTCTTCTCCTTAGCTCTTTAGGGTTTTATTGAATGACAAATGAGTGTTACAGGTTTTACTAACTAACCGAATAAGAGTGCTTCCCACGAAATTAATCCTAGGCCCAATATAAGCCTCAACTAAATGAGCCCAAAACATCTACTAAATGGACTGAATATCGATCCAAACCATATACTAACTTAATAGAGTTAAATTGAACCAATTTAAATAAAAAACGAACTTTATAAGCATACCAAAAGTCAGACCAAAATTGAATAAATTTTAATAATTTAAGTATCTACTTTATTGAATTTATAAGCCAGCACGAGTTACTTCAGCTAAAATTTAGTTATTAATTATTAACGTGCGACTTGACATTACAAATAACTAGTTCGCCATTAATGGGGACCGATACTGAGGGAATAATCCAAACAAGGAGACCCCCGACACCTTGTCCCTGACCATTCCATAGTCGCCCATCATATCAGTCACTTAAAAATATTTAATTAATGTATTACTATATACTATATTGATTTCCAGAAGTGTAAATCACGTAACACATAAATGAATCATATAACAACATATAAAAGTATACTAAGTGACATATCACATGTCAGGACAAACAAATAAATAATTAATTACACATTTTATATAATTGCACATCAATTACGAGGTATTACATCCGTAATCCACCATCCGAACCAATGGTGTAATGTGGTACACTAGTGGCCAAAAGCTCGGCCACTTTCTCCTTGAAAATCCCACCATTAACTTATGCTTGAACCACCTTCATAAAAATATCTAGAGTTATGGTGAGGCCAAATCACCAATCACCTGAACGGACCCCACATTGGTTAAATAAAGAATAGACAAACTGTCATTCGGTTATCAACTCAAAGCATTTGACACTACATTGACCGTCCTCGTGTGATACTGAATAGTGAAATGATAGTTTTGGATAAACTTAAACCACCGTCATTGCCATAAGTTCAAATATTTTTATGTGAATAGATACTGAAGAGTCTTATGATGAATAAAGAGCTTAAACTTCTCACCTATGTAATGCGAACACTACTACCACTAGCTCCAAATCATGTGTTATATTGTTACCCTCACGGGGCTTCAAACTTTGAGATGCATATGCAATAAGACGATCCTACTGTGCCAATACGCTGCCTAATCCCTGTAGGGAAGCATCGATTTATTCTAAATACTCATCTTCACTCCTAGAAAGATACAAAATTGGAGCCGAAGTAAAATTATCCTTGAGAGTGTCGAAGGCATGCCCACACCTATTTGTCCAAATAAACTATATTCCCTTCCAAGTAGTCAACAATCATATAATCTTAAATAATCCCTAAATAAACCTCCAGTAATAACTGATCATTCCTAAAAAATTCTGAACCTCCGTAGGTATTGTAGGTTGTCCCCAATCCAATACAACTGACACCTTCTTCGTATCAACCGATAATTTTGACTCTGAAACCACATGACCCCAAAACTAAACCCCCCATTTACAAAACTTGTGCTTTTATAACTGAGCGTACAACTTATGCTTCCATAACATCTGAAGTGTAACTCTCAAATTTTCGGTATGATCCTTATCAGTCTGTGAATAAATCAAGATGTCACCTATAAAGATGATGATGAATGGATCTAAGTACGGCCAGAATACTTGATTCATCAAATCTATTAACATGGTGGGGGTGTTATTTAACCCAAACGACATGACCCTGAACTCATAAGAACCATAACGAGTAAAAAAGGTAGTCTTCGAGGCGTCCTCTTCCTGTACTCTCAATTGATAGTACTCTAAATGCGAATCTATCTTCTAGAAGAATGAAGCACCTTGTAACTGATCAAATAAATCATTTATTAATGGGAAAGTGTACATGTTCCTCAGCATCACCTTCTTAAACTCATGGTAGAACTCGAGCTCCTAATGATGATGTTATGCGTTAAATGAATCCATGCTCTAATAATTTATTAATCTTCTTTATCAACTCCCTTATCTCCAAATGAGTCATCTGATACGAAACCTTGCCAATCGTTTTAGTTCTAAGATTCAAGTCAATCATAATATTACTATCCTAAGATAGCGATAACCCTGGAACCTCCTCAAATACGTCGGTAAAATCCTAGACAATCGGTATCAAGTCTAACGCTCGATTATCTTCTCCCAATCCACCTTATTAATAACATACAAGTATGTTATGGCACCACCCTCCGGCATAGGCATGGATACAATATACATCTCATGTCTTGGTATCGTAAAAGGAATAACCCGATCCCTAAACTCAATATGATCCCAATTCCTAACCAACCACTCCATACCAAAGATCACATCGTAAGAATGAGTATTTATAACCAATAAATTTGCCTTTAAGCACAACCTATAATATATCCATATCATTATAAGTCTCCTAAATGTCATTATATACACCTAACGGAGTAGTTATCGACAAAGCCCTGTCGTAAGGTTTAGGCAATATATCAGAAGTCTCTACAAAGCTACATGATATAAAAGAGTGTGTGGCACCAGTGTCAAACAAAACCTAGATAGGTGCCATAGACATAAAATGTATCGTCCACTACCTAGAACTACCCCTGACACTCCTTCTAGGGTTGTGCAATCTGATAAACTCGACCACACTGAAGTTGGGGTTGCTGGTGTGCAAGTGGGGAGTATCGCCTCTATAGGTTGTGGCCTCAGTACTAGAAGCTACTAAGATCATCCGCACTGGTGTACGTTGGCGAAAGGTAAGTTAACCAGCGTGTGTGACTGCGTGTGTGCCTTTTACCTTTCGCCCATTTGGGCAGCATGCAATGGGGGGATTCCTACAAACTTCTATAGTTCGTCGGAACTTCTTACGATCAAATGAAGTCCGTAGGAAGTTCTTACGAACTACAGAAGTTCGTAAGAAAGTTAACGGTCATAAAACGGTAACATTTTCCTTCGTGTATTTATTCACGAACCTTCACGGACCTTTATCATTTCCTTTTATCTTCTTCATCTTCTGCATCTAACTCCTCCAGAATCATCTTCGTCATTTTCTTCCATCCATCAGTTATTTTCATATTCTTCGTTATTAATTCCTCCATCTTTTTCTCCTTATTTCCTAATTTTTTTTACATAGTTCTCATCAAAACAGTCCCATATAATCTCTAAATACAGCAGTCCCAAGCTTTCTACATATTTCCCCTAAATTTCTTCATATACTCTAAAAAATCATCCCATATAATCCCCAAATTAATTAAAAATCAGTCCCAAATTAGATTTAGAGAATCCCCCAAATCAGATATTGTCAACACCATGGGATTAGGTAGAAAATGGAAAAAATACATTAATATCTGGAAATAAAAAAAACACGGGTCGACTTCAACAATAATTCCTGCTCCTTCCGTGCCGATTCAACCGTCGAATCCCGTAATTGACAACTATACCCGTATTTACGACGAAGTATCACACGCGTCGGACGATAAAACTCCTATAATAAACGAAAATAAATTCGAATTTCGGGGGAATTGGGCGGGGCTAAGGAAATTGTACAAATTGATTGAAGACAAAAAACCGGATATCAAAGCAATTATCGACAGTGCCGGTTTTATGTCAAATTTGTTTTCTATGGTGATGCCCAATTCCGATCAATGTATTGTGACGGCGATGATCGAACGTTGGTGGGACACGACGCATACCTTCCAACTACCATACGTCGAGCTTGCCTTCACTCTGCTCGACTTCACAATGCTTTTCGGTAATAATTTTATTATATTTCGTTGTACTTATATTCATAGTTGTTTCAAAATGTGAAAATAATATGTTGTACTTAAATTCATAATTAATTGTTTGAAATATATTTTATGCTAATTATATTCATAATTATTTAAATATATGAAAAAAAAAATGAAATATGTACCGGCATTCCGATTGTGTCAATATATGAAAATAATTATTTATATTCATAATTGTTTCAATATGTGAAAATAATTTGTTGTACTTAAATTCATAATTGATTGTTTGAAATATATTTTATGGTTTTTATATTCATAATTATTTAAATATATGACAAAAATTTTAAATTATGTACCGGCATCATAATTGTTTCAAAATGTGAAAATAATATGTTGTACTTAAATTCATAATTAATAGTTTGAAATATATTTTATGGTAATTATATTCATAATTATTTAAATATATGACAAAAAAATTTAAATATGTACCGGCATTTCGATTGTGTCAATATATGAAAATAATTATTTATATTCATAATTGTTTCAATATGTGAAAATAATTTGTTGTACTTAAATTCATAATTGATTGTTTCAAATGTATTTTATGGTTTTTATATTCATAATTATTTAAATATATGACAAAAAATTTAAATTATGTACCGGCATTCCGATTGTTTCAATATATGAAAATAATTTGTTGTACTTAAATTCAAAATTAATTGTTTGAAATATATTTTATGGTAATTATATTCAAAATTATTTAAATATATGACAAAAAAATTTAAATATGTGCCGGCATTCCGATTGTGTCAATATATGAAAATAATTATTTATATTCATAATTATTTCAATATGTGAAAATAATTTGTTGTACTTAAATTCATTATTGATTGTTTGAAATATATTTTATGGTTTTTATATTCATAATTATTTAAATATATGAATTTTTTTTTAAATTATGTACCGACATTCCGATTGTTTCAATATATGAAAATAATTTGTTGTACTTAAATTCAAAATTAATTGTTTGAAATATATTTTATAGTAATTATATTCATAATTATTTAAATATATGACAAAAAAATTTAAATATGTACCGGCATTCCGATTGTATCAATATATGAAAATAATTATTTATATTCATAATTGTTTCAATATGTAAAAATAATTTGTTGTACTTAAATTCATAATTGATTGTTTGAAATATATTTTATGGTTTTTATATTCATAATTATTTAAATATATGACAAAATTGTAAATTATGTACCGGCATTCCGATTGTTTCAATATATGAAAATAATTTGTTGAACTTAAATTCAAAATTAATTGTTTGAAATATATTTTGTGGTATTTATATTCCTAATTATTTAAATATATGACAAAAATTTCAAATTATTTACAGGCATTCCGATTGGACAAGGACGACCCATTCAAAATCTACGAATTGAACAATATTCCAATTTTGGTAATACCATAAATGAATTTTTCCTAGAAATTCATATACAGATATTTACCGGTGCGGGAATTCCAGTTTCTGATCTTAAAAAATACATAGAAAATTTTGTCAAGGTTGAACCTTTACCAGATTATATGTCCCCAGTCATAGCTCGGGCATTTTGGTTCTATGTATTAGGGAGTGTATTTTTTCTAAATGCCCACTCCACTTTCGACCTCGGCTATTTATATTATTTGGAGGATATTCCTGCCATCGGCACATACGACTGGGGTTCGGCTATTTATGCCCGTATTATATGGTCTTTGGAAAAATCCAGTCGACGATCGTTGACTAGCGTTGAATGTATGTGGCAAATACTCGAGGTATATTTTTGTTTCATCTTATTTAATGAAATTTATGTTTCATTACAATATATGTCAACTTATTCTAATGAATTAAATTTATTGACAAATTTTGCAGTATTTACATCACGAGTACATGGCCACGGCATGTCCTATTCTCGTCGATCCGTCCATCGATGCATGGCCCCGCATATTTCATTGGTCGAGGGGGAACAAAAATAAAGTAAACGGAGCACAGCGGTTTAACATCTCAAGCAGTCAACTTCAGCTTGAGATGCGGTCACCCGAGTCCATTCTATGGCAACCATACGAAACTTCTGCCTACCTTGACTCTGATGTCATCTTATATGCTCGTGAGATATCGAGGTTACGGATGATTTTTTGGGATCCCTTATTTAAGGGTTTTTGGTACTTGGGTGACCGGTCCATTCGGCAATTGACTGGGCGGATATGTATAGCAGACAACCCACCATCGAGTTTGTGTTGTGTCTCAGCACACGATTTTCAAACAGCTGCTGCCCAAAATTGGTCTCTTGCAAATTAACACATAAGAGATGTGTCCTAAGAAGAGTATAATGCATATTGGAAGGCAGTAGCACTCGGGCCATTACTACCGCCGATTGCCAGATATGTTAATGTAAATTTGATTGGAGTTGGTTTAGTGGCACCTTCGACGTTGCGAATCACGCGAGCACCAACACCAACAAATGAACCGTATGTGTATAAGACACAGTTCTCTTTGGGTGGTTCTACGCACGTCTAACCATCGAGGCAGAATTGGACGGTTGACGTAGGCCTACCGGAGGGGGCTTCATATACTATAGATGTCCCGAGACCTGAGTTTTCAACCAATGCACCTCCAGCTCAATCTTTGATGCAGTTAGAATGGCGTGAGTCCTACATCGAAGCAGCAGATAACATTCGAGGTCTCTGTCATTTAATATTACACGAGACACGTCAGCGAGAGGATCAACTCAAAGCACGTGATGACCGCATTGAGGAGTTAGAGCGTAGACTAGCACGTTTTACTATGCCTAGTCGTGGGTTTGAGGAGGGTGGTACTAGTTCTAGTCGTCTGAGCGTTTACAGACCACACCTATCCCCACCCTCTGACGCGGTCCCGACATATGAGTTGCAACAAGCTTGGGGTAATTTATTTGGGTCTGACCCTTAAACGGGTTCACATGCAGATTTAGGTGCGGATTTTGAGTTCGGCCCGGGGCGCTAGTGATGTATAATGTACTATTGAAAAATGTTAAGAATAAATTTTGTATTGTTGTCTCAATTTAATTGTGATGATAAATGTTATGATGTATAATGTCTCATATTTATGAAAAATGTTATGATATATAATGTCTCATCTTTATTTTCATTTATTACACATAGAATGGTGACAAACAAATTATTACACTGTTGTTTACTTTATTAATCTTGTAAAATATATGGCAGTCAAAATATATGGTAAAAAATTATAAATATATGGCACTCAAAATATATGGTTTTGCTATAATCATCACAACAATTATTACGATTGGACTTTATTATTTATTAGTATTGAAATAATGACTTAAGTAGTAAAAACACTAATACATATATGGTAAAATATATGGCACTCAAAATGGTTAGGTAACGCTTAGGTCGAACCTAGTAGAAGTACAACAAAATGGTTTCCCATTGCGCACTAAACATTTAGGTAAGTAAGATCGTTGCATATCGGAATCAACATATTCTTCGTTGTAGTTTGATATATTTGGTTCGTACTCTTCCCCATCATTTTCATATATGCATTCCGAAAAGTAATCATAACCGAAATTGGTGTAGTCGGAAATATCGTTATCTGATGCCAACGTAGAGTCGTTATATATGTTAATTAATTGTTCCTGAATGTGACGACCTGATAGCATCTCACGTTGTGCTTTGTGATAACGTTGTAGGCGCCTCTCCATCTGCCATATCTCTCCCTCCAATAAATCAAGACAAAACATATCCGCTTCTTCGGGATACGATATTGGCCAAAGTGCGACGACCCGATTTTTTGGCATGGATATGTGATGGTAATGGCAAAGCACTCCAGGTCACAGTTTTCATCATATTTATCTGGCCATGTGAGGTGTTCCCAAGGATACATAACTCCGTCTTCAGGTTCCGAATTGGGAGAGATTATGAATATATGACCAAAGTCATTGAGAAAACGTCGAGAAGTATCAATTGGATATGTTTGGAAAATTATTTTTTTCCCATACCAATCGTTACCAGCAATATCTGTGTAAGAGCCGTTTTAAATGGATGAATAGTAGGGAGATGAAGCCATCTTTGAAATATAAGACAATGGTAGATAAAAAATTGTTGCAATCCTTCTAATTTATTTATAGGTAATTTTAAACCTTCGAAGTTATAATTTTATTTTACAATAGTAACAAATATTTATAATAATACAAAGGCACACATACCAATGGAAAAGATAAATTATATAATAACTTGTAGGCAATAATAAATTATAATTTTATAAAGGCACACATAAAGCTGATAACGATTGTAGTTATCATACAGTCGCTTGATAAATTAACTATACATAAAGTAGTTATCATACAGTAACTTGAAATACAACATATTGACAACCTCAACAACATGAACCCAAAATGTAGCACACTTACCAATAGCAAGATAATATCTGTAGCACACTTACCAAGATAATATCTATAGCACATACCAAAAAGTGAATATCATACAGTATATTTACATACAGCAAATTACATACACATGCAACCCAACATGACACAGATATTATCTTGATAATATAGCGCACTGATCTAGATAATTTTGTATTGCACACTTACCAATAGGACACATAAATTAACATTTTACCTATATTATCTGTAGCACACTTATCTGTAGTACACTTACCTATGTAAGATTTTACCTATAATTATAAATAGCTTTGTACCGTAAAACTATACAGGTAGAGCATAATATTTCATCTACATCTAAATTAATTTGTAACCATATTATATCATGGATTCCTCTAGTTCTAGAGATGAGGGACGAAATCTTTTGCTCCAATATGCACAATTTAATGAAGGTCGATCATCCGATGATTCAGACGAGGAAATGATTATTATGATGGAGATTACCCGGTGATGTGCTGAAAAAAATATAATTCGCGATGGGAAAGAACTCAAAACGAGATGTCGAGTGAATCGTAGGAGAGAAAGGGGACATGCAACACTATGGGAAGATTACTTTAGGGAAGATAAGGTATATAACGAGTATTTTTTCCGAAGGAGATTCAGGATGCGGTATAGTGTTTTCAATCGCATCCTTGAATCTATTTGCCTTTATGATAACTACTTTGTTCAGAAGAATGATGCTTGGGGTCGTCAAGGTTTAAGCTCTCATCAGAAAGTGTTGGGGGCAATTCGACTGTTAGCTAATGGGGGTTCCCATGACGTGTGGCCTGAGCAGTATGCTATGAGTGAAACCACTCTATTGGAAACTGTTATTAGATTTACAGAGGCAATTATACGAATTTCTGGTCCCCAGTACGGAAGAAATTCGACACAAGGCGAGTTACTCGAATAAAATGCAAATAGAGGTTTCCCCGGAATGCTAGGCAACATTGATTGCATGCACTGTCGTTGGAAAAACTTCCCCACAGCATGGCACGCTCAATATACTGGACGTAAAGAGTCACCTACTATAATCCTTAAAGCGGTTGCCTCGTATGACCCCTGGATTTGGAAATTGTTCTTCGGTGTGCCTGGTTCTTGCAACGATTTAAATGTCTTACACCGGTCTAACGTCTTTCAGGAATTGTGCAATGGAAGGGAAGCTCCCATTAATTACACTATTAATGGAAATTCATACGACATGGGGTACTACCTTGGTGATGGAATTTACCCTCCCTACGCTACAATAGTTAAAACTTTTAGGAACCAACAAGGGATTACACAAAAACAAAAATTATTTTGCAAGTACTAAGAAGCGTGTAGAAAAGATGTTGAACGAGCTTTTGGTGTACTACAAGCCCGATTCGCTTTTGTTCGGGAACCTTGTAAATTATGGAATAGGGCATCACTATCAACCATAATGAAATCTTGCATTATAATGCACAATATGATTATTGACGATGAACGTAGAGATTGTCCATGGAAAAATGAATACGAATAGAATGATGTAACACCTCATATTTTGAGGGTCCAAACTAATTTCTACTACTACCTCACGCGGGATGCAAAGATAAGAGATGCAACTAAACATCAACAGTTACGGAATGATTTAGTGGAGCAGATTTGGAACACCCACAGTGATGAAATGGTGGGTTGAAGATATGTTAACGTATTTCTGATATTAATTGTGGCTATTCGATTTATTAGTTACATTTTCAATTCGTAATTGTACGATTTTTAATTTGTAATTGTACGGCTATTGTATTAAAACTAAAATTAATAAACAGTACTGACATTAAATATATTTAAACGTTGGCATTGGATTTATTAAAATGCAAACTGGGTCAGTGTACATATACTGAAAGTAAATGACGAAAATAAAATAACGAGGATTTAATACAAATATAATAAATACTACTAGTTATTAATTGAACCGCTTGGACTTGACGTAGGGTTAGACGACCCGACATAGTTTGATTGTAACTCGAAAATCGCAGCTTCGGTGGCAGTAACCATCGCTGCTAGGTCGTTGAACCTTTTATAATGAAACTGCTTTTGCATATCATTCATGTTGTTCATATCTAGCTCCATGATGTACGACTGCTCTCGGCCTAGGCGTACAAGCTGATCTTGTTTTTTGGCGAGTTGATTAGCTTGCTTCATCTCGATAAATGCATCCATTTGAGAATCAAATTTAAGGGGACGATTATTCTTCCACTCCTGCTTGATTTTAAACATTGCATTGAAGTCTTTGCAATATTTGAGTATCGTTGTGTTACAATCCAAGCTGTCATAACGCACTCGTAGATGTGCACGTTATATCTCACTCTTCCTGCCTGGGGGTCTATCCGGTACATCTCGTACCCCCGGAGTGTCATCTTCGCGTACAGGTGTAGGACTGTCGTCATTCCCCGCTGTGTTTTCCAAGTCAAATTTTGGTAAATCTTTTAAAATTTGATAGCAGTTATCGAACGTAAAATGTTTATTGGTTTCGGTGCGGTATGCATCACGTGCATTAGTAACCGCTTGGAATTCGTTCGTCCCGCTTCTCATATTCTTGATTTGGTGAGAAATCTTTGCAATATATAGCATTATTTTATGCGATATATGATTATAACGTGTTGATAGAATGGATCTCGTACGAGTAATTGTAATTCCATGCATGACGTTATACTCATTGTAAGGACATAATTTTATAAATGTCCGGGGTAGAATCTAGGAATTTTCTGTTTTCTCCTAGATCACAGTTTGTATGTCTGATACCGCTACATTCGTCACGTCTAACACGATCATCCTCGACGGCCTTTATCCGAATTCAATGCATCCAGTATCTTCACATGCATCATGCTACATGCGACGTGCTGCTCAGCTCATTCCCACTACTCCACTACGCTTTATCGGTAAAAAGTTTTATTGGAGCTTTAAATATTTGGGAAATTTTTTGAAAATTATTTTTGAAGTCTGGATTAATTTTTTTATCAAAAGCAGAGTTTTTTCTAAGTGTAGAAGCGAAGTGCCTTGAATGACGAGCTCGCTCAAATGACTTTGAATGTCATTCGCGCGAGATAGGCATGTCACGCGATCTCATTTGAACGACTTCTGTCCTTCGTTCGAGCGACATGGCTATCTCGTTCGAACGAGCCACCGCCTCGATTTTTGTATAAATATCCGTTCTCCTCCTACACGTTTTTTAAGTCTTTCTGCAATCTCAAAATTCTGCGAAAACTGTCCAGAATAAGACTTCATCTTTTTAAGGTTTTCTAAACCTTTTTTATTCACAAAACCATTCCCATATATGTGTGTGAATCTTTAAACCTTCAAGAGGGTCTTTTACTCATCTAGAGTAATTTGTGAGGAAGCTGTTCTCTTCTTCATTGATGCCCTAGTGGAAAGAGATAGTTCCAGCCGTCGACAACAGAACTGACACCTGAGGGTATTTCTGTGTCACATATTTTCATTGTAATCCGTGTAAGACGTTCTCTTACAAAATTATAGTGAAAATAAAAGGTTTTGCCCATTTGGGGGATTTTTCCTCATTTGTGTGTGTTTGATTGTTCTTGCTTGATTTTATCATCATCAATCACATGTAGATGCATGTGTAGGACTTAATTGATAAAAACTGAATTTAATTAAATAACTTCCGTATTTGAACGCAAGCACACTCTTGAAAGAGGGTCTGGATTTTGGTGAATGTGTCTGGATTTTGGTTGAAAGAGGGTGGACACCTCCCTCCGTCACTCTTGAAAACGTGACCAATTTAAAACTTGTCACTACATGGACTGAAGAAGAGTTTAAATGGTCATCTTTTAATTCTAAGGGTTTAAGTGCCATTTTTGGGTCTATCACACCAGATGAGTTCAAACGCATAATGACGTGCACCACGTCAAAAGAGGCATGGGATGTTTTGCAACGTACCCATGAAGGTACTAATGCTGTGAAAGAGTCGAAACTGTAAAATTTAACAACTCAATTTGAAACAATCACCATGCTTGAAACTGAATGTTTTAATGAATTTTATGCTAGACTGTCTGATATTGTTAACACTAGCTTTAATCTTAATGAACACATTCCTAATGCTAGAGTTGTTAAAAATATTCTTAGATCACTGCCTAAGCGTTTTATCCCTAAAGTCACTGTGTTAAATTCTATGGGTAATTTAAATACGCTTAAATTGGAAGAACTTGTAGGAGACTTGCAAACGTACGAAATTGATATGTTTCCTAAATCTGTCAAGTCTAAAGATAAGGGAATTGCACTTAATGCCCAGGAAAAAAAGAGTGAGGGGTCGGCAAGAAATAGGGGTGAGTCATCTAGAAAAAGAGAGACAGATACATCAGATTCTGAATGTGATTTTGACTTAGATGATTTGGCCCTACTTGCTAAAAATTTCAAGAGAATTCTCAAATTCAAGACAAATGGAAATTTTAAAGATAAAAAGAAATTTGAGAAAAATAAGTTTGAAAAGAAAAATGAAAAAGATTTTAAAGATCCTCCTAAGAAAGAAAGTGAGAGATGCTTTGAGTGCGACGGTAGGGGTCATAGAGCTTTTGAGTGTGCTACTAGGCTGAACAGAGAAAAGGGCAAAACTGTTGTTAATGCTACCCTTAGTGACGATAGTGAGGTCGAGTCAATGGATTCTGGAGATGATTCACCGCATGAGTGTAACTTCATCACATTCATGGCTAGTCATGTGAGTACTTCTAGTGCTTCTCACAACGATGAGGATGCTACTTCACAGGGACACCTCGACAGTGAGAGCGATGTGAGTGAAGGGGAGGTTGACACAAGTGAGAGCGAGAGTGATCTTCAACGCGCCTATGCCGAGCTTTATTCTGAGTCATTTGAAACTAAAAAGCGTTAGTTCTTAGGATCACCGTGTTAGAGGAAGATTTAAGCAAAGCGAGAGAGAGAGAGTCCTCCACCTGCACTACCTTAAGAGAGAAAGAGGTTGCCTGTGTTGAGAAAGAGAGTTTGTTTAGAGAGAGAGAAAGTTATTTTGAGAAAGAAAGAGGGGATTTGACTAAACAAGTGGCTAGTCTTACGAGTGAGCTACTCCGTGGAGACTCGAAAGAAACTTGAAGCCCTTGTAGCCCAGCTTACTCATGATCTTGAGAGAGCACGGGAAGTCAAGGTTCAAATCGAGGACAGATCTGGGAAGATGGGAAAGATGCTCCTCGGCCCCGCTTTAGGTTTTGGTGATAGGCAGAGAATTAGTTATGATGGTGCTTCCATGTCCCAAATTGCACCTATACCAGTTCCTGAGTTTACTACGACTCCTTATGGCCATCGTCAAAAACCTCGAAGGAGAGTTCGGCCAAGAAAAGAAAAACAAGGTCCTCCTCTGAGTGTGTTCTTTTGTACATATTGCAAAAGAAAAGGCCACCTCTGAGGAATTTCGACGGATGTCTTTACCGTCAGTGAATGCTTCTCACATTCCGTCTAAAGCCAACAACAATAAAGGTAAACAAAAGGTCACCACTTCTTGGGTACCTAAGAAAGATAAAAAGGCCTTTGTTGTTCATGTCTCTCTCAAAGCACATAATACCTCACAGTGGTATTTTGATAGTGGGTGCTCCAGACATATGACAGGTGATGCCTCATTTTTTACATCTCTTGAGGATTATCAGGATGGCAGCGTCACCTTTGGAGATGGGAGCAAGTCTAGCATTGTAGGATATGGTACTGTAGAGTTACCAGGATTTCCTAAGCTAGAGAATGTTTTGTACGTCAAAGGTTTGAAAGCAAACCTTCTCAGCATTAGCCAGTTGTGCGATGCTGACTTCGCCGTGAAGTTTGACTGGGACGCCTGTAATGTCTATAATCAAGCCGGTAAACTTTTAGTGCGAGGGGTGAGGATAAAGGATAATTACTATGGGACTGAGCCCACATCCTCACTTATCTACAATAGCGCCACGATCACTCCTATGGATTTGTGGCACCAACGTCTAGGTGACGTGAAAATTAGAGATTTATCTCGTTTAGCTAAAAAGGACCTAGTACGTGGCTTACCATCACTTGGAAAGCCAACTTCGACGGTTTATGGACCCTGTCAGTTGGGAAAACAAATTCGTAGCCCCCATAGGAAGTTGCATTCCATTACCACCTCTCGTGTACTTGAGCTTATTCACATGGATCTTATGGGTCCTACTCGTACTGAGAGTTTGGGTGGTAAGAGGTATATCCTCATAATGGTGTGGAGTTTTTAACGACCAACTGCCGTGTCCTGCAAAATCAACACAGAGTCACTATTAACAGGATATGTATTGACAACGACACTGAATTTAAGGAAGTAAAGGTAGATCTTTACTGTGATAGCATTGGGATCAAATATGAGTTTTCTGCTATTAAGACTCCTCAGCAAAATGGGATTGTTGAGAGAAAAATAGTATGATTCAGGAAATGTCTAGATCTATGCTTCTAGGTCGTAAGATTTCTAGGAGATTTTGGGCAGAGGCAGTGTCTACTGTATGCCACACGGTGAATAGGATTTACCTGCGTCCACACACTCTTCAGACGCCTTATGAATTGTGGACTGGCAAGAAACCCAACCTTGCATATTTTCGTGTTTTTGGGAGTAAATGCTACATCTTACGGGATAGAGAGCAATTAGGAAAGTTTGACTCCCGAAGCGACGATGGAATACTGTTAGGATATTCATCGAATAGTAGAGCGTACCGTGTTTTTAACCTGAAGAGCTCTAAGGTTATGGAGTCAATAAACGTCACCGTCCAAGATGACGAACCTTCGGTGTTTATTAATTCTAACCTTCAGTGTGAGGATGAGGATATTTCTGACAGTAATTTACTTGTACCTCACCCACACTATGTGGATCCTACTCCCGTGTTAGGGGACACACCTGCTTGGGTCCGTAAGAGTCAGGACCCTTCTGCCATTGTTGGTGATCCCACTCTAGGGGTCAAGACTCGTGCTCAGCTCGAGAACATTGTTAGCCATTTTTTCTACACGTCCAAAGTCCAGCCCAAGAATCACAAAGAAGCACTCAAGGATGAACACTGGATATCTGCTATGCAGGATGAGTTGCTTCAGTTTAAAAAGAATAATGTCTGGGAACTTGTCCCCCGTCCTAGTGAGACTAATGTGATAGGTACCAGATGGATTTTCAAGAATAAAATGGATAAAAATGGTACCATAATCAGAAACAAGGCTAGGTTGGTCACTCAAGGCTACACACAGATAGAAGGTGTAGACTTTGGGGAGACATTTGCTCCTGTTGCGAGGCTTGATTCCGTCCGCTTGCTACTCGCCATCGCATGTCATCTGCGCTTCAAGTTATATCAGATGGATGTCAAGAGTGCCTTTCTAAATGGCATTCTACAGGAGGAGGTTTACGTGGAACAATCAAAAGGGTTTGAAGACCCTAAGCACCCTGAACACGTCTACTATCTGAGGAAAGCCTTGTATGGTTTGAAGCAAGCATCCCGTGCTTGGTACGAGAGGCTTACTTCCTATCTCTTAGCCCATGGCTTCAAGAGAGGGGGAGTTAATATGACGCTGTTCGTCAGGAGAGATGACTGTGCTGTTTTGGTTACCCAGGTCTATGTGGACGACATAGTCTTTGGATCCACATGCTCCCAACATGCTCATAGAGACCTAGTGAAGAAATTTGGGTTAGATTCCGCTAAGCATGCACGTACACCTATGAGTACCTCTACCAAGCTTAGTAAGGACACTTCAAGGAAGGACGTAGAGCAAACCTTGTATCGGAGTATGATAGGTAGTCTCCTCTGCTTGACTGCCAGTCATTCCGACATAGCCTTTAGTGTTGAAGTCTGTACACGATATCAGGCATCCCCGAAAGAGTCACATTTACTTGATCTAAAATGTATTATTAAATACGTGATGGGACTCTCTCATATGGTATTTGGTATTCCTTTGATACCGATGACCGTTTGTCCGCCTATTCGGATGCCGATTGGGCCGGGGATGTAGATGGTTGTAGGATCACTTCTGGTGGGTGTTTCTATTTTGGTTATGCTATTGTCTCCTGGATGAGCAAGAAGCAAAAATCCATCTCTTTGTCCATCGCGGAGGCTGAGTACATCGCCGCTGGGAGTTATTGCACGCAACTCTTATGGATGAAGAAAATGTTGGAGGATTATGGGATTTCACAGGACACCGTGACTATTTCCTGTGATAACACGAGTGAGATACACAAGTCCCGCAATCCAGTCCAACATTCGCGCACAAAGCACATCAGGATACTCGAGCACTTTATACGTTAGTTAGTTGAGGAAAAAGTCGTATCCCTGAGTTTCGTACCCACCGACCGTCAGTTAGCCGATATTTTCACGAAACCTTTAGATGCCCTTAGATTTGAGAGTCTTAGGAAGTCTTTGGGGATTTGCACAGTTGACTGAGGGGTTGGTCTATGTCTAGGATGGGATGCTTTTTTTCATGTTCATATCATATGCTTCCTATTGCTAGTTTGTTTTATATGTATTATTGCTTTGTTGTACAACTATTTATTTTTTGAAAAAATCCAAAAAGATTTTCATTTTTATAAAAATTTTAGAAAAGGCCTAAAATATTTTTGTATTTTATTTGCAGCTTTTATGGATGAGCATTTAAGATAGACGAGTCACAATTTCATTCCATTTTTCATGTGACCGTTTGATAGAGATTTGAGACGCTACATCATTTCATCCATGTGCTTTACAATGTTTGGAGTCTTTGAGATGTGATTAGTGATATCTTTATACATGTTTGACTCCTTTATCCTTTATTGCACACATGCACGGCTTTATTTGACTATTGTACTTGTCTATCACATAGTGGCTTGAGTGTTTCCATCTCAATTATGTCTATACACCTAATAATATGCGATAAAACTTGACAAGATTGGAATGCATGTAAAAACCGTTTTAGTGAGACTGTGTGTTTATTTGAAAACGGGGAAGGGCTGCGAAAGGTTCATTTAGCCTTTGCGATTTTAAGCCACCGCTAAAACGGACCTAAAAATTGAGGAATTTTATTATCCGGGGTCCAAAGAGGTTAAAAGAGCCCGAACAAAATTAAAGGCAATAAAAAGCAATATATGCCAAATATGGGCCATTAGGTTTCACCATCAATTCTCCAAAGTTTGAGAATTTAGAACACCTCTATTCAAAATATATATATGAGGGAGTTGGTTGGAGACTTTAAACCGGCTTGCACTTCCTTGAAAGTCCTGAAAAAGCATGAAATAGTTTTGGACATTTTTGGTGTGGAAATCACTTTGAGCTTTGATTTGTTGATTTGATTGATTCAATGTCTCATATTACCACCCTTTTTACAACAAAGGAAGATTTTGAGTTCATTCGTTAGGAGTATCCGATATTCATCGTGCACATATGTCATGTTTGTATGCATTGATTTTCCTATCAAATTCGATCACACCCCTACATTTATGCTATCATCGACTTGGTTGTTTATGTGTTCTTTCATGGTGTGATTCTTTGTTGTATATTATGTGTGAACAATTTTGAAAAATACAAAAATAGCAGTTTATTCCTGTGTGTCATTCTCCATGTGCATTCATTTATGCTTCTCATATCTGTCTATTTTGGGACATCATAAAAAGGGGGAGAAGAATTATGGGGGAGAATTGTTTGGTGTTTGGTTGATTTATGAATGATTTGCTTAAGCTTAAATTGATCATCAATTTTTGCATATCATTATATTTCAAACTGTTGCTTGCCACGGGTATTTACTTTATCTCATGTGTGTAGGTACAACATTGTTCATATTGGATTGCACACCCTGATGAGAAAATCTTTGAAAGTTTCTGGAGAGCTGAAGATTTAAAAGACATGCCATTTAGTATTCTCAGTTTGAGGGTTTAATGGGGATATTATCTTGTATGTCATTTGATTGCATAACTCGGTTTTTTTATGTATGTACCGGCATAGACATAGGGGGAGATTTGTAAGGACATAATTTTATAAATGTCCGGGGTAGAATCTAGAAATTTTTTATTTTCTCCTAGATCACAGTTTGTATGTCTGATACTGCTACATTAGGCACGTCTAACACGATCATCCTCGACGGCCTTTATACGAATTCAATGCATCCAGTATCTTCACGTGTATCATGCTACATTCGACGTGCTGCTCAGCTCATTACCACTACTCCACTACGCTTTATCGATAAAAAGTTTTATTGGAGCTTTAAATATTTAGAAAATTTTTTGAAAATTATTTTTGAAGTCTGGATTAATTTTTTATCAAAAACAGAATTTTTTTCAAGGGCAGAAGCGAAGTGCCTTGAATGACGAGCTCACTCAAACGACTTTGAATGTCGTTCGCGCGAGATAGGCATGTCGCGCGATCTCGTTCGAACGACTTCTGTCCTTCGTTCGAGCGACATGGCTATCTCATTCGAACGAGCCACTACCTCGATTTTTGTATAAATATCCGTTCTCCTTCTACACCTTTTTTAAGTCTTTCTGCAATCTGAAAATTCCGCAAAAACTGTCCAGAATAAGACTTCATCTTTTTAAGGTTTTCAAACCTTTTTTATTCACAAAACCATTACCATATATGTGTGTGAATCTTTAAACCTTCAAGAGGATCTTTTACTCATTTGGAGTAATTTGTGAGGAAGTCGTTCTCTTCTTCATTGCTGCCCTACTGGAAAGGGATAGTTCCAGCTGCCGGCAACAGAACCAACACCGAGGGTATTTCTGTGTCAAATATTTTCATTGTAATCCGCGTAAGCCGTTCTCTTACAAAATTATAGTGAAAATAAAAGATTTTGCCCCTTTGGGGTATTTTTCCTCATTTGTGTGTGTTTGATTGTTCTTTCTTGATTTTATCATCATCAATCACACCTAGATGCATGTGTAGGACTTAATTGATAAAAGCTGAATTTTATTAAATAACTTCCGTATTTGAACGCAAGCATACTCTTCTCACTCATCTTTCACGGTGTCCCAAAATGTGCCCGATGATATCGAGTTTTCTTCAATACTTCGGGCTGTATATTTAGCATAAATGGTACATAGTACTTCGTCCTCAAAAGGAGTCATATTAGGTTGTCTAGTTGTACCTAAAATAATTGGTTGAGAGGAAGACATATTTTTTGTAGAAGTAAAATATATTAAAAATGGAAATAAGAAAATCACACGGAGGAAATTATACTCTCAAAATTTATAAAGGGTGAGATCGAAAATTTGTGAGGAAGGTGGGCTGTATTTATAAAGAAACTCTACCAACGGTCGTTAAATTTACCAGCAGTAAAAACAACTTCCTACGAACTTCTTTTGTTCGTAGGAATTCTTACGAGCTTCTGAAGTTCGTAGGAACTTCTTACGAACAAATGAAGTTCGTAGGAACTTCTTACAGATAAAAGAAGTTTGTAGGAAGTTCCTATGAGGATCAAAAGTTCGTAAGAAGTATTTACTGAATCATTAGCCATCCAAGAACTTCGCAAATCCTTTACCTTTCCTCATGTCAATTTTGCTAACTACCTATCACCATTGTACGTCTCTCACTTTGTAACTTTACGATTTTTTTTGTCCAAACTCTCCACCAGGATGCTCTAAGCGAAACATTACTACTACTACTACTGGGGCCTAAAGCCCTTATGGCCCTAACCCTGTCGCTGACCAATATGTCCCTACCTATACTAACCCTATCCTGATTGGACCTATTTCTGCTGCCCTGAAATTTACACGCTAAGACAAACCCATAATCTATTTCCCCTGCCCCATATCTAAAATATACTCCAGTAAATGGGGTTGTGGGCAACCCTGGTTGCCTCTGCTATTATGGGTGTTGCGCCTGCTATTATCCCTGATTGAACTGAGGGGATCCCTGTAACTGTTGTTGGTGTTTGTCTAGACCAATCCTGAAATGCCTCCATTTACCTTAGACCATCAGGCCCTGTGCGCCAGGTTTATCCCTTCATGAACTCGCCTCTGTCTTGGGCCTACTATATTATCCCACCTTTTCTAGCTTTCTCTTATTCTCCCTCATATTCTTGCAATGTATAAGTTTGGCATCTACCCCTTGAATGTAAGCAGTAAAGGTCGGATTCCAAATAATAACCTAACTGATTGCCCATACTAGCCTCTTCATAGACCGCCTCATCTTTTTTTGCTCCATATCAACCTCATAAAGTGAAAAAAGCAAAAAAGTAGTAAACTATCGTTCATACTTTACCACGGCATGGGATCCCTTCTCAAGGAGAAGAAACTCAACCTCCATTTGGTCCCAAAATGACTTTGGTATATACTTGGCATTAAAATCTATCAAAACCCCCTATAGGCCAACCTCTCTCAATCCTGAACAAATGATATACTCTCCCGCCAGTAGAGAGCTTCCCCAACTAATCGAAACGTAGCCAAAATTTGCTTCCAACAGGCTCAAGTGTCTCTTGATGCCCTAACGCCACTACTACACCACAATATGATCTGTAAAGTCTGCAAAAGTGGGTGTGTTATTCTTCATAAAGGTTCCCCGTGCCTTCTCCCATCCCATAGTGACTCATGTTGGGGGATGGGGTACTACGGGTGATATTTGCAATTTAGCTGTCGCCAAAACGGCCTGGATTGCCTTGCTAACCAACTCTGATAACTTTTGGGGACTAAAATGATACTTCTCCTAGGCATGGGGTAATGGAATACTAGGAATAAATAGAGTCTGATGTACTGGTGTCGTGGGCCCAGACTGCCCCGCGAGCCCTCTCACTAGTCAAACTCTGCTTTTAGGCGACATTTAAAATTCAAGATAGAAATCGTATCAGTAATGAAACATAAATAAGAATTTAAAGATATACACGTATCAAACAATGGTACGTAAAAGTATAAGAGAAACTATAACCCTCGATGCCTAAGATCAAACTTTGATACCAATTATGACACTTCATATATTTAATATTCAGGTTGATTAAATCTAATTGTTAAATAGTACAGTTGTTAACAATTTAAATATCATTCTCAGGATGAAAGAAAGAAACTAAAGACATGCAAAATATAAGGATGCGATATGAAACTCCTTCAATATAAATCTATATAATATGTAGTAAAACCATAATAGAGTGAGAGATAAAAGTCTACAACTCAATAAAATCCCCCAAATATACAAGCCAAATACTACTATCTCCAATCATACATACAAGGTCCTACTATTAATAATATATGCCAATTGAAAGTCTAAATACAAATCACTCGAGTAAAAGTAAAATGATAGTCTATTAAAATAAATACCTACACCGGTCTCTACAACTAAAATCCCTGATAAAAAGAGATGGAGAACGTGTGTTAGCTAGAAGGATGAAGACTAAGAGGGAAGAATAACTCTCGCACCTCAAAGTAACCACAAATAAAGATGGGTCAAAACCTTAGCAAGTCGCTAAGCTACACGACTCAAACCTATTGTACATATAAATGGTAGACTCGCAGTTTATAATCAATAATCATGGCCCAATGTATATCATGTAACCCACGGTACATTATAATTAGCTCAAATAATTTAATTAATTAATTATTCTCTTAATTAATTAACACATAAACGACATGCGCCACTTTTCCCCGACTATCTTAAGGACATGCGATACTTCTATAAAAACAGTCACATATCTCGTAACCGAATGCTTCACAGAACAATGGTTTATATCAAATCGTACTCGCTAAGTATATCAAGATAAGTGTGTTCCTTCTTGACACTCACCTAATAATCCAAATTCATATGTTCATTTATTAATGACATTATGTATTATAATCTTATTTCACCACTCATCGTTTTATTGTACTTACCTTGTTACCCCACTCTTAGGTCATTTCAAATAAAACATTTGATCACGTATTATGTCATTAGAATAGGAGTCAAAATGATAATAAGCCTAATATGAAAATACTAGTGAATAGAAGTACTAAAGTAAAGGTCTATTGATTTATTAAGCTTCGTATGCTATTACTTTACATATCTTTAAACTTCGTGCGTGGGATGTCTCATAAAATCAAATCTGAACAAGAAACCTTTTGATACACTTCCATTTAGTTAGGGTAGTCATTAAGATAATTAATTAATTAAAGGTTTATTATGAAGAAGTAATATGAGGGAGTAAGAATTTAAATAGCCAATGTCCATCACTAACCATCATATAACCAACGTAAGACACAACCATCAACGCAACAATTCGACATACTTGTACCTCGTACTCCTCCTAAATCATCTACTAGAATAAATCCCTTACATGAATTAGAATAAGACAATTTTCTTAGTGCATTAAATGCCAATGAAATATTTAATAATAAGCCTCAATTAACTTCTAAAGGGTATAAAATGGGGTAATCAAACATAGATTCTTGTCACAGATAATAGGCATCAATTTATGCAGTCCTATATGTAAAATTTCATAATTCAAGTTTTACATATCAAGGTACTACTCAAGGAGGTAAATGTACAACTACACCAAGTATGCAGTTTTAGTTCTCAATTATAATATAAAGATGTTATAATTTCTTAACATATATAACCAAATGTCTTAACTCAGGAACATGTCCAAAACCCTAACATGCAAATTCTTATAACAAGGGTTCCATATACAATTTCTTACATTTATAAGGACTAAAGTTTAATATAAAACTTAAAAGGATATTTAATTTTGGCTAATCAATGTCATATACTAAGAACACTTTCTTCCATATACAATTTCCTACACAGTAGGTTTTGATGAAATTTATCATAAGCATATATAAAAGGAGAAGAGTAGAAAACAACTTTCTTCAAAGGAAGAATTAACTTGGCTTGAATTTGATGGAGAATTTCTTGAAAAGTTTGCTTTGAATCCCCATGAAAATAATCCTTGAAAACTTTGATTAAAAAACCTTAAATTGATTTTTTTCATTTTTTTTGAAAAATCCTTTTAAAAACTTAATTGAAAATCTATAAGCCTATTGGATTTGATTTAGGGTAAGGAGGTTGCTTAAGAGAGAAATTTGTGTGTTTTGTGTTTCTTGGTGACGGAGGCAAGTTCAAATGAAGATAAAACGTGAAATTAGGCTTAAAAACATCCTGGAGGCCAAATAAAATAATCCCAACCATAGTCCCCACGGCCAGTCCGTGGTCGTGGGCCTGTCTTCTGCAGACGCAATTCGAAAACCCACGAGCGCTATCCAATATTCCCTCGCGACTCCAACCCCTATGACCCTCGTAATTTTATAACCTTATTTGCTTCCCAAGTAATGCACAAGGACAAAAATTCCCCTAAACCTTTCTACATATTATCCAAGAGTATGAAACCACTTTTAGCTTCTCATAATTACCAAATTAACCATAAACTTCTATAAGATTAGACTTTGGCCAATAAATTTTTATCAATTTATTAATTGAACTCTAAAAGTCCACGTTCACTCGATTTAACTTATTTTTTCATAAATAAATTTCAATTGTATTGTGGACATCCCGATATCCTCCTTCTCCCCCCTCCCAAGGGGGTGGGGGAAAAGGGGGATGAAGGTCTCGTGCCCTCTCTGATCTAGGAACGCTTTGGCCATCGTCGGTGTGGGGTGAATATAAAGAGATGGAGTCGCCAACCTATTTTGCACAAAACATGCAAAATAACATGTCGCTGCCATGAGAGAGCGACATCAAAGACAAACTGATGCTTACGAAATCAATAGTTAAAAGATTCGAGGGCTAAGTTACGAAATGAGAAGGTGTTAGGAACCCTTCCCGCCCTTTCAGTCTCTCATGGGATTGTGTAATTATTTTCCTTTATTTATCCATTAAGTGTGTGTGAGTGTATATATAATGGAGATCGAAATCGCCCAACTCATACCATAGAAAAGATAGAGTGAGGTTATCCATAGGAATGTTCCCAAAATAATACTAAAAAAAATGATTTATGCATTTATCGCGATATTGATTGTTATAATGAAATGCTAATATATGTTGGATAAAACGCTAATAAGGATCACAAACATAATATGTATTAAAATAATGCAAGAGTATGACAAATGCGAAAATGGAAAATTTGAAAAGTTCGAAATTTGGAAAATTGGACTCGAGTCTCGGGTTTTAACCCGAGATGCCTATGAAGCCTATAAAGGCATCAAAGTCCACATATTTCGCATGCGGCATAGGGGTGGGGTTTATCCCATATATTAGAGAGGGATTTTATTATGTGTGTGTGTGTTGAAAATGTGTTTTAGTTTTAAAAAAGTGTGATGGATAATCCCGTTGGAATTTATAGGCGTAACCCTCTTTTTGTTTGTTTTGGGTTTTATATTGAAAAATAAAGTATGTGAAATATAACTAATTAAAAGGTGAGGTTTTAATGTGTATGAACTAAAGTAAAAGCTAGATTATGAGTTTATGTAATGCAAAAATAAGAAATTTAAAGAGAGAGGGAAGGATTTGGACCTTCTTTGAAGAATTGAAGCTTGATCTTGATCTTGGATGAACTCCCTTGAATGTTGAGATGAATGTTGGATGAGAGAGAATGGGAGTTTTACAAATTGGGTATGAAAAGGATGGGAATGTAAGATGGGATGGAATTTCACATAAGGAAACTTTGCTGATTGCAAGAGAATGTTGCTAATATCACTGATGCTGATGCATTTGAAGTGTACCTTGGGAGTGAGGTCATGTGATTAAGGGTGAAAAGTAGCGCGTGTCAAACGCTGATCGCTGATCGCTGTTTTCTATTCACCGCCTTAATACAAAAATCTAAACTTATGATTACACTCAACAGGTGAGTATAGAGGCTAAGTCCGGGTATCGAAAATCCACAAAGATGAGTTGTTAGAATTTATAGGGTTTAATATTCCTAAAATAAAAGTGTAAAAGATAATTTGTTAACTAAAAAGAAATAAAAAATAAACTAGGCATGAGTGTATTTAAACTAAAATTAACAAAGCGAATAAAAACTATAGGTTGGGTCGAATATCCCTCACCCGGGTTAATTAATATAAAATGGTTACATGGGTTGACGAATTATTAAGATCGCATCTCATTTCGTCAATTAATTAAATTAAGAGTTGTCACACCCCTAAATGTGCATAAAGGACTAATATGATTTTGGCGTCAACAAATACCCTGGAAATTACGCACGCAAGGTCATAAATACGGAGCATACGTGATATACCCTGTTAAATTTTCTAGGCGTAATAACTAGGACAACACGCTCAAAATAAATACATAAACACCATCACCAAAGCAAAGCAACCAAGCAACCCAAAGTAGGTTCAATTAGACACAACGTACTTTAAATTAGCCACTAAACATATTAAATGACATTAAATAAATTAACTAATTAATTAAAGCACACTAATTAAATTAACACTACAAATTAATTTAACTAGGCAAGAAAATAAGCATGGAAAATAAAGCAAATACAACTTAAAGGAGACAATGAATATCAACACTTACATTAATGGTGGAAAATGAGGAGAGGGGTTATCTCCAACAAAAAATTTCCAAATATACCAAACCCTAGGTTCTAAGAGAGAAGAGAACTAAAAATCTAATCTCCTTACAAAAATAAACAAGGGTTGTTATTTTATACAAAGTTGGAATAAAGAAAAAGAAAAAGAAAAAGAAAAAGAAAAAGAAAAAGAAAAAGAAAAAGAAAAAGAAAAAGAAAAAGAAAAAGAAAAAGGGTTTAAGTTACAAATTAATTAAAAAAAGAAAATAAAAAAGGAATAGTAAATAGTGGCAGCAAAAAGGGTCGGCCAAAAACAGAGTCCCAGTCGACCGGGGCCATATCGCGGTCGACCGGGCAAATGAGGGGAGGCACACTGTCTCGGATTTAGGCATAAAATTGGAACACCGGTCGATCGGCAGCATTTACGCGGTCGACCGGGCTTGACAGTTGCAGTCCACAAAATTTCCTCACAGGCCAAGCTTGCGACCTGCCATGGTAACCCAAGACCTAACAAATCCGAGACCATATATGTGCGATGTAAGTGTGGACAAAACAAAGGACCAAAGCTCCATTCAAGCCTAAACCAAGAAAAAGTGACCCAAAACCTCCATACGCATGGAGTTGCAAACCAAAACCAAAACCTCCAACAATGGTGATCCAAGACCCATTTCGCGAAATTGGAGAAAAATCAACAATTTAAATACGCGTGTGGTCTAATATCATGTCCCAATTTTGAACCAAAGTCATCAATTTGGGACGAACCCAAAACCTGAGCAAAACTCGAGCCTAGGGAAAAATCTCCATTTATTTTGCTGCAAAAAAACGCGTTAGGGACATAGGTGGAATTATATGAATTGTTAGTAAAGAAGAAAAAAGACACAAGGGTGATTATTTGAATCGTTATTTATTTCTTATATTTCTTCCACGATTAAAGGTCCGTGTTTCCTTCATTCGGACTTTGATTCTCACACCATTTGCGGCCACGCGAAGCTTAGCCCAAGGGTTACAACTTTCGTGAATACTTCGGGCAAAAATTCTAAAGTGTGAAATTACGAAAAAGCCCCTGAACATGCGAATCGCGACGGAACTTTATCATAACGCGCCCAAACTTCATACTAGGCACTTTATTACCTATAAAATCTCAATTATATCTCAAATAACATTTTAGCATATAAAACAGAGGTTGTCTGATTAACGAGCATAATTATAGGAATTAAAGTACCCGAGGGGGGTAAAATGCATAAGTTTCGAGGATATATATGTGCAATATTCGATACGAATCATCATGCCCTCTATTTAGAGGGTAAGGGGGTGCCTATCATCATCGCTCTAGCCCTTCCAATGGCAGGTAACCCTAGACACACTGCGGATAGGCAGCGAAATGGACCAGCCAATCGGTAGTCTCGTGCAGATTTTTTCAAAAAAATATTCGTAGAACGCAATACCTTGATCAAAATTGTTCACATGGCATATCGTTAGAAAGGTATTTCAAATAATTTCAATAGCCGTTAGTGCTGCTACCGGGTTCAGGTGTTGACTTTGGGTCAAACATGGTTCGAAAGTGCTCGTCGGTCCTTTAGACGGGATATAGTCGGACGAATATGGATCGTTCGTTCGAATGGTAAGTTAGAATCGTGTACGGGGAAGACCGTTGGAAAGTTTATGCAAGGTACTTTGACATTCTAGAGAGCTTCGCTCGGTTTGGAAAATTAACCTTGGTCAACAGGGGCCTTGAAGCGCCCGATGACCTTTCGGAGTTAAACAGGTCATTCGTCCATACCGTAAGGCTAATTCACGCACGGGGCAGACTATTGTAAAGGATATTCAGTACCCTTTGAAGATTCATTCAGCCTTGTTCAAGAAGAAGAGTTGATGTTGGTCGAACGGGGTCCGAGAGCGCCCGTTGGCCTCTGGATCAATTTTTGGAGGAAAATGAATCGTTCATCTGAATAATTATAAATTTTCATCATGGGGGTAGACCGTTGGACATGGGTTTCAGTTCCATTTAAAGATTCAAAGATCTTTTGCTGTGACGATGAAGTTGATAGGGGTCGAATCTGGGCCCGGTGGCCCCCCGATTGATTTTTGATAGTAAAATGGTTCATTCGTCCGAACCGTTTATGTCGATTCGTGCATAGGGTGGACCATTGGAAAGGATATTCAGAGTATTTTAAAGATTCATTGAGATTTTGCTCTGATAATAAAGTTGACCCGAGTTAAACAGGGCCCGAGAGTGCCCGATGTCCCTTAGATCAATACTCAGAGAATGACATAGGGTTTGTAGTGAAATAGGGGAGTGTTAAGGACCTAAGGAGAGGCTTGGGGGTGGGGGTCCTAAATATGGTTTCTAAAGAGCCCCTCTATGGGTGAGCTTGGAATAAGTGAAAGCCATCGAATAAACACCATATGATGTTTAGGAAATAGGTCAATTTTGCGGACCTAATGGATAAGGATGACCATTGTCGAGGGTCGAGGTCGATTCTGAGGACCTAAGGAAATGCTGGGGATGATCGATTATATGGGTCGAGGTTAATTCAGGGGACCTGGGATAGGGAGCAACCAATTCTGCGTGTCGAGGTCAATTCTGAGGACCTAAGGTAGGGAGCGACCGATTCTGCGGGGTGAGATCAATTTTTAGGACCTTACATTGAAATGACCAATTCTGAGGGTTGGGGTCAATTTTGAGAACCTTACGTTGAAACGACCAATTCTGTGAGTCAAAGCCAATTCTGAGGGCTTAAGAAGAGGTGATCAATTCTGCTGGTCAAAGCCAATTCTGAAGGCTTAAGTAGAGGTGACCAATTCTGAGGGTCGAAGCCAATTCTGAGGGCTTAAGTTGTAATGACCAATTCTGAGGGCTTAAGTAGAGGTGAACAATTCTGAGGGCTTAAGTAGAAGCGACCGATTCTGTGGATCGAAGCCAATTCTGATGGCTTAAGTAGAAGTGAATAATTCTATGGCTCGAAGCCAATTCTGAAGGCTTAAGTTGTAGTGACCAATTCTGAGGGTCGAAGCCAATTCTAAGGGCTTAAGTAGGGGTGACCAATTTTGCGAATCAAAGCCAATTATGAGGGCTTAAGTAAAGGTGATCAATTCTAAGGACCGAGGTCTATTCTGAGGACCTAAGTAGGAGTGACCAATGCTGCGGGTCAAAGCCAATTCTGAGGGCTTAAGTAGGGGTGACCAATTTTGAGGGTCGAAGCCAATTTTTAGGGATTAAGTTGTAGTTTTCTTTTGGATACTCCACTGGGAAAAGGTATTAATCCAAGGAGTTGGATGTTTCCTTAGTGGGGAATTTTTTCGCAATTTTCGCGGTGTCCTTTGGAGACATTATTGGGGAGTATACAATTGATTTTGGGAATTACGCTGGGGAAGTAAGTGTTCCACTGAGGAAGTAAATGATTCACTGGGGAAGTAAGTGTGGTATTAAATGTTTTTCTTGGTGAAAAAGTTTCTAAAATTCATTTGGCAATTTTAGGAATTTTTTCGGGTTTTTTTTTACTTTTTTTAGGAATTTTTGTACGACATTTCAGGGAGGGTGCCTATCGGCATGGTGTAAGAGGTGCTAAACGGTAGTGGCACGGTCTTTTGGGGTACCTTGAGCAGGTGAAGGGATAGTGCCGATTGGCATGCCCCTTAGCCTCCTATAAAAAGGGGGCGAGATTTCCTCATTTTTTACAGCTTCCAAACTTTCTCTCTTCTTTTATTTCTTTCTGCAAACTGTTTTGGCATTCCAAAACCAAGAAATGGATGACTTCTCAAGTAGTGAGGTCCATATAGGGTGGCTAAATGTCGATGACTGGGCGATCTTGGAATGGCGGGCCAGGGTACTCCTTGCGCTGGGTAGTGAGAATGCTTTTGACTCATTCAAACCAGTTGTGAATGAGCAAACTCTTTTGCGCGAGCCGTCGCCTCATCGATCCTCTAGAGTGGTGAACCCTGGAGGCTATGTAAGTGTTGATGACCTTTGGTATTCTTTTCATTTCTCTTGGTAATATTTCCTTATTTCTTAAATTTTGACAAGGTTTTTCCCTTTTTGTCTTTGACAGACTGATATCTCTACGTTGAATCTATGTCTCAAGAGACGATGGGGCTTAAGGACATTTGGGATCTCTTTCTGAGGGAGGTGCGTTGGGTGATGTCATCATCCCACTTTGGTAGATTGGCATCTGCACTGGACGAGACGCCTCGTTCGATGACTGTTCTTTGCGCTTTAGGGGAGAGGTGGTGGGACACCACCAACACCATGCATTTTGGTTTTGGGAAGATGACTGTGACTCTTATTGACGTGCAACCGCTACTAAGGATGGATTATATGGTGGCCCAGATAGAGGTGGATCAGACTTTGCGGGTGATGCCGACGACGGTGGAGGCGGCGTCAGGTGATGTGGAGATGATAGTCTTTGGGGACTCTATTCATTTATCTCTTTTGAGGGATTTGTTATTGAGTCGATGGATCGACGAGACTGGCGGGCTGCTAGTGTGGAAGATGACCCGTTTGTTTATTCAACTATTGTTGGGAGGGTTTTTAGTGGCGGAGAGTGGTGACATCGTCCACTTGTGGTTTTTGCCATTTTTGAGGGTATTTTTTATTATCCCTCTTTTTCACTGGGGGAGCCTGACTTTGGCGACCCTTTATTTTTCTTTAGACACATTCAGCCGGTGCTGCCGGTAAACCTTTACTGGCGCCATGTATATTTTGGAGGTATTATTTATTTTATGCATTTTATTCTTGATTCCTTGATTGCTGACCTTTGTCCTTTGCAGACATGGTTCAATGAGGTGATTGGGCTTAACGCTAAATTATAATCTTTAAAGGACGAGTTGGTTTGGGACTTCTATCGGATGTACCGATGGTGGAAGTCCAATCGGTAGTCGAGTCGATCTATCTCTTTAGAGGAGGTGCTTCAGGTTTTGAATGGTCTGACGAGTGATCGGGTAAATCCTTCTTTCTTCTTGAGACCATTTTTCCTTGATAATCTTTTCAGATATTGATTTTTTGCTGGGAATTTTACAGGTGGCCTTCTATCCCCGGGGGACGGCCATCCGGCACACGGGGTGACCGGGGGTAATGCATAGCTACGTCATCTATTGGCACATGAGTTCGACTACTCCTGGCATCCAGGGGGAGAGAGTAGTCCGACAAGTAGTGTATGATGAGGCAATGGTACCACCTATAAGGCCTCCGACGTATAATAGGCGAGAGCGAGAGATGTTAGAGGATGCAAGAGTGGTGGCGATGATCAGTGTGCCTTACTCATCATATAATGACACGGGGGCGACCTCTGATTACTTGGATTTCATGTCAAGCAGGCTAATGCCACCCAACATATATGATGTTATGCCTCTTCCCCTCGCGGGCTCAAGTCGTCCAGTGGGGTCTTCCCACAGTGCAAGTAGTGCATTGACATCGGAAGCGACGACGAAATCAAAGGTTCCATTTGTGCGGTTGGCCCTCCTTCTTATAACATTCGACAATCAGATGGAGAGTCGATGAATTTGCTGCATTATCCCAATGCGATGGACCCGAAGGAGCTGAGTTGATAGAGGACGTTCTTTAGCCAACAATATACTATTTATTTCTTTATCTTTTGATTTTTTTGATTTCTTTCTTTGCCTCAAACTGACTGATTTGCTCTTTTATGTTTTTTCTTGTAGAACATTTAGGTGTCGACCAACTGGCTAAAGGATATTCGGGATTGGGTAACTTCTGTGATGACTCATAGTCAGGACTTAATCTCAATTTCATCTTACTTGGTGTCATCTGCCTCATCTGAGGAGGGATCTGGTTTAGGGAGCGGAGGCACATCATCTCATCATTGGGGAAAGCACGTGCGCCGCATGGATGGAGGTTATTAGAGAGAGTCATAAAGAGAAAGTGTGAGAGAGAGATAATGCAGGTGTAGGTGAGAAAAGAGAGATAAAGAGAGTTTGAGGGGTTTGGTCTAAGTCTCGTTATTTTTGTTATCTTTCTACAAAACAAATATAATAAAGAAATATATATGCAATGAAAATGGGATTTTGTTAATTTTTTGCTTTAGTGACTTAATGCATATGCTCTTTTACTTCGCTGCTGAGACCGTAAAAAGAATTTAAAATGATTTGAGAGAAAATTTATTTTAAAATAGGATACGTAAAAATATAGGGAGAAGGAAATTCTGAATTGCTTAGAATGAAAATTATTTTTATCAAATTTTTATATTTTAACAAAAAAAGGAAAAAGGAATTTTCCCAAAATAGGGTGTTGCCAATTGGCATGCCCCTTGTCCTGCCTATCGGCAGGTCAGTCGAGTTGAATCAACCCAAGGCTTTTATTTCACTTTCTTCATTTTCTTGGTACATGGTGGGGCGGGTTTTCCTCTGGTATTTGTAGAATTTTTGTCTTTGGCTAGGTTTTCCAAGCATAAATAGGGGTAAGGGTGGAGCATTTTCTTCACCCCTCCACATTTCCTCTATTTTGCATTCTTCTTGCTTCTTATCTCATCATTTTTCAATATGGCTCTCCCCTAAAGTGTTGAATTTGCTACTTACCTCGATAACTTAGAGGCGATGTGCTCATACAATGTCGACTACGATGCTTTCAACATGCGTTAGGTTTCATTATGGCACAATCGGCCTATTGAACGAAACATGCCGATGGCGGTGGTAGAATTTTGGTACCCTGAAGACCATGTCTTTCGTTTTGGCTTGGATGAAGCCTGTCCGACTTATGAAGAGTTCTCTGTTATGCTGGGGATAAATCCCAGTGTTGCGGCAACCATGCCTGAATTTTCCTAGTCTTCTCGGGAGCTGTTAGCAAGACTTCTCCATATCTCTCCCTCGATGACTAGGTCACTAGTTACGAGAGGAACGATCTCTCTCCCTATTGTGCTATATTATGTGCATTTACAAGATGTTGGTGATGCAAGCTATGCCCGAGCCATCATTCTGGGCTTGATTTCAAAATTACTATTGGTGACTGGGGAACTGTTGGTGGACCCATAACTCGCAATAATTGCTTTATGGATGTCGTACCATTGTAATCATGTGGCGATGATACTAGTGGAGACTTTGAACGGTCGGATACCTGACGGGAAGGCCGTGCTGACTTCCTGAGAGGTATCCCCGTTATGCTGTTCCTATGGCCGTCGAAGAGATTTTGTATGGCGATTCCTCCTGAATATCCCTTGGAAGCTGTGCCAAAATTCATTTTGCGCTACTTTATTAGCATGGGCATGGACATTGAGAACTAGGAGAAGTGGTTTGTGGAGCATGGGGCTCGATGTTTGCATTAGTCAGTGCCTTGGTGGGGAGTATTCCCGCCCATTCTAGAACTAGTGGAATACCAGTATGTTCGATTGGTTGTCCTTCGGTAGACCTCTTTCTACTTGCCCTGGCGACTCTTGCACCAATTTGACTGGGAGAAGATTGTGCCACCTCGGCCACTAGACTTTTTTTCGATGGAGGAATTGACAGAGCGCATGCTCATGCGACTTATCTCTCTATGGAAGAATCATTGATCATTGACCCATCCTTCCCAGTTTGTTTGTAGAGTCTGGCATATTTTTGGGGACTATATGAAGTGGTTGTGGAGAATAGTAGTTGCCAAGATGCTGGCTGTGGAGACCGGGTAAAGGTGGTTCGCTATATCTTGCACCATAGAGGGAGACATTGTTATTTTCCCTAGGCTAGTCCGGGCTTACCATTCCATGGAGCACCTGTGGCATTTTATTCAAGCAGGGGAGGTTTGGGGACCCCGGGATGTAGATGATGATGGAGCCAGTTCCTCTGGCAGCTGTGGGTAGGATCCCTGGGGAATTTATTTTGTGAAGCTTTTGTGATGTGTTTGGTCATGTATCTGGTTATTTTCTGGTTGTGTGGGAATAATTTAGGAGGGTTGTTTAGGAGTAGTTTGGCGTATTTTTTGTTTGGTTTTAGGAAAAGGTTAGGTAGGCAAAGGAAGTTGTTTGACTCCCTACGACGATGGAATTGTAATGGAATTTCATCAATGAAATAAAGAAAATTTTAAATATATTGTTGTGCCTCTTGATGAGTTTTTTGCGTTTGAATTATCTGTACCAATCGCTAAGGCATACATAATCCTTTTTTTTATGTACATGATAAAAATGAACTTTCGTTCTCGGAGATAAGAAAAGAATAGCATTTTGTGAAAAAGAAGGGGACTGTGCTCATGTAAAGCGTATGAGCTGCCTACGTACCTCTGGGGGTTTTGGAAATTTTATGAGTTTCATTTTTGAAAGTAAAAATATTTTTAATTCTGAGTAGAGAAAAATGAAGAATTTTTTTTCTAATAGAAAGGAAATGAGGAGAGTTGTAGCGCGCTGAGATTAAGGGTAGAATTTTTTGAGACGATCCAGGTTGATTGGACGGGACATCTCTACCCCATCGAGGTCGGTGAGCATAGCAGCGCCGCCAGATAAGACCTTCTTTATAATGTAGAGGCCGCTCCAATTGGGCACTATTTCTTTAAGGGATAAATCCCCTTCTCGGACACCACGGTCCTTGACTATCTTGTTGAATGATCGCACTATCTGACGATGGTACCCTTGTATGTGAAACAAAGCATTTAGTCTCCTTTCTCTAAGAGTGACAACTCGTCAAGACAACTTTGATGCTAGTTTTCCTCGCTGACTTTGATTTCAAGCATGACACGTAGTGAAGGAATTTCTAGCTCCACGGGTAGGATTGCTTCCATACCGTATACCAGAAAGTAAGGGGTAGTCTCAGTAGATATTCAAACTGAAGTGCGATAGCCCTAGAGGGCGTAGGGGATTCGATCGACCCAATCTCGATAACTTTCAGTCATCTTGCTGATGATGGCTTTGAGGTTTTTTTAGCGGCTTTGACTTCACCATTGGTTTAAGTTTGGTAGAGAGAAGCTCTGTATCTTTGAATTCCATACTCGTCAACCACCTCTATGACTTCTGCCTTAAAATGTAACCCGTTATCTAACACTAGCTCTTGTGGGACCCCATAACGACATATGGTATTTATTTTGATGAAATTGGCCAACTTCTTGGCATTTAGCACTGCGTATAATTTGGCTTCGACACATTTGGTGAAGTAGTCAATGGAAACCAAGATGAATTCATGCCCGTTGAAGGCTTTGGGTGTAACTTTCCCTATGATGTCGATGCCCCATGTGGAAAACGGCCAGGAAGAAGTCTATTGTATAATTCTCGCGGAGGTAAGTGTTGGAGGTTGGAAAACTACTGGCATTTAAGGCATATCCGAACATAGCGGTGCAATCCTGAACCATAATAGTCCAATAGTAACCATATCGAATGATTTTCTTGGCGAGCATATGGCCATTCATGTGGGGTCCTCACTCCCTGTGGATCATCTCTTCAATGTCAGCCCTTGCGATGCAGTATAAATGGGTTCTGTCGAAGTTTCTCTTGAACAATGCTTTATCATAGACAATATAATAGGCATACAGTTTATAGAGGGATGCTCGGTCTTTCTTGTTAGAATCTTGGGTATACCTACCACGTTTGAGGAGGTGCCAAATATCATAGTACCAACAATCGACTATATCGGGATGTTCTTCTTTGATAAGCTCAATGTGGTAGAAGTGGGTTGGTTTATCTTGCTTTTGGACTAGGAAAGGGGCTATTATTATTCCTTCAGGTATATCAACCATGGATTCTAGGGTATCAAGGGCATTGGCTAGGTTGATCTTTGCTCGGGGGAGTTAGTGGAAGGTAATATCTTAGAATTTGGAGGCCAAGTCTTCTAAGTGGGCATATAAGGGTTAGAGTTTCTCGTCCTTAAATTTCCAACTTCTGAGTACTTGACCGATGATGAAGGTTGAATCCCCATAGACATCTATGTATTGAATTCCTTTCTTGAGAGAAATTTAAGGCCTACCGTGCACACCTCGTATTCAATCATGTTGTTGGTGCAGTGAAAATCCAGCTTGATGGCAATGGGAGTGTGAGAGTCATCAGGGTCAATTAGTAGTATCCCAGTGCCATACCCTTTCTTGTTGGTGGCACCGTCAAAGAACATTTGCCATCAAAGGTCTTCTTGGGAGGTACATGTAATAACCCGAGGTCTTAGAGACAACGAGTTATTTATTTTGGGAGAAATAAATAACATTTTATTGGAGAAATAATTAAATTGGCAATTGGGGTCAAAATTTGAAGTTGTTAAAAAGAGTGTCGAATGTCGATTCTGAGGGTACCATAGTGTCCGGAAGGGTCGAGAAAGTCGAAATGACTGTACTTGGGGTCTATTTAGGTTCCGAAATAAATTAGGACCGTTTGACTCGAATTAAAGTCACCGAGTCATTTAAAGTGTGTATTATCATTTAAAGATGTGTATCTTGGGAGATTAGGCTTATTAAGTCTACGGGAGATATTTCTCCAAAGAGAGAAAGATAAAAAGAAAGAAAGAAAGAGAGAACAAGAAAGAAGAAGAAAAGGAAGGAGAAAAGAGAGAGAAAGTGGAGATTTCCGGCCAATACGCGATCTCAAGGCGGATTCAGACCCTACGAACCCGAGGCAAGTGATTAAACTTGCTAAATAATTGTTGTGTACCATTTATTGCATGATTTGTGGATTGATATTTTGGGTTTTAGGTTTAGTTTAACAAAACCTAACTTTTGGGTATAATCTTAGATTTGATATGTAGATCTTTGATTTGAGGATAGAAATTATTTTATATGTATTCTAGGATGATTATTGATGATATATATGTGATTGGGTTGAAGAGATATGGAGAGAAAATGATTAAAATGGATTTTGGGTATTTTGGCCTACTTAAAAAGTAGCCATTTTCGAGAGTCCTGAAGGGCTGAATCGATTCGGCCTCCCCCCAAATCGATTCGGAAATATACAGGTTCCCAGGTCTGAGTGACCGAATCGATTCGGATTCTAGTCGAATCAATTCGGCCTGAGACAGAATCCCAGGTTTGATGACCCGAATCGATTCGCCTTCCTGGCCGAATCGATTCGCTGGGCCGAATCGATTCGGAATTGGCCCGAATCGATTCGAAAACAGGGCTTTTTCAAGGGATGTTTTCTAAGGAGAATTTCATCCCGTTTTGTTCAAGGTTATCGATTGGGGACCTCTATAGGAGATATTTGGAGTAGTTTTTGGAGACTTTTTTAGAGTTTCCCTTATGAGGAATTATTGGAGTCACATTGACTAAATTTGAGGAATACCGATTAGATATGTTGGTATGTTCTAAGTGGGGAAGCCCACCTTGATTGGAGATGATAATTATAATCATATGAAAGAATGAGATAAGTTTGGAGACATTGGATGTTAGGATCAAATCCCAAATAGGATAACTTTAAAAGGTTCATAAAATGAATTGAACCCCATTATGGATGGAGATTTATAAATGCTTTTTGAGGCGCATACGGATATAGAAATATCCTTATTGATGCTTAATTTGGGAGATGTCTCACACAGTGAGAAATGAAAATTGAAGAGCATTAGGATGAAAGAATATCTTTAACATGAATTGAATTTAGAGACAATTCATAATTAGAAGCGATATGTGAGATTCATGCGAGAAATAGTATAACGTATACTAAGTGGGGAAGATGTGTGAGAATTTATGATTAGTATATCTTGAGGGAAATATACTAAACAATGATGTTAATGCAATTGCGCCTATGGGCGTATAATAAATATGAAAATGATGTTGCAGGTATACCTTATATGATGGTATATCTTTATTATGTGGGATGTATGTATACCATATATGATGGTGTATATACATGTTAAGCATACCCCCTTCTTGCTATCATTGGGAAGTTACGTGCGTAGAGGTTGAGCATTCTGGCTAGATGAGCCAGGTGTGGATATTCCCCAGGTCATAGTCGTCCATGGTGGTCAGCAAATGACATATATATATACATTTATTTATTTTGGGGGTGATAGGTCATGGGTATGTGTCGCTCTCACTTGCCGGTTAGGAGCTATGACCGCTTTCTGAGACGTCGTGTGCGTGAGTTGATCACGAGGTGGGTGTCGTGGAATTCCCCACCAGGTGACCTCAGTTTGCTACGTATATGGGCTGCTGGAAGATGATAGCATGTGAGCCTGCGTCCTTCGAGTTATAGTTCGGTTGGATGATTATTATTTCTTGTGCTTGTACTTGGGTATCGAGGGCATAATGGACCTCAAGGACTGACATTGCCAGGATTAGTGTATCAGGGGGTTCCTTGTTTGGATTTCGCTTCTGCGAGACGTCCCACGCATGAACCGCAGTGTAATGTTGGAAATTGGGGATAAGTTAGTCCTTAATGCTCATATATATATATATATATATGTATATATATATATATATATATGTATATATATGTATATATATATGTATATATATATGTATATATATCACCTATCCCGACTATCGACAGTGCTAGGAGTAGTGTAACGGGGGGGTTTCTTATTTGGATTTCGCTTCGACGAGACGTCCCACGCATGAAACGCCGTGTACTGTTGAGAATTGGAAATTTTAATTAATTAAAACTTGGATAATAAATTGGGTTACATGCATCTTGCATTGAGGGCATAATGAGCCTCAAGGATCAATACGATCAGGAGTAGTGTAACGGGGGGGTTCCTTGTTTGGATTTCGCCTCGGTGAGACATCCCACGCACGAAACGCAGTGCCGTGTTGAGAATCGGGAGGAGTTTAGTCCTTAACTCTTGATGCTAATAACTCATATATAATAATTACATATATATATTGTTTACATGCCAAATAAGGGCATCACTAGAATATAATATTCTAGTAAATGAGAATGTTGATGTATTGTGTTGATGTGGTTATGATTGGATCATGTAACTTTATATGTTCAACAAATGAATATTATAAAGATAACTATAACTATTACATTAAAGTTAATGTATATAATTTATAGATTATAGGAATAAAAGGTAGATTGGGAGATAGGTTAGACGGTTTCACTGAAATACTTCAATTGGGTTTAAGTTAGAATCCTCTTACCTAAATTAGAATCGGGCATCCATTTGAAGATCACATGCATACGCTTAGTGCGCGCTTTAGATGAGAGGTGAGTTGAATTATTATGGAGAGTTCGATTCCACCTTAATCATGTAATAATGCATTTATAATTATTATGCATTTTAATACACTTGCTATAAAATGTTTTTAAACTCGGGCTCTGACCCGTTTATATTTTCTCCTCCATGTATATATTGTACTACTTCAGGTGTTCCTCCGTAAGGACGCCATTGATGTTCATCCATCCTGTATTCGTGGAGCTGTGGCAGTAGCGGACTGTTGCGGCACTTTGTTTTAGTCGATTCCTATCTTTGTATATCTAGATTAGGATTCAGTTTGTATATTGAGTTAGTATTCAAGTGTTGTAGATTAACACTTTTATATTTCATTTCTCAGATTATTGTATTGTCTGTTACCCGACAGCATATTCGGGTATTTCATTGTTGATATTTTATTGTACATTGTATTGTACTCATCATATTATTGGAGTTTGCACTTATCACTCATCATAGTTAGATGTGTATTGTTGGTTAAGTTGCATTATTGGTTTTGTTGTTGTTGTTAAATAAAAGTTTTAAATTTTTGACAATCCACTTTTAATGATTTCGGGTAGTTAGCCTTATATTATTAGTATTGTCAGTTGATGTTGAGACTGGGCCATCTGAGATACCTGATTTAATGTAATATAGGGCCGGCCACCCGTTATTATTTTGAGCGGGTTGTCACAGTACAAAGGATATTCTCATCCCGGAACTCAAAAATCCAAACATCGATTTCTTCCATAGGGTAGTCAGTGAGGTAGTCAGAGATGGATCTTCTTTTCATGGATTTTTACGTGACATACACATAATTAAATTCGGCTAGAAACATCAACCATCGGGCCATTTGGCTAGACATGACAGGTTTCTTGAGTAGGTAATTGATGGGATCCATTCGAGACACAAGTTTGATGGAATGGTGAGCATGTAGTTTCATAGCTTTTAGGTGACCCAGACAAGGGCGACACATGCTTTTTCTAAGGAAATATAGTTAATTTTATATTCAACCAACTTGCGACTGACGTAGTAGATGGATCTCTCTTTATGGGATTCTTTAAGGTATTGGTCTAGCAAAGCCCTAGCTTCAGTATCTGTTACGGTCAGGTATAAGAGTAGGGGAATACCAGGCTGCGACATCATGAGTACTGGAGGTCGAGTTAGGTATTGCTTGATTCGATCAAAGTCTTCTGGCATGCTTCATTCCAAACCTTGGTGGAATTGATACGGCGGAAATATTGCGTATTTCACCCGTTAACCTACGCGTTATTAGCCCCCTCGGGTATCTTATTCCCTATATTTATGCTCGTTAACCAGACAACCCTCGGATTTCTATGTTAACATGTTTCGCAGGTGTTAATTGATCTTTTGTAGGTATTTGGATGCTAAGTGTGAAGTCCGGATGCGTTTCGCTCGATTTCCGTACACAACCGCACGCGCAAGGGCATTTTAGTCTTTTGATAGCTTGGGCACCTGGCCCGACATCTACACGGAAGTTGTAGCCCTCCTCGCTAGCTTCGCGTGGCCGCGAACGGTGCGCGATTCCGATGCATAACGACAAAGTTACGGCGATTGGAGCGACGTTGGATTGTATGCCAAAACAGGGAGGATTGCAGGCTGCCCCTGCTTGGTCGATCGATCGACCATAAGGGTCGATCGATTGACTCTTCTTATTTTTGCCACGAATTATACTATCGATCGATCGACCGAAGGGGTCGATCGATCGATCCCCTGTTTTCCCCTGCAGATATTTTCCTTTATTTCTTTCTTCTTTTCTTTTATTACAACTTACTATATAAGTTGGTTTTTGTTGTAATAAGAGAGATAACATATATTCTGAATTAGATAGGGTAGTTAGGGTTTGGTGTGGAGATTTCTTTTCTTCTTCTTCTTGGATTGACAACCCATGGGTTTGTAAGATTGAACTATTCACTTCCTCTCCATTTATATAGTTTGTTCTTCTTCTTCTCTTGCCTTGTAATTTAGTTTCAATGCTTTCTAACTAGTTTACATGCTTTAATTCTTGCTTTCTTAGTCTAATTAGCATAATTTAGTTTAACTCACCATGCACCCTTAGATAAATAGGGTCGGGATTTCATTTCCGCCATTTTCGGGCCCCGAGCTCCGAAAACTAGGTTTAGTGCAAAATCGCGTTTAATTGAGACCGCGCGTATCAAAGTTGGATTGCTAAGCGTTTATCTTTCTTTGTCATGCAACGTTAGAGTTTATAGCGACAATCCGAGTTTAATCCGCGTGCGACCATTTTTCAGTTAAATGTTTAATCTCGCAACTTTGGCTTAAATTCCTTATTGTGTGATGTTTATGCTTAATTGAAAATGCTCGATTAGATTGCTTTCGAGCCTTAACTCTAGTTAGTAGTTGTTTCGATCCGTTTGGTAGAATGCGATCCCGATTCTCGCTTTCCTTTAATTTAGCGTTAACTTCTCTTTTCTTTTGTCACCATAACCACCTATTACCTTTTACACTTTTATTCCTGAAGTAATTAAACAATTAACATCTGAAATTTAATAACTCCCTGTGGATTCTCGATACCCGACTTACCGCTTTACTTGCTTGTCAAGTGTAGCTGTAGTTTAGGTTCTTTTGCATGTCGAGCGGGAGCCGAAATCAACGATAGTGTCCCTACACGAACACTCGGTTCCCCTCGCGTCAAATTGGCGCCGTTGCCGGGGAATTATTGTTTTAGATAGTAATTGTTTTATGATTTCGTAGTACTTTTCCTTTTCTATTTGTATTCTTTCTTTTAACCTTTCTTGCAGGATTTGCATACTCTGAGCGCTAAGAAACTTTCATTCGAGGTTGCTCACTTTCTTTCTTGGATTCTCCATCTTTCAACAACGAGGTACCATGTCTTTCTTTTATAGTAATTACGGTTATTCTAATGATTCATACTTTGGGGATAGCTCTCAAGTTTTCCATTTCCAAGATTTTCTTGAAAGTGAAAGACTTGAAAACATTTATCGGAATGAAAATCGTTATTGGGAGCTTGAGTTGGATTCATTATTCGAATCCAATGACGATCTTCATCTCATTACTTTCGAAGATGAGTTTCAAACAAATGAGGAGTCCGAGGCTCTTGAGCCGAGGAAGCCTACTTTGGAAGAAACTTTTCTTCTTTATTCCCAAGGTTTGGAAAGCCTAAATGATGCTGGAATGAAACTTGGTTCACTTTGCGATGAGATGAATTCTTATGCACAAAACAACGAGGAGGTGGAAACTTGTGTTTCACCTCAATTCTTCAAAGAATTTCTCATCGAGTGTGAATCTCTCTCCCTCGAAATTCAATCTCCTTCCGACGATGAGTCGATTGAGATTGAATTTGTTTCATCACCATATACGTTTTCCGTCATTGAACCATTAGAATTACCGGTTGATTCCCGTGAGTCGGTAGAAATTAAAACTTCTACACTTTTTACCGACGAGGACTCTTTACCGGACTTGTTGTCGATGGTTGTTGTCCCGATGTGTGCACCATCTCCCATTTCCTTTGAAAAACCTTTGGGAGATGAATCGACTTTTCTTGAACCTCAAGTGTACTTTTCCCCCTTGTTATCCAAATCCCCCATCGTCCGCCTAGAATTTCAAATTGGCGATGGTTCATTTCTTTCACCGCCCACATGCCTTCCGTTGTTCAAACGGAATTCCTATTTTCCGGGAGGCATGCATGCTCGGGAGGGTCCACCGTTGATCCTCCAAAGTCAAATCGTGTTTTGGATGGACCCTCAAAAGTTCAAACTTTTGGTATATAGTTAATTGCACATTCCGAGTGTAGGTTGTATATACTAACTTCTTTCTTTTTGTTTTTCTTAATTTTGGCCTAGTGTAATTAGCTAAACTCTTTTTATTTCTTTTCGTATGCTTGGTTCTAACTCTTTTGTAGGTTCAACGGACTTGAATTTGCGGAGATATGCGCCAGACACACATTTGTTAAGAAAACAATCAAAAATCACAAAAACATTTTTTTTCCTTTATTTTTCACACACGCATCCTCATGTAATTGCATTTGTTTTTATTTTTCTTTTATTTTATTTTTCATTTGTTGTCGTGATTATGCGTGTGCGTTGCTCGTGTACATATTTTTATTTTCTTTCATTTCTTATTTTTTATTTTCTTTAGCCTAGGCCTTTTTGGTGTGTATATTTAGGCCTATGTTTATTTTATTTTTATTTTTATTTTTCTATTTTTATTTCATATTTTTATGTGTATATATATATATATATATACTATATTTAAAGTTATTTTGATTTTAGACCCCTTAATTGTCCCCAAATTGCATTTTCCCCCCCACTTTAAACAGCCAATGCAGTGAGGTTTTTCTGCTTGGTCGATCGATCGACCCTTGGGAGTCGATCGATCGATCGACCAGTAAAACCGAAACTGCTTCTTTATTTCTCCTCTTTCTTCTTATTTTTCTCTTCTCCTCTCCATACGATTTGTGCCCTAAATATTTCCCCTCACCACATTCTTCATTTTTCTTCCAATTTCTGCACATTCAGGTATAATATTAACTTGTTCTACATGAATTTGTAGTTTTTGTTAGGATTGTGTCACAAAATGCATGTTTAAACCCTAGGTTGACACATTGGTTGAATTTTGGTGATTTCCCCTGATTTCGATTTGTTCCAACTGAATTTATGCATTATTCTTGTTATAAATCCACTCATGAACATGTTTTGATTGCTGCATTGTTGGTTGTTCATGAGTGGGGTGGTTTTGTTGGTTCATTGGCACATTTCTCACCCTTGACGCACATTGCGCACGCCAAGTGTTCGCCAAAATGCCCAAAATAGTTTTCAATGCATTTTTTGGCGCACACTTGGTTGATTTTTACTCGTTGTCGTATTCCGACATATTTTAGCGCAATGTTGCACTTTGTTACCTCGGTTTTGGGCACTCGCACCCCATTTCAACTCGTACACTAAACTAACCATTAATTGCGCTTACAATTTTTTGTATTGCTTAATTCTTGTTTTGTAGGTTGAAATGGCACAACCAAAGAAATATAATTCCACTGTGTGCATGCCCACCTTGGGTTTCGAGGGTTTCCGTTGCAAGAAGGAACGGGAATGGTTTCAGGCCTATTTTGAGACTGCTCAGAGGCCGTTGGCCTACAATTATGCCTGGAAGCTTGAGGATTTGCCGAGTGAGGCGCGTGTTATTCTGAGGCGCCAGGGATGGGAGACTTTTCTCGCCACCAATGGGCGCATTAATGAAGAATTGGTAAGAATATTTTATGCGACATTAGTGGTGGTGAATGGTGACGGGCCGACCACTTTCGAGGCCATGGTTCGAGGGGTGAGGGTACCTTTCCGCTTATCAGATTTGGCCGCCTTCATGAATGTACCGAACCCCGAGAATGCTGTCAGTTTAACCGATGGGGATGTTTTTGGGTTGACGACATTGATAGAGAGCCTTGCACCGGGTGAAGAATGGAAAAGAATGGCTTTTCGTTCGGCTGCAATGGAGGACCTACCGAGGCTACTTCACTACATCAATGTCCACTCCTTTATGGTGACGAGCAACCGATCTGAGGTGCGTCACAAGCACGCCGCATTTATCTACGCACTGATTAATAATTTGGGCAATATCAGTTTGCCCAACATATTTCTGGATATGATGTGCGCTACTGCCAAGGAGAGAGCCAAGACATTTTCCCTCCCTTTTCCTGCCCTCATCACTAAGATTTGTATTTCTCACGGTTGCCCCGAGTTAATCGTCGACCGCAAACACGATCCACTCGGGCTTCTAACACAGGCCAACATCACAAGAATGCTGAAGCGCGAGTGGGGGCAACCGGCGACGAAGAGGCAGAGGGCAGAGGTTGCTGACGATATGGCCGAGGAGGAGGAGATTAGAGAGATGGAGACTGGTGAGGGTTCTGGCATGCCACACACAGAGGACGATGCCCGCTTTGCGGCATACCAGGCAGTGCAGGACCAGCGCTGGGAGGAGACCCAACTCAGGTGGGCGACTTGGGAGTCGCGCCTGGACCAGTTGCAGGCCGATCAGCGGCAGCAGTGGGCTCAGCAGCAGGCTCATCAGGAGCAGTTTCAGGCCGAGCAGCGGCAGGAGTGGTCAGTGCAGAGGCAGGCCAGGGCACAAAGTAGACAGGAGTACCGGATGATGCAGCGGATGATGAGAGATCTTTATCAGCAGCGCAGTGATTCCGACGCGCCAGTGCCTCCTCATTTTCAGGACCCCTCCGATCGTAGTGGTTCTGGCCACTAGGCTGTTGTTGTGCTGGGTTTCATTTTTGTATTTTGGGATCGGATAGTATGTTGTATTTTTTATTTTTTATTTTTCTTTTTATTTTTATTTGTATTTCTTTTATTTCAGAAGTTGTAATGTATTAAGTAATTTTGTATTGAACTTATGAAATGAGAAATGAAAATGTAGTTTGTGGTTGTTTATTGGATTTTGATGTGTGTGACCTTCCATTTTATAAAATCAAAAAGTTCACCATCAATTTATCTAGTATTTGCACTTCAGCCCCTCTATATTATTGTGACTTGTGACATAGATTCTCTTCACTTGATACATCGATACATATTCTTCATATGCTTTGTACTAACTTGTTTTGCAGCTTCATTTGGACTTGTACTTATGGAGATCGCTCCACGTGTGGGTAATATCATTCTTTTCCTAGCTTTGTGTTGTATTCTTTAATGGACGCATTGGGGACAATGCAACATTTAAGTTAGGGGGTGTAGGATAGTCTATCCATTTTGCTGTTTAGTCCTTGGATTGGATTACAATTTAGTTACAAAGCATGTTTTTGTTAAAATTTGAAAATTTTCAAAAATATTTTCTTTCTTTTTTCTCCTTTGTTGGGCATTTTGCCCTTGTTTCCGATGATAAATTTTAATAATTGCCCGATCAAATAGACAATTCAACTATGCATGTTCTCGATTTTAGAAGTTATTAGATTCTAGTCCCTAAATCATTAATATTATGAATAACTTCATGAATTAAACTTTATCCGTGAACATATGCACCATTCTTGTTATATTGAATTGGCTTAAGATTTTTATAACTCGGTATGCTTTTGCTGCATTGTATATACTTACACCGAGTGAGATTAGAGACTTATCTTCATTTGTGAGTGTATACACTATTCTTTCCTCTTTGAAAACGTTAAATTCGTTGGTAATCTCTTTATTCTTTCATTGACCGTTCATTAATTGAGTTCATCATTGAAATGTGTTACTTGAGCATGATTTTCATATGTTGTTTTAACTCGAGAATTACGTATACTTTGTGAAATGATCATAGGCCCTCTTTGATATATCACCCATATGACCTTGACCTCACCATATATGTTTCCCTAGTCAACCCCTTTGAGCCTATATACTAGCCTTTCGTTTCATTACCCAAAAATCCCATATCCAACTCCAAATTGGAGTTTTATACCATATATATTACCTTACATACCCTTGTTTGGATTGTTGCTTGGAATTGAATGTTATTATTGTTGTGTGGTTGCAATTTGAGTATGAAAAGAGTAAGAAGTGTCAGAAAAAGAATGTAGTGAAAAAGAAGAAAAAAGAGAAAGCAAAAAGCAAAGAAAACAAAAGAAAAAGTGAGAAAAAGGAAGAAAAGAAAACGAAAGAGAAAGTTGTAAATATTGTTTGTAGTGTTTCAATAAGCTTTGATTACTCTCTCGATTGTTATATCTATGCTCGTTTGGACATTCTTGTCCAACTTTTGTTATTGCCCACATTTCTCCATTATTCTGAGTTTCATTCCCAAACACTTTGAATCCTTATATACCTCCCTTTCATTTCGTACCTTAACCTAGCCATACATTACAACCCTATTACAAGTCCTATGTGATCTTAAGTAGATGTAATTCAAATGTTTAAATAGTGTTGATAATCTGTGAAAATGCATTTCGCCTCTTTTAGTGTGCGGTATCCTTTCATTGAGATTACAGTTTTTCAGTTTATATTTAGCGTTCTTCATCTGTGACATGTGTGCGGCCTAGTTTCCATTTACATTTACTCTTTATGCCCGCATGTCCCGTGTGTTACCTCCCGTTCTGAGTGAATTCATTTGATGAGTGTAATGCCCGTGAGGATTGAATGTATGCATGCTTTGATGTTTAGTACCCGAATTATTTAAGTTTTTCGCCAAATCATACTTTGCATATGCTCACTTCCCTCCCACATGTTAGAGTTTCAATTCATTGAGGTGCATTCGATAATGTTAATAACTACGGACTTCTCATGCGAATTCGTTTGCTATGCTAATAACATGTTGAAATCTTGTTCGCACTGATGAGTTTGTCTTACTTGATTGGGCATATTTTGAGGAAACTTTATGATGTTTGTGGGTTTCATCCCTGAAAACCCTCACGAGACGACACTCGTCCACTAGGGTAACCTAGGGGTTTAACGGCTTATTGCATACGCTAAATGCAATCGAATCGCCCGCGAAAGTGGCCTTATCTTTTTATTGCTTTTATACCATACTTTTGTACTCTCTCCTGTGTTGGTTTACTTGTTCTTCTTGTTGCATCTTATTTCATTTCTAGGGACTAGCAATGTGTAAGTTAGGGGGTGTGATACGGCGGAAATATTGAGTATTTCACCCGTTAACCTACGCGTTATTAGCCCCCTCGGGTATCTTATTCCCTATATTTATGCTCGTTAACCAGACAACCCTCGGATTTCGATGTTAACATGTTTCACAGGTGTTAATTGAGCTTTTGTAGGTATTTGGATGCTAAGTGTGAAGTCCGGATGCGTTTCGCTCGATTTCCGTACACAACCGCACGCGCAAGGGCATTTTAGTCTTTTGATAGCTTGGGCACCTGGCCCGACATCTACACGGAAGTTGTAGCCCTCCTCGCTAGCTTCGCGTGGCCGCGAACGGTGTGCGATTCCGATGCATAACGACAAAGTTACGGCGATTGGAGCGACGTTGGATTGTATGCCAAAACAGGGAGGATTGCAGGTTGCCCCTGCTTGGTCGATCGATCGACCAAAGGGGTCGATCGATCGATCCCCTGTTTTCCCCTGCAGATATTTTCCTTTATTTCTTTCTTCTTTTCTTTTATTACAACTTACTATATAAGTTGGTTTTTGTTGTAATAAGAGAGATAACATATATTCTGAATTAGATAGGGTAGTTAGGGTTTGGTGTGGAGATTTCTTTTCTTCTTCTTCTTGGATTGACAACCCATGGGTTTGTAAGATTGAACTATTCACTTCCTCTCCATTTATATAGTTTGTTCTTCTTCTTCTCTTGCCTTGTAATTTAGTTTCAATGCTTTCTAACTAGTTTACATGCTTTAATTCTTGCTTTCTTAGTCTAATTAGCATAATTTAGTTTAACTCACCATGCACCCTTAGATAAATAGGGTCGGGATTTCATTTCCGCCATTTTTGGACCCCGAGCTCCGAAAACTAGGTTTAGTGCAAAATCGCGTTTAATTGAGACCGCGCGTATCAAAGTTGGATTGCTAAGCGTTTATCTTTCTTTGTCATGCAACGTTAGAGTTTATAGCGACAATCCGAGTTTAATCCGCGTGCGACCATTTTTCAGTTAAATGTTTAATCTCGCAACTTTGGCTTAAATTCCTTATTGTGTGATGTTTATGCTTAATTGAAAATGCTCGATTAGATTGCTTTCGAGCCTTAACTCTAGTTAGTAGTTGTTTCGATCCGTTTGGTAGAATGCGATCCCGATTCTTGCTTTCCTTTAATTTAGCGTTAACTTCTCTTTTCTTTTGTCACCATAACCACCTATTACCTTTTACACTTTTATTCCTGAAGTAATTAAACAATTAACATCTGAAATTTAATAACTCCCTGTGGATTCTCGATACCCGACTTACCGCTTTACTTGCTTGTCAAGTGTAGCTGTAGTTTAGGTTCTTTTGCATGTCGAGCGGGAGCCGAAATCAACGATAGTGTCCCTACACGAACACTCGGTTCCCCTCGCGTCAGGAATCCTTTCAGAGGTGTTTGAAGATGGGTTCACAGATAGAACTCAAATCGCTGACGAACCGAATGATATACTATAATTTTCCAAGGAATCCCGGGAATTCCTTCTCTTTTCGGGGTAGTGGCATTTCCAGTATGGATTTTAGTTTGGCAGGATCTGCTTTTATCCCTTTCTGACTAACCATGAATCCCAAGAGCTTTCCTTGGGTAACGCCGAAGACACATTTATGTGGGTTAAGTCGCATCTAGTACTTACGTAGTCTCTCGAAGAACTTTCAAAGAGAAAGAACATGGCCTTCCCAAGTCTTTGACTTAATAATCATATCATCCACGTAGATATCAACTTCTTTGTGTATCAGATCATGCAAGATGGTTGTGGCAGCCCTTTGGTAGGTAGCCCCTGCGTTTTTAGACAAAATGGCATAACGGTGTAGCAAAAGGTTCCCCAAGGAATGATGAATGCAATTTTATCTTGATGATTCGGGTGCATCTTGATCTGATTATATTCGGCAAAGCCATTAATGAATGACTTAAGAGCATGACTAGCTGTACTATTCATAATCATGTCGACATTGGGTAGCGGGTAATCATCCTTTGGGGAGGCCTTGTTCAAGTCTCAGTAGTCAACACACATGCGGACCTTCCCTCCTTATTTTGGTATGGGTATGATGTTGGCTATCGATGTGGGATATTCGATCACACAAATGAAACCCGCGTCTAACTGTTTGACCACTTTGAGAGACCATTCAGTGTTGAGCTTTCGTAGTTTTTATTTGATCGGTTTGCATTCTGGGAGAGTTGGAATCTCGTACTGAGCTATCTCGGGATCAATGTCGATCATGTCATCGTAAGATCATGCAAAAATGTCCATAAATTCCTTCAGTAATTCTTTAAGTTGCGTGCGCTCATGCTCTTCAAGGGTGGCCCCTATCCTAATCTCACACATTTGGCTACTAGAATCGAGATTAATAATAACTGTTCCATCTTCATTAACTTGAATGCGATTATGTTATTTGTTATTAACCTTATTAAGATCAGTTAAGAATTTTTCATTTGTAAAATCATCATCAACAAGAGTTTTATTAGAATCAAGATAATTAATGTAAGGCACAACAGAATACTCAAAATCTTCATTTATTTTATTGTTAGGAAAAATAACATTGAGAACCTCATCAAAGGAGGTCTCAATTACATCAGAATAGGGAGGAACAATAAAAGAAGAGGAAATGGGATAAACATCTAGGTTGGGTTAAATTTTAGTAGGTGGAATTGGTACAATATGCCAGTTGAGTAGAGGTGCATCAACAACTTTGATCAGGCTGGGTGGATCTAATGATGTAGCGCTTGAGTAGACCATGCAGAGTGTCAGACCTAGTGTCTATAAATTGAATGAATCCTCAGAGTCACTTCCCCTGGTATATGTGGTATCACCTATAGTCTCCTCAATGAGTGGTCGCACATGATGCTGGGAACTTTCAGCCCATGAGTAGTTGTCTTAGAAAAATATCTCCATTCCTGGTTTCATCTTCTTATCCATGTGATCATTCCATGGTTCGAGAAATTTGCAGAAGGGGAAATATTCACCCCCTCTGATGAATCTTCCATTCAAGGAATCTCTTGAGACCGTCTTGGTACTTTCTATCCTTCTCTTCAGATGAGGTTAGTGGAGCATTCTAAGTTCTTTTGCTGATGGTTAATAACCCAAGCTACAAGGAGGAAAAAATTTCTTTAATACAATGTGTTCAAGTATTCCCTATTGTCATCGTCCCAGCCCCAGTCCAGGCTTGAAGTGCTTATTTTTGAACATCTGGATCACATTGACGTTTCCATGAGGGTTATACTCCGGACAAACCCTATATTTGAAGTTGTCCCCTACTAAGAGCAGAAGCGGTTCGACTCGAAAGCCTGAGAGAAGCATATCATTTGCCCCATGCTGTATCTCTATTACTGAATTATGGGTGCTTGCATTATTAGTGTTATCATCATCGCCCAAGATGGTGATGACCTGCCAATTGGGGAAGAACTTCAGTTTTGGATGGATGGAAGAAGACAAACCCCTAATACTATGGATCCATGGCCAACTAAATAACTAATTGAAATAAGTTGGGATATCGATGACTTGGAATTTAACAGCGGAATTTATAGGGCTAACCCCTACTGTAAGCTTTATTAATCCCATCACTTCTCGATGAGTATTATCATAAGCGTGCTCCATGATAGAGGTTGGACCAAGGTCGCTCACTTTCAGTCCCAAATAATTGAGGGTTCTCAATGGGTAAATATTAAGAGCTGATCCATTATTGATAAAAAAAGTGGGATGGTCTTTCCCATGACTTTGGTAGAGATATTGAGAGAATAGTTGTGATTTGGTTCAATCTTAGGAATTTCTTCTTCGGAGAAGGAGAGAATTCTACTAAAGGTAACGGATCCGACCAAATTCACTACTCCTTCTAACATGGTGGAAGGAGGGATGGTGGGTTCGGTAAGTAGTTTGATCAAGGAATTCCGGTGCAGCAGGGAAGACATAAAGAGTCCCCACAGAGTGGTGTTATCTTGGGTCTTCTTCAACTGATTGAGGATCTTGCTCTCCTCGAGGGATATTTCTGGCATAGGAAGATTCTCAATACCTTTTCTCTTATTGATCGCTGATGATTGCGGGTTCAGAACTTGGTAATGCCTCATCGATCTAGTCATACAGTTCACAAAAGAGGGAAAAAATAGAAACCCTGTTTACACATCTATCTCAAGTTGTTAAACCACCTTCTTGATTTCTCCCAGCAGCTCCTCAAACGATATTATTCCACATATGCTGACAGTGGGCTAGTCTTTTTTGGGTTTTGCTCTTTATCTGAACTATCGAATTTGCCCCTCCATCCGATGATAATGACATCATCTTTCCATAAAAAGTCAATGCACTCCACAACCTCAATGAATTCTTCATATATATCCTCCCATACGACGGGGACATGTTGAAGTGAAGGGAGAAGACGCCCTTGTAGTTTCCAAACATCATGTAGTTCAGACATACTGTAAATTTCACCAATCTGTCAGAATAAGTCTGCCATAATCTGGACAATATCATATAAATTGACATCATCGGTAGGTACCACCCAACTATCTAACTCTTGAGCCCATTTTTTATCTTCTAAAAACAACGCACTAAATCTCTCGCAGTCAATGGTAATCTTAAAGGGAAATTTCATCCCAAACTCTAGAAGCTGGTTCAACACTGCTAACAACTCTATATCTTTTCCTTCGGAGCGGGTACGAATAATAATGCATGCTCTTGTAAGGAGTGACAGAGCTTGGTCGACGAAATAGGTAGGATGCAGGAGAAAATATGGCCAAGTTTGGAGGGGTTTAGGGGAATATATGGGTGTGATGGGTGATTTACTAGGCACGATCTAGGTAGATTAATCAAATTATGGGTCTTCTTCTAAAAAGATGAAATTTGCATGATTTGGGAATGGATTGCGGGTAGTGTTTGGTTTAGGATTGGCTGGTGGGGATATGATAACCCGATCGATCAGACTTTGGATTACATTTCGAAGGTGGAAACACTGATCAGTGGTATGGCTGACACTTTAGTGAAAGTCGCAAAGGGCATCTGGTTTGAAATTTTTAGGAAGTAGGTTTGGTAATGAATGAAGGTCCAATGGCTTGATAAGATTTTAGCTTAAAAGGGCCTGATAAACTTAAGAGAGGGGAGCGTAAAGCTCAGTGTATTCCTTTTTTACTGGGTTATGGAGGCTTTTTGGTGCCCATGAAGTGGCAGGCTGAGAGATGTTATTGATGGTTGAAACTGCGATATTGGCAAGATTTTCATACTTTCTAGGAGTAAACTGTCCGGACACTTTCTTCGGCTCAACTTCTATTTTGGCAAGACTTTCTTCGATCTCTACTCCTGCTTCTCGAAGGGCACGAAAATGAGGGTATTAATGTCCTCCCATCATCGCTCGGACATGAGGTAAAAAATTCTTCTTCACAATACTGACTTGCTCCTCTTCAAAAGGTCATTTGGTCATGGTGGCTGCTTTCTCTCTCCACCTTGCTATAAAGTTATTGACTGATTCCCCAGGATTCTATTTGCACAGTTCTAAATCATGATGGGTAACCTCTATTTCTTCATTGTACTTGTATTATGACATGAATTCGTGGGCAACATCTTCCCAACTGTGGATTCTGGGCTCCTCGAGAGATAAGAACTAACGAAGAACGTTGTCCTTCAAAGTCTATTGGAACATTTGGTCCATTATTTACTTAGATGAACCTAAGAGAGTCATGACTCGGTGGTAACTTCAGAGATGATCAATTAGGGGGTCCACTGCCTTCGAACTTCTCAATGTTAGGCATCTTGAATTTTTTCGGTAGCATTACTTTAGAATAGGGAGACATATGGGTATAATCCATGTAATTCATGGAGATTTTGACTTGTTAAAACTCCATGGTTAACATCTTGAGGTATTCCTTGACCTTTTTGAATTCTTCCTCCTTCGAATCAATAGTTATGGGTTAGACCGTGGCTCGATAAGATTCGACATAGAGAGTTGGGCTGGCGACGACCTATAAGTAGGAGGAGCACTTGGAGCGTGCTGATATTCCTTGGGGACCCAAATAGGCTCGAGTGCGGGTGAACCGATAGCTCGAGGGAAGAGGAGCTCGGGTCTCTTTAGGAGTAGGGACCCCATTTCGTTGCATCTCATGAACCTCGGTTTAAAGATTATTAATCTTGACAGTGAGTTGGGCTAGGACTATCATCAAATCCGACTGCACATTCAGTACTTAGTCTGTGTTCTCTATGGAAAATAGATGCAGATGAATTCTAGACTTGAAGGAAGTAGTGAGAGAACTGATGTAGCCTCGGGATGGTTTGAGGAAAGACCGAAGCAAATAAGGAGCCGGGCCAAGGGTCGGGTTTGCGATCGACCTGAGAAGGACAAAAAGTCGAATTTATTTTTGAAAGAGTCGGGGAAAACAATTATTTTTGAAAAGGAAGGAAAATGTTTTTGACATTTTTTGAAAAAGGGAGGACAAAATGTTTTTGGGTAAAATATTTTTGGTATAAGGAAGGAAAAATGGTTTTAATATTTTTGATAAGAGATGGAATTGTTTTTGACACTTTTGGTAAAGAAAGAGGAAAAAATGAGAGACGGGTCTCAGCATGATTATTATTATGTTTATTATGTTCTCACTTGTATTAGGATTACCTAAATGCAAAAAGAAATGTCAGATGGGACCCGAGCCTAGGAAAATTGGGTTTAAAAAATATGTAAAAAAATAATTGGACTTGTTGACAGGCTCATGGACATGGTTCCATTTTAAAAAAGATGAAATCGCTCGAAAATTTGGGTGGTAGGCCGACCCGTCATTTCGGCAGAGTTTCGGGTAAAAATTCGCAAACTAAGTATGAGTATCCTAGGTTTTACACCTATATGAGGGTATGCAATTGTTAGGTTAATTGGAAAGGTTCCACCCTTTGGCATGACTTCCACGATATATGTCTTGCTTTTGAGGGCAATCGGTACGTGTGGACAAGCCATTTGATATACCTGAGCGTACGTGAATTGCCTCACTATATACCTCATGGGGACAGTACGTGTGAGAGAGAATTCGATATAGTCGACGTACGTGAATGAGTTCCTTGCGATATACTTCTCGTCATGACTTCGGTCAAGCAGTACGATGCTGGGGGAACGACTTGAGATACCTCGAAGGTACTTGGCCAATGGAAGGTGAGAGTCAGATCATTTAGGCTAACTGTGACCTTGTCGGACTAGCGCCCATCACGAAGTGACCCCCTAGTTACGGGATAAAATTTGGTCAATAGCCATGCTCTTTTGTGATGTAGTGTACAAAATGAATAATTCTTGATTAGTATATTATGGAAAAAGTATCTTTATTTAACATGGTGAGCATTATACTAGATAGGGGAGAATGTACAAGTATAAAAAGTAAATTTAACATGGAGCATGAAGATTATACTAATCATGGATATGTGATAGTGAGTGATGTGTGAATATATACAAGTGAGTGTGTGGTAGTGAACTTAAGCATGGATCAACTACAAGTGGTAAAAAGTGTGAGTGAGCATGGATATATACAAGTGTGATAAGTGGAGGTGTGTGTTAGTGACACCTAAGCATGTACATTCTAAACGGTGTGTGCAACATGTGGATATAAGTGATCATATGTGCACGCAGTGTGAAGTGTACATGGAGAGTATCTACAAGTGTGTGAGTGAGTAGTGATATAGGCATCAGGTATATATGTGCATGAAATAATAGAAGAGAAAAAATGGAGCATATAGGTAGGTGCATACGCACACAAGCAAACAATAACACCCATCCAAACAGACTCTAGCCCTATTTTGAAAAATAGATCCCCACAGAGTCTCTAATGTGGACATACCGATATCCTTCCTCTCTCTCCTCCCAAGGGGGTGGGGGAAAAAGGGGATGAAGGTCTTGCGCCCTCTCTGATCTAGAAATGCTTTGGCCGTTGTCGGTGTGGGGTGAATGTAAAGAGATGGAGTTGCCAGCCTATTTTGCACAAAATAGACCAAATAACATGTCGCCTCCTTGAGAGAGCGGCATCAAAGAAAAACTAATGCTTACGAAACCAATAGTGCAAAGGTTCCAGGGCTAAGTTACGGAATGGGAAGGTGTTAGGCACCCATCCCACCCTTTCGGTCTCTCATGGGATTGTGTTATTATTTTCCTTTATTTCTCCGTGAAATGTGTGCGCGTGTATATATAATGGAGATCGAAATCGCCCAACTCATACCATAGAAAAGATAAACTGAGGTTATCCATAGGAATGTTCCCAAAATAATATTAAAAAATATGATTTATGCGTTTATCGCGATATTTATCATTACAATGAATACGCTAATATATGGTGGATAAAACTCTAATAAGGATCACAAACATAATATGTATTAAGATAATACAAGAGTATGACAAATGCGGAAATGGAGAATTTGGAAAATTGGATCACAAACATTATATGTATTAAAATAATGCAAGAGTATGACAAATGCGAAAATGGGGAATTTGGAAAATTGGAAAATTAAAAAAATTAGAAAATTAGAAAATTTGGAAATTTTGGAAAATTGGACTCGAGTCTCGGGTTTTAATCGGAGACGCCTACGTAGCTTATAAAGGCATCAAAGTCCACGTAGTTCGTATGCGATATAGGGGTGGGATTTATCCCATAGATTCGAACGGAATTTTATTATATGTGTGTATGTAGAAAATGTGTCTTAGTTTTGAAAAAGTGATGAATAATCCCGTTAAAATTTATAGGCATAACCCACTTTTTGTTTGTTTTGTTTTTTTATAGAAAAATAAAGTACGTGCAATATAACTAATAAAAAGGTGAGGTGTTAATGTGTATGAACTAAAGTAAAAGCCAGATTATGATATAACAAATAAAAATGTGAGGTGTTAATGTGTATGAACTGATATGAAACTCGATTATGAGTTTATGTCCTTAATGAAAAAATAAGAAATTAAAGAGAAATGGCAGGATTTTGACCTTCTTTGAAGAACTGAAGCTTGATCTTGATCTTGAATGAAGTCCCTTGAATGTTGATATGAATGTTGGATGAGAGAGAATGAGATTTTGCCAAATTGGGTATGAAAAGGATGGGAATGTAAGATGGGATGGAATTTCACGTAAGGAAACCTCGCTGATTGCAAGAGAATGTTGTTGAGATCACTGATGCTGATGAATCTGAGGTGTGCCTTGGGAGTGAGGTCATGCCCATATAGGGTAAAGTGGGTGACGATCAACATAGCTCTAGCCCTCATAATCGGCAGGTAACATTCTTTTTGTGGCCATACCTATTTCCTACCTCCGCTACCAAGGGGGTGGAGGAAAGGGTGATGAAGGTCTCGCGCACTCTCTGATCTAGGAAGTCTTCGGCCGTCATCGGTGTGGGGTAAATGTAAAGAGATGGAGTCGCCAGCCTATTTTGTACAAAACAGGCAAAAGAACATGTCGATCCCTAGAGAGAGCGGCATTAAAGATAAACTGATGCTTACGAAACCAATAGTTCAAAGGTTTAAGGGCTAAGTTACGAAATGGGAAGGTGTTAGGCACCCATCAAGCCCTTTCGGTCTCTCATGGGCTTGTGTTATTATTTTTCTTTATTTCTCCATGAAGTGTGTGTGAGTGTACATATAATGGAGATCGTAATTGCCCAACTCATACCATAGAAAAGATAGAGTGAGGTTATCCACAAGAATGTTCCCAAAATAATACTAAAAAATATGATTTATGCGTCTATCGCGATATTGATCGTTATAATGAAACGCTAATATATGTTGGATAAAACGCTAATAAGGACCACAAACATAATATGTATTAAACTAATGCAAGAGTATGACAAATACAAAAATGGGGAATTTGGAAAATTAGAAAATTAGAAAATTTGGAAAGTTGGACTCGAGTCTCGGGTTTTAACCTGAGATGCCTACGTAACCTATAAAGGAATCAAAGTCCACGTAGTTCGAATGCAGTATAGGGGTGTGGTTTATCCCATAGACTCGAATGAGATTTTATTATATGTTTTTTGTGTGTGGAAAATGTGTTTTACTTTTGAAAAAGTGTGATGGATAACCCCGTTGGAATTTATAGGCGTAACCCTCTTTTTGTTTGTTTGGATTTTTTATATAAAAATAAAGCATGTGCAATATAACTAATAAAAAGGTGAGGTGTTAACTGGTATGAACTAAAGTAAAAGCTAGATTATGAGTTTATGTAATGCAAAAATAAGAAATTTAAAGAGAGAGGGAAGTATTTGGACCTTCTTTGAAGAATTAAAGCTTGATCTTGATCTTGAATGAACTCCCATGAATGTTGAGATGAATGTTAGAGGAAAGAGAATGAGATTTTGACAAATTGGGTATGCTTAGGTGTAATACCCTGTATTTTTGAACGTATTTTATTTTAAATATGGGATTGGGATTAGTTAATTTAAATGAAATAAATTTATTTACAATTAATTCGGATTTAATTAAATAATTACTAGCATGATGAGAGTTAGTATTTATTGGGGATAATTATGTTGAATATTACTTAACGAGTAAAGTAATATATGATTATGTAATGTTAAAGTTGTCGTGAGTGAAAAATATGGCACTTATGAAAATTAAGTCGGGACGCGCGTGTCAGTCGTGTCGGGACTAATTTAATTAAATAAAAAGTGAATTAATGCTAAGTCGCTCGTATGTCATTTTGAGTGCGCCAATGTGTTCGGAAGGGTTGAGATAGTCAGAAAATTGTACTCGGGGGTTTAGTTTGGGTCTCGGGACGTTTTTATGCCTAACCGGCAACTCGAGAGGGTATTTTAGTAACTTAAAATTTTGGGCCTTAATTAATGAAGAAAATTAAAAGGTTATATCAGATGGTGTGTTGAGGAATTTAGGTTTATGAGAATCAAAAAGTGAGGAAAACTATAGGAAGAAGAAGGAGAGAGCTTTCCACGGCCAAGAACCACCCGTTTTACACCTCCACCACCACCAATGCATAGATCGGAAGAAGAGGATCGTTCCTATACCATTCAAATTCGTCGGATCAGACCTTTTATTTCCAGGAAAGTATCTATCTTGCTGTTCTTGAGTTGATATATCATCCATGTAGAGTAGGAAATATAATTATAAGTTTTTATGGAGATTTGATGAAATTGGAAGACTAGAATACATATGTCTGAATGGAAATCATGTTAGGCTGGTATCCTTATCACATGTAGATCATTTATCATGAATTTTAATGATGATTAGAGAAGGAAATCAAGAAATATTATGTGGATTCTTGAATTAATATGGTGATACGACGCAAATATTGCGTATTTCACCCGTTAACCTACACCTTATTAGCCCCCTTGGGTATCTTAATCCCTATATTTATGCTCGTTAACCAGACAACCTCGGATTTCTATGTTAACATGTTTTGCAGGGGTTAATTGAGCTTTTGTAGGTATTTGGATGCTTAGTATGAACTTCGGATGCGTTTCGCTCTATTTCCGTACACAATCGCACGTTCAATGGCATTTTAGTCATTTTACAGGTTGGGCACCTGGCTTGACATCTACACGGAAGTTGTATCTCTCCTCGCTAGCTTCGCGTGGCCGCAAACGGTGCGCGATTCCGATTCAGAATGACAAAGTTACGGCGATTTCAGCGGAGGAAAAACAAAGAAAGCAAAAGAGGAGAAGAAAAGAGGAAGAAAGGAATGCAGTGTGTTGCTGCCTGGCCAATACCTGTTTGATCGATCGATCGACCCCTTTGGTCGATCGATCGACCATTCTAAATTGTCGATTTTTGGCCTTGATCGATCGACCCCTTTGGTCGATCTATCGACCATTCTAAACTATCGATTTTTGGCCTTGATCGATTGATCAACCAAAGGGGTCGATCGATCGATCCCCTGTTTTTCAGCAGATATTTTGCATTTCTTTTCTTTTCTCTTTTCTTTTCTAATTTAATTCTAACTTGGTATATATACCAATTTTGTTGTAATAAACCAGGAGTGAACGTTTTTAGATAGTTTTATAGATAGTTTTTAGTTAGGGTTTGGTTTGGAGAGTTCATTTTCTCTTCTTCTTGGATTGACAACACATGTGGTTTTGTAAGATTGAACTATTCACTTCCTCTCCATTAATATAGTTTGTTCTTCATCTTTCCTTGCCTTGTAATTTAGTTTCCATGCTTTAATTCTTGCTTTCATAGTCTAATTAACATAATTTAGTTTAACTCACCATGCACCCTTAGATAAATAGGGTCGGGATTTCATTTCCGCCATTTTCGGGCCCCGAGCTCCGAAAACTAGGTTTCGTGCAAAATCGCGTTTAATTGAAGCCGCGTGTATTAAAGTTGGATTGTTATGCATTTAACTTTATTTGTCACGCAACTTTAGTGTTTATAGCGACAATCCGAATTTAATCCGCGTGCGACCATTTTCCATTAAATGTTTAATCTCGCAACTTTGGCTTAAATTCCTTATTGTGTGATGTTTATGCTTAATTGGATATGCTCGATTAAATTGCTTTCGAGCCTTAACTCTAGTTAGTAGTTGTTTATCCCGTGAATGTGTGTATGCGATCCCGATCCTCGCTTTCCTTTAATTTAGCGTTAACTTCTCTTTTGTTTTTCCACCAGAACCACCCATCACCTTTTCTTATTTCTTTTACACCATTTTTATTCTTGAAGTTTTAAAACAATTAACATCTAAAATTTAATCACTCCATGTGGATTTCTTACGATACCCGACTTACCGCTTTACTTGCCTCGCAAGTGTAGTAGTATATTAGTTTTTTTTTGTATCGCGACGGCGAAACACACAACGATTGTGTCCTCATACGAACACACTTTTTTCGCCCGGTCACAAAATGGCGCCGTTGCCGGGGAGTGTGTTTTAGATTGTAATTGTTTTATTATTTCGTAGGATTTTTCCTTTTGTATTTGTTTTATTTGTTTTAACCTTTTTTGCAGGATTCGCATACTTTGAGCGCTAAGAAACTTTGATTCGCGGTTGCTCACTTTATTTCTTGGATTCTCCATCTTTCAACAACGAGGTAACCATGTCTTTCTTTTATAGTTATTACGGTTATTCTAATGATTTATACTTTGGGGATAGTTTTCAAGTTTTTCATTTTCAAGATTTTCTTGAAAATGAAAGACTTGAAAACATTTATCGCAATGAAAATCTTTATTGGGAGTTTGAGTTAGATTCATATTTTGAAACCAATGATGATTTTTATTCCGATGATTTAGAAGATGAGATTTTACCAAATGAGGAGTCCGAAGCTCTTGAGCCGAGGAAGCCTACTTTGGAAGAAACTTTTCTTCTTTACTCCCAAGGTTTGGAAAGCCTAAATGGTGCTGGAATGAGACTTGGAGCACTTTGCGATGATATGAATTCTTATGCACAAAACAACGAGGAGGTGGAAACTTGTGTTTCACCTAAATTTTTCAAAGAATTTCTCATCGAATGTGAATCTCTCTCCCCCGAAATTCAATCTCCTTCCGACGATATGTTGACGGAGATTGAATTTATTTCATTACCTTTTACGTTTTCCGTCATTGAACCATTAGAATTACCGGTTGATTCCTATGAGTCGGTAGAAACTTTTAAAACTTCTACACTTTTTGCCGATGAGGACTCCTTGCCGGACTTATTTTTGATGGATTTTATCCCCACGTGTGCACCATCTCCCATTCCATTTGAAAAATCTTTGGGAGATGAGTCAATTTTTCTTGGACCTCAAGTGTACCTTTCCCCCTTATTATCCAAATCCCCCATCGTCCGCCCAAAATTTCAAATTGGCGATGGTTCACTTTTTTCACCACCCACATGCCTTCCGTTGTTCAAACGGAATTCTTATTTTCCGGGAGGCATGTTCACTTTGGAGGGTCCACCGTTGATCTTTCAAAGTCAAATACCTTTTTGGGTGAACCCTCAACTATTTAGACTTCTAGTGTATAGTTAGTGTGCAGCCTAAATAGTAGGTTGTAAATAATTATCTTTTTAATTTTATTTATTTCCTATTTTTCTTTCCTTTTAATTTAGTCTAGTGTAATTAGTAAACCTTTTGTTATTTGTTTTTGCTATGCTCGGTACTAACTTGTTTTGTAGATTTCATTGGACTCGTGCTTATGGAGATCTCTCCAATTTTGGGTAATATCGTTCTTTTCCTCTCTTTGTGTTGTGTTCTTAATGCGCATTGAGGACAATGCAACATTTAAGTTAGGGGGTGTAGGATATTCTATCCATTTCTTTGTTTTGTCCATGGATTTGCTTACTTGTTAGTTACTAAGTATGCCTTTTTGTGAAAAATTTAAAAATTTTCAAAAATATTTTCTTTCTTTTTTTTCCTTTGTTGGGCATTTTGCCTTGTTTCCGATGATAAAATTTAATAATTTCCCGATCCGATTGACAACTCAATGATGCATGTTCTCGATTTTAGAAGTTATTAGACTTTAGTCCTCAAATCATTGATATTGTTAATAACTTCATGAATTAAACTTTATCCCATGAGCATATGCACTTTCCTTGTTCTATTGATTTGGTTTAAGATTTTTATAACTCGGTAATCTTTTGTTGCATTGTATATACTTACACCGAGTAAGCTTTGTACCTTTCGTCGTTTGTGAGTGTTATACACTATTCTTTCCTCTTTGAAAACGTTGAATTCGTTGGTAATCTCTCTAATCTTTCATTTGACCGTTCATTAATTGAGTTCATGCTTGAAATGTGTTACTTGATCATGATTTTCATATATTGTTTTGACTTGAGAATTGCGTAAACTTTGTGAAATGATCATAGGCAATCTTTGTTATATCACCCATATTAGCCCTGACCTCACCCTTATATGTTTACCCTCGTTAACCCCTTTGAGCCTAAATATAGCCCTTCGTTTCATAACCCAAATCCCATAACCAACTCCAAATTGGAGTTTGAAGCCATACATACACCTTACATACCTTTGTTTGGAATGTTTCTTGGGATTGAATGTTGTTGTTGTATTGCGGTTGCAATTTTAGGCATATGAGAGTTTGATAAGCAAAGAAAAGAAAGTAGTAAAAAAAGTGAAGAAAAAGAGAAAGCAAAAAGCAAAAGAAAACAAAAGAGAAAAATGAGAAAAGGAAGAAAAGAAAAGAAAGAGAAAGTTGTAAATGTTGTGTATAGTGTTCAATAAGCTTTGATTACTCTCCCCGATGATATATCTAATGCTTGTTTTGGAAGTTGTTTTCCAATTTTTGATATTGCCCGCATTTTTCCATTATCCCGCGTTTTCATCCCGAACACTTTGAATTCGTATATACATTCCTTCATTTCGTACCCTAGCCTAACCTACATTATAACCCTATTAAAGTCCTATGTGATCTTAGGGTGCATTTAATTTAAAAGTCATAATAGTTTTGATAATCTGTGAAAATGCATTTTGCCTCTTTTGATGAGTGGTATCTTTCATTGAGATTACAATTTTTCAGTTTATATATAGCGTTCTTCATTTGTGACATGTGTGCGGCCTAGTTTCCATTTACATTTACTCTTTAGCCCGCATGTCCCGTGTGTTACCTCCCTGTTTTGAGTGAATTCGCTTGATGAGCGTAATGCCCATGAGGATTGAATATATGCATGCCTTTATGTTTATCCGATTTATTTAAGTTTTTACCAAATCATATTGTGCATTTGCTCTCCCCTCCCACATTTTAAGGTTTCAATTCTATGACGTGCATTCTATAATGTTAATAATTTCGACTTTTGTTTGAATTCATTCACTTTGCTAATAATGCGTATGAAATCCTTTTCGCCATTGTTGGGCTTGTCGCATGTTGGATTGGGCATATTTTGAGGAAACCAAGTGATGTTTGTGGGTACCATCCCTGAAAACCCTCACGAGACAACACTCGTCCACTAGGGTAACCTAGGGGTTTAACGGCTTATTGCATATGCTAAATGCAATCGTTCGCCCGCGAAAGTGGCCTTATCTTTTTATTGCTTTTTCATCCCATTTTGTACTTGTATCCTGCTTTTGGTTTTCTTGTAGTTCTTGTTGTTTCCTATTTCATTGCTAGGGACTAGCAATGTGTAAGTTAGGGGGTGTGATAGGACGCAAATATTGCGTATTTCACCCGTTAACCTACACCTTATTAGCCCCCTTGGGTATCTTAATCCCTATATTTATGCTCGTTAGCCAGACAACCTCGAATTTCTATATTAACATGTTTTGCAGGGGTTAATTGAGCTTTTGTAGGTATTTGGATGCTTAGTATGAACTTCGGATGCGTTTCGCTCTATTTCCGTACACAATCGCACGTTCAAGGGCATTTTAGTCATTTTACAAATTGGGCACCTGGCCCGACATCTACACGGAAGTTGTATCTCTCCTCGCTAGCTTCGCGTGGCCGCAAACGGTGCGCGATTCCGATTCAGAACGACAAAGTTACGGCGATTTCAGCGGAGGAAAAACAAGGAAAGCAAAAGAGGAGAAGAAAAGAGGAAGAAAGGAATGCAGTGTGCTGCTGCCTGGCCAATACCTGCTTGATCGATCGATCGATCGACCCCTTTGGTCGATCGATCGACCATTCTAAATTGTCGATTTTTGGCCTTGATCGATCGATCGACCAAAGGGGTCGATCGATCGATCTCCTGTTTTTCAGCAGATATTTTGCATTTCTTTTCTTTTCTCTTTTCTTTTCTAATTTAATTCTAACTTGGTATATATACCAATTTTGTTGTAATAAGCCAGGGGTGAACGTTTTTAGATAGTTTTATAGATAGTTTTTAGTTAGGGTTTGGTTTGGAGAGTTCATTTTCTCTTCTTCTTGGATTGACAACCCATGTGGTTTTGTAAGATTGAACTATTCACTTCCTCTCCATTAATATAGTTTGTTCTTCATCTTTTCTTGCCTTGTAATTTAGTTTCCATGCTTTAATTTTTGCTTTCCTAGTCTAATTAACATAATTTAGTTTAACTCACCATGCATTTCATTTGCGCCATTTTCGGGCCCCGAGCTCCGAAAACTAGGTTTCGTGCAAAATCGCGTTTAATTGAAACCGCGTGTATTAAAGTTGGATTGTTATGGGTTTAACTTTATTTGTCACGCAACTTTAGTGTTTATAGCGACAATCCGAATTTAATTCGCATGCGACCATTTTCCATTAAATGTTTAATCTCGCAACTTTGGCTTAAATTCCTTATTGTGTGATGTTTATGCTTAATTGGATATGCTCGATTAAATTGCTTTCGAGCCTTAACTCTAGTTAGTAGTTGTTTATCCCGTGAATGTGTGTATGCGATCCCGATCCTCGCTTTCCTTTAATTTAGCGTTAACTTCTCTTTTGTTTTTCCACCATAACCACCCATCACCTTTTCTTATTTCTTTTACACCATTTTTATTCTTGAAGTTTTAAAACAATTAACATCTAAAATTTAATCACTCCCTGTGGATTTCTTATGATACCCGACTTACCGGTTTACTTGCCTCGCAAGTGTAGTAGTATATTAGGTTTTTTTTGTATCGCGGCGGCGAAACACACAACGATTGTGTCCTCACACGAACACACTTTTTCCGCCCGGTCATATGGTAAACTAGGTTTAGACACCAAATCATGAATTGTACCCAATTAATGATGATTTATTAAGGATTTAATTTATATTTTACTTTAGAAATCGTTCAGACCTGTTACTAAAATGATTGGGATGTTTGGTTGGGAGTTTGGGGCATTTTAATGGAGGTTTTAATGATTAAAATGGAAGAAACTCGTAGGCATAATTTGCAGAATTTCTGGGCCAATAACTGATCGATCGATGAATGTCGATCGATCGATCGACTCCTCCTGGAATTTGAATCTACTTTCCTTTTTAATATTAATCCAACCCCAATGTGTAAAGACCCTTAAGCATAACGTATATACCATGATGGGACTTGAGGAGGACCAGTAGGGGGTAGGCAAGGTTCAGGTAGTACGATTTTTATATAAGATTTAATCGTGAGGTCACGAAGGTATAAAATTGGCTGATAATAGTGTGTGCGTTAAATTTGATCTTGTGAGAATTAAGGATAACTTTGACCAGTAGAGTATAGAAAGTACACCTACTGATGCTAATTATCAAAATGATACACTTCGAAGGATGAGAAGTACTTGGGAACTTACGATGAAAATGGAATATAAAAGAATGAACTAATTATACGTAAATTCGGGTAATACGTGATGTGTATGGGTGGAACATGTTATGGGCCGTGGTTGTACCTATATGAATAATGTAAATATATATATATATATATGTGAGTTCATGTATATATATTGTATGAATATCTTTGTTTAATCATACCCACGTTACTTGCTATCACGGAGGTTTCTGCGTCAGGACAGTCTTATTCTGATGTGATCTTTATGGGGAATGCGTGTACCCCAAAACATAGGATCCTTGTGTAATACCCCGTATTTATGCGTATTTATGATTAAATTAATTGGATAATTAAATAGAAAATATGTTATATTTAAATTACGAGAGTAGAGTAATTTAATGTGATTTAATATTTAAATTACGTGAGTGGAGTAATTTAATAAGACGAATTTATAATTATGATTATTGAGTGGTCGAATAATAATCGTGATATTTCTATATTAATCGAGAGATGAAGACTGATTAATATGTGATTTAATTTTTCTAAGAGTGAATAGTAAATATATGTCAAAGCGAGTGTTATGGGCATATTTTATGTTACCTCATCGAGAGTTATGTGTAGGCTATTTTTGAGGTGAGAAATGAGAAAAATATTTTTAGTGACTCGGATGATAATTTAGAGGTCAAGGATGAGCCCAAAAGGGGCGAATTAGTCAAAATAGTATACCCGGGGATGCCAATTGAGTCACGGGTCAATTTGAGGCCAAATCGGCACCTTACGGGGGTAATTTGGTCATTCTAAAAATAGAGGTTAAAGGACCTACGAAAATTAGAGTCCTATACCTGATAATTAGAATTGGGAATTAGGGACTCAAAAAGCTTAGAGAAGTCATTACAGGGTAAAGAGAGACCGTTCCCAAGAGCTAAAGGAGGGTTTGTGAAGGATTGGAAGGTGTTCTTACATCCCAAGTACCTAAGGAGTGAAGATTTGAAAGGAAGCACATCAAATCATCATCTTCATCATGAAATCAGATCACCTCTGTATAAGTCAAGTGGTTTATTGCGATTATATTTAAAGTTATAATACCCATGTGTAGGGTTACATGATTTATGAAAATCCTATTTTACCTTCATGGAGAAAAAGATTGATTTTGATGCATGTTTGGTTAGGATCGCATATAGTTGATATTAACACATGTAGAGGATTAAAAATCAGAAGAAATTTGATTGTCACTATGGATCTTAATCCTGAGTTTATGTTAAAATCACTATGAAGAACACCATTATCTAGGGCTTAAGGAAATCGAATTTTGATGATTCTTGGAAGGATTTAATATGGATTTGATGATATATTTACGTGAGGATTTGTCCATATACGTGTTAGTAATGTTTGGTAATGATGGGAGAGTGTGTCATAAGGTTTTAAGAGGTTTAGAAGGATGAAACTCGGAGAAAACCAAAACTGGGCATGGCTTATATCTAGTCGATCAATCGATCAGCCTATGAATGTCGATCGATCGACCAAAACCTTCAGTCGATCGACTAAAGCTATATTGAGGCTCTTTTGTACGTTGGTGGTTATTTGATTCCTAACGATCAGGGGTGGGGGACCTTATGAATGATATTATACCTAGTTAGGGACTTAGGAAAGACTAGTAGGTATATTGTTAAGTCCGATAGAGTACTTAAGAGTGAGACCTAGATTATGGACCAACGAGGATAAATCGATTGGGATTCATATCGAGAAATGCGTGGCATGAGTTATGGAGGGAGACTAAACATTAATACATGATACATACCAGTCGAGTAAGTTAGGCTTAACTACTGAAATTAAAAAGGGGTTAACTAGGTCCCTTAGAGTTGGGTGAATACTCGAGAAGATATGATAAAGAGAGAAATTGAGAAATGCACAGTACGATGAGTATTAGTTAGAAATATAATACATACTAATGTAAATCTTTAGGTTATGTGAATACCTATAAAGTATGTACTTTGGTTGGGTGAATACCTACAGTACCTATATAATATTGGAGTCGAGGATTAGATCGGGCCAATATTTTAATATTTCATTTACATTTGGAGTCGAGGATTTGATCGGGCCAATGTAAATGATCGGAGAATTGGAGTCGATGATTAGACCGGATCAATACTCCTTATTGTATATATTGTGTGTGAAATATATACTATATAAATAATCTACTTGGGTAGAATGCTAGATGATTAAATGATGTACATACATTTAAAGGATTATAATTTGGGATAATTAGAGTCGAAGATTAGACTCGGCCAATTGTCCTTATAGTCTATATTGTGTGTGAAACATGTACTATATGAATAATCTACTAGGATGGAGTAGTAGATAATTAGATGACGTGAATACATCTAAATAGTAATTTAAGTGGAGAAAGCGTAATTGTAAAAACATAATATTAGATAGTGAACATCTAATGAATAAGGTTAAGTGGTCAGACTCAACTTTAAATCAGAAACTAATATATGTGAAATGTTACTTGGAAATTTATTAATAATATGAGAAGCGTTAATAAAACTTGTACTGTATGGGTGGTACGGGAACTTAGACGTGTAGATGAGTTCAGACGAACACTATAGTCTAAATAGCTTGGGTAGCTGTAGCTAAATAGGCCAAGTATGGAACGTTAGGCGTGCACTATAGATGAGAGGTGAGGAAACTCAAGTGAGTGTGCATGAGCCTGACATGTGTAATCAATAATTGATCTTTACTGCAATAAATTACTTGTTAAATATTTTTAAAACATTTTGAGTACTAACTCTTGCTATGTAAAATATTTTTAAAACCTTTTAGGTGTCCAGCCACAGGGACACCAAGCGTGAATTCATTCCAGGGGTTTCGGAGCTGCAACACAGGTGGATGTTACAGGACATTGATTAGACGCTTCTTTTATCATTTCTGATCTAGTGTAGGATTTTAGTTTCAGTATGGTATTGTTATCCCACCATACTTTCTTTAGTTGGGTTTTGATATTTTTTGGTTTTTGGCTGATGATTTATTTTGCAAAACTTGTTTACCTTAATGGATATTTTTAGACTTCTATGTTGGTATTTGATTTGTTCATTGTTCCACATGTTGTTGTGTGTTTAATGAAAGTTAAAATTTGGCACTAGTCTAATTTCACCTAGGTGGTTAGTAATTAAAAAGTTTTCGGCAATGATGCTAAGAATGAAGCAATTGAGAAACCTGTTTTATTTTGATTTAGGGCTGATAACCCGGGATTTAATTAGGCGGGGTGTCACAGATGGTATCAGAGCATTAGGTTCTAGTGTCCATAGGATCTGAGCGGCTTACTACGATTTTAACGCTTCGTTCTTTTAATATAGAGCCCAATTTTAGGACTCTTGCTTTTATCTTTACGTGCTTAAGATATCGTATTTCTGCTATTGGATTTTGTTTAAAATGAGTACTTATATAATTCGTTCTATTTTTAGATGCCACCAAGGAGATAGAGAGCGAAGAGGACCGAGGCCAGGGATGAGGTGAGGCAGGATCATCAGGAGACATAGATATCGCCACCCCCACCCCCATCCTAGTTAATCTCTACTACACAGGTGGCCGTGATAGTGGCTCAGGTAGTCCAGACAGCGATGAGGGCCATGGCAGCCCATTTTCCTCAGCCCTAGGCACCACCTCCCATGGCACCAGCAGTTCAGGCACTAGTAGGGCCCACCTTCTTGGCAGCGAGTTAGGGAGACCTTTCAGAAGGTCCACCCACTCGAGTTCCGGGGCAGTACTAATGTGGTAGAGGCTTGTGATTAGAAGAAGAACATTCAGCGCCATCTACGCATGCTTGAGTGTACCAATGTGCAGAAGCAGATGCTTACTACCTTTCATTTGTTAGGGGCAGCTTTACAGTGGTGAGAGTCAGTTATCACCATCGAGGAGAGGGACTTGATGACGATATCTGATTTTTGGTTGCAGTTTGACAGCAAGCACTACCCACCTACCGTTAAGACTGAGATAAGAAAGAAGTTTGGGTAAGTATCTCAGGGTGATCGCTCGGTAGCAGACTACGAGGAAGATTTTACCCACCTAGAAAGTTTTGTGCCAGATGAGGTGAGCAACAAAAAGAGGAAGAAATTAAAGTTCATGGATGGTTTCGCCTAGAAGATTAAGCATCACTTAATCGGTAATCCTGCATTGAAGACTTTCACTGATGTCGTCAATGCTGCACTGTTACATTGTCAGGATCATCGCTTCCATGCGAAGGGGAGCAAGAGAGGTGAGCCCAGCCAGCAGGGCAAGGCTGGAGGGAGTAGTATTAATGGGGCACCACCTCAGCAGCAACAGATGACGGGTCAGCTGGGACAGGATTCCCAAGAGGGGAATTTTGCCAAGAGGTTTAAATCTGGAAAGTACCGATATGATGGGGGATTTAAGAAGAATCAGTAGGTTCCCCAGCAGCAGCAGATTCCCCAGGGCCGATAGGGCCAAGGGAACTAGGGAGGAGGCCATTAGGTGCAAGGCCATTAGGGCCAAGGGACAGAGACAGTTCCAGGGTCAGTGCTTCAGATATGGTCATCAAGTCCACAAGAGTAGATCTTACCCCCAGCAAAATGAGGCTCAGCGTCAGGGCGCCCAACAGGGGCAACATGCTCCGTTAGCCCCTGCACCAGCACAAGCCCCACATTAGCAGCCATGTGAGATGCACTACAGACATGTGTACAACGTTCGGGATGTGCCTTTCTAGCCACTACCTCCAACACCACCGACAGTTGCAGGTACATTTCCTATCCATGGAAATGAGGGTAGTATTCCATTTGACACGGGAGTGACACACTCTTTTATTGCCCCTAGATTTGCACGGGCTGTCGGCCTTTTAGAGACAGTCGACACTCACCTTATATGCATGGAGTCACCGATGGGTAATGGGTCCCTATACCCTCTATCTGTAGGAGTGTGGATATTATAATCCGGAGATTAAATCTAGTGGAAGATCTTCTAGTGTTAGATATGGAGGGTTACGACATCATCCTAGGGATGGATTGGTTGGCAGGATATAGGGTGATGGTGGATTGTTATGAGAGGACTATCGTGTTTGCCATTCCATGACATGAGATGTTTCTAGTGGCAATGCCTCTTCCCGAGGGAAGATCGCGCACTCACTTATATTATATTGAGGAGGAGACCTCACAAGAGGTGGTTGTTTCCCTGGACTCAATCCCAGTCGTGAGGGATTAAGAGGATGTCTTTTAGGAGATACCAGGGTTACCACCCAGCAGGGAGATTGAGTTTGTTATCGATTTAGCACTGGGGACTAGATCGATTGCCAAAGAACCGTATCACATGGCTCCTTTAGAGATACGAGAGATGAGAGAGAAGATCCAATAGCTCTTTGTATAGGGTTTCATTCAGTGGAGTACGTCACCGTAGGGCGCACCGATGTTATTTGTGAAGAAAAAGGACGGCTCGCTTCGTTTGTGTGTGGACTACAAGGAGGTGAACGAGGTTACGATACGTAATAAATATCTGTTATCTAGAATTGATGACCTTTTTTATCAATTTAGAGGGGTTGCGTACTTCTCTAAGATCGATTTGAGGTCAGGTTACCATCAGTTGTGCATTCAAGAGGAGGATGTACCTAAGACCGCTTTCTTATTGCGACACGGGTCATATGAGTTTAGGGTGATGCCATTTAAGCTCACTAATGTGCTCGTAGTGTTCATGGATCTCATGAATCGGGTATTCAGGGAGTTTTTAGACCAGTTTATGATCGTATTTATAGACAATATTCTGGTTTACTCTCGCACGGAGGATGAGCACACCGAGCACTTACATATGGTGTTTCAAACGTTATGGGACCATCCGTTATATGTCAAACTTGGGAAGTGTAGATTTTGGCTTCGCGAGGTTCAGTTTCTTGGCCAAATAATCTCCGACCAGGGCATTATTGTTGATCCAAGTAAAGTATCAGCGGTGAGGGAGTGTGGATAACCCACAACACCGACCGAGATTTTCATCTTTTTAGGTTTGGTCGGTTATTACCGTCGCTTCATCAAGGGGTTCTCAAAGATTGATGGTCCTTTGATAAACCTGATGCGAAAGGGAATAACATTCGTGTGGAGCGATGACCACTGTTAGTTAGTGTTTGATGAGCTAAAAGATAGGCTAACATCAACACCCGTACTGGCATTGCCCTAGAGTGGAGTGGAGTACCAGGTATACACTGATGCATCCCTGCAGGGACTTGGGGGTGTGTTACAGTAGGAGGAAAGGGCGATAACTTATGCTTCTCAAAAGCTAAAGCCACATGAAAAGAATTACCCCACCCACGACCTCGAGTTGGCAGCGGTCATTTTTGCTTTGAGGATATGGAGGCATTATCTTCTGGGGGAACAATTCACTCTTTTCACGGATCATAAATCACTTCAGTATCTCTTCACACAGAAGGATCTGAATATGAGGCAGAGACGATGGATAGAATTCGTAAAGGATTACCAGTTTGATATATAGTATCATCCTGGTAAGGCTAATGTGGTGGCGAATGCATTGAGCTGATGACCTACGGGGGATATAGCTGAGATGTGAAAAGCTAAGTGGAGTGAACTCCAGTAGGAGGATGAAGTGGCCACGACGTACATGGCAATTATGACCATCACTCCCGAGATCGTGATGTGGGTAGTGAGGGCTCAGATAGAGGACCAATTCTATCAGAACAGGGTGCGATAATTATTAGCCGAGGGTGTGGAGTTTTACTCAATCAGTTCAAAGGGTGGTCAGCTATTTAATAGGAGGTTAGTAGTGACCGAGGATGAGGAGTTGAGGCAGGTAGTGGTGACTGAGTCTCACGGTTCCAGATTTACGGTACATACCAATGGAGACAAGATGTAGAAGGATATGCGGTGACAGTATTGGTGGTCGGGTATGAAGCGAGACATAATAGAGTTTGTCTCGAAGTGTGTTACTTTCCAACTGGTGAAAGTTGACCATCAGAGACCTTCAGGGATGCTACAACCACTAGAGATTCCCATGTGGAAATGGGAGAGCATTTTGATGGACTTTATTACTGGACTACCAAAATCATAGATGGGTCACAATTCTATTTGGGTGATAGTGGATCGGCTGGCCAAGGTAGCTCATTTCTTACCGATTCGTACTGACTTTGATACGATGTAGTATGCGTAGCTATTTATTTCAGAGATTGTTAAGCTGTATGGGGTCCCTATTAATATTGTGTCTAACGGAGAAAAAATATCTGTGGCACATTTCTGGCAGAGCTTTCAGGAGGCCATGGGCATAGAATTGCGGTTGAGTACAACATATCACCCGAAGACAAATGGGCAGACTGAGAGAGTAAATCAAATGCTTGAAGATATGTTGAGGATGTGTATCTTAGAATTTGGAGGAGGATGAGAGAGATATCTTCAATTGATAGAGTTTGTGTATAATAACTCTTACCAATTTACTATCGGTATGGCTCCATTCGAGGCACTGTATGGGAGGCCTTGTCGTTCACCCGCCTACTGGTTCGAGGTGGGGGACAACAAGCTATTGGGGTCGGAGATGATATAGGAGACTTCTGCCAAGATAGAGTTAACTCGAGGATGCATTCGAATAGCTCAGGATATGTAGAAGAGTTATGATGGCACCGGTAGGAGACACGTAGAGCTAGAGGTGGGAGACCAGGTGTTGGATCGGGTGTCTCCTATGAAGGGGATTATGATATTTAGCAAGAGGGGAAAGTTACTATCGAGATATGTGGGATCGTTTCTTATCATTGAGAAAGTGGGACCGATAGCATACAGATTGGGACTCCCAGAGCATCTTCAGCGGATACACGATGTGTTCTATGTGGCATCGCTAAAGAAATATAGGAAGAGCGAGAGAGCCTTATAGCATGTTCCACTTGAGAAAATTGACTTACAGTCAGACGTCTCGTATGAGGAGAGGCCTGTGGATATTTTGGATCATAGTGAGCGTAAACTACGATCCAAGGTGGTACCATTAGTGCGAGTGCAGTGGGGTCACCACATTGTTAAGGAGTCGATATGGAAGCAGGAGGACATGTGAGAGAAATATCCCGAGTTATTCACCACAGGTATATCCTAATTTTGAAGACAAAATTCCTTTGTAAGGGGGAAGTATGTAATACCCCGTATTTCTGCGTATTTATGATTTAATTAATTGGATAATTAAATAGAATAACGTTATATTTAAATTACGAGAGTAGAGTAATTTAATATTTAAATTACGTGAGTGAAGTAATTTAATAAGATGAATTTATAATTATGATTATTGAGTGGTCGAATAATAATCTTGATATTTCTATATTAATCGAGAGATAGAGACTTATTAATATGTGATTTAATTTTACTAAGAGTGAATAGTAAATATACGTCATAGCGAGTGCTATGAGCATATTTTATGTTACCTCACCGAGAGTCACATGTAGACTATTCTTGAGGTGAGAAATGTGAAAAATATTTTAAGTGTCTCGAATAATAATTTAGAGGTCACGGATGAGCCCGAAAGGGGCGAATTAGTCAAAATAATGTACCCGGGGATGTCAATTGAGTCACGGGTGAATTTGGTCATTCTAAAAATAGAGGTTAAAGGACCTACGAAAATTAGAGTCTTATATCTGATAATTAGAATTGGGAATTAGGGACTCAAAAAGCTTAGAGAAGTCATTACAGGGTAAAGAGAGACCGTTCCCAAGAGCTAAAGGAAGGTTTGTGAAAAATTGGAAGGTGTTCTTACATCCCAAGTACCTAAGGAGTGAAGATTTGAAAGGAAGCACATCAAATCATCATCTTCATCATGAAATCAGATCACCTCTGTATAAGTCAAGTGGTTTATTGCGATTATATTTAAAGTTATAATACCCATGTGTAGGGTTACATGATTTATGAAAATCCTATTTTACCGTCTTGGAGAAAAAGATTGATTTTGATGCATGTTTGGTTAGGATCGCATGTAGTTGATATTAACACGTGTAGAGGATTAAAAATTAGAAGAAATTTGATTGTCACTACGGATCTTAATCCCGAGTTTATGTTAAAATCATTATGAAGAACACCATTATCGAGGGTTTAAGGGAAACTGAATTTTGATGATTCTTGGAAGGATTTCATATGGATTTGATGATATATTTACGTGGGGATTAGTCCATATACGCGTTAGTAATGTTTGATAATGATGGGAGAGTGTTTCATAAGGTTTTAAGAGGTTTAGAAGGATCAAACTCGGAGAAAATCAAAATTGGGCATGGCTGATATCTGGTCGATCAATCGATCAGCCTATGAATGTCGATCGCTCGACCAAAACCTTCAATCGATCGACTAAAGCTGAATTGAGGCTCTTTTGTACGTTGGTGGTTATTCGATTCCTAACGACCGGGGGACCTTAGGAATGATATTATACCTAGTTAGGGACTTAGGAAAGACCATTAGGTATATTGTTAAGTTAGATAGATTACTTTAGAGTGAGACTTAGAGTATGGACCAACGAGGATTAATCGATTGGGATGCGTATCGAGAAATGCATGGCATGAGTTATGGAGGGAGAGTAAACATTAATCCATGATACATACCAGTCGAGTAAGTTAGGCTTAACTACTGAAATTGAAAAGGGGTTAACTAGGTCCCTTAGAGTTGGGTGAATACTCAAAAAATGCGATAAAGAGAGAAATCGAAAAATGCACGGTACGGTGAGTATTAGTTAGAAATATACTACGTACTAATGTAAATCTTTAGGTTGTGTGAATACCTATAAAGTATGTACTTTGGTTGGGTTAATACCTACAGTACCTATATAATATTGGAGTCGAGGATTAGACCGGGCCAATATTTTAATATTTCATTTACATTTGGAGTCGAGGACTAGATCGGGCCAATGTAAATGATAGGAGAATTGGAGTCGATGATCAAACCGGGCCAATACTCCTTATAGTATATATTGTGTGTGAAATATATACTATATAAATAATCTACTTGTGTAGAAAGGTTGATGATTAAATGATGTACATACGTCTAAAGGATTATAATTTTGGATAATTGGAGTCGATGATTAGACTGGGCCAATTGTCCTTATAGTCTATATTATGTGTGAAATATGTACTATATGAATAATCTACTAGGATGGAGTAGTAGATAATTAGATGACGTGAATACATCTAAATAGTAATTTAAGTGGAGAAAGCGTAATTGGAAAAACATAATATTAGATAATGAACATCTAATGAATAAGATTAAGTGGTCAGACTTTACTTTAAATCACAAACTAATATATGTGAAATGTTACTTGGAAATTTATTAACAATATGAGAAGTGTTAATGAATCTTGTACTGTATGGGTGGTATGGGAACTTAGACGTGTAGATGAGTTCAGATGAACACTATAGTCTAAATAGCTTGGGTAGCTGTAGCTAAATAGGCTAAGTATGGAACGTTAGGCGTGCACTATAGATGAGAGGTGAGGAAACTCAAGTGAGTGTGCATGAGTCTAACACGTGTAATCAATAACTGATTTTTACTGCAATAAATTACTTGTTAAGTATTGTCAAAACGTTTTGAGTACTAACTCTTGCTATGTAAAATATTTTAAAAACCTTTTAGGTGTCCAGCCACAGGGACACCAAGCGTGAATTCATTCTAGGGGTTTCAGAGCTGCAACACAGAAGGATGTTGCAAGACATTGATTAGACGCTTTTTTTATCATTTTTTATCTAGTGTAGGATTTCAGTTTCAGTATGGAAATGTTATCCCACCATACTTTCTTTAGCTGGGTTTTGATATTTATTGGTTTTTAGCTGATGGTTTATTTTGCAAAACTTGTTTACCTTAATTGATATTTTCAGACTTCTATGTTGGTATTTGATTTGTTCATTGTTCCATATGTTGTTGTATGTTTAATGAAAGTTAAAATTTGGCACTAGTCTAATTTCACTTAGGTGGTGATTAATTAAAAAAATATGACATTGGTGCTAAGAATGAAGCAACTGAGAAACCTATTTTATTTTGATTTAGGACTCATCACCGGGAATTTAATTAGGCGGGGTGTCACACCTTGGTACAGGCTATCTGAGAATGATATTCAGATGTTCCTAAAAGATGTGAGGGTATTAGCTAACCACTTGGTGACTTGCAACTATGCTTCGCCTCCAATATGTTTTTTTTGTGTTAATACATTTTGAGGGTGGATCCGGACTAGTATTTCCCTAATTTGTACGAGAGGTATAGGGACTTGATAGCAAAGTATGCCAATATCATAGATTTTATGTGGGGTTACCTATTAGTATATATATTATGAGTGATATATGTATGTACATATAATTCATCTACTGTTCTTTTAAGTAGATAAAAATGAATAATTGATATTAAATAAATTGAGTGTTTGAGAACGTAAGGTTGTATTGAGATATACATAGATGGCTTGGTAAATTCCTAAGAGAATAAAGTTATCGTGTATAAATTATAGTTATGCGATCACGTGAATCAGGATTAATAAGAGGAGATAGGGTTAGAGTAGTCAACTGAGTTAGCTTTATATAGACTTACTTAGTAGTACGTTATATGTGCACACTAGTTGAGGGGTGAGAATTCCCAAGTGAGTGTCGAAATAGTAACATGTATGTAATATCAACTGGTGAGCATTTTATGTACTTGCTAAACTATTTTAAAAGCTATTTTACCCTCGGGCTCCGACCCGTTTCTTGTCATCTCTCCTTCTCTTGTATATATATAAGTATTGCAGGTGCCCAACCACAGGGGCGTCTGACGTAGATCTTTAGACGATTGACATGCTGCAGCTAGTGTGGGAGTTGCATGTCTTTACATTTAGACGACTTCATCCTTATCATCTCAGCTCTTCACTTATTTATTTTACATCGGGCATGTGTCGCCCATTTCCAGTTTTTATTTAGTTCAGAGAGACTTGGTACTCTTTATTTATTTTAGTATTCAGTTTTAGTTGGGATTGTTTTAATTATTACATTGTTCTTCGATTTGGATCACTTTATTGGGATGTTATTCCAACCTGTTTAATTCTGTTGAATGGTTTGGTATTCAGTACTTTAATTGTGTTCATTTAAATGGTTTATGTGTAAAATTCTTATCGTTGGGACTTAATATATAAAATTAAGTGTTTTGGCACTTACCTTAATTATTTATTAGGTGACAAGTAAAGAAATTTGTTTTTCGACAGTGATGATAAGAATGATCCAACCAGATACTTTTTTTTTAATTTAATAAAGTACTGATCACCCGGTATTTAATTAGGCGGGGTGTCATAGTTGGTATCTGAGTATCAGGTTCTAGTGTCCTTAGGATCTGTGCGACTTATTATGCTTCCAGCGTAGCTTTCTTTGATATAGAGCCCTATGTTTAGGATTGTTGATTTCTATAGTTAGATTTCGTTCTCCTACTATGACGTATATATTAATGAATTTTATTTGCATTCAGGCATGTTCGAACAATGACATATGGCAGGAGAGGTCCGGTTGGTGGACCACAAGAGGTAGGGCTCAGTTGAGGTTGTAGAGTATGTTCGAGGATAATGACCGTAGTCGAGGTCACCTCTATTATGGAATGGGAAGCCAGGACTAAAAAAAAGAAAAAAAGTCTAGGGCGTAGCATATGATTTCCAAGTGATGCTATAGTCAAAAGTGGTGCCAAATTAGACTCACCCAATGTGGTGGGGTTGGGAAAGAGTCAGATGAAGCATTAAAGAGAACCGTCACTGAAAGTTATAGAAATTCGGGAATTATGTGTGTTAGCCAACGAAGGTAAAAATATCCAAGGGCTTGGACATATGGCGGAGTGTGGGTAACTGGAAGTGAAAAAATTTGGGGTAAATTTTCTTGGTTCGTTGGAGCAAAGTTATAATGGACGGAGTCAACCACCATATTTAGAACTGGGAAGTTATGGCAATGGAAGGATCTTAGGTAAGGTTTAACCGCAAGTTCCTTCATCAAATGTTCAAGATAAGATGTCAACGTTGTTCTGAATTCATCACATGAGGGCCGGATCGAGGTCCATGTGTGAAAATGAATTTAATTATTTAGCGAATCTTATACCGGATGAAGTAAATACAAATGAAGTGGAGGATTTCGAGTGGGAGATCGACTTGTACAAAAAGTTGACTACACTCAAGGAAAAATTCTGCTGGATGGTCAATCCATATGGTGACAATGTCACGCTTTGTCAGTAGAGATGTTAACGATTCTTTATGAAGGGAACAAAAAGAATTGAAAGATTTATTCGGAGAGTAGGACTGGATGAAATGCTATTAGTGAAACACCACAAGTGGGAGACCCATCAGGGGACCCATTTAAATAAGTCAGATAGCTGAATTCGTACCAAGTGATGGTGAATTCAGTCAGGACTGTTGAGACCAGTAATGCATTCCTTAGCACCAACGGAACTAAGGAAACAACGGGGGTAGTCCTCAAAGTTGAGACTACTAGAGTCCGAGACAAGGGAAACCTTAAAATGATCAGTATGGCCGAAGATAAGTGGATTAAAGATAGAAATATTTTATGGAGAGTGTGACCGCATGCATTAGTTTTTCCCGAAGTGAGTAAAGGGACAAGAGTATGGTGCCTAGTAAGGGGCAATGGTTAAAGTAGTTTTTGTTTTGGTTTGGACGGGTGTGTTATGTCCGAAAACCATTTGAGCATCCATAGAAATTGGCAAGGTAGAAGTATGAGTTTTACCCTCGGAGGATGAGGCGTGTTTTATATAACTCGAGTGAGTCACTACATTTTGATTATTGCTAGATTCGCATGTGAGAAGAGTTAGTGCATATATCAATAACGTTATTATTATGTGGATGTTCTCCCTGGTATAGTAGGGTTATCTTTAGTGTTATCCACGGAGGATGAATGGGTGTATTGATAGTGGTATATACTTTATCGAAATTAATCATTTTAGTGATGTGTTATACGAGTATGATATTATCCTGATCATGGTTTTATAGTAATAATTAGACCGATAGTGGGCGGATCTCGCAAGTCTATCGGGGTTTCTGCTCTAGTGCATGATGTTTTGTTTAGGAGAATCCTCACTTGCGAGAGGGTTGGGCTCGCATTTATATCATATATTATAGAGACTTCAATGGGTAAAGTGGTATAGAGATGTTTAATCCCGGTGTGTGTAGGGACATTATTGATATGATTCGGTGTGTATTGAATTTACTTATGAGAGGAAAGATTTAGATCCTTATTATGTTTAGCGCTCGGGACTTGGTGATAGGAAGAGCACATTGCTATATCACTCCTTTAGAGACGTGGGAGTTAAGACTTATATTTATATGTTTGGGGCCAAGATTTCGAGAGTTTCGATTGTATGTGTACGAGGCTTATGGAATGTGATTACCACCAATGCTGAGTGATGGTACAATTGGCAAAAAGTTCCTTGTTTAAATGAAATTACGGGAATAGATGTAGCTTTTATGTCAAGAGACGGGAATATAGGGATACAAGTTTTGGACGGAGGGCCTAACAGATTTCGATAACCGACAATGCTAGGTAGTAGTGTATCGGGGGGGTTCCTCGTTTAGATTTCGCTTTGCAAGACATCCCACGCATGAAACTTAGCGTAAGGTTGGAAGTAGGGAGATGTTTGGTCATTAGTCCATGAGTCTGGTACCTCGGTCGTTATAGAAGTATGTAGGTATAACTGTAAGTTCAAAGTTAAGTTGAGATATAAGGTTAGTGGAGCCGATTGTGAGATGAGGAAGCATTGAAGATTTTTTTTATCACCACAAGTTAAAGGGTGGGGTGATGTTAAGGAGGATTTAAAACTTCGATTTCTGGGGTGATTGAGAATACCTAAGTGTTATAGCCACATTGTGAATATAGGGGAAATAAAGGATCGAGTGTTATGTGTGAAGCGTATGTGATGTTTATGCCAGTATGCACGGCTTAAAGGGTGTGTGGGCATCCTGGTTAGCTAATATCAGAATCGTCCGGGTTAAAGGGACATGGGAATAGATGTATGAAATATACTCCCGTGGGACTAATATAACGAAGTATAAATGGTAGAGTGGATTAAGCGTCGTATAAGAAGGCCGATAATCCATATATACGTGTTCGATTAGAGTAGCACACCTGAATTTGGTTGAAAGGCTGTGGTAAGCCATTTAAAAAATGGGGTATTCCTTGAGAAAAGTAAAATTTAACTATTATGGAAAAATTTGGAGCGGAGTTTTACCCAGTCATATGTTAAGAGTGACTTGTGCGTAGATGAAATGATGATGTCAGTAAAGTACAAAAAGTCCAGAAGTGCACATCGTGGTGAAAAGTGCACGGGTCAGAACTTTTGGTATACACTGAGGAAAGAAGGGAGTAGTAAGTACCACTTACTGTGAGATATTACAAGTGGAAATCGGTGTTGAGCGGGACATAGTGAGTAATCTCCGCGTGCACCACTCATAGATAGAAATCGGTTGGAGCAAGATGATCATCCAGAGAATTTTATAGCAAGCCGATGATTCTTGTAATGGAAGATGGCAGTCAATTTAGTAAATTTCTTTGATGGGTTGCCAACTTCAAGATAAGGTCACAAGTTCCTTCGAATGTGCGGAACAAGTTGTCCAAAAAGAAAATAATGGATATTCCGTTCAGTGATTTACACCATTAGATAGTGTGCCCCAGTCTTTCTTTGAAAAGAAGGATCGCGCAGGTACGTGGTCCTACCTAGTATGATTGTGAACCAGGATGAGATCCTTGAACCCCACCTTCAATACGGGATTTCAGGAAGTAGTGGGGATGACGTTTTGTTTTGATCTCTATCACCTATAGCCCGAAAAGTAGGCGGAAGGTGATTAACGACTAGTGGAGCTATATGAAAGTAAATTTTGGACTCCTTGTGATCATTTCATTTCCACCGTGGATATAGCTAGTAAGTGAAGTATATTACAGTAATTGGGAGAAGATATTACCAAATGGTAGAGTTGTGTGTAAGCACTCGCACCTGTTTATTGTGGACGAACTGGTTATTGAGGTTTTGTGTAGGAAAACCTTAACTATTCTCCTATGGTTGTTTAAAGATGAGCGGATAATCAAAATTTTGATTTGGTTGAGAGTTGAAGTCCGATGACTGAGTGGAGTAACCACAAACTGTCTTAGGTGACTTTTGGCTGTCGAAAGAGTTACGTCGCCAGGAACAGAGATTTGAAGAACGGATAAGAGTGGTCAGATGTTCATATGGTTTCTCTCAGGATGGGAGTTTTATGTTTAGATAAATACGAGTAGTTGATACGTAGTGAGGGGTGGCCTCCCAATAATATTTAGATAATGGGGCTAATGATGTATAGGCTCATCTTATTCGAATGTCATCTGGTAGGAGCACAATGTGAAGTGCCTTTATTGAGGTGTTACCCTATAACTGGTAAAGTGTTGAGAGTGTTAAACAAGCTTGCTGTGAGGCGGGGGCTATAGTGATCGAGCCTTACTCTGCAGTTGATTTTGAGTACGGGAGGATGTGGTGTTGCAAGATCCCCAGTCTTAGTAGCGGTGGTATATGAATTTTGGGATGAAATTCTGTTATTTAGGGGAAGTATGTAATACCCTGTATTTTTGAACGTATTTTATTTTAATTATGGGATTGGGATTAATTAATTTAAATGGAGTAAATTTATTTATAATTAATCCGAATTTAATTAAATAATTACTAGCGTGATGATAGTTTAGTATTTATTGGTGATAATTATGTTGAATATTACTTAACAAATAAACTAATATATGATTATAAATATTAAAGTTTTCGTGAGTGAAAAATACGACAGTTACGAAAATTAAGTCGGGACGCGCGTGTTAGTTGTGTCGGGACTAATTTAATGAAATAAAAAGTAAATTAATTCTAAGTCACACGCATGGTCATTTCGAGCGCGTTAATGTGTCCGTAAGGATTGAGATAGTCAGAAAAGTGTACCTGGGGGTTTAGTTTGGGTCTCGGAACATTTTTAGGCCTAACCGACAACCCAACAGGGCATTTTAGTCATTTATAATTTTGGGCCTTAATTAATGACGAAAATTAAGAGGTTATATCAGATGGTGTTTTGAGGAAATTAGGGTTTTGAGAATCAAAAATTGAGGAAAACTATAGGAAGAAGAAGGAGAGAACTTTCGAAGGTGTTCACGGCTAAGAACCACCCATTTTACACCTCCACCACCACCAAGGCATAGATCGGAAGAAGATGATTGTTCCTATACCACTCAAATTCATCGGATCAGACCTTTAATTTCCAGTCAAGTATCTATCTTACCATTCATGAGTTGATAAATCATCCATGTAGAGTAGAAAATATAATTATAAGTTTTTATGGAGATTTGATGAAATTGGAAGACTAGAATTCATATGTTTGAATGGAAATCAAGTAGGTTGGTATCCTTATCACATGTAGATCATTTATCATGAATTTTAATGATGATTAAAGAAGGAAATCTGGAAATATCTTGTGGATTCTTGAATTAATATGGTAAACTTGGGTTAGAGACCAAATCATGAATTGTGCCCAATTAATGATGATTTATTAAGGATTTAATTTAGATTTTACGTGAGAAATCATTCAGACCTGTTACTATAATGATTGTGATGTTTGGTTGGGATTTTGGGAAATTTTAATGGAGTTTTTGATGATTAAAAAGAAAGAAACTCATAGGCATCATTTGTAGAAATTCTGGGCCAATAACTGATCGATCGATCGATCGACCCTTTCCTTCGATTGATTGACTGCTCCTGGAATTTTCTTTCCTTTTTAATGTTAATCTAACCCCAATGTGTAAGGACCCTTAGGCAAAACTTAAATACCATGATGGGACTTGAGGACAACCAGTAGGGGGTTGGCAAGGTTCGGGTAGTACGATTTTTATATGAGATTTAACCGTGAGATCACGAGGGTATAAAATGGGGTGATAATCATGTGTGCATTAAATTAGGTCTTGTGTGAATTAATGATGACTTAGACCAGTAGCGTGGAGAGCGTACACCTATTGATTCTAAATATCAAAATGATACATTTCGAAGGTCGAGAAGTACTTGGGAACTTACGATGAAAAGGGAATATAAAAGAATGAACTAATTATACGTAAATTCGGGTATTACGTGACGCGTATGGGTGGAACATGTTATGGGTCGTGCTTGTACCTATCTGAATAATGTAAATATATATTTGAGTGAATGCATATATATTGTATGAATATCTGTGTTTAATCACACCCGCTCTACTTGTTATCATAGAGGTTTTCGTACCGGGACAGTCATATTCTGATGTGACCTTTATGGGGAATATTGACGCGTACCCCAAAACATAGGTAAAGGCTATCTGAGAATGATAGTCAGACGGTCCTAATATATGTGAGGGTATGTGATGGCATCTTAGTGACTTGGAACAATGCTTCGCCTCTAATATGTGTATTTTGTGTTAAGACAATTCGAGAGTGGATCCGGACTAGTATTTCCCTCATTTGTACGAGAGGTACAGGGACTTGATAGCAGAGTGTGACAACCCGAATATAATTATGATAAATTATGTTTAAATCATGATTAGATTATGTGATATGGATAATATGTTATTAGTATATATAATGTTAAGTCATTATATTTAGTCTAATCCTAGCGTCATAAAGCATGAAATATTGAATTAGTTACAAATGTGAAATTTTGAATTTTTCGGTAGGAATGTTCATGTTTAAGACTAGTTTTGACCTTTATGACATAACAATTGACTTGAGGTATAAACTAGATATTGATACATATATGAGTTAAGTTTTTAACACAACAAATGATCCATCGAATGGACATCCGAGTGGGAAGATATTGTCTTTTTACGAACAGGGGCTAAAGTAGTCATTTAGCCTTAAATGATAATTTGTTTTATATGATGCCACATGTTATAAAATGATTGGTTGGAGGTGGAGGTTGTTTTGGCCGACTTAAGCCCTTGAGATATCCTCTTTTATTCAGCAAATTCAGTTTGGGAGAATTTTAGGTTGAGGAAAAACAATTGTGAGGGTTAGGAAGAAGAAAGCGAGGAGAAACATTCAGAAAAAGTCATAGAAAATTACGTAAAAGCGCCTAAGGTAATTCCAACCATGAATCTTGTTATTTTCTTGAATTTATGATTTATATGATATAAATCCTTGATTGTTTATTGACCTTTCATGCTTGGGTGCATATGTATGGATATTATGCAAGTTTAAGTTAAGTTGAATGTATAAAACCCTAAAATTGCTTTATTTAGAAACTTTGTTTATTCAAACTTCCATATACTGTTGTATACTTACTGGAATTGATTGATTAAAATTTGATATTAACCTGAACTCATATATGTATGACATATCCGAAAATCATGTGAAAATACTAAGAAATGAGTCTTTGGTGAGAGTTTGAAGTTCGGGTATGAAATCTGCCGTAAGGGTGAAAGTATGCCCGCCATGTGTTCGATGTTTACCTTGACATAGCAAACGAACCTTAAAAATTATGAAACTTTAATTTTGTATTTTTTAATATATTTACTGATTTTGGGTGAAATATCATAGAAATTTATGATGTATAAAAATTATGAAAATTCCTGGAAGTTGAATGAACGATAAAAGAGCCTATAGGGCATATTTGTTATGTGGTAAAGAAATGGGCATATCTTGCTCTAGGAGACTTGAAATGATGTACCGTCTTTTGTATTGGAATACTAATATGACAAGGATTGAATTACCAAGAAGGAATGAAAGTATATTTGGTCTATGATTTGGATATGTTAAATATATTAACCTGGATTTGGATGGAACTTCACTTGTGATAAATGATTTGAATGGAATCATGTGATACTTATGGATTGAATTATGCTTTAATCATTATTTAAATTATTGATATTATTATTATTATGATGCTAATATTGTAAGAATGATAGGAGGGGAAGAAGAGCTGATTGAACAAATACTGCATAAAGGCACGGGAAAAGCTAGTTAAACTCTCAAGGTGATTGTACTTATGATTGTTTCATATATACAGATATATGAATATAGCTCTAAGAGCAGGATTTGTTCAAATACTTTGGTATTCAGGATTTGTTTGGATATTAAAATATCCAGGATTGTTTGGGTCTTATGATCCAGGATTTGATATTGCCAATGGGCAGAATTATTTGGGTCTTATGATCTAGGATTTGTTATTGCCAACGGGCAGAATTATTTGAGTCTTATGATCCAGGATTTGTTATTACCAATGGGCAGAACTATTGGATCTTATGATCCAGGATTTGTTATTGCCAATGGGCAGAATTATTTGGGTCTTATGATCCAGGATTTGTTATTGCCAATGGGCAGAACTATTGGATCTTATGATCCAGGATTTGTTATTGCCAATGGGCAGGATTGTTCGAATTTTATATCCACATATTCGATTTAGAATTGTCATCTTATTGAAGGGAAGGAGTACCTCACTAAGCGTAATTCTTACAGTTTATATTTTAATAATTTCAGGTTTGTACGCTAGCTAGGATACTATATGACCGATAACTTGAGAGTTGCACCGTTACAAGAGCTGGGGTTTAAGTATGGAGATTTTATCATTCTCACACTGAAGATTTTAATATACTCACACATTGTATATGCTGAGTTATCATGGATTGAATTGATCATAGTTAATCATAGTATTATATAATCGCTAATTATGACTCTGATGTTGACTTCGTTATGGCACTAGAACAATATTATGTTCATTATGCAGAAAAATATTGATAAATGAATTAAATTTTCAATGGGCTCGAGATTATGATCCAATTATTCTAATAACAAATGATTAGTATGGATATTGGGTTTGGGGTGTGACAATTAGTGGTTTCAGAGCATGGTTATTAATTCTAGACGTATGTGATGATTAGATGGCAGTTATTGAGTTGATTTGATATTTATGAATTGCTTATGTGCTAACCAATAGTTTAGTATTATAAAATATTTATGTTGGTTGTTAGAACTTTGTTGTATTACATATAATTCTAGATGGAACTTGGGAATGGACAACATAGAGAAGAGGGAGTAGCTTCTCATAGAGACAATACTGAAGAAGAGCAGAGTGTTGCTGGAAGGGCCAGAGAGAATGAACAACCTACAGAGATTCAAATAATGGCACAGGCAATGTTGAGGATGGCAGAGCAACAAGAAAGAAATATGGCGCAAATGGCAGAACAACAAGCTAGATATCTAGAATCAAAGACTGTGGCGTGAGAAAGAGGCAAGGAAGGAAATGAAAAATTCTATGCATGAGAAGTTTTTGAAGTTAAATCCTCCAGAATATTCAGGGTTTGTTGAACCTACAGAAGCTGAGATGTGGGTCAGGGATCTAGAAACTATCTTTCCAGTTATGAAGGTTCCAAATAACCAGAAAGTGAATCTAGTTGTGTTTAAGCTAAAAGGAGAGGCCAAATATTGGTGGGAAGCCAGCAACCATTTGGTGCCCAGGATGGAAGGTACTGATGCTATTACTTGGGCTGAATTTATTAAAGATTTGTATGTTAAGTATTTCCCTAAAGTTTATAGGAGGGAGAAGCTGAGGGAATTTATAAATTTGACCCAAGGGAAAATGTCTATGAGGGATTATGAGGCTAAATTTACTGCTTTGTCTAGATTTGCTACTAAATATGTGGAGAATGAAGAAGATAAATGTAGTAAGTTTCAAGATGTATTGATTTGGCCTATTCAGAATAGAGTGGCCACTTATGAGTTAGAAGATTATGCTTCTCTGATAAACAAAGCCACGATAGCAGAAAGGCAAATGAACCAAGGGGTGGCGAGTAGAGATAGTTTTAAGAAGAGTATATTCGACGCATATCACTCTAAGGGAGGTGAGGGCGGAAGTGTTAAGATGGAACCTCATAAATTTCAGAGAGGTGGTGGAGATAGTGCTAGAGGTCGGGGGAGATTTGGCAGAGATACCAGGGATGGAGGATCGTTTGGTTCAGTCAGAAAGTCAGGGAGAGGTGAGGCCCTAAAAGGAGGTGTTACATGTTTCTTTTGTAAAGATGATGGCCATTATAAATCTGAGTGTCCTAATCTTAAGGGATTGGAATGCTACCATTATCATCAAGTGGGGCATATTAAGAAGAATTGTCCACAGTTGGTAGAGAGTCCAGCAGCATATAGTGAAGTAGCAAGCATAATGTTATCTCCGGAAAGTGCAGTGAAAAGTATGGGCAGAGGACAAGCGAGTAGTTCCAGGCCAGGTGGACGAGTTTTTACAATGAAAGAAGCTCAGATTACTCCAGATGTGGTGACAGGTACACTTTCTGCTACTATTAGAAGTGCTTATGTTTTGATTGATCCTGGTTCCACACATTCTTTTGTGTCCTATGCTTTTGCTGTATATCTGAATAGACCATGTACTCGTTTTGATGTGGGGTTGGGTATTTATATGCCTATGGGGGATATGGTTGTAGCCGAATATGCTTTTCGTGATTGTGTTTTGACTGTGGGGTCTAGAGATATAGTTACAGATCTACTTCCATTGGATATTTCTGATTTGATATAATTCTGGGAATGGATTGGTTATCTAAATATCATACATCTATGGATTGTTTCTGTAAGGAAGTTATTTTTAATATGCCTAGTGAGCCTGAATTTAAATTTGTGGGGGAAAGAAAAATTATTCCCAGTTGCATCATTTCTGCTATTCAGACGAGGAATTTATTGAGTAAGGGTTGTGAGGGTTTTATTGCATATGTTCTTGACACTAGGAAGGGGTCGTTACAGTTAGTTGATGTTCCTGTTGTACATGATTTTCCAGAAGTGTTTCCTAGTGAGTTGCCCGGGTTACCTCCAGAAAGAGAGGTTGAATTTAGTATTGAATTAGCACCGGGGACAACCCCTATTTCTATGGCACCGTATAGAATGGCACCTGCTGAGTTGAAAGAACTTAAGATTCAGTTGCATGATTTACTTGATAGGGGGTTCATACAGCCTAGTGTATCTCCATGGGGTGCACCAGTTTTATTTGTGAAGAAGAAAGATGGTACCATGCATTTGTGTATTGATTATAGGCAACTGAATAAAGCTACAATTAAGAACAAATACCCTTTACCTCGTATAGATGATTTGTTTGATCAGTTACATGGTGCTAAAGTGTTTTCAAAGATAGACTTGCGATCAGGGTATCATCAGTTGAGGGTAAAGGAGAGTGATATTTCTAAAACTGCTTTTCGCACTCGGTAGGGACATTTTGAGTTTTTGGTGATGCCTTTTGGGGTGACTAATGCTCCAGCTGTATTTATGGATCTTATGAACCGGGTACTGCATCCCTTTATTGATTCATTTGTGATAGTTTTCATTGATAATATTCTGATTTATTCACGTGATATGGTTGAACATGAAAAGTATCTCAGAACTATTTTGAATGTGTTGAAAGATAAGAAATTGTATGCTAAGTTTAGCAAATGTGAATTTTGGCTATCAAAAGTTGTATTTTTAGGCCATGTTATTTCTGGAGATGGTATATGTGTTTATCCCAAGAAGGTAGAAGCTATTGTAAATTGGGAGAGGCCCAATAATGTGAACGAGGTGAGGAGTTTTATGGCTTTAGCTGGGTATTATAGAAGGTTTATTAAATAATTTTCTTTAATTTCCTTGCCAATGACTAAATTGACCCGGAAAGATATTAAGTTTGAATGGAATTCTGATTGTGAAAATAGTTTTGATGAATTGAAAAAGAGGTTGGTAACTGCACCTATTCTTACTATTTCGCATGGTGGAGATGGTTTTGTTATTTATACCGATGCTTCACACCAGGGGTTGGGTTGTGTTTTTATGCAGCATGGTAAGGTTATTGCTTATGATTCTAGGCAGTTGCATACACATGAACGTAATTATCCTACACATGATTTGGAAATTGCTGCTATTGTGTTTGCTTTAAAATTATAGCGTCATTATCTATATGGTGAGGTATGTGAAATTTTTACTGACCATCAAAGCCTTAAGTATTTATTTACTCAAAAGGAGTTGAATTTGAGGCAGAGGCGATGGATGAAGTTAATTAAAGACTATGATTGTACAATTCACTACCACCCAGGGAAGGCAAATGTAGTTGCAGATGCTCTGAGTAGAAAGGCTTCGGGCAGGTTATCTTGTATTCGGTGTGCTAGAGTTTTCCACATCATGGAGTTGAGATTGATGGGAGTAGAATTGAAGCTAGCCGATGGGGACAGGTTCTTTGATCCTGTAAGCGTGAGGCCTTTGTTAGCTACCCGTATTCGTGATTTGCAAAGTCAAGATCCTTTTCTTGAGAAAAAATGACAAGATGTCCGAGATGATAAGTCTGAAGATTTTTGTATTGTGAATGATGGCACTTTATTGTATAAGCAGCGGTTATGCGTGCCTAATGTGTGTGGATTGAAAGAGGATATTTTAGATGAGGCTCATAATTCCATTTATACTATGCATCCTGGTAGTACTAAAATCTATAGGGATTTAAAGGAGCATTATTGGTGGAATAATATAAAGAAGGAAATAGATGATTTTGTTGCTAGGTGCCTTATATGTCAGCAAGTGAAAGTGGAGCATCAGAAGCCTACTGGCCTGCTTCAGCCATTGCCAATACCGGAATGGAAATGGGATCATGTAACGATGGATTTTATGGTTGGGATTCCTCGATCGTAGAAGGGGTCAGATTCGATGTGGGTAGTGGTGGATAGATTGACGAAGTCCGCTCATTTTCTAGCAGTCAAGACTACGTATATAGTTGATAGGTATGCTAGATTGTATGTTAATGAAATTATTCGATTGCATGGAGCACCGGTATCTATTATTTCAGATAGGGATCCTACTTTTACATCCGGATTTTAAGATAGCTTGCAGTGTGCTATGGGTACTAACTTGAAGTTTAGTACGACTTTTCATCCACAAACAGATGGGCAGTCTGAAAGGACAATACAGATTTTGGAAGATATGCTTAGAGCTTGTGTGCTTGATTTTAAAGGAAATTGGGATGAATATTTGACTTTGATAGAATTTGCATATAACAATAGTTATCAATCTACTATTGGTATGGCACCATATGAAGCGTTGTATGGTAGACGGTGTCATACACCCGTATGCTGGGGTGAAGTTGGTAAAAGGAAGATACAAGGTCCATAGTTGATTGAAGTCACCACTGAAAAAGTGAAGATTATTCAAGATAGAATGAGAACGGCTCAAAGTAGACAGAAGAGTTATGTGGATAAGCGATGAAAAGATTTAGAATTTCAGAAATGGGATTACGTGTTTCTTCGGATATCTCCATGGAAAAGAGTTATGAGGTTTGGAAAGAAAGGTAAATTAAGTCCACGCTACATTGGACCTTATGAAATTCTTGAGAAAGTCGGGATGGTTGCCTACAAGCTAGCGTTACCACAGGAGTTAGCTCGACTACATGATGTTTTCCATGTTTCTTTGTTGAGAAAGTATTTAGTGGATCCTTCACATGTATTGGTGGAACAACCTATTTCGTTGAAAGAAGATTTGAGCTATGTGGAAGAACCACTTGCAATCGTCGATAGGAAAGAACAAATATTGAGATCAAAAGTGATCCCACTTGTGAAGGTTATGTGGAGAATGCATTACATGGAAGAAGCTACATGGGAGAGTGAGGATAGCATGAAGATGAGTTATTCGTATTTTTTTTATTCAGACAACCAAGGTATGTCAATTTCGAGACGAAATTTCCTAATAGGGGGAGAATTGTGACAACCCGAATATAATTATGATAAATTATGTTTAAATAATGATTAGATTATGTGATATGGATAATATGTTATTAGTATATATAATTTTGAGTCATTATATTTAGTCTAATCCTAGCGTCATAAAGCATGAAATATTGAATTAGTTACAAATGTGAAATTTTGAAGTTTTCGGTAGGAATGTTCATGTTTAAGACTAGTTTTGACCTTTATGACATAACAATTGACTTGAGGTATAAACTAGATATTAGTAGATATATGAGTTAGGTTTGTAACACAACAAATGGTCCATCGAATGGACATCCTAGTGGGAAGATATTGTCTTTTTACGAACAGGGGCTAAAGTAGTCATTTAGCCTTAAATGATAATGTGTTTTATATGATGCCACATGTTATAAATTGATTGGTTGGAGGTGGAGGTTGTTTTGGCCGAATTAAACCCTTGAGATATCCTCTTTTCTTCAGCAAATTCAGTTTGGGAGAGTTTTAAGATGAGGAAAAACAATTGTGAGGGTTAGGAAGAAGAAAGTGACGAGAAACATTCAGAAAAAGCCATAGAAAATTACGTAAAAGCCCCTAAGGTAATTCCAACCATGAATCTTGTTATTTTTCTTGAATTCATGATTTATATAATATAAATACTTGATTGTTTATTGACCTTTCATGCTTGGGTGCATATGTATGGATATATGCAAGTTTAAGTTAAGTTGAATGTACAAAACCCTAAAATTGCTTTATTTAGAAACTTTGTTTATTCAAACCTCCATATATTTTTGTATTCTTACTGGAATTGATTGATTCTAATTGGAGATTAACCTGTACTCATATATTTATGACATATCCTAAAATCATGTGAATTTACCAAGAAATGAGTCTTTGGTGAGAGTTTGAAGTTCGGGTATGAAATCTGCCCTAAGGGTGAAAGTATGTCCGCCACGTGTTCGATGTCTTTCTTGACATAGCAAACGGACCTTAAAAATTATGAAGCTTTAATTTTATATTATTTAATATGTTTACTGATGTTGGGTGAAATATCATAGAAATTTATGATGTATAAAAATTATGAAAATTCCTGGAAGTTGAATGAACGATAAAAGAGCCTATAGGGCATATTTGTTATGTGGTAAAGAAATGGGCATATCTTGCTCTAGGAGACTTGAAATGATGTACCGTCTTTTGTATTGGAATACTAATATGACAAGTATTGAATTACCAAGAAGGAATGAATGTATATTTGGTCTATGATTTGGATATGTTAAATATATTAACCTGGATTTGGATGGAACTTCACTTGTGATAAATGATTTTTTAAATGGAATCAAGTGATACTTATGGATTGAATTATGTTTAAATCATTATTTAAATTATTGATATTCTTATGATGATACTAATATTGTAAGAATGATTGGAGGGGAAGAAGATATGATTGAAAAAATACCGGATAAAGGCACGGGAAAAGCTAGTTAAACTGTCAAGGTGAGTGTACTTATGATTGTTTCATATATACAGATATATGAATATAACTCTAAGAGCAGGATTTGTTCGAATACTTTGGTATTCAGGATTTGTTTGGATATTAAAATATCCAGGAATGTTTGGGTCTTATGATCCAGGATTTGATATTGCCAATGGGTAGAATTATTTAGGTCTTATGATCCAGGATTTGTTATTGATAATGGGTAGAATTGTTTGAGTCTTATGATCCAGGATTTGTTATTACCAATGGGAAGAACTATTGGATCTTATGATCCAGGATTTGTTATTGTCAATGGACAGAATTATTTGGGTCTTATGATCCAGGATTTTTTATTGCCAATGGGCAGGATTGTTCGAATTTTATATCCACATATTCGATATAGAATTGTCATCTTATTATAGGGAAGGAGTACCTCACTAGGCGTAATGCTTACGATTTATATTTTAATAATTTTAGGTTTGTACGCTGCCAGCTAGGATACTATATGATCAGTAACTTGAGAGTTGCACCGTTAGAAGAGCTGAGGTTTAAGTATGGAGATTTTATCATTGTCACACTGAAGATTTTAATATACTCACACATTGTATATGTTGAGTTAACATGGATTGAGTTGATCATAGTTAATCATAGTATTGTATAATCTCTAATTATGACTCTGATGTTGACTTTGTTATGGAACAAGAACAATATTATGTTCATTATGCAGAAAAATATTGATAAATGAATTAAATTTGCAATGGGCTCTAGATTATGATCCAATTATTCTAATAACAAATGATTAGTATGGATATTGGGTTTGGGGTGTGACACAGAGTATGCCAGCACCGTAGATTTTATGTGGGTGCCCTATTAGTATATTTATATTATGAGTGATAAATATATGTACATGTGATTCATATAATGTGCTTGTAAGTAGATAAAATTGAATAATTGATATTAAATAAATTGAGTGTTTGAGAAGGTAAGGCTGTATTTAGATATACATAGTTGGCTTGGTAAATTCCAAAGAGAATAAAGTTATCGTGTATAAATTATAGTTATGTGATCACGTGAATCATGATTAATGAGAGGAGATTGGGTTAGAGTATTTAACTGGGTTAGCTTTATCCAGACTTACTTAGTAGTATTTTAGGCGTGCACACTAGTTGAGGGGTGAGAATTCTCAAGTGAGTGTCAAAATACTAACATGTAGGTAATATCAACTAGTGAGCATTTTATGTACTTGTTAAACTGTTTTAAAAGCTATTTTACACTCGGGCTCTGTCCCATTTCTTATCATCTCTACTTCTCTTGTATATATATATATGTATTGCCGATGCCTAGCCATAGGGGCGTCAGACTTAGATCTTTGGATGGTTGATGTGCTCCAACTAGTGTGGGAGTTGCAGGCCTTTGCATTTAGACGACTTCATCCTTGTCATCTCAGCTCTTCACTTAGTCGTTTTAGATAGGGCATGTGTCGCCCATTTCCAGTTTCTATTTAGTTCAAAGATACTTGGTACTCTTTATTTTTCAGTATTCAATTTCAGTTGGGATTGTTTTAATTATTACATTATTCTTTAATTTGGGACAATTTATTGGGTTGTTATTCCAACCTGTTTAATTCCGTTGAATGGTTTGGTATTCAGTACTTTAATTGTGTTCATTTAAATGGTTTATGTATAAAATTCTTATCGTTGGGACTCAATCTATAAAATTAAATGTTTTGACACTTAGCTTAATTATTTGTTAGGTGACAAGTAAAGGAAATTGTTTATCGACAGTGATGCTAATAATGATCCAACCGGATACTTTGTTTTAATTTAATAAAGGACTGATCACCCAGTATTTAATTAGGCGTGGTGTCCCAAAAGGATGGGAATGTAAGATGGGATGGAATTTCACATAAGGAAACTTCGTTGATTGTAAGAAAATGTTACTGAGATCATTGATGCTGATGGATCTGAGGTGTGTTTTGGGAGTGGGGTCATGCCCTCTATTTATAGATTAAAGGGGTGCCGATCAGCGTAGCTCTAGCCCTGCCAATCGGCAGGTTACCCTAGACACACTGTCGATAGTCCGGGAAATGGACCAGCCAATCGGTAGTCTCGTGAAGAGTTTTTTGATAAAACGGGAATAGAACGCAATCCATTAATCCAAATCATGCACGGGGGATACCATTAGAAAGGTAATTCAGATACCTTCAAGAGACCTTTGGGCCTCTACCGGGACGAGAGTTAACTTTGGGTCAAACGTGAAGCGCTCGTCGGTCCTTTAGACGGGAGATCATCGGGCGAAAATAGAACGTCCGTTCGAATGTAAGTCAGAATCATACGCGGGGCAAAAGGTTGAAAAGGTTATGCGAGGTACTTTGACATTAAAAAAATATTCGCTCAATTTGAAAAGTTTACCTTGGTTAACTGGGGCCCAAAAGTACCCGGTGACCTTTCGAAGTAAAATGTGTCTTTCGTCTTTACGGCAAAGCTGATTTGCCCATGAGACGGACCGTTGGAAAGGGTATTCAGTGCCCTTCGATGATTAATTCAACATTGTTCAAGCTGAAGATTTATCCCTTATTAAATGGAGCTCGAGAACAATCGTTAGCCTCCGGATTAATTTTTTTGGGGAAAATCGATTGTTCATCTGAATGGTTATTCCGTTTCGCGCACGGGGCAGACCATCGGAAAGGGGTTTCATTACCCTTAAAAGATTCAAAGAGCTTTCACTTTGACGATGATGTTTATTGGGGTCAAGTTAGGGCCCGGGAGCTCCCGGTGTCCTCCAGATCGATTTTTGATAGTGAAATGGTCCGTTCGTTCGAACCGTTATACCGATTCGTGCATGGAGTGGACGATTGGAAAAGGGATTCAGATCCCTTCAAAGATTCATTGACCTTTTTCTCAAACAATAAAGTTAACTAGAGTTAAACGGGGTTCGAGAGCACCCAATGGCTTCTAGATCGATACTAGGTGTATAACCTAGGGTTTGTAGTGACATGGGGGAGTGTTAGGGACCGAAGGAGAGACTCTGGGGGTCCTCGAATGTGGTGTCTATATATATAATATTAATCCAGGTTATGTTTTAATTAATTAATTCTATAAAATAACGAGGTATTATAGCTCGGGCTATCGGCCTAGTGCACGAATCTAAGTCTTCCACAAACTCAATCTCTTTACTCTATGGAAACCTCAAAATCTTCTGGAACATGAAAAAACTCGCCAATAGTTCGAATAGACTCCAAAGACAATGTGAATCCCTTGGATATGTCTAGTCCTATAAACCGGTCGTGTCGGGGTCAAGTCTACCTCGGATCCGAGTTCAAACTTGACCCATTTATAGGTCTAAATGTGTCATCCTTAATGTAATACAAACGCGCTCTCGAGCCTCCTTGTGGGGGAAACATCATAACCAAATACATCTCTGACCCCATAATGGAAAAGATGACGGACCTCCCAAAGTAATCCATATATGTATGGAAAGTCACTAAGAAATCCATACCCAAGATAAATTCATACTCAGACATATCTAATATTATAAAGATAATTACAAATCGTATTCTCCCAATATCCACTCATATACCTTTACACTCGGAACAAATAGGCAAACCTCTACCCAAAGGTGAATCAATGTGAAATAATGCGTTCGATGATAAATATATCATCCCCTAAGGATGAGAAAAGTCTTTACTAAAAAAATTATAAGCATAATATAAAACAAAATATGTCCTAGATGTCCATAAATAAGAAACATACCCTCAATCTCTTGGGATATTGCTTGCACATCTCTGGGTGCAACGTAATACACACACCCATACTTTAACGATTGCTCGGTGGCTGAGCGCTATTGGAAATGTAACAATTTGGGGGCTAATAACTACTAACATTTCCCCTATGGTGTGTAATACTCATGTAGTACTCCCTAATCCTGAGCGCCTTAATTTTCCTTAGGGAATATCCTAGGTACTTGTCCACCCACACCATATGTAAAGTAAGTGCCTTTGAACTGATGCCTAGACTATTACTGTCCCTATTAGCATTGATGGCCTCTACCCTGTTGCTCCTAGCCCTATTAAATGACATGATAAAATGACGCACGTAATGCTAAGACAACATAAACCGATACAATGTTATAAGTTAATATGTGTACCATTAATGCTTTCGGGTGATGTCGCCACCGACCTGATAAGATAAGATAGTATACAGGTCGGGTTAGTGTTGACCCCTTGACCCGTTAATATTGTGACAACCCGCTTATTCTAATACTGAGTGGCCAATCGTCTATTAAAATAAAATAGGAATCCAATATGTTTTTATTCTTAGCCTCAGTGTCGCAATAAGCAACATAAATACAGACGAATAAAAACCTTACAACTAAATGAACCGAATAAATTGCCATGCATAAATAAATATATCTGAACCGAATAAACCATCAGTCACTAACAATAATCATCCAACTGAAATAAAAGTGAATAATAAAATAACATCTCTGACTGAATCTTGTCTAGATAGAAGGAGCTGAGGTGGATAAGTTAATTCTATAACATCCATAACTACTTCAAAGGTAAGAAAGATCTATCCTTTTTGTCACTGTTGTTGGTGCACACCTGAGGTTTTTAAAAGAAAACAAGTAAAATTGAATTGCCCACGAGTCAAAGCCCAAAAATGTTTGAAAATATTTTTGTAGGTAATTAAATGCTTTAAAATAATAAAACACGTAGAGTATTACTTTCACAATTAATTAATCGGTCGCACTCATATGAAAAAAAACCTCACATCTCATCTACAGTACGCAACTAACTCATTCATTTTATTATCCTAATTACACTACCCATTCTAACTAGGACAACCACCTCTATCTAAGCCCATTCCTGCTAATAGTCACCAGTAACTAAGTATATACTACCCTCACTAGGGATATGTTCATAAATAAATACATAGCGACACACGTGCTATAAGTAAATGATCACACACTGTCATAGCATAGCTACACATGTGCTATAAATAGATATACACACTACATCGTATAAACATACATATATATCGCTCACTATATACATATAAACGTATCCCCAGAGCATGGACCATGTGAATACATCCTTCGTATGCTATCAGGCTCCAGGCATATCACGAATCACACTAAGCCACTGGTTCGAAATTTTGCCCACGCACCCAAATGTAAACACATACAAATGGAGGCGGTCATTAACATACATCCGGGGGTCACAACCATACCATATTGCACCTAACCTCTCTCTAAGCCTACACCTATCCTTACATATGGATAGTGGCCATGCAATAGTACTATGACCTAGGGAATCAATCCAACACCTGTTGGTCAATGCCAGGGTGGACAACCCACTATTCGCAACCTCCGAACGATAGCACTACTGAGTAGGTATGTTCAATACAAACAATAATCAATCACACACACACACACGCATACATACACACACACACATTTATACACAAGTCACCCCAATGCGTATATATATGTGTGTGTGTGTATATATATATTTATATATATTGACCTCGTATGAAATATTGCAACGTACAAGTCCCCCAAATCCCATTGTCCGAACCAATTTCCCGATAATGCATATATAAGTATTCACTCACTTGAATTTCTCGGTTGGTCTCACCCGAACCCATCTATCCATTAGCATATTACCCATACCAAAACCTAGGAAGCATTCCCCAGTAGTCCTACTCTACCTTGGAAGCCCCTACGATCATTCCCTAAGCTCTAACGGGTCGAACCAACACACAAATAAAATCTGGGATGACCAGTAAACCGAATTGGTTCGCTTGGCGGACTAAACCGATACGTTCAAGAAAACCAAATCTCTCCCCCAGCAAATCGGTTCCATTTACTAGGCTGCCAATAGTCTTCTTCCTCGAGTTTTCTCTTTTAAAACCCTCCAATGGAGGTCCCCAAGCCTCTCAAAACTTAAATCAACACCCCACATCAATATATTAACATCCCAAAAGTATGTTAACATCAAATTTATCCCGAATCCCCTCTCTAAACACAAGGAATCCTAATCGTTCATTAATCTAAACCACCCAGAATTAATTAAACCTTGACTTTTATTGATTTCTAACAACATGTCAATAATATCATGTTCATTCCCACATGTAAAATCAGTGATCGCTTAAATAAGCTCTCATACCAATTTGAGAACGCCATGTAATATCGATTTAAATAAATTCGCAAATTTCCTATTTAGACTTATTTAATCGGAGTCAATTTTCAAAACCAAATTAATTCAGCCCCTGAACATGAAATTACATGTCTGTGTGTCAAACCAACACAAATATAATTGCTCACTCACATATTTCAGGAAAAATCCCCAAAGGGCAAAACCTTTTATCACTATGAACAAAAAATTACAACTTACATACACAATGAAATCCGCAATGATTACTCCTTAGAACAATCACAAAGTCATGCATCCTAGAGTCATCAATGGAACAACTGCAACATCCCACAGGAACACGCAGTCCCAATCAGCCAGGAACACCCTTGAGCACTCCCAATTGACATGCAGTCGTAGTCAGCCATAGAGATAACACTCCACACAGAAATAACTTCACAAAAGTTGAATCTTGGGTTACAAAACAATTCACAGAAAGATTGGGATGTTTTGTGAATGGAAAACAAAACGGATTAAACCCTCAAATTAAGAAGACAAAGGTAATCTGTTGTTAACAGTTTTTACAAAAAGAAATTCGTCAAGTCTTCTTAACAAAAACAGAGTGGTTTAACACGTTTTATATAAAAAAAACTTAAGTCGCCAGGTCACTCGAACAAAATCAGGTTGTCGCTCGAACGACTTTGTACGACATCCTTATGTTATTCGAACAACATAATGATATCGTTTGAACGACGTCCGCGTAAAAAAATAATTTTTTTATTTCGATAAAAAAAACTCCGCCTTAACACTTAGAAAAATTTCTTTTTGACGAAAAGTAACGCCTCAACACTTCGAAAATATTTTGGAAACATATTCCAACACTTTTAAATTAACCATAAAGTAACCAAAAAACAAACTTACCAAAATTCATCTCGTAGAGGCTTTGAATGTTGAAGAACGTTGATATTCAGATCCATCTTGACGCATGATTGAACTTGAATAAGTCTTCGACGGTTGTAGCTGTATACGACATACAATAATGTAACCCGAACAATAAAATATGTCCTTACAAATCTCCCCCTATGTCTATGTCAGTACTAACTAAAAACATCCGAATTATCAAATTAAAATGCCGATACGAATATAATACCCTACCATGAACCCAAATCTGAAAAGGTACTAAACATATAAGTCTTAAACTTTTCTTAAAAAATCTTCAACATCAAATCTTCAAGCTTTTCTCATAAGGGTGTGCAACATATGAACATCAATCTTTGTACCTACAAACATGGGATAAAGCAAATACCTTCGTGACGTATTGAGTTGGAAATGAGATAAACATAACATCAAAGAAAATATCAAATCTGAAATCTCCTCATAATTTAAAACTCCCCCATAAAATCATAATTCGTTCTCCCCCTTTTTATTTGTTCGAAATAGACAAGGAAACGAATAAACAAAATAAACATGGAGTGTCACGACATGCATAGCAAACATGGATCAAACCACGCTCATGAAAAGGAATCCTTAAAGGCATCGACAAACTATTTTTCATTTTTAAGTTTTTAAACAATAACGCAAAACTAATTTTACAAAAATCACACACCATGAATTTACACTAAGATAGCCAAATCGTGGAAACGAAATGAATGGGTGTGTAAATATTCAATAGGAAAATCAGTGCAATCACATCACGCATAACTTATGTTCACGATGAATATCTTCACTCCTAACAAATGAACCTCAAAATCGCTCTTAGGTGTCGAAAAGTTGAATTTAGATGACATCGTTGTAATCAAATCAACAAATCAAAGTCAAAGATGATTTTCACACCAATTTCATCTAAAACCATGTAATGATTTTTTATGACTTTTCAAGGACGTGCAAACCCGTTTTATATTCCATCCAAACTCACTCATAAATAATAATACTTTTTATTTTTCTTTTGACTTTTGGCATATTTTCTTTTTATTGCCTTTAAATTTTTTCGGGCTCCTTTCAAGCTCTTTGGACCTTGGCTTCTGTTTTTGGGCCATGCATTTTCTAGGTCCTATTTTAAATGGTGGCTTAATCGAAAATAATAAATGAGTATCTTTCGTCACCCTTCCCCATTTTTAATAAACATCCCACAAACTCACAAACAACAGTTCTTACATGCACTACTTTCTTTGTCCAGTTTTATCGCATTTGGTTCGTTTTAAAGACAAAAATGAGATGAAAACTTATTGACCAACATGTGATAGACAAGAACAATAGTAAAACAAATCCGTGCAAGTGTGCATTAAATGAACTCGTGAGTTAAACATGTAGTTAGTAATAACAAATCACATCTCAATGACTCTAAACATTGTAAAGCACAAAAATGAAATGCTGACGCATATCAAAACAATATCAAACAGTCAAATGGATATGGAATGAAATTGTGACTCGGTCATCCTAAATGTACATCCACTAAAGGTGTAAACAAACTACAAAACTCTTTTTGTCTTTTTTCCAAAATTTTTATCAAAATAAAATCTTTTCGGCTTTTTTAATTTTTTTCTCAAAAAAATGAAAATCTTTTTGTATTTTTCCAAAAATTTTCAAATATAAAAATCTTTTTGTTTTTTCAAAAAATATATCAAAAATGGAAAATATAAATACAAAAATGGTACACACTAGGAGTCGGCATAAAATATCATCATGAGAATCATCTTATGCTAGTAAAAAAGTATAAACCTCAACAAGTAGGTGCGGTGGAGTTTTCCAAAGATTGTGACATCCTATAAAAAAAACCCATCAAATCATGTGAAGTTTTGGCTAAAAACTTTACCAGCTCCCTAATATGCGCAAACTCTCTCACGTAGTCATCCGGAGCATCATGTGTGGTTGCGTGAGGGTGAACACGTGTAGTAGCAAAATGTGACACATTACCCAACTTAAAACAAAACTCCCTAAGGTGTCCTCTCTTCTTACAATGAGTGGAAACATAAACAGGCCTAAGTAAACCTCTCTAAAAATGTCTCCTATGCACTCTCTTATCTGGTACAGGACAACTAGGTGAGTTGCGTTGAGAGCCATATTGATCAATAATAAACTCGGGAACCGTCTTGGGTGAAACGTGGGAAGTGGACGCACCATCATGACATGTTCCTAGTCTCTAAACATCGCCTAAAATGGGAATGAAAACCATCTTTCCAACCTTCTTAGATGCATCTCTAAAGGGACTTTGACCTCCTGGGCATGTTGAGATCACTCTTGAGTTAGGATACACGTGTCATCCGACTAGACACCATATTGGTCAAATCTTTTTCCAATATAAAGTAATCAACTGTTCACTCAAAGAAACCTTCACCTTCTTGAGTTGACTTGCTTTCGCCTCAAACACCCTCAAAACCGATAAGTCTCTCTCAAAATGTCTCACCCTAAGACCTAACTCCTAATTCAACTTATTAGTTTTTAAGGTCTCAGGGTACAAATCTTTAAACGCAATTTGGAGCTCACTATTACCCTCACTAGCGCACTCGCTCTCACCCTTGCTAGAAACACTCAAAATATCATCCTCGGGGGTCTCGGGCGCATAAGTATCCTCATCGCCGTGGGACAAACTAGGTGTGCTCACATGATTAGCTAAAAAGGCAACAAACTTCCCATGTGAAGACTCATCCCATGAATCCTTTACCTCTTCCTCACTATCGCTAAGAGTGACTGGCATGAAAATTTACTTAGCCTTTCTCTTTAGCCTAATGGGACTCTAAAAAGCTCTATGTCCTCTACCCACACACTCGAAACACTTTTCCTCATCCTCACTCTATTTTCACTCTCTTTCTCACTGGACTCTTTGGCCTCATCTTTCCTTCTATTTTTCTCAAAACCCTTTTGATAGGAAAATTTTCTTTGAAAATTTTGAGAAACCTGTTAAAAGATATCGCAAGCATGGCCATATCAAAATCATCCTCGTCCTTAGACTCAGACTAATAAACTCTCACTTTATTTTTATTCTTAGACTGGGCTTTAAGTGCTATCCCTCTATCCTTAGGCTTGACACTGTCAGTGACCATGTTAATTTCATATGTCTGGAGGTCTCCCACCAACTCTTCTAATTTTAAATTGCTCAAATTACCTAAGGAATTCAAAACACTTACTTTAGGGATAAAAAATTAAGGCAGCGATCTCAAAATCTTTTTAACCACTCGTGCATCAGGTATGTGCTCACCAAGATTGAATCCAGTGTTGACAATGTCAGATAAACGTGAATAAAACTCATCAAAACACTCAGTCTCAGGCATGGTAATTGTTTCAAAATGAGTAGTTAAATTTTTTGAATTTTAGACTCTTTGACCTCATTTGTGTCTTCGTGAGAAAGTTGTAAAATGTCCCACACTTCTTTTGATGTGGTGCAAGTCATAATACCTCAGAACTTGTCAGGAGTGAAGGCACCAAAAATTGCACTCAACCCACGTGAATTAAAAGTGCTCCATTTAAATTCGTCCTCAGTCCAGTCTATCACGGGTTTTAAATTAGTGATATTATTTACAGTGAAAGTGAGAGGAGTCCATCCTCTATCAAAAACTACCCAAATGCGCTCATAAATGGCCTTTTTTATTTATAGGAAGAGGGGCGGAACCCCCACAAATATTATTAGAAAAATAAAAATGGAGAAAGAGCCTCTCCAGTGGCACTTACAAGCTCTGATACCTTATAAAAGTGAATGAATGTTGATCGATGAGCCCATTAGATCAACATTTGGAATTTAAACTTGGGAATTTATAATAATTCCCATTTACAAATTAAAGCATCAAAATAAATTTGGGGGTTTATAATACCCCCATTACATAACCATGTTATGCCTAATTGAAGGAACACCCCATTTATCCATTTTGAGCAAACTTTGATGATGTTTGGGAGACTTTCAAAATTGGTGAAGACCATCGATTTTTTTGAAGTAGTTGCACAATTTGCCAGACCATCAGCTACACAATTTGATTCCCTTCAAATATGAGATAGAGAATGATTGCCAAGCACAAGAATGGCCTGAATCTTTTCAATTTATTTCTTATATTTCCATGGAGGCTTCCAAACTTTGTTTACCATATTTACCACTTCTTTTGAGTCACTTTCAACATGGATATTGGACAAACCTTTATCAAAACAGAATTTAGTGCCTGTGTATAAAGCTTCAATTTCAGAAATGAGGCTGTCTTGGTATCCAGTATAGAAGAAAAAACCAGATATGAAGTTGCCTCTGCAATCTCTCACAACTCCTCCAATGCCACTATCACCTGTAGAACCTTTTGAAGCCCCATCGATATTTAATTTTAAGCAATCATTTGGAGGTTTAATCCATTTGACCACTTGAAGATTAAATTAGGCTTTAATTGTGATTTCATACATGCTTTTCAGTAGCTATAATTAGACCCGTAAAAAATGGGCATCCGATTATATAAGTGCTCCATTAAAAAATTACGATTTTACACAAAACAAATTTAAAAAAAAATCAATATCACACAATTTTGTGGAAAACAAGGATCACTCGATAAATTAGAGATACCTGCTCTGATTCCAATTTGTAAAATTGGTGATCGCTTAAATAAGCTCTGATACCAATTTGAGAATGTCGTATGATATCGATTTAAGTTAATTTGCAAATTTCCAATTTAGACTTATTTAATTGGAGTCAATTTTAAAACCAAAATTAATTCATCCCCTAAACACGCAACTAGGTGTGTGTGTGTGTGTGTCAAACCAACAAAAATATATTTGTTAGCTCACGGATTTTAGGAAAAATCCCCGAAGGGCAAAATCTTTTATCTCACCATGAATAATAAATCGCAACTTACATACACAATGAAATTTGCAATGATTACTCGTTAGAACAATCACATAGACACGCAGCCTAGAGTCAGCAATGGGATAACCGCAACAGCCTACAAGAACACACAGTCCCAATCAGTCAGGAACACCCTCGAGCCCTCCCAATCGACACACAACCGTAGAGACAACACTCCACAAAGAAATAACTTTACAAAAGTTAAATCTTCGGTTCCAAAACAATTCACATAAAGATTGGATTTTTTTGTGAATTGAAAACAAAAAGGATTAAACCCTTAAATGAAGAAGACAAAGGTAATTTGTTGTTAACAGTTTTTGTACAAAGAAATTCGTCATGTCTTCTTAACGAAAACGGAGTGGTTAAACAGACTCTATATAAAAAACTTAAGTCGGCAGGTCGCTCAAACGAAATCAAGTTGTCGCTCGAATGACTTCGCGCGACATCCTTGTGTCGTTCGAACGACATACTGATGTCGTTTGAATGACGTCAACGTAAAAAGTAATTTTTTTTATTTCGATAAAAAACTCCGCCTCGACACTTAGAAAATTTCTTTTTGACGAAAAGTAATGCCACAACGCTTAGAAACTATTTTGGAAACGTATCGCCATAGTTTTAAATGAACCATAAAGTAATCGAAACACAACCTTACCAAAATTCATCTAGTGGAGGCTTTGAATGTTGAAGAACATTGATATTCGAATGCATCTCGACGCATGATTGAACTTCAATAAATCTTCGACAGTTGTAGCGATATACGACATACAATAATGTAACCCGAACAATAAAATATGTCCTTACAAATACCCCCCTATGTCTATGCCGATACAAACTAAAAACATCCAAATTATCAAATCAAAATGCCTATAAAAATCTAATACCCTCCCACAAACCCAAAACTGAAAAGGGACTAAACGTGTAAGTCTTAAACTTTTCTTCAATAATCTTCAACATCAAATCTTCAAAATCTAATACCCTCCCAAGACAAAATACCCAGGTTGCTTCTAAGAAATAAAACTAACTCTGTTTTCTCTTGATCGACGAGAGCATCTTCAATTAGAAACTTCCTTTTAATCAAGTTGTAATCGTCTACAACTTCTCCAACTTTTCAATGACCCTGTCGGTGGGGTGAATCCTGATCTCTTCCACCCCTAGTTGGTTATACCATAGTTGTAATTTGGAGAACACCCCCCTCATGGGCTCCTTCCTGAGCATTCTTTATCTCCTTCTTCTTTTCTTTCTTTGGGCAGATGGATGCAATAAATCACTTCATGGATGTAGCCTGATCGCCACAGATTTTGACCATGCCCCGATCGGTAATGCACTTCAGCTTTTGATGGTAGGTTAATGGTACGACCTTCATAGCGTAGAGTCAACCTCTTCCCAAAATAGCATGGTATGTGGACTCAATATTCACCACCAAAAAATCAATTATCTTTGAGATGTTTCCTACCCTGATCGACAAGATTATCTCCCCTAATGGTGTCGTGATCTTCCTTACATAACCGACTAATGAAATAGTGGCCTCTTTGAGGTCGACGATATTCAACTTCAGTTTATGGAATAGTTTGAGGTACATCACTTTGAAAGAACTGCATTGGTCAATAAGTATCTTGTCTACATCTCAATTAAAAATAAAAAGTGTGATTAGCAAAGCGTCATGATGTGGAGTTCTTACCTCAACCAAATTTTCTTTGAAGAACATGATGTGCTTGGTGTAGTCGACGTCTTCTAGTCACCAACGCTATCCTGCCTGGGTCATAGCAGAGTTGATTTAAAAAGCTTCCATCACAGCAGTCACCTTCTTAGGTTCCATTCAAACGGTATTGCCTTTGATCTGCTTAAAGTCGGATGCCCCATGGATTACTGCGAACTCATGCCCTGTATCCTCGTTGAGGACGCTATTCGATTTTTAGTCGCCATTGGTTGCGAACTTGTCAACTTTTTTCTCAATGTACTCATTGATATTCCCTTCTTGGGCTAACTCTTCCAAATATGACTTCAGATCCTTACAGTTCTCGATTTTATGGCCTACTTCCTTATAGAATGAGCATCTCGGCGCGCGTTGTTCCTTTTAGTTGGGTGGCCACCCATCTTTATGGGTCATTTAATAAATGTCTCGTCTTTGATCTTACATAAAATTTTGTAAATGGGTTCCTTGAAGTCTATGTTAATAGCCTAGAATGCCTTGGAGTGGTCGCCCTTGTTCCCATTCTTAGAGCCATTCTTGACCCCATTCTTATTTCCCTTCTTTTGGGTATTGTTCTTCTATGTTCCCTTGTTCTCCTTTGCTCTACCATTATCCCCTCCATTAGGATGAACCACGCCTTCCACCTTCATTTACTTCTCAAAATATGAGCCATAAGTTCGTCGATGGTGTTGGCCTCCTTTTTAGTAAGGGATTGGTGCAACAAAGAGGTGGTCGGTAAACCAATTTTGAAAGATGCTATGATAACCTGCCCCGAGAAATTCTCGATCTCATTGAAAACTTCCCAATACCTTTTAGCGTAGTCTCAAAGGTTCTCCTTTGGCTTCTTCTTCATCGTAAGAAGTGCATCTATCCTCTTGGAATGGGAGCTATTAGTTATGAATTGTGTTGTGAAGTCCTCCGCAAGAGCAGTAAAATTTCTGATTGACCTATAAGAAAGCCTCTCAAACCACTTCTGTGCTATATCATGCAGGCTATAAGGGAAAATCCTGCCCATGAGTGCGTCATTGTGGATCCATAAGGTCATTGCTTTTTGATATTTACTGACATGGTCTATGGAGTTTGTTTTCCCACCATAGACCTTGAACCAAAGGACAATGAACTTCTTCAGGGTCTCCTCCTGCTTGATTGCCCTTAAAAAATTGGACTTCATCTGAGTGTTGAGAGCTCTCCTGGATAACTCTCAGGTGGATCTGGATTCTCGATGGACTGGGTGTTGGTCTATCTCCCTATGGACCAAAATCCTCATGTCCTCATTCTACCGATCATTGCTTATGTGGCATCTTTCTTGATGGCTATGCTCTGATCATCAACGCTCTGACCCGAGATGCTCAGTTCTCTCCTGGTCATGCTTAGATCTCCTCCCTTGGCTGTGAGTATCGCTCGCCTGAGGACTAGTAGTCCTAGTATGACATTTTCTAGAAGAACTCGAGATATCTCTCTCTATTCTTTCAAGTCGCCTCTGTAGGCGAGTATTTTCTTTTGCTTGGAGGCGTGCAACCTCCTCTTGTTCATAGAGCCTGCTTCATAAGCATCGACCAACCTAGAAATCTAGGTAGACCTAGGTGGTCCTTGGATTTCTTTAGAGGGTTGCCTGTCCTGGCAAAACCTGTGGTTGATGTGCTGGAAAATCTCAGGCCTGACCCAAGGAGGAACGGGGTTTTCTTGGACATCGTCGGCTTAGGGGATATTACCGTTGTGGTGAGACATTACGGATTTCTATCAAAGAATGTTCTCGCAGGAATAAAAATTTCTTCCTATAGACGACGCAAATTATGAGTGTAGAAAATATCACAATAAAGGAATCCACGAAAACAATCACAAAGATCAAAAACTAAAAGGAATCACATGACAACAACGATATACATGGTTCGGTAACTTACCTACGTCCATAAAGAGGTTACTTATTCTTATTAAGTGTCTCTCAAAATCTAAGGTTTAAATCCCTTTGCCCCAGGTCAGGGTGTACAATTTATAGATATGCCGTTATAGAGTTTGAGTTATTCAAGGAACTCAAAATAACGTGCGGATTTGCCATGAGGTACTTGAATACCTCATCCGATATTTTTGGTACCTGATTTGACCATTAATGTAAGTGTTATTATACTACTAAAATACTCGTGTGGAAATTAAGTCATTATTTGGGCCGAGCAGTGTGTTAATCCATTAGGACTGGCCGACTACTCTCGTGGATTGTATTAAATGGGCTCCCATATTAATCAATTTATATTATTCTCAAAATTAATAATAATACATTATAATATAATTGAATTTAAAACATCCACAACATGCGATAACGATAAAACAATAAGTACTACTATAGACACCACATCCTAGGACCACCCTAAGAACCACTTTAGGTCCCTAACACTCACTCACACACCGCAAACCCTAAGTCATACTCTGAGAACTGATATGGAGGCCACCGAGCGATTCTGAGCCACATTTGACTCTAGTTAACTTCCTCTCCTGAGAAAAATCTCAATGAATATTCGAAGAACACTGAATACCCTTTCCAATGGTCTATCCCATGCACGAATCGACCTTATGGTTAGGACGAACAATCCATTTTATGACCCAAAATTAATCTGGAGGCCACTGGGTGCTTTTCGACCCCACTTGAATTCGGTCAACTCTCCATCTTGATCGAAGCTTAATGAATCTTCCAAGGGCTCTGAATACCATTTCCAATGATGCCCCATGTGTGAATCAGCCTTACGATAAAATCGAACGACCCATTTTACTCCAAAGGGTCATCGAGCGCTTTTGGGCCCCCCGTTTGACCTTGGTCAACTCTGTGAACCGATTGAAGTTGAATGGAATTTTGAAGGGCTCTGAATACCCTTTTCAACGGTCCATCATGTGCACAAATCGGCTTACATTTCGAACGAACGATCCATTTTACTATAAAAATTTCCTATCTCGTGACCAACGGGTCCTGCTAAGCCCCATTTTAACTCGGTAATCTCTTGGATCCAAGAGTTGCTCAATGAATTCTTAAAGGTATCTGAATACCATTTCCAATAGTCCAACCCGTGCATGATTTTGACTTACGGTTCACATTGTATGATAGTTTTCCTGAAAAATCTGTCTCAAACTGCCCAATGGCACACCCAGGACCCTTCCTATCAGTAGTGTGTCTGCGGTTCTATGCTGATAGGTAGGTCTAGGACCCTGCCGATCGATGCCCCCTTGGAACTATAAATAGAGGCCATGACCTCCCTTTGAAAACAACCCTTGAACATCCCTCTCAGCAATTCAGAGAATATTCGCTCGAATTAAGAGTTTTCCCTTCCTAAAAAGCTAATTTTCCACAATCCTTCCATCCTTTCCATACTCCATTTAGTAAGTTCCCCCATATCCTAATACCACCACGAACCCGTTGTGAGATCATAGCATCTACAATTAAGATCCACTTCAAGTCTTCATAAGGAGGTCTAATTCTCCATCCCTATCTTTAAATTCTCTTATTTTAGCATTAGTTGCTTTATTTCTACTTTAGCACTTTACTTTATTACATCACTTACCTTAATATCAAACCTTTATTATTAGTATTTGCACATACTTTATTTTCGTACAAAAAGCCTTAAAATAAGAAAAATAGGGTTTACCTATAAATTCCAAAAAAGGGACTCCCACTACGCATTCTCACACTTAAAGCCCTTTTATCTCTACACACGCATATAATAGAAATCCCCCGTTTGAATTTATGGATTAAACCATACCCTATGTTATTTTTAAACTACGTAGACTTTGATGCCCCTTAGGCTACGTAGGCATCTTGGGTAAATCCCTAGACTCGAGTCCTCCCTTATACACATTTGTTACCTTGTTTTTATTATATATATGTATATATATTCTTGCATGCGTGTGTTTTGTCCGATGTATACTTTCTTTCTTCTCTAACGACTTGTGATTCGGCAAAAACTTACATTATATTTTGATTTATTATTTTGGGAACACTCTTATGGTTGAGCTCACTCCATCCTTTTCCATGGCGTGAGTTTGATGAATCCATTCTCCATATATATTATGCATATAAGCACATGCTTCGCGGAGTCTAATAGGAGAAGATTAACACATGCCTATGAGAGACCAAAAAGACGGGATGGGTGCTTAACACCTTCCCATTCCGTAACTTAGTCCCCAGACCTTTGAATTACTTGGTTTAGCAAGCACCAGTATTGTCCTTGATGCCGTTCTCTCGAGGCGACAACATTTCTTCGCCTGTTTTGTGCAAAATAGGTTGGCATCTCTATCTCTACGTATTGCCCAACATTAACGATGGCCGAGCATCTCGAGAAAGGGTGCAATCCCCCGTGCATGCATAAAAAAGGGGAAGCCCTCCTATCCCCCCTCGAGATGGCCAAAGTGGCTACACGGCTGGGGATTTATTCTTTTCTGCATGTGTGTGTATGCACCTACCCTTATGTTACCTTTTCTCCTCTATTTACCTTTTTGTGTATATCTCTCTCATGTATATATCAATTTACACTCACTTATACACTTCACACACTTGTATATACTCTCCATGTACACTTAACTCACTTACACTTAGCTTCACTTTTACTCACATGCTTCACAAACCACTTAAAATATCCATTCTTAGGCTTCACTAGAAAACACCCACACTTGTATATATCTCCATGCTCAGTTACACATATCACACATCACTTGTAGTTAATCCATGTATATGCTCACTACCACACACATTCACTTTTGTATATTACCACATCATTTACTCACTCACATATATCCATGCATAGTATAGTCTCCATTTTTCATGATAGATTTACTTTTCATGATACTTGTATATGCTTGCTTCCTCATTAGTATAGTACTCCCGTTACTCATCATGCAAATAAAAATAAATAAAAATACTCTCTCTCTCTCTCTCTCTCTCTCCCTCTCCATAATATGCTAATTAAGACTCATGCTTTTTTGCAAACTACATCACTAAGAGCACGACACTATTGATCAAAACTTTTTCTCATACTAGGAGGTCACTTTGTGATGGGTGTTGGTCCTGTGGGGAAAAGTTAGCCTAAGCAATATGACTTTCACCTTCCATTGTCCTCATACCTTTGATGTATATCTAACAGTTCCCCCTACATCGTACCGCTTTATCGAATTCATGACGGGAGGTATATAGCAGGGAACTCGTTCACATACATTGAGTATATAAAATTCTCTCTCACATGTACTATCCCCACGAGGTATATAGTGAGGCAATTCACGTACACTCAGGCATATTAAATGGCTTGTCCATACATACCGATGAATGATTGCACTTATAAGCAAGAGGTATATCGTGGAAGTCATGCCAAATGTGGGAACCCTTTCACTAACCCAATAATTGCATAAACCTCATATAGGTGTCAAACCTATTTCACTCATATTTACTTTGTCGGTTACCATGCGAAACTTTGCCAAAATTTCGAGTCGGAAAACCGCCAGAATTTTCGCGCTCTTTTACCCTTTTTTCAAAATAGGACCCTGTCTGTGAGCCTGGAAACAAGTCAAACTGTATCTTATAGATATTTAAACAATATTTTCCCAGATCGGGGTCCTGTCTGACATTTTTTTCTTGCATTTAGGCAAAACCTAATAAAGTGAAAACCTAATAATAATCATGCTAATATTCCGCTCATTTTTCCCTCCTTTTTTAAAAATAAAAAATACTAAAAGAATTTTTTCTCCTTCCAAAATACCAAAATTTTCTCCCTCCTTCCAAAAATAAATTCGAACCGTTTTCCCTCTCAGGTCGACCGCATATTCGATTTTGGCTTGACTCCCTATTGGCTTCAATCTTTCGTTAAACCGCCCCGAAGTTCCGACGGTTCTTCTGCTACTTCATTTGAGTTTGGGATTTACCTTCACGAGATCTTCATGGATAACACTGACCAAGCACCGAATGTGCAGCCCGATCTGATGACCATCTTAGCCCAACTCAGTGCCAAGATTGACAACCTTCAAACCAAGGTCCATAAAATAGAGCATCACAAGGCCTAGATTCATAAAAAATCCAAGGTTATCTTTCCTCATGCCATGAGTCCACCCTCTTCTGAGCATGTCTGGTCCTAAAAGAGTACCAACATGCGGCGCGTGCCCCACCTGCTAATGAGTCGTCACCGTCTCAACTCCCAAGTTTGAATCTTACCGAACCAGGGGATAATTTACCAATACCTATGGATCCTAAAGAGGAGGAACTCAACAAGGTCATGGAATAGATAAAACTGCAATCGAAGAAGTTTGACCAAGTCAAGATGTCAGGGAACTACATGGACTACACCCACATGTTTTGTTATCCCAAATCTAGACTGTCAGAGAAGTTCAAGATGCCAATTATTGGGAAGTTCGAGGGAAGCAGACCCCCAATTGTTCACCTTCGAAGCTATTATCGATACATGATCCTCCCTGGTGCCTCCAAAGAGATAATGGCATAGATGTTTCAACAAACCTTGAAAGAAAATGCCCTTCAATGGTTTTTGTCCCTCGAATAATCCAGGATTCGTAGTTGGGGGGATGTCGCCAGAGAATTAATTACCCAGTATAAGTATAATGAGGATCTAGAGGTTACGCGCTGAGATCTAGAGCTTCTTAAGGAAAATCTTGGGGAAACGGTCAGTAGCTTCGTTGGAAGGCGGAGAGAGAAAGTTGCTACTATATCCAACAGACTCTTCGAGGAGGAACAAGTCAGTATTGTGAAGAAGAACTTCTTACCTCATATTCGAGCGTCCATAAGAGGCTAATATTACCCACACTTTCGAGCCCTTCGATAAGCTGGTGTAGAAATTGAGGAAGGCATTACCAAACTAGAATCTGAACTAAAGAAAGTGATCGGATAGTTCACTCTCCAAAAGTATGAAAAGCCTAACAGTGATAAAATATCAGCCATCAACAACATATGACAACCCGCAACCTCTTAGACACCAAAAAGTCACCCTAATCCTGCCAAGAAAGATTACACTGAGCTCCATGTTCCCTTGCCCCATATCTATTCGACCTTGTTAAGACAAAATCTCATCAAACCCTTGGACTCACGTCCATTACCAAATCCACTCCCTAAAAACTTCAAACCCAATGCCTATTGTGATTTCAACCAAATCGCAGGTCATACCACTGAATAATGCATCCACCTTAGAAATGTAATCCAAGGCCTAATTGATCGAGGTATCATCACCCTAGAGGTAAATCCTAAACCCAATACCACTCACAACCCACTTCTAGTATATACAAATGCCGTCTTTATAGAAAGTGACCTAAAATTTGACCCTTCCACTCAAATTGTGCCCATCAAAGCACTCATCGTCCCTATAATCTCATCTAAATTTCTCAAAGCTTAACTATATTTTATCCTACACCCTACATGCTTCACCGATTAATTTTTCTCACTCTTTATGAGGGCTTGTATCATCCTTCACACCCGATCTGAAGGGGGAGACACGGAGTTACCACCTGTATTAAATCGACTTTTCGAGTTTGGGGTGAAATTGATCATCAAGTTTATCGCTTATTGCCAAAACATTTGTGGCTTATTCATAGAGGCCTGAAAGTGGGCTCAGAAATTAGATGAATAGGTAGTACCTATTGAAGATGTCAGTCTAGAAGGTGTGTACAGACTATAGCCAATATATTTTGATGAACAAGTGAAATTTATAACATTTTTGAGTCATTCATCACTTTAAAGCATCAGGGATGGTTGATCCCTTCACTCCTACACCTCCCCGTTGAGTGGGAAGATTTGTATGATAAAGTCTTTATGATTGTTGAATTCATTGACTACTCTTGGTAAGAGGAAATAATCTCTGCCAGATAGGGGGTGATTTTGATGACTCAGATAATGAACCAAGTCAAGAAGAAGTCAGTCCGATAGCCAGCCTGTGTGGAATGATATCCTTCGAAGATCTCTTGAGGGAAATCAATAACGTATCCATATAGTTCGAGGTAGATGAAGCCACAAGATTCTTGTTCTTTCCCTCTTCTGTCAACCACACGACCAGGTTAGGGAGACATTACAAAGATCCGATTACTCATACAACTGAACTAGACAAAGGAAAGGGAGTTGTTGAATAACTTCCTATGCCAGAAATGACCATCGAAGAAATTAAGGTCCTTGATTAGCTTAAGAAAACCCAAGACATTGTCACCCTATAGGAGCTTATCATGTCCTATCAATTGCACTGGAATGCCTTGATAAATCTCCTCACCGAACCCACAGTCCCTCCATTCACTACTCATGAAAAAGACGTAAATATGTTTGGGTCCCTCACCTCTTCCAGACTCATCTCCTTTTATAAAAAGGAGGTACTGAAGTTCGGCCCTGATCACAATTATGCCCTCAACATCTTTATTGAAGTCTTGAGAAAGACTGTCCCTCTTTCACTTATTGACAACGAATCTTCTCTCAATGTTTGGCCTCTTATATCCTTCAATTATTCGGGGATGAACGTTAGTAATCTCACTCCTAGTTCTATCGACGAGCGTGAATATGATAATACCCATTAAGAAGTGATAGGGTCCATAAAATCACACTAGGGGCTAGCCCTATGAATCATGTCATCGAGTTTCAAGTCATTGACATACTTTCATGCTTTAATATTCTCCTTGGTTGTCCATGGCTCTATAACATCCGAGGAGTATCTTCTTATCTTCATCATAAACTGAAGTTCTTTACCAAAGGTTGGGTTATAATCATTTTGGGGGACGAAGCCAGTGCTAACAATGCCAGCACTTGTAATCCAGTATTATAAATTCAGCATGGGATGAATGACATGCTCCTTTTTAATTTCAGAATTGATCCACTTCCCCTCCCAACAGGGATAACATCAAAGATCGGTTCTATCTAGAATAAAACCCTCATGGCAATGTCAATGTAATTCAGATGTTCAAGAGCATGCACTTCATGCCCAGAATGGGGTTATGGTGATGCCAACAAGGGGTCCTTAAGACCATAGTCCTGAAAGAGTCCTTCCCCCATGTGGCCTGGGTTACCTACCCTCACTAGATGAACTCAAAGTACTCCGCTGACCACGACCGAAAAGAAGCTTCGAGAATAAAAAGACTGTTTTAGGATACTCTTTGAATGGAATATTTATTAAGGAGGGTGAGGACTTCCCCTTCTGTGGCTTCCCTTAATCGTGGTACAAAGATGTTGACAAGAAGATGAAACTAAGGCTACAAATCTTCATTCAATACAATAACTCTTGGGCCGAAGACTGCAAACATGAAGTGCATCCTCTCATCGAGAAAGCCATGACACTTATTGAGGATTCTGAGGAAAGTAATTTTGAAGACTCATTCGACCTGTTGATCCATTAACGAGCATGAGCGTGCATAATTTGAAAAAATACTGAAAGAATTTATAGATGTCTTCACATGGTCCTAAGATGACATGCCCGACATTGACCCAGAAGTAGCTAAGCATAAGATCCCGACATTCCCATAATGCAATCCAGACAAACAGAAGATAAGTAAACTCCGTACCGAATGGTCCCTCAAAGTCAAAGAGGAAGTGGTCAAGCAATTAAATGTGGATTTCCCTATCGTAGTCAAATACCCAACATGGCTCACTAGTATCGTCCTCGTGCTGAAGTTAGGAGGAAAGTCCGCATGTGCATCGACCACCGGGATTTAAATAAAGAATCCCTAAAGGATAATTACTCGTTACCCAACATTGACATGATAATGGACAACACGACTAGCCACGCCCAAAAATCATTTGTTGATGGATTCACTGAATATAACCAAATCAAGATGCACCCTAACCATCAGGAGAAGATCGCCATCATCACCCCATGGGGAAATTTCTCCTATACTCTCATGCCATTCGAACTTAAGAACTCTGAGGCTACCTACCAAAGGGATGCCACAACTATCCTACACGATCTTATTCATTAAAAGGTTGAAGTCTATGTAGATGACATGATCATTAAGTCTAAACCTCGAGAAGGTCATATTCCCACCCTCTGAAAGTTCTTCGAGCGACTACGATAATATCAGATACGGCTAAATATAAAGAGATATGTTTTCAGCATCACAAAAGGAAAACTCTTGGGATTCATGGTAAGTGAAAAGGGAATCGAAGCAGACCTTGACAAGCTAAAAGTCATACTTGGCATGCCACCACTATGAACGGAGAAGGAAGTCCGGGGATTCCAGGGTAAACTACAGTACATTAGTTGGCTCATCATCCAACTGACCTCTATTTGCAAACCCATTTTAAAACTTCTCTGGAAAGACTCAACTAAAGTCTGGAATGAGGCCTTACAAGAAGGCTTTGACCGAATCAAGAAATACCACACCCGACCTCCAGTGCTTATGCCTCCATAACCAGGTCTCCCCCTACTCTTATACTTGACCGTAACGGATACAGCGATAGGGGATTTTCTAGAACAATACATTGAAGAATCATGTAAGGAAAGAGTCATTTAATACGCCAGTTAGAAATTGGTCAGATACGAGGTCAACTAGACATATTTAGAGAAAGCATGTGTTTACCTGACCTGGGTAACGTAAAAGTTACGAAACTACATGCTTGAATTTTCCATTAGACTAGTATCCTGAATGAATCCCATCAAATACCTACTAGAGAATCCCACTCTATCCAATTAAATGGCCCATTTTTTTATATTGTTATTCGAATTTGATATTGTGTACGCAGAAAGCTATGAAAAGAAGGGCCATCTCCGACTACCTTACGGACTACCCCATGGATGGAACCGATGTATGGATCTTTAAATTCTCGGATGAAGATATTCTCTTCACCTCTCAGGAGGACCTTAGATGGAAAATGAATTTTGATGGAGCTGTTAATAAGAAAGGATATAACATTGGGATAATCTTGATCGCCCCTGATGACTCTCACACCCCCATTACCATCAAACTAGATTTCCTTTCACCAACAACATGACTGTGTATGAGGCATGCACTATAGGCCTCAAGATCGCCCTCAAGAAATAAATCTGACGCCTAGCCATCTACGAAAACTCTTCCCTCATCTTTAGCCAATTCCTCAGAAAATGGAAAGTCAAAGATGAGCACTCCTACCCTTCCACGCTCACCTAGAAGAACTGGCCTCCCAGTTTAAGGGTGTCACCTTCCATTACTCGCCTCATGTAAAGAACAACCCAACTGATGCCCTTGTAACCCTGGCCTCCATGATCGACATGCCTGAAGGAATAACAATGGCCCCTTTCGTAGTTTAGAAACAAGCTATGCCCACCCCCTACTACCACATTGAGCTCATCACTGAATTGAGATCTTGATATTTATGGGTTATGGTACTATGACATTTGGCACCTCCTCAAATATGATAGGTATCCTTAAAATGCAGACAAGAAAAATCATACAACCCTTTGCAAATTTCTTGCCCACTATATCCTATGTGACAAAACGATTTTCAAGAGAAACTTTGATAGAACCCATTTGCACAGCACAACAGGGGATTATGTTGAAGAAAGGATGCAGAAAATCCAAATATGGTTCAATATTGCACTGCCTAAGTTTGAAGATGCCTAAAATGCCAATAGTTTGCCAATTTCCAACACTTACCTCCTCGAGAACTATACAAGATAATCTTTCCCTGGCCTTTCTCCACTTGGGGCATTGACATCATAGAGAAGGTAACTCCCAAAGGTTCAAACGATCATGACTTCATCCTGGTCACCATTGATTACTTCACCAAATGGGTTAAAGCCGAGTCATATGCGATGTTGAATGCTAAGAAAGTGGCCAAGTTCATTAAAAAGAACATCATCTGCCAATACGGACTTCCCTATAAGTTAATGTTAGAAAGTGAACACCATTTTGAAACTGAGGCCATGAAACTAGTCAATGAATACGGGATTCAGAGACACAAATTGTCTCCATACCGATCCCAGACCAATGGTGTTGTTGAAGTCGCTAACAGAAGCCTTAAAACCATAATCAGCAAGATGTCTGAGAGTTGTAGAGATTGGGTTGACCGAATCCCTTACGCCCTCTGGGACTACCACATTTCAATCAGCATGCCTGCTGGGGTTACCCCGTATTCACTAGTCTGTGTATTGGAAGCAGTCCTACCCGTTTCGCTAGAAATACCTTCCCCACATATCATGCTCGAAAGAAAAGTTAGCGAAGAAGATTATCATTAGAGCCACTTTGAAAAACTATCACTCTTGGATGAAAAGAGACTTAAGGAACTATATATACAGGGGTACCATCGCTGGATAGTAGGATCATTCAAATAAAAATTCAAGTCTTGCAGTGTCCAGGAAGGAGACCTCGCCCTCAAGGAAATTATAGAATCCATCTAGGACTCCAAGGGAAATTCAAACCGTATTGGAGCGGCCCCTAATTGTGAAGAAAATTCTCTCAGGAGGCGCCGCTATGGTCACAGACCTCTACAAAGAAGTGATGGCGAGTCCAGATAACATGAAACATCTCAATTTTTTTTACTTTTAGTCTGAAATTTCAGCGCGTTACGACATTTCTCACCCTCCCCCTTCTATTCTAAAAAAAATTCTTAATTTACCCAACCCAGAACTACGTGGGACGTTATCCTCTAAAAAAAATCTTTTCAAAATGAGACTCATAAAAATTTTCAAAATCCCCAGAGGTACGTAGGCAACCCATACGCCATACATGGGCACAGTCCCCTTTCTTTTTCACAAAATGCTATTCTTTTCTAAGCTTCGAGAACAACAGTCCATCTTATCATTTACATGAGCAAAAGGATTATTTATGCCTTAACGATTGGTATAGATAATTCAAATGAAAGACTCGTCAAGCACAAAAAAATAGGATCAAAATCATTTTTTTATTTCTAATTAACGAATACATATTTGTTACATGAAGTATCAGCAAAGGGAGCTAAACAACCCCCCCTTCCACTGACTAAGCCATATTTAAACAAATCTAACCCTTACCAAGCTACACAAATATTATTCCAAAGCCCCAAAACACAAGACAACAAAATTACCCTGGCTTCATAAAAAATACCCAAGATTCACAAGACATTGCCTTCAACTACATGGAGATCCCTTTTCGTCATCATTCCTGGCCCCTGGAGGTCCCTAAGTCTCCCACTACTGGTTAACACTTTGTATGCGCTCCATGGAGCAATACACCCTGAGAAGCCTAGACAGAATCACAACATCTTCTCTACTACCCGCTTCCACAATCACTTCAGGTAGTCCACAATCAAATACCAAGCCCCTCATATAAATTGTGACGAACGGATAGACTGTCGCGGGGGTTGCCATAAGGAGGCTAACATCATCCACAATGATTCAGTCGGGTACTCCATCGGGAAGAAGTTCATTATATAATGGAGATAATTTGTTCCCATCCAATTGGCATATAAGCTGTTGGGGGAAATAAAAAGAAGTCTGGAGAAGGCCAACCAACCGCAGATACCTATACTATCCAAGTTACAAAACATGATGCAAGTCTCCCCACCATGGCACTGAATAACGAAGACACCGGGCTCCAAGCTCCATAAACCAGTTAACCTAATTCTCTATAAATGGGACAAAACTAAAGGAAGTCCTGAAGAAGAAATTAGGAACACCCACCAAGGGATACTCAGGAAGGGTCGCCAGATGAAACCCCTCTGCAAGCCATATGAATAACAATACCAGGCTCCCCCTCAAAAAAATGGAATAACCCTCTTCCCAAGAATCAAGAACATTCAGTCTCTCCACCAGCACCACCGCCGCAGGATTATGGTGGTAAGACATCCATGCTCTTATCGCAACCACTTGGGGATCAGCCATCAAGTCTCCTGTCACTACTAAAAGCCTCACAAGAAGGTCCAAGGCAATAGCTCTGACAAAGACAGCATCCTCAAAACCACTCAAGCGCATGAAATACCTAACCAGCTGAAGAGAAATAATTCTGCTAGTAACCAATGGTTGAGCCTCCGAAGGAGAAATATGGAGCAACTGTGCCAAAAATGCCCGGGGAGAAGTAGAAAAATAGGGCATAGCCGTCATCACCCTAGGGTTGACCCCTAACATTGCTTAGAATTCCTCATGGGTAGGACAAACCTCATCCAGGCCAAAATGGAAGACATTACCAGAATTGTCCTGCCGCTACTAGCAAGTTACGGTCTATGGCTTGATTACACCACAGAGAAACTCGGTACAGGTTGAAAGCATCATAGTCAACACTGTACAGGAACATAGCCTCCAGACCTTCAAAATAACTGGATAATTCTTCATAAAAGGAAAGAGCCACTTAGTAATAGGGAATGAGAAGCAAGAAGAGGAATATGAGGGTTGGAGAAGAAAGTATACCCCATACCCCACATTTTATACTCCAAATCCTTGTCAAAAAACAAAAACTCTAGAAACTCGAATAACTCTCACCCCTACATGAGTACACTAATCTTCAGGAAAGTTCAATAAAAGTCTAGGGATGGTTTGACTTGACCCCCATGCTGATAGGCAGGTCAATAAGTATTACGATTGACACCCCCTTATTTTAGAAATTTTCATCTTTCCACTTTTACCAAAATCAATTTCCAAAAAAATCCTTATTTTGATAAACTATCCCCAAGTCATTTATTTTAAAATTACTCATTCTCTATTTCATATATTAAGCATTCTCCTTGAAAAATCATTTTCATTATAAAATAAATTCTCACTCACTTTTTTTAATTACTTTTACTCCTCTTTTTAAAAAAAATTAACATTTTGCCTTTCATTATCATTTTCATACTTATCTCTATCTTTTCATAAATAAACAATCTCAACAAAAAAATAAAAGTGCATATAGGATAAGTCACTAAATCAAGAGAAAAATGCCAAAAAAAGAAAAATCATATTTTTTTCATAAATAATATTGCTTTACTTGGTTTCATTTTGCAGATAGAAAAGAAAAACAAAAAATACAAGCGGGACTCCGTCGAAACCCTTAACCTCCACGACGGATATGCTTTCCTCGGCGAGGAGCGGTGGATCCTTGACTTTCAGAACGAGAACACTCATCTGAGGTGGTAGGAGGCACAAAGTAGGAAGGAGCATACTTCTTGATATAATTAGACATGGAGGTCATCTAGTCCTTGATGTCCCTTAGTCAATTGGTTGGCACCCAAACATATTGCAAGCAAAACAACAACAGAAGATGAACGAGTCAGTAAAGAACAAAGAAAAATTAGGGGAAACCAAAAAGAGAAAGAGAAAGAATATACCTCTGGACCGAGGGCCTCATCCGTGAGCCCGGTCAACCCAAACACCGATGCATAAGGACGGTGCGGCAAGCTCAGTGACTCCCCGCTACTAAGTTAAAAATTATAGGAATGGGGAGTAGCCTGAATGATCGGAGACTCCTTTGTCATCATCGCTGTCGATGTTCCACCACTTGTGTTGAGGACCAATCCCACCGGTGCACTGGTACCCCTACCCGAAGTCGTAGAGGGTGGAGGCATGTTCTCCACATCATAGATACAGGAGGGCATCAACCAACTCGTCACAAAATCCAAAAAATCATATCTTGCCACCGTATCCTTATTATATGTATAGGGCACAACGATCATCTTTGTCACCTAGGAATTTTCGGATATCTCCCTCACCCACCTCATATACATATGGGCGCCGATGGTGGGACCACCACCTCCTTCTCCATAATTTGCTTCACCACCCTTTCTCCCAGGTACCAGACGTAACCAAACAAGTGTGCAATCAACTGATGCATCCATAAATGTATGACCGTTACTCCCGTAGCTCTTGGAGTCACCCCCTGGGTTAGAATGTCACTTGCTATCCCCAATAGAGATTTATCCGAAAGATAACCTGATCGCTAGTTAGGGCGTTCAGAACCCACAGCACGTCCGTAAAAGATAAGGACTTATTTGATCGTCAGTTGGACTTTCGCTACCAGAATATCCAACAGAAGTCCCCTAAATCCTCATCCTTCAGGGCCATCAGCCCCGCATTGTGTCCAATCACCTCATAGAACCATGTCTACAGAAGACAAGAATAAAAAAAGGAATAAAAGAAGAACGAAAGGAAATTAATAAAAAGATAAATAAATCCAAAGTTACCACCAAAGGGTACGTGGGAGCATAAAATCTGTCACCAGCACTGATTAAAAGCATTCGAAGAAGAATAAAGGGATGCAAACGTGAGGCTCCCCCAATCGTACAATTAGACGTCATAAATCATCTTTAAATATGACAAGAACCAAAGATCGACGATGTCATCGCTCATCGCCACTAAGAACCCACCAAGAAGAAGTAAAATAAATAGATGGGCCATCTTTCTCATCTGTCGCCCGTTAGTCACGTCCATCGTCCTCCTTAAGAGCTTCTTCCTCAAAACAGATATCTAGATAGAATTCTTGGACACGATTTTACCCACATCCCCCAAAGATGCCCGCACCGCCTCCGGTATCACCCTTAATGTGAGGCCCATGACTATCTAAAACCCCTCGTAATTTAACCCCATAAGCTGATGGACGTCTATGGGAGTAGTAGTCATCTCCACGAAGCCAAGATGAAATGTGTGGATAGTGTCCCACCACCTCTCCCCCATAGCACATAATATCATAATGGAACGCGGCGTCTCATCCAAGGCCTGCTCCAAACGACCAAAATATTCGTACAAAACTATCCAGCGCATACCAGTAGGGAGCTTCTCCTAAGCCTCCTTCAGCCCAGTCATCTCCCAAGATCGAATGCTCGAAGGAGCTATGTTAATCTGCATGAAAAGAAAAAAGAAGAAAAGCCCTTAAGTAGAATAAAGAATAAAGAGAAACATAAATTGGAATACCAAAAGTCACCGTACTTACGTAGTCACTAGGGTTATTCACCCTAGATTAACAGTGGTATGCGTGCTCGCGTAGCAGGATATACTTGTTGTATGTAAAAATTATACTCACACGTGGACCAATGATGAATACACACCTGTCATCCAACGTGGTCGACCAACCTACTTGATCAGCCTCATAAACAGTTAGTCGACTGGAGTGATGACCAACTCCAAAATGAGAACATCAATAGTTACTAAAAAATGATGCCAACCAACACTGAATTCCATGAGATTTGCTTATTGTACACAGATGTAAACGGCTAGCAATATAAAGACGTTCCATCTTTAGGGTGTTTCACCCCTATAAATACAAACTAATCCCTTAGCTAAAGGGACCACTCGAATCACTCATATGCACACCATATGGAGCAATTGTAAACCATACTAATTAACAACAACCGTGGACGTACGCTATATTTTAGCTGAACCACTCTAAAATCCTTGTCTCTTGTATGTGTGGTTTGAGTTACTTCTCTTATTTTTATTTGTGATTATAAAATTATAGTTAGTCCATTTGTAAACATCAACAGATTGGCACCGTCTATGGGAACATTTATTTGTCATCATTCTCTACCATTTTCTTTATTTCTTTATCTCTGAAGAAATGAATGATCCTGAAAATAGCGCTCGTCGTGAAGGCAAAACCATCATTCCATCTACTCCCCTAATGCGATAGATTTACAGGGAATTCTTCTCAACCTTGCTAAAGGTCAAGAAGTCGTGTAGGATACTATTAAGCAGTTGGATCGCACCATGCAATCTAAGTCCTCTAATTCCAGAAGGGAAATGCCACCACCATTAGTTAGGCATGAAAGAAGTTATTATTCTCGTTCTTCTCACGATAGGTCATATCATCCCAGTGTAACTTCTTCATTTCGGTCAACTGATTATTATGATGGTGGATCTTATTCCAAAGAAAGACCAATCATCTTAGAAAGGCTCAGCAGGGAGTCTGCCGTTGATCGTCTAGGCCCCCGAGTAACCAGAGGAGGTCATAAGGAGCATGATTGTCATCATGAATATAAAGAGGGCTCCACAATATCCAGGGCCAGTATGAGGGGCTATGTATGTGCCGAGCAGACCTCTCAAGATGAGAGTTCAGCACATAAGAAGAACAAAATGGCTAAATCTACCTCGGCCAAGTCTAAACCAGAAGAGCATTCATGGAAGCGATCCATGCAATGGTTGGAAGATAATCTAGGAGAAATGGCCAAGACAAAGAATCCATTGCAAAGGAGTTTCATCAAATGATCACATTTCATTCAAGCAATTGACGAATATCCAACAACTTCCAAGTTCAAACCACCAGGGGTTACTTCCAAATATGATGGGAAAACTAATTCAATTTTGCGTGTAGAGCAATATCAAGCTAGTGTTAACATCTACTCTGTACCTGATGAAATAAGATGTAGGGCTTTCTCCAATTCTATTATGGGGCTAACTCAAATTTGGTATGATAATCTCCCTAGGGGTAAAATCTCTAGTTTTCACCAGTTAACTGAGTTGTTCATTGATAACTTATATTTTGGGGCTAAGAGGATCAAGAGTGTCACTCATATTTTGACCGTGCAGTAAAAGCTAGGAGAAAGCACTAGAGAATACATTACTCGTTTTAATAATGAAAAGCTAGATGTGGTAGACTATGAGAAGAAAACAGCCATATCAGTACTTATGAGCGGGCTAGTTTCCAAAGATCTTTACTATGCCTTAACAAAAAATCCACCTAAAATCATGAGGGAACTAATGGCTAAAGCTAGAAAAATTATTATTGTTGAGGAAGCCATGATAGCCAAGGAAGCTCCTGAGGCCAAAGGGGAAGGATAGAAGAATAATTTTAATTCTTTCAAAAAGAATCAGAAAGATAGGAAATTGGATCAGATAAAGAAGTATGGAGAATATACCCCACTCAACAAGGGCACAACACCAGCAGTTGCATTGCTCTAAGGAATGAGATAGAAAATCTTATTCGGCATGGAAAGTTGAGCAAGATTATTGATGGAAATGGCAACAGAAATTAACGAAACAGGTCAAAATCTCCAACCTGAGCAAGGGATGATAGCAAGAGAGCCAAAAATAACAATTTTGAAGAAGATTCAGACTTATCGAAGAAGCCTGATGAACCAGAAGTTGAAGTCAGCATGATATCCTTTGGATGCCATTTTATTACAGGTGGTAATGCTGGAGGAGGAGATGCCATAACAGAAAGGAAAACTTATCTGAATGAAGTCAAAGCCTGCCAGACTCTAAGATAAATTGATATGGCTGAATCCAGCAATAGTCGGTCTAGGAAGGTTAATAGAAATAGGTTAGTGATTGGTTTTTTAAAAAATGGTTTGAGTGGGGTTCTCTATCCTCATGATGATCCGTTAATTCTCATATGAAAATTTCATCATGGCAGAGTAGCAAGGATCTTAGTTGACAATGGGAGCTCAGCCGATGTAATGTTCTACAACTGTTTTGACATCTTAGGGCAGAAGATCAGTAAGTTAGAACCATACCATAGGCCTCTCATTGGATTTGTAGGGGAAAAGGTATACCCATTAGGGACCATCAAGATGGAAGTCTTGTTCGACACCTGGACAGCTAGCAGAAGAGGAAGAATTCACTTCTTTGCATTAGATAAAAATATTCCATCAGCATATAACATCATCCTGGTAAGAGTGGGAATCAAGTAGTTAGTTAGAGGTCGTGCCATATACAGTGCACCAATGCATGAAGTTTCCAATGAACTATGGAGTTGGCATAGTAAATGGAAACCAAACAGATCCCAGAGAATGTTATTATACATGGGACGACCAATAAGAGATAAAAATGAAGAGTAAAACCACTTTCCACATCAACACTCTAGATCCTCGAGAAGAAGAGCAACTGGTAAAGGGATAAGTTATGGAAGAAACAAAAGTTATGGTGATAGACGATGAAAAGCTAGAAAGAACCACTCAGATCAGTTCCAAATTATCTCATTCTCTAAAACACGAATTAATCACTTACCTTAGGGATAGGAAATAGGTTTTTGCCTGGAGCCATAAAGATATGCCGAGAATTGATCCAAATTTTATGTGCCATGAACTCAATATTTATCCAGGTTCCAAGAATATCAACCAAAGACAAAGGGATGTTCCTAGGGTACATTGTTAATCAAAGGGGAATAGAAGAAAACCCTGATAATATCAAAGCATTGCTTGAAATGCAATCCCCGACCAACAAGAAGGAAGTTCAAAAGCTAACAAGAAGAGTAGTTGCATTGAACCATTGTGTATCCCGAGAAACTGATAAGTGTCTTCCATTCTTCAAGGTGCTTCGAAAGACCTTTGAGTGGAATGACGAATGTGAGAAGGATTTCTTGGAGCTATAGAAGTATTTGGGTTCTCCCCCACTCCTTTCCCGACCAGTTCTGGGAGAAAAATTATATTTATATTTGGCTGTTTTAGAGTCGGCTATTAGTTCGGCTTTGATCTTACTTAATAATGGAGTTCAGAGGCCAGTGTATTACACTAGCAAGGCATTCCGAGGAGCTGAAATTAGATTTCCACGCTGGAAGACCATACTTCCAAGCCCATGCTATTGTTGTCTACACAGATTTGCCTATGCGAAAAGCATTACATAAACCAGAAAAGTATGGAAGACTAATGTCTTGGGCGGTGGAACTGGTAGAGTATGAAATTGTGTATAAGCCTAGAGCTTCAATAAAAGGCTAAGCAGTGGAAGACTTCATTGTTGAATTCACCTATGCAGAGGATAAACATAATCCACATTTTCTTATCGAGTAGACTTATACAGAAGAGAGCTTAGCTCCAGAGCAAATAGAGATTGTGGCCGACCAGCCCGAGTCATTAATTGCTCAAGAAAAATTACAACAAAGTAAGAAAATCTTCAAATATGGAATACTGGTGGAAGAGGAATTCTCTAATGATATTCTAAAATGGCAATTGTTTATGGATAGGTCCTCATGTGCTATTGGAAGTGGAACTGGCCTCATCATAATACTCAGGATAACTTGGATGTGGAATATGCTCTGAGATTCCAATTCAAGGCTTCTAACAATGAGGCTGAATATGAAGCACTCATCATAAGATTAGAATTAGCCTCACACTGGGCATCGACTAGGTATTGGTACACAGTGATTCCTAATTGATTGTTAATCAAGTGCAATATATTTATGGTGTAAAAGGAAAAATGATGACTATATACCACCAAAAATCAATAGACGTCATCTCCCTGGTCACTTTAGTCAAAATAGTGAGTATTCCCAGACTTGAGAATACCCAAGAAGATGCTCTTGCTTGGCTTGCTTTAGCAACTCCAACAAAAGTCAGATAAATAATACCAATAGAGATTCTTTCCCATAGAAGCCTCAATAGAATGGAAATCAATGTCATATCTGTGGATTTAGGTCCTTTATGGATGGACCTGATCAGAGAATACATCGACTAAGGAACATTGCCATCTTACTAAAATGAAGCCATGAAGATGAGGTACAAGCAACTAATTATGTTATCGAAGAAGGTGTCCTATATAGGTGAGGATACATTTTCTCCTTACTTCGTTGTGTTCATCCAAATGAGGTAAATGATTAAAGAAGTGAACGAATGTTCATGTGGTGCACATGCAGCTGAAAGGTCTCTAAGACAAAGAATAGAAATGCAAGGTTACTACTGACCGGCGATGAAAGAAGATTGTGTTGCTTTAAAAAAGAAGTGTGATAAATGCCATAAATTTTCTACCATCCATAGAAGACCAGGAGCAAGTCTAATACCCATTATTTCTCCATGGCTCTTGGCTATATGGGGAATTGACTTGGTCGGACCACTGCTGACCACCAAAGGAAGACTTAAGTATTTAGTCATGGCTATTGATTATTTTACCAAATGGGTAGAGGTTGAGACCCTAGTCAACATGACTTATTAGAGAGTGTTCCCGTTCATATGGAAGCAGATCATTTACAGATACGGCATGCCTTATGCATTCATTACCGATCATGGCACTCAGTTTGATAATGAAGAATTTGAAGAAACTCCATTCATCACCTGGTCATCCGCAATACAATGGCTAAACTGAGATCACAATTAAAACCTTTCTAGATGGGTTAAAGAAAATGTTGGATATAGCTAAAGGCAACTGGATCTATGAACTTCATAAAGTCCTTTAGGCTTACAGGACTACTCTCAAAACAGTAACAGGAGAAACTCCATACATGCTACCCTTTGGCACTGAGGCAGTAGTTCTAGTGGAAATATGTTTGTCCATTCATAGGTATTAAACTTTGATTCACCAAATAATGATCTTCTGAGGTGACTAGATTTGGACATGATAGAAGAAGTCTGAGAAGATGCTTCTATTTAGATGGCTGCTTATCAACAGAAGACAGCAAGGTTTTATAATCGAAGGGTCAAGCCGAAAAACCTGAAGCAAGGAGACCTAGTAATTAAGAAAGTAATCTAAAAGAGCAACAATCTGGAGCCTAATTAGCATGGTCCATACCATATCTCGGCAGTTATTTGATAAGGAACCTACCGATTGGAGACTTTAGAAGGGGAAGAATTCAGAAATCCATGGAACGCAGATCATCTACATAAGTACTATTAGTAATTTTCTTTGAAAATTTTAGCTTTAATGTAATTACTTATTTGAATTAATGAAATTTCAGTTTCTCCATCCTCAATACTTTTTGTGTTTTGTTTTTCGGAGTATGGTGGCTACACCTAATTACATTATGAGCAATTTTAATTTACAATTGATAAGAAAATAATTTGTTGAGATTTTAAAAAAATTCTTTGCTGAGAAAGGCATGGTTCAAACTTTTCCAACTTCAGAAAAGTTCTCAAAAAGTCCCTTGCCAAGAAAGTCATGGTTCAAACTTTTTCAAAATTTTCTAACTTCAAAAAAGTTCTCAAAAGGTTCCTAGCCGAGAAAGGCATGATTCAAACTTTTCCAACTTCATAAAAGCTCTCAAAAGGTTCCTTGTCGAAAAAGGCATGGTCCAGACTTTTTCAAACTTTTCCAACTTCAAAAAAGTTCTTTGAAAGTTCTTCACCAAATAACATGGTTCCAACTTCAAAAAATCTGAAACTTCATGTATGATTTGCCCTCGGTAAGTCACGAACAAGAAGTCACTAAAACTTCTTAATTAGAGGTTTTACCCAACTAGGTCCAAATACTGAAATAATTATGCATTCCTAATACACTTGATCGACAGTGATAACTAATGCTACAACTTAGTACAATAAAGAGATTTATAGTTTTATCTAAGTGCATTAGTCAAATCTAAGGTCGTATAGAAGATTCAAACATGAATCATATATTAGATATTTGAGCAAGTTATTTAATCTATAAGCAGATTAACAGATATTTATACAGTTTACTTAGTTGGCAAAAAATATTAATAACAATCGTAAGCTTAAATACTGAGAATTAAAATTAATTCCATTTCATTGATCACAATGTGTTACAATGGCACGATGGTAATTAATAAAAAGAAGTACAATAAAAATGTTAAATTATTTTGGTGGTCGTTTTCCTTGGGCCTTATCCATGCCTGCCGAAGGATCATCAAGAGTATATGGAGAGTTGATTGTGTTGAAGTCTCTCAGCATTTGTCTATTACTACTGCTCGGCCTATCAATTAAATAAGAAGGGCGAACTATCTCAAGCCATCATAAAGGCCATAATCCCCTAAATATTTGATTATCAGACATTGGGGAATGGAATTAGGAGGAATCCATTTGGTGTCTAATTTGAATGGAGGCTTGTCACAATCAAATAAAGTTGGGTCTTTCCAAGGCCGCATGTCACTGTTTTGATTAAACTTTGGCAAAATTAGCAAGTAGGACCATCCCTATTTGTAACCTTTACGATTACTCTGAGTAAGATGATCATCTATATGGGCCAAAGCCTCATTGTAGCCCTCCATCCAAACTTCCTTGGTCTGTTTGTGAAATTAAAATGTAAGTCTCTCCACCTGGTTTTGAGGCTTCTTAAGAATAATATCTTTGGCTTTTAATTGGGAAACTTGGTCAACAATGGCCTTATCTTTGGCCTGTGACTGGGAAACTTGGTCGAAGAGGGTTTTCTTAGTTCTTTCTTCATCAGTAGTTGGTTGAACAACTATTCACTACCAAGAGATTTGCCCAGATTTTGTCTTTCTCTTTCCACAACTATGTCAAGTCGATAATGGATATGAATATATGACTCCTTAACTTGGTCAGATATAACTAGGCCGAGCAACCCAATTAAGTCTTTTTCAGATAGGGGAACATGGCCGACCTCTAATATATTTTCATTTCGTCTGGGTAGGTCAGATTCAGTAGAAATTATAGCTTTCTTCCTGCAAAAAATGGAGAAAATTACAAATATATATAAGTTTGTGGTATAAATCCAGACGATCCGAAAAATATGCCATAAGTAACACAGTTCAATAAAAATTAAGAACATTTGAAGGTATGAACAACAGTTGAAGGAAAATTGTTCTTTCATTAATTGATAGTTGAAGTACAAAAGTTGCTACAACATCATGAAAGAAAAAATAAAGAGAAGTAAAAATAAAGTAAACTAGCTAGACCTTCTCCTTTTCTTTGGCCTGGTCTTAGCCAATAGCTGGTAGGTCGTCACTAGTGTTGGGCACCACTAAAGACTCATGAGGCATTGCAGAAGATTCCCCTAATCCCCCTTTGTCATTGAACTCCTCATCCGGGTTGGGAGGAGTACTAGGATCATGTCTTGTTAAGAGTTCAGAGCTTTCTTTAGTATCGACCAACTTCAAGTCCTCAGTCCACCCTTCTTTGAAGGGCAATTTCTTAGCATACTCAATTTGAGTAAAGGCAACAAAAATGGCCTTTTTTATCCTTTATCAAAAGAAGCTATGCCTTTGGTCTTCAAGGAAATAACCTCAGAAGTCAGACCAGTCACTGTGTCTTCAACTTTTTTAGCTTGATGGTGACTTCTGTAAGTTTATCCTCGGTAATTTTGGCATTGCCTTCAGCAGCTTCATCCCTATCCTCAGTAACTTTTATTTTGCCTTCAGCAGTGTTGGCCCTATCATTGGCCTTTCTTAACTCTTCTTCCCAAGATTTTTGCTTCGATTCTAAAGCTTGTCGGGACTCTACTAAAGACTTCTTCAGTCTTCAACTTCTCCAGGAGAAGAATGAAGTTGGTCGTCCTTCTCCATCATCTGGTTAAAATCAACTAGGAACTGTAAATAAAGGCAAGTGGTCAAATGAATTCACCATTATAAAGAAAAGGACAAACAAGCAGAAGAAAAAAGGAAAAATTATCAAGGCCAACTTATGACAAGATTTCTTAGTGAGCTTGGTTCTAGGCATGGGGGCTGAAGCAGCCCAATTAGCAGGAAGGGTCCCTGATTTGATTAGACCTGTCAATGGGTCGTGTTGGGTCATGTTCTTATCATTTTTTATCGTGTTCAGGTCTTATTGGGTTCGTGTCTAAACGGGTGAATTTTTTATCGTGTGAAAAAATCATATCCAAACCCGAGCCGTTGTGTTATCGTGTCATGTCCTATTCACTCGTTAATACACATACAAATAATGAATTATTTCGAATTGTATACAAGTTGACGTATTATCTCATTTTTGAACCTAAATAGACCCATTAATTCATTGATATTACTAAATCTCTCATTTAGTAAAATTGATTATGATTAAATTAACATTATGCTACATAAATTGTTTATAAGTTCCAAAAGTATATCTTATTTACTTAAATTAATGGGTCATAACGGGTTTTATCGGGTATTAACGGGTGAAGGGTCAACCCTTACCCGACCCGTTAACTATCGAGTCTTATCGGGTTGGCACTGATATGATCCCAACCTATTAAGGGTCCACCCATTAACTTATAACTTCGTGTCGATTCATGTCGTGTTATCATGTTGTGCCTCATTTTGCCAGGTCTAGATTTGATCAAACTCCTGGATAATCTAGGGTTAATAGCAATAAAGGCTGACCTAATGTCAAGGTTAGCCTAGATTTTTCTCACTAACTCTTGTTGGTTAGCAGACTTCTTAGAAACTATTGCTTGCTGCTCGAATGATGTCTTTTGTACCTATTTTGAAGGATCAAGAAAACCTCTCTTTATCCTCTTCAGTTTGTGCTCGTCTACCCGAGTCTCATCAGCACCAATAGACCTTTTTTCACTGGCCTTGGATCTCTTTTCAACAGGCTTTTTATTAGTATCAATAACCTTCTTTGGTTGAGGAGATAGGGGACCACCCATCAGATTTGGCATCTTCCTCTTCGTCATATCTACAGAAGGTGAAAGAGGAATCTCAGAAACGTTAAAAGACTCAAATAAGGAAGAAGTTCCTCCCAGAATAACTTCAGCCCCGCAGACTTAGTAGCAGAAGAAGTTAGCATAGGATCCTCTGCAAGGTTTACAGTAATGGGGGGCAGAGCAAATGTAAGTCGGGCAATAAAAGATGTGATGGAACTCTTATATTCCAATAATAATGATACAACCGTGGGATATTCTTACCCAAACTTTTGGTTCAAACCCCACAGAAAATTGAGGTCGTTGACATAGATCTCCCCTCTCTTGGGGCACTTTTTCTTACTTTCCTTTGCATAAAAAAGAAAAGGCAAAGTTAGTCAGCAGATATCAAAATACAAATCAAAAAAGGAAAAATCATTAATAAAGTACAACCTACGCCTTGTCCTAATTGGGGACATCTGGGACCAGTATAAGCCACCCCCGTTGGGAGGGGGCATATTGCCAGTTCTTGACAATCAGACCATAATCCCAATAATCCTTATTGGAATCAGGTAAATTCACTACTAAAGCCTTATTGGCTTGCCTAGTCTTTAAATAGTAGGTACTCTCTCCAGCAGTTACCCACTTGTAGCAAAACATCAACTCCAAAACTCCGATATGGGTCCCATACAGTTCGTTTAATCTATGGACCCCTCTAACAACCCTTCAAGTGTTGGGGGATACCTTAGCAGTAACTATGTTGAAATATTGAAAAATTGAAAAAAGGGGGATTAGGTGGAAAGGTTATACAACACTCAACTATGAATAGGGTTAGGATCCAGGGACCCTTGGAAAGGGAATAAACATCAATGGGACCCCGAGGTATCTCTAAGTCTACCCAAGATAGGATTTCTTTTTTTCTTTAAACTCATCTAAAGAGCTCTCATCAATGATGTGAACCATGGTGAAAATGAGGAAAAGATGATAAAACAGAGGAAAGGAAAAGAAAGCTTACAGAGAATCAAAGATGATAGTAAGAACTGAAAAAGAAAATGATCGCACAGAGAAAAACTCCAAAGTAAGAAGATGGCTAAAAGTTTAGAAGATTTGAGATAGAAAGAAAGAGGGAAACTTTGTACCTATTCATCGATTGCCTAGAGAAATGGGAAAAAAATAATTAACTGAATGAACCATATAGCTACCATCGGATGCACGCTTTTCAAAGCGTCAAAAGTTGACTGTGTCCTTTGACGGTTCAAAAAAGTTCAAATTATTTATAAAAATGCCATCATCAAACAGTGCAAGCAAATTTTTTTACAAGTATGGGAGGTCGGCTGCCAACCAAATACTCAAAACATGACTCCGAGTAACTTCCTGGGCTAAATACTCCACACCTTCACGCAAGCATCAAGCATGGAGTATTGGGGGATTTTATTGTATGTAAAAATTATACTCCCACATGGACCAATGATGAATGCACACCTGTCATCTAATATAGACGACCAACCTACTTGATCAACCTCATAGACACATTGTCGATTGGAATGATGACCAACTCCAAAATAGGAATATCAACAGTTACTCAGAAAGGATGCCAACCAACACTAAATTCCATGAGTTTTACTTATTGTACAGCGATGCAAATGCCTGACAATATAAAGGCGTTAAATATTTAGGGGTTTGCACCCTTATAAATACAAACTAACCCTTTACCTTAAAGGAAAACTCGAATCACTCATATGCACACCATACTGAGCTATTCTAAACCATACTAAATAATAACAACAGTGGACGTAGGCTATTTTATAGCTAAACCACTTTAAAAACCTTTGTCGCTTGTACGTGTGGTTTACGTTACTTCTCTTATTTTTATCTGTGATTATAAAATTAAAGTTAGTCCAGTTTTAGACATCAACAATGCTCATCAGCTACAAGCTCAAACAAATCGAAGGAAATCTCATGGACAACGTAAGGGGCACCATAGACTACCACTCTAGGCCGCCCTAGTCATCAACAACCAATGTACACCATATTTGAAGAACCAACCATTTGAAGTCTTGAAGTAAAAAGGACTTAAGAATGATTTTTTGAGAGAGAAAGCAAAAGATTCAAACACTTGAAGGTGGGAAAAATGTGGAAGGATCGCCTCCTTTTTAGAGAAAGTTAAAGGGCCTGCCGATCGGCAAATTCTATCCCATACCGATCAGTAGTTGCCTTTTTCTCTTCCCAAAGAAGCCCAGGAGTTTGTGCCATTATTGATTGTCACCCCTCAACCCTGCCTATCGATGGTCCCTTTCCAATTATGTACAAAAAATTCCAAAAAATTCCATAAAAATCTAGAAATTGCCCAAAAAATTCCCCAAAATACCGAAAAATATGAAACATTATTTACCTCAAGAAAACTATTTTTGGATCACTAAGCCCTTACCAACTCTCAAAATCTCCATTAGGATTAATCTTACACTCTTAACCTCAGAGAACTACATAGCAAAACCAATAATACGCATGCACCCAAGTCTACTATAATTCCCCAATCGGAATCCCAAAACTAAACATCCCCCCATATGAAGTTACAAAATAACACAATTCCCAGAGGAACCGCAAGTTCACTTGCACCCCCAAGGTAATTTACATTTTCCCATGAGAGTTATTCCCCATGATACAACTTTAGATCCTTGGAATTGATCTCGGCCCACATAATTGGTCATCCCAACTTAAAATCCTCGTAAATAACCTCGGCCCTTAGAATTGGTCGTCACAACCTTAGGTCCTCAGAATTAACCTCAACCCTTAGAATTGGTCATCATAACATAAGATCCTCAAAGATGACCTCGATCCGCATAATTGGTCATCCCAACTTTAGGTCCTTAAATTGACCTCGATCGCGGAATTGGTCATTCCAATTTTAGGTCCTCATAATTGAACTCAACCCGCATAATTGGTCGTCATAACTTTAGGTCCTCATAATTGATCTCGGCCATCAAAATTGGTTGTCATAACTTAAGGTCCTCTAAATTGACCACAGCTCGCAAAATTGGTCATCATAACTCAAGGTCCTCAGAATTGACCACAACCTTCAGAACTGGTCATCATACGTTTAGGTCCTCAGAATTGACCTCAGCCATCAAAATTAGTCATCATAACTTTGGGTACTCATAACTGACCTCGACTTTCAGAATTGGTCATCCCAAATTAAGGTCCTCAGAATTGACTTCAACCCTTAAAATGATATGGTTGAGATTCTACAAACTCTAAGGCAAGTGGTTTAACTTGCATCTAAATTAATTGAATATTTCTATTCATATCATGGTGAGTGTGATAAGATGATATGGTTTTGGGTTAGTTGATATCTAAATTGGGTTTTGATGGGTAGGATTGAACTGTAGAACAATTTCTTGAATTTAAAGAAGTGTATAAAATTGGGTAAATTAAACCGTCATTTTAGAAACTGTTTCCCGACGTTTTGGTTACGAAAATGGTGATTATGTCTACAATGCCTCGTAGAAAACCTCGTTTTCTACATTTTGTTCTCTGATGCGTTTCTCCAAAAATGGCTCCAAAATGTCTCAAAACGGCATTTTAAAAATCTGGGCAGATTCGCGAGGCAAATTTTTAAGAAATGTTATTTTTAGTTGTTATTCCATTGGAGGTTGCCTAGATTGATTGATTGTGAATGTTGTTTTATAATAAGGACATTAGGCCAAAAGTGGATATTAGGTTTACATAAAGTGAGACAAGTAAGTATTGGGATAATTGAGAAAATAATCGATATGGAATTAAGGTTGAAATTGAGTAAATTGAAAACCGTAGATTAATAATTGTGCAAAATTTATTGAGGAGAATTTTGAATAATAAATTCGGGATATTCTATTTTCGGACCAAGCAAGTGAGTCCGGGTATACTGGTTGAGTGACGCTAAAATAATTAATTAATACATGATTAATTCAATTGAGTTGGGATATAGACTCGGGTGAAATTTTGGACTTGTGCCACTAGTGTTTAGGCACGAATTTGGTTGGGTTAATTCATTATAGGGTTATGTAATAAATTAAGGAGTATTCAAAAGTAAAAAGGGTGTTAACCTTAATATGTGGGATTTGAGAAATAAGTTCTATATGATGAGATTTCGGGGTAGTGATGTATGTGCGGGTATTTTAATTGGGTGACGCAACTTGAGTGATAAATATATAATTGTGGAAATTATTTGAATATCAAGTCGGTATATAGACTTGGGAATGTTAGGCTAGTGTTACGGTATTTGTGCACGGGTAGCCTGGATTTAATATATATATAGGGAAAAGATCAAGTGTGGTCCCAGTTTGAGGTCCTGAATGTGGTCCATTTTTTTTAAATAGTAAAAAAAATATTTTGGGATGATTTTTTTTATGGTTTTTAAACATTTCAGTAGGAGCATAAAAAAATAATGAGATCAAAATGATTTTTTTTGCTATTTTAAAAAAATCGGTCAAACTGTGTGAGTTTTTAAGTTGTTAAAAACTGACAAAGTTGGACCGATTTTTTTAAAATAGTAAAAAAATTCATTTCGCGCTGATTTTTTTATATGGACCTACTGAAATTTTTAGAAACTATAAAAAAAATCATCCCCAAAATATTTTTTTTACTATTTTAAAAATATGGACCTCATTCAGGGATCTCAAACTGGGGGACCTCATGAGATCCTCTCTCTCTCTCTCTCTCTATATATATATATATATATATATATATATATGGTTTATAAATATTGGTGTGAATAATATTTATAGGAAAGCATACCCACTCTAGTGCTATCATGGGAGTTTGTGCGATGCTGGTGAATCCCCTGGCTAGAGAATGCAGGGTGAGTATAGTCCTCAGGTCAAAGCGTTCGGGTTCAGGAATAAGACGCTTTGGGTATGATTCGGTCTCATTACCGTGGAAAACTATGGCCGCCTCCAATACATTTATTTTACTGATTCGATGAGCATACCGCGCTAAGGTTCCGGGTGGATGAGTATACCTGAGGTGATAGCATGTAGAGCGCATTTGATGAGAGCCTACTCAGGAGGATGGTTATATCTACGACATGTGTGTGAATGTTGTAATAAGATGATAAGTATATGTGGTGTATATTTATATACTGGTAAATACATGATGTGAATTGTATTAATTATATAACGTGTGAGATTGTTATATAGTATCAAATGAGAAATGATTTAAATAAGTTAGTGTGATTAATAACTTATAACTCGTATTGTAAACTTACTCGGGATAGAGTAGTGGGAGAAGTAGGATATATATATATATGACAAGACTAGTTACGGGGTAGATAACTAAATGGGTCATGTATAGGTACGTTGGTCGCGCACATTAGTCGAGGGTTGAGGTGTCCTCAAGAGAGTGTGAGACACTCACTTAAATATGAAGAGCATTCATGCATTTTAATTTGCTACAATTAAATTCACTTGATAAATATTTTTAAAATGTTTTGGGTTCTAACCATTGCTATAAAATATTTTAAAAACCTTTTCGGTGTCTAGCCACATGGACGCCAGAATTGTTCTATTCTAGGATTACAGTTCTACGGCATATGTGGATAGGGTAAGGCATGGTCCTTTCCGGTTCAGTTTTTGCCTATTTTTTGGACCAGACCGAATATTCGATCCCAATTTTTTTTAGACCAAGACTGGACCGATTAATTCGATCTTGGATTTTTTCGATTCCGTTCGGTTCGGGTTAAAATTCGGTCCTAGCCCTATTTTATATATATATATATATATATATATATATTTTATGAATGTTTTTATTTATTGTTTTCACAAATATATATACAAAATTTAAAAAAATAATAATACTCGAAACCCCAAGTGATATTTACATGAGTTTTCTTAACCCAAATAAGAAAGATGTATATATATATGTATAAAATGTTCTAAATTAAATTCATAAGTTATATACATTAATTCAAGACTATATATAAGAAAAACAATAATATTATTTTTATTATATATATACGGGAATCAGTTCGGTTCGATCCGGTCCAAATCGGTCTTTTAAAATAATGGCCCTATAACCGGACCGATTTAATTGGTTTTAGTTTGTGTGGACCGGTTTTCGGACCGGTTTTAAAATAGCCTTAATTTTCGGTTCGGTTCGGTTTGGTCCAATCGGTCCATTCGGGTCGATCTATTTTTTGTCAACCCTATATGTGGATGTTGAAGGATTTTTACTTAACCGCTTCAGTCATTTCATTCCTAGAGTAGGATGCAGTCAGTATTTCCTTTGGGCAAGTCGCCCTAGTTATTATTTTTGTTCCATCCAGATGATGTACTCATTTTATTATTCTAATGGTGTATATTTTTTATGATTTGGGTTTTATAGCCGTTGGTTTTCTCAGCAAGAATTTGTAAATATTTATTTTCAGTAGTGTTCGATTTAGTGATTGCGTGTATGATTTATTATATGAAAGAAATACCTTTTTTTCATCATAAGTGAAATACTACACAAATGTCCCAATCCAAGGCATAAACATTACTAATAAGTCTTTATCACTAGACTAAGAAGTGAGCTTCGCATATTAAAATACTACATCGGGATGCAAATAACTACACATGTAAAGAACACAACCGAGTGCCAACCTACACATATGTCACTCATAAAGTATGATACAAACGATCTCATGGTATAACATATCAACGTGACATATGGTTCTTTATTAAAATCTCCATCACTAGACTATATCATCAATCATATAAATATCATAACACACAAAGCTATCTACCTTCGACGGATTTTCTCGTGCCTCTATCTATAAACTCGTATGAGTCCCCAATATAACGAAGTTAAAAACATGTACATGTTGGGAAAAAGAACTTATGATGACATTTAAAATGCGAAAAAATTTCATCCCTAAAGATCTTTGATTAATCATGTATGGAAATTAAAAAAAAAAAACTAGTTTTAAAGATTAAACCTAGGGTTTCAAGAATTCATACTATAACGAATCTTATTGTGATACGTATGAGGAGAAATTATTTAATGAAGGACATGATGTTGTTTTCCATCCAAGGTCTTCAAAAATCTTTCTTAGCCTTCTTGTTGCCCAGATTTTACTCAAGAGGGGGGGGGGTTCGTGTTGGAAACTGAGCGTCCGTGTAATACGCTATTCGTTGTTATCGGCTTCCAACCACAATACAAAAACCTAAACTATAACTACACTCTTGCGGAGCATAGTGGCTAGTCTGGGTATCGAATCCTCAGGGAACTAGGACGAGTGAACATGGCGATAAAGGTAAGAATGTTAACCCTAACTTGACTCTAAAAAGAAATAAAAAGATGATTGAGATGGGAAATAACTAATTAACTAAATGCAAACTCTAACTTACTTAAAAGACTGAAGATGATTAAACTAAAACTTGAATTATATGATGAGAAAAACAGGACGGGAATACAATCCCTCAACCCTAGTGTATTGATGGTATAAAACTAATCGTAAATTTAAGTGATTAATTAGACCCAGAATTTAGTACTCCCAAGCATTATGTATATGAGGTTCAAGCCCGCACCATACTTAATCAGAGGACGAGTAAATCGGCATTGTGATAGTTACACTCGAATTGCATTCTGAAGCATCCCAGTTATCCTGAAGCAAACGAGATCCAAAGATATACAATTGTCGTGTTTCTACGCAATACGGTAATAATCAAATAATTAAATTTAGAGGAATAATTTTATACACATGCAACTACCACATCAGGTTGAGTTCATGCATCCCAACCTTTAAAAACCTAGCCTAACATGGTGAAATTAATGAAAATTATGTTATCTACGTTGCATGAACTCATAATTGCTTGAAAAGAGAGATGAAATATGAGAAATAATAATAAAAGTGCTGGAAATAAAAGTTACCAAGATTGAAGAACAAGAACATGCAAGAAGAAATCAAAGGTTAAAGAAAAACTGAAAAGCTCTTGAATTAAAGGTGCAAAATATGTGAATCTTTCTCCTATATGTTCCTAATTGTTATGGAGATTTTACATAAATGAAATCTTCATAAAAATAGTCCTAATGACTAAATATATAGGCTAGAGGTAGTTTAGAAGAGTCCCCAAAACATAAAACTCTTTTGGCTAAAAGATAAGCACAAAATAAAAATCCCATATCTGGCAATTTGTCATACTTAGAAAGCGTGACTAATTTTATAACGGATCTGGAGCGTGACTAATTTTGTAACGGATCTGGAGCGTGTCTAATGACCAGATCAGTTCTTTTAATTTTCATAAACTTCAATCCATCTTCGGTCTGGGGTTCACTGGATCCGGTCCGATTTTCTTTCACTTTTTCTTCTATCTTTGACTGCTCATAACTTTCACACCGTAACTCGGATTGAGGTGTCGTTTTTTCCAGTGTTCTTGTAATTGAAAGATCTTCAACTTTCCAGTTGGACCCTCCACCAGACTGAGGCTGCGAAATTACAAAAATTCCCTTTAACTCCGCATTTCTTTATTTTCTTTCACTGTTTTGAGTTCTCTTTGGCACTAACTTGCATGAAATACCTGTAAAACACATAAGAGATACACAAAATACAAAATACTTTCCAAAAAGGGTTAGTATCATAAATATGAGACAAATCCAAGCTATTTACACCGCACGGGATCATAAAAAGACCGAAATTAAGGGGATAAATGTGAAAAATTTATGCCTAATCAAACCCCCCTAATTTAGAACTTTACGCATCCTGAGCATTGTAAAAGAATGAGAGTATGAGTTAAGGACACTTCAAAAACTTTATTGGGATATAATACCCTTTTCGTGGGCAAGCAATTGCACTTAGCGTATGCAATAAGCCTTTAAACCCCTAGGTTACCCTAGTAGGACGAGTGGTGTCTCGTGAGGGTTTGTAATGAATATACCCACAAAATTCTTTATTGACTCAAAGAAAAATCAAAATACTTATAAATTGTACAATTTAAACTCCCCAAAAACAGTCTCCTTAAAGTCATATTTACAAGTCTCAAGTCATAGTGTGTGTGTGTGTGTTCGAAGCCAAAAATCGAACCGCTAACTTCCACCGATTGATCATTACGTTACTTTTCGAGAATTCACTTTGAATTCAATTCTCATGGATACACTCACAAATGAATCACTCGGAATGTGGCTATTCTCTCGGTATGCGTGATAAAAAGATTAAATATAATGGACGCAAAGTCACGCACACAAATTGAAAGACGAAATTTTTTGGGTAAAAAGATCTCTTCATCGGAATACGGTCATAGGGAAACGGGAAACAACATCTCTTTTTCATGCCATGTAATCTCTTTTATTATCTTTGTGTGTTTTAACTCTTCACGCGGTCACCAATTTCGCAATTTGGACTCGGTTAGGACTTTTTCGGGTTAAAGGTGTATTGGATAATATGGGAAACGTTGGGAACTTCGGAATTGAAAATTTTTCTTATGATGTTCGTTAGTGCTTTTTCGGGCTATTGCTCACTTTCTCTTCTTTTTCTATTTTTTTTTTATTCTTTTCATTCCTTTCTTTTCTTGCTATTTTTTGTTGAGCATTCTTCTATTTTTTTTTGCCCATTTTTGTTGCACTTTACGGACTTAAATTCTGACTTTTTCTATTTTTTACAATTCCGGGCTATTTGGATTTTTTGGGTTGTCAAACGAAAGGAAAAATTATTCGGCTCAAATTTGGGTTACAAAAGGGATCATTTTTCACAACTTTTTATGGTCAATATTTTTGGATAACAAATGATAGCCTACTTCATTGTCCAAATGCGAGTTGCTTTACCATATGCGTCTTGAGATTAATTTAGTTTAGAGATATTTTAGTGCACGTTATTCAAGATAATATCTCACACATTTCAAACAACCGATCAAAACAATAAAATAAAGATCATCGACGACTTATTAAAACACTGAAAAGAACATTGAGTTAATCATTAACTCAGAATGATTTAAAAACTAAAAAAAAATCGATAGGCTCGAAATCTCACCGGGTTGATTAATCGCCACACTTATTCGTTAAGTCGACAATTTTCTTTCAATTTCCATCTTTGGTCAAATTTGGCTTTGTGCATTGGATTTTTACAACTTGAGACAGAAAAAATGTGACATTTTTTAAGCTTTTAAATTCCAATTTTTATTTATTTTGAAGAAAAATATTTTTGGCTTTTTCAAACTTTTTCAATTTTTTTCAAAATTTTTGAAATTTTCTAAAAAAAAACACACTTGGAAAGAACATGTGGTCGAATCAATGAATCTAAACAATAAACAGGAAGAATATCCCACACCCCCTAACGTAAATGTTGTGTTGTCTTCAATGCGAATCAAGAACACAACATAAAGAGAGGAAAAGAAAGATATTACCCAAAATGGAGCGATCCCCGAAAAGTACGAGTCCATTGAATATACAAAACATGTTAGAACCAAGCATAGAAAAAAGAATAACAAAAACTCTAAACTATAAAAAAAAGAAAAGGAAAAAAAAAACTATGTACAACCTACGGTTTGAACTTCTAATAAGTTATACACTAGAAGTCGAAAAATTTGAGGGTCCACCCAAAATACAATTTGACTTTGAGGGGTAATCGGTGTACCCTCATTAGGATGCATGCCTCCTAAAAAATAAGAGTTCCGTTTGAACAACGGAAGGCATGTGTAAGGCGAAAAAAGTGGACCATCACCAATTAAATATGTTAAAGGGGTGATGGGTGAAAAATACAATTGGGATCCAAGAAAAATAGAATCCCCTCCCAAAGATTTTTCAAGTAGTATGGGAAGAGGGGCACACAAAAAGGAAGAATCTATCTTGGAAACCAATTCAAGTAAAGATTCCTCGTCGGTAAAAGTTTTCACTGTTTCAAAAGTTATAACCAACTCATGGGAATCAATATTCAATTCATCTCGCAAATGTTTTTCAATCGAAACGTGAGGTAGTGCACGTGTAAATGAATAACACATAAGATGAAGCATCTCAAAAAAACATTCTCGTTCAAGAATCGGGTCAACGTCCTCAAGACTTTCTTTCGACTCTTGTGGTAGATCTAATGGCTCGATAACAGTGAATGAGAATGGTGAGGACATAAATTCAATCTCAACTCGTTCATCACCACTTAAAGATTTAGTTTCAAGGGAGCAAGACTCACTTTCTATGGGATATTCGTCAAAATTTTGAGGTAACACACAAGTCTCATCTTCCTGTAAACTTTTCAGATAAGCATCAATCTCCTTGCCAGTTGCTTTAATTTGCAATTCTATAACAGTAAGGCCATCCAGATGATTTTTGCTAATAAGCAGGAGTTCTTCCAAAGTAGGCTTCCTTAGTTCTAGCACCTCGGATTCCTCATTTGGTTGAAAACATTCTTCAACTTCAAAAATATGAGAAGAAAAATCCTCATTGGGTTAAAATAATGCATCTAACTCTTGCTCCCAATAACGATTTTTTTCCCGATATTCTTTTTCAAGTATTTTTTCTTCAAGCAATTCATTTGGATAAATTTGGATTTCCTTAGCACTGGGCTTGTATTTATGAGACTCATCTTTAGTGATATTGATCCAATGATCATAAATTCTGAGCGCCTCCTCCTCCTCCTATTATCATAAGAATTAAAACCATCAAAAGAGTTAAAGTGAGACATTTCAAATTGAGTAATTCAAAAACGTGACACCCATCTTTTTGGATTTTTTATTTTTAGATTTTTTTAAGGTCAAATTCGGGATTAACTAACCTAACCTAAAGTATACCTAATTCTCCGGTAAAGGCGCCATTTTGATCGTGTTAAAAACCGAGCATCCGTGTAATACGCTAGTCGTTGTTATCGTCTTCCAACCACAATATAAAAACCTAAACTATAACTACACTCTTGCGGAGTATAGTGGCTAGTCTGGGTATCGAATCATCAGGGAACTAGGACGAGTGAACGTGATGACAAAGGTAAGACTGTTAACCCTAACTTGACTCTAAAAAGAAATAAAAAGATGATTGAGATGGGAAATAACTAATTAACTAAATGTAAACTCTAAATTACTTAAAAGACTGAAGATGATTAAACTAAAACTTGAATTATATGATGAGAAAATCAGGATGGGAATACAATCCCTCAACCCTAGTGTATTGATGGTATAAAACTAATCGTAAATTTAAGTGATTAATTAGACCCGGAATTTAGTACTCCCAAGCATTACGTATATGAGGTTCAATCCCGCACCATACTTAATCAGAGGACGAGTAAATCGGTATTGCGATAGTTACACTCGAATTGCATTCTGAAGCATCCCGGTTACCCTGAAGCAAACGAGATCCAAAGATCTACAATCGTCGTGTCTCTATGCAATACGGTCATAATCAAATAATTAAATTTAGAGGATTAATTTTATACACATGCAACTACCACATCAGGTTGAGTTCATGCATCCCAACCTTTAAAAATCTAGCCTAACATGGTGAAATTAATGAAAATTTTGTTATCTACATTGCATGAACTCATAATTGCTTGGAAAGAGAGATGAAATATGAGAAATAATAATAAAAGTGCTGGAAATAAAAGTTACCAAGATTGAAGAACAAGAACATGCAAGAAGAAATCAAAGGTTGAAGAAAAACTGAAAAGCTCTTGAATTAAAGGTGCAAAATATGTGAATCTTTCTCCTATATGTTCCTAATTGTTATGGAGATTTTACATAAATGAAATCTTCATAAAAAGAGTCCTAATGACTAAATATATAGGCTAGAGGTCGTTTAGAAGAGTCCCCAAAACATAAAACTCTTTTGGCCAAAAGAGATGCACAAAATAAAAATCCCGTATCTGACAATTTGTCACACTTTGAAAGCTTGACTAATTTTGTAACAGATATGGAGCGTGACTAATTTTGTGACGGATCTGGAGCGTGGCTAATGACCGGATCAGCTCTTTTAATTTTCATCAACTTCGATTCGTCTTCGGTTTGGGGTTCACTCGAACTTTTGTATTTCGGATCGGTCCGATCCGGATCGATCCGATTTTCTTTGACTTTTTCTTCTATCTTTGACTGCTCATAACTTTCACACCGGGACTCTGATTGAGGTGCCGTTTTTTCCAGTGTTCTTGTAATTGATGGCTCTTCAACTTTCCAGTTGTCCCCACCTCCGGACTAAGGCTGTAAAATTATGAAAATGCCCTTTAACTTTCCGTTTCTTAGTTTTTTTTCACTATTTTGAGTTCTCTTTGGCACTAACTTGCATGAAATACCTGTAAAACACATAAGAGATGCACAAAATACGAAATACTTGCCAAAAAGGATTAGTAGCATAAATATGAGACAAATCCAAGCTATTTACACTGCACAGGTTTATAAAAATACCGAAATTAAGGGGATAAATGTGAAGAGTTTATGCCTAATCAGGGTGAACTGAGTTTAGCAAATTTTTAAGTCAAATTATTATTTCAGAAAAATATTTACATTACAACACCTTAAGAATTTTCAGATTAATAAATCTTTAAAGATTAAAATCAAGAATATCAAGAAGATACAATCAATTAATTTAAACAAGCTGGAATGCAGATTTTAACACTCCACAAATATTACATTAATTTTTCGTATTTAATAAAAATTAATATTCTGAAATTAATTAATTCGAAAATAATTATTTTAATCTTAAAATAAATTTACCAATTTTCGGAATTAATATATATTTGCAAATTCAAGTGCTGAAAAATATAAATTAAAGCAAGAACAAATAAATAACTAAATAAAGTGCATAAAAATTAATGACACCAAAATTAACGTGGTTCGATCAAAATTCGACCTACGTCCACGCGTATAGAGCTTCCGACTTCCTTGCACTTCATTATCTATGATCCACTTGACGGTAGGATCAAACCAGCATGTACATCCGTTTGCAACCTAAAACCAAGCTTCAAACACCGTGTTCCAATTTGCGGGTAGGAACCAATCACGGGTACAACAACTAAAACTTCAACAAAGTTTCAACAAATCTGAATTTTTTGGTACAACGTAAAATAATGAAACACTCCAAAATACAATTTATATTCTAAGTTTCTTCTTCTTCTTCAATAAGACTTCAATAAATGATGTTGATGTAGGCTCAAGTCTTCTTTTACAATGATTGAGCAGATTATAAAATTAATTGCTCTCTTGAATGTAGTAGTTGAGTAGTTAGTTTAAATGCTCGTCAATAAATTCTCAAGTGTTGCTCATAGTGTCATCGTTGTGTATTCAATACAACTCTTGAATATTTAAATATGTCTTCAAAAACTAGTTGTTAGAGACAATCCTTGTGAGCATTAAATACTCCTGATTTTCTTAGATGACGATGACTGGAAAAATGATCTTCTAATTTCTCATTTGGATTCCCAATAAAAATGGTTGTTTGAGATCCTAAGATTATGCCTGAAAGAGGCTCTTGTAGGTACCTAAAAAAATAGCACCTGCTAAATATTAGTTTCAAAATAGAGAAATATAATTTGACATAAATATAAATCATTATGTGAAAGATAATAAAATAACACAGTTTCTCGAAAAGTCTGAACTGATAAAGATATAACTTTATGTGTTATCAAATCAACGTTAGGAGGTCTCTAAAAAAATATTCATTTAAAAACGCAAGGTTTGAATCAAGTATCAATTCAATCAAAATGTATACGGATGAAAAAGCAAATAATAAATTCTTAACGAGTAGTTGTCAAGCCTATTGTAGAAGGCGGATGGTGTCAAGATAAAAAAAATCTTCATCTGTTTAATGCAGTAAATCTTCGACAATTTTTAAAAATAACTGTTGGATATATAATAATTATATATGTATAGAAGTACATGTAAGATAAAAAGAAAATTACATCAAATCTCCAAGACATGGGTGTAAAAAAAATGAAATGACTAAAGTAGTTAGGTGTGGCGACTCAATATTTTAGCAGGTATGATTTTCAAATAGGACAAATATCGTGGACAATATTTTATGGCTGATAAGATGAATAAAGTCGCATGGTCTAAGAATCAGGATCTCGTAAAAGATTTGCACAACGACCGTAAAGATAGCAAAAACAAGAAGTTTATTTGAAACATATATAATATTAAACTTTCGTCTTCTAGTAAAAGGTTCTCTAACTCCCATACCATACCTCATCATGAACTCTTAGAAAATAAAAGGATGTGCTGACCAAGGTAATTAAGAAAAGAAAACCGTGGGACATAAAATTATAATAGGTAATGGGTGCGACAAATCTTGAAAAAAAACGTATATTATATATAATACATATGTAAAGAAAGACTTATAATACTAAGACGTATATAAAAAAAACATAGTAAAGTATGTAAGAGCATCCGTACTGGTGGAAGTGAGCGAAAAGTAAATTTAAGAGCGTTTGAAGCGCGTGTGTGAGTCCTACCTATTGCCCAAATGGGCAGCAAATAGTGGTGGAGTTCTTACGAACTTCTATAGTTCGTAACAACTTCTTACGAACAAATGAAGTTCGTAGGAAGTTGTTACGAACTATAGAAGTTCGTAAGAACTTAACAGTCGAATCCAAACGGTAACAAACGGTAACATTCAGACGTTCATATATTCACCATACTTCTTCTTCCTTCTTCATTATTCTCCATTATTCCTATACTCACCAGACTTCTTCTTCATTATTCTCCATTATTCCTATACTGCTTATTTATTCGAGCTTCTCCTTTCTTCTTCCATTTGTCTTCTGCTTCCTCTCCATTTTCATCTTCCTCCATTTTGTTTTCTTCATTTACTCAATATTTATTTGTACCAATCTCATATAATTCGGTCCAAATATTTCATATACTCTCAAAAATCATTCCATTTATTCCCAAATATAATTTCAAATCAGTCCCAATCTAGAAAATCCTCCAAATCAGATCTTGTCAACAAGATGGAATTAGGTAGAAAATGGAAGAAATATATTAATATCGGGAAATCGAAAAAACACGGGTCGACTTCAACGACAATTCCCGATTCTTTCGCGCCGACTCAACCGTCGAATCCCGCAATTGACAACTATACTAGTATTTACGACGGAGTATCACACGCGTCGGACGGCGAAACTCCGATAATAAACGGAAACAAATTCGAATTTCGGGGGAATTGGGCGGGGCAATGAAATTGTACAAATTGATTCAAGAGAGAAAGCCCGATATCAAAATAATTATCGACAGTGTCGGTTTTATGTCGAATTTCTTTTCTGTTGTGATGCCCAATTCCGATCAATGTATTGTGACGGCGATGATCGAACGTTGGTGGGACACGACGCATACCTTCCAGCTACCATATGTCGAGCTTGCGTTCACGCCGCTGGACTTCACAATGCTTTCCGGTAATAACTTATGGCTTATTTCGATTTCTACTTATATTCATAATTGTATAAAAATGTGAAAATAATATGTTGTACTTAAATTCATAATTAAATATTTGAAAAATATTTTTAGGTAATTATATTCATAATTATGTCAATATACGACAAATAAATTGAAAAATGTACCCGCATTCCGATTATGTCAATATATGAAAATAATTATTCATATTCACTTAATGTTTCAATATGTGAAAATAAATAGTTGTACTTAAATTCATAAATGATTGTTTGAAATATTTATTATGGTTTTCATATTCATAGTTATTTAAATATATGACAAAATTTTAACATTCGTGTATCGGCATCATAATTGTATAAAAATGTGAAAATAATATGTTGTACTTAAATTCATAATTAAATGTTTGAAAAATATTTTTAGGTAATTATATTCATAATTATTTCAATATACGACAAATAAATTGAAAAATGTACCCGCATTCCGATTATGTCAATATATGAAAATAATTATTCATATTCACTTAATGTTTCAATATGTGAAAATAAATAGTTGTACTTAAATTCATAAATGACTGTTTGAAATATTTATTATGGTTTTCATATTCATAGTTATTTAAATATATGACAAAATTTTAACCTTCGTGTACCGCCATCATAATTGTATAAAAATGTGAAAATAATATGTTTTACTTAAATTCATAATTAAATGTTTGACATATATTTTTAAGGGCACGATCATTCTTCCACTCTTGCTAGCTTTTAAACATTGCATTGAAGTCTTCGCAATGTTTGAGTACTGTCGTGTTGCAATCCAAGCTGTCAGAACGCGCTCGTTGACGTGCACGTTGTTTCTCACCCTTTCTACCTGGGGGTCTATCCGGTACGTCTCGTACCCCCGGAGTATCATCTTCGCCAACAGGTGTAGGGTTGTCGTTGTTCCCCGCTGTATTTTCCAAGTCAAATTTTGGAAAATCTTTTAAAATTTGATAGCAGTTATCGAACGTAAAATGTTTGTTGGTTTCGGCGCGGTACGCGTCGCGTGCTTTAGTAACCGCTTGGAATTCGTTCATCCCGTTTCCTATATTATTCTTTTGGTGAGAAAGCTTTGCAATATATAGCATTATTTGATGCGATATATGATTATAACGTGTTGATAGCATGGATCTCGTACGAGTAATTGTAATTCCATGCGTGACGTTATACTCATCTTTCACAGTGTCCCAAAATGTGCCCGATGATATTGAGTTTCCTTCAATACTTCGAGCTGTATATTTTGCATAAACAGTACATAATATTTCATCCTCAAAAGGAGTCATATTAGGTTGTCGAGATGTACCAGAAATAATTGGTTGAGAAGAAGACATATTTTTTATAAAAATATAATATATTTATAATGAAAATAAGAAAATGGAAGAAGGATATAGGGTCTGATAAAGAAATGGAAGAAGGAAGTGTGCTATTTATAAAGAAATCCCTCCCAAACGGTGTTAGTTTTCACTGTGGTAAAAAGGGTTTCCTACGAACTTCTTTTCTTCGTAGGAATTCTTACGAACTTCTGAAGTTCGTAGGAACTTCCTACGAAGAAAAGAAGTTCGTAGGAAGTTACTACGAACTTCAGAAGTTCGCAAGAAGTTCTTACTGATTCAGTAGCCATCCGGTAAATTTACAAACCCCTACCATTCCTCTCTCCTCTTTTGTTACTTACCCATCCCCACTGCAACCCTACAGATTTGTAACTTTACCATTTTTTTTGTCCATACCTTCCACCATTGTGGATGCTCTAAGTAATGAGTGTATAAAAACAAAGCATGAAAAACCTAATTAATACTAAAAAATATATTTTTAATTTATACTAAACAACATATTTATGTAGTAGTAGTAATGTATATATATAATGTATCTACATAAGAATATAAAATAATGCAATATAGATTAAGAAATAAGGAAGTGTGTATTAGAAGTAACATAACGCATATTTATATAAATAGTATATAAAAAAGCGTGCGTAATAACTATATATAACATAATTATATTTAGATAAAAGTATAAACAAATATTTAAAGTGATAATAAATGATAGTAAACTAAAGTATGATGTAACTTATAAAAATAAAGAGTACAAAGAAAATTCTTTCTAAATAAAAAATTTACTTTAGTTAAAGTAGTTATGCTTTGTACATGAAATTATCAAAATAAAAGACACAATTTTTTTTTATTTCATAAAAAATATTATCATTAATAATTATGAATAAATTGAACAATACTAAAAGTTACATAAGAAATATTTACATAGTCAATTTTTTTTTTGTTTAGAATCATCAAAATCAATATATTAAATTTAAATTAAAATATAAATTAATGATAATTAAAATAATTAAATATTAAATAAAAGGTTAATTACAGTTTCGTTTAACAATCTCGCCTTTTTTGATGATGACAAATAAGGATTCATACTAATCCATAAAATGAATAAATTAAGTACAATTAGTGAATCATACATATTTCTCGCCCTTTTGACATTATCGAAAAGATTTTTCATATAAATCGAGTGTCAAAGGGTAAAAATGGAATCTCCCCCTATCAAAAATAATTTTTGCATGGGATTCAACCATAAATCACAAGGGGCATATGCAAAGATCATAAAATTTCTAATGGGCATATATTCATCAAACCAAAAATTTTCAAAGTGTGTATTTGAATTTCGGATATACAAGAATATTATCAAATAACGCACAAATCACCAAGATGATAAAAGAGCAAGTTTTCAAGCGCACAAATGTTAAATGATACCAATTGTACCGGGTCGCACACTAATTGTACGTGACATGCAATGCTACATCAGAACAACTTTTTACGCATAAGTAGAAATTATAACTCAAAGTTGTAATATAGAGTTAATTAAACACACAACGTGAGTTAAAATATAGCGGCATATATATAGCGATAAGTATTTGTTATTTTATTCATGCTTTGCCATTTTTAAAATATGAGCAAAAAATTCTTGAAATAACGAGTAATATTGCAATATCCATAATAAACCATTACAAAATCATGATCAAGAAATTTTTGATAATTAAATTCAATAATCATTTATTTCCCCCTAAGGATACCAATGAAAGCATATATGCATATAATAAATATGGTGCATCTTTTTCATGACATAAAATATTTTCAACATATACTACCATAAAATTATTTTTCACCAATCACAATATATAAAAAATAAAAACAATTTCAATTGTCATATGATTTTTCAATTCAAGCAAGAAATATCATAAGTGTCATTTTCTTTCAAAAATAATATTTTTGAAGAAAACCATTAATATTCATATAATGGAACTAATTATGTAGCATGTCAGAAATCTAGCTCACTAAGATTAATATATTCATATCATCAAAATCAATGAGTGAATGTCTAAATATTGACATGTAGCTCATATAACAATGGCGATCACGATGTTTGAACTACCCGAGAACTCCGGGGGATGCGCCTTTTGAAAGGCATCCCTGACTCGCTCCCATGCAGTGGGAAGATGTGCAGGTACTGGCACTACTGCCTGAACCTGGGGTGGAGCCTGCTGCACCACCGCTAATGCGGCATTCACCGCTTGAGCAACAATGGTGGCTACTTTAGTTGCATTCATCATTCCCTGAGCCGGAGCTGCTGGCTGCTCGGGCTGGGCATTCTTGTCTCGGGGTGCGCGTCTCAAAGGCATCTAAAATGAGAAGGAATTTTATTAGTCTACACTTATTATCAAATCTCAAATAGCTGAAGACGTAAGGGTAAACACAAGAATACAACAGTCCTAAAAATAGGGCTCTATATTAAAGACGCTAAGCTGGAAGCGAAATAAGCCGTACAGATCCTAAAGGACACTAGAACATAATGCTCTGATACCACTTGTGACACCTCGCCTAATTAAATACCGGGTCATCAGTCCTTTATTAAATTAAAAATCAAGGTAAACGGTGTGGTTCATTCTTAGCATCACTGTCGAAAATAATTTCCATTTTAATCACCCTAAATCATTAAGCTAAGTGTCAAAACAATTTAATTGAATTTATTTTATTAAACTCCGTTGCAAATAATTTTTAAACATAAACAATTACATGAATGATACAAACGATAAAGATACCAATCATCCAACGGAACATGCCAACTATAATATTCAAATCTAAATAAATAACCACAACCACTGACAATGTGATAGATAAAACAATACCAAATGAAAACAAAATACTGAAATGATATATGTATATGAAATCCCTATCAGGTCTAAATAAGAGTCTGGAAATAGGCGACACATGCCCTAACTAAAAGAACTAAACAGAATTCTGAGGAACCAAATGAGGAAGCGTCTACTGCAATGACCTACAACTCCCACACAAGCGGCAGCACGTCCGGTCCAATGAATCTACACCTGCTGCCCCTGTGGCTGAGCACCTGTAATATATATATATATATATATATATATATATATATATATATATATATATACACACACACACACACACACACACATACACACACAAGAGAAAAAGAGAATGACAGGAAACGGGTCAGAGCCCGAGTGAAAAACAGTTTTTAAAATAGTTTAGCAAGTATTTAAATTGCTTACCGGCTAATATAACTACCATGTCAGTATGAGACACTCTCTTGAGAATTCTCACCTCTCATCTAGTGTGCACGCCTACCGTACTACTAAATCTCGTAAGTCTATCTAACGTATCCCCCATAAATTTTATTTCGAGAAGTCACAAGGCTATGATATTTAGTTTAGAGATCAATCTCTTCATGATTGCTTGTGTTACATAATATATCTCAATACCGTTATAAAGTTCCCGAATACTTACTATAAAATTTGGAGCACTATTTCAATGCTTAACTACTTATACGCACAATATAAGATTTCCACATATACGTATATATATTAATCACTCGTATAATATATATACTATCGGCACCCACATAAAATCTATGGTGCTAGCATACTCTGCTATCAAGCCCCTGTATCTCTCGTACTAAGGGAAATACTAGTTCAGAATCACTCTCGAACTATATTAACACAATACACACAAAATGGAGGCGAAGCATAGTTCCCAAGTCACTAAGAGGTCAGCACATACCCCTCACGTCTCTTAGGACCGTCTGACTATCATTCTCAGATAGCCTGAACCAAGGAATCCTATGTTCTAGGGTACAAGTCAATATCCTCCATAAAGGTCCCATCGAGATAAGATTGTCCTGGTGCGGCAACCTCCGTGATAGCAAGTAGCGCGGGTATGATTCTACATAAACATATTATAAATATATACACATGCACTCGGTCATATATATAAATATTCTCATTTTCCAATTTGGTTCACCCACGACCCAGAATAATATTTTAAACGTACGTAATACAGTTTTACCCAAACTTTACGCATAAAGAGCTCATGTCAATTTATTCTCAATTTTAATATTTTCGCAATTACTTCTCATCCCTCGAAGTATTCTCTCTTCCTAAAGTTCAATTCAGTACGTACACCATCTCTAATATACTGGTCTAAGTCCTTTATAACCTTTCAATTTCGTATTCTTCTCCCCTCCTTAGCCTCTCTGCAACTCTTCCAATTCTAATCCTCGAAGACTCTAACTCCCATCAGATATATCCATTTAATTTTCGTCCATAATTAAGCCTTAAAAATGGAAATTACTAAAATTCCCTCCCGAGTTACCGGTTAGGCCTAAAAATGTCCCGAGACCCAAACTAAACCCCCGGGTACACTTTTATGACTATCTCGACCCTTCCAGACATTTTAGCGCACTCGAAATGACCATACGGGTGACTTATAATTTATTCACTTTTTATAATAATAATTTAGTCTTGACACGACACAGGCGCGTCCCGACTTAAATTCTATATTTGTCGTGTTATTCACTCGTGACAAGATTAATAAATTCAATTATATATATTACTTTACTCATTAAGTAATATTCAACAAGTTCCCAATAATTACTAACTATCGTCACGCTAGTAAATATTTAAAATAGAATTCCGGATTAATATTAAATTAATAACTCAATTAAATTAATAAATCCCTAATTTTAAAAGCCATAAAAATATGGGGTATTACATACTTCCCCACTAATAACGAAATTTTGTCCAAAAATTTGAAAAATAAGGCATACCTTATAGAAACAGATCTGGATATTTTTTGCGCATATCTGCCTCGTGCTCCCAAGTGGACTCCTTCACATTATGACGCTCCTACTAAACCCGTACAAGTGGAACTACCTTCGACCTCAATTTCCTCTCGTTATGGTCTAGGATAACCACCAGTCTCTCCTCATAAGAACTGTCAGGCTGTAAGTCAATCTCCTCAATCGCGATGTGGGTGTGGACCATATCCTCCAAAAGATATCGTCTCAACGACAAGATGTGGAATACATCGTGAATACGGTGCAAGTGCTCTGGAAACCACAATCTGTATGCCACCGACCCTATCCTCTCGATAATGGGGAATGGTCCTACGTACATCGGAGCCAATTTCCCCTTCTTCCTGAATCTCATTACTCCTTTCATAGGAGACACAGGCAGTAATATTTGATCCCCCATGCCAAACTCTTGGAAGGACCATTTTGCATCGGCGTAGCTCTTCTGCCGGTCTTGGGCTACCCGAATACGACTCTTGATAAGCTCAATTCTAGTTGAAGTCTCCTGAATCACCTCTGGTCCGAGAAATTTGTTATCCCCCACCTCTAGCCAATAAGCTGGAGAACGATAAGGCCTACTATACAACGCCTCAAATGGAGCCATGTTGATCGTGAACTAATAGAAGTTATTATAAGCGAACTCCACTAGTGGAAGATACGGCTCCCAACCTCCTCAAAAATCAAGAACACGTATGCGTAGCATATCTTCCAGCATCTGATTGGTACACTCTGTCTGCCCATCCGTCTGTGGGTGATAAGCTGAACTCAATCTCAACTCTGTACCCATGGCCTCCTGAAAGCTCTCCCAGAAGCGCGACACAAAAATCTTGTCTCTATCAGACATAATATCCAGGGGCACCCTATGTAGCCTAACTATCTCGATAATAAATAGTTGTGGATACTATCCCGTGGTGTAGTATGTTCGTACGGGCAGAAAATGATCTACCTTGGTCAACCGATCCACTATAACCCATATGGAATCGTGACCTCGCTGTGATGTAGGCAACCCAGTAATGAAGTCTATGGAAATACTTTCCCATTTCCACGTAGGTATCTCTAACGGCTGAAGTAACCCTGGTGGTCTCTGGTGGTCCACCTTTACCATCTGACAGGTAGAACATTTGGATACTAACTCTGTAATGTCTTTCTTCATCCCACTCCACCCATACTGTCACCTCATATCCTGGTACATCTTATCCCATCCGGGATGTATCGTAAATCTAGATCTGTGCAAGTGCGTTATCACTGCATGACATAAGTCTTCTCCCTCTGGGACCATCAATCTCCTATTAAACCTCAAACCTCCATTAGAGCTCCCTGAATAGGACTCAACACCCTCAGCTAAGAGCCGTACAATCTTCTCTTGGCAAAACGTATTCGCTGCTTGTGCCTGTATCACCCTCGCAATAATCTCGGGTGTGACTGACATAACAGATATAAAGGAATGGGCTACCGCATCCTGGTGACCCAACTTTTTCCACTTTGCTCTCCATATTTCTGTTATGTCACGTACCGGTCTATAGCTTAACGCATCAGCAACCAAGTTAGCCTTCCCCGGATGGTACTGTATCTCGAACTGGTAGTCTTTCACAAACTCCAGCCACCTGCACTGACGCATGTTCAACTCTCGCTGAGTGAACAAGTATTGAAGTGACTTGTGGTTTGTGAACAAGCGAAACTTCTCCCTCCGCAAGTAATGTCTCCAAATTCGCAATGCAAACACGACTGCTGCTAGCTCCAGGTCATGGGTGGGGTAATTCCTTTCGTGAGGCTTAAGCTTGCGGGAGGCAAAAGCTATAGCCTGTTCCTCCTGCTGAAGTACTCCCCCTAGTCCCCATAAAGAGGCGTCAGTGTACACCAGTTAGTCTACTCCCAGCTTGAGAAAAGCAAGAACTGGCCGAAGTCAACTTATCTTGCAGCTCATCAAAAGCCAATTGACAAGCATCTTTCCATACATACGGTACTCCCTTGAGAGTCAGATTCTTCAATGGACCCGTTATCTTCGAAAAGCCTCGGATGAACCTCCTGTAGTACTCGGTTAACCCCAAGAAGCTACGCACCTCTATCGGTGTCATGGGTTGTCCCCACTCTCTCACTGCTGACACTTTCCTCGGGTCAATCGATATCCCCAATTTTAACACAAGATGCCCCAAAAACTGTACCTCCCGAACCAAAATCCACATTTCTCATACTTAGCATACAGCTGATGCTCTCTTAGAGTCTAAAGAACCTGCCTCAAGTGCTCGACATGCTCCTCCTCAGTCTATGAATAAATCAGGATGTCATTTATAAAGACGATGACAAACTGATCCAAGAACTCTCTGAACACTCGGTTCATCAAGTCCATGAATGTGGCTGGAGCATTTATCATCCCAAACAGCATGACTCTAAACTCATTGGACCCATATCTCGTCAAGAAAGTAGTCTTCGACACATCCTTCTCCCAAATCCGTAGATGATGGTATCCCAATCTCAAATCAATCTTCGAAAATAAGGTTGCTCCTCTCAGCTGGTCGAACAGGTCATTGATTCAAGGCAACGTATATTTATTCCGTATCGTGACCTTGAACCATCTCTCTTCTTTATAAACAACACCGGAGCGCCCCAAGGCGAGGTGCTCCTACGAATGAAGCCCTGGCTGAACAACTTCTCTATCTGATCCCGTAACTTCCTCATCTCCGTTGGATCCATATGGTACGGTGCACGTTCTATCGGTCGAGTTCTCGGCATCAAATTAATGACAAAATCTATCTCTCGACTGGGGGGTAGGCTCGGTATCTCCTAGAATACGTCTGAATACTCATGAACAACTGGAATCGAATCCAGGGGAATCATAACCTCCTTAGAAGTATCCTCCTCTATGTAATACAATTGGGTGGAAGATCCTCCCTTTGGGCGAGGCATCGCAACCAAAAACATCTCTTGACCCAGAATGGCAAAGATAATACTCCTACCAAAATAATTTATCATGGCTCTGTACGCAGCGAGCCAATCCATGACAATAATGGCGCCGTGCTCATGCATATCTAAAACTAACATGTTCGCAGGTAAAATCAAGCTACTAATATCTATACCTACACCCCAATATATAAAGAAAATCAAGGACCCATTCCCCAGTGGTGAGTCTACGCATGTCACTGTACTCTCTTCCGTGTCTAATAACCCTAAGGCCCATGCAAAGTGAGTAGCTATAAAATAGTATGACGCCCCAGTATCAAATAAAACTCGACCCATAGTGCCATGGATAGGAAACGTACCCTCAATCACGGGTGGCGCTTGAGGTGTTGCGGCATGGTGGACGTTATAGACACGTCTATACTGCAATTGCCACTACTGGACTAGAGCTGCTAGGATGGCTGGTAGGGATGGCATCTGAGCTGGCACTTGGAGGGCGGCTGAAAAGAATGGCCTCTACGGCTCGTTACGGGCACCCTGCTGTTGTGGGGCCCTATCCCCCTATGGGCAATCCTGACGCCTATGGCCATTCTTGCCACATCCGAAACACATGCCCCTGAAGTTTCCTCTCCTCTGACCCTATTGACCACGGCCTTGTTGGCCATTACAACCTCGCCACTGGCCCTACTAAAAACATTGTTGGCCCTGATGGCCCTGCTGTTGACCCTACCACTGGCAGTGTTGGCCCTGTCTATAGCCCCCAAATCCCTGCCTAGAATCACCTGATCGGAATCGCTTGGCAGGGTCCCCCTAATGGGAACTCTGTTCACCGTGACGGATCTTCCCTTGGGCTGCTGGTGCCCCACCAGTACTATTGCCCCCTGACCAACCCTGCTGGCTGGACTCCCCTGCTCGTTTTCTCCCCTACTGATGGAAGCGGTGATCCTGTCAGTGCAACAGAGCGGCGTTGAGTACATCAGTGTAAGTACCCAACGATAGATTACCTATGAGGTTCTAAAGAATCCTCCAAGCCAATCCATCTAAAAATAACAAGATCTTCTTCTCCTCAGTGAGTGCCTCATTCGGCACTATAGTGAAAAGTCTCGTGAACTCCTCCTCATACTCATCAACGGTCATACTCTCCTGCTTAAGATTCAGTAAACTCCGCCTCATCTCAGTTTGTACGGCGGATGGAAAATATTTGCGGTCAAACCGCGACCAAAATGACTGAATTGATATGCTGTCCCTCTCCTCCAAGGTAGTTGTGGACTCCCACCACTGCAAAGTGGCTCCCACTAGCTTTAAGGAAGCCAATAACTGTCTCTTCACGTCAGTGCACTCATACATCTGCAGATGCCTCTGGCTACCCTTCTTCCATTGGCTGGCGATCACGATATCCAAACTACCCGAGAACTCCGGGGGATGCGCCTTCTGAAAGGCATCCCTGACCCGCTCCCATGCAGTAGGAAGTTGTGCTGGTACTGGCCCTACTTACTGAACCTGAGGTGGATCCTTCTGCACCACCGCTAATGCGGCATTCATCGCTTGAGCAACAATAACGGCTACTCCAGTTGCATTCATCATTCCCTGAGCCGGAACTGTTGACTGCTCGGGTTGGGCATTCCTGTCTCGGGGTGCGCATCTCGGAGGCATCTGAAATGAGAAGGAAGTTTATTAGTCTACAGTTATTATTAAATCTCAAATAACTGAAGATGTAGGCGTAAGCACAAGAATAAAACAGTCCTAAAAATAGGGCTCAATATCAAAGACGCTAAGATGGAAGCGAAATAAGCCGTGCAGATCCTAAAGGACACTAGAGCCTGATGATTTGATAGCACCTGTAACACCCCGCCTAATTAAATATTGGGTGATTAGTCTTTTATTAAATTTAAAATCAAGGTGAACGGTGTGGTTCATTCTTAGCATCAGTGTCGAAAATAATTTCCAATTTAATAATCCTAAATAATTAAGCTAAGTGTCAAAATAATTTAATTGAATTTATTTTATTAAACTCCGTCGTAAAAACATACATAAACAAATATATGAATGATACAAACGATAAAGATACCAATCATCCAACGAAACATGCCAACTATAATATTCAAATCTAAATAAATAACCACAGCCACTAACAATGTGATAGATAAAACAATCCCAAACGAAAACCAAATACTGAAATGATAGAAGTATATGCAATCCCTATCAAGTCTAAATAAGAGTCTGAAAATGGGAGACACATGCCCTAACTCATAGAACTAAACAAAAGTCTGAGGAACCAAAGGAGGAAGCATCTACTGCAATGACCTGCAACTCCCACACAAGCTGCAGCACGTCCGATCCAATGAATCCACACCTGATGCCCCTGTGGCTGAGCACCTGTAATATATATATATATATACAAGGGAAAAAGAGAATAATAGGAAAAGGGTCAGAGCCCGAGTGTAAAACAGTTTTTAAAATAGTTTAGCAAGTATTTAAATTACTTACCGGCTAATATAACTACTATGTTAGTATGCGACACTCTCTTGAGAATTCTCACCTCTCATCTAGTGTGCACGCCTACCACACTACTAAATCTCGTAAGTCTATCTATCTTATCCCCCATAAATTTTATTTCGAGAAGTAAGAAGGCTATGATATTTAGTTTAGAGATCAATCTCTTCATGATTGCTTACATTACATAATATATCTTAATACGGTTATAAAGTTCTCGAATACTTACTATAAAATTTGGAGCACTATTTCAATGCTTAACTACTTATACGCACAGTAGAAGATTTCCACATATATGTATGTATATTAATCACTCATATAATATATTTATTATTGACACCCCACATAAAATCTATGGTGCTAGCATACTCTGCTATCAAGTCCCCGTATCTCCCGTACTAAGGGAAATACTAGTTCGGAATCACTCTCGAACTGTATTAACACAATACACACAAAATGGAGGCGAAGAATAGTTCCAAGTCACTAAGAGGTCAGCACATACCCCTCACGTCTCTTAGGACCGTCTGACTATCATTCTCAGATAGTCTGTAGTAAAGAATCCTATGTTCTAGGGTACAAGTCAATATCCTCCATAAAGGTCCCATCGAGATAAGACTGTCCTGGTGCGGCAACCTCCGTGATAGCAAGTAGCGCGGGTATGATTCTACATAAACATAATATAAATATATACACATGCACTCGGTCATATATATAAATATTCTCATTTTCCAATTTGGTTCACCCACAACCCATAATAATAATATTTTAAACGTACGTAATACAATTTTACCCAATCTTTACGCATAAAGAACTCATCTCAATTTATTCTCAATTTTAATCTTTTCGCAATTACTTCTCGTCCCTCGAAGTATTCTCTCTTCCTAAAGGGCAATTCAATAGGTACAGCCTCTCTACCATACTGGTCTAAGTCCTTTATAACCTCTCAATTTCCTAGCTAACGTATGAACGATTTCTAATACGTGTCAAACCCCCCATTAACCCACGGTTTCATTCCATATATAATTTCATTCAACGGAATATACTTAGACCCTACTGGTCCTCTTCATGACTTATTATATTCTTTAAATGATATTCAACGGTTCCTACGCATTTTATCCGAATTAAACAAAAAGGAGAAAAACTTGCAGTTTCCAGGAGGGGTCGATCGATCGATGAAAGAGGTCGATTGATCGACATTCTTGAGTCGATTGATCGACATTCTTGAGTCGATCGATCGATAAAGCAAGTATTCCGAATTCTGCCATTGTTAACTACGGGTTTCCTTCTTCAACCTCAACCAAAACTCCATAATTGAGTCCCAAACTCCCAAACAAGTTTTCTACTGATTAAATGCACCTATATAAATGATTTCCTATGTGAAGCATGTACGAATTCATCAAAGATGTCAGATTAAAGGGTTAATTCATCATCATTATAAAGAACCCTAGTTTCATTAAAATTTCCAATCTTCTAATCCTTTTTCCCGATTTCTCACTTTTAAACCATTATAATTTCGTGGGTAATCCTCTACGTATGTTGATATTTCCAGAATATACTTATTTCCTCTAAAGCATGTGATTTAAATTCCCTAAATCATCAAATTCTTCCATAAAACATATATTTATCAATCCTATTCTAATAGGATTGATATATTAACTAGAAAAGTAGCAAGATAGATACTTGCCTCAGATATGAAGGTCTGATTCTCAGGTGTTGATGGGTATGGTTGCGTCCCTCTTTTCCCGATCTACGCGTTGGTGGCGAAAGATGGCAACGGTGGTGTAGGTAGGGTGGTTATCCCCTTTAGAGTCTTATCCCTTCTCCCTTCCTTAGCCTCTCTGCAAATCTACCAATTCTAATCCTCTAAGACTCTAACTCCCATCAGATATATCCCTTTAATTTTCGTCCATAATTAAGCCTTAAAAAGGGAAATTATTAAAATGCCCTCCCGGGTTACCGGTTAGGCCTAAAAACGACCCGAGACCCAAACTAAACCCCCGGGTACACTTTTCTGACTATCTCGACCCTTCCGGACATGTTGATGCACTCTAAATGAAATTATGAGCAACTTATAATTTATTCACTTTTTATAATAATAATTTATTCCCGACACGACACGGGCGCATCCCGACTTAAATTCTATAATTGTCGTGTTATTCACTCGCGACAAGATTAATAAATTCAATTCTATATATTACTTTACTCATTAAGTAATATTCAATAAGTTCCCAATAATTACTAACTCACATCACGCTAGTAAATATTTAAAATGGAATTTCGGATTAATATTAAATTAATAAGTCAATTAAATTAATAAATCCCCAATTTTAAAAGCCATAAAAATACGGGGTATTACATCTGGTTTCAGTCCATATATTGACCTTCAATTATGAAGTATTCATGTTGGCGCATATTGACTTTCTCTTGTAAGTCCCCATTGAGAAAGGCTAACACATAGTATGATTTGAATATTTTACGACATGAAAATAAGTTGCTCCTGTGGGTAGTCATCGTAAATTTAGCTTAATATCATTAATGATCGTAATATTCAACATGCATAATTGAGTGATGTATCTATTTAATTTTAATAAGGTATCTGTGGATATCCTTATTTTACACATGTACAAGCACTCCTTAATTGTGTATTCAACATATGATTATACTATACATATGGGCAACTAATTAATATATGTTAAATAAACAAATTTAAACATTATAATGGTAATAAATGGCTAATTTGGAACTAATAAGCGTTCATTTATTGTTTATTCAACATATGATTATAGTATACCTATGGGCAACTAACTGATATATGTTAAATAAACAGATTTAAACATCATAATGGTAATAATTGACTAATTTGGAATGAGTAATAATAAGTATCACTGTGGTGATACCTAGTTTTAATAATGCAATTGCATTCATTTAATAAATTAATATGAATACGTATGCATATTTTATCATAAAATTCCAAAAGTCATAAAATTACATAATTGTAAAATTCCTGAATAGCAAAAAGGTGTACATTCTAGAATCTCATAAGTCTAGAATCCTAAAGGCTTAGAATTTTAAAATATCATTTGTTGGTTTAACACATGATTATAGTATACATGTGGGAAACTAATTGATATGTGTTAAATAAACATATTCAAATTTTGAGAATTTGAAAAGACATAATTTCTAGAATTTGAAAATACATAATTTCTAGAATTTTAAAAGGTCATAAATTTTTAAAAATTGCAAAAAAATTATATAATTTAAATAATTCTAAAAGGGACGGTAGCATGAATTCCAAAATTCATGGTAGCATGAATTTCGAAAGTCATAATTGAAAGAATTCTAATAGACATAATTCTAAAAGACATGAATTCTAATAGACATAATTCTAAAAGACATGAATTCTAATAGTCATAATTTTAATAGACATGAATTCTAATAGACATAATTCTAAAAGACATGAATTCTAATAGACATAATGCTAAAAGACATAAATTCTAATAGACATAATTCTAAAAGACATGAATACTAATAGTCATAAGAATTCTAAGAGTCATGAATACTAATAGTCATAAGAATTCTAAGAGTCATGAATACTAAAAATCATAAGAATTCTAAGAGACATGAATAAGAATTCTATTAGTCATGAATACTAATAGTCATAATTTTCAGCGAAGTGACCAAGTCATAATTTTTAATATATATGTGTAGTGATTTATACCATAAATTAGGGGAAAATAATTTATTTTTCCCAAAATGGAAAATTTTGGGTTATCACTACAATCACGTAAATAATCTTTCGAGGATCACTCTACAATTTGTGGAATTGTAAAATAAAATTTTAAACGAGAGTTATAAGCGTTGACATTATTACCAAAAATGGCAAAAATGCATTTTTGAAGGCCTAAACGACGTCAAAGTGCAAAAATGGGATGGGGCCCATTGTAAACAACGAGTTTTGTTTATTTTGACGTTTCAAGTCAACCACGTCAGTTTCGAAATTTTTTGATCAAGTTTTGACCTTTCACATTCCGACAGCAACAACATCATTATCTATTTTAATGGAAAATCATATGTTCTTAACATTAGCTCTGATACCACATGAAAGTTATATTTTATACATGATTCCCAAGATCTTTGAACAATATGATAATCACTTCAATATATATGTGAAAAGAGTAATTTTATTTACCTCATTTCGACGCTATGGATTTGATGTCGTTGTTTGTACGTCGCCGTCAAGTGTCACCAGTGTGATCGCCTTAGCAATCCTTTAAGGGAGAATTTGGCTTCTCTCTCTTTGCCTATAAACCTTTAGGTATGTGTTTTAATTGAAATTTCTTGGATTACTTTTTTGATGGAGGAACGACATCTATTTATAGGTGGAGAGAGGGCTAGAATTTCAAAGATCAATTAATCTCAACCGTCCATCAAAGTTTGAGATTAAGTGAAATTTTAACTCCTTTTTATTCTTTATTTCGTGTGGAATATGAACCATTTATACATGATATAACATGTATTCTTTATTAAAAACGGATTAATAAAGATCACATTTCGGGGAAGGAAATAAACCGAAGGTTAATTTAATAATTTCCTTACAAAAATGTATACGGATGAAACAACAAATAATAAACTCTTAAAGAGTAGCTATCACGCCTATTGTAGTAAGCGCATGGTGTCAAGATAAAAAAGATCTTCATTTATCTAATGCAGTAAATTTTCGACAATTTTTAAAAAGAGCTGTTTGATATATAATAATTATATATGTATAGAAGTATAAGTAATATAAAAAGAAAATTACATCAACTCTCCAAGACATATGAATGTAAATAAAAATGAAACTAAATCAGTTAGGTGCGGCGACCCAAGATTTTAGCAGGTACGATTTTCAGATATGACAAATATCGTAGACAATATTTTATGCCTGACAAGATGAATAAAGTCGCATGGCCCAAGTATAAGGAGACGACAAAAGATTTGCACACCAACTGTAAGAGCAACCCTTACGGGTAGGCTAAAAATACACTTTAACAGTTTAAAAATACCTCACGAAAACTGCAGAAATTGCTACGGGCAAAAAAAATATATATCAAATATACACTATAAGACGCAAAACGATACCGTTTCGAGAAATGAGTTGCCAACCGCTGAACATCTTGTTCCGCTTTAGATGCCAAGTCACCCCCTTATGCGGAACATCTTGTTCCGCTTTAGGGTTCTATCAATCCCACTTCCGCCCACACATTTTATGATAATTCATGAATAACCCAAATTAATTATACCAACTACTTTTACCAACCACCCAACAACCAAATAAATGTAGTAAGCCTTTAAATATAGGCTACGAAACCAAGTTATGTACAAAGAAATAAACTCATAGCTAAAAAAGAAATCCACATTTTGCCTTTCAAAGAAATCATTTTCGAGCCAAAAAAAGAGGTAATTTTTTGGTTGTTTTAATTTCCATGCAATATTTATTTATAATTTAGTTGTTGTTATTTTTTTTTATGTATAGTTGTATATATTATTTAGTAAATAGTTGTGTAGAAAAATATATATATTATTAGTTAATGTTACATTATTTAGTAAATAATTGTGTAGAAATAAACCAAAAAAAATTATTAGTTAATGTTATGTAGAAAACCATATTCTACCTATCAAAGAAATCATCTTCGAGCCAAAAAAAGAGATAATTTTTTGGTTGTTTTAATTTCCATGCTATATTTAGTTATAATTTAGTTCTTGTAAATTTTTTTATAGTTGTATATATTATTTAGTAAATAGTTGTGTAGAAAAAAATAAAAAATATTATTAGTTAATGTTACATTATTTATTAAATAGTTGTGTAGAAATAAACTAAAAAATTATTATTAGTTAATGTTATGTAGAAAATCATATTCTGCCTATCAAAGAAATCATCTTCGAGCCAAAAAAAGAGGTAATTTTTTGGTTGTTTTAATTTCCATGCTATATTTAGTTATAATTTAGTTCTTGTAATTTTTTTTTATAGTTGTATATATTATTTAGTAAATAGTTGTGCAGAAAAAAAATATATATTATTAGTTAATGTTACATTATTTAGTAAATAATTATGTAGAAATAAACCAAAAAAAAATTATTAGTTAATGTTATGTAGAAAATCATATTCTGCCTATGAAAGAAATCATCTTCGAGCCAAAAAAATAGGTAATTTTTTGGTTGTTTTAATTTCCATGCTATATTTAGTTATAATTTAGTTCTTGTAATTTTTTTTATAGTTGTATATATTATTTAGTAAATAGTTGTGTAGAAAAAAAATATATTATTAGTTAATGTTACATTATTTAATAAATAGCTGTGTAGAAATAAACCAAAAAAAAATTATTAGTTAATGTTATGTAGAAAATCATATTCTGCCTATCAAAGAAATCATCTTCGAGCAAAAAAAAGAGGTAATTTTTTGGTTGTTTTAATTTCCATGCTATATTTAGTTATAATTTAATTCTTGTAATTTTTTTTATAGTTGTATATATTATTTAGTAAATAATTATGTGGAAAAAAATATTATTAGTTAAGGTTACATTATTTAGTAAATAATTGTGTAGAAATAAACCAAAAAAAAATTATTAGTTAATGTTATGTAGAAAATCATATTGTGCCTATCAAAGAAATCATCTTCGAGCAAGAAAAGAGGTAATTTTTTGGTTGTTTTAATTTCCATGCTATATTTAGTTATAATTTAGTTCTTGTAATTTTTTTTTATAGTTGTATATATTATTTAGATTTATAGTTGTATAATTTTTTTTATAGCTGTATTTATGCCGTCAATGTTATTTTACCAAATAAATTATTACATAATATTTATTTATTCATTAATCAATATGATAAGAAAATTGATAACTTTTTTGTTGACATTGCAGTGTTGATAATGGAACAAATTGGGAAAAAAATTAGACGGGCTGTTAGGGCAAGAAAGTCTAGAAAAATTAGAGAAGCAGGGCGAGAGCCCGAAGTTACTACTGTCGAGCGACCTATAGTTTTTAAAAACTATAGGCGTATTGTGGGCGTAATATATCACATTAAACCTTCTCCGGACACGGCCACAAACGGCAACTCAATAAAGATGCGTGGTAATTGGCAGAGTCTTAGAGCCACATACAAACATTTTAAGACATCTCCTGAGGTCATCCATTTTATACACCGTAACGGTTGGGGAGAATTGTTGGATGCTCAAATTTCCAAGACAAGTTGGGGGTTTGTACAAGCGCTCGGTGAGCGTTGGTGGGGCACAACCAACACGTTCCAACTACCTACCGGGGAGCTGACCATTACTCCTTATGATTTTACGGTTTTGACTGGTTAGTTTTTATATATAAAAAATTACTTTAGTAATAACATTGATTAGTACAATAATTAAATTTACAATTATTATCCTTCCCATCTTGCAAGTATTCCCATCGGAAGCGGTCCTATAGTACTGATGGATGATAGAAAATACTTGATCGTACTTGATGACAAAACTCAAATCCGGGATGACATTATACATAGATACTTTCCCGGCATTGAACCAAATTGCAGTGATTCTTGTGGGGTGAAAGTGTCGAGCTTAAATAAGTGGTTTGAGGCCATAAATTAAAATAATGTGATTGTTGACCCTGAGGACACTGCTAGGGTATTTTTATTTTTTTGTGTGGGACATATTTTTTTTCCGACCGTAAGAGATAGTGTTCCTATTGGTTGGTTGGCTGCTTTGGAGGATTTGGAGATTGTGGGATCATACGATTGGGGTTCGGCAATTCTAGCTCGTATATACTACTCTCTCCATCTCTTGTCAAGATGTCGCATAGATTCTATGAATTGTTTTTGGCAACTCATTTTGGTAAGTGTTAAAATGTGAAATTATATGTATTTAATATATACTTAATAAAAAATTTATGGTTCAATAATACTCAATTTTGTATAGCAGTTTTTCGGGTTTGAATACGTACAATGGGCGTGTCCCTTATTGAGGGAAGATACTGGTGATTGCTGGCCTAGAATTAATCGATGGAAGAAAGAAAATTGGTTAAATCGTAAGGAGACAAAGGGCTCAATCCAGTATAATTTTCCCACCGCCCAGAGTCAGATTGAAATGCGATCGTCAGGTTTAATCAATTGGCTACCTCACTCAGGGTCTAATGTGGAGATGAATGCCTACGTTCAACATGCTAAGTACATATCATTGAAACGATGTGTTCTTATGGATCCTCAATATGGGGGGATATATTACTTGGGTGATCGATGCCGCCGACAGATCACCGATGAAATTTGCATTCCAAATGACCCTCCTGTGCAAATGATGAGGATACCCTTTCACCCTGATAGGCATGGGATTATTATTGACGAGATGGACCCCAGCGTATATATTATTTCTCAACCCATGTATGATAGTTACTGGAAGCAAGTGTCCTTAAGCTTTGTAATGCCACCCCTCTATCGAGCAGTCAACACGGATGTCATAAGTCCCAGCGCACTACCATACCACATCCAAATACCATATGTCCCTTCACAGGCACCTGGCGCTTATGAGACTCCCATAGGTCGGGTACATCCCACTCAATCCCAAATGACTTGGGATCTACCGTTTTCCAGTCCTGCAGGTGTACCCATATTGATTCTAGTTCCACGGCCAGACAGGATTGCGGTCGATGAAGAATTGCCCGCACACGATGACCTCTTATTTACTAGTCGGGAATTCTCAGATTATTGGCAATCCTCGAGAGGCTCCACTCTAGGTGCAACCATGCATCTTAATACCTAATGGAGTCATGAGTTGGATATAGATATAACGAAGCTTCAAGAGTTGGGTGTATCTCACGAGCGAACTGCTCCCCCACCTAATTTTTTTAGTAGTACACCCTCGGCCTTTTGTAACTCCACAGAAGATCCCCGACCTGCGACCACATTGTATCGACCGCACATGGATGATATTGGTGCCCAAGAAGATACTAGCCAACCTGATCCAAACGTACGAATGTATGAATTCACTGCCTTCTCATATGGATCGTCGTCCTCATCCAATGGTTGCATATCTTGTTCAACCCTATTGAAAATGTTATCAAATTCCTCGATGCCGTCTTTAATTTCCAACCATCGATCCATCAAGTTACGCGGCCTCTGATAATCGTGCCTAGGTAGAAATTCATGATATTTGTCGGCAATTATATCCCAATGGGTTCGTAGATCATTAATTTGGCTAATCTCACAACCAAAAAGACCGCGTGGGAATGAATCTATCAAGGATTCATCTAAGAACTCATCAATCACATCTTCGTAAGCTTCCATTGTGCACATTAACACTCAATCTGGATATTCACATTTATAGCGGTATAATTAACCACATAAACCGTCCTAGATATCCCACCCTTGTTCTTCCGCCCAGTATGATCCGAGCTAGATCTTCCGCCCTAAATTATCCGCTCTATGTATTTCGTCTTCTTAGTTTCGCCTAATGTGATCCGAGCTACATCTTCCGCTCTAGATATTCCGCCCTAGATCTTCCACCGTAAACCTTATAAAACCTAAAATAGATGATACTTTAAGCTCATCAACATATTACAGCCTATTAAAAATGGAAGAGCACCAAATTCTCTTTGTTGGTCAAACGTCCTACCACAGTGAGATAGAAGAATACGAAGAAATACAAGCCACGCAAATCGCCCAGTCAAATATAACAAAAAAAAAAGAAAATAGCTATGGGCCATATGCAACAAATTCAAAATATGGCCCTTCATAACATAGTATGCGATTCCCAGGAGGATCAAACTAGGAGGACGATATGTCAGACCAGAGAGGTGGGCTATGATAGACTAATCGCCGACTACTTTGGTGAATCATCGATATACAAAGACTACCATTTTCGACGACGTTTTAGAATGAATCGAGCCCTATATGGATGTATTCATGATGTTGTATGTAGTTACGACTCCTGGTTCATACAAAAAACAGATGCACTTGGTCGTCTTGGCCTGTCCTCGCATCAAAAAATCATTTCTGCTCTGCGAATGTTAGCATATGGGTCTTCTGCGGATATAAATGGAGAGTACCTATGTATAGGGGAATCCACAACCCAGAATGCATTGGTCCGATTATCCCTTTCCATTTTGGGGATATTTGGCCCGGGGTATAACAGAAAGCCTACGACTCTCGATGTGTAAAGGCTTACCGAACAAAATGCGGCGCGTGGATTCCACGGAATGCTGGGGAGCATAGACTGCATGCATTGGAAGTGGAAAAATTGTCCTACCGAATGGCATGGGCAATATACTAGACATAAAAAGTCACCGACAATTATACTAGAGGCGGTAGCATCACATGACCTTTGGATATGGAGATCATTTTTCGGGATGCCGGGTAGTTGTAATGATATTAATGTATTGAACCGATCAAGTGTTTTCTCCGATCTTGTCCGCGATAAAACTCCACCAATCCAGTTTGAGATAAATAACAGCGTCTATGATATGGGGTATTTTTTAGCGGATGGCATTTATTCGCCTTACGCATCATTGGTGCAAACTTTTAAAAGGCCAACCAACCAAAAGGAAAAAAATTTCGCTCAAGTGCAAGAGGGGGAAAGAAAAGATGTGGAACGAGCGTTTGGTGTCCTTAAACTTAGGTTCGCATTCTTTCATACGCCGGTAAAACTCTGGAGCAAGGATAAATTATCATCTATTATGCATTCGTGCATCATAATGCACAACATGATTGTTGAAGACGAGAGGCGTGATTGTGATTGGAGAGAGGAATATGACTTCCCGCCTGACCCGGTTCCTATGTTTCGAAACTCTCTCGAGCAACATTATGCGATCGAGGCTAGGACAATGCACATGCACGACAAGAGGAAGCATTTACAGCTACGTGCAGATCTCGTTGAACATGTTTGGTAAAAATTTGCCAATAACAGTGTGTGATTTTACCCAATTTATGTTTCTTTTGTAATGTTGTTATGTTATTATCTTTATTATTAATGTTGTATCGTTAATACTGTACCCAACTAATGTTTATGTATGGAAATTTGAAGCAAATTCATTTCACAATTTTTATAATCATATTACAAAGTAGATCAAACGATAAAAATAAATAACAGGTTACATACTCAGAAGCACGCAAATTTTGGAAGCAAATATATTTTATATTCCTCTTCTTTTTATATACACATTGGCCCTTGTGATTTGTGAGTTCCAACCTTAGATTAGAGGTGTTCTTGGGGCTATTTTATTGGAGGTTCTTGGATGAGCTTTTGTAGATCTTTTGTGTTGATCTTGAGGATGTGATCATTGGTTTCTCATCATGGTTTGAGGTATGAGGTTTTACACAATATGCACCTTAAATCTCGCGAGTGTCATTCTCTTTGAACTCTTGTTTAATTGAACTCATATTTGAATTGATAAATTCATTAAAATCTGGAAAATAATTGTTGAAATTATTTTGATTCATGTGGTATCATTATATTATTGATGAGCACGTTGTCATGAGATTTTATTATGGCACGGATGTTGGGCACCCGCCAAAATTCCTGTTTCTCGGGCTATGGCTTGATAAAGCATATACGGTCCGTGCCATATTAAAATCTCATGACAACATGCACATTAACAATATAATGATACCACATGAATCAAAATAATTTCAACAATTATTTTCCAGATTTCAATGAATTTATCAATTCAAATATGAGTTCAATTAAACAAGAATTCAAAGAGAATGACACTCGCGAGATTTAAGGTGCATATTGTGTAAAACCCCATACCTCAAACCATGATGAGAAACCAACAATCACATCCTCAAGATCAACTCAAAAGATCTACAAAAGATCCTCCAAGAACCTCCAGCAAAATATCCCCAAGAACACCTCTAATCTAAGGTTGGAACTCACAAATCTCAAGGGCCAATGTGTATATAAAAAAAAGAGGAATATAAAATATATTTGCTGCCAAAAGTATGTTAAAAGGCTTGCCCACGACTTCCTTTTATAATGCAAATAAATGAAAAGTTGGAATCCAAAAGACTCCTTTAAATAAGGCAAAGAAATGAAGAGTTGGAATTCAAAACAACTCCAAGAGTTAAAAACATTTTAAAATTCGTTTTAACTCCGATTTCAAAACCGTTTGAAATTCTCGTCTTTAAAAATAATAACCAACAAGTTTGAGCAATAAAAATAATTTTATCAAAAACTTTATTTTCCTCCATTTTTCAGAAATTAATTAGCCCCGTGATTTGTTGAGTATATTAAGCACGAGGTATTCATGGTACTCCTTCTAGGATGAATTCATTTCTGAGGTGTCGGTGCTCAAAATTTGTTGATCAAGCAATATTTTTTCATGCATATCTTTCCTCTCTATAGCCAATATACTGCGTTCGTTGAGCTCCAAACTTCGCTCCTTAAGTTGCAGTGAATGTTTAAGCCCCTCACGGGCCTCTTCATCACGTACACGATCAGCCTGACATGATCGCTCGAATGATTCATTGAACGAAGAGCAACTACTCAATATTTCTCGGTTCACCTCAATATTTTTAGCCTTCGCTTTTTCTTTAGCCCGTTGCTTCATCTTTTTCCTTCTAAGTGGCCTCGGATAAGGCCTTTCTATATTAACTTCTGCCCCATCTAAGGAATTTCCTAGGGGAAACCCAATATTCGGACTTCCTTCACTTTCTGTCGCACCCGTCATTGGTGAATCAAAATGAAATTGAGGGGAGTCTAAAAATGTTTGGGAAATTTGAAATTTGTGGAGTTCTTTTAAAATTTGGTAACAAGATTCAAAATTAAATGATTTTCCCTTGTTCTCTCGATGGAAAGCTAGATTAGCTGCAGTAACCTGAAATAAAACGACAATGTAATTTTATTAACTCGTTAGCAACAGATTTACGAGAAATAATATTTAAAAAAAATTACAAAAGATATAAGTGATTTTACCCAATCTGTGTTCACCGTCCCACTACCACGATATGTCATTGATGCGTCTTTCAATTTAGAAACATATAACACTACGTACCTCGAAATTTTGCTGTAGCGGGTTTGTAGGTTGGATCCCGTCCAACGTTCACTGATACCCATCGTTGTATTATATTCTTCGGCGACTGCATCCCAAAATAATGTGCTAGGTCGATTAGTTCCTCGTAAATCATCATTTGTTTGATTTACATAAGCGGTGCATAATACTTCATCGTCGTGTTGAGACATATTTTGACCTCGAATCATTGTAAAATAATCACAAAATATTTTTAAGCAAATATAAAATTTTCGAAATTATTTATGGGTAAATAAATAATATTTATTGCACCTAAAAAAATATTTTTTGGTAATAATTAAAATGAAGATACTAGAGAGTGTTTTGAATAAAAATATAAATGAAAATTGAGAGTGTTTAGAATAAAAATATAAATGAAAATGAAGAGAGTGTTCCTATTTATATATATAAAAAAAATAACCGTTGGATAAATAGCCGTTGAAACTGTTTGAAAAATTTGGGGGTCAAAACAGAAATAAGGGGAAATGTGTTAAAGCTTGGGCGGAACATGATGTTCCGCTTTAGCCTTTTTTTTTATCCTTCCTTGCGCGGAACAAGATGTTTCGTTTTGAGTGTGGGTCCCACAAAAAACTAACTAGTCCAATTGCATCTTTGTTATTTTTTGCCCTACCAACGCTTATATTTGCACTTCTACCTTACCCATAACATACATATATACCGCATATATACGGGTTTAGCATACCCATAAGGGTTGCTCTAAGGATAGCAAAAGCAAGAAGGTTTATTTGAAACATATATCAATATATAATATTAAACTTTCGTCTTCTAGTAAAAGGTTATCTAGCACCCATACCATATCTCATCATGAACTGTTAGAAAATAAAAGTATGTACTGACCAAGGTAACTAAGAAAAGAATATTTGAAACATATATTAATATTTATAAGGATGTACTTATATAAAAGATATAGTAAAGTATATAAGTAACGAGTGTATAAAAACAAAGTACAAAAAATCATAATTAATACTAAAAAAAGTTATATTTTTAATTTATACTAAATAATATATTTATGTAGTAATAGTGTATATATATAATGTATTTATATAAGAATATAAAATAATACAATATGGACTAAGAAACAAGGAAGTGTGTATTAGAAGTAACATAATGCATATTTATATAAATAGAATTTAAAACAACATGAGTTATAACTATATATAACATAATTATATTTATATAAAAGTATAAAAAGATATTTAAAGTGATAATAAATGATAGTGAACTAAAGTATAATATAACTTATAAAAATAAAGAGTATAGAGAAAATTATTTCTAAATAACAAATATACTTTAGTTAAAGTAGTTACGCTTTGTACATGAAATTATCAAAATAAAAGAAGCAATTTTTTTTATTTCATAAAAAATATTTTTATTAATAATTAAGAATAAATTGAACAAAACTAAAAGTTACATAAGAAATATTTACATAGTCAAAATTTTTTTTGTTCGGAATCATCAAAATCAATATATTACATTAAACTAAAATGTACATTAATGATAGTTAAAATAATAAAATATTAAATAAAAGGTTAATTACATTTTTGTTTAACACTTCTGTAAAGTTTAGATCCTCTAGTGACGATCCTCCCTAAAACTAGGTAGGTGGGTGGGCACCTTTTGAGATGAAAAACCTTCCTTATGAGTGAAATATGATCTCCTTCTTCTAGGCCACTTCAAAAAATGTGAACAGTGTTATCTTTCACCCCTCTCAAGCCCTAATGAACCTTTAACTAATAAAAATCCTTTCTCATACCTTTACATGCAAGTATACAAGGTGGTCTTGGGCTAAACTAGATTTCTTAAGAGTCTGGGCCTAACTACCTGGGTATATGGAGTAATTTAGGGCCCTACGATAAATAATTAATTAGCTCCAAATAAATACTCAAAATTTTTAATTTAAATACCTCATAAATCACTCGAATATAATGAGGTCTTATTTGCAAAGTTGATTATGGTAAACAATATGTTTCCCACGTTCTGAGTTCGATACCCACTTGGTCAAATCAATTTACTATTAATCTATTTCAGTCAATACCTAATCAATTCCTTGATTCTCAGACTTAACTTGTATATTACTCCACTAGGATTATCAAATAATCTACCAACTGGGTTTTACTTGGTGAAAACTAAACATAAACGTCTATTAAGGTGGTATCATGATCCACGGTATCTCTTAAACATGATTTCTTCGAATTATGATCTTAGACTACTTACACAACTGCACCTAATAGTTTGATCTGATATAAATCCGATCACACTCATAGCAATCAAAGTGATATTTGTGCAATAATTTCAATCCTTATAATTCTCGGGATTAAGAACCTATACACCCTTTGGAAATTGTGTGAGATTATCCGAGTCTAATCAGGACAACCCTTAAACTCAAATCTCACGGGGCCCTATTCAATACATTCCTGGGATGTACTGATCACATTTGTGTGTCGAACTATCGAACAAGTTCTCGAACCATCAAAGAGGTTCCCGTAGTTTGATATGAACTACTAAGATTTGGATCGCAAACATTCCGATAGTTTATCAACTCCTTATCTAGGTTGTAGACGTTTCAATAGTGCTAGAACTAAAATTCTAATCTTTATGTGATTACCTGAAGTGGAATCACATAATTTCTACTAAGCTTTATTGATTGACATGCTTATAATATATTTAAACCAAATATAAGTTATTCTCATAACCATGATTGTTATTTAAAATGAATTGACACACCTTTACATAAAAGTAATCATAATACATGATTTTAAGAATAAAATCCCAACAGTACGGACATAAGAATGGGGTACCACTACACAATCACAATAACGATTAGTCCCATACCAAAAATTGTTTAATGGATTTGGTTATTTGCGTCTCACATTGCGAGGCAGTGATTGACTTAACGTATGATCAATATATAATGAACTCCATAAAGTCCTATGTCACTATTCATGAGTGTGGTACATGGCCAAACCATTTAAATCGCAACTTATATATATATATATATATATATATATATATATATATAAAATAAAGTATAAAACTAATGTATGTCACAAGTTTGGCTCATGATGTCATCTATATGAGCTTTTCATACACTACCACTTTTGCCCTCCAAACATTTGAATTCCCCCTCTTTTTACACACACTAATTTATTTCCCCCTATTTTTCAAAATTCAAAAATAAGGGTAAAAAAAGTGAATTGCTTCTCCAAAACCTCTTTCATTTATCTCTATCTCTCACACACGCGTACATTCTCAATCCATATCACAATAGCTCTCTCTCTATAACCCATCTCTCCCCCTTCTCCCTTTCTGCCGCCTCCCCCTCCTATGTAGCGCCTCTAGCCCATGTCTCTCACCATCTGGAGCAAGTTGGACCCATCCTGCAAACTATCATTGCTCCCGACGACCGGTTCGACTCCTCCATTCTCTGGTCCCTCTGTAGCCCCTCCCCACCTCTCCTCACCTACCTATCCACTCTACACCTTCTCCAATTCAACGAACCCGCTTCCTCTTTCTGGACCGTTGATCTCCACACCTTTGACCCCACTTCCTAGGAGTTGTTTGCCCAAAACGAGGACCTCAGGGACTGTTTACGCCTCCTCAATCAAATTTTTGAGTTGCGGTTCAATCTTTTGAGGACCTCAGATTCAGATTCAAATTTAATCTCAACTGCAAAGGTCCCCAAGTTTGGAGCCTAAACAAAAGCTTTTTTTTTCGGGTAAACCCCTCTCTCTCCGTGCATTCATGTGTTTGGTGGTGTGTATTTGATTTTGGTTTCAGATCTGAAGTGTATTTTGTATTCACTTTTGTGTTTTTGTATGCATGTCTCTCTCTGTCTCTCTCAACCCAACCCATTTCTTTCACAAATTCCACGCCAAACATTTTCGTTTTCATTTTGGGTGTTCAAATATTTTAGGCGTGTTAATATTTTAGTAAAGCCTCTTTCAAAACTACGAAAATGAAGCAGAGGTGATGGAGGTTAAGATCTATTGAATATGGAGCAGGATATGGAGCAGAGGTGGTGGTTTAAATGGAGTAAAGGTGATGTTTTTGTTTCATTATATTTTTTATCTAATATCTATTTTCTGGCCATTTTTAAAATTTCTGAACTCTGTAGTTGCGAAAATGGAGCAAAAGTGATGGAGGTTCAAATCGACCGAAAATTTTCGAGTTGATGGAGGTTCAGATCTACTCTCTATATTTGATAATATAGATTTGAGTTTTTATTATGTTTGAAGGTCTTTTTTGCCTTATATTATAGATTTGAGTTTTTGTGATATGTAATTGTTTAAATAGGTTCACAGTAGGCATGATCAACAACTGCAAGAGAACACAATAATTCGGAGGTATTGGGTTTTCTGTTTCTTTGTTTTAATCTTATTATGAGTCTCTTAAAAAAGTTAACTTTTATTTTAGTGTGTATTATTTTTTATTTCATGTTTGGAAGTATGTGAAGATGTGAGGATATTGTTTTCAGACCTCTGTTTGAGTTTTTTTAACTCATAGTTTTGAGCTTTTAATTTATGTGACGTTAATATATTGGGCTTTCACTTTTAAAATGTTTGAAGTTTTATTTTCTCTTTTTCTCAAGTTTTAAAATATCAACATTTTGCTTCCCTTTTGCAGCTCATAGAGAGACAAAAGCAACACCAGTCTCTCTCTAAACCAACTGCTCCACCTAAGTGACTAAGCATGCCGGTAACTTAATGACGAATCTTACGGGCTCCATTCGATGACAATAGTGAGGGGTTTGGGATGGAGGCAGATGTAAAAAAAAGGATGTGACCACAAAAGAAACATAAGAAGTTTTGTTCACATGTAAGCAGTTGGTTGTAAATTCCTTAAATACACAGTGAGGAATATTTTTTGGATAATATATTGAATCTGAGTTATACTTTTTAATTTTTTTTTATTATTATTGTGCATCTCTATTGAATTTGTGACACTAAGTTTCTGAACAGTTTTTGTTGCGCTTTCATTTTGGGTTTCTTAACGTTTTTGGTTGGGTCTGCTTTCTTTGTGCTTATTATGTTATTTTATTGTTGGGCTCTACAAGTACTAAAAATATAGTTCTGGTGTTTTTGTTTCTTACAAATAACACAACTACTAATTGCATTGTTGATCCGCTAATCCCTTAATGATTCTTACTATTAAATGGTTATTAAATATTATAGGGTTGACTTAAAAAATATTAAGAGTTAATATTTTTTATTACAAAACTACAGATTTTAATCCAATAAAAATACTAAGAGTTAATAATTTTTCAAATCTGAAATAATTTATTTTACTGGTAGGATCATTTTTGTTAGTACTGAACTGTAATATATCAATGCTTGCATTTGTTTCCCCCTAAAATGCGTACAAGCTGGCTGATAAGATTTCCCCCTAAAATGCGTACAAGTTGGATGATAAGACACATATGGGATGAAACATAAAAAATAACTGTTGGTCACTAAAAGACAACCCGTGGTCACTGATAGCACTGGTTGTACCAAAACTACACCTAAGCTTGAGGCTACTGCAACAGTCGTGTTTAAATCAATAGTTGTCAAGAGATATTAATCCCTATAGATCTCTAGCCATTAGAAAGATCACGTGTGCATAGTTGTTTAAAACAGTAGCTCAATAAATAGATGTCTACATTTTTAAAATTCACAAGATTTGATATTAGCCTGTCATTTAATCTTTTAGCTTATCAATCTATTGCGTGTGGGTTTCATGCTTTTGTCAGCTACAATCATTAGACTTTTTTTTTTGCACATGTTTAATTTTTCAAACCTTTGTTGACTGATTGATACATGTTTATCTCGACGAATATTTAAACAGCTATACTAAAGTTAAGCCAACTAGAGAAGTATCAGTAGCTTTGTAAAGGACAGAACAAAAACAATTATGTTGTCATAGGGGGTCTTATTAGAGACCCTATGGAAGATTTGTAATGACTCGGGTACTTTTTAGTTCAAAATCTTTAAAGTTGAAAGTTTCGTATTTTCATTGTTGGATCTGCTTCGTGCAAGGTTTTTTCGTCAATTTTTTTACCTATTCTGATTGCGTCATGTGGTAGCTGATTCAACTTTTTGTATAAGTTGGTGGTGAACTGTTTATTATTTGTTAAACAAGGGTGAATGAAGGATTATTTTGAACTGATACTTATGTCAACACTTCATCTCTAAAATAAGCATATGTTTATTTTGGGCAAGTTATGTACCTTGCTTTTTCATGTCCTTGAATAGGTGGATATCGGCTTGCTTGCCACCATATATGAGAAGGTTGCTCCCGTGTCTCGAACCCCAGACCAGCCGCAGCTTTGGCGAGGGCACTTATCATCGCACTACGGCACGACTTTATACTTTTCAAAATTATCAGCGTGCCTTCAGGCACGGGCATACCCTAGTGTGTATATATATATATATATATATTTAGAATATCACGTACTCTCAAATGTTCTCGAATCTTTAACGCAAAATTGTCCAATTTAATTAAAGGTTTATTAAATCTCAAACCCTAATTAAAAATGCCTTTGTTTTCTTTTAAGTTCAACACCCTGTAAACTATATATATATATATATATATATATATATATATATATATATATATATATATATATATATATATATATATTATGCATACATATGTACCCAATTACCAAAAATAGCCAAGCTTCCCTAAAAGTTGAACCCATACAAGGCCTGATCGATCCGAGCTTAAGTCAGATCGATCCGACAGGTCTAGTTCGAGTCATTCTTACCAAAGTCACCCATGGTGTCTTGAAACTCAAAAAGTCCATTGTAAATTTTCAATACAATACCCAAAACCCAACCTCCAACCATATAAACTATGTATTAGTGATCCTAACTCCACAAAGTTTTACATCATTCTAACACGATTAATGGTCCAAATGCGCAAAACCCCTATTAAACCTAATTTCATCTTTTACATTCAATTTAGTTAATTTAACATACAATTTGAGGCCCATTTATCAAATTAACATAGGGATTTGATTTTCAAAAGTAAACCAATCTTAAACATGAGTTTTAACATCAGAATTATAACCCAAAATAGATCAATTGAAGCTTCTCTATAAAATCTCCAATTTTGAAATACGATTATAAACTCATTAGCATTTGAAAGCTTTAACTCAAACAAACCCAATAACAACATGATTAAGATAGTAACGCTAATTGCTAAACTTGATTTTAATCGCAATCAAATTGGTTGATAATAAAATTATAAATAAGTTACAAATTACGTGATGATAAAGCAAGAAATATCTTGCCAGAATGATATGAACAAGTGATCTCTCCTAGTTGATTCCTCATTCTCACGTCTTTAAAGTTTTCCTCAAGATTTTTCAAATCTCTAAGGCTACTAGGGTTTACATTTTTTGTTTATAGTGTTTGATTAATGAAAGTTAATATCCCTTAAGTATCCTTAAACCCGTAGGTCATAAAATGGTCAAAGTTTGCATCTCCAAATGAGCCCAAAATGCTACCCAAACTGTTTCAAAATTTAGTCTGAAGGTATACCTACCCATTGGACCCAATTAAAAGCAATAAAAAATACATCTCTGGGCCTCCGTATCGCTCTAGAGTCCTCTCCAAACACTAATACCTCATAATACATGGTAATACATCACAACATAAAATAAAAGTATAAACTTATTTTATGCTTAACCATACATAGTCAAATCTTATATAATTAATGTTGATAATCAATTGTTTATAACATGCCATAGAAAAATCACACAACATGTAAAAATTTAATTATTATCTAAATTATGCATTTTATTATTACCAATTCACACAAGTAATAATTTTTTAATCTATTTTCACAATTAATAAATAATAAATATATGCCTAAAAAATACGAGGTATTGCAAAATATCGTGTCAAAAATTAAATTATTAAAATTATTATTTAAAAAATACAATTGATATTCTCTCTTACACAAAAGTTCACATTTAATTTTTCATGCCGTTTGAACAGATTGAAGATATATTCGGTTATACAACAAAGTATGGACAGTAATTTTTCATTTGATGAATCTTGTATGAGCCTTTTCATTTAATAATTTATTTGCATAGACTACTTCTATGTTATTTATACATTATATATTCACTTAATTTTTTCATTTGAAATATGAGAATACTGATAAACCAAAAAAAATAACAAAAGTATATAAATAACTGAAAATAAATGAATTACTCAAAGAATATGCAAATTGCAACTCAAGGCTCTAAGAAAAAAAAGCAAAAAGTTAGAAATAGAAAAATATTGAGCGCTTTGGGACTCTGAAGAAATATAAACCACTTTGCCTCTAGTCAACAAGATACAAAGAAATGTATAGAGAACTACGCTTCTATAATACAATAGTTTAAATCATTAAGTACTTCTCTCTCCAGAAGTGCAATGCTTCTATTATTGTCAAATTAATGGCTTAAGTGTGGTTGTGATATTTATACACTTTATTTCTCTTGAAATCTCAAAGAATCTTTCACACAAAATTGGACGGAGATTTGATATTGTTTGTAAACTCTTGTGTAAGTAAAAATGATGTTTAGAAAAATATTTATAACGTGGAAAAGAAAACCAAAAGCTACCTGTTGGATAAAGTTATAAGTTGTTCGGAAAGAAGTTTCCTTTTTAATTAAAAAAAACTATAGTTCCAATTGACTTATTTAAGTCGACTTATTAAATATTGAGTTGACTCAAACAAGGTAAGTCAACTTAACAATTTTTCATGTCGACTTAAACTCCCAAAAGTTTGAACAATTTCAAGTTTTTCATAAATTTTATTTGAAGTTCTCACTTCTTCTTTCAAATTTGAGTTTTATTTTCAAAATGAGGGTTGTTGCAAATTTCTTGCTTTTTCAAGCGATTAATTTTTCTTTCTAATTCCTCATTCTCATTTTCTTATGCTAGGAATTGTCTTCAAATAAATATTTCAATGAAGAGATGATGATAAGTGGTTTTGAGTTGATAATATTTGTCTTCAAGCATTTTAAAAGTTTCAAACCTTGAAGTTAATTTGTAGTAATCTTGTGGTTCATCAATATAACTAGAATATGAATAAAAGTAATGTAATTTTTCATTCGACCTATGAGATATAGGATGGCCTCCTCTCACGTGAATCAATTCAAGAAAATGAGTCTTTCAAATTACTTATAGAGCCTACGTAACTTTCTTTACCAAGTACTATTAGTATTAAGTTTCTAATAACATTTGTTTTAAAAGCAAATATTAACAATTCAAAAATAATAAAAATAAAATTTTACATATAATTAATAGAGTATAAATACTTTTATGATATTTTTATATTTTGAGATTCAAAATATATTATTATTATTATTATTATGACCTTATAATTATGGTCAATTGCTATCGTATAGACCAACCTTAACCCCTATAGTTTTTCATTTATTACACTCTACAACTCCTAACCCGTAAAGTCTTCTCTCATCTTTTGCGTTCACTTTCAAAAAATTTTGCCACGGTTTGGGGGTGGGTGTATTGTCATTGTCACACGAGTCTCCCTCAACTCCTTTTTGAGTCAATTCAGTCCCCAAACCAGCTCATCTTCTCACAATCAAACATAAGGATAGGCCATTTAATTTTCAGGACTGCATCGGCTCATAAATTAAATGCTTTTTCTATCCTTTATGAACGTTCTTGATCCAATCCAATCACAATTAAACATCCGTTCATCCGTTCATCAACAAAATCTCATGACTCCACTAATGGCACATAGCCTAAATTGCTGTAGCATACCCAAGAATGAACTGCTTACATAACATTCAAAAAGAGGAGGTATAAATGGAGGTCATTCAAATCAGTTTTCACTCTAAATTTGTCTCTAGCATAAGAATAGTTTTTCTTTATCTCCCTTCAATCTCTGTTTCTTCAAGTATTTTTCTCCATCCTGCAGTGGTTCTTTCTGTTTTTCAGCCGCTCTGTGTTTCTTCCATCTTGTTGGTATAATGTCTCAGCCAATCTTTAATACAGTGCCATCTTTGTACCTTCCACCTGCGTCAGTTTATTCAGGAGTTAGTAGCTTCGCTTTGCTTGGTAAGATTATTTCAGAAAAAAATTCTAACTTAGCCCAAATTGAAGGTTTGGCTAATAAATCGTGGAAAGTGAAAGGAGATATCAAAATAGCCAAAAATGAATTCAATTTATTGTCCTTTGAGTTTGCTAGCGAGGAAGAGATGGTTAGGATCTTCGAACAATCACCATGGACTTTATCAAATGGTCTTCTAGTTTTAAAAAAATGGGATCCTGATTTGGCAGCAGAAGAAGTTTGTTTTAAAAACATTGAGTTATGGATAAGGGTACACGGGCTGCCTAAAGACAGATTCCATAAAGCTAGTGGCTTGCTGATAGGCCAAATGCTTGGATCAAATGTACAAGTGGACATCAGACCTGGTCATTTTTCTTACTTGCGTTTAAAGGTAAGCCTTCCTGTTGATGCACCTCTGTCAAAAGGTTTTAATCTTAAAAGAGAAAAAGAAGATAAATGGATTTTCTTTACTTATGAAAAAGTTAAACGATTCTGCTTCAATTGTGGGAGACTAAGTCACATCTCAGCGGAATGCGAAAGAATTGTAGAATTAGTGGAGACTGAGGGTCGTTCAGTTGGTTTTGGCCCATGGATGTCTGCCTCTTCATCTTTCAAAGAAGCAATGGATGATTTTCTTAGGAAAATTCCTTGCCTATCTCCCATCAAAAATCCAGATTTAGGACAAACTTCATAGATGGATCTAACTAGAAACCAGACTGGCCAAATTAACCTAGTCACAGATGGAACTCAAGTAACTGAAACTTTTCGTAACCCCAGTTTTGATCATCCCCAGGTGTCAGCCCAATTAGAAGTAGAGCCTACTAACCAATTTAAATCCCATTTAGAAACCAACCAGGTCAGCAGTGATGGGACAATAGACCTTATCCAATCCACAGACCCATTTATGATTTCAGACAGGGCATGGGTTGAAGCTCCAGAATGTCATCTCACCATAATTCACCCCAACAACCACCTTAGTAAAGACTTGGGTTCTCATGAGTGTTTAGACACCTTACTTCTGCCCAGCTGTGCTGATGGGATACACCATCCAATTAATGTTTCAGATAGGTTCAGAATAGAGGAAACAATTACTCCTCACATTTTGTCCCAACCGATTGACCATGGTTTGATTATAACAGAACCCCAATCTCTGAATATATATCAACCAGGTATCCCTCAAACTAGGTTCTTACCCCTGAATCATCCAAAGTTTAAAACAAAAGCAACCCAAAAATAAAAAAATTCCCTCTGTGCTCTCAAATTGTGCTCCACTTTGTCTAGAGAGTTTCATTCCAAATTTTCTCCCATCCAGCCTTCCCAGACAATGCCTCAGTTGGATATTTCTGTTGATGAAGATAGATGTTCTGAGAAAGGTAAGGAAAAAATGTTGGGGTCTGTGGGTAAGGAAGTGTGGCCAGCTAGAGATTTTCCTCTTAGTACCTATCAAGAAAATCATCAAAAGGATTTAGTGGGTAATAACCAATTGTTTGTCTCCAACTTTACAAAGCTACATATTAATAAGAGAAAGCTTCCTTTTACTTTCGAAAAGCAAGGAATACAGAAATCTCATGGGGGCCTTCTTGATGGTGGTGGGGAGGGGGTAACATTGGTTGAAGATGATTGGGGAGATGAGTCACATCTAGGTATCTCAGGAGAAATATCAGTAAAAGAAGTGAAGAGAAGTAATCGAAAATTAATCACTAGGAGAACCAGAAAAAAATCAGTCATAGAAGAACAGATGGTGGAATTTTGTGAAGAAAACCTGGTGGAAGTTGCAGTTATTAACAAGACTTTTCTTGATCTTGAGGGGTCCCTTGTTGGGATTCCTCCATCACAATGAGCTTTCTAGTTTGGAATTGTCAGGGACTGGGTAATTCCTTGACAATTCAGGCTCTTCAGAACCTTTGTGTTTTGAATGATGTTGTGATAATTTGCCTTCTAGAAACAAAAGCTTTGGTGGATAGAATAGAGTATGTCAAAAAGCTGATTAAGTTTGATAATGTTGTTAGTGTGGACCCAATTGGTTTTTCAGGTGGGTCGTGTCTGTTTTGGAAAGATTCGGTAAGCCTGAAGTTTTTGGAAGTCTCTAAAGATTTTGTTGATGTGATCGTTTTGAATTGGAAGGGGCACTTAGGGGATATAAGGGTCACGTTTGTTTATGGAAATCCTTCTTTTGAGTTGAGAAGAGCACAATGGGAAAGGTTGGGGGTGTCTCTTTTACCTGAGTCTTTCCCTTGGATGTGTTTGGGTGACTTTAATGACATCTTGTATCAAGAGGAAAAAGAAGGAAAGCTTGCGAAGGCAAATAGGGAAATAGATTGCTTTAAGGAAATGATTAGGATTTGCCATCTTTTTGAACTCCCGTCTAAAGGATGCAGGTTAACATGGAACAATAAGAGAGATAATGAAGCGAATGTTAGGGAGAAATTGGATAGGGTGCTTATTAACTCAGTTTGGGCATCGTCTTTTCCGAGTGGTTGTGCTGTGGCCCATCCTGCTTTGGGATCTGATCATTGTCCCATTTTGGTTAATACGGAGCTTCCTAGGCCTCATTATAAAAAGAAGTTTAAATTTCAGGTTTATTGGTTGGAGGATTCTGATTGTCAGTCCATCATTAAGAAGGAGTGGGGGAGGAGTGTTCCTGGTTCAGATATGTTTTCCCTCATGACAAAAACTTTCAGAACAAAAGCTGCCCTTTTCAGTTGGAGTGCAAAGAAGTTTGGGAATGCTAAAGTTGAGATTATAAGGTTAAAAGGTAGACTGACTGAGTTACAATCCAGTTCTAGGCTGAATTATGATAATGGGGTTTTTAAGTCTATTGCTAATAAAATTAAGGCGTTGTGGGTCAGAGAAGAGAAGTTTTGGGCTGTGAGGGCTAGGGTGAATTGGCTGAAATGGGGTGACAAGAATTCCAAGTTTTTCCATTCTACTACTATTCAGAGAAGACAGAGTAATCAAATTGTCAGGCTTCAAGATTTGGATGGAGGCTGGGTGGAGGGTAAGGATGGGTTGGAGGATCTTGCTAATAATTTTTTCATGTCTCTGTATTCTTCTGATGGTCCTCGTGACTCCACTAGGATTACTTCCCTTATTCCTAAGCTGGTTACTCCAGGTATGAATGATGCTTTAAATCAAAAGGTTTCTTTGGAGGAATTAAAATGTGCTGTCTTTGATTTGGGGCCCTCAAAAGCCCCAGGTCCTGATGGAATGCCGGGTTTTTTCTATCAAACTTTTTGGGTGGATATAAAATGGGATTTACTTAAGGCTGTTCATCATTTTTTTAATACTGGGTACTTGCTTAGAAAATTTAATGAGACTAATGTGGTCTTAATTCCAAAAAACCCAAATCCTAAAAATCTGTCTTTTTTTAGGCCAATTAGTCTTATAATTTTTTTTGTTAAAATAATATCAAAAATTTTGGCTACTAGGCTTAAACCTATTATTGGATCTATCATCGAGCCTCAACAAAGTGCTTTCATCCCTGGGAGATTGATTCAAGATAATATTATAGTGGCCCATGAGGTGTTTGCTTTTTAAAAAAAAAAGAGAAATGGAAAAGATTATGATTGTGCTCTTAAGTTGGATATGTATAAGGCTTATGATAGGGTGAAATGGGGTTTTCTTAGAGATTCTCTTTTGGCTTTTGGTTTTAATTCTAAGTGGGTGGGTATTGTTATGGATTGTGTTTCCTCAGTCTCTTTTAGGGTGCTAATTAATGGGGATAACCATCATACTTTCAAACCGACTAGAGGTTTAAGGCAAGGAGATCCTCTTTCTCCTTTCCTTTTCATTATTGTGGCCAATGGGCTTTCCCTCCTCATCTCTAAGTCCATTGGTGATTCTTCTCTTAAAGGTATAAAATTTACCCCTTCTAGCACGCCCATTTCCCATTTGTTGTTTGCGGACGACTCTCTATTTTTCTTTAAGGGTAATGCTTTGGAGAGTGAGGCTCTTTTAAATTGTCTTAACATCTATTGTGAGATATCTGGTCAAAAAATTAATCTTTCTAAGTCGGGGGTTGTTTGTAGTTCTAATATGCCTCCCCATTTAAAGTGGGATATTTCCAATAGGTTACATGTCTCCCTCTTAGACTCCCCTGGGACATATCTTGGACTCCCTTCTGATTGGGGTAGGTCTAAGAAGGTGACCTTGGCGTGGTTGAAAGAGCGAATTCTAAAGAAAGTGGAGGGTTGGAAGGAAAACTATCTTAGTCAGGCGGGGAAAGAGATTCTTATTAAGGCAGTTCTTCAGGCTGCCCCGACCTATGCCATGTCTATTTTTCATTTTCCTAAAGGTTTTTGTTCTGATCTGTCTTCTAAAATTGCAAATTTTTGGTGGAGAGGGAGTAAAAATGGGAAGGGCATTCATTGGAAGTCTTGGGAAAGTATTTCTAGGGCTAAAGGAGTTGGGGGTTTAGGTTTTAGAGATTTTAGTAGGCAGAATAAAGCCCTTCTGGCGAAACAAGCATGGAGGCTCATTTCTAATCCTGATTCTGTTTGGGGTTTGACACTCAAATGTCTTTATTTCAAGAATTGTTCTTTTTGGGAGGTCCCGTGTTCTAAAAAGGGGTCTTGGTTGTGGAATAGCATTTTGTTTGGGAGGGAGCTTTTGAAGGAAGAGGTGTTTTGGCAAGTGGGTAATGGGGAGGGTATTCTTATTTGGGGTGATAGGTGGGTAGGTGGGGTGTTGCTACCTCCATCGTTGGTTTTTACTCATATTTCCAAGGTTAGTGAGCTTATTTTACATTCTTCTTTTGTTTGGGATTCAAATTTGGTTCATCGTCTTTTTCCGTGTGATATTGCTTCTGCTATCCTGGCTATCCCTATATTATCCCCTTTTGATTCTGATGTACTTATTTGGCCCCATACTGTTGATGGAATTCCTTCTGTTTCATCGGCCTATCATGTTTCTTCCCCCAAGAAATGCTTGAGTTTAGCCCCGCAGTCCTCTTTTTCCCCCCCTCCTGATCTGTGGAAAATGTTGTGGGCCTTAAAGGCTCCTCCTAAGGACCTGAATTTCATTTGGAGGTGTTGTAATGAAGGGTTAGCAGTTAATTATTATCTGTGGAAGAAAAAGCTTAGAGATAATCCTTTTTGTCATATCTGTGGAAAGGGTAAAGAGACGATTGAACACTTAATTTTTGGTTGTCCATGGGTGAAGTCCTTATGGTTGAGATCCCCCCTCGCTGGCAGGTTTGTTTTGGACCCTTGTGATAGGTTTGAAGTTTGGTTTTTTCGGTCTATGAGTTATTTGAAGACTGAACATGTTCATTTTCAGGAGTACGGTTTAATTATGGTTTGTATTTGTTGGATGATTTGGAAAACGAGAAATGATGTTATTTTCAGAAAGGTTGATATACATATTTCTTATGTATTGTCTAAGGCTTTGTCTTTAGCTGATGACTACAGTAAAAGTCTAAAGGTGTTTTTGCCATATCCCTGGCTTAACCCTCCCTTACCTCCTAGGAGTGTAAGTAAATGGTGTCCTCCCCCTCAGAATTGGGTAAAAATCAACTGTGACGGGTCCTACAAGGAAGAGACTAAGTGAGGTTCTTATGGCTTTATTGTGCGTAATCAGTCTGGGGTCCTCACTTCTGGTAGAGCTGATCTTGCCCTTCGGGCTATTTCAGCTCTTCATTTGGAGGCGTTGGCTGTTTGCTCGGCAGCCTCTTTTATTAATGAAAATGGTCTTGACAAGGTTATTGTGGAATCTGACTCAGCAATCATTATTAATAGCATGCAAAGTGGGTCTAAGCCTAGATGGGAGATAAAAAAAATAGTTCAGAAGATTAATTTTCTTACCAACCATTGTAGGGAGATCAACTTTGTGCTTGTTCCGAGGTTTGTCAATAGAGCGGCGGATTGGGTGGTGAAGAGATGTTCCGGTCTGGATCTGCCTTGTGATTGGATATCGTGTCCACCTCCTGCTCTCTCAGCCATTCTCTCGATGGATTTCCCTCCGGAAGGTGTGGGGTGAGCTTTGTCTGTTGGTAGTGAGGATCTGGTTTTTTTACATTGTTGATAAGGTTTGCTTTATGGCGTTTTGTAGATAGGAAGATGTGTGTATTTTTTTCTCTTCTTTTTTTCTTTCTCTCTCTTAGGGGAGGAAGATGGTTTATGGTGTTTTGGTGGTATTGTGGTTTGTGCTTTACTAGGGGCTTTTGATTTTTTGGGTTTTGTACTGATGGGTGCCTCTCGTTGTATTGGGCTCTGAGAGTGTAAGTTGGTTTGTCATTTATTTAATCAGCTTTTGCTGACGATTAAAAAAAAAAAAAAACAAGGTGGTGACTCGTAGCCCGAGGTCCTTCTCCTTATATAGAGACACAAGGCAGTAGCTTAAAAATTTTAACTGATATAATATCAATATACAATTTACTAGATTTTTATAAATTTTGTATAGAAAAATTAAAATAAATATGTTATTTAAATATTATAGAAATATGTATCTAAATATTTTTGATCAACAAATTTTTTATTAGTTGATAATTACATAAAAAATAGAATTGAATTTTATAAAAAACTAATTGACATGAAATCCACTTATATCAAGTAAATAGTATACAATCTTTTATGATATACTACTCTTTTAATAGAGATTCTGCTAAAAATAAATTTGACATAATTCTAATTAAATAGTTCCGGGTGCAATGCTATAACTTAATGTTGGAAGCTATCAAATGATGAATATTTTGTAATTTAACCATACTCTCAACCAACCTAATTCTTTATCGTAAAGTAATGAGATATATAATAAAATAATTTTTTATCGTTTGATCTTTTTAATCTTATTGCAAAAAATAAAATAATTAAATCATCAATTTAGTTGAGTTGCACTGTTCCTTTTATTTAAGCAAAAAATACAAACACATTTCTTATTTCAATGTGATCAAACATTGTACTCAAACAAACACACAATTATAATTTACTTCTCAAAGAAATATATATACACACACACACAAATTGTCTCATGTAAGGACTTCTTATGGTGCATGACTTTGATATATAACATTTTTTCAAAATAGTAAAAAAGTGAATTTTTTGGTGAAACTTCATGGATATGATCTCCATGGTGAGATGATCATCTCCAAATTTTTTTTATTAAAAAATTCAATAAAAAAACCGTTGAGATGAATTGATATGTCAAAAAATGGTATAAATATGCATTTTCAACCGTTGAAATTTTGGGTCTGCGCCAGCGATCTTCTCACTGTTGAGATCATATCTATGAAGTTTTATAAAAAAATTCAATCAAAAAGTGGGTGAGATGATCATTAAAATTTCAACGGTCAAAATGAATAATTATATCAGTTTTTTACATATTACGTTATCTCAACTGGTTTTTTTATTGAATTTTTTGATGAAAAAAATTAAAGATGATCTTCTCACCGAGGAGATCATATCCATGAAGTTTTATCGAAAAATTTATTTTTTTAATATTTTAAAAAAATGGTATGTACTGGAATCTGAAGAAAATCGAGGGTTGTTGTTCCCCTTACTATATAAGGCTTTTATTTAAAACAGTGTGCAGCATCCTTGAAGCTCGAGCGATAGGTATAGTAGGATGTCCTTTCCAGCATAAGGAGTGTCATCCATTATAAAGAAAAGAACAAATGGCCTAATTGGGGGGGGGGGGGGGAGAGAAAATAGACTTCTCACCATATCTTGCAAACCCTCGGGTGGAATGGAATATATATATATATATATAGATAGATAGATAGATAGATAGAGAGAGAGAGAGAGAGAGAGAGAGAGAGAGAGAGAGAGAGAGAGAGAGAGAGAGAGAGAGTCTCATACATACCACATATGAGGTCCACGAATATGAACCATATTTTATAAAATAGTAAAAAAAAATTGATTTTATTTTTTTGTATGGTGTTCAAACATTTCAAGGGACTCCACAAAAAAAAATCAACTCAAAATAATTTTTGTTATTTTAAAAAATTCGGTCAAACTATGTGAGTTTTTAAGGTGTTAAAAAAATCGGTCAAACTATATATACATATATATCACGTGAATATTATTGAAAAATTATATATATAGTAGGGTCAATCCAAAGAAACAAATAAACAAGAACTTAGTAGGCTAATGTCATTGCTTAGAGGCAGGGGCGAATCCACCTTAGGAAGAGCTGGGGCGGCCGCCCTAGTTCAGATTTGAAAAAAAAATTAAGGGTTGGTCCAGGTCCAGTCGTTTGGGTACAGAGCCAGCGCCTCTCTCCGATAATCTCAATTCTCCCTCTCCCACGGCCAACTCTAGGTACAATTCTCTACTTCTAGATCTATAAAACCTTACTTTTATATCTTGAGTTTTTTTAATTTTATTTTTCACTACTAGTTTGTTGGTGTTTTTAGGTGTTGAATATTAATTGGTACCAGAAGAAACCCGATGAGGACGATGAGGTACTTGTTAATATTCTTATGTTCTTCAACCCTACTTTTTGAATTTTGTATGTTCATAGACTCTTATAAATGATTGATTTCTATTAAATCTGGTTGAACTTTCAATTTCCGTTAATGGACATATTTTTTAATATCATATATTATAAGTGATAAATTGTTATAAAATAAGACAAATAAAAATAGCCCATGACAGGGTTTTATAGAGATTCAATTGTTTATTTATCAAGCTATTTTTGTTCCATCTGGTGTACTTGAGTTGAACCTTAATGGTGTCAGGTGAGTTAACTCATTTTCGTACTTCATATTAAGCAAAATTCAATTGTTATCAATACTAAAATTTGGATGTTGTGAATATTTAGTAATCGTTATTTATTTCTTGAAATTAATTAGGTATTATTATTAATGATCCAGGGTAGTTGTTTGAGCATTATAAAGCTATAATTTGTATAAAACTCGAAAAAACTAAAAAAAATCGTTTCGAAAGTTTTCGCTTCTGAACTCCCGACACCATTCCCCCCCCCCCCCCCCCCCCCCCTAAAAATCTAAAATCCGTCCCTCACTGCTTATACGCTCATAAACTGAATCAAGCTATTATGATTTTCTTTTTTTATTAAACACTAAAGCGCGTTTGGAATCAGTAAGGTCAAAAGATAAACACGCGCGTTTTAGACTTATTCGATATTGATAAGATCTAGTCAATAAGTTCCACTGCATGTATATACATAACGGAAAACAATATTAAATATCAACCCAATGATAGATTGATTAAAGCATAAAGATATAAATAAATAAAAAATAATGACAATTTTAAATTAAGTTAATTATTTTCTCATTCCACTCGTCAGCTTACCAAATTACTTTAAGGGTGTGTTTGGCAGACAATTCCAAGCCAATTCCAATTTTTTTGTTTGATACATTAGAAAAGCCCATTCATTTGGAATTCATTTATAATTCTTTCGGGCCCAATTCCATAAATCAATTCCATTTCATTTTGTAGAGATTTTGAAATCCAAATCTCTATGGAATTAAGATCGGGACACATACTAAAAAAAGGGTGATCTTGGATCCATCCGCAATTTTTGTAAGCACATCCACATAAAAGGAATTGATAAGCTAATCCACTCAAATGGGATAAATATTTGTTAGTGCATTCACTTTATGGGATGTACTTACGACTTCATAAAATTGATTCCACAAATGCTCATAGTTTTGATTTCTTTCTTCTTCTTTTTTTCAAAGAAACATTCTTCCTAAAATCTAAGAGGTTGTATTAAGTCCTAAAATCAATGTACGTGGTGAATGAAGTCCAATCATTGTACGTGGTGAATAAGGAAAAGTATGAGTATAAGAATAGAAGTGTTTGCTAACAAGAAGCTAAAGAAAAATCTAAGAACTGTCGAAAGATCTTGTTACATTAGAGCTTTATTCCAAGGATGAGTACATCATATGAGAATATATATTAGCAACAGTAGGCAAAGTCACACTAATTAGAACCTGTTCTTTTAACCCATAGACGTTAGACATTTCATTATGAAAAGTGAATACTTCTAAAGTTAGCCATTTCATCTTGAAAAGACTTGGACAAATCCTTTTTGGTTGCAATGAACTTTTTGGCATCAACAGGAAAACTTTCTTCCAGATTATGAAAAGTGAACCTTCAAAACTTCACAACTAAACTGTTAAGTTAATGTGTTTAGTTATTGCCAAATGTACACCAGTTTTAATTTCACAATTAAAAATTAATTAGGTCTCACAAACAGCAATTAAGTACATTGATAACTGAAATGGACACACATGACATGGTTGAAGAACTGTGTAATTTTTGAAGGCTTGGTCATATAATTTGGGAGTGTCGTACATAAGAGGGACAATGGGTTTCCTGTTTTGGGAGATTGGATGAACTTACAGATTTCATAAGAGTATTTTAGTCTTCACAATATAAATGACCCAAAAGCATTAATAGTAATATGTGGATGTGTTTATGGAAGTGGTGAATGAATAGAAGATTACCCCTAAAAAAAATATACACACACAAAACCAACTCACACGCCGGCTGCTCCGTTCCCTCCCCCTCTTTTGCTTCTCTCCTCCCATGCCGACAACTCCGTTCTCCGGCACAAACTCACACCGGAAACACTCACACCGGCACCTCTCCGACAGCTAACTCACGCCAGCAGCTATCTCTCTGATCATTTTTCAGGTACGATCTCAAATCTCCGGTCGTTTATCTCTGATCTCAGATCTGAGATTTGATGTTTATCTCGTATATATATATATATATATATATATAATGCTCTTGTGCGAACTAGTCCGCATTTTAAGAATGCGGATCGGACATGTGTCACCTAACGGTGCCCCTAGAAATTATCGCTTAAATTATAGGCACACTCTCTCTCTTTTCGGGCTCACCGCCAGGTGACACATGTTCGGTCCGCATTCTTAAAATGCGGACTAGTCTGCACAAGAGCAGGAATGTATATATATATATATATATATATATATATATATATATATATGTGTGTGTGTGTGTGTGTGTGTGTGTGTGTGTATCAAACTGTATTGCTGTGTATCATATTGTTGTGCTAATGACGGTGTATCTGAGATAAACAAACTATATATGTATGTATCAAATTGTATATATGTATGCAAAATAAAATGTTATATAAAATGTTGATTTTTATATCTGATTTTTATATATGTATATACATCAACATATCTGATTTTTTTTTTATATATATAAAATGTTACTTAATTTTGGTATTAACATACAACATATAAAATGTTAGGTAATTTTATTTAAAATGTTAGGTGATTTTTTTTAGTTTTAATGTATGTATCATATAAAATGGTATATAATTTTATATAAAATGTTAGTTTATTTTTTTATTTTTTATCTATGTATGTGTTATAATTTTTATTAGAATTATATAATTGATTCCATTTTTTTAAAATCTTTATTAAAAGTATAATTTTTTAGTAGTTCACAAAATACTAAAATTCCAAAAGAATTCTGTAATTGATCTAAACAAGGAATTTAGAATTCTACTAGAATTCCAAAAGAAATCTACACTTGAACCAAACAGTTGAAATGGAATTCGTTCCAATTCCATAGAATTAGAAGTCCAATTCAATTCTAATTTTGCGCATTCAAATGGACCCTAAGCAATGATATAGTCTTTTATAATATTATACATTGTTCCTGTTTGGCAGCGTTCAACGTCAAGTCAGTTAAAATAATCATCACACAACGCAATTGGCACATATGTAGCGGGGGGATTCATGATTTGTAGTGAAGATTAATAGATATCCAATATAAAATGTTTGTAAAACGTCTATTTTGCGTTTGTTTAAACAGAAAAGCAATTCTCTCACGCCACAAGTAATATTACTTGAAAATTAAATTTATTATATTAATATTATTTTACATATATTATAAATTTTATTTTGAATTTTTAATGCAACATAATGAATTAGGAAAAGTGAAACACATTATTTCAAATAATACATAGTGGTGTAATACCCCATATTTTTATGCGTTATAAATTTGGGGATTTATTAAATTTAATGTGAATTATTAATTTAATATAAATCCGGAAATTAATTATTTTTATTACTAACGTGACGAGAGTTAGTAATTATTGGAAACTTGTTGAATATTACTAATGAGCAAAGTAATATATAAAATTGGTTCTATTAAATGTCACTAGTGAATAAAATGATAATTTTGGAAATTTAAGTCGGGACGCGCTCGTGTCATGTCAGGACTAAATTTTGATTAATAAAAGTGAATAAATTATAAATCACCCGTATGGTCATTTCAAGTGCACCAAAGTGTCCGAAAGGGTCGAGATAGTCAAAATAATGTACCCGAAGGTTTAGTTTGGGTCTCGAGGCGTTTTTAGGCTTCATTAACACCCCGGGAGGGCGTTTTAGGCATTTTGTATTTTTGGCCTTGGAAACCTACGAATTTTCTAGGTTATATCAGATGCTTAGGGTTGTATTCTAGGGTTAACACAACCAAAAACAAAAGACGTCCATTGGAGAAGGAAGGGAAGAGCTTACCAAGGAGTTCTAGGCCAAGAACCCCTCTATTTGCACCGCCGTCACCGCCAAAAGTTAGATTGCGCAACGAGGATCACCACCACACTGATTTCATCCACAAATCAGAAACAAAAATTCCCAGGCAAGTATTTATCTTGCTTAATTTAGTTAATGCCTCATTCATATTAGTTTAGGGTTATTTAGGATGAGTTATTATGAAAGAAAACCCATGTTGGAGGTTAGAAATCGCATGTTGTAGAGATATAAACATTGTTCTGGAAATTTTCTTCATATGTAGAGGTTAAACCACGAATTTACATTAGTTTAGAAGAAGAATTTCTGAAAAAAGAATGAGAAGAATTAAGTTAAAGAAATTTTTAGAGTTCATGAGAATTATATGAATTTTGGCCCTTTTAATCCATGATACTTGATGAAAATTTGCATGCCTTATGTAGAATATTGTTCATTTGGGTTTATAATGATTGTGGTATAAATTTCTGGGAGTTTGGGAGTTAAAAACTTGGATTTGGATGATTTTGGATGATAGTTCCCGTAACTGGTATTCTGCAGATTTCGCCATACCTGCTTGATCGATCGATCGAGCCAAGAGCTTCGATCGATACCAGTGGAAGATGTGGCTCCCAACCTCCTCCAAAATCAAGGACACACATGCGTAACATATCCTCCAACATCTGATTAGTACGCTCTATTTGCCCATCTGTCTGTGGGTGATAAGCTGAACTCAACCTCAACTCTGTACCCATGGCCTCCTGAAAGCTCTCCCAGAAACGCAATACGAAAATCTTGTCTCTATCTGACACAATATTTAGGGGCACCCTATGTAATCTAACAATCTCAGCAATGAATAACTGAGCATACTGACCCGTGGTATAGTCTGTCCGTACCGGCAGAAAATGAGCCACCTTGGTCAAACGGTCCACAATCACCCAGATGGAGTCGTGGCCCCGCTGTGATGTAGGCAACCCAGTAATAAAATCCATAAGATGCTCTCCCACTTCCACGCGGGTATTTCCAATAGCTGAAGCAACCCTGATGGTTTCTGGTGGTCCACCTTTACCAGCTGGCAGGTAGAACACTTGGACACAAAATCAACAATGTCCTTTTTTATCCCACTCCACCAGTATTGTCGCCTCATATCTTGGTACATCTTATCTCCCCCAGGATGGATCGCAAATCGGGACCCGTGAGACTGGGTCATCACTGCATGACGTAAGTTTGCTCCTTCTGGAACCACCAATCTCCCATTAAACCTCAAGCCCCCATCAAAACTAACAGAATAGGACTCAATACCCTCAGCTAAAAGTCGTACAATCTGCTCCTGGCAAAATGGGTCTGCGGTCTGTGCCTGTATTACCCTCGTAACAATCTCGGGGGTCACTGTCATGACAGATATGAAGGAATGGGCTATTGCGTCCTGGTGACCCAACTCCTTCCACTTTTCTTTCCTGACGTCCGCTATGTCATCCACCGGTCTACGACTCAACGCATCAGCAACTACGTTAGCCTTCCCCGGATGGTACTGTATGTCGAACTGATAGTCCTTTACAAACTCTAACCACCTACGTTGGCGCATATTCAGCTCTCGCTGAGTGAACAGGTACTGCAGTGACTTGTGGTCTGTGAACAAGCGAAATTTCTCCCCCAATAAATAGTGTCTCCATATCCTCAATGCAAAAACGACCGCTGCTAACTCTAGGTCGTGTGTGGGGTAATTCTTCTCGTGCGGCTTAATCTTGCGGGAGGCAAAAGCTATAGCCTTCTCCTCCTGCTGAAGTACTCCCCCGAGTCCCCGTAAAGAGGCGTCGGTGTAAACCAGATACTCCACGCCTGGCTTAGGTAAAGCAAGGACCGGTGCCGAAGTAAGCTTGTCTTTCAGCTCGTCGAAAGCCAATTGACACGCATCGTCCCAAACATATGGTATCCCCGCTATTTTGGAAAACCCCAAATGAATCTCCTGTAGTATTCGGCTAATCCCAAGAAACTACGTACTTTCGTCGGTGTCGTGGGCTGTCCCCACTCCCTCACCGCTAACACTTTACTCGGGTCAACTTCTATCCCCTGTTCAGAAACAACATGCCCCAAGAACTGCACTTTTCGTAACCAGAACCCGCACTTCTCGTACTTAGCATACAGCTGATGCTCTCGTAGAGTCTGAAGAACCTGTCTCAAGTGCTCGGCATGTTCTTCCTCGGTGTGTGAATATATCAAGATGTCATCTATGAAGACGATGACAAACTGATCTAAGAACTCTCTGAACACTCGGTTCATCAAGTCCATGAATACGGTTGGAGCATTTGTGAGTCCAAATGGCATCACTCTGAATTCATAGGACCCATATCTCGTCAAGAAAGTAGTCTTTGAAACATCCTGCTCCCTAATACGTAGCTGATGGTACCCTGACCTAAAATCTATTTTCGAAAAGAAAGTTGCTCCCTTCAGCTGGTCGAACAGATCATAGATTCGAGGTAACGGATACTTATTCTGTATCATGACCTTGTTCAGTTCCCGGTAGTCCACACATATCCTAAGTGAACCATCTCTCTTTTTCACAAACAACACTGGAGCGCCCCAAGGTGAGGTACTCCTACGAATGAAACCCTGGCCTAACAATTACTCTATCTGATCCCGGAACTCACGCATTTACGCCGGAGCCATACGGTATGGAGCACGTGCTATCGGTCGAGTATCCGACAATAAATCTATGACAAAATCTATCTCTCGACTGGGGGGTAGGCCTGGTATCTCCTGAAATACATCAGAATACTCACGAACAACTGGGATCGAGTCTAAGGGAATCACGACCTCCTTAGAGGTATCATCCTCTATGTAATATAAATGAGTGGTCGAGCCTCCCTCTGGGTGAGGCATCGCCACTACAAACATCTCTTTCCCCGAAATGGCAAAGAAAATACTGCCACCGAAATAATCTATCATGGCTCTGTAAGCCGCGAGCCAATCCATACTAATAATAACGTCGTGCTCATGCATATCTAAGACTAACATGTCTGCTGGTAATACCAAACTACCAATCTCTACTCGCACACCCCGGCATATAAAGAAAATTAACGATCCATTTCCCAGTGGTGAGTCTACACACGTCACAGTGCTCTCTGCTGTGGCTAATAACCCTAAAGCCTTCGCAAAATGGGTAGCTATAAAACAGTGTGTTGCTCCAGTATCAAATAAAACCTGACCCATAGTACCATGGATAGGAAACATACCCTCAATCGCGGGTGGTGCCTGTGGAGCTGCTGCCTGGTGGACGTTATAGATATGTCCGTACTGTAACTGCCCCTGCTGCACTGGAGCGGCTGGAATGGCTGGTAGGGCTGGTACCTGAGCTGGTGCTGGGAGGGCGGCTGGAAAAAGTGGCCCCTGTGGTTTATTATGGGCACCCTGCTGCTGTGGGGCCCTATCACCCTCTAGACAATCCTGGCACTTGTGGCCATTTTTACCACACCCGAAGCATCGGCCCTTAAAATTTCCTCCCCTCGGTCCCTGCTGATTACGGCCCTGTTGGTCGTTACCACCCCGCCATTGGCCCTGCTGGCCCTGCTGCTACCCCTGCGGCTGACGATGTTGACCCTGCTGGTTAGGCTGACCCTGCTGACCCTGCCTAAATCCCCCGAATCCCTGCCTGGAATTACCTGATCGGAATCGCTTGGCAGGGTCTGCCTGATGGGAACTCTGCTCATGCTGGCGAGTCTGCCCCTGAGATGTCGGTGCTCCGCTAGCACCACTACCCCCTATCCTGCCCTACTGGCTGGACTCTCCTGCTCGCTTGTTTCCCTGCAGATGGAAGCGGTGATCCTGACAGTGTAGTAAGGCAGCATTGAGTACGTTTGTGTAGGTACTCTGAGACAGATTCCTTATGAGGTGCTGACGGATCCTCCAAGTTAACCCGTCCACAAACAATAGTATCTTCTTACTCTCAGTGGGTGCCTCATCTGGCACTATAGTGATAAGTCTTGTGAACTCCTCTTTATACTCAGCAACAGTAGAATTTTCCTGCTTCAAGTTCTGTAATTTCCGCCCCATCTCAGTTTACACGGCGGATGAAAAATATTTGCGGTCAAACCGCTCCCAGAATGACTGAATCGGGATAACGTCCCTCTCCTCCAAGGTGGTGGTGGACTCCCACCACTGCAAAGCGGCCCCCACTAGCTTAAAGGAAGACAACAACTATTTCTGCACGTCTGTGCACTCATACATACGCAGATGTCTCTGTATATCTTTCTTCCACTGGCTGACAATGATGATATCTGAACTACTCGAGAACTCAGGGGGATGCACCTTCTGAAAGGCATCCCTAACTCTCTCCCATGCAGATGGAAGCTGTGCCGGTACTGGAGCCACTTCCTGAACTTGGGGTGGAGCCTGCTGTACTACCGCTAGCGCGGCATTCACCGCCTGAGCAACGATGGCGGCTACCTCATTTGCGTTCATCATTCCCTGAGCCGGAGCTACTGGCTGCTCGGCTTGGGCACGCCTATTGTTTGGGGGACGTCTCGGAGGCATCTGAAACGCGAAGAAATTTATTAGTCTACAGTTATTATCAAATCTCAAATAGCTAAGGACGTAATCGTAAAAGCAAGAATACAACAATCCAAAAATAGGGCTCTATAGCAAAAACGCTAAGCTGAAAGCGAAATAAGCCGTACAGATCCTAAAGACACTAGAACCTGATGCTCTGATACCACCTGTGACACCCCGCGTAATTAAACACCGGGTGATCAGTGCTTTATTAAATTATAATCAAGGTGAACGGTTGGTTCATTCTTAGCATCACTGTCGTAAAAATAACTTTTCCAATTAAACACCCTAAATAATTAAGCTAAGTGTCAAAATCATTTTTAGACATTTCTTTCCAAATTTTATTTTAAAAACCAGCATTTAAAACTTTACATATTTCATAGTTAAAGAATCACACAACAACTATTCTGGAACATATAATCCAAACAATTAAACATCCAACTGATTGATTCCAACATTTAAAACTTAAAGGAAAAACATCCTGATAATAATAAATTCCAAAGTGTAAATACTATAAATAAACGAATCACAATATCCAATAGAACAACTGAATAATGGAAAAGGGCGACACATGCCCAACTGGATAAAATAATGCTAGAGTGGAATCAAGAAATGAGATCGTCTAAGCAAGAGGCCTGCAACTCCCACCTAAGCTGCAGCGCGTTCCTTCCAAAGGATCCTATGCAAGACGCCCCTGTGGCTGGGCACCTGTAATATATACATATATATACAAGAGAGGAGAGATAACAGTAAACGGGTCAGAGCCCGATGGTAAAAGAGTTTAAAATTTTAGTTTAGCAAGTATTTAAAATGTTTACTGGCTAATGCAACAACATATTAGTATCGATACTCTCTTGAGAACGTCTCACCTCTCTTCTAGTGTGCACAACTATCGCCCTAATCTCCCCAACAGTTTAACTTCTTTTATCTTAAGTTACTCGTAAGATTTCATGTTGACGATTTTCAATGTTAAGGAGGTTAATCTTATTTAACCGTACATTTCTTACATAAGCTTTATATGACAATAAAGTTCCTCAATAATATATCATACTTTTCAAACACTTATTCCCAAGTTGAAATAATTATTCTTTTATTACATACCATAATCACAGCAAGTAGTTCTCAATTTCCAGATTTTAAATATATATATATATATATATATATATATATATATATATATATATATATATATATATATATATATATATATATATATATAATACTCATATAATATATATATTCTAACAACACCCCACATAATTCTATGGTGCGGGAATACTCTGCTATCCAGTCCCCGTATAACTTGTACTAAGGGAAATACTAGTTCGGAATCACTCTCGAACTGTATTAACACAAAACACATACAAAATGAGGCGAAGCATAGTCCCAAATCCTAAGAGGATAGCACATACCCTCACGTCTCTTAGGACCGTCTGACTATCGATCCGATAGCTTGTACTAAGGATTCCTATCTTCTAGGGTACGAGTCAATATCCCCCATAAAGGTCCCATCGAGATAAGACTGTCCCAGCGCGGTAACCTCGGGGATAGCAAGTAGCGCGGGCATGATTTTTACACACATATAAAATATATGATCAATCATAGAGTCATATAGACATATATATATATTCACATTCATAAGTTAAGTATGGCTACGGCCCAACATTATATAATTCCATTCTTAGTACATTTATATTTGATTATTTCTTATAACGAACTTATTTATTTTTATTGTCGAAATTTAATTTATTCCAACTCACTTCTCATCTCTCGAAGTATTTTTCCTTAGCTAAGTACAAATTCAGTAGGTCCTTTCTTTAACCCTCTAATCCAACTCCTAGACATTTCGATTACTAAGTCTACAGACATTAAATTTCTTAGGTATGAATCTTTCCTGTTTACCCTTCATTTTCCATTGCATTAAAGTTCCACCAAACGGGGTTTACCTTGACCCTACTGGTCCTTTTTATGTTTCATTATGTTCTAATAACATTAGTCATGATTTATTAGGCATTTAATCGGATTAGGTCAACGTAAGGAAAAATATAGTTTTTCCCAAGAGGGGTCGATCGATCGATAGAAAGGGGTCGATCGATCGAACCGTCGATCGATCGAAGCTCTTGGCTCGATCGATCGATCAAGCAGGTATGGCGAAATCTGCAGAATACCAATTACGGGAACTATCATCCAAAATCATCCAAATCCAAGTTTTTAACTCCCAAACTCCCAGAAATTTATACCACAATCATTATAAACCCAAATGAACAATATTCTACATAAGGCATGCAAATTTTCATCAAGTATCATGGATTAAAAGGGTCAAAATTCATATAATTCTCATGAACTCTAAAAATTCTTTAACTTAATTCTTCTCATTCTTTTTCCATAAATTCTTCTTCTAACCTAATGTAAATTCGTGGTTCAACCTCTACATATGAAGGAATTTTCCAAAACGATGTTTATATCTCTACAACATGCGATTTTTAACCTCCAACATGGGTTTTCTTTCATAATAACTCATCCTAAACAACCCTAAACTAATATGAATGAGGCATTAACTAAATTAAGCAAGATAAATACTTGACTGGGAATTTGTGTTTCTGATTTGTGGATGAAATCAGTGTGGTGGTGATTGTTGGTACCAAAATTAGTATGCTGATATGGACGAATAATAAGAAGACACGTGTCAATCTATGTGGCACAATAGCAACGAGGAAGTTTATTTCCCCGACCAAGTCATAATCACTCCGAGCAACAAGTGTACCCCGAGGAACTCCAACTCTCCGAGGAACTCCAACTCTCCGAGGAATTCTTGAACGACGAGCACCTAAGGCGATCCGAGTTGCATCTCGACCACAACATTGATTGCCAAATAATCAACAGTTCAACTATTCATTGAATGCTTATCATTGACGCACACGCTTAAGGGCATTAAATGTATTACCCTTTCATATGTATATCATTGAATGTATCATCCTTTCAGATGACAGCCTCAAGGCTATAAATACATTGTATCATCCTCATTGTAAGGGGACCGGAATTTCTTGATAGAACTAGTAATCGAGAATTCCCAAACACTCAGCAATAACATAACAGTGGACGTAGGTCATTCTTATAAGGCTGAACCACTTTAAAATTCTTTGTCTCATTTATTTACCTGTGATTGAATAATTATAGTGATCTAAATTTTTACATCAACAGATTGGCGCCGTTTGTGGGAAACGACTGTTGTTATCGTTTTTCACCAAAAATCATTCATCATGAATGGCAGATAATCCGGAATCTAGCAATTGAAATGCTGGAAATGCTGGAAATCTTCCAAATCCTTCTGCACCTCCAGATCTGGCTGGAATTATGACAAATCTGGCTCAAGGACAAACCGCCATGCAAGAAATAATGCGGCAACTCATACAAACCCTTCATGGCGTTGCACCTGCACAAGCGGGACAGCAAAGTGGTCAGAGGCAAACCTATTTACCTTCTTCACGATCCAGGCGTACAGAGACGTATCGTAATGAGGAATCTGATGATTTCTCTTATGAACCTGGGCAAACTTCATCAATACGGGCCACAGATACTGAGCAACGTATTTATCTCTCTCCAGAGAGGACCAGTGCCTTGGAAAGACTGAGCAGGGTGTCTCCTTTCAGTCGATTAGGCCCTAGGAGGAACAAAAGTCCTCTTAATGCAGCGTCGAGGAGCTTTCGACGACCATCAAATTTAAGGGAAGGATCTGCCCAGTCACGACCATTTACTCGTCGAGATGTATATGTTGACCGATCAGCTGTTCGTCAAAATAAATCCCAGGAGGCCACTTCAACGCGATCAGTTGCTCGGACCAATAGGCCCGAGGAAGGAAATGATGCATGGAAAGGTTCCATTCAGCGGTTGGAGGATAGATTGGGAGAAATGGCTAAGGCGAGGAACCCCCTACAACGAACTTTTGTTCAAGGGACACCTTTTGTACAGGCCATTGTGGATTTTCCTACACCGTCGAAATTTAAAGCACCCGTGGTGACCCCCAAATATGATGTAAAGACAGATCCTGTTCTTCACATAGAGCAATATCAAGCTGCTGCCGACATTTATGCTGTCCCCGACGAGATGAGATGCAGAGCATTCTCATGAACTCTTACTGGATCTGCCCAGATATGGTACAATAATCTTCCTCGGGGTAAGATTTTAACTTTTTTTCAGTTGGCCGAGTTGTTCATTAGCAATTTCTGTTTTGGAGCAAAGTCAGTAAAATGAGTAGCACACTTGTTAAGTGTTAGACAAAAATCTGGTGAGAGTACTAGAGATTACATAACTCGTTTCAATAACGAGAAGCTAGAAGTCATAGATTATGAAGAAAAGACAGCAATCACCGCCTTGATGAGTGGGTTATTGCCTAACAAGTTGTATTACACTTTGGCCAAATATCCACCTACAACTATGTCAGAATTGATGGCAAAAGCGGCCAAAATCATGAATGCCGAGGAGGCTATGGCTGCGAAGAAGAATATGGATAAAGAAACCAAGGTGGAAATCGACAAATCTAAGAAGAAAGAGCATAAGGGCAATGGCGGTGACAAGCATTCCAAGAATAATAAGTCGTCATGGGAAGTCCTGAAGAAATTCGATAATTATACTCCTTTGAAAATGGATATTAATCATGTTTTGGAAGAAATCAAGAATAGCGAGGAAATAAAGTGGCCAAAGAAACTGAGGTCAGACCCTGACACGAGAAATAAGGATAAATATTGCGAGTTCCATAAGGATCATGGCCATATGACCAAAAATTGCATAGCTCTTCAGAACGAGATTGAAACACTCATCCGAAGAGGAAAGCTAGCAAAGTATGTCGATCGGGGAGGTGAAAGAAGAAATAATGACCGAACTAGAGAGAGGTCGAGATCTCCACGTCGAGCAGAGGAGAAAAAGAAGAGAAACCATGAAGATGATCCAGATGATGACCCCGATCTTCCCAAGAAACCAAGGCAGCCAGAACGAGAGGTATTTTCAATACGCTTTGGGTCATTTGATTGTAATGTCATTACAGGAGGAGATGCAGGCGGAGGAGACCTTACTGCAGAAAGAAAGGCTTACCTTGGAGAGGCTCAAGCTTGCTCGTACATTCAGCGAATAAATTTAGCTGAGGAGGATCGCCCGAGGAAGATAAACAAAGAGAAGCTGGTCATTGGTTTTTCAAAAAACGACCTGACAGGTGTTCTTTACCCTCACGACGACCCTTTGGTGATCAAAATGAGGATGAAAGAAGTAGTGATTTCAAGGGTTCTGGTAGATAATGGTAGTTCGGCAGACATCATGTTCTACTCATGCTTTGACAGTTTAAATTTGAAATTATCTCAATTGGAACCTTATCACAGACCTCTCCTGGGTTTTGCTGGCGAGAAAGTTTTTCCACTTGGGACGATCAAGTTGGATATATTCATTGGAACTTGGCCTGCTTGTCGGACAGAAAGAATACACTTCTTTGTGATGGATAAGAATGTGCAATCAGCTTACAACATCATCACGGGAAGAGTTGGTTTGAAGAAGTTCGAAGCAGTTCCATCTACAGTACATCAGTGCTTAAAATTCCCAATAAATTTCGGAGTAGGAGTTGTGAAAGGTGATCAAAAAGTAGCTCGGGAATGTTATTATTCATCTGTCGAGCAAGAGGAGTTTGAAGAGTCAAAGAAAAAGACTACTACCTACCAGGTGGATGAAGGTACAAAAATTAAAACACTTGATCCGAGAGATGAATCCCAACTTGTAAAAGGACAGGTGGTGGAATCTACATAAAATGTTATTCTGGACGACGAGCACCCTGCACGAATAACCCAGATAGGTTCGACGTTGGATGCTTCAATAAAACAGGAGTTGATAACTTTCTTGAGAAACAGGAAGAAAACTTTTGCATGGAGTCATGAAGACATGCCAGGAATAGATCCAACCTTCTTATGTCATGAGCTCAATGTGAATAAGGAGATCAAGCCTGTAAAGCAGAGAAGAAGAGTATTTAGTCCCGAGAAGAATCAAGCTATACAAGAGGAGGTCGAGAAACTCCAGAAAGCCCAATTCATTGAAGACGTGAAGTATCCAGACTGGCTAGCAAATGTGGTGATGGTAAAGAAGAAAAACAATAAATGGAGAATGTGTGTTGATTTCACCGATCTCAACAAGGCATGCCCAAAAGATCACTTTCCATTGCCCAGAATTGATCAACTAGTGGATGCTACCTCGGGACACGAGCTGCTTAGCTTCATGGATGCTTACTCTGGCTACAACCAGATCAAAATGAAACCTGAAGACAGGGAAAGTACTTCTTTTATTACCCCTAGGGGAACTTATTGCTATAATGTTATGCCTTTTGGTTTGAAAAATGCAGGAGCGACATACCAGCGGCTGATGAATAAGGTTTTTGCCGAACAAATCAGTTGCAATATGGAAGTCTATGTCGATGATATGCTAACAAAGAGCAAGAAAGCTGCTGATCATCTAGTTGACTTAGGTCAGACCTTTGATCAACTAGATAAATATCAAATGAAACTCAACCCGACAAAGTGCACATTTGGAGTACGAGAAGGAATGTTCCTCGGGTACATCGTCAACCAACGAGGCATTGAAGCGAATCCAGAAAAGATCAAAGCTCTTTTAGGGTTGCGATCTCCAACGACGAAGAAAGAGGTGCAAAGTCTTACAGGACGAGTTGCAGCGCTCAACAGATTTGTATCCCGAGCAACTGATAGATGCCTCCCATTCTTCAAAACACTTCGAAAAACTTTCGAGTGGAATGATGAATGTGAAAAAGCCTTTCAAGACTTGAAGAAATATTTGGTAGCACCTCCACTGTTGTCCAGGCCAATAATGGGAGAAAAGTTGTACTTATACCTGGAAGTATCAGAGAATGCAGTCAGCTCGGCATTGATCAGAATGGAGAATGGAGTCCAGAAGCCAATTTATTACACAAGTAAGGCTTTCCGAGGTGCCGAGATCAGGTACCCAAAGCTAGAAAAATTGGCATTGGCATTAATCGAGGCAAGTAGAAGAATGAGGCCATATTTCCAAGCCCATACCATCGTCGTGTATACCGACATGCCGTTAAGACAAACCCTTCATAAGCCAGAAAAATCAGGGAGACTGATGTACTGGGTAATAGAGCTCGGTGAATATGATATTGTGTATGAACCTAGATCATCACTAAAAGGGCAGGCTGTAGCAGACTTTATAGCAGAGTTTACATATCTTGATATCCCCGAGGAACACAAGTTGCTCGCTGACCAACCTGTGGATGTTACAGGATCAACAGACATAAGCTCAAACCAACTCCGGTTGGTAAAAGGGCTTGTGGATGTAGAAAGATCATCAAATTTGAACTCAGACCAACTCCGGTTGGTAAAAGAGCGAGAAGAGATGGTCGACGAAGAGCGAAAAATATCAGGGGAGGATGAAAGGAAACAACAAATATTTTACCGAGGTGTCAGATAAGAAATTTGAAGACGAGATACCTACATGGAGATTGTATGTAGATGGGTCATCTTGCACAACAGGTTGTGGAGCAGGGATTGTTTTGAACACCCCAGACGAGATTAACATAGAATATGCCCTGCGATTCCAATTCAAAGCCTCCAATAATGAGGCTGAGTATGAGGCCATGATAGCAGGTCTTAATTTAGCAAAGATTATGGAAGCACAACAAGTGATGGTATTCAGTGATTCTCAATTAATTGTGAATCAAATGATGGGAACATATGCAGTTAAAGGATAATTAATGGGCAAGTATCATGCAAAGGTGATGGAGTTGTTGGCAGAATTTGATGCCATTCAGTTGATCAGAATACCAAGAATGGAAAATGCACAAGCAGACGCACTGGCCCGACTAGCATCAGCTACTCGTACCGAGCTGCGAAGAACGATACCAATTGAAGTATTAGAAAGTCGGAGCATAGATGAAGACTTGACGATGAATATTATTACCCTTGATTTAGGACCATCTTGGATGGATCCCATCAGGGCATATATTGAGGAGGGAGAATTACCGGAGGATAAGCTCGCTGCCAAGAAATTAAAGTTTAAAGCTGCTCGGTATGTACTAACTAATGGTGTTTTGAATAGACGAGGAATTATGGCAGGTTTGCAGAGATGCGTACACCCCTCCGAGGTGAAAGAATTGATTGAAGAGATCCATGAAGGGTCTTGTGGAGAACATGTAGCAGGTCGGACACTTTTGCAAAGGGTGATGATGCAGGGGTACTACTGGCCAACGATGAGGGCTGATTGTATAGCCTATGCCAAGAGATGTGATAAATGCCAACGTTTTTCTTCCATCCGACGTACTCCACAAGCATTGTTGACACCCATAACTTCCCCTTGGCCATTTGCCATGTGGGGAATTGATTTGGTTGGACCACTGCCAACGACCCGAGGAAGATTCAAGTACCTCGTCGTTGCAGTGGATTATTTTACTAAGTGGGACATACGAGAAGGTGTATCAATTTGTTTGGAAGAACATCATCTGCCGATATGGTCTCCCTCATGCCTTCATCACAGACCATGGAACACAATTTGATAACGAGGAGTTTGCCGCCTATTGTCATCAGTCAAACAGTTTGAAGACTCATTCAGCACCAGGCCATCCTCAAAGCAATGGACAGACTGAAGTGACGAACAGAACATTACTAAATGGTTTGAAGAAAAGGCTAAGTGAGGCTAAAGCTAATTGGATTAATGAGCTACAGTCAGTATTGTGGGCTTACCGAACAACTCCCCGAGCAGCAACTGGAGAATCACCATATATGCTGGCGTTTGGAAGTGAGGCCGTAATACCTGCCGAGTTGGGTCTTCCAACACACAGAGTGCTGAATTTCAATTCCCCAGTCAGCGATTTAATGAGAAGATTAGATTTGGATATGCTCGAGGAGGTTAGAGAAGAGGCAGCCATTAGGAATGCTGCTTACCAACAACGAACAACTCTGTTCTACAACAAGAGGGTGAAGAAATGCGACTTAAAAGAAGGAGATTACGTGCTAAAGAAGGTCATTCAGAAGCACAATAAGTTGGAAGCAAACTGGCATGGACCTTACCGAGTTACAGAAGTTGTTCGACTAGGAACTTACCGAATAGCGACTCTAGAAGGAGAGGAATTTAAGAATCCATGGAATGCTGAACACCTACGCAAGTATTATCAGTGATGTAAAATGTAAAGCAGTTCCATCAATATGAATAAAACGATGATGTTTCTCCATCTTCTTTCTTTTATTGAAAGTTTTTTGGGGAATACTAGTGTGCAACACTACGCTGCTCAGCAGTAAAAACAACACGATAGTTCAAACAACACGATAGTTCAAGATCAGACCAACTCCGGTTGGTAAAAGGGCGAGAACAAACCAATAGTTCAAGCTCAGACCAACTCCGGTTGGTAAAAGGGCGAGAACAAATCATACTCCTTTGGTTAGGAGGCGTACACTAGCTCAGACCAACTCCGGTTGGTAAAAGGGTTTGTGGACACGATAGTTCGAACTCAGACCAACTCCGGTTGGTAAAAGAGCGAGAACACGATATTCCTAAAAATACCAGCTCCGGTTGGTTAGGAAACCATACTCCTTTGGTTAGGAGGCTAACACTGACTGAGACCAATTTTGGTAAAAGGGCAAGTGGACATGATAGTTCGAACTCAGACCAACTCCGGTTGGTAAAAGGGCAAGAACAACATTCCTAAAAATGCCAACGTGTTTGGCTAGGAAGCAAAATACTCCTAAAAAGGCCAATCTCGGTTGGTTAGGAAACAAGATATGCTCTCAAATGCCAACTTATGTTGGTCGGGAGGTAAGATTATTACAGAAAATACAAAAGTTCCTCGAAGAACAAAATATTCCAAACTGAACCAAATATGGTTGGTCGGGAAAAAAAAAAAAACCCACAAACTGTAGTTTGGTCGACGAGGAGAATTTATCGACCTTGATTGGTCGGACATATTTTATGAAAAAGATAAAAAATTTACCAAGTATGGTTAGTCAAGGATAAACTCTCACTAACTATAATTGGTCGACGAGCACAATTTAACAACCTTGGTTGGTTGGAAAATTTTTAAACATTTTTATACTCATTACTTTATTATTAAGTGATCGAGCAACATTACTGATACTTGTAACTTTTTTGGTCGATGAACCACACAATATTGTTTTGCAAGCACAAATATAAAGTGTTCGACAAGCACAAGACAATAGCAATACAGATTTGCAAACAAAAATGAAAGTCTTTCATAAAATTCAAAATAAATTACAAGTTACATTGATAGTTACTGTGACACCCCGCCTAATTAAATACCGGGCGATCACTCCTTTATTAAATTAAATCAAGGTAAACAGTTGGTTCATTCTCAGCATCACTGTCGATAAAAATAAATTTTCCAATTTAACACCCTAAATAATTAAGCTAAGTGTCAAAAACATTTTTCATACAAACTTTCCAAATTTTAATTAAAGAAAAAGATTTATTTATTTAAAACAACATTTCTACAATTAAGAATCACACCACGATAAACCAAATAATATAATACATTCGCCAAACGAATGTCAACATATGAAACTAAAATCACCAATCCATACTGAAACAATCCCATAGAACAATACTGGAAAACTTGAAATATAAATATCCCAACAACAAATGAAATAATGGAAAGGGCGACACATGCCCAATAAATGAGAATGCTAGAAGTAGAGTCAATAAAGGAAGCCGTCTACGCAAGTGACCTGCAACTCCCACCTAAGCTGCAGCACGCTCCTCTCAAGGGATCCTAAGCAAGACGCCCCTGTGGCTGGGCACCTGAAAATATACATATATATACAAGAGAGAGAGAGAAAAAGAAGCGGGTCAGAGCCCGAAAGTGTGTTTGATTTTAAAATACGTTTAGGAAGTATTTAAATTGATACAGGCCAATGCAACAACATATTAGTGCGTCACTCTCTTGAGAAAATACTCACATCTCTTCTAATGTGCACACCTATCGCACTAACCTTCCCAACGGTTTGTTTTATCATCTAACGCACTAGTCTTTCTAAAAGATTTAACTTATCTTAGATTACCCGCAAAATTTACAATTCACAATTCCATTTTAAAAAGGATGTTCCAATTTGTAACCAAAGTTCTCTATTTTTAACTTTATAAAAACAATAAAGTTTTCCAGTGACATATTATACTTTCTCAAAACAAGTATTTATAATTTGAGTCAACAACCATGTCCTACTTATCAAATCTCAGTAGGCAGTTTCAAATATCATAATCTCATATATATATTAACTACTCGTATAATATATATATATAACAACACCCCGAATAAAACTATGGTGCGTGCATACTTCCACTATCCAAACCCCATACCACTCAAATCAAGGGGAATACAAATTCGGAATCACTCTCGAATTTTATTAACACATACACAAACAATATCGAGGCGAAGCATAGATTCCAAGTCTCTAAGAGGATGGCACATACTCGCGTCTCTTAGGACCGTCTGAACTATCAATTCGATAGCCTGTACCAAGGATATCTATCTTCTAGGGTACAAGTCAATATCCCCCATAAAGGTCCCATCGAGATAAGACTGTCCCAGCGCGGTAACCTCAAGGATAGTAAGTAGCGCGGTATGTTTTTTACATGCATATAATATATGGACACACAATCATATAAATATACCACTTTATCATATTAGTATAGGCTCTTCTCATCACCCATAATTATACCATTTATCCTTAATTTCACATTTATAGAATTATGCATAAGGTTACATTCCTAACCTTACTCGAAGGGTTTTCTCACTTATTACCTAACACTCGTGGGCTATATCCTCACAAATCTGAAATTCAGTAAGTGACTTTATTAGATTCCAACGTAACTCTCTTTCGCACCTCACCCTTTAAATTCATAAATCTACCAACCTAAAGTATATATCCCATAAATACCATTCTCGTTGAAGATTAAAGGTCCCAACAATTATTCATATACCCTACTGGTCTTCAATGTCTCCCAAATTATTTTATCAAGAATGCCCAAGAATTATATCACGACAATTGAAATTTAACTCATTTAAAGAGGGAATTAAGAGTCTGCCAGGAGGGGTCGATCGATCGAAGCTTGGGGCTCGATCGATCGAACCTTCGATCGATCGAAGCTCTATGCTCGATCGATCGATCAAGCAGGTCTGGGCAAAATTCTGCAGAATGCAGTTACGGGTTTCATCAAACTTCTTCATCCAAAACTATGTTCTTCCATTCTAATCGTCCCAAAAATCCTACTATCATCATTATAACATTATACCAGGTGTTTATAACGTAAAGCATGTGTGTAACTATCATTAAACATGGATTTTCAACCTAAAATCATGTCCAATTATCAAGAACCCTAAAATTTTCTTAAACAGATTTCTAATGAATCTTTCTCCAATATTTCTTTATTATGATCACCAAATTTCGTGGTTTATTACCTCTACATGGCAAGGGTTTCCAGAATCAACATATACATCAATACTACATGGATTTTTCCTATCAAAGATTGGGTTTTCTTCCATAATTTTCATCACAATTCAATCCTAAACTAATATGAAGATTGCATTAACGAAAATACGCAAGTTAAACACTTGCCTGGGATTTTTGGTATGCAGATTCCCGGATGATTTTGGTATGGCTGCGTTCCTTGTCTCGCGATCTACGCGGTGGTGGTGGTGGCGGTGAAATCCGGTGGCTTTTCGGCCTTGAATTGCCTTGGAGCTCTCTCCTCTCTTCTCCAATGGCCGTCACTTGATTTGTGAAAGTTCTAACCCTAAGAGGCTAACCTAATGGCTGATATAGGTTGGCTGAAATTCGTGGGTTTAATTACCCAATTATGTAAAATGACTAAAATGTCCTCCTGGGGTACTAATTAGGCCTAAAAACGCCCCGAGACCCAAACTAAACCCCCGAGTATACTTTTCTGACTATCTCGACCCTTACGGACGCGTTGGCGCACTCAAAACGACCATACGAACAACTTATAAAATATTCACTATTTATTTAACAAAAATAGTCCCGACGTGGCACGGGCACGTCCCGAGTTAAATTTCCGAAATAGTCATTTAATTCACTTATGACATTCAATATAACCAATATAATATATTACTATACTCATTAGTAATATTCAACAAGTTTCCCATAATTACTAACTCTCATCACGTTAATAATATAACATAATTAATTTTCGGATATTTATTAAATAAACCTTCACATTAAATTAATAAATCCCCAAATTAATATAGCATAAAAATACGGGGTATTACAGTTACATGGATATGTATACTAACTGTTACATCAGAAATTCCTATTATATTGGTTTTTTCCCCTCAGCTTTCGATACAGGTTCCTCGCCAGCAGGCGGATCATTTAAAGACTGAGGAGAATTAATGAAGTTCAAGTCCTTCAGCATCCTAACGTTCATCACAGAAGGTCGATCTAGAAGATGCTCGGGATGAGATACCTCAAACTGAGAATGTAAACTGTAGTCACCGAGGTACTTCGCAATTAAGCTCCGAGGAATGGCACGAGCTGGGATCATTCCATGTCCAAATTGAACGGTGACACAGGCAAGTCGAGCAATCCGGGCTCATAGTATTCCCACAAATAATGTCCCTGTTCGAGTTTCAACACACACAAGGCATTCAGCCAGCCTTGTTTGTAGCCCTCATTATTGGCATTCTGGATACGAGCATCTAAATGGAATAGCGCCTCGTTGTATCCAGCCATCCAGAACTCCCTGGGCTGTTTGTGAAATTGAAATGTTAACCTCTCAAGCTTCTCGTGAAGACTCTGGATGAAAAGATCATTAGTCTCCAACACCGATTTCTTTGCAAAGAGTTGTAGTTCCAGTTCTCTAGCTTTCTTAGACAGTTCAGACAAGGCTTGATTTTTTGCCATCAATTGGAATGCTTGGTTTTCCAACGCTGATTTAGTACGAGTTTCTTCAACAGTGGAACGAAGAGTTCTTGGTCATCCCCGAGCAGGTTGAGCACTTTGTTCTTCGACAACATTCTGAGCAACTCTTCCTCGTCCTCGAGAACCTCTTCCTCGTCCCCGAATAGCAGTAGAAGTACCCGACCTTCTCAAGGTGTCCAACTCTTGCCTTAATTTGGCATTCTCAACCTCTAAGAATGAAAATCCCTCGTCAGTTACTGGGATTACAGATGTTGAAGAAGAAGCTGCAGACTTCAACTGTGCTAGCTCTTTCTGCAAATTGTTATTCTCTTGCTCTAACAGCTCGGCAATCTGTCTACAGGCTTCAACTTCACCCTTTAGGGTTCTCTCCCTGACATCATATCCAGCAAAAAGCTTTTCGTAGCCCTTCTCGGCAGAAATCTGCTGGTACTTCTTCTCATACCCTTCATGCAACAGGGCAGTTGATTCCTTGTACTGATTCTGAAGATCTTCTAGGGTACATTGAAGCTCTTCGATCATTTCGTAATAAGCCACATTATTGTCCACAGCTCGATCAAGTAAACACTTCAGGTACTGATGAGCTTCAACTGCCTGTTCAGAAGCATTATGACCAAGGATATCGGCAACCTCTGATGCATTCAAGTCAGTGTGGCCAGCCTTAAAATATTCATTACATTGCTGCATCAGCTTTGTATCATTGGCAGATAGCAATTTCATCCTGGCCATAAACTAACAGAGAAAGAAAAGACAATCATCAAAAAGAAGATCAAGACAGAGTACAAATAGAAAAGATACAATCGTATAGAGGGGAAAAACTCAAATTTTATTAGATCATAGTGCATAGTTACAAAGATCTTGGTTACACTTGACAAAGAAGAAAAACAGAAAGAGAATACCGAACAACTTCACACCTTTTCCTTGTCTCCTAAGACTTTCTCGGGAGGCTGGGACGAGGAGCTCGGTTGCTCGGTGGGAACAATGAGTTGGTTGGCTGAAGTTGGGACTTGTTCAGGAGGAGCAGGCAGAGACGAAATCTCCTCGGTGACTGTCTGATTGGGTTGTGAAGCAAGGACTTGATCACCCACCGTCATTGAAGACTCCTCGGATGCAGCTTCGTCTTCTTCCTCATCTTCAATTCTAGGAGGGGGACCAGGAAGATGCTGTTGAAACAACTCAGAGTTCTCGTTAACCTTCAATTCTTGCAGGGCAGCAACCCAACCGTCTCGGAAGTATTTCAAACTCCCATACTGCACCTGAGTCATCATTGCTGCTACCCCCCTGTCCCATCCTTTGTCCCAGCCAGTGCAGAAAGATTTTTTCACCGCCACTTTTCTTTTTATTTTCTCCGAGGAGAGCTTCTCGGATAGAAGATCCTCGGTGGCCTTCAACTTAGCTTCCACCTCCTCCTTCTGGCGATTTGTGTTCCTCAGGGATATCAGGATATGTAAACTCTAAGCACAAGGGGTTTGGTGGAAAAAAAAATCCACATTCAGCAATAAAAAGGCTGGGGAACCAATGTCCCTCAGCCAAACGAAAATAATTTGAAGGCTCAGAAAGATCCTCCAGAGTTACCCAAGATGGAATAGAAAAATCAGAATGGAATTTCTCAAGAGATTCAATAACATAAACCATGGTGAATAAAAGAAGAAGGAAGAAGATCTTACAAGAAAAGGGAGATCTGTTGACAACGAACGAAGACAAGGATGAATGCACAAGAGAAAGAAAGACTATGGAAAACTCGAAAGCAGAAAATTGGAAAAGGTAGAAGACGGTGGCATTGCCTATGAAGCTTAAATACTTTGCCTTGGGAAACGGCGAAAGAAATGATTACAAAAAGGAAACTATTACGCTACCGGTGGCTAAAAGGATAAAAAGTGCACGAAGATCGAAGCGCTTATAAAAATTCAAAAAGGCGAATTCTGCGAATTTGGAAGGAAATTCAAATACGAAGAAAATGCTCCTAAAACCCAGGAAGGTCATTTAATATTGCCATATACCGAGAAAGAATGTTCCATACTCCTCAAAGTTCGAAATATAAAACATTGGGGGCTTCTGTTGATACCAAAATTAGTATGCTGATATGGACGAATAATAAGAAGACACGTGTTAATCTATATGGCACAATAGCAACGAGGAAGTTTATTTCCCCGACCAAGTCATAATCACTCCGAGCAACAAGTGTACCCCGAGGAACTCCAACTCTCCGAGGAATTCCTGAACGACGAGCACCTAAGGCGGTCCGAGTTGTATCTCGACCACAACATTGATTGCCAGATAATCAACAGTTCAACTATTCATTGAATGTTTATCATTGACGCACACGCTTAAGGGCATTAAATGTATTACCCTTTCATATGAATATCATTAAATGTATCATCCTTTCAGATGACAGCCTCAAGACTATAAATACATTGTATCATCCTCATTGTAAGGGGAACGAAATTTCTTGATAGAACTGGTAATCGAGAATTCCCAAACACTTAGCAATAACATAACAGCGGACGTAGGCCATTCTTATAAGGCTGAACCACTTTAAAATTCTTTGTCTCATTTATTTATCTATGATTGAATAATTAGAGTGATCTAATTTTTTACATCAACAGTGATCCTCGTTGCGCGATCTAACTTTGGCGGTGACGGCGGTGCAAACGGAGGGGTTCTTGGCCTAGAACTCCTTGGTAAGCTATTCCCTTCCTTCTCTAATGGTCGTCTTTTGTTTTTGGTTTTGTTAACCCTAGAAGACAACCCTAAGCATCTGATATAACCTAGAAAATTCGTTGGTTTCCAAGGCCAAAAATACAAAATGCCAAAAACACCCTCCCGGGGTGTTAATTAAGCCTAAAAACGCCCCGAGACCCAAACTAAACCCCCGGGTACATTATTTTGACTATCTCGACCCTTCCGGACACTTTGTCGCACTCGAAATGACCATACGGGTGACTTATAATTTATTCACTTTTATTAATCAAAATTTAGTCCCGACACGACACGGGCGCGTCCCGACTTAAATTTAAAAAATTGTCATTTTATTCACTAGTGACATTTAATAGAACCAATTTTATATATTACTTTGCTCATTACTAATATTCAACAAGTTTCCAATAATTACTAACTCTCGTCACGTTAGTAATAAAAATAATTAATTTTCGAATTTATATTAAATTAATAATTCACATTAAATTTAATAAATTCCCAAATTTATAACGCATAAAAATACGTGGTATTACAAGTGGTTCAAGCTATTTTAGCCTTTTGTTCTTATATAGTTTTGATATAAAAATTTGGAAATGTGTAACTATGCAAAAGAACATTTGTTTTATATTTGGAGTAAATTTTGGAATTTACACTGAAGTATTACTTAAATTGACAAAGGCCCAAACGGATTTTGACCAAAAAGAGGAACATTAGAGGGATCTAAACTACGATTGTGACATTTGATGTTCAGATCTTTAAACCGTGATTTCCAATGATTTTGGGTACTTACTGTAGTTTAGAATATACTTAAGAATATTCCTCGTTATAAAAGTATACCAAGTAAAGACATTAAATCACTGTTATAGATGATGTTGCATGTAATACACGATTATTCACGTTTCACCTATAGTTCTTTGACCGAAATCAACGGACAACGAATGGATGGACTATGATAGAGACCAAAATCTCACAACTACTATTCTCATAATTGGACAGCTTGATACTTTCTGACAACCTGGAAACAATTGAACGGTCCTAAAGTTTCGTGAAACTGTTTGTTCGAGCCACGGTGAAACTGAGAGAGAGGCACATGCATGGCTGTCATGCTAACCTCACCTGATAGTGACGCAATGCTGACTCCATACATGCAAATTATGGGTATGATGGTGGTTCACCTCATTGCACCGCCTGAAACCATCTGTACCTAAAAACTGCCATCTCTCATCACTCTTTTCATCCATCTCTTCTTGTTCTTCTTGTTGTTGTTGTTGTTGTTGTGTTTGTTGTTCTACATCATCAATACTTGATTGGTCTTCTTCTGGGTGAATGAAATGCAATGTCAACCGTCCATCTTGGCGAGAAGCGCGTAACGTTTCGGGGCGGTGAATCTTGACCTCTCTCAATTCCAACCTTCCGTCTTTCCTAACCGGTTTGAGATAGAAAGTTGGATGACCGTTGTGGTTTAAAGAAGATAATGGTGGTGGGAATTTTTTAACTTCTCTTTTGGAATGCAACGCTCTCCTGGATTTGGAGACTAAGGGCGTGGGGAAATTCTCAACATCATCAACTCTTCTTTCATCTGAGCTCTCAAATCCAAGACTTTCCGTACATGACATCAGCCCGTTTACACTGCCTCCAACGTCATCAAGAAACCCAATTCCACCCGGATCTCTTTTTCCTGGTGGCTTCACCGCAGCTGATTCCACCACGTGTATGGGTCGTTTTGTTTCTCCTGAGAAAGAGAAACTGATCAACGTTAAACCATCACCACTGCTTTTGACAGGAGATTGAATATTCCTGTCTACGACTGTTCCATAGTCGTTGGAGTTGGAGAAATTACCTAACAAAGACTGGACGCTTTTCTTGCAAAAGTTCATTATCATACTTGGGATGTGAAAGAGGAAATTAATGAAGCCTTTAATTTAAAATATGGGAATGAGGGGTTATATAGAGAGTAGGAGAGGAGGAGGAGGAGGATGAGTGTGGGGTTGGGTTGGGTCTAACAATTGTTAATATATATATATATATATATATATATATATATAATAATAAATGACATCCTCACACCAAAGATAGAAAGGTGGGTATGGTGGGAAGAGTGCCAACGTAACAGCAGAAAATGAGCTGGATGATGAGGAGAAAAATCGGTTCCGGGTCCCACGTAAGGATTGGTGTACTCATAGTTTTTGCCACTTCCAATTTTGGTTCCCATCCTCATCTTTTCAGGGTTTTATTGTGTTTACAGCCGAATAGGCTCCGGTTATTACACCGTTCAAGTGTGTGATGTCTAGTGCGCCTTTAGACCGAAATGCTTGCTCTATTCAATTTGGTTACTCACATTTGGAGTTTATCTTGTATACTAGGCTTCTCCTAGGTTTGAACCCAAATTATCTTTTATATTACTGAGTATAATTATTATAATTTATTTTTTGGTGGTTTGATCTTCATTTTAACAAATTTTCTTAGATAACTATTAAATGTTTTATTTTTATTCCTAAAATACCAATACCCCCTCACAGCGCCGGTCCCAAGATTAGGAGTGCCCTGTGCGAAAATCAATTTTTGATTTCTAAAAAATTTTGTACAAAGATATCAAATACCTAAAATGGACCCCTAAAAAAATAAAATTTTTTAATGGCCCATTTTAGTTGGGTGAGATTTTTGGGTAGTTGAATCAATCATTCTTTGTACAAATTGCCTTTGGGTGAGATTTTTGGATAGTTGAATCAATCATTCTTTTTACAAATTATTTTTGGATAGTTAAAAAAATGGGCGCCTAAAAAATTAAACTTGTTTTAAAAATTAATATTTTTAATATACATATAATATTTTTGGACTCCTAAAATATACATATATAGGTGCATATTGTAAAATGGGCCTTGTGCCATTGTCCATTTGGCACATGGCCACGGCCATGCCCCCTCATTTATTGTCCAAAAATCGCATTTATCATAAAATCCTATTTTTTTCTTTGAAACACCCTTTTTCAATATATTATATATTAACCTTTTCGGTATATATATATATAACACATTTTTAGTTGATTTTTTTTACAAGTTCTTTTTGGGGTACAAGTTCTTTTTGGGGATTAAAAAAACTCTCATATATATATATATATATATATAGTAGAAAACTTATGTATGTCATAAGCTTAGTTGATGATGTCATCTATTAGAGTTTTTGTTGCACTACCCTTTTTGCTCTTGAAAATTTTGGTTTCCCCCATCTTTTAACCCACTTTAATTTTTCACCATTCTCATCAAAATTCAAACACAAGGTTACAATAGTATTTTACCATTTTGGAAATTTGGGCACATTGTGGTTCAGATTAAAGCCACCTACACACGAATGGATGGTTGAGATAGATTTGGTGAACAAGAGTGCACAACATTCGAAGGAATCTTTTAAAATATTATAGTGTGCTACACACTATCAGAAATATTCACCCCGCCCAATCCATTTCACATCTTCACTTTAATTCAACTCTTTCTCTCTATTTCTCTCTCCACAGACTCTCTCTCTCTAAGCCACAGAGGTTGGGTTTTCTTCTTGCCGAATTAATTGAGTTCCCATTTTTAATTGTCTATTCAATTTGTTCTTACATTTGTATTTGTTTGTCTAACACATATCTCTTACACTTTATGGTTATCATTTTTTTTTCAGCAAATAATTGATATCTCTATGAGTTAAGATCCATTCCCTTTTTTTTTCAGATCTATGAGTTAAGATTTATTCCCCTATTTTTTTTCCAGATCTATGAGTTAAGACCCAGGAAACTGATCACTATTGTTGACTCAATGGTTTTTTTCAGATCTGTGTTAAGAGCATTCTTCACCTGAAGAGATTTTTGAGGTAATTTTTAGACTGTAAGATGGTTATTCAAAAAGCATAACCCTAAGCAATTAACTTACCACATGTCTCACCATATGTGGCGGATACCCCCAAACCACTCTCATTTTTTTTGTTTTAAAATTTTGTTTTTTTAGATCTAATCGATTTTTTCTTACAGATCGACACCATTTATGTGGTTTTTCTTCAGCTCTTTGTGGGCCTGGGCGGTGGACTCATTTATGAGTTGCTCTGTTTTCCTTCCACGATTTGAGCAAGCTGAGGTTTTTCGTGGTTCTTCGACTTGAGCAAACTCTAATTCTTCTCCTTATTTTAAATAATTTTCGAATGTCTCAAACCTCAAAGGTTTATTTATTGTTGGTTTTCGGTCTAACAGATCTAACTATGTCATGTCCAGAGCAAACTTCTGAAATGAAAGTGTGGTTTGCTTGGTATAAATTTATGTTGATTTTATTTATGTTGAGTTTTATTGTTTAGGTCATTTGGGTTATCCAAAGCAAACTTCTGAGATGAAAGCTTTTCGAAGAGCCATTCTTTTTTAGGGAAAACGACGGTGCTTCTTCACTCCTCCGGCTGTCGGAGCTAATTTCCTGGTGGTCTTGGTAGCAATGGGGGATCTTGATAGCTCAAAGCGGAGCGGTCACCCCTCTTAAGATTTTTTTATTTTTCTTATGAAGGAAAAACATTCAGATCACTCCTCCGGTTGTCGAAGCTAATTTCCTGGCGGTCTTGGTAGCAATGGGGGATCTTGATAGCTCAGAGTGGAGCGGTCGCCCCTCTTAAGATTTTTTTTCCTTACGGAGGAAAAACGTTCAAAGGGCCTAATTATGAAATTCGAAAGTTAAACGTTAGTTTGTAGTGTTTTTCAAAACAACATCGTAAAATCTTTTATGTACACTGCTATCACCCAAGTTTGAGTTGCGCAAGATTCAATAGATAGTAAAAATAGATTATAGTGTCAGGTTTGAAGGGCTATCGAATTTTCAATACTTTTTTGTTTAATTAAATAATGTTTTGCTTGGAACTTTATTTTTTATTTTTTATTCAGAGTGAGTTTATGTTGAGATAAATAAGCTGAAAGTTATGTATTTAGATCCGTGTTCTTAGAATTCTTGAGTGGAATCGTGTTTCCAATTGATTTTGACTTTAATGGTTGTTATTGAAAGATATATGCAAATGTATATGAGTTGGTTTTAAGATATTAAAATAAATTTCTCATGTTTTCAAAAATTAATTTGCTCATACATTGTACCCATCTGCTTTGGGGGAAACAACACTGCATTTTCTTTACTAATATAAAAATTGTTTATATACATAAGTTATAAAAAAAATTCTGGTAAAAAGAACCAAAAAAATGTATAGAATCAAATGAAAAAATATTGGACAAAAAATAAATAGATTATATATAATATGATTTAAAACGTTTAAATAAAATAATTTTTTTTACTGCTCAATGAAGTAGGCGTGTGTGCAAAGTATATAAACAAAAAAAAAATTGATTAAAAAAATGTTTATAAATTTTTTATCATAAATTACAATGGGATGAAACTTATATATATTATATTATATTATATTATATTATACATATATGTACATATAGATATGAATATAGAACATATTAAGACTGTGTCATATGCAAACTTTAGCTCCTACGCAAGGATTCCTAGCCTAAGCAGATTTTGTAGACATCTCATCGAATAACTCAGGAGGGTGGTTGGTTAATAGGTTATAGGTTTTTTGTCCTGTAGGGTCACATCTGTTGACTTTGCTTTTAGGCATCAACAATTAGGTGATTGAATAGGCATAAGATCTATGTATTTTCACTCAATCGTAGTTAGATTTTTTCATTAGTGTTTAAACCCCAAATATTTTTTTCGAGGTCCCAGAAGGATTATTAGTGTTGTTGGTGTATATTTTTTCTTTTACACGATGGATGGTCCTACTAATAGAAGAAACTAAGCATAAATTTTCTAATTTATTTAAAATTATAGTATATAAAAAATTTATCAATTACATTATGTATGATTTTATAATTTTTAAAATTACACTTTGTTTCGTTGGGGAATGAATTTTTTTCATTTTTAAATTACGTATTTTAAATTTTTTTGCTGTTTTGCGATTACATTCTTTGAAAATTTTCGACGTGCCTTCAGGCAAGGGCATATATATATATATATATATATATATAGAGAGAGAGAGAGAGAGAGAGAAAGACTCACCCACATCATGGTGTATACATCATGCTATACATCACCCCTAGTTCTAAGGTCTAAATTTTTTTTTCGTAATTTTTTAATTTTTTTTTGAAATTAAACTTCCAATCAACCCATATTCAAAAAATAAGGTCAAAATACATTTTGTAGGTATTTTTCAAAAATCAACAAAAAGTTGCTGGCGCAGACCCTTATAAATAAGGTATTTTGAACAGTTTTTTGTGGATTTTTAAAAATAATTACAAAATGTATTTTGACCTAATTTTTTGAACATGGATTTATTGTAAGGTTAATTTCAAGTGAAAAATAAAATATTTGAAAATAAAATATTTTCTAGGCTCTGCAATTAGGTGTGATGTATGAATGATGTATAGAGCATGATGTAGGTAGGAATTCTCCTCTCTCTCTCTCTCTCTCTCTCTCTCTATATATATATATATATATATATATATATATATATATATATATATATATATATATATATATATGTGTGTGTGTGTTAATATAAGTGCACAGACTCATAAACCCAAATTAACAATCTCAGAAGCCAAACTGTAAATAAGAGTATATCTATTATAGCCAATCACATATAAGGAACACATTATGCACGTGGTTTGACAAATTTCCTACGCCCATAAAAGAGGAAACCTTTATTAATCAAAGGGTGAGACTCAAAAAAATTTGGCACAGGATTCACATGTTTAATCTCACATGACCCTCTTAGGGGGTTAATATTTATACAACTGCATGTGGAGCCCTCCCATTGCTAGACTCCCTCCCAAGGCATATAATAGTTGATACATTTTTTTATTGTGTTGATCTTTTTAATGGTACTTATCAACATAAATGGTATGAGTAGCACGCTCCAATCGAATCCCTTGCGTGATGATTACTAAAAACATTTCTCATAATTTCCCAATGGATTTGCGACATGTTATGGCATAGTGGCCTTGGACCGATCAAAGATGTTTTTTCCATTTGTATCGAGTGTGGAAGATACGTCTTCTTGAGCGGTTGGTGAACCACCATTGGGAGCTGCGAACTATGATGAGAAGTGCCTAGAGAATTTAGGAGAAAGTTTTCCCCCAAAAGAGCTTTGTCCTCTAACTTGTTCATTTGTCATTTAAGTATTGAAGTGAAGTGTAGAGTTCTCTGTACAACCCTTGTTTATCAATCCAAGTCAACTTAGAACGGCTAGTAACAACTAGTTTTTCAAAATACATTTTGGCAACATTATCAGGTTGCCCCAAGCGGATAATTTTCTTCACAACTGTATAAATACATCACAAAAAATCCAATGAACTCAACTTTGGGGATTCAAACACACATGAAACACATAGAATGCTCTCCACAATAGCTCATCAATAAAAGAGTCAATCCAATTAAAAAATAATAAAATGACAATGAGAAGAGAGAGAGAGAGATTTCTTATTCCTCTATGAAGAAGAATATTTAATGAGGGAAAGAAGGATCAAGCTTATAATGGCTAGTAACAACTACTTTTTCAAAGAGAGAGATATATTTCTTGATCCTCTATAAAGAAGTATATGTAAAGAGAGAAAGAATGATCAAGCTTATAACGGCTAGTAATAACTACTTTTTCAAAATACATTTTGACAACTTCACCTATTTGCCACCAAACAAATAGTGTTATTCACTACTCTATAAATGTACCTTAGAAGATAAAATGAACTCGTCTTGGGGATTCAAACACACAGGAAACACATATAACACTTCTCCACAAAAGTTCATAAAAAATTCAATTATTATTAAAAAGAATAATGAAATGCCAACTATAAGAAAACGATAAAGAGACTTTGTGTTCCTCCATATAAAGACTTGAGTTTATTACATCATATTCAAGATCTTCAACTATAAAAATGAATATTTTAAAAAGGGAAAGAAGGATCAAGCTTTCATAACAACAAAAATAAAAATGTGAGTCAAACATTGAGAGTTTTATGAGCTGTAATGGATTATTAAAAATTTATAATTTAGACTAATTCAAGTTTTTTGTAAACTTTAAGCCATAATTAATACGGTACCCACACCTTAAAAGAGATAGATCAATGTAACTACACATTTGTCTTCGAAAGGTGAATAACGTGGTATATTCATTTGATCAAACATATAAAAAATGAATGAGGATTTTATCTTCAAATTACCTCTTTTTCATTACTTGGTGTAGGTGGTGTATAAAATTTGTCCCTGCATAGAAAAACTATGTGCAATCGATAGAGTATATATATATACCCAAAAAATGGCTTAAGGGATTTGAGCCCTTGGGGCATCCTACGTCTTTAGATGGGAGATGACTTAGTTAGTATGGTATTTGAATTCAAATCCCGTTGTTATAGTTCAGGTTTAGGTCTGATGTTTATGGATTGTGGGTCTTTCTATTTTAAGGACAGAGCGTCCAAACGTTCAACTCAGTCTTCTTCAATTATCAGTGATTATTATTAATCATGAAATGTAAGTTCTACTTTTGTTCATGAAATTTTCAATTTATAATTTATTCAATTATTTGGTAAAACTACATTGTTCGAATAACTATCTTAAGATAATTATTTTCTTAAGTGCTTATTCTCCATTAAATTATTTTCTTATATCATATTGCTTCAAACATTCTTCATTCAATAATTGTTTTTTTTACATAAATGCTTACAAAATAATACAAATGTTTTGTTATTATTAATATATGTTGTCTCGAAAATATACCCAAAGGGGGGTGGATTAGGTATGGATAAAATTAATGGAAATTTAAAACTTTCTTAACTTTATTTTGACATTACTTGCAATATGATAAATCAATTTAAGTATAAATAATTAATTAAGCAATAAACATAAATAGTTCAGTGGTGGAGTTTAGAGAAACTTTGCAAACTGGGATTTTAATATGGTTTTCCTTTGCCTTTGCCTATGTCCACATTCGAGACGCTACTCGAGAAACTTCATTATCTCCAGCTCACTAAGGTAGAACCAAAACCTCATAAGGAATTATAACACCTTGTAAACTACAACCAACAAGGAAACTATACTCATCTTTTCCCAAGCAGAACACATAAGAGAAAAATGTCTTATCATGCCTTGACTCCCCGACTACGGCTCTATTGATTGTGAATATATAATGAAATTCAACCGTAAGAATCAACAATGAGATATGTAATCGAAATTTTCTTTACTAATAACAAAGGGAAATGGGTTTGCTTTCTCTAGAAATATAAACCAACAAGTGATCACAAGTATATTTCTCAAGTGGGGTTTGGGTTAATTATTTAGCACAATGGAGTATTTGGTTCAAATATTTGTCTAAAGAGGGTTTGACGAAGAAGCTTAAGAATAAAAAGGGTTTTGGTTGGCGATTTTCATCGAAGGAGTTTTTAGTTTGAAACTCTCAACATGGAAATGGGTTATGGGACTTAGTTTCTATTTATGAAAACTCAAGTTGAGGGACACAATATATGAAATGGGTCTTGATCTTTGATGTTTGTTATAGAAATTTTGTTTGTTTGAAGAAGGAACCCAAGGTGTCAATTTATAGGTTTTTCCAAAAACTAGTTATTGAACGGTACTTTGTTAAAATCTGGAACTTTTATATTCTCAATTTTGAAAACTAGTCATTGGGATTTTGTCCACCTAGGTACTTTGAGTCGACTTAAAGTCCCAGGTCCTCTTTTGAAAAATTATAACACATTCTTTCTTAAAACCAATTTTGAGGCAAAACAACTTGGGCAGTTTATGTCGATTTACAGTCATCTTTGAGTCGACTTAAAGAGCCTAACTTGATGTGTAAGCTATTTTGGGTTTGGGAAATGTTTAGTTGGTTGGTCTAATTAAGTACATGATCATACACGTTTATTTACACTATTATAATCATTCCATAATCACTCAAAGCTATAAGAGGGTCTTCTGGACATTTATTACTTCATTTCATTGTATGAAACAATTGATTCTTCCTCTATTTGATTATGATGATCTTGAGATTTGATTAATATTTTTCATGCATGGTTTGATGGGATTAAGTTATTGAGCCTTGATGGTGAGAACTTGAATTAGATTGAACTGATAAGTTAAGCTTGTCATGAAATGAGTGAACTTTTAATTATTGAGTATGCATGGATATCGTTCTTCTTTTTTTGGTTGTGAATCTCTAAGAACAAACTCGTGGCTTGTGTATAGATGATGACCAAGACTTGTCTTTGTCCCTGTTTCGTTCATTCTTATGTGGATATGATGATATTTGAATTTTGGTTTGGTGCATGCTTGTTTCTTCTCATGTCATGATCAATACTTAGTAGAATTTCTTGCCATGCATGATTGTGAATCATGATCTTTATTTAATGGGGACAGGTCTTTTGATTTGTTCTTAATAACTTCGTTATAGCTTGATTTATCACATGTATCTTATTTGGGTTATGATTCTTTCTGTGATTATAGCTATTTGGCTGTTACAATTAGATAAGTTTCATCATTTCTTAAGTGCATGGTTTTTATATCAGTAAGATTAGAGAGAATATAGTGAAGTGATGTCATATATCAATTATATTATATTCATACAAAATATTTATAAGTGAAAATACTCTTCTTTTCACAATATTAATATCTTAATTTACATTTATTTTATAGGTTGCAATCAAACCTATTTATTTTATGTTTTAAATTTATAGATTACAGTATAAAGTTCATACAAATTTTTTATTTATTTTGCTTATTTTTTAAAATATTGGTCTAGTATAGAGTAGGTGGTAAAATCCTACTAGTATTTAGTCAGCACAATTAAAGACTAACAAAGTAAAAACATGCACAATCACACACAAATAAATGTTGTGCTTGGTTTAACAATATGCCTACGTCCATGGGTGTTGCTCTCTCTTTATTAATCGTCTCCTGATTATAAAGATTACATGCCCCCATTTTCCCTAGGATGAGAGTTACATATATAGAATAAGGATGGAGGTTGAGCCATGTGGAGCTCCATGACCTTAGATAGCCATATAAACTTAATTGGTTGTATCTAATACCGAGATTTTCATTAAGCGGCCTCAAATGTGCTTATCATGTTGAACTGTGATCGATGATAGGATTAGTAGTCATGTGTCCACCTTTACGTTGTTATAGAATAATCCCCTAAAATTTCCCCTAAATATTTTTAGCTAGTTATGGGTTCAAAGGTATATTTGGTTCTGAAATTAGTCCCTACTTATGGTCGGTGAAAGATTGGTCGTCTATAGGAGCTATGGTCAGAAGATGTTGACACTTGTATTGAATTTTGAAGGATCTTATTTTCCTGACCATTAAACCTTGTAGGGTAAGCGTGTAATTTTTTGTAGAATTTTTAAGGGTACAATAGCAAATGTGCGCTCATTTGGCCCAAAAGGCAGTAGCGTGTGCCAACCGTCATTAGGGGGCTGCAATGATGGAATTTGCCTCAAGAATTGTTGTCACGACCCCAACCCAATAGTAGTAGGGAATGAGTGTCTTGACATGCCACCAAGGCATTCAATGTTATGGACTTAAAATATTTCTTAAAATAAATGCAACGAAAATACATTCACATGGTCATGAATCGTAAACTATTGAAAAAAATGGAATTACGTCATCAGAGCTTTCTAAAAGGGAACTTCGTATATATTAAAGTATGAACGGATTACAACTTATGCCAAAATGAAAAACTTATTACTAAAGAGCCAAACATGCTATATCTCCTAAAAACAAACGTTATATATAAAAGTATAACAAAAGAGCTCCTTAAGCTAGATCTTCAACATAGTCCTTCTACACTCCATCTTCCAATCTAATTTTTTCTTGAAAAATCATTATTTATACAACATCAGCTAAAAGCTGAATAAGATTTAATCTCCCGACATTCCAAGGTTTTCAGAAAATAGATACCTATTCAAGTCAAAAGAGAAGGCATATACATATATGGATAGGAACTTGAAGTAAATAGATATATATTTTGAAATGATAGTATATATATCACAATTGGATAGCTCAGAATAAGAAGAATGGAACAAATCAAATGTGATATATTTTTCTTTCAATCATATCATTTTAATGGCCAAGTACACTCTAATACCGTATTCTTCTACTGTATTATTCCCCGGTAGTTGACGGTCAATCGAACTAGTTTGTCACAACGCTTTATTTAGGGAACAACAGCGATAACCCAGCTGGGAAGGTCAGTCTGTAAAGAGGTCCGTTACGCCGAATCATATTTTCAATATTCAATGTCATTTTCAATACTCATTTCAATCAGTATGTCTATATGGAGAGATATAAACATATCACAAATGTATCCATCATCGGTATCAGATGCATTTTGAGAATAAAAGCATTTCACAAAATACATAGTTTGCATAATATCATATAATTTAAATGTGCAAGAAATGACATAGAGTACTCACCTAAAATAGAGGCTCGAAAATATAGATATTGAGTCTTAGATCACACGTTAATCTAATAAATACAATAAAGGTTTAATTATGTATTCTAAATAAAGCCCAATTCTAAATATCGTGTTTTAATCCTAAAATATCTTGCTGAAAAAGGTTACTAAAACCATTTTCTCAATTTTTAATATTCATTCATCGTATTTAAAGAATTCAATTCATAGTTCTTCCTAATCAGTCGGTTCCCAGTAGAGATGGAGGGTCACAGGGGAACCACTTAAATACCATCTCATCTAGACAGAACATTTTCAGATTTATTCCCAGTAGAGATGGAGGGTCACAGGGGCACCACTTAAACACCATCTCAACTAGACAGAATTTCACCGGGACTGACTTTGGAATTACTTAAATAAGATTCCATAATACGAGCAATTGCTTACAAAAATCATTTTAAAAAGAGTATATATATATTTTTCAAACAAGTTGACATATTTTGAAAATAAAATCAATTTACATTGTTTCCAAATTTTAAGTTTTGATTAGTAAAGTCTTTAGTGTATTTTACCATCATAACTACTAAGTAAAGCTATAAAATACGAAATTAAAACTACAAAAATGAATTATAACATTTAAATAAATTCATACCTACGAAATGAATTCTTTCTTCGAAATTATAGAACTCCTTCTTAAGATATTTCCCAAGCTTTCTATCACTCTTTCTTACTATAATTCTCAAGGAATTGGTGTGAGTTTCAAATGAACCCTAAGGCCCTATTTATAGGTTTTCAAAAGTATTACGGTGTTGACATGTGTCTAGGTGACCAAGCCTTTACGGTGGCAAGTCATCGTTTGGGTGTCGCATTCCGGGGTGGTCTTGTAGTCTTAACATCACCAAATGATGACAAGTGTTTTAGCTTTCTCTCTAAAGACGACATGTGTAAGGTGGAGGTGACCAGCGTGGTGGAAAGGTGATAAGGGTATAAGGGTCATTTCACACATGAAGGGTATTTTGGTAATTTCACACTATATATTTTTAATATTTCTTAGAGGTCCTTGAAAATATTTTATTTATAAAATGGCCCTTTTTATATTTTTATTTTAGTCCCTAAAGTTTCATAAAATTATATTTTCTACCCCAAAACTTATTATATACCTTAAGATATGTCATAAGACTTCGATTTGATCCTATTTACGATTGATTCTTCATATTAAAAAATGGGGTTTGTTATATTGATATCCAATAACACCATATATCTAATAATACAACATTTATATGATAGTAAGTACACATGAGTGTAAAAACAAATTATATACATATGAGCACATAAAAGTGGGGTCATTACATCCTACCCTCCTTATAAAAAGTTTGGTCCCCAAACTTGACTCATATTAATTTACAAACAAGCATGGATATCTCTCCTTTATTTCAGCTTCCCACTCCCATGTTGCTTCTTCAACTGAATGATTTCGCCATAATACTTTGACTAGTGGAATTATCTTGGTCCGTAATATTTGATCTTTATGGTCCAAAATTTCTACCGGATGCTCAATGTATGACAAATCTTCTCTAACTTGAAGAGGTTCGTGACTTAAGATATGTGTTGGATCTGGGACATATTTCTTTATCATTGATATGTGAAACACATTATGTACACTAGAGCGTTCAGTGGTAAGGCTATTTTATACGCAACAACTCCTATTTTTTCCAGGATTTCAAAAGGCCCTATGTATCTTGGGCTCAACTTCCCTTTCTCCCCGAATCGTATTACTCCCTTTGAAGGCGATACTCGTAAGAACACATAATCTCCTTTTTGAAATTCTAACCCTCGGTGTCGATTGTCAAAATAACTCTTTTGATGGCTTTGAGCGATTTGAAGTCGGTCTTGTATCAATTTCACTTTCTCTGTTGTGATCTGAATCAATTCTGGTCCCAATAATTTTCTTTCTCCAACTTATACCCAACATGTGGGAGAACGACACCTTCTACCATATATTGCTTCATATGGATCCATTTGAATTCTTGCTTGATGACTATTATTATAGGCAAACTCCACTAATGGTAAATGATCATCCCAATTCCCCTTCAAATCAAGTACACAGGCCCTAAGCATATCCTTAAAGGTTTGAATGGTTCTCTCAGATTGTCCATCTATTTGAGGATGAAAAGCGGTGCTGAAATTCAATTTTGTTCCCATGGCTTCTTGTAGACTTTTCCAAAATCGAGAAACAAATCTAGGGTCATGATCAGAAATAATTGAAATTGGGGTTTCATAAAGCCTAATAATTTCCCGTACATACAACTTGGTTAACTTTTCTAATGAATGGGTAATCTTAATGGCAAGAAAATGAGCAGATTTAGTTAACATATCAATAATCACCCAAATAGAATCATTACCATTTGAACTCCTTGGTAAACCTGTCACAAAATCCATGGTAATATGTTCCCATTTCCATTCAGGGATAGGAAGAGGTTGTAATAATCCTGATGGTTTTTGATGTTCAGCTTTTACTTGTTGACAAACCAAACAGCGAGATACAAATTCTGCTATCTCCCTTTTCATATTATTCCATCAAAACACTTCTCGAAGATCTCTATACATCTTGGTATTTCCAGGATGAAACTTAAATCTTGAGTAATGAGTTTCCTCCAAAATTTACCTCTTTAGTTGGGCATCACGTGGAACACACACTCTATTTCCAAACCTCAATATATCATCCCGTATCGCAAATTCAAATCTCTTCCCTTCAATAACCTCTTCTCTGATCTTCTTCAGTTGTGGGTTATTTACTTGTGCAATTTTGATCCTTTCCATCAACATGGGTTGTACTTGTAAGTTTGCAATTATTCCTCCTTTGCTATAGATACGTACATCTATTTCCATACTTTTCAAATCCCTTAACAAAGGTTCCTGATTTGTAATGAGACAAGCTAAATTTTTTGTAGACTTCCTACTTAAAGCGTCGGCTACTACATTAGCTTTCCCCGTGTGATAATGAATATTTACATCATAATCCTTCATCAATTCTAACCACCTCCTTTGTCTCATATTCAACTCTTTCTGAGTAAATATATACTTTAAACTCTTATGATCGGTATAAATCTCACAAGTCTCACCATACAAATAGTGTCTCCAAATCTTAAGAGCAAAAATTACAGCTGTTAATTCTAGGTCATGGGTTGGATAATTCTTCTCATGGGTTTTCAATTGTATCAAGGCATAAGCTACTACTTTTCCATTTTTCATTAGCACACATCCCAAACCATTTTTAGAAGCATCACTAAAAATCACAAATCCTCCTGTACCGGAAGGAATAGTCAAAATTGGGGCAGTTACTAATCGATTCTTAAGTTCTCAAAAACTATTCTCAACTTCCTCGGACCATTCATATTCCACCTTCTTTTGGGTTAACCTAGATAGAGGTTTGGCAATACTAGAAAATCCTTCAATAAATCTTCGATAATAACCTGCTAATCCAAGAAAACTACGAATCTCCGTCACATTAGTTGGTCTAGGCCAATCTAGTATAGCTTCGATCTTTTGAGGGTCAACCGACACTCCCTCCTTAGAAATGAAATGTCCTAGAAAATAGACGCTAGGCAACCAAAACTCACACTTCTTTAATTTTGCATATAATTTCTCCTTCCTAAGGATTTGTAATACCATCTCTAAATGCTTTTCGTGTTCTTCAATACTTTTGGAATAAATAAGGATGTCATTAATGAAAACAACCACACACTGATCCAAATACTTCCTAAACACCCTATTAATCATATCCATAAAAGCGGCTGGTGCGTTAGTTAGTCCAAATGGAATCACAAGAAATTCATAGTGACCATATCTAGTACGAAAAGCTGATTTTGAAATATCATCTTCCTTAATCTTCAATTGATGATAACCCGACCTAAGGTCAATCTTGGAAAATACTTGCGCACCTTGAAGTTGGTCAAACAAATCATCTATACGAGGTAAGGGGTATTTATTCTTAATGGTCACCTTATTTAGTTCATGATAATCTATACATAACCTCATCGTCCCATCCTTCTTTTTAACAAATAACACTGGAGCACCCCAAGGGGATATACTAGGTCTAATAAAACCCTTGTCTAACAGATCTTGTAATTGAACTTTTAATTCCCTTAATTCTAAAGGTGCCATGCGATAAGGTGGTTTTGAGATTGGTGTAGTTCCAGTAACAAGGTCAATGGTAAATTCTACTTCTCTACTAGGAGGTAGACTGGGCAAATCATCTGGAAAAAGCTTAGCTATATGAATATCTTCTAAACTAGGCTCTTTTGTTTGTAAATCAATAACAATGGCAAGGAATCCTTGACATCCCTTCTTAAGAAAACTACAAGCTTGCATTGCGGAGATAATACGCATGGGAGATAGGACGCCAGTTCCTTCAAAACTGAATTTTGGTTGGTTAGGAATTTGGAAAGTAACTCTCTTCTCAAAATAATCTACATTAGCATGATATGATGCTAACCAATCCATCCCCAAAATGACTTCAAAATCTCTTATGTCTAAAACTATCAAATTGACAAATAGTTTATGACTACTGAAATTTATAGGGAAAGATTTATATACTAATGTACCCGTCAATAAATCACCAGAAGGAGTTGAAACGTGTATGTTATGATTCAAGGGTTTGGGAATATTAGGAAAGCGATTAACAAAACGTAAAGACACAAATGAATGGGTAGAACCAGGATCTATTAAAACTTGAAAAGGCTGTGCACATATAGAAAGTATACCTGACACTACTGCATTAGAAGCCTTTGCATCAGAAAGATTAGAAATTCTACCTTGTTTGCCATGATCTCTATTTTCATTAAAAGTCTTTGTTGGCACCTTCCCTTTATTAGGGCAATCTCTCATTTTATGTCCCTTTTGGCCACACCCAAAGCAATTTCTTGTTTCCAGGTAACATGGTTGCCCTGTATGAATATTACCACATCATTGGCATCTATCAACATTGAAGGGTTTGTTCACAAAAGTTCACCCTGTATTGGGTATAGTCCTAAAGGGTTTATTATTGGGGTTCCTTCCTCTTTGTTCCCTAAACTTCCTCTTCCCTTCTCTAATCTGATTATATTCTTCACTGTCCTTCTCAGCTATCGTTTGCTCTAGTCACCACATCAGTATATGATGTCAACTTCAGGATGGAAATTCGACTAAGAATATTCAACCTCAACCCACGTTCAAACTTCTTGGCCTTTAAAGTATAGGTTATCACAACATGAGGTGCAAAACGGGATAACTCGATAAACTTCGCCTCGTATTGACTAACCGTCATATTTCCTTGAACTAAACTCATGAATTCGGCTGCTTTCTAGTCTTGTACCGTTTCAGGAAAGTATTTCTCATAGAATATCACAAGGAAATCATTCCAACCTATGGGATTATTCCTTTCCTCGTATATTATCTTAGTCATTCTCCACCAATGTTCGGCTTCACCTTCTAACATAAACGTTCCAAATGATACTCTTTGTTCATCAGTACACTTAAGAACATCAAGTATCTTTTCTATTTGCATCACCTAACTTTCTGCTTCAGTGGGGTTAGGAGTACCTTTAAAAGATGGAGGAATCAACTTCTTGAACTGTTCAATAGTACATTTACTTAGTTCAGGATTCCTTGGTACTCCATTATTTAACTGATGCTTCACAATCTTTGCTAGATTTTCGATCGCCTTGTATGCACCTTCCAGTCCTTCAATACTCGAATCACTAGTTCCCATAGATGATCTTCTCTTGGTCATTTTCTACAGTCATGGCAAAACGTAAGATCTACTATATTATATCAAGATTGAAAACTGAAATACCAGTTATAAATAATATAACACATAGGGAGGGTTATTACATAAATCAGATATTTAATACTATATCCTAAGGATAGAAACACGAAATCTATAACGTTCGAAACCTATGTTCAGTAGTCTACGAGTTCATAACCTATGCTCTGATACCACCTCTGCCACGACCCCAACCCAATAGTAGTAGGGAATGAGTGTCTTGACATGCCACCAAGGCATTCAATGTTATGGACTTAAAATATTTCTTAAAATAAATGCAACGGAAATACATTCACATGGTCATGAATCGTAAACTATTGAAAAAATGGAATTACGTCATCAGAGCTTTCTAAAAGGGAACTTCGTATATATTAAAGTATGAACGGATTAAAACTTATGTCAAAATTAAAAACTTATTACTAAAGAGACAAACATGCTCTATCTCCTAAAAACAAACGTTATATATAAAAGTATAACAAAATAGCTCCTTAAGCTAGATCTTCAACATAGTCCTTCTACACTCCATCCTCCAATCTAATTTTTTTCCTGAAAAATCATTATTTATACAATATCAGCTAAAAGCTGAATAAGATTTAATCTCTCGACATTCCAAGGTTTTCAGAAAATAGATACCTATTCAAGTCAAAAGAGAAGGCATATACATATATGGATAGGAACTTGTAGTAAATAGATATATATTTTGAAATGATAGTATATATATCACAATTGGATAGCTCAGAATAAGAAGAAAGAAACAAATCAAATGTGATATATTTTTCTTTCAATCATATTATTTTAATGGCCAAGTACACTCTAATACCGTATTCTTCTACCGTATTATTCCCCGGTAGTTGAGGGCCAATCGAACTAGTTCGTCACAACGCCTTATTTAGGGCACAACAGCGATAACCCAGCTGGGAAGGTCACTCAGTAAAGAGGTCCCTTAGGCCGAATCATATTTCCAATATTCAATCTCATTTTCAATACTCATTTCAATCAGTATGTCTATATGGAGAGATATAAACATATCACAAATGAATCCATCATCGGTATCAGAAGCATTTTGAGAATAAAAGCATTTCACAAAATACATAGTTTGCATAATATCATATAATTTAAATGTGCAAGAAATAACATAGAGTACTCACCTAAAATAGAGGCTCGAAAATATAGATATTGAGCCTTGGATCACACGTTAATCTAATAAATACAATAAAGGTTTAATTATGTATTCTAAATAAAGCCCAATTCTAAATATTGTGTTTTAATCCTAAAATATCTTGCTGAAAAAGGTTACTAAAACCATTTTCTTAATTTTTAATATTCATTCATCGTATTTAAAGAATTCAATTCATAGTTCTTCCTAATCAGTCGGTTCCCAGTAGAGATGGAGGGTCACAGGGGCACCACTTAATTACCATCTCATCTAGACATAATATTTTCGGATTTATACCATCTCAACTAGATAGAATTTCACTGGGACTGACTTTGGAATTACTTAAATGAGATTCCATAATACGAGCAATTTCTTACAAAAATCATTTTAAAAAGAGTATATATATATATTTTTCAAACAAGTTGACATATTTTGAAAATAAAATCAATTTACATTGTTTCCAAATTTTATGTTTTGATTAGTAAAGTCTTTAGTGTATTTTACCAGCATAACTACTAAGTAAAGCTATAAAATACGAAATTAAAACTACAAAAATGAATTATAACATTTAAATAATATCATACCTACGAAATGAATTCTTTCTTCGAAATTATAGAACTCCTTCTTAAGATATTTACCAAGCTTTCTGTCACTCTTTCTTACTATAATTCTCAAGGAATTGGTGTGAGTTTCAAATGAACCCTAAGGCCCTATTTATAGGTTTTCAAAAGTATTACGGTGTTGACATGTGTCTAGGTGAACAAGCCTTTCCGGTGGCAAGTCATCATTTGGGTGTCGCATTCCGGGGTGGTCTTGCAGTCTTTACATCACCAAATGATGACAAGTGTTTTAGCTTTCTCTCTAAAGATGACATGTGTAAGGTGGAGGTGACCAACACGTGGTGGAAAGGTGATAAGGGTATAAAGGTCATTTCACACATGAAGGGTAGTTTGGTAATTTCACACTATATATTTTCAATATTTCTTAGAGGTCCTTGAAAATATTTTATTTAAAAAATGGCATTTTTTATATTTTTATTTTTGTCCCTAAAGTTTCATAAAATTATATTTTCTACCCCAAAACTTATTATATACCTTAAGATATGTCATAAGACTTCGATTTGATCCTATTTACGATTGATTCTTCATATTAAAAAATGTGGTTTGTTATATTGATATCCAATAACACCATATGTCTAATAATACAACATTTGTAAGATAGTAAGTACACATGAGTGTAAAAACAAATTATATACATATGAGCACATAAAAGTGGGGTCATTACAATTGTACCCCCCACTACCCTATTAAAAATCGTCAGTTTGTCTTATTGCCTTCCTACTTCGTCTTCAAGTCATGTCAGAGATTCATATGAGCCCCTACTCATTATAAATTAATTTCTCTCCCAACTTTCATTTTCTACAGGTTTTTCATTCAAGAATATGTTTTATTCTTCCCCCGTCTTCATTACTTGATTATGGAGATGATTTACCTTATTAATGATAATATGATAAAGGACATTTGTAGTCGTTATATCTCTAAATGGGTAGTTGTTGAGTTTGGAGGGTGGTGAACCCTATAGGGGGATGTAAGAGGATATGAAAAGGTCCATTATTAAACATGATATTCATTTCTTTTTTAACTCAAATTTACAATTTCTCTGGTGTTGTGGTCTTATTCTATGAAGAAAGCACGATAAGAAAGAGCCCAACCAGAGACGTGTTAATTTTGCTAAGTGAAAGAAAGCTTAGGCGCTCAGACAACCTCTGACTAATGATGAACACCCTAGGTCGACTTTATTGTTGTTGTCCGCTACATCCACCACCACTTCCTTTATTGGATAACTAGTTGATAGGTAGCCAGATGTCCCTTATGGTCTTTTCGAGAAAAACTCTACTTCTGCGAGAGTTTTAGGGTCATTTAAATTCGTTGATATCTCCCCAATCCCTATTGTCACTCCTACTACATCTAAGGAGGAAATAGTGCCAAGAAGGAGAATTATAAACTTGATGGAGGGGGATCTTTCTCTCGTTCACCAAATGCACAAGATTCAAAGAGAAAGGAGATAGAGGGTGTATCTGACCAAGTCAACCTGAGGGACTCCCCTGACAGGTTGTAAGAATATCCTTTGAATAAGAGAAATATCACTTCTTCTATTGCTATAAATCTTCCCATGTAAAAGAAGGTGGATGACCCTAATAAGGGTAAAGGACTTGATGAAGGGTTAGTGGACAAGAATTTTGACTTGGCTCCTGGTCTGTTGAGGGAGGATTGTCTTCCAGTTGACCAGGCTTTGGTCAGGAGCCTATCTACTGATAGTGTTCTTTCTCATATTGCCCAAACTCTTTCACTGGTAAATCTTGATTTTTTTGGTCGAATATTTATGACTTCTAATTTTTGTTTCACTAAATGTCTTAATCTGCTTCCAATTCTATAGTTTTTGGTAGACTTTGTCTACCTTCTAGATAGGAGGGATGTCCAGGCTAAGGTAAATGATGATCTGGATAAGGCCTTAAACGAAGTCCAAAATGCCTTGGATGATACCTAGATGAAAGTTAAGGGGAATAAGGCTACAATAAGGGCCAAGGACTTAGAGTTCGCCACTCTAAAGTTAAAGTTTAAACAACTAAAAAATGTCATCAAAGAGTCTGCTTAGTCACTGGCAGTGGCTCTGGAGGCCAAGAATAATGCCTTGACAAAATTTGGGATAAGGCCTTTGCCTTTACCCAAAAGAAGTTGGACTTTGTTCGTTAGTCTTTCGTTAAGAAAGGCTGGGATGATGCCCTTATGAAGGCATGGGTTATTGTTAAGTTCGAACACTTTAATAAACATGATCCTGGTACTTCTACCAACCTAGATGAGTAAGAAGAAGAGGAGGCCACCGAACAGAAGAAGGAAATAGCTGGTCAGGACAAATCCATGGCCAATCAAGATAAGGTGAGACTAGATAATGAGACCCCCAATATCTAGATTAGTTTTGGGTCTTCTTGTATTTCAGATTCCCTATATTTTTTATATTATCCTGTAAAGGCATGACCCAATAATTGTTAAATGGAATGATATAATATTTTTGGCTCCACCATATTTTGTTCGGATAATATTCTTACTTATTTATATATTGCTTTCTTAGGTGTCTTTAATTTCTAAATGCATTTGTTTACTTTTATAGTCTGATAATAACCTGGGTAGCCTTCTTGGTAAAGATTCTTCTGATTGAGGTTGGGCAACCTTTTCCACTATTCATGAAGTGCTTATGGTGATCAAATAAGTGTGTCCGTCACTCTTCAGCTTGAGCTTGGGGAATTCAGGAATATAGTTGGTCTTTTAAAGTTTAAGAGTAATTATCTATGGGAGGAGATCGGTAAGGCCAAGTAAGCCTTCGAGAAAAATAAGACAATCATACAAGGTCTATATCTCTAGATCACGAGGCTAAGATATCAGTTCCGAAAAGGTCCCCCAGCAGTCCGGACGACAAGCTATGATGAAGGTTGAATGGATGCCCCATTGTATCTTGACGAATCCAATCAAGTTTTTTAGAAGTACGACTAGATAAATGCATTGGATTTCTGTAAGATTCTCAAGGATTATCAGTTCTGGTATTAGTATCAGGTGGATTCTCCTTTCACTTGGTTGCCTCCCCTTGGGAGCGATGAGTGTTGGATACCACCTGATGCATTCCCAATACAACTGGTGAAGAACTAACTTGTTGATCATGATGGTGACAATGGGTTATATCCCAACCCCGATAATGGTCGACGGGCTTCAATTACTGAGCTTGTAACTCATCAAAGATGACAGTCATTTTAGAATCTTTTTATCTATTCACTCTATAATTTGGCTGACCTTGGCTACTTTTATAAATAAGTGAATGTCATGAATGAAATTATATGTTGATTTTATATCTTTCATTTTACAACTTCTTATGTCGAGTATGTGTTATCGTTTGTTTTACCTCTTAGGATAGTGTCATCACACCTCCTTAGGCTTAGGACAAACTAATGCGACGCGAAGTGAGTGTCCGTGTAAGGACATTATTGTTGTTTTAGGTTCACCGCCAACATACAAAAACCTAATCTATAACTGCACTTGTGATACAAGTGCATCGGTAAGTGGGGTATCGTAAGAAATCCACAGGGAGTGATTGAAGTTTATAATTTAATTAATTTACTACTTTGTAAATAAAAGAGAGAGTCGGTTAGCGGGTGAAAATATAAGGTTTAAGGTACACGAGGGGGCTAATAATGCATAGGTTAACGGGTGAAATATGTAATATTTCTATCGTATCACAACCCCTAACTTACACATTGCTAGTCCCTAACAATGAAATAGGATACAACATGAACTACAAGTAAACCAAAAGCCGGATATAAGTACAAAAATGGGATAAAAAATGATAAGGCCACTTTTGCTGGAGAACGATTGCATTTAGCACATGCAATAAGCCGTTAAACCCCTGGGTTACCCCAGTGGACGAGTGTAGTCTCATGAGGGTTTTCAGGGATGATACCTACAAATATTATACGGGTTTCTCAAAATATGCCCAGCCAAACATACGATAAACTCAATAACAATGAAAAGGATTTCAAATGGGCAATTAGCATAATGAACGAATTCAAACAAAAGTCCGTTGTTATTAACATTATAGAACGACCTTCATAGAATTGAAACCTTAAAAGTGGGAGGGGGAGAGCACATGCATAGTGTAGACACCCCATTCTAATACCCCCTAACCTTTCTTTAGGTCCCTAGCACCTCCCTTCACCATTGCAAACCCAAGTCATACCCCGGGTACTGACCCAAAGGCCATGGGGGCTCCGTTTGACCAAAAGTCAAACTCTTCAGCTCGAACGAGATTTAATGAATATTAGAAATGCACTGAATCCCCTTTCTAACGGTTCACCCCATGCACAATTCTGACTTACGGTGCGGACAAACGACCCGTTTCCCCCCGAAACTCGATCAGGAGGTCACCTGAAGCTCCCAGGCTCCGTTTGACCAAAGTCAACTCTTCAACTCGACCGAGACTGAATGAATCTTCTAAGGTCACTAAAACTCCTTTCCAACGGTCTGCCCCATGTGCGATTCTGATTTACAGTGCGGACGAACGATCCATTTTACTCCGAAAGGTGACCGAATGCTTCCAGGCCCCGACTGACCAAAGTCAACTCCCCAAACTGGGTCAAACTCTTTGGAATGTCGAAGTACATATCCTAACCTTTCTAACAGTCCACCCCATGCGTGATTCTTGACGTACCATGTAATGACTCCACTTTTATATAGTTTGTTTTTACACTCTTGTGTTACTTATTATCTTATAAATGTTGTACTATTAGATATGTGGTATTATTGGCTATCAATATAACAAACCCCATTTTTAATTACGAAGAATCAACTGTAAATTGGATCAAATCGAAGTCTTATGACATATCTTAAGGCAAATAATAAGTTTTGAGGTAGAAAATATAATTTTATGAAACTTTAAGGACTAAAATAAAAATATAAAATGGGCCATTTTGTAAATAAAATATTTTCAAGGACCTCTAAAAAATATTCAAAATATATAGTGTGAAATTACCAAAATATCCTTCTTGTGTGAAATGACCCTTATACCCTTATCACCTTTCCACCACGTGCTGGTCACTTCCACCCTCCACATGTCATCTGTAGAGAGAGAGCTAAAACACTTTCATCATTTGGTGATATTAACACTGCAAGACCACTCCGGATCACAACACCTCGGTGTTGAATCACCAATCTAAAAAGCCTAGTCATTAGACACGTGTCAACACCGTAATACTTTTGGAAACCTATAAATAGGGCCTTAGGGATCATTTGAAACTCGCACCAATTCCTTGAGAATTATAGTAAGAAAGAGTGATAGAAAGCTTGGGAAATATCTTAAGAAGGAGTTATATAATTTCTAAGAAAGAATTCATTTTGTAGGTATGATTTTATATAAATGTTATAATGTATTTTTATAGTTTTAATTTTGTGTTTTATAGTTTTACTTAGTAGTTATGCTGGTAAAATACACTAAGGACTTCACTAATCAAAACTTAAAGTTTAAAAGAAATCCAAGTTGATTTTATTTTCATGTAAACTTGTTTGAAATTGTATATATGCTTTTAAAAATGATTTTTTAAAAGTAATTGCTCGTTATTATGGAATCCCATTTAAGTAATTCCAAAGTCAGGCCCGGTGAAATTCTGTCTAGACGAGATGGTATTTAAGTGGTGCCCTTGTGACCCTCCATCTCTACTGGGAATGAATCCGGAAATGTTCTATCTAGAGGAGATGGTATTTAAGCGGTGCCCTTGTGACCCTCCATCTCTGCTGGGAACCGACTGATTAGGAAGAACTATGAATTGAATCCTTTAATTACGATCAACAAGTTTTAAAAGTTAAGAAAATGGTTTTTAGTAATCCTTTGAAACAAATTACTATTAAAATACAATATGTAGACTGGACCTTGTTTAGAACATATACTTAAACCTTTATCGTATTTGTTAGATTAACGTGCGATCGAAGACTCATTTTCTATAATTTTGACCTCTATTTTAGGTGAGTACTCTATGCAATTTCTTGCTCATTTTTATTATATTATATTATGAAAACTATGTATATTTTGTGAAATGATTTTATTCTCAAAATGCATCTGATACCGATGATTCCGTCATTTGCTATATGTTTATATCTCTCCATATAAACATCTGATTTGAATTCTAAAATTATTGATTCGGCCTATGGAAACTCTCTTACTATGTTGGCCTTGACTACCGGGTGGAAATATTTGGGTGGTACCTTCCCAGCTGGTTTATCGCTGGTGTGCCCAAACCAAGGCGTTGTTTTAGAAATCATGATTATCTGTCTGTGATGTTATCGGGTGGAAACATTTGGTAACACTATCTGTCTGGGTATTAGAGTGTGCATGGCCACTAAAACTGAATAATTGACATATGCTCAATTGTTTTATCTGCCCTGTTCTGAATTGTTTATTCTGAATATATATATTATCATCTACTTTATATATATTACTTGAAATTCCTATCTTTATGTATATACTTTTTGTTCTAAATTGAATAGGTATCAATTTTCTGAAAAACCCTGGAATGTCTGGAGATTGAATCTCATTCGGCTTTTAGCTGACGTTGTATAAATAACCAATTTTCAGGAAATAATTAAGTTCGTGGATGGAACGAAAAAGGACTATGTTGAAGATTTAGCTTTTAAAGCTCTTTTGTTACCTTAAGTAGAAGTTTGTTTAATTAGATAAAGCATGTTTAGCTCTTTGTGTCAAGTTGTAACTCGTTGATATTTTAATACAAATGAAGTTTCCTTTAGAAAGCTCTGATGATGTAATTCCTTCACTTTCAGTATTTTACGATTCATAACCATGTGATTATACTTCCGCTACATATATTTTAAAACAAAAATTTTAAGGCCAGAATATTGGATGCCTTGGTGGCATGTCAAAACACTCGTTCCCTACTATTTTTGAGTCGGGGTCGTGACAGAGGTGGTATCAGAGCATAGGTTATGAACCCGTAGACTACTGAGCATAGGTTTCGAATGTTATAGATTCTATGTTTCCATCCTTAGGAGATAGTATTAAAAATCTAATTTATGTGACAACCCTCCCTATGTGTTATATTATTTATAATTGGTCTTTTAGTTTTCAATATTGATATAGTATAGTAGATCTTACGTTTGGTCATGACTGTAGAAAATGACCAAGAGAAGATCATCAATGGGAAATAGTGATTCGAGTATAGAAGGATTGGAAGGTGCATACAAGGCAATTGAAAGTCTAGCAAAGATTGTGGAGCAGCAGGTGAACAATGGAGTACCAAAGAATCTTGAACTAAGTAGATGTACTATTGAACAGTTCAAGAAGTTGAATCCTCCATCTTTTAAAGGTACTCCTAACCCCACCGAAGCAGAAAGTTGGGTGATGCAGATGGAAAAGATACTCGATGTTCTTAAGTGTACCGATGAACAAAGGGTGTCATTTGCAACATTTATGTTAGAAGGGGAGGTCGAACATTGGTGGAGAATGACTAAGAGAATACACGGGGAAAGGAATAATTACATAGGTTGGAATGATTTCTTAGTAATATTTTATGAGAAATATTTTTCGGAAACGGTAAAAGATGAAATGGCAGCTAACTTCATGAGTCTGGTGCAAGGGAATATGACGGTTAGTCAATATGAGGCAAAGTTTACTGAGTTATCCCGTTTTGCACGTCATGTTATAGCAACTGATGTTTTAAGAGTGAAGAAGTTTGAGCGTGGGTTAAGGTTGAATATTCGTAGTCGAATTTCCATCCTGAAATTAACATCATATATTGATGTCGTGACTAGGGATACAACAGCTGAGAGGGATGGTGAGGAGTACAATCAAATCAGAGATGGAAAGAGGAAGTTTGGGGAACAAAAAGGAAAGAACCCGAATAATAAAAATTTATTTAGGAACACATCCAATGTTGGGGGATCTAGTAATAACAAACAGTATAATAACCAGACATGTCAGCAATGTGGAAAGATGTATGGAGGACGACCTTGTTATAAGGATTCAAGAGCTTATTTTAGATTGGATAGAAAGGACATCAAATAAAAGACTGCCCAAACCCAACAAGGGTTCCGATAAAGCCTTCAAGTGCAAAGAAGGATCAAGATAGACAGGGTAGAGTTTTCGCACTTTCTGATACCCAAACTTCTAATGCGGTAGTGTCATGTACACTTTCAATATGTGCACAACCTTTTAAAGCTTTGATAGATCCTAGTTCTACCCATTCGTTCATATCTATACATGTATTAAATCGCTTCATAAATTTCCTGAACCCTTGAATCATAACATACATGTTTCTACTCCTTCGGGAGAGTTATTGATGGGTAAATTAGTATACAAGGCTTTCCCCATAGATATTGATAGTCATAAACTATTTGTTGATTTGATAGTTTTAGACATTAAAGATTTTGAAATCATTTTCGGGATGGATTGGTTAGCATCACATCATGCTAAGGTAGACTATTTTGAGAAGAGTGTTACTTTCCAAATTCCTCACCAACAAAAATTTAGTTTTGAAGGAACTGGCATCATATCTCCGATGTGTATTATTTCTACAATGCAAGCCTATAGTTTTCTTAAGAAGGGATGTCAAGGATTTCTTGCAACTGTTACTAGTTTGGAGATGATAGAGCCTAGATTAGAAGATATTCCCATTGTTAAGAAATTTATGGATGTTTTTCCTGATAATTTACCTGGTCTACCTCCTAATAGAGAAATAGAATTTACCATTGACCTTATTCCTGGAACTATACCAATCTCAAAACCACCATATCGCATGGCACCTTTAGAATTAAGAGAGTTAAAAGTTCAATTAGAAGACCTTTTAGACAAGGGTTTTATCAGACCAAGTATATCGCCTTGGGGTGCTCCAGTGTTATTTGTGAAAAAGAAGGATGGGACAATGAGACTATGTATAGATTATCATGAACTGAATAAGGTAACCATTAAGAATAAATACCCCTTACCTCGTATCGATGACTTATTTGATCAATTAGAAGGTGCACAAGTATTCTCTAAGATTGACCTTAGGTGAGGCTATCATCAATTGAAGATTAAGGATGATGATATTTCAAAATCAGATTTTCGTACTAGATATGGTCACTATGAATTTCTTGTAATGCCATTTGGACTAACTAATGCACCAACCGCTTTTATGGATATGATGAATAGGGTGTTTAGGAAATATTTGGATCAGTGTGTGGTTGTTTTCATTGATGACATCCTTATTTATTCCCAAAGTATTGAAGAACACGAAAAGCATTTAGAGACGGTATTACAAACCCTTAGGAAAGAGAAATTATATGCAAAATTAAAGAAGTGTGAGTTTTGGATGCCTAGTGTTTCTTTTCTAGGACATGTCATATCCAAAGAGGGAGTGTCAGTTGACCCTCAAAAGATTGAGGCTATACTAGATTGGCCCAGACCAACTAATGTGAGTGAGATTCGTAGTTTCCTTGGATTAACAGGTTATTACCGAAGATTTATTGAAGAATTTTCTAGCATTGCCAAAGATCTATCTAGGTTAACACAAAAGAAGGTAAAATATGAATGGTCTGAGGAAGCCGAGAAAAGTTTTCAAGAACTTAAGAATCGATTAGTAACTGCCCCAATTTTGACTATTCCTTCCGGGACAGGGGGATTTGTGATTTATAGTGATGCTTTTAAAAATGGTTTGGGATGTGTGCTAATGCAAAATGGAAAAGTAGTAGCTTACGCCTCGAGACAGTTGAAACCCCATGAGCAGAATTATCCAACCCATGACCTAGAATTAGCAGCTGTAATTTTTGCTTATAAGATTTGGAGGCACTATTTGTATAGTGAGACTTGTAAGATTTATACCGATCATAAGAGTTTGAAGTATATATTTACTCAGAAAGAGTTGAATATTAGACAAAGGAGGTTGTTAGAATTGATGAAGGATTATGATGTAACTATTCACTATCACCAGGGGAAAGCTAATGTAGTAGCCGATGCTTTAAGTAGGAAGTCTACACCAAACTTAGCATGTCTTATTACAAGCCAGGAAGCACTGTTAAGGGATTTGAGAAGTATGGAAATAGATGTACGTATCTATAGCAAAAGAGGAATAATTGCAAACTTATAAGTACAACCCATGTTGAAGGAGAGGATCAAAATTGCACAAGTAAAAGACCCACAACTGAAGAAGATTAGAGAAGAAGTCATCGAGGGTAAGAGAACTAAATTTGCGATGCAAGATGATATATTGAGGTTTGGAAATAGAGTGTGTGTGCCACGTGATGCCCAACTAAAAAGGCAAATTTTGGAGGAAAGTCATTACTCAAGATTCACATTTCATCCCGGATGTACTAAAATGTATAGGGATCTTAGAGAAGTATTTTGGTAGAATAACATGAAGAGGGAGATAGTAGAATTTATATCTCAGTGTTTGGTTTGTCAACAAGTAAAGGAAGAACATAAAAAACCATCAGGATTACTGCAACCCCTACCTATCCCTGAGTGGAAATGGGAACATATTACTATGGATTTTGTGACAGGTTTATCGAGGAGTTCAAATGGTAATGACTCTATTTGGGTAATTATTGATAGGTTAACTAAATCTTCTCATTTTCTTGCCATTAAGATTACCCATTCTTTAGAGAAGTTAGCTAAGTTGTATGTCCGGGAAATTATTAGGCTTCATGGAACCCCAATTCCAATTATTTCTGACCGTGACCCTAGATTTATGTCTCGCTTCTTAAAAAGCCTACAAGAAGCCATGGGAATAAAATTGATTTTTAGCATTGCTTTTCATCCTCAAACGGATGGACAATCAGAGAGAACTATTCAAACCTTAGTGGATATGCTTAGGGAATGTGCACTTGATTTAAAAGGGAATTGGGATGATCATTTACCGTTAGTGGAATTCGCATATAATAATAGCTATCAAGCAAATATTCAAATGGCTCCCTATGAGGCACTCTATGGTAGAAGGAGTCGTTCCCCTACATGTTGGGTAGAAGTTGGGGAAAGAAAATTGTTGTGACCAGAATTGATTCTAATCACAACAGAAAAGGTGAAATTAATACAGGACCGACTTCGAACCGCTCAAAGCCGTTAAAAGAGTGATGTTGACAATCGACACCGACAGTTAGAATTCCAAAGAGGAGATTATGTGTTCTTGCGAGTATCGCCTGCAAAGGGAGTAATACTATTTGGGAAGAAAGGGAAGTTGAGCCCAAGATACATAGGACCTTTTGAAATCCTTGAAAGGATAGGAGTTGTTGCTTATAAAATAGCCTTACCACCGAAACTCTCCAGTGTACATAATGTGTTTCACGTATCAATGATAAAAAAATATGTCCCAGATCCAAAACATATCTTAAGTCATGAGCCTCTTCAAGTTAGAGAAGATTTGTCGTACATTGAGCATCTAGTGGAAATTTTGAACCATAACGATCAAATATTAGGAACCAAGGTTATTCCACTAGTTAAAGTATTATGGCGAAATCATTCTGTTGAAGAAGCAACGTGGGAGCGGGAAGATGAGATAAATGAGCGATATCCATACCTTTTTGAAAATTAATGTAAGTAAAGTTTGGGGACCAAACTTTTTATAAGGAGGGTAGGATGTAATGACCCCACTTTTATATAGTTTGTTTTTACACTCTTGTGTTACTTATTATCGTATAAATGTTGTATTATTAGATATGTGGTATTATTGGCTATCAATATAACAAACCCCATTTTTAATTACAAAAAATCAACTGTAAATTGGATCAAATCGAAGTCTTATGACATATCTTAAGGCAAATAATAAGTTTTGGGGTAGAAAATATAATTTTATGAAACTTTAAGGACTAAAATAAAAATATAAAATGGGCCATTTTGTAAATAACATATTTTCAAGGACCTCTAAGAAATATTCAAAATATATAGTGTGAAATTATCAAAATACCCTTCATGTGTGAAATGACCCTTATACCCTTATCACCTTTCCACCACGTGCTGGTCACTTCCACCCTCCACATGTCATCTGTAGAGAGAGAGCTAAAACACTTGTCATCATTTGGTGATATTAACACTGCAAGACCACTCCGGATCACGACACCTCGGTGTTGAATCACCAATCCAAAAAGCCTAGTCATTAGACACGTGTCAACACCGTAATACTTTTGGAAACCTATAAATAGGGCCTTAGGGTTCATTTGAAACTCACACCAATTCCTTGAGAATTATAGTAAGAAAGAGTGATAGAAAGCTTGGGAAATATCTTAAGAATGAGTTCTATAATTTCTAAGAAAGAATTCATTTCGTAGGTATGATTTTATTTAAATGTTATAATGTATTTTTATAGTTTTAATTTTGTGTTTTATAGCTTTACTTAGTAGTTATGCTGGTAAAATACACTAAGGACTTCACTAATCAAAACTTAAAGTTTAGAAGAAATCCAAGTTGATTTTATTTTCATGTAAACTTGTTTGAAATTGTATATACTCTTTTAAAAATGATTTTTTAAAAGTAATTGCTCGTTATTATGGAATCCCATTTAAGTAATTCCAAAGTCATGCCCAGTGAAATTCTGTCTAGATGAGATGGTATTTAAGTGGTGCCCCTGTGACCCTCCATCTCTACTGGGAATGAATCCGAAAATGTTCTGTCTAGAGGAGATGGTATTTAAGTGGTGCCCTTGTGACCCTCCATCTCTACTGGGAACCGACTGATTAGGAAGAACTATGAATTGAATCCTTTAATTACGATCAATAAGTTTTAAAAGTTAAGAAAATGGTTTTTAGTAATCCTTTGAAACAAATTACTATTAAAATACAATATGTAGACTGGACCTTGTTTAGAACATATACTTAAACCTTTATCGTATTTGTTAGATTAACGTGCGATCGAAGACTCGTTTTCTATAATTTCAACCTCTATTTTAGGTGAGTACTCTATGAAATTTCTTGCGCATTTTGATTGTATTATATTATGCAAACTATGTATATTTTGTGAAATGCTTTTATTCTCAAAATGCATCTGATACCGGTGATTCCGTCGTTTGCTAGATGTTTATATCTCTCCATATAAACATCTGATTTGAATTCTAAAATTATTGATTCGGCCTATGGAAACTCTCTTACTATGTTGGCCTTGGCTACCGGGTGGTACCTTCCCAGCTGATTTATCGCTGGTTTGCCCAGACCAAGGCGTTGTTCCAGAAATCATGATTATCTGTCTATGATGTTATCGGGTGGAAACATTTGGTAACACTATCTGTCTGGGTATTAGAGTGTACATGGCCACTAAAACTGAATAATCGACATAAGCTCAATTTTTTATCTTCTCTGTTCTGAACTGTTTATTCTGAATATATATATATATATATATATATATATATATATATATATATATATATATATATATATATATATTGTCATCTACTTTATATATATTACTTGAAATTCCTATCTTTATGTATATACTTTTTATTCTAAATTGAATTGGTATCAATTTTTTGAAAAACCCTGGAATGTCTGGAGATTGAATCTCATTCGGCTTTTAGCTGACGTTGTATAAATAACCATTTTTCAGGAAATAATTAAGTTAGTGGATGGAACGAAAAAGGACTATGTTGAAGATTTAGCTTTTAAATCTCTTTTGTTACCTTAAGTAGAAGTTTGTTTAATTAGATAAAGCATATTTAGCTCTTTGTGTCAAGTTCTAAGTAGTTGATATTTTAATACAAATGAAGTTCCCCTTAGAAAGCTTTGATGATGTAATTCATTCACATTCAGTATTTTACGATTCATAACCATGTGATTATACTTCCGCTACATATATTTTAAGACAAAAATTATAAGGCCAGAATATTGGATGCCTTGGTGGCATGTCAAGACACTCGTTCCCTACTATTTTCGAGTCGGGGTCGTGATATACCATGCGGACGAACGATCCATTTGTGTCCAAAGTTTCCACGTCCAAAAGACCGACGAACACTTCCGAGCCACATTTCACCTAAAGTCAACTATCAAACTCGGGAGGTCTAAAGGATTTTAGAAGGACTCTGAAATACCTTTCCAACGGTTTTGCCCCGTGCACAATTAGAAAAACGGTTCTCGCTCTACGACCAATTTTTCGAAGGAACCTGAAAGACACTGCCAAACGATAGGTTCCAAACCCTGCCTATCGGCAGTGTGCCTAAACACACCTGCCGATTGGCAGGACCAGGGCTATGCCGATCGGAAATTACCTAGGCCTATAAAAAGGGGGGCCTAACCTCATTCCAAGGGGGGAGGAAAACCAGAGATCCATTACTCTCAGCAAGTTTAGAAAACCCCTCTCGAAGTCAGTGTGATTTTCCCATCAAAATCCCTTTCCAACCTTTACCTTTCATCACCTTTTTCATCAAGCTTGGTGAATTAAGTACCCTCCATCATCATCCAAGTGCAAGGGCTTCTCTCCAACATCCAAGATCATGCTCAAGATCTCCAAGAAGGTCCAATTCTTTCAAGTCTCTCTTTAAATTCTTCTAAATTCGCATTAACTTGTTTTATTACTTAGCACTTTTATTCTCTCATCTCACATATCTTAATATACTTTTTATCTAGTATTATTACACATCTCTTATTTTCATATAAATAAAACCCAAGAAAACAAGAAAAAGAGGATTTGGTCATAAATTCCAAATGGGAATTCTCACGCTTTTCTCAAAACTAAAACACTTTCTTACACACACACACACACACACACACACACACACACACACACACAAATAAGAGAAGTTCCCGGTGGGATTCATGGGATAAATCCCGCCCCTCATTTTGCATACGAACTATGTGGACTTTGACGCCTCTATAGGCTACGTAGGCGTCTCGGGATAAAACCTGTGACACGAGTCATTTTCCTACTTTTTCCCTACTTTTTCCACGTTCTTTAAACTTAACTCTCTTAGATTCTATATATTTACATATACATATATTTATTCTTAGTGGCATATTATTCCACATGCGTTATCATTCCCTTATAATGATCGATGCTAGGATAATCGCATATATCCTATTTTATAATATTATTTTTTGGGAACATTTATTGGATGACTCGCTTTATCTCTTCCATGATACAAGTCGATGATTCCTATCTCCGCTATGTACACACATGCACACACATCACGAGTAATTAAAGGAAAATAGCAATAACCCATGAGAGACCGTAAGGGCGTAATGGGTGCCTAACACCTTCCCATTTCGTAACTTAGCCTCCGAACCCTTTTCAAATCATTTTGGTTTCGTATATATTAGTGTGTCTTTGGATGTTGTCCTTCGGGATGGATCCCTTTTCTTTTGTATGTTTTGAGTAAAATAGACTGACAACTCCATCTCTTTACATTTTTCACCTCATCAACGACGCCGGCCAAAGCACTTCCGAGAGGGACCCGCGGGACCAAGGATCGTCTCCCGCCGCGAGGATCGGGGATGGCCACAGTGGCGACTTCACTGGGGATTTATTTATTTTGAGGGCTAGACTCTATTTACATCGGTGTTATATTTGTTTATATTTTACCCTATTTTGCATGTTCCCCATTTACTATTCATGTGTACCTCATGCTTATGCTTCTATTCACACACTTATAGAAAATTCTTCATGTACACTTCACACCACGTGCACCTAGGATCACATATATCCCCATGTTGCACGCATCACCCGTACTTGGCATACTATTGGTACTCATACTTTGCTCCCTGTTGGGCATGATCAAGAAAGATACTCTCATCATAAGATACTAATAATAGAATCATGCATGATTCACATGATATCACCAAAGGCCATTGTGATTGACCAAATTTTGTCCAGTAACTGGAGGGTCACTTTGTGATGGGCACTGGTCCGGCAGGGCGCAGTTAGTCTAAGCGATATGACTCTCACCTTCCATTAGCCAAGTACCTTCGACGTATATCGAGTTGCTCCCCCACATAGTACCGCTTGATCGATGTCATGACGGGAGGTATATCGCAGGGAATTCGTTCACGTACGCCGAGTATATCGAATTCGCTCTCACACGTACCATCCTTAATATGCCCTAAATGCACCACCTAGGTTCTGAGACATCAACCTCGGCCAAGGACATGATCGAGGTTGGAAGGGCCATGGATCGTTGACCAACAGGCTCGATCATGGCAAGGTCGGCCATGGTCGAGGTTACTACTAACTTCATCAAGAGAAGTACTCACGGCACATGGAATAGATATTCATCATATCATTCCCTGGCTGACAACCTCGGCTAGGAATAGGTCGAGGTTACATAAGATAAACTTCAATCAAGGCCAACCCCAGCAGTGAATCAACCGATGTTCCTGACATACTCCAGCTTAACCTCGGCCCAGGCCGAACTTAATACCCTTCCTCGGCTTCACTTAAGTTGAGACCATGATGGCTCATCTCGGATTGGATAGGCAGCTAGACCTTACCAACCTCGGACTCTTCCTGGCCGAGGTTATTACCAAGCACTGAGGCCGAGCACCTATTGACACGTGTGGACAAGGACACGAGGACACAAATCAGTTATAACAAATCATTCCCCCCACATGGGGGGAATATTTCATCATCATTCTCTATATGTGACAGGGATAGATGTCTTCATCATATTGGCTAGATCAACACACACATGCTCTTTACATGCATGGGGGGTACACTACACCCCCCAGGCACTAAATACTTGACTTCTCCTTCTTAGAAAGAGATCCAAAAACACAACCCTAGCTGAAACTCTGTCTAAATACACAGTAGAGAGAGAAAGCTTGAGAGATTGTATCTATGGCCATTAGAGCCCTTATACAGTGATACACACCATAAACTTGCACAGTGGACGTAAGCCTAATTAGCTGAACCACTTATATCCGGTGTGATTCCTCTTCTCCTCACCTCATTCTCTTATATTTACTATATACATGTGCTGCCATTGTTAACATTGAATTGAGCTCACAAACACCTTGAAGGGTGGTGCTGTTTCCAGCATCATCATTTTGGCGCCGTCTGTGGGAATCGGAGAAGCTATCTCTTCCTCTTTTGCTGCTTAACCTCACCGGAGACTCTCGTTGTGAACCGAGCACCACCTCATGCATGGAGCCGCTTCACCATTGAAAGAGGTCCATTAAGGTATTAATCTCATCTGCTAGTCAAGCTCTATAGTGTTAACATATGGCATCGGAATTGCCACCGCCTCTTCCGTCGCTTGAAGCGAGAGGACCTAGTTCCAGTCAGGCATCGCCTCAGTCCGAAATGGCGGAGGTAGATGCAACCTCGAGGTCTTTGGCTGCAATTCAATAAGCTATACAGGAGCAGTTCACACAGCTCAACCAAACTATGATGAGGCCACCTGGAGTTTCACCTGAAATGATTACTCCGAAGGCTGTCCAGCCTCATCCTGACGCCAGGGGACCACCCCAGGCACCAATGAAGGACCAACCTGCACCTCAGCGGAGGAGGGACGTTGCTGACCCTAGGCGCTTACGCCTGGGGAGGCAAGAAAACCCTTTCCCAGAGGACATGTATGACTATCTAGAGGCGGAAGAGGTCCCGGAAGATTGTTGGGAGCCGTATGAGGTTTCGAACAATACAGTCCACCCTATCCAACAAAGCCCAGGTTGTGAAGTCAGAAGAGGTGGGGAAGCTCAATGATGAGGATCCGCCTTTGATCGAATGAGAAGAGGGTCAGCCTTTGAAAGGTTAAGCCCAGTAAATAACCTAAGACAGAGGTTATCAAGGTCAAGGAATTCAGCCGGCTCGCAAGGAGGAGATGGACAACGTCGGCCTCACCAAGGCCAACCTCATGCAAGAAGAGGTAGAGACCAGGAAGAGGTCAGCAGCCGACGTTGCGTTGCGACTGGGTAACCCTCAGTTCACCCCTTGGAGGTGGCTCGGGACAACCTCGGCCAGGTCGATGGTGGGAGACCATGGAATGACTCTATCCAACGTCTTGAGGAGAATATAGGAGACCTCATTAAGACCCGAGATCCATTGCAAAGAGGTTTCTCAGAGGTCCCCCCTTCATGGCAAGGATAGTAAGCTTTCCAACCCCTGCTAAGTTCAAACCACCCGTGGTGTCTCCTAAGTATGACGGTAGCACTAACCCTATACATCACATTGAGATGTATCAGTCAGCGGTGGACATCTACTCGATACCTGATCAGATGAAGTGTAGGGCCTTCTCTGGGACTTTGACAGGAGCAGCACACAACTGGTTTACTTCTCTTCCGAAGAATTCAGTTGAGAACTTCAAGGGCTTGGCTGAGCGATTCATTCACAACTTCTGCTTTGGGGTAAGACCTCAAAAGAAGACCACTCATCTACTGTATGTCAAGCAAGGCAAGGACGAGAGCCTAAGAGACTACATCGCCAGGTTCAATAAAGAAAAACTTGAGGTTGAAGATTACGAAGAGAATATAGCCATGACCGCCCTCATAGGAGGTCTTTAGAAAGGGAAGTTGTTATGGAAACTCGCGAAAGACCCTCCCAGGTCTATGGTAGAGATACTGGCAACTACGGGAAAGGTCATGAATACCGAAGAGGCAATGATCGCCAAGTATGAGGATGAAAACCGCGGTAGTAGCGGGAAGTCCGGAAGAAAGAAGGATGGAAATAAGAGGTCAGCCGATGACAAATTCACTCACTATACTCCTCTAACTGTGAGATGTGAGCATATCCTCAACGAGATCAAGAATGTTAGGACTCTAAGTTGGCCAGAGAAACTGAAGGCCCCTCTGCATAAGAGGAACAAAAACTTGTGGTGCGAGTTACACCAAGACCATGGCCATGTTACAGACAGATTCTTTGCCTTAAAGGATGAGATTGAAAAGATGTTAAAGTCTAAAAAGTTGAGGAAGTATGTTGATGGCAAGGCTCCTAAAGGCGGAAGAGATGAACCTAAGAAGAGGAAAAACGACAGACGCCGTGATGATGCCCCAACTACAAGAGATAATGATTTGGAAGGTGATGATGAAGACGATCCAGACCTTCCACCGAAAGATGACAACACTCCGGTGAAGAGGGTTGGCATGATCTCCTTTGGTGTTGACACCATATGCGGAGGACGTACGGGAAGTGGCTGACAGAAAAGATCATGTGGCAGAGGCCAAGTCAGTGGCCAAACTTGAAGTTATAATTCTAACGTCTTCTGATACAGCGCAGAAGAGAAAGAAGGTGGACATGGACACCCTTATAGTGGGGTTCTCCCGACTCGACTTTAAAGGTATTTTATCCCCACATGATGACCCTTTGGTAATAACCACAAGGGTGCATGGATGCGAGGTGCAGAGGATCCTCGTGGATGAGGGGAGTTCAACAGACGTTATGTTTCGACCTTGCTTCAAGAGCCTAGGTCTTAGCAGAGCTAGGTTGGTACCCTAGCATCATCCTTTAATGGGCTTCAGCGACGAAAAGGTCCACCCATTGGGCATGTATGAGATGGACGTACGAATGGGCGATGAGTGGCCTAAGAGGTTGACCAGGAAGATAATTTTTTTTATGATGGACGAAATTGTCTTCTCGGCCTATAACCTCATCATAGGAAGGGTAGCCCTTAAGGAGTTTTAGGTCGTGCCGTCAACGGTTCACCAGATGCTAAAATTCCCGACCCCCTATGGGGTAGGGGAAGTGCAAGGTGACCAGACCATAGCACGAGAATGTTACTTTAACTCGGCCGAAGGGAGAGAGGCCCATAAAAGGGAAACCACCACTTATAACATTGATAAACTTGACCCAAGAGATGAAACAAAGTTGAAGAAGGGAGAGGCTGCGGAAGAGTTAGAATCCATCATCCTCAATGAGGATGAACCAAAAAAAACCATCCAGATCAGTAAAGCCTTAAAAACAGAGATCAAGGAAGAGCTAATAAACTTCTTGAGGAAGAGGCAGAGTGTCTTCGCTTGGAGTCATGCAGACATGCTCGGTATTAACCCTGAGGTTATGTGTCACAAGCTTAATGTGACCAAAGATGCCAGGCCTATCAAACAAAGACGAAGAGTTTACTCCAGGGAGAAGTATAATGTCATCTAGGAAGAGGTTAAAAAATTGGAAGAAGCTGAGTTTATTAGAGAAGTCATATATTCGAAGTGGTTATCGAATGCAGTCATCGTGCCCAAAGCCAATGGAAAGTGGAGAATGTGCGTTGATTTCACTGACCTGAACAAGTCTTTCCTAAAAGACAGCTATCCCTTACCTCGAATAGATCATATGGTAGATGCTACTGCAGGGCATGAGCTCATGAGCTTCATGGACGCGTATTCAGGCTATAATCAGATCTTCATGAATGCAGAAGACTCAGAGAAGATAACCTTTATTACCGACAAAGGGACGTACTGCTACAAAGTGATGCCGTTCGGACTGAAAAATACGGGGGCAATATATCAATGTCTTGTGAATAGGATGTTCAAAGATTAAATAGGCAAGACTATGGAGGTGTATGTAGACAACATGCTGATGAAGAGATTAAAGCCCTACACTCATGTGGAAGACCTTGAAAAGACCTTCGATACTATGGACCTGTACAGGATGAAACTCAACCCAGCGAAGTGTGTCTTCGGGGTAGAAGCTGGGAAGTTTCTTGGATTTATCATCAATCAAAGAGGAATCGAAGAAAACCCTGAGAAAATCAAGGCTTTGCTTGACATGAAGATGCCAAGGAGTATCAAGGACGTCTAAAGACTCACGGGGAGAGTGGCCGCACTCAACAGGTTTCTTTCCAGATCAACGAACAAGTGTCTTCCATTCTTTAAAGTGCTTAGAAAGGCCTTCCAGTGGGACGAAGAGTGCGAAGAAGCTTTTAAACAACTTAAGTCTTACCTTGGGTCTCCCTTATTATTATCTCGGCCCATAGTAGGAGAGAAATTGTATGTTTATCTAGCGGTCTCTGAATCAGCCATCAGTGCAGCCATAGTATAGGAAGACGTGGGAATCCAAAGGCCTGTGTATTTTAACAGTAAAGACCTTCAAGGGTCTGAGCAAAATTATCCTCGTATGGAAAAGTTAGCCTACGCCCTGATGCATGCTTCAAGGAAGATGAAGCCCTACTTCCAAGCCCATTTCATGGTCGTCCTCACCGATTCCCCACTAAGACAGGTTCTATATAAACTTGAGAAGTCTGGAAGATTGATGACTTGGGCAATTGAGTTGGGGGAGTATGAACTTACTTACCAACCTAGGGCAACCATCAAAGGGAAGGCCCTCGCAGACTTTATTGCTGAGTTCATATGGGAAGAGGCCGAGGTAGAAAAAGACTTAATGGGTGCTGAAGGGTCAAACAATAATGTCTTTCGAGAACAGAAAGGGGTTGCACCAAACGTCTTTCGAAGCCAGGAAGAGGTCGTATCCAAGAAGATCAGGATCAGAGTAGCGGAGAATGAGGAGGACTGGTACTTATTCAGGCAAGGAATCATATCAGAAGGTCCTTCTCATCGAATATAGATATTTGAAATCTCTTCGTTGATGGTTCTTCCTGTGACAGTGGAAGCAGTGCAGGGCTGATACTTTCAGCTCCAGATGGTGCCAACATTGAATACGATTTGAGGTTCAACTTCAAGGCATATAACAACGAGTCAGAACATGAGTCCATGATAGCAGGTCTCTCATTGGCAAAGACTCTAGGAGTAAGACGACTCCTACTTTATAGCGACTCAAGGTTAGTTATCAATCAAGTATTGGGGGCCTACGAGGCCAAAGATGAAAGGATGGATAAGTATCTGAAGAGGGTGAGAATGATGTTAAAATACTTCGAAGAGATAAAATTGAAGAGGGTACCTCGACAAAACAACAGCCACGCAGATGCATTAGCAAGATTGGCTTCAGCAATGATGACTAACATCAGAAGGTCAGTTCCTGTTGAGGTCTTACCAAAAGCGACCATTGAGGAGAAGAGGTTAGCAACCCTTGTCTCAATTTGAATCTAGGAGATTCATGGATGGACCCCCTCATCAGATATATCAAAGAGGGAGAGCTAACAGAGTCCAAGCTAGAGATGAGGAAACTAAGATACAGGGCTACGAAATTCTCCGTAGTAGGAGACATCCTATATAAGAAGGGGTTCTTATTGCCTCTCCTCAGATGTGTCCATCCCACAGAAGTTCCTCGTGTTTTACAGGAGGTACATGAGGGTTCTTGCTCCAGTCACATAAGAGGAAGACCCTTGGCCAAGAGAATTATTACACAGGGGTACTGGTGGCCAACGTTGGCCAAAGATGCTGCAGCTTACGTTAAGAGGTGCGATAAATGTCAGATATTCTCTACTATTCCTCACCAACCTCATCAACCTATGATGTCAATCACTTCCCCATCGCCATTTTTAGTATGGGGAATTGACTTAGTAGGACCCCTACCAAGAGCTGCCAATAATTATCGATTTTTGATAGTTGCCATTGACTACTTCTCAAAGTGGGTAGAGGCAGAGCCGACGATAACGATCACAGAACAGAAGACCTTCTAATTTATTTGGAGGAACATCATGTGCAGACATGGCCTCCCAAACACTCTCATCTCAGATAATGGAACTCAGTTCAAAAACTCCTCTTTAGAAAAGTATTGCGAAAGAGTTGGGATAAAGCAGTTCTTCTCATCCCCTGGCCGACCTCAGGAAAACGGTCAGACGGAAGTCACAAACGGAATAATACTCAACAGAATAAAGATGAGGTTAGAAGAAGCAAAGGGGAGATGGACTGAAAAGGTTTATGTTGTGTTGTGGGCTTACAGGACAACGATAAGAACACCGATAGGAGAGACCCCGTTCATGCTAACACATGGCTCAGAGGCCGTCATACCAACGGAAGTGGGAGTCCCTACTCATAGGGTTCAGACCTATGACCCTGATAAAAATGGGGAAAAAAGGAGACTAGACCTAGATCTGATTGAAGAGAGAAGGGAAGACGTGGAAATCAGACAAGCAACTTACCAGCAGCGAGCAGCAAAATTTTACAATCAGAGGGTGAAATCAAGACCCATTATCGTAGGAGACTTAGTACTGAAGAAGACATTACAGAAAACAAACAAACTCCACCCAAACTGGCATGGTCCCAACAAAGTGACAGAAGAGGTTGTGCTCGGGACCTACAGGCTAGAAAACATAGAAGGGGAACCTTTTGTCAACCCCTGGAATGCTGATCACCTAAAGAAGTATTACATATGATGTTGCAAAAATTTATGTAAATGTACCATCTTATGAAGAGGTTATTAATGAGAGATCAGTTTCCATGTCAATTCTTGCTTCATTGTGCTATAATGATAGAATGTATGAGGATAACATCTTAGTTGATGGCCTCAGACCTTATAACATCATTATTTGGTGACAAGGTCTGAGGTCAGACATCATACTTGGATGACCTCAGACCCTTAACATCATTAATTGGTGATAAGGTCTGAGGTCCGACATCATATTCGGACGACCTCAGACCCTTAACATCATTAATTTGGTGATATTATTTATGAGGATGACATCTTAGTTGATGACCTCAGACCTTATAACATCATTATTTGGTGACAAGGTCTGAGGTCAGACATCATACTTGGATTACCTTAGACCCTTAACGTCATTAATTTGGTGATATTATTTATGAAAATGACATCTTAGTTGATGGCCTCAGACCTTATAACATCATTATTTGGTGACAAGATCTGAGTTCAGACACCATACTTGGATGACCTCAGACCCTTAACATCATTAATTTGGTGATATTATTTATGAGGATGACATCTTAGTTGATGGCCTCAGACCTTGTAACATCATTATTTGGTGACAAGGTCTGAGGTCAGACACCATACTTGGATGACCTCAGACCCTTAACATCATTAATTTGGTGATATTATTTATGAGGATGACATCTTAGTTGATGGCCTCAGACCTTATAACATCATTATTTGGTGACAAGGTCTGAGGTCAGACATCATACTTGGATAACCTGAGACCCTTAACATCATTAATTTGGTGATATTATTTATGAGGATGACATCTTAGTTGATGGCCTCAGACTTTATAACATAATTATTTGGTGACAAGGTCTGAGGTCAGACAATATACTTGGATGACCTCAGACCCTTAACATCATTGTTTGGTGACAAGGTTTGAGGTACATCGTACTTGGATGACCTCAGACCCTTAACATCATTAATTTGGTGATATTATTTATGAGGATGACATCTTAGTTGATGGCCTCAGACCTTATAACATCATTATTTGGTCACAAGGTCTGAGGTCAGACATCATACTTGGATGACCTCAGACCCTTAACATCAATAATTGGTGGCAAGGTCTGAGGTCAGACATCATACTCGAACGACCTCAGACCCTTAGCATCATTAATTTGGTGATATTATTTATGAGGATGACATCTTAGTTGATGACCTCAGACCTTATAATATCATTATTTGGTGACAAGGTCTGAGGTCAGACATCATACTTGGATGACCTTAGACCCTTAACATCATTAATTGGTGACAAGGTCTGAGGTCAGACATCGAACTCGAATGACCTCAGACCCTTAACATCATTAATTTAGTGAAATTATTTATAAGGATAACATCTTACTGATAGACTCAGACCTTAAAACATCATAATGTGGTGACAAGGTCTGAGGTAAGACTATTAATTTAGGTTAAACATACATCATTACAACAAGACTTCAGAGCTGAACATCGCATGGCAAAGAAACATTCAACAAATCAGCAAATGAATAAATAAAAACCCTCCTCAGAGGTCGTCATCCAATTATAAAATACAAAAATATAAGCTGACGATGTTCTTCAGAGGTTACAACTAATCAGGGACTACAAAAAAGTACAAAAGCTTCACAAAATAGCCTAAGGATTTGAAGGGAGAGTTCTGACAACCTCGGCCTGATTCCCCTGGCCGAATTTGGTCACCTCAGCCCCATCCTCTCTGGCATTGGATCCTCCAGTCTCTATAACATCCTGGGGTGCAGTCTCTGCTGGGGCAGTATCTTCCTCTTCGACCTCCTGAAGTGCTTGGGCGAATTGGGGGTTAGTAAAACCCAGACCCATGAAGTCAGAGGCTTTCAAGCTAACCAAATCCTTTTCCTTAACAGCCGCCCACTTGTGAGTAGCCTTAATACCTTTCTCGAGGTACTCAAAGCTGAAGCTGATGAATTCATTGGAGACTTTGTAATTGGCTAAAATCTCCTCAGAAGCATCCTCAAGGGCTGCCTTCACTGCTGCGCCGACCTTTTGCTGAAGAACATCGTCCTTAGCCTTTAGAGCAATGGTATGGTCCTTTTTCAGCTTGGAAATCTCTTTCTCCAACTCCTTAGCCTTCTTGTCAGACCCATCAAGTACAACCTTCAGATAGTCTACCTCAGCATTCAGAGTACTTTGCACCTTCTCGGCCTCGTGGCCTTTCTGGATGAGGGGTAACTCCTTCAGGGTCCAATTGGCAAGATGATGCATAGAAGCAAGGCCCTGCAAATCATGTGGTCTTATATATAAGTTGCAATATAAAACACCCCGTGTTTTTATTTTATTATTTAATTAATTAATTGGAATTTTTGAGAAAAAATAAAATTTTGAATTTAATAATTTTTATTGGCTAAATATGTTGATTATGATTTATAAGAATAAAACTTCAAGCGAAATTGAAATCGGAGTTAAAATGGATTTTATATGATTTTTTAAATATTTGTCCCTTTTATTTTTTAAGCAAAACCGTCAGATTTTCGAGGCGATCGATCGACCGACGCCTGGGCATCGATCGATCGATGCCATCAGTTATCGTGCGTTGTAAGTGTTTTTAAGCAGAATTTGTGTAGGATTAGGACTCCTAATCACTATATAACCTTGTTAATCCGTGGGGGGACTTCTCATAATCACTTTTTCTCCAGTTTTTCACCAGAGAACACTTCCAAATATTTTTCCTCTCACTCATAATCATCAACCTTCAACAAAATCAAGTTTTTGTCACAAGTTTTGGCACAAGTTTTTGAAGGCTTAATTGGGGTTTAATCAAGTTTGTTCAAGAGCACTCTTTTGCTAATTTTTCGCAAGGAATCCAGATTTCTAATCATATTTTCAACACGATCTTCACAGGCATGAATACTCTATTCTTTTCCTTTAGTATTATGCGTTTTAAGTGTCGCCTAAACACTTAATTACATGTTTTCTTCAAAATAATTAGTAACTTAATTAGAAAAGTGGACACTAATTATGGGGCTGTTTTTTTTTATAAAGTCTTTCAATATGAATAGTATTCATAACCCTTTAGGTACGTAGGATTCATGAGTGATTTTGGATTTTATTGGTGTAGGTTGCATGTAGAAAAACCCTAGTTTTAAAATAAAGATTTTTGGGTGCGTCCAACTCATGTAATACACATAGAGAAAATAAAATTTGATTTTTGATGTTTATATGATGAAAACTTGGTATATTTAATTTAAAATAATTAAACGAGATTAATTGGGTATTGTTGACGAGGTGATAATTAAATTAAAGAACTAATTGAATTGGAATATCATGTGTTGTTTTATATATTGATTAATTATGGTTTTTTGTGTGACTTGTTGGTATTATGATGTTGCCTTTGCGACGACGGGTTGTTGGCTATTATTGCTCTCCCTATATTTTAGAATGCCTTCTAGGTATGGGACTAGTGGGTATGGCTTTTGATGATTTACGCCTTCTAGGTATGGGACTAGTGAGGGTAGATTATCGTGTTTTTATCATCTTGAGGGTGGGCTGATTTTTATTACTTTTTCGTCGTTACGGTAGCCTAAGTACGAGAATATGTTAAGATTTATGTTAGAAAATCCTCCTATACATAGGATAGGACGTATTGATAACTTGGGGACCCTTAGGTATGGGACTAAGGGGTATTTTGAGGATCTCACATCGATTAAAAGGGTGGGATGATTATAAATTGAGAAATTGAGAATTAATGCCTAAGATAAAAACGGGTATTAAAATTTGTGGCCACATAATGCGTCGGGGCCGACAGTTTAAACGGGTCAGAGGACGATTTATGTCGTGTCGTGTGTGGAACCTTGTCATGTGTCGGGGCCGACAGTTAAACGGGTCAGAGGACGATTGGCAAGGGGAACCTTGTCATGTGTCCGGGCCGACAGTAAACGGGTCAGAGGACGATTGACAAGGGGAAGTGTGACACTTTAATAAAAAGTGAGAACAATAATAAAAGTTGGTTAATTTAATTAAATTAACATTGTGGGACTTGGGAATTTAAAATCATATTGGTGTGCCTTTACAAATGGGGGTTTTGCGGGTAGTTAGTATTTTATAATTATCGCGTTTAATTATCCCGTTTAATTTAAAATATTCTATTGTGATATTTATTGCGTATAATGCTACCGTCTGGATTCAAGGATCCTATTTGAGGGGAGTAGTGTGTATTCTTGCTCGGGGCTTTGGCTCTGACCCATGCGTTGACTAATCTTTTTCAGGATTAGAATTGGAGAAGCTGCATAAGTTTATCGGAGTTATCATTTGGAGGTGCAGCTGGAGCTGATTTACTTTACCGCTTTGTTTTAGTTTATACTTTCTTTTCCGTCGTATTTCAGTATGAGACTTCATTGGAGTTTTATTGGGCCATTCGGTTCCAAAGTTGTTTAAAGAATTTATGTTGGATTATTCAGATCTTTATTATTCAGGTTTTATTTAATCATTATTGGAGATTGGATTTTTGGAGTTAGCATGTGATGGATCTTTTATCGCTTAGTTATTTGTGATTATTTGAGATTGATTCAATTATTTATCTTATGGGCTGATTATTTATGTCTCATATCTGTCTCATGCTAAGAATGGCATTTATTTAGTTCACGCCCGGCATAGTTCGGCGGCGGTGGCTGGCCACCCCGTCTATCGGATTTTGCGGGGTGTGACAGATGGTATGAGAGCATGGTCTTAGGTCTCGTAGGTTATGAGTCCGTTTTGCTTTCGCGTTGCTTATCTTTGATTCCGTTTTGATGATTTGTACTCTTAGTCATTCCGTGTCTGATGTTGTTTTGTTCCTATCTTTTCAGATGGCGAACACAAGGAGAAATGTGAGTAGGAGAGAGGAGTCTGTTTCTGTCCCCGCGGCGTCAGATTACTTTGGAGGCCGAAGAGTTAGCGGCTATCATTCGTGAGGCCACAACGGCTGGTTTAGAGATGGGGAGACAAAGAGAGGCGACTTTTGAGGCGCAGCAGCGGGGTACACCTGTCTCAACTTGGGATAGGGTGAGAATCAGTTTCTTTAAGGGCAATCCTCCCACCTTTGGAGGGGGATCTGACCCAACGGTTGCTCACCAGTGGAGGAGAGATATGGAAAGGCATTTGAGGATGGTTGACTGCACGGATGTGCAGAAGCAGATGTTAGCAACTTTTAAGCTGACATGGGATGCGTTATAATGGTGGGAGAGTGCCACCACATCAGAGGAGAGAGATCTGTTGGGATATGCAGAGTTTCTGATCAAATTCAATAATAAGTACTTTCCATATGCAATTAGGAACGCAAAGAAGCAAGAATTTATGGATTTGGAGCAAGGTTCAAAATCAATTGTCGAGTACGAACAGGAATTCACCAACCTATCTATGTTTGTAACACCCCGTGGAGGTTAGCACTGAGTTTAAGAAGATGGAGTATTTCATTAAGGGATTGTCTTGGTCGATTAGGCAAATGGTGTTAAAAAATCCGGTATACACTACTTATGCTCAGGTGGTGGATGTCGCAATGTTGTTATGGCAAGAGAAGGCCAGTTATCAAAAGAAGTTAGGAAAGAGACAAGAGTCTAATGGACAGGCAGGTGAGAATAAAGGTCGCGATGATCAAACATGGAAAAGGCAGAGGACCAATCAGGAAAAACAAAGTCAAGGAGAGGAGAAAGCCAATACTTGGCGTTTCGGAACTTTTAGGAGTGAATGCTTTGTATGTGGAAAAGTAGGACATCCAGCGACAAGGTGTTACAAGAGAGCGGGCCAACAAGATCAAGGAAAACCAGCCCAACAAGGTTAAGGTACGCAAGGCCAACAAGGGCAAGGAGTTCAGGGGCAGCTAGGACTGAGGCCTCCAGTCTTAGCAGCAGTTAGCGTTCCGGGGGCGCCAGCAGCACCAACAGCACCGGCAGCGTCAGGTGCGCAAGGACTGGTCACTACACCCACCAATCTAAGTTATGGGAGGTGCTATGTAGTTCAGTCAGGACAGGATAGGTTACGTGGCTAGAGAGATATCGTGGTACGTGATACTTTCTTAGATACTTATATATGTAGGATTTATATATTATATTTTTGTTAAGGATTACGTTTGGGTAGATTGGCTGTATGGGCGCCTAATTGAAATATTCTATGGGTAGGCTTATGTGAGCCTTATTTTCTGGTGCAAGATTTGCGTGATGATGTGTATACTTCGTTTAATTTCGAGGAAGAAATTCTTTGCTAGTGGGGAAGTATGTAACACCCCGTGTTTTTATTTTATTATTTAATTAATTAATTGGAATTTTCGAGAAAAATAAATTTTTGAATTTAATAATTTTTATTGTATAAATATGTTGATTATGATTTTATAAGAATAAAACTTCAAGCGGAATTGAAATCGGAGTTAAAATGAATTTTATATGATTTTTTGAAATATTTGTCCCTTATATTTTTTAAGCAAAACTGTCAGAATTTCGAGGCGATCGATCGATCGACGCCTGGGCATCGATCGATCGATGCCATCAGTTATCGTGCACTGTAAGTCTTTTTAAGCAGAATTTGTATAGGATTAGGACTCCTAATCACTATATAACCTTGTTAATCTGTGGGGGGGACTTCTCATGATCACTTTTTCTCCAGTTTTTCACCAGAGAACACTTCCAAATATTTTTCCTCTCACTCATAATCATCAACCTTCAACAAAATCAAGTTTTTGTCACAAGTTTTGGCACAAGTTTTTGAGGCTTAATTGGGGTTTAATCAAGTTTGTTCAAGATCACTCTATTGCTAATTTTTCGCAAGGAATCCAGATTTCTAATCAGATTTTCAACACGATCTTCATAGGCATGATTACTCTATTCTTTTCCTTTAGTATTATGCGTTTTAAGTGTCTCCTAAACACTTAATTACATGTTTTCTTCAAAATAATTAGTAACTTAATTAGAAAAAAGTGGACACTAATTATGGGGCTGTTTTTTTTTAATAAAATCTTCCAATCTGAATAATATTCATAACCCTTTGGGTACGTAGGAGTCATGTGTGATTTTGGATTTTATTGGTGTAGGTTGCATGTAGAAAATCCCTAGTTTTAAAATAAGTGATTTTTGGGTGCGTACAACTCATGTAATACACATAGAGAAAATAAAATTTGGTTTTTGATGTTTATATGATGAAAACTTGGTATATTTAATTTAAAATAATTAAACGAGATTAATTGGGTATTGTTGATGAGGTGATAGTTAAATTAAAGAATTAATTGAATTGGAATATCATGCGTAGTTTTATATATTGATTAATTATGGTTGTTTGTGTGACTTGTTGGTATTATGATGTTGCCTTTGTGACGACGGGTTGTTGGGTATTATTGCTCTCCCTATATTTTAGAATGCCTTCTAGGTATGGGACTAGTGGGTATGGCTTTTGATGATTTACGCCTTCTAGGTATGGGACTAGTGAGGGTAGATTATCGCGTTTTTATCATCTTGAGGGTGGGCTGATTTTTATTACTTTATCGTCGTTACGGTAGCCTAAGTACGAGAATATGTTAAGATTTATGTTAGAAAATCCTCCTATACATAGGATAGGACGTATTGATAACTTGGGGACCCTTAGGTATGGGACTAAGTGGTATTTTGAGGATCTCACATCGATTAAAAGGGTGGGGTGATTATAAATTGAGAAATTGAGAATTAATGCCTAAGATAAAAACAGGTATTAAAATTTGTGGCGACATAATGTGTCGGGGCCGACAGTTTAAACGGGTCAGAGGACAATTTATGTCGTGTCGTGTGTGTAACCTTGTCATGTGTCGGGGCCGACAGTTAAACGGGTCAGAGGACGATTGACAAGGGGAAGTGTGACACTTTAATAAAAAGTGAGAACAATAATAAAAGTTGGTTAATTTAATTATATTAACATCGTGGGAGTTGGGAATTTAAAATCATATTGGTGTGCCTTTACAAATGGGGGTTTTGCGGGTAGTTAGTATTTTATAATTATTGCGTTTAATTATCCCGTTTAATTTAAAATATTCTATTGTGATATTTATTGAGTATAATGCTACTGTCTGGATTCAAGGATCCTATTTGAGGGGAGTAGTGTGTATTCTTGCTCGGGGCTTTGGCTCTGACCCATGCGTTGACTAATCTTTTTCAGGATTAGAATTGGAGAAGCAGCATAAGTTTATCGGAGTTATCATTTGGAGGTGCAGCTGGAGCTGATTTACTTTACCGCTTTGTTTTAGTTTATACTTTCTTTTTCGTCGTATTTCAGTATGAGACTTCATTGGAGTTTTATTGGGCCATTCGGTTCCAAAGTTGTTTAAAGGATTTATGTTGGATTATTCAGATCTTTATTATTCAGGTTTTATTTAATCATTATTGGAGATTGGATTTTTGGAGTTAGCATGTGATGGATCTTTTATCGCTTAGTTATTTTTGATTATTTGAGATTGATTCAATTATTTATCTTATGGACTGATTATTTATGTCTCATATCTGTCTCATTCTAAGAATGGTATTTATTTAGTTCACGCCCGGCATAGTTTGGCGGCGGTGGCTGGCCACCTTGCATGTCGGATTTTGCAGGGTGTGACACAATACAAATGAGAGGTTACACTTTGAAGATAAACTGAAATCCAAAGTCATACCTGAGTAGACCTATGAAGGCCAAACTCAATCAGCAGAGGAATGTCCATAGAACGACAAAAAGGTTTGTCAGCATCGGTCATAGCAGAGCCGATGGCATCCAACGCCTGCAAACTATGCCCTATGATGCTATCATTAATTTTCAGTTGCTCTATACAAGCAGCCAATGCATCCTCAGAGGAAATGGGGATGGCTAGATCTCCCCCTTTTTTCTTCTGCCTCTGATCCTCAGGGGAAGGGTCAGAAACCTTCCTCTTCTTAGTGGCCTCTGCCCTTGAGGCAGATGGAGGGTGAGGAGGAGAGGTCAGACCAGCCTTTTTGACGAGCTTCGTCGAACTTGGTGCTGCCTTTTCCCAAAGCTCGTCAGATATTCCCTTCGGACGCTCTACAAAATAGGAGGGTCTGAGTTAGAGAATCAGATATATATATATTCATAGGTATAACTTGTTGAAATAAGAAACTTACCAAGCTCTGTAAGAGGACTTCCCCCTAAACCAGTCTCAGAGAGGTAGTGGGGGGTCATCAGGTGTTCAAATCTTACGAGCAGACCATGCGCCCCCTGATCCTGAAGGTCTTTGACCTTCTGAAGATTTTACATGCTTAGACCAGGGTCGGCCTTAGCAGCCATTGTAACCTTTCCCCATCTTATAGGCATCCTCGGCTCTAGCGGGGAAGAGGGGGCACATGGGCCAAATTCCCATGGCCCCGAGGTAAAGAAATAGCGTGGCTTCCAGTTATGATTAGACGTTTGAGTTATCTGAAGCATCTTATTTTCAGGTTTTTGAGCTACAAAATGATAATAGCTCGGATGGTTTCTGGCAGATGAAGGGACATATCGTCCTACAAAGACTTGGACTAGAAGGTCTGAGTGATGAACAACCCTCTATAAGACAATGGCCCTGATTATCACCCTCCAAGCATTGGGTGACAACTGAGAAGGGGCCAAGTTGATATACGTTAGTATGGACCTGATGATGGGATGGATGGGCAGACAAAATACCAACTTGAACATCTGCTCGTACAAGCAGATCTCACCATCTCGGCCATGGTAGGCCCTCTCTTCCCTCAGAGGTCTCCTAAGCTTTATGGAGGGGCTGATGGAGTATAAGTACCTGAAGCAAAGAAGGTCAACCTCACTAACTGTACTCTCAATCTCGGCTGCCTCAGAGACGTCAACATCACTCTCAGCATGGTCATCATCATCTAACTCAACGTCGGCCTGAGCAGACGATTGGGCTCCACTTGGAAACCTCTGAGCGAACTCAGCCCCTGAGACAGCCGACAAGGGTATGGCTTCAAGAATTGGCGGAACCGCCACACTCTGCCCAATAATTTCAACCTCAGAGGAAGAGGTTGATGTTCTTGAACTTTTGTGGGACGAGGCTCGACTAGAAACCTCTGCTTGATCAGGGGCCTGGACTTGCCGAGTTGAGAAATCCATAGCCTCTTGAAAAGAGTCCACAGACATAGGGTCTGAGGAGGATGACTCAGACTCAAACATTAGCGACGGTTCAGCAGGGACCTATGCTTGGTTAGCTGGTTGGGATGGTTCAGGATATACGACCTTCAGAGGTGGTGGAAAGATAGGTCTGAGGGGGGATTCCTCTGACCTACGAGCTTCCTCCTGCGCTTTTTCTATTTGCCTAATTTTCTCTAAAGTCTTCTCTCTGAGAGAGGGGAACTCCTCTAAGAGTTGGTAAAGGGGTCTGAGCATAAGAGGCAGACCCTACACTTACAACTCTCCTAAACAACAAACAAAGACTGGCAAATATTGGGATGCAATTAAGGATCAAACTATCAAATTTTGAGCAATAACCACGAAGAACAAACAAGAACAGTTCGCCAGAAAAAATGGAGATTTCAGTGGAAATCTCTTAAAGCTCACCAGAAAAAGCAAAAATAATACCAGGGTAGAAAAATGAAGAAGAAGGGATGGCAAGAGGTACCTAAAGGAGAGCGAAGAGAAGCATGAGAAGGGGAACCAAAACGCACTTCGAAACTAAGTTCTTCTAGAGAGAGAGAGTTGCAGAAGTTACTTGAGGCTGGAAAAGGAGAGAAATGATGAAGAAAGAGAAGATTGGGGGTTTAAACCCTAAGTATGGGAGCACACCTCCCAAGGCCCATCATTGCCTTGGGAGCACAAAAGACAGCCATCATCAAACCTGTCAGGCACACTACCTACTCCAATGGTTGACACTTGTCAAGATGATATTTGACACCTAAAGAAATCCAACCTCGGATCGATATACCCCTTAGATACCTGACCATATAGGTAACTAAGGGATAGGGGGTGATTGATATGCCACAAATACACCACCTCAACTCTGAGACATCAACCCCAGCCAAGGACATGGTCGAGGTCGGAAGGGCCATGGATCGTTGACCAACAACCTCGGTCATGGCAAGGTCGGCCATGGCCGAGGCTACTACTAACTTCATCAAGATAAGTCCTCACGGCACATGGAATAGATATTCATCAAATCATTCCCTGGATGATAACCTCGACTAGGAATAGGCCGAGGTTACAGAAGCTAAACTTCCATCAAGGCCAAACCCAGCAGTGAATCAACCGATGTTCCTGACATACTCCAGCTTAACCTTAGCCCAGGCCGACCTTAATACCCTTCCTCGGCTTCACTTAAGCCGAGACCACGATGGCTCATCTCGGATTGGATAAGCAACTAGACCTTACCAACCTCGGACTCTTCCTGGACGAGGTTATTACCAAGCACTGAGGCCGAGCACCTATTAACATGTGTGGACAAGGACACGTGGACACAAATCAGTTATAACAAATCATTCCCCCCACGTGGGGGGAATATTTCATCATCATTCTCTACATGTGACAGGGACAGATGTCTTCATCATATTGGCTGGATCAACAAACACATGCTCTTTACATGCATGGGGGGTACACTACACCCCCAGGCACTATAAATACTTGACTTCTCCTTCTTAGAAAGGGATCCAAGAACACAACCCTAGCTGAAACTCTCTCTAAATACACAGTAGAGAGAGAAAGCTTAAGAGATTGTATCTATGGCCATTAGAGCCCTCATACAGTGATACATACCATAAACTTGCACAGTGGACGTAGGCCTAATTGGCTGAACCACTTATATTCTGGTGTGATTCCTCTTCTCCTCACCTCATTCTCTTATATTTACTATATACATGTTCTGCCATTGTTAACATTGAATTGAGATCACAAACACCTTGAAGGGTAGTGCTATTTCCAGCATCATCAATCCCCATGAGGTATATAGTGAGGCAATTTATGTACACTCAGGTATATCAAATGGCTTGTCCACACGTACCGATTGCCCTCAAAAGCAAGACGTATATCGTGGAAGCCACGCCAAAGGGGGGAACCCTTTTCGATTGACCCAACAAAACTGCATACCCGCATATAGGTGTCAAGCCTAGGACACTCATATTAGATTTTCGGTTTCGACCCGAAACTCTGCCGAAATTTCAGGTCGGCCTGCCGCCCAAATTTTTGTGCATTTTTTAAATGGGACCCTACTCATGAGCCTGGTTATAAGTCCAGCCACATCTTTGTATATGTTACAAACCTAACTTTTCCAGGCTCGGGTCCCGTCCAACATTTCATTTTGCATTTAGGAGAATTTAATACAAGTGAGAACATAATAATAATCATGGTGAGACCCGTATTCCAAAAATATTTTTTCCTTCTTTATCAAAAATCCAAAAACATTGTTTCCTTTCTTTATCAAAAATCCAAAAACATTTATCTCTTCTTTATCAAGAATCCAAAAATATTTTGCCCTTCGATCTCAAAAGAGAAACAAAAAATGTCAAAAATATTTTCCTTATTTTTCTCAAAATAAATCCCATATTGCGCCTCCTTAGGTCGATCGATGTCCTTGGCCTGGCTCCTTATTGGTTTTAGTCTTCAGTCAAATCGCCCCGTAGTTTCGTCCGTTCCCCTGCTACCTCTTCCGAGTCTGGTATCTATCCAGTTTCCATGGATAACACAGATCAAGTACCAGTTGCGCAGCCAGATCTGACGACAGTCTTAACTCAGCTCGTGTCCAAGATTGACAACCTTCAGACTGAGTTCTGAGAGATGCAACAAAACCAGGTTCCTATTCCTTAAGAGCCTAAGGTCTTATTCCCTCGCGCTATGGGTCCACCCGAGCCTATTTGGGTTCCCAAAGAGTATCAGTACGCTCCACGTGTCCCTGCTGCTAATGGGCCGCCGCCTGCCCAGCTTCCTATGGCAAACCTTACCCAGCCTGGGGCTAACTTGCCTATGATCGTTGATTTGAAAGAGGAAGAATTGAACTAGGTCAAAGAATATCTCAAGATGCTAACTAAGAAGTTCGACCAAGTCAGAATATTCAAAAATTACATGGACTACACCCACGTGTCTTCTTATCCTAAGGCAAGGTTACCCGAGAAGTTCAAGATGCCAAATATCGATAAATTCGGAGGAAGTGGACCTCCGATTGTCCATCTTCGCAGTTATCACTGTTCCATGACTCTCTTAGGGCCTTCTCAAGAAGTGATGGCCAAATTATTTTAACAAACTCTGAAGGATAGCGCTCTTCGATGGTTTTTGGCTCTCGAGGAGTCCAGAATCCGTATTTGGGAGGATGTAGCCCGAGAATTCATGTCGCAGTACAAATATAACGAATAGCTTGAGGTCACCCGTCGTGATTTAGAGATTTAAAAAAAAACTCTGGGGAATCAGTCAGTAACTTCATAGCCCGATGGAGGGAAAAGGCAGCCACTATGACCAATCGTCCAATAGAGGAAGAACAAGTCAACATAGTGAAGATGAATTTGTTACCCCGTGTCCTAGCAACCATGGGAGGACAATACTATCCCCACTTTTGAGCTCTCAGAGAAGAAAGAGTAGAAATCAAGGAAGGTCTTGCTAAAACAGAGGTTGAACCAAAGAAGGTGTCCAGACAGTTCACCTCCATAAAATATGACAAACCTGCCAGTGTTGCAGTCTTAACTATCAATAACATATCTCAACCAACCACTTCGTGGGCAGTAGAAAGCCACCCCATCCCAGTCCAAAAATAATACATCGAGCTTCATGCTCCCCACTCCAAAGTTTATCAGGCCCTATTAAGCCGAAACCTCATCAAACCCTTGGACCCCGATCCATTGACAAACCCACTTCCAAGAAACTTCAAGGCAGATGTCCGTTGCGCCTTTCAACAAATTGCTGGTCATACCACCGACCAATGCTTTCACCTTCAAAATATAATCCAGGTTCTAATTGGCCGGAGTAGCGTTGCCCCACCAGCCAATCCTAAGCCAAACACTACTCACAACCCACTCCCAAATCATACAAATGCTATTTTCCTAGAAATGAACCCAAAATTTGATCCCTCAACTCAAATCACACCTATACACTCTCCTAAGCCTCTGGAAACTTGCCCATATTTCCTCCTACACCCCGTTAGCCTCGCTGATCAGACACTGTCACTCCTTACCAAAGCATACATCACTGTTCGTACCCGTTCTGAAAATAGAAGAATGGAATTATCAGAAGTGCTAAACCAACTCTTAGAGTTAGGGCTAAAATTGCCCTCACAGATGATCATTGATTGCCAAAGGTTCAGTACGCTGTTCTTGGAAGCACGAAAATAGGCTCGAGAGTCAGAAAAATGGGTGGTACCAACCGATGAAGTCAGCATGGATGATGTCATCCAAATCATGGTTGAATTATTAAGGTAAACCAACGATATTTGTAATATGACCGAGTTACTTGATGCTCTGAAGTTACAAGGGCGCATGGTTCCTTCACCCTTACATATCCCCACAGAATGGGAAGACCTATATGAAGAAGCCATTGACATTGTGGAATTCATTGACTTTACATGGAAAGACAGAGTTGTTGCCACCGTATGGGGGAAGAATTCGAAGATTTGAATAAAGAACAAGTTTTCGAGAAAATTGGCCCGGTAGCCGACATGCACTACAAGAAAAACAGTCATTTATGTCAGTTTTATAATTTTTCAAAACTGACGTATAAAGCCCTGACATAAATGTTCGTAAAAATGACATAAATAAGATCACATGTATCTTAGTTTTTAAGAACACACATAAAAACTACAGTATTCAACATGTTTTTAATTACATTTTCATAAAAAACTGACATAAATAAGATCACATATATCTCAATTTTAGTAGTTTTATGAGAGTTTTTTCAAAACTGACATAAATGTTAATATACTTTTTTTAAAAAAAAATCAATACACCATCAATAGAAAACTATTATTTGAGGTTAAATCAACACTTGTAAATAGATATTAACCAATTTCATAAATATTACTAACTTGATATGCATCAAGATATTTACCATAAAAAAATATTGATGTTAGCTACATCATATCCAAAAACTAGCTAGTGTGTGAGCTACGTGATGATATCCAGTAACTAGCCAACGCCTAGTTATCTACGTGATAATATCCTAAAAATAGTGATGATACATCACAATATCCAAAAACTAGCATTGCGAACTACATCATAAGACCCATAATCTAAAATAATACTGAAGCTAGGACGTTGTCGGGCGTAATACTCGATCAAGTTTGTTCTCAACGCTATCCAACCCTGAATGAGTAACCCTGCAATCAAATACAATCAACATGGTTTTCATCAAAACACAATCATCTAAAAAAATTGTCATTACGACATAACAAAATATAGTTATTCGGAAGTACCTAATATATATAATCCATAATGAATTCAATGAACTCCATTGAGCTTCATTTAGCCCAGTCAACGCATACATCGCTTTATCGAGCAATCTTCTAAAAAAGGTAAAATTGTATTTATTATTACGTATATAATAGTTAATAACTAAATAATATTTTATATAATAGAATAAAACGATAAAACAACGGTAACATACCCTTGTTTCAAAAGGTAAGGAAGGATCCTCCATGAAGTACTTCATGAACTTTAACACAAAATATCCACAATGAAGAGTACCATTTCCTTGCATTGGGCACTAATTAATACAAAACATTATTAACGGACAAATAATAAAAGAGTAATGGACGTTAAACAAGGTTCTTAACAGCTATATATATATATATATTAAAAAAATAGCTATGGTGTCAAGTACAATTTCAGTCGAAAATAATTTTTTAAGTCGAGTACAATTTAAGTCAAAAAAAAAATTTATACAACACAAACACTTGTAAAAACTTTAAAATATGGGCAATCTTTCATATAATTTCACGACAAAATACCAATTATAGGACACGCTCTGCAACAGTAAAATAAACATAATTCTAATGAATGCAAATTTAGCTCTAAGAAGAGTATGTATAGAACTCCCGCCTTAAGTTTACTCAGAACAGATGGATCACTAAACGAGGCTTATTTAAAAGAGTGTAATAGGAGAAGAAATTACAGGTTCATTACGCACTTATTGAGCATGTAACTTAAGAGTTTTACCATGGGAAAGCTAGTTTGGTAGTCATTATCCATGATGTACAAAGGGGGAGAGTTAATTGAACCGAAGAAAGCACTTGCTTATTCATTTTTGCAACACACAGAAAACTCAAATAAATGCTCTCACAGAAGCTCTAACCAAGACAACAAAAGACCAAATTAGAACATTATTATAATTATGCTAAAAGTTCATGAAATTTCTCCAAATGAATTATCCCCAAACATTATTACCTCTTTATAGCCCAAAATGGGCAGAATTAAAAATTAAATACATTCATGTACTATTTTTTTTATAAAGTAATTGGACAAAGATATATATATATATATAACACATATATATTTTTAACAGTCATATATATGTACTGTTATATATATAACAGCTATATATACACTGTTTTGATTCGTATTTTTTTATCGTCAACGACGGGCCAAAGTCGAATAACTGGATACTTTGAGGCTATAGTCAATATCAACCTAAACATTGGAAGCTAAAAGTCAAAATGACCCATACATTGTAACAATCATCCATAGATGGATATAGTAGTAAGTCACTCACGATAGCGCGTAAAAGAGACATCTTGTTGCCATGATAATGCCCCTTGGAAATTCGGATCATTTGTTGTATTGGACCACTGTGGGATAAAAATCCCACTTGTTCCTCAGCTACTCATTTTGTAGTAAATCAAATAGGCGCTGGTGCAATATAGGCATCCAAATGTACGATGTTGCCCTCAACACAATACCAGAGGGCTCACCATGGCTATTGCACATTTTATCTCCTCATTGCAGCCCTGCCAATTTGTGGAAACATGAAGTATTATTTATAGAAAAAGGAAACATCAAGTATATATATATATATATATATATATATATATATATATATATAGACACACACACACACACACACACACAAGCGTATTCTTTCCAAAATGTGTGCCGATGCCCATATTACCTATGGAGTTAGACCTTCGAAATTCACAATTAAAACTCAAAAACAAATATACCAAAGCGCACTGAACATCATAATCAAGTCTAAATTTCTGAGATGAGATTCCCAACTAAACATCCCCATATAGAACCTTGACTTAAATTTCCAAGATTATATTCAGACCTATGCCAACTAAACATCCACATCCAAAACAGAAAACTGCAAAGATTGGCTCCATATAAATTTATGATAAAATTTGAAGTATGTTCACCCACAACTTTTCTTTCTTTTTTTGATGAGAAATGAATAATCATAACCTCGACTTTGTGTACCAAATGTAGCATGCATCATCATGTAGATGACACGGAGAACTCGAGTCAAACTTCACAGAGGTGAAAATCAGAATACTAATTGAATAAAAAAAGTACAATAAAGGCAAAGGAGAATAGAATACATGATGTTTGGTATACATGATGTTTGGCATCATCTGTCTTATAGAACACTTTTGAGCACCTTGGTTCCTCAGATTCCGATTTGCGCATCTTCACATTAGTTGTATTTCCTTGTAGGATTGAACCTTCATGGCTGCTTGGCGACGCCTTCCAGTGGATAATCTTCCAAGCACTTGAGCTTGATGGAATAGGTCCAAAACATCATCAAAATTCAGTTCATGTGTATAAATAAAATAAAAATGACATAATTCAGTTCATGAAATAAAAGTTTGCATCGTGTTATCATTCAACATATACCCCTTTTTATTGAGGTGATCAACCATACTTAAGAATGGAATGTTGCCTCTCAAACCAATCACTAATATTTCCATTAACATCCCCTAGAAAAGCATTGGAAACCACTTTAGTACGACTGAATTGAGATGAGCAGCCATTTTATACCTCAGCATTATTGAGGTGAGCAGCCTATCTAAGAATGGAATGGAATGTTTCCTCTGAAAACAATCACCAATATTTTCATTAACATCCCGCTGATACTCGAAAAGCATTGAAAACCATTTTAGTACGGCTGAATTGAGGTGAGAAGCCATTTTATACCTGAGCATTATTGAGGTGAGCAATCATTTTAGTATGGCTGAATCTTGAAAGGTTGTGCTTTGAAATTTTACGCGGATACGTCAAATTAGCAACCAAGCCTAAATTTTTTTAGTAACAATGAAAACTCACTTCAATGAAAATTATGTTTGATTCAAGCATCGAACTAATTTTTTAAAAATATTCATTTCCTACATTTAACTACACACCATGTCTGATTTGTTTAAAATAGAAGATCGTCATTCACAATAACAAATATACACATGCTAATTATAATATTGATGGCTCAAGGGATTCACTGCCATTTGCAACTCCGAAAAATGCATGCTCTCAAATTCCATCAACTGCTACTCATGTTCTTCCATAAGCTGCTCCCTGAGTAACCTCAATTTATCACAAACTCTGATTATTATTATTATTATTATTATTATTATTGACATTATTATTAGTAGTAGTAGTTATTGTGTAGACTTGTATTTAATAATATGTATATGGTTGTTTTACAATATGTTGATGAATAGAATACTCCGTTTATTGAACAATATGCCATTCCTAATAGCTTTTCCAATGATTTTAACATATAAATGCCTAAATGAAGAAAATCAAGACAAAAGGTCGGTTAAAGATCAAATTGGAAGTTTTTACTATTTCCCTTCTCTAGCATTCCACAAAGATGCCGGTGGATTTGGAGGAATTAGAAATCTCAGCCATTCGAGAATTTCGATCCCCTGCCGGACCCCTTCGATGATTATACAGTTCTCATCAGAGATTATTACAACGCTAATCACACGAGATTTATGGTGATTCTAGATGGTGGTAAGAAGCTTCCCTTTCTTGATGGAATTCTTATCAATGGTCATGGGCCTAATGGTGTCTCTTTGTATGTTGAACAAGGAAAAACATATAGGTTGAGGATATCAAATGTTGGACTGTAAAATTCACTCAATTTTCTCATTCAAGGACACACGATGAAACTAGTAGAAGTTAAAGGGATGCACACACTTCAAGCTACATACTCTTCACTTGATGTTTATGTTGGTCAATCTTAATAGGTTTTGGTCACAGCCGATCAATCGGCTCAGAACTACTACATTGTTGTGTCATCACGTTTCACCTCTGAGATCCTTACAACAACCGGTGTTCTTCATTACAGCAACCCTGTGCGACTGGTATCTGGACCAATTCCTAGTGGACCTACCATTCAAATTGATTGGTCCTTAAATCAAGCGTGTTTTATCAGGACCAACCTTACAGCGAGTGGACGAAGGACTAACCCGTAAGGTTTATACCATTATGGCATGATAAACACTAGCAGAACCATGAGGTTTTCCAGCTTAGCTGGACAAATCAATTACAAGCAGAGATATACAGTTAACAGTGTGGCACTTAAGACACCTGACACTCCTCTAAAGCTTGCAGACTACTTCAACATTCAAGGAGTTTTTAGCCAAAATATCATAACCGATTATCCTAATGGTGGCGCATTATACGAAGATACAACTGTTTTGAATGCCGATTATAGAGCTTTCATTGAAATCATATTCGAGAACTCGAAAAATATTTTACAGAGCTAGTACCTTAGTGGTTAGTACTTATTTGTAGTAGGAATGGATTGAGGGCAATGGACTTTGGGTAGTAGACATAATTGCAATCTCTGAGATGCAGTCTCACGTTGCACTATTCAGGTATACCCAAACTAATGGACTGCAATATATGTGTCACTTAACAATGTGGGTATGTGGAATGTTAGGTCTGAGTTCTGGGTGCGATAATATTTGGGACAATAATTTTATCTATGTGTTCATACCAATTCAAAATCAGTTAGGGACGAATATCTAATTCCTAAAAACACGCTTCTTTGTGGAAGGGCGTCTGGCCGACACACGCGACAACTCTAAGCTATCAAAATAGAAGATGACATTATATTTATAAATTCTGATTGTTATAATTTTAATTTTCTATACCATTTTAATAAAAGTAAAAATAAATAAAAAAACTACTCTGCATTGTAGCATACAATAGACTTAAACTTGCTCTTACTGAGACCAATAGAAAGTGAGACAAATAATAAATATGTCGACTCTCTCTTGTCAAGTTACTCAATATTCTGAAAAAAGTTAAAAACTAAAGAAAGAAAAGATAAATTTCAAATATATGACTCCGAACACATTAATAAAGCATAAATAAATTGAGTAATAAAATTGAAGGGAAAAGAGGTATACCCAGTGGTGGTGGTTCTTCGAGGTTCTGAGGTGGTTCAGTCATGGAGGTCTTCCACAATGGTGATGATTCAAACATTAACTATGAAAATGATAAATGACTTATATCCAGACTACTTGAATGTACCAAAAGAAAGTCATGAACAATTAGAAATAAGATACTTGTTGAGTTCTTTAATGCACCACAATTTAATACTAAATTATAATGCATGTAATTTAGTATCCATGAAAATCACCATAAGTAGACTTTCACCTATATTTTTGCATATAACTCAAACATAGATGAACATGTGATACGCTAAAATCCATTTCTAAGTCCACACCAAACCATCAATTCATTTCCAAAAGGGAAAGCTACATAATAATGTACAATGAGAATGTTCTTTCACCAAAATTAAAACCAATGCTTATCTAAGTAATAGCAATGCACCAAATAACTTCAATAAAGACAATAAGGAACCAAAACACTCGGCTATACAAAAGTCTTTTCATAAGTGTACTTTCCTAAATAATCCTGTTGGGAAAACCACCATAAGCAATGCAAAACAGGGCTGCATTGTCAACTATTATTCTACTCATAGTGGGACAACAAGACTACATGTGATCAAGTCAATAACCCATTTGATTAAACAAATCCATTACGTACATTAGAGGTATACAAATATATACTTAGAGATGGAATAATTCCCTTTACATTTATTCCTCCGCACCACCTTTAAAAAATCAATAAAAAGTCTGTACTTTAGCAATATGAAACAGAAATGGAAAGTAAACTATTGTATCAGCTTCGATAAAAATTACCAATAACTTCCAACATTCGCAATGAGATCATGGTTATATATTTAAGAAAAAGGAACACCAACTACACATGTATTACAATTTAATTCCTACTAATCATATGATTGGGGAACAATGTCCCATCAACATTACATAACACAATGTCTGGTGTGAAATATAAGGTCAATGCCAATTAGATTCCGAGAAAAAATATTGTGACACCCCGCCTAATTAAACATCGGGTGATCAAGCCTTTATTAAATTAAAACAGGTTTCTCAAATGGATCATTCTTAGCATCACTGTCGAAAACTTTTTAATTACTAATCCCCTAAGTAAAATTAGACCGGTGCCAAATTTTATCTTTCTTAAAACAGATAAATCAACCATGTGGAACAAAGTACAAACAATCATGTACTATAATTCAAATAACAAAATAAAAGTACAACAGAACAAAAGTATTACCGAATAAACCATCGGCTAAAAATCCCAAACAACAATAGAATAACCACTAGTCTGAAACTAACATCTGAGACTAATACCGGACCACAAGTCCATGCATAGAAGAGTGTGAGATCATGTACTAGATCTGAATGAGAGATATCGTCTAGTCAAAATCCTGTAAGCATCCACTGTGCTACAGCTCCGAGACCCTGGAATGGAATCATCATACATGGCGTCCCTGTGGATGGACACCTAAAAGGTTTTGAAAATATTTTATAGCAAGAGTTAGTACTCAAAACATTTTGAAAATATTTAGCAAGCGTTTATCACAATAGAAAAATGCGGTTATTGATTACACATGTTAGGTTCTCGTACACTCTCTTGAGTTACTCACCCCTCATCTTTTGTGCACACCTAACGTTCTACACTTAGTTTATCTAGCCATACCTCCCAAGCTAACTAAAACCAAAGTAGTCAACTGAACTTATCTGTACCCAAGTTCCAGTACCGCCCATACAGTACAACCGTTTCACTAACATCTCGCGTATGTTAATTAATTCTCAAGTAACATTTCATCTATGTTATTTTTCAAGACTTCCCATTTAGTTTCACTACTAAAATTACTACAATTCTCACAATTGTTGACTTCCCACTTGTGTAATTAAGTTTCGCTACTTGAATTACTAAATAGATTTTCTCTATCTGAAGGTGCATTTCGTAATTAAGTTTCACTACTTAACTTACCAATTCAGTATGTATCTTTAAATACATAATATATATCAATCTGCTAATACACAAAAGTAGAATATCATCAAGTATATATATTTCACACATAATATATACTAAATATTAGTCATTACTATTTTGCCCTTTTTATACACGTAAAGGACTCTTGGTTCGAAATGATTCATCGACCCCAAGTAAGAATTGGTTCGGAATGATACATCGACCCCAATTATTTATATACACAAATAAATGATTCTTGGTTCAGAATGATACATCGACCCCAAGTGAAAGTTGGTTCGGAATTATCCATCGACCCCAACTATTTTTAAAAATATATATATACACATATTCTGGTTCGGGACTCTCTCATCGCGACACCAGTTCAAAGTTTGGTCGGGCATTTCTCATCGACCCCAAACATATAATAACTTTATGTTAGTTCGGAATGTCTCATCGACCCTAACATAATTAATTTAAGTATAATCTCTCTACCTAAAAGATCACATAATTCAGTAGGTACACGCCCGACCTATTAATCATATACATACGTAATATTTTAATCTCATATATCTACCGTACAATATTCGCTTTACGATTTATCTCATTAATCGTATTTATTTGAGTATTCACACAACTCTAAGGGTCCTAGTTACCCCTTACATATAATTTCAGTCGTTATTTCTTACCCTACTGGTCTATTACTTAAATTGAATTTACTTCGCCCCGTAACTCAATTTCCGAAATCCCCGATACTCTACTAAATCGAATTATTCTCCTCGGTCCGTAATCCAAGCCCTACACCCAATGGCCTTATTGGACCTCAACAATATACCTACTGGTCTTATTCTTACTCCCATATAAGTATAATGTAAATCCTATAATACTCATTCATTCCCGAAATCAACGAAGAATTAAACATAAAATTTTCGGGAAACAGCTTGCGTCGATCGATCGACGGCTGGGTTCGATCGATCGACATAGTCGATCGATTGATAGTTCGAGATCGATCGATCGATCGAACAGGGACAGACGCAGTTGTCTTCCTCGTTAAGATTTTTCCTCCATTAACAAACCTTCAAACTCCATTATAGTCCACCAAACTTTGGCCCAATGATCCTAACATATTTCCACATATACTAGGACAGTTTCTAACGTGTCAAATACATCAAAACTCCAATTTCTTTAAAGAAATAATGAATTAAAATCCAGAATTTCTTGAAACCCTAGTTATGGTGTTCTTCCCATATTATCATTTAAAATCCATATTTTAATCCGAAAAATCATCAAGTCTAATCTGAATCTTAAACCTCTACATAAGATAAATCATTCTACATGCGATTCCTATCCCAACATGTATAAATATCATCTTTCTCCAATCAAAACAATGATTTAAACAACACTATTCAAAAACCCTACACATGGGTATTATAACTTTATAATTTTTGCAATAAACAACTTGCCTTATGATCAGTAGGGTCTAATTTCGTGGTTGTTGTTGATGATTGATGATCTTCATCCTTCAATCCTTCTTCCCCAACAAGTTGATGGTAAAAATCCCTTTGAATCCTTCCCAAATCTTCCTTTTGCCTTAGAAAGTTGTGCCTCTCTTCTCTCTAATGGTATTGGTGTTGTCATGGGTGTTCTAACCCTAATTCCTCTATCATACGACTGATATAAAACTCTCAATTTCGTAGGTATCCATACCCTCTTATGTTAAAAGACCAAAATGCCCCCGAACGATCTCGGTTTAGTCCAAAATTACCCCGGGACTCAACTAGTACCCCCGGGTATACTATTTTGACTAATTTGACCCTTCCGGACTCATCGGTGACCTCTAAATTATCATTTGAGTCACTTAAAAATATTACTCGTTCTCACCCCAACACGGTCTACACGCGTTAAGTAACTATTTACCCCTCACACTAAGTAAATAAAATGAGGCAATATAAATCGGTATCTATCTCTCGATTAATATTCCATAATTACAATTTTTAAATAAAACTCTTTAAATTACTACTCTTACGTAATTTAAATTAAGCCGTAATTTTCTCATTTAATTCTCCAATTTAATTAAATAAAATATTCAGAAATACGGGGTATTACAAATATAAGCATATATTGCTTTGAAATATTTTTATCAAAGCATTGTCGGATCATAAGAATCATAAGTTGTTAACCAATGCATTGTCGGATTCCACAAAGCATATATTTCTTTGAAACAGTTTTAACAATCCCAAAGTGTTAACTAAGCATACATGAAAATTAATAACTCTGTTAACAGTAAGTACCACCAATTAGAAAATCATAAAGAACTCAAAATAAAACAATTGAGATTTATAACTACCAAATTCAGTAATACACTCATGATTCATTTATAAAAGTACCATATTCAGTAGTAATATAACATTGAAGATATGAATGTTAACTCGAAAGTTAAACCATCTCCTCAAAATTTATAGCTTTGGCTTTCCTTAGATCTAAACTTTAGACGTTAGTTACTTAATACCCATATACAAAATTTTAAAAAACTCAGCAGGTGTTTGGTCAAATAAACTACATGACTATTAAACGGCTCATTTGAAATGATGAAAAACACCAAAGATCTATAAAACCCTACCCGTTCTAAATCTTATATAAGTTCAAGTTGGTTGAAAACAATACTACCAAGTTTTAAATAGGCACAATTACCAAATACACACAAAAATTATAAAATGTCAAAAAATAGTAAAGGTATTAGAATGCTCACGTAGTTTATAACTAGACTCTGTCATAATTAACCATTTCATTATCATTTCACGTCATACTCCCCAAAAGGTGCACACACACAAACAAGCTAATTTGTTACTTTAATAAATACCGAAATAATATTTTCATGCATCTACATTGGAAAAACTTATCAAGTCTAGGTTTGGCATGGCTTCATGTAACAAATTGGGGCTCTTTACCTATTGTTATTTGGTTTGGTGTGGATGCTTAACAAATTTGATAAAATCTGCAAATTATATTTTATTATTGGATTGCGTAGACAAACTCCATGACTAATGAACGTGAGATTAATTATCAAAGATATTTATGTCTTATACGAAATTTAAGTGGCAAGATAAAGATATTTGTCTACCAAGGGAAGTATATTTTTGGATCTTCTTCTTTATGCGGTAAATAATGTCATCATAACAAAGCCATATACTTCAACTATGCAAAGAAACAAAGCTCATAATCAGTGATTTGTTTTTTAGAAAGAGAAGTACTAAGGAACATGTAACTCTAATGAAAGTCTCAAAACATAACATTAGAATTAAATAGAAATCGTTGATAACATCATCCTTATAACCCCTCACTAAAACTATTATTTAAGTTCAAAAAATTCCTACAGAACTACTAGAAATTAACGCCAAGATACACCCCTAGAAATAAGTAAATAACAACTGCTTAAACTCTTACTGTAGTTGTGCAATAGATAAATTCATTCACGGCACTTGAGGTTAAGGAGAGAGGAACATAAGCCTTACAACCAGCACAGAATTATGATGTGGGACACATTCCAACACACCCTCCTGGGCAACAACACGGAAGTCGAATTACTTGGCGCATCGAAAAAAGGCCTAACGAAACTCTGACACCAAGTAGAACAGACCCACCCCCATTATACTCCTTCAAACTCAGTTGTTAATGAGAGGGGAACATAATCCTTATAACTAACACAGAATGGGCAAAGTTAGACGATATTGGACACATTCCAACAAATTTACTATATTAAGTTGTTCGGATATTCAGCCCTAAATGAATCTCACAACATCCATTAACCAAATATAAATAATAAGAAAATAAAATAAACCTCTTATAAACTAGACCCCACCTAAAGATATAAAAATAAATAAAATTTTCACTAGAAAAGCAACCATCACTAACAGCTATACCAGATTGATCCAAAAATTAGGACTGATTTATAAAATCCTTTACATTCTTCTTTTCCCACCCCCAGTGAGGACCACTTCTAAGAGAATAAGAATGTGAAAGATTTCCCAAATCAATCCTAATTTTTGGATCGATTTAGTAAATCTATTAAGATGATTTTTTTAAAGGGGTTGGTTGGATTTCGATTTGGTTTCAATTAAATGGGTTGGTTGAATTGAAATTAAGCACCCCATTTCCCACAGACCTGCGAAATGGTGGTTGTGATTTAGTTTCAATGATGGACATGTAAAAAAAGGCATATAAGATAGCCCAAAACTCCGTTGTCCCTAAAATCTTAGTCTCTATACAAATTTGAATGTTTCATGCACATTATTTGACAAACTGCAAAGACTTTCAGAGTCTACACGATCATCTTCTTGATGTTGTGGACTTGTGTTAAGACATCTAAATTGGGTAAAGACTTATAAAGTTAAAAGGGAAAGGTGTTGATAGTCATGTGGTCTGCCATTGGAAATGAGTTATCTGCAAACACATTCCACTTGTATATACACCTTACTACACGGTAAAGACTTTAGAGTTTAAAGGTCTTCTTAACTTTCTGGTTAACTTGTTTGCAAGCAGAGAAATAAGGTATTTGCAGAGGCACTCTCTCTATTAAAGATAAATGTCTTATATTGAAAAATAGTATCTTAATTTAGTATTATACTTGTTTGAAAAAATTTGATTAGGAAAATGGTAAAGTCGTTGTGGCATCATCTATTGATCTTCATCATCATTGGCTACATGAATATACTTGTTATGTGTCATCTTTATCTTACTATGAACATAATCATTGTTTGTTAAATGCAGTAAGTACGTAGCTAGAAGTTTGGTTCGATTTTGTTTGGTTTAGGGTGAAATATTTTTCACCAATTCAAAGTTAAATTTATATAAGTATTTCGAACATCTAAGATTTAGGCCCAAGTCTACATACCAAATATTATTTAGTTCAAGAGTTTTTAAAAATAATATTTAGTCCAATAAAGACATTATCGCACATATATAGCAACATAAGTTCAAAACGGTGACTTTATGAAATTAAGGTCACTGTGACAAGTGGCAGATGACATGATATTGCCACGCCTTTACCAGGGTGGACATGGCACTGCCACACTACTTTTCCTATGCAACACTACTAAAGTCACTATTCTGGACATAATGTTGGAATGTTTGCAATGAAAATGAGGATATTTTAAAATTAAATGCCACTATTTTCAAGTAGCTAAACATTATGTTTCCCTAATTATTGTGATCGAAATCGCATCATTATAGCGTGTATACTTATTTACAACTTTATACGAACAAAGCTTACAACTTCGAATAGCTGGAAATGCTTTACCATTTTCCATTTCACACAGGCTAAATATATTTTAGCTGAACCATATAGGGTCTAAATGTAAATCAATGAAGTTATTAGTTAGTAGTTAAGTCCCAAACACTTCCACAATGATTATTGGGGCAATGATACCTTAAAACGTGAACCGATCCAATAAAGTTGGAAGATTTGACAAGAAATAACTTACGGGAATTATTCCAGCTTCATTGACAAGATTTCTTGTATTTGCCCCGGAATACCCAACAGTGCGAAACACGATCTGTAGACAATGAAAAACAAATATCAACGATTAATCAAAATTAGATAAAACGTTGTAGTTATCAAAAGATTGGAAATACATATTGTAAAGGAAAATTTGCTACAAATACTATATTGTCTTGTTTGTTTTTATTTTTCCAGGTAAGTAATATACTAGCTTGGATTATTATTTCCAAATAATGCCCCATTTGTTCACTTCCACTTGGCAACGCACACAGTTATTGACGGGCATACAGACAAAATACAAATTCAGCAACCTACTAGCCCAACCACGTTAAGTTATAGGACTAATTTTGAAAATAAAAGCATAAAAAACAGAGGCACAACTAAACACTCAAAACTTAAAAACTGTGACGAAGAATTTGTATTAAGTACAAAGTGAAGAGACCATATCCTGCATTATATGTCTTGGATCACAGTAAGCTTAAATAAAAGTAGTTAGACATGATTGTGTGTGTGCTCTCGCGTGTGTTGTCGTATGTTTTAAGTGTGTGTTTATCAAATAAACAAAAGATAAACATTCCATTATGAAAAAAGAAAACACGGACAAATCATTAGATAATCCCAAAAGGCTAACTTTTTTTGCCATCTAGGGTCATTCTCATATGAGTTGGTCTATTCAATCTAGCCAATCAAAATCTCTTCAAAATTGTAAAGTTGAATCATTCATAAAGTATCATGCAACAATGTATCACATAACAATGTTGTGTTAAAAAAAAGTTCAAAAAGAGAAGGGATAGACATAAAGTATCACATAAAAAGAGAAGGTATAGACATAAAGTATCACGCAACAATGTTGTGTTCAAAAAACAGTTCACTCTTATCAAACTTTCTTTACAATTAGTATCCCCCACTATGAACATGATCATTGGTGGTAAGATATGTGTTAACTAATAGCAAATACAGATGTTAGTTCTTAAATTCAAGATACAAAAGTGTGAAGTAGGTTAATTCATACAGAGTTTACATAGAATTTCACCAAATAATAGGTTGATAATTTGTCAACGGCAATGCGATGGTTCTTTATATTGACAAATTACCTTAACAGATACTTAAATAGACAAGTTCGATGTGTAACTAACTTAAAACATGAATGTGCATGACTTCACACACATAACCATAATCATTTAATAATGGTGACATAATTATAAATACAATATATTGTGTTTTATGTTTTAGATTGAAAAATATTATGAAAATACACAATAACTCTTGGGAAATATAAAAGAGAAGGAAACATTCAAATCAAACCTTGTAGAATAGATCCTAAACTTCCCATTCTCGTATATTCATGGGAAGGTTCCCAACGTAAATTGTACGAGAAAAACGATCACTGATATTCAGAGACTACTTGATAAAGTCTTTTTAATACTGCATAAATAAGAAGAAACTATAATACATGTAGCAACAATTAGGAAAAAGTAAATTCATATATATATTAATAAAGATTTTATATAATCATGTACTCAAATTGATGACAATAAAATAAAAACTATAAAGAAAACCAAGGGAGCAATCCTTCAGGTGAGCAATTCTCCACAAGATGCATTGCTCATATGCTCCAAAATGCTCGGTAGCTATAATCTAATTGAAAAAAAATTTGGTATCCTTTCAGATTGAGCAACAAGCTCCAATCCAATTACACACAAAATACCCATACTCCACCCTGATCCAATTGTTTAGAAACTCTAATCCAATTACATAAAACAAACTCATCTTATGTACAAACCCATGTTTATGGTCAGAGTTAGGAATACAAACCCATCTTTGTGTAGAGGTAAGTAACAACATTGTAATTATTTGAAACACGCTTTAAGCAAGCTATCTAAAGTAAGGGGAGTACTAGTATCATAAATATAATTCTTAAATTTGATTCAAATAATATCATCGTAAAAAAATCATACTAAATAGAAAATATCCGCTTTTAACAATATAGTCAAAAAGTCACACTATGGAAAAAAATCATAAAATTTTGTAGTGGATCTGGTTCTCGTAACAGCTAAAATGAAGAAGAAAAACTGATTATTAAATCAAAGAAGAGGTGCATAGGATCTTGTGCTTCTAGGTCGATGAATACCCTATCATTTATAAATTTAGATTGTTCATCAAATGATGGGGTTTATAGTACCGACAATATGGACCCATAATGTCACACTCCACACCCAATATCCATACTAATCATTTTTTATTAGAATAATTGGATCAGGATCTTGAGCCCATTGGAAATATAATTCATTTATCAATATTTTTCTACACACTGTGTATAATCAACATAATATAATTATTATACCATAATGAAATCAATATCAGAGTCATAATTAACCGGACATACAATACTATGATTGACTATGATAAAATTTCACAATCATCAACTCAATCCATACTAACGTAATATATACAATGTGTGAGTATATTAAAATCTTCAGTGTGACAATGATAAAATCCCCATACTTAAACCCCAGCTCTTTCCAACGGTGCAACTCTCAAAGTTACCGGTCATATGGTATTCTAGCTGGCAGCATACAAATCTGAAATTGTTAAAATATAAACCGTAAGCATTAATCTTAGTGAGGTACTCCTTCCCTTCAATGAAATAACAATTCTTTATCGAATATGTGGATATAAAATCCGATCAATCTTGCCCATTGGCAATAACAAATCCTGGATCATAAGATCCAAATAATTCTTCCCATTGGCGATAACAAATCCTGGAACATAAATTCCAACAAATCATTGGATCTTTGTCCAATTCCAATCCTGGATCATAAGACCCAACCAATCTTGGATATTTTAATATCCAAACAAATCCTAAATACCGAAGTATTCAAACAAATCCGCTCATAGAGCTATATTCATATTTATATATGAAACAAATCATAAGTACACTCACCTCGACAGTTTAACTGGCTTTTCCCTTGCCTTTATCCGGTATTTGTTCAATCATCTCTTCTTCCCTTCCTATCATTCTTACAATATTAGTATCATCATAAGAATATCAACAATCCAAAGAATGATTTAATCATAATTCAATCCATAAGCATCACATGATTCCATTCAAATCATTTAAGTCAAGTGAAGTTCCATCCAAATCTATGTTAAGATATTTAATATATCCAAATCATAGGCCAAATATATAATTAATTTATTCTTGGTAATTGAATCCTTGTCTTATTAGTATTCCAATACAAAATACGGTACATCATTTCAAGTCTCCTAGAGTAAGAAATGCCCATTTCTTTAGCACATAGCAAATCTGCCCTATAGGCTCTTTTATCGTTCATTCAACTTCCAGGAATTTCCATAATTTTTCTACATCATAAATTTATATGATATTTCACCCAAAATCAGTAAAAGTAATGGACAATACAAGATTAAAATTTCATAATTTTCAGATTTCATTTGCTATGTCAAGTAAAAACATCGAACACATGGTGGGCATATTTTCACCCTTAGGGCAGATTTCGTACTCGAACTTCAAACTCTCACCAAAGACTAATTTATTTGTATTTTCACATAATTTTAGGATATGTCATACATATATGAGTCTAGGTTAATCTAAAATTGGAATCAATCAATTCCAGTAAGTATAGAGAAATATATGGAAGTTTGAATAAACAAGGTTCCTAAACAAAATAATCTCAAGGGTTTACACATTCAGGTTTGCTTAAACTTGCATCTATCCATAAGTACATATCAAGACATGGAATTTCAGTAAAAAAATTATTATTTCAATCATTTAAATAAGTAATACAAAGAAATAAACAAGATTTATGGATGGAAATACCTTAGGGGCTTTTACGTAAATTTTCTATGAATTTTTCTTCAATTTCTCCTCACACTTTCTTCCTAAACTTCAAAACTCTCTTTCTTTAAGCTTAAAATCTCTCATGGCTGAATTTAGATGAATAAGGAGGTAATTCTAAGGGTTTGAAGTCGGCCAAAGACACCACCCTTCCCAACCAATCAAAATATAACATGTGGCATTATATAAAACAAAATATCATTTAAGGCTAAATGACTACTTTACCCCCTGTTCGTAAAAAGACAATATCTTCCCACTCGGATGTCCGTTTGATGAACCGTTTATTTTTTTATAAACCTAACTCATATATATAAAAATATCTAGGTTACACCTCAAGTTCATTGTTATGTCATAAAGGTCAAAACTAGCCTCCAACAGGAACATTCCTACCGAAAACTTTAAAATTTCACATTTGTAAATAATTCGATATATCAAGCTTTATGAAGGTAGGATTGAAATAAACATAATTAATTACATTATATATATGCTAATAACATATTATTTATATCACATAAGCTAATCATGATTTAAACATGATTTATCATAATTATATTCGGGTTGTCACAATTCTCCCCCCGTTAGGAAATTTTGTCCCCGAAATTGACATACCTTGGTTGTCCGAATCAAACAAATACGAATAACTAATCTTCATGGTATCCTCTCTCTCTCCCATGTAGCCTCTTCCATGGAATTCCTCCTCCACATAACTTTCACAAGTGGGATTACTTTTGATCTCATCCTATCCACGATAGCAAGTGGTTCTTCCAAATAACCCAAGTCTTCCTTTAACTCAATAGGCTATTCCACCAACACATGTGAAGGATCCGCTACATACTTTCTTAACATAGAAACATGGAAAACATCATGTAACCGAGATAACTCTGGTGGTAACTCTGACTTGTAGGCAACCATCCCGACTTTCTCAAGGATTTCATAAGGTCCAATGTAGCGTGGACTTAATTTCCCTTTCTTTCCAAACCTCATAACTCCTTTCCATGGAGATATCCGATGAAACACATAATCCCCTTTCTGGAATTCCAAATTTTTTCGTCGTCTATCTGCATAACTTTTCTATCTGCTTTGAGTTGTTCTCATTCTATCTTGAATAATCTTAACTTTTTCAGTGGTGACTTCAATCAATTATAGACCCTCTATCTTCCTTTCACCAACTTCACCCCAACATATTGGTGTATGACATCGTCTACCGTACAATGCTTCATATGGAGCCATACCAATTGTAGACTGAAAACTATTTTTATTTGCAAATTCTATCAAAGGCAAATATTCATCCCAATTACCTTTGAAATCAAGCACACAAGCCCTAAGCATATCTTCCAAAATATGTATTGTCTTTTCAGACTGCCCATCTGTCTGAGGATGAAAAGCCGTACTAAACTTCAAGTTAGTACCCATAGCACACTGCAAGCTATCCCAAAATCTGGATATAAAAGTAGGGTCTCTATCTGAAACAATAGATACCGGTGCTCCATGCAATCGAATAATTTCATTAACATACAATCTAGCATACCTATCAACTGTATACGTAGTCTTGACTGCTAGAAAATGAGAAGACTTCGTCAATCTATCCACCACTACCCAAATCGAATCTGACCCTTTCTAAGATCGAGGAAGCCCAACCACAAAATCCATTATTACATGATCCCATTTCCATTTTAGTATTGGCAATGGCTGAAGCCGACCAGTAGGCTTCTGATGCTCCACTTTCACTTGCTGACATATAAGGCACCTAACAACAAAATCAGCTATTTCCTTTTTCATATTATTCCACCAATAATGCTCCTTTAAATCCCTATACATTTTAGTACTACCAGGATGCGTAGTATAAATGGAATTATGAGCCTCATCTAAAATATACTCTTTGAATCCACACACATTAGGCACGCATAATCGCTGCTTATACATAAAAGTGCCATCATTCACAATACAAAAATCTTCAGACTTACCATCCCGGACATCTTGTCGTTTCTTCTCAAGAAAATGATCTTGACTTTGCAAATCACGAATACGGGTAGCTAACAAAGGCCTCACGCTTACATGAGTAAAGAACCTGTCCCCATCGACTAGCTTCAATTCTACTCCCATCAATCTCAACTCCATGATGTGGGAAGCTCTAGCACACTGAATACAAGATAACCTGCCCGAAGCCTTTCTACTCAGAGCATCTACAACTACATTTACCTTCCCTGGGTGGTAGTGAATTGTACAATCATAGTCTTTAATTAACACCATCCATCGCCTCTGCCTCAAGTTCAACTCCTTTTGAGTAAATAAATACTTACGGCTTTGATGGTCAGTAAAAATTTCACAAACCTCACCATATAGATAATGACGCCGTAATTTCAAAGCAAACACAATAGCATCAAGTTCCAAATCATGTGTAGGATAATTACGTTCATGTGTACGCAACTGCCTAGAAGCATAAGCAATAACTTTACCATGCTGCATAAAAACACAACCAACCGGTATAAATAACAAAACCATCTCCACCGTGTGGAATAGTAGGAACAGGTGCGGTTACCAATCTCTTCTTCAATTCTTTAAAACCATTTTCACAATCAGAATTCCATTCAAACTTAATATCTTTCCGAGTAAATTTAGTCATTGGCAAGGCAATTGAAGAAAATCCCTTAATAAACCTTCTATAATACCTAGCTAAACCCAGAAAACTTCTCACCTCAGTGACATTATTGGGCCTCTCCCATTTTACAATAGCTTCCACCTTTTTGGGATCAACACTTATACCATCTCCAGAAATAACATGGCCTAAAAATACAACTTTTGATAGCCAAAATTCACATTTGCTAAACTTAGCATACAATTGCTTATCTTTCAACACATTTAAAATAGTTCGGAGATGCTTTTCATGTTCAACCATATCCCGTGAATAAATCAGAATATCATCAATAAAAACTATCACAAATGAATCAACGAAAGGATGCAGTACCCGGTTCATAAGATCCATAAATACAGCTAGAGCATTAGTCACCCCAAAAGGCATCACTAGAAATTTAAAATGATCATACCGAGTACGAAAAGTAGTTTTAGAAATATCACTCCCCTTCACCCTCAATTGATGATAACCTGATCACAAGTCTATCTTTGAAAACACTTTAGCACCCTATAACTGATAAAACAAATCATCTATACGAGGTAAAGGACATTTTTTCTTAATTGTAGCTTTATTCAGTTGCCTATAGTCAATACACAAACGCATAGTGCCATCTTTCTTTTTCACAAATAAAACTGGTGCACCCCATGGAGATACACTTGGCTGTATGAACCCTCTATCAAGTTTGAGTTCTTTTAATTCAACAGGTGCCATTCTATACGGTGCCATAGAAATAGGGGTTGTTCTCGGTGCTAATTCAATACTAAATTTAACTTCTCTCTCTGGCGGTAATCCCGACAATTCGCTAGGAAACACTTCTGGAAAATCTCGTACTATAGGAACATCAACTAATTGTAAACCCCCCTTCGCAGTGTCAAGAACATATGCAATAAAACCCTCACAACCCTTACTCAATAATTTCCTTGCCTGAATAGCAGAAATAATGCAACTAGGAATAATTTTCCTTTCCCCTATAAATTTAAATTCAGACTCACCAGGTAATTTAAAAATAACTTCCTTACGGAAACAATCCATGGATGAATGATATTTGAATAACCAATCCATTCCCAAAATTATGTCAAAATCAGAGATACCCAATAGAAGTAAGTCTATAACTGTATCTCTAACCCCCACAGTCAAAACACAATCACGAAAAACATATTCAACTACAATCATATCCCCCATAGGCATGGAAATACCCAACCCCACCTCTAAATGAGTACATGGTCTATTCAGATATATGGAAAATTCATATGACACAAAAGAATGTGTGGAACCAGGATCAATCAGAACATAAGCACTTCTATCAGTAACAAAAAGTGTACTTGTCTCCACATCTGGAGTAATATGAGCTTCTTTCATTATAAAAACGCGTCCACCTGGCCTGGAACTACTACCTTGTCCTCTGCCCATACTTTTCGTTGCACTGCCTGGAGATAACATTCTGCTTGCTACTTCACTATGTGCTGCTGGAGTCTGTGCCAATTGCGGATAATTCTTCTTAATATGACCCACTTGATGACAATGGTAGCATTCCAATCCCTTAAGCTTAGGACACTCAGATTTATAATGACCTTCCTCTTTACAAAAGAAATATGTAACACCTCCTATTGGGGGCTCTCCTCTCCCTGACTTTCTGGTTGAACCAAAAGATCCTCCACCCCTGGTATCTCTGCCCAATCTCCCCTGACCTCTACCACTATCTACACTAACTTTCTGAAATTTATAAGGTTCCATCTTAACACTTCCACCCTCACCTCCCTTAGAGTGAAATGCATCGAATCTACTCTTCTTAAAACTCTCTCTACTTGCCACCCCTTGGTTCATTTGCCTTTCTGCTATCGTGGCTTTGTTTACCAGAGAAGCATAATCTTCAAACTCATAAGTTGCCACTCTATTTTGAATAGGCCAAATCAGTCCATCTTGAAACTTACTATATTTTTCTTCTTCATCCTTCACATACTTAGTAGCAAATCTAGACAAAGCAGTAAATTTAGCATCATACTCCCTCACAGACATTTTCCCTTGGGTTAAATTTATATACTCCCTCCACTTCTCCCTCCTATAAACCTTAAGGAAATACTTAACATACAAAGCTTTAATAAATTCAGCCCAAGTAATAACATCAGTACCTTCTATCCTGGGCACCAAATGGTTGCTGGCTTCCCACCAATATTTTGCCTCTCCTTTGAGCTTAAACACAGCTAGATTCACTTTCTGGTTATCTGGAGCCTTCATAACTGCAAAGATAGTTTCTAGATCTCTGACCCGCATCTCATCTTATGTAGGTTCAACTGACCCTGAATACTCTGTAGGATTCAACTTCAAAACTTCTCATGTATATAATCTTTCATTTCTTTCCTTGCCTCTTTCTCAATCCTGGCCACCGTCTTTGATTCTAGATATCTATCCTGTTGTTCTGCCATTTGCACCATATTTCTTTCTTGTTGCTCTGCCATCCTCATCATTGCCTATACCATTATTTGCATCTCTGTAGGCTATTCTTGCTCTCTATCCCTTCCAGCAACACTTTGCTCTACTTTAGTATTCTCTGTACGAGAAGCCACTCCCTATTCACTATGTTGTCCATTCCCAGGTTCCATATGGAATTATCTGTAATACAACAAAGTTCTAACAACAAATATAAATAGTTTATAATACTAAACTATTGGTTAGTATATAAAAAATTCATAAATATAAAATCAACTCAATACTGCCATCTAATCATCACACACGTCCAGAATTAATAACCACGCTATGATACCACTAATTGTCACACCCCAAACCCAATATCCATACTAATCATTTGTTATTAGAATAATTGGATCATGATCTTGAGCCCATTGGAAATATAATTCATTTATCAATATTTTTCTACACACTGTGTATAATCAACATAATATTATTATTATACCATAATGAAATCAATATATAGGTCATAATTAATCGGACATACAATACTATGATTAACTGTGATAAAATTTCAAAATCATCAACTCAATCCATACAAACGCAATATATACAATGTGTGAGTATATTAAAATCTTCAGTGTGACAATGATAAAATCCCCATACTTAAACCCCAGCTCTTTCCAATGGTGCAACTCTCAAAGTTACCGGTCATATGGTATTCTAGCTGGCAGCATACAAACCTTAAATTGTTAAAATATAAACCGTAAGCATTAAGCTTAGTGAGGTACTCATTACCTTCAATGAAATAACAATTCTATATAGAATATGTGGATATAAAATCCGAACAATCCTGCCCATTAGCAATAACAAATCCTGGATCATAAGATCCAAACAATTCTGCCCATTGGCGATAACAAATCCTGGAACATAAGTTCTAACAAATCATTGGATCTTTGCCCAATTCCAATCCTGGATCATAAGACCCAACCAATCCTGGATATTTTAATATCCAAACAAATGCTGAATACCAAAGTATTCAAATAAATCCGCTCATAGAGCTATATTCATATTTATATATGAAACAAATCATAAGTACACTCACCTCGAAAGTTTAACTGGCTTTTCCCTTGCCTTTATCCGGTATTTGTTCAATCAGCTCTTCTTCCCTTACTATCATTCTTACAATATTAGTATCATCATAAGAATATCAACAATCCAAAGAATGATTTAAACATAATTCAATCCATAAGCATCACATGATTCCATTCAAATCGTTTATCACAAGTGAAGTTCCATCCAAATCTATGTTAAGATATTTAATATATCCAATTCATAGGCCAAATGTATAATTAATTTATTCTTGGTCATTGAATCCTTATCTTATTAGTATTCCAATACAAAATACGGTACATCATTTCAAGTCTCCTAGAGTAAGAAATGCCCATTTCTTTAGCACATAGCAAATCTGCCCTATAGGCTCTTTTATCGTTCATTCAACTTCCAGGAATTTCCATAATTTTTCTACATCATAAATTTATATGATATTTCACCCAAAATCAGTAAAAGTAATGGACAATACAAGATTAAAATTTCATAATTTTCAGATTTCATTTTCTATGTCAAGTAAAAACATCGAACACATGGTGGGCATATTTTCACCCTTAGGGCACATTTCGTACTCGAACTTCAAACTCTCACCAAAGACTAATTTATTTGTATTTTCACATAATTTTAGGATATGTCATACATATATGAGTCTAGGTTAATCTAAAATTGGAATCAATCAATTCCAGTAAGTATAGAGAAATATATGGAAGTTTGAATAAACAAGGTTCCTAAACAAAATAATCTCAAGGGTTTACACATTCAGGTTTGCTTAAACTTGCATCTATCCATAAGTACATATCAAGACATGGAATTTCAGTAAAAAAATTATTATTTCAATCATTTAAATAAGTAATACAAAGAAATAAACAAGATTTATGGATGGAAATACCTTAGGGGCTTTTACGTAAATTTTCTATGAATTTTTCTTCAATTTCTCCTCACACTTTCTTCCTAAACTTCAAAACTCTCTTTCTTTAAGCTTCAAATCTCTCATGGCTGAATTTAGATGAATAAGGAGGTAATTCTAAGGGTTTGAAGTCGGCCAAAGACACCACCCTTCCCAACCAATCAAAATATAACATGTGGCATTATATAAAACAAAATATCATTTAAGGCTAAATGACTACTTTACCCCCTGTTCGTAAAAAGATAATATCTTCCCACTCGGATGTCCGTTCGATGAACCGTTTGTTTTGTTATAAACCTAACTCATATATCTACAAATATCTAGTTACACCTCAAGTTCATTGTTATGTCATAAAGGTCAAAACTAGCCTCCAACAGGAACATTCCTACCGAAAACTTTAAAATTTCACATTTGTAACTAATTCGATATATCAAGCTTTATGAAGGTAGGATTAAACTAAACATAATTGCTTACATTATATATATACTAATAACATATTATTCATATCACATAATCTAATCATGATTTATCATAATTATATTCGGGTTGTCACACATAAAGTCTAAATCGCTCCATATCAGCCCGAATATAATCACTCGACCCATTTTGTAAATCAAAAGTAAAAATAGGGCCCATATCAGTAAAATGAGGGCCAAATATGGGCAACATATCCTCACCCATTTCTTATGCCCGGAAGTAACCAAAGCATCATCTCCTCCCATCACTATTCCAGGCCCCCCTCTCTCTTGCACAGATTAACAAACATAAATGTATATATATATATTCTTCTTGTTACCTACTTAATCTTTTTACCAATTTTGGAAATAAAATCACAGGCGGTATAATCAGAATGATTTCCAGTAATGCCCCTTACAAATTGACCAAAGCTTCAATAGTGTTGTAAGTTGAATCAACAGTTACAACACCACCACACTCGCCGGCACAAGCAAGTTCAAGAACTGATGTTAAGGAAAATGGGTTGCCCCCCCCCCCCCAACCCACCCCATCTCTTACCTTTTGCCCATATTTGACCCGCCCAACTATGGCCCAAGACAAATTTGACTCGCCCAAATCCACCCGAACCCAGACGATTCCCAGCCCTAGGTTTAAGGATGGGGAGGATGGGGACGATGGTGGCATTTGACGGGGTTTCAAATATTTTCAAGTCCATATATATACACAAATTTGGCCAATCCATATATGTACATAAATTCAAATCCAAAAATAATAACAAAATCAAGAACAAACCAAACAAAAATTAAAACTCAATCTGGAAAACTCTAGAAATTAAAGACAATCGTGAGATGTTTATACCTGCGTGATGGAAGCTTGCCGGCACCGGAGGTGGAACAAGAGAGAGAGCTGTACATCGGAGCGATAGAGAGAGAGTTGTGCGAGCAAGAGAGAGATCTCAATATGAGAGAGTCGGGAAATAATTTTGAGGACCAAATTTTGGAGCGGGAGTGCGAAAAAAAAATCCGCTTCTTTTTTTCATTTATCTCAGTTTTGACTCAAAGGCTAAAATAATTAACATTATCTTTATGTTATTTGTATATAAAAATGAGATAAATGATTTATTTTTATCTCAATTTTACTTAAATTGAAATAAAAATGTACCTTTAAATCCAAATAGATAAATAAATAACATTTATGTCGATTTACATTTGTCTGACACAACGTCAATTTTTAAACTGACATAAATGATGTTTTTTCTTGTAGTGACGTGTGGGATGATATCATTTGAGGAGATCCTCGGAGAAATAAATAAGGTAGCAAAACAACCCGAGATCGATGAAGAAACATGGTTCATGTTCTTCCCTTCTTCAGTAAATCACATGACCAGATTAGGGAGGCATTACCAGATTTCAAGCTCACTACCAGCCAATGATAAGGGGAAGGGAGTTGAAAATCTTCCCATTCCAGAGATGAACCTCAAGGTGAGCAAGATCCTCGATCAACTGAAGAAAACTTAAGCTAACATCACTCTATGGGGGCTTTTCATGTCTTCCTAGCTGCACATAAATGCTTTGATCAAGTTTCTCACTGGACCCATAGTTCCTCCCTCTACTACACCAGAAGATGCAGTAAATTTAGTCGAATCCTTGACCTCTACCCGAATACTATCCTTATCCGATAAAGAAATCCCCAAAATTGGGCCAAATCACAATCATGCACTCAACATCTCCATCGAAGTTATGGGGAAAATCATACCACACTCTCTTGTCGATAATAGATCCGCCTTGAATGTCTGCCCATTTAGAACCTTCAAATGCTTAGGACTAAAAGAAAATGACCTCGCTCCAACTTTTGCTGTTGTACGTGCCTATGATAATACCCGTCGGGAGGTGATGGGATCCGTAAAACTTGTAATAAGGGTTGGCCTTATAAACCCTGTCATTGAATTCCATTTTATTGACATCCTAGATTGTTTCAACCTGTTACTCGGGCGACCGTCGCTCCACAGTATCAAGGGTGTGTCTTCCTCACTCCATCAGAAATTGAAATTTTTCACCGACGGACGAGTCATCACCATTTTGGGCGACGACGATAATGCCGAGGGTGTAAGTACCAGTAGTCCAATCCTTGATATACAACACGGGTAAAATGATATGCTCCTGTCAGGATTCCGAGTTGAGCCACTCCTACTCTCGACAGGGGACGATTTCAAAGAAAGGGTTTGTCCAGAATATGACCCTCATGGTAACATCAATGTGATTCAGATGTTCAGAAATATGAACTTCATGCCTGGACTGGGGCTAGGACAAAGACAGTAAGGGATACTTTATCCCATTGAACTGAAGAAAGCTTTACCTCCTTGTGGTTTTGGGTATCAACCATCAGAACAAGTGCTCATAATAATCCTACAGTCTCGACCAAAGAGAAGACTAAACTACATCCAGACCATCTCAAGTGACTCCTTGAGTGGATGAGTCATTAAAGAGTTTAAGGATTTCCCCTTTTACAGCTTTTCGGAGCCATGGTATGACCATACAATCAAAAAGATGAAAGTTGGAATGGAAATATATTTCCAAGATAGCTACCCATTGGCCTAAATTTCCCAACAGCATGTACAACCGTTCATCAAAGATATCGAAGAGATTGAGGAAAGTGACTCCGAGGACTCATTCAACTTGCAGACACTGGGGCTGTCACTCTGCATGGTTCATTCAGGCACTACATCACTGGATCCATCCCACCTGATTAAAGTTGCTGATTTACCTTTCCTCAACTGGCATGCTGCGCCAGTTCTACCTATTGAAATCTCACCTAACCCCAATGTTTACCCCATTTCTTCTTATGTTATCTATCTTTGCTCAAGTGTAATCGAGACCTCCTTTGATGAGGTTCTCAATGCTGTTTTTCCTATCAATGAAATAAATGAAGATTTTGAGTATCTTGCTGTGCCTTACATTAATTGTTTAGATTCTAATCAAACTTTTGATGATGATGATTTCATAAATGAATAATTCATAACTGATCTAAATAAGGTTAATAACAAACAACATAACCGCATTCAAGTCAATAAAGAAGATACTGTTATTATTAACCTCAGTTCTAGTAGCTAATTGCGCGAGATTAGGATAGGGGCTACCCTTGATGAGCATGAGCGTGCACAACTCGACGAATTATTGAAGGAATTCATAGATGTCTTCGCATGGTCCTATGATGATATGCCCGGCATCGATCCTGCAATTTCTCATCACGAGATCCCCACTCTTCCAGATTACAAGCCGGTTAAACAAAAGCTGAGAAAGCTCCGCACCGAATGGTCGCTCAAAGTGAAAGATGAGGTGGTCAAACAGTTGAATGTGGGTTTCATTCGTGGGATCGAATATCCCATATGGCTAACCAATATAGTGCATGTGCCAAAATTAAGAGGGAAAGTTCGGATGTGCGTAGACTAGCGGGACTTGAACAAAATCTCTCCAAAGTATGATTACCCGCTACCCAATAGCGACATGATCATGGACAACACGGCCAGTCATTCTCTCAAGTCATTCGTCGACGATTTTGCCGGATACAACCAAATCGAAATGCACCTAGATCATCAAGAAAAAACCGCATTCATCACCCTATGGGGAACCTTTTGCTACACTATTATGCCATTTGGTCTAAAAAATGATGGGGCTATCTACTAGAGGGCTGCCATAACCATCCTGCACGATCTGATTTACAAAGAAGTAGAGGTCTATATGGATGATATAATTATCAAATCCAAAACTAGAGATGTAAATGTTCCCGCTCTCCAAAAGTTCTTCGAACGACTGTGACAGTATCAGATGAGACTCAATCCATAGAAATGTGTCTTCTACGTTACAAAGGGAAAACTCTTGGGATTCATGGTCAGTGAGAAAGGGATAGAAGCATATCTGCCAAGCTAAAAGCCCTACTTGAGATTCCACCTCCCCAAATAGAGAAAGAAGTCCGAAACTTCCTTGGGAAATTATAATATATTAGCCGATTCATCAGCTAGCTCACCTCCATTTGTGAACTTATTTTCAAACTCCTCCAAAAGGATTCAACCAAAGTTTGGAATGATGCCTGCCAGGAAGCCTTCGACCGAATCAAATAATACCTGTCTCAACCTTCGGTACTCATGCCACCACAACCTGGTCTCCCCTTGATCCTATACCTAACCATAACCGACACTCTAGCTGGGGCTTTTCTAGATCAGTACCTTGAAGATTCTCACAAAGAAAGAGCCATATATTACGCCAATTGCAAATTGGCCGATTATGAGGTCAATTACACTGCTTTGGAAAAGCATGCGTCGCACTTGTTTGGGTCACCCAAAATTTATGACACTACATGCTCGCCTTCCCCATTAAGCTTGTATCCCGAATGGACCCCATAAAGTACCTACTTGAGAAACCCACCTTATCTAGTCGAATGGCTCGATGGTTGATGCTCTTAGCTAAGTTTGATATCGTGTACGTCACACAGAAATCCATAAAAAGAAGAGCTATCTCTTTCTACCTTGTTGATTACCCCATGGAAGAAGATGATGTCTGGATCTCTGAATTCCCAGATGAAAACATCTTCTATGCTGCACAAAGACGACCTCCGATGGTAAATGTTCTTCGACGACGCTGCCAATAAAAAGGGATATGTCATTGGGATACTTCTTATCTCCTCAGATAACTCCCACACTGCCATCGCCATCAAATTGGATTTCCCCTGCACCAATAACATGACTGAATACGAGGCATGTACGGTAGGCCTCAAAGTTACTCTCAAGAAAGGTATCCAATGCCTAGATGTCTATGGAGACTCTTCCCTCATTATTGGTCAAGTGCTCAGAAAATGGAGAGTCAAGGATGAGAAACTCTAACCCTTCCATGCCTACCTAGAAGAACTAGCCTCCCAATTCCATGACATCACCTTACACTACCTACCTCGAGCAAAGAATAATCTAGTCGATGCCCTTGCTACCTTGGCCTATATTGTCGACATGCCCTAAGGAATAACAATGGCCCCCTTACTGATCCAAAAGCAAGATAAACCAACCCACACCTACCACGTTGAGCTCATCACCAAAAAAGATCCCGAGCTAGCCAATTACTGGTATTATGACATCTGGCACCTTATCAAGCATGGTAGGTATCCCGAGGGTTCTAACAAGAAAGATTAGGCAACCCTCCGAAGACTGGCCGCCCAGTACATCATCTGTCATAAAGCATTGTTCAAAAGAAACATCGATGGAACTCATCTACATTGCATCGCAGGGGCTGATATTGTAGAGGTAATGCAAAGAATCCACAGCGGGAATGCGAACCCCACATGAACGGTCACATGCTTGCTAAGAAGATCATACGACAAGGCTACTACTGGACCACCTTGATCCAGGATTTCACCGCCTATGTCCGGAGATGCCTTAAATGCCAACAGTTCTCCAACCTTCAACACTTGCCTCTTCGAGAATTATACAACATGACTTCTCCCTGGTCATTCTTCACCTGGGGCATCGACATCATAGGGAAGGTTACACCCAAGGTTTCTAACGGGCATGAGTTCATCCTGGTTGTCATTGATTACTTCATCAAATTTGTCGAAGCCGAGTCATACACAGTCCTAAACGCCAAGAAAGTGGCCAAATTCATAAAAAAAAAATCATGTGGCAATATAGGTTCCCGCATGAGCTAGTGTCAGATAACGGGTTACATTTCGAGGCAAAAGTCACAGAGGTGGTCAACGATTATGGTATTCAGAGACAAAAATCTTCTCCCTATCGACCTTAGACCAATGGTGCAATCGAAGCCGCTAATAAGAATCTCAAAGCCATCATCAGCAAGATGACCGAAAGTTGTCGAGATTGGGCCAATCGAATCCCATACGCCCTCTGGGGCTACCTAACCTCAATCCGAACCTCTACTAGGGCTACTCCTTACTCTCTAGTCTATGGCATGAAATCAGTCCTACCCATGGAGCTAGAAATACCCTCGTTATGCGTTATGCTTGAAAGTAAGGTCAGTGAGGAGGACTGGCATCAAAGCCGCCTCGACGAGCTGTCACTCCTAGTCGAAAGGAGACTGAAGGCGTTGTATCACATACAAGGGTACCATCGCCGAATAGCACGTTCATTCAATAAGAGAGTCAAGGACCGCGGTATCCAAGAAGGGGATTTAGCCCTCAAAGAAATAGTAGAGCCCATCTGGGATCCGAGTGGGAAATTCAAGCTCAATTGGAGCGGCCAATACATTGTGAAGAAGAACTTGTCCGGCGGTACCGCCATGCTCACCGACTTAGATGGAGAAGAGATGGATCGTCTAGTCAACCTGAACCGTCTTAAGAAATTTTATCCCTAGTCCAAAATCTCGGCGTGCTATGACTCTTCTCATCTCCCTTCTATTCTAAAAAAAAATCTCTTCATTTACCTCTACCCAGAATTATGTGGGCCTGATCCTATGCAAAAAAAAACCATTTTCAAAAAAATTAAAAAATTTTAAAAACCCCAGAGGTACGTAGGCAGATCATACATCTTACATGAGCACGGCCCCTTCTTTTTCACAAAAACTATTCTTTTTCTTATCTCCGAGAATGACAGTTCACTTTAACATATATTTGAACAAAAGGATTATGCATGCCTTGGCGATCGGTATAAATAATTCAAAATACAAATGTCATCAAAAGGCACAACTGGATGATTAAAAACTTGTATATTTCATTAATGAAAAATTACAGTGCAATTACATAATGGAACGGATGACTCCTTTCCCCCCTACCTTCCTAAAAAGCCAAATAAAAAACTAAACTTATTTCTCGGTACGAAATAAACTCTCCAGGTGTCCTACCCACAGCTACCAGAGGAGCCCGCTCAATCATCATCATCATCATCTATATCCTAGGGTCCCCAAGCTTCCCCTGCCTGAATGAGGTGCCCCAGACACTCCAAGTACCGATAAGCTCGAACCAGCCTAAAAAAAACTACCACACCTCCCTCCATGGTATCACTTAAGGCAAGACACCTTTACCCAGTCTCCACTCCAAACATCTTGCTGACCACTCTCCTTTACAACCACTTCATATAATCCACAGGGACGTACCAAAATCTCCCAGCAGACTGAGAGGAACGGGACGACGGATGCTGACTCTCCCATAAAGGGCCAGGCTATATGCGTAGATGCTCTATCAAATCTTTTACTGAAAAGAAATCTAGTGTTCTAGGTGGCACGATCTTCTCCCAGCCAAATTGGCGATGAAGCCACCAAGGGAAATAAAAAGAGGTCTGTCTGAGACCAATCAGCCGGACATACGGGTATTCTCCCAGTTCCAGATAGGCAGTAGCTGTCCTTACTAAGGTACTGACCAGTAGAAATTTAGAGCCCCATGATCCACGAACTAGTTCTCCCAACTCTCAATATCCAGGCCAACACTGATGAAATGGCGTAAAAAGAAATTGGGTACATCCGACAAAGGGTATTTCAAAGGAGTCACCAAGCGAAGTCTTTTAGACAACCACATGAACAGCATCACAGGGCTACCCCTCAGAAAGTCAGAACGACCTTCTCGCCAGGCATCTAATCCATTCAAAGTCTTCGCCAGTATCATCGCCACAGGATTATGACGGTAGGACATCAATGAGGTAATAGCTGCAAGTTGTGGGTCCACCAGCAGTTCCTCGATCAACAATAATAATTTTAAAACCAAGCCTATATACATAGCTCCGTCATATCCAGCACACCAACCTCCTGCAAATGCACGGACCGCAACACCGCCGGAAGAGAAATCATACCTCCAGCCACCAATGATCTGGCCGCCGAGGATGAAACACAAAGAAACCCGACCAACAACTCCTGGAGAGATCGAGAAAACTCAGGCAGAGTCACAACAACGTCGGGATTTATCTCCAATATGGTAAAAAATTCCTCATAAGTCAGACAGACTTCTTCCAAGACAAAGCGGAATACATGGTCTTTGGGGTACCAGAATTGCTCCGCTGCCATCAACATGTTCCACTCTATGGGCCGATTACGCCAAAAGAAACTCAACGCATGTTATAGGCATTATAGTCAACGTTATAGGAGCACATTGCCTCCAAAGTCTCGAGGTAGTTGGCAAACTCAACACTACCAGGGATATCCATCTCACAGAACAAGAAAGTAAGAATGTGAAGGTGTGAGAAAAACACTCCACTCTTACCCCTCATTTATACTTGAAAACCCCCACAAAAGACACATCCTCTACAGAAATCGGAAGAAATCCTACCCCATAAGGTACCAAACGCTGAAGAGGGTACCAATCAAAGCTTTGAATTAATGGGACTGGACTGACCTGCCGATAGGTAGGACAAGGTGCTTGTCGATCGATAACCCCCTACTTTTGGAAATTTTCCTTTTTCCTCTTTTATCAAAATTCAGAAAACTCAAAATAAATTAGTATTTTCAACAGAATTTCAAAAATCCCCTTTTCATCTTTATATAAATTCTCATAAAACTTATTTTCAAAATCCCAAAAATATTTCTTTTTACGGTCTAGGCAGCAAAGTAAAAAGCGCATATGCATTCATTCATTCATCATTAACAAAAGATAATAAAAAAACTTCATTGTATTGCATAGATATGTTTTTATGTTACATCATTTTTGCAAGAAAATAAAGAAAAGAAAAAAACAACGGGACTCAACCCGAACCCACATTTTCCCCCTCTCTCTCTCACCTAATCTTCACTCTCTCTCCTAAGAGCTTCCACTCCTACGACGCGTTCTCTTTCCCCGACGGTGAGATGACACACCACCGCTACCTGAACCAGACTCCTCCTCGGATGAGGCAGACGACAATAAGCAAGAAAGAATAGGAACTGTGTCCCAAATATGGGCAGTCATCAAAGATATCCAGTCTCTAATGCCCCTCAACCAGGTAGTGGACACCCGAACGTGATGCAAGAAAAGGCAGAATCAGTATCAAGCAGAAAAAATCAAAAGAAACCAAAGGAGAAGAACAAAAAGATATACCTCAGGACAAAGGGCCTCCTCTGTCAAGCCCAACTCTTCCGGATCCATCGCATGAGGACGATACAACATAGGCACCATCCCTCCATCAGCCCACCGGATATTGTATGAAGGAGTATGCATCCGCACAAAGGGAACTTTCGAAGTCACCGCCTCCGCAGATGTCGAAGAACCGCCACGTCTGCGGGAGGACCCCACTGACTTACTTGAACCTGCAGAATCTGGCCGCCATCATCCAACTCGTCACAAAGTCCATATAATCATACGGCACAACCGTATTGGTGTACAGAAGGTAGGACTTGCCAATCATCACCAAGATCCTCGCATCCTCCGACAGCAACCGCTCTCGCCTCATAGACATAGGGGCCTCGCAGGTCGCACCACCACCTCCCCCTCACTAATCTATCGGACCACCCTCTCCCCGAGATACCAAGAGTGGACAAACTTATGCGCCAGCAAATGCCTTATCTGCGCATTTACTCCAGTTAACCCCGTGTCCTGAACGGTCGTCCCCCAAGGGTAAAAGGTCACCTGAAAAATCCCCAGCAGATATGAGTCAAATACAAAATCAGAGCACACAAAGGTCTTAGACTAAAGAGGAAAGAAGTCTTACCCTATCACTGGTCAGGCCATTCAAGACCTGATGCACTGCATCTAAAGAGAGAGAACTCCTCGACTACCGATTGGCCTTGCACCATCGATGCAACCGAAAAAAATCCCCAATGGTCTCATCCTTCAAAGCAATCAACTGGGTATTACACCCGATCACATCATAGAACCACGTCTGTCAAAGAAAATAATTCGCAATCAAGAGAGGTGCATAAGGAAAATGGGAATCCATGAAAGGAAAATGCACAAAATTAAAGAATACCTTAAGAAGATACTTGGCTCCAGTGAAAGACCGCCGGCAGCACCGTCTTAATGCATCCAGAGAAAAATAAAGGTCGCCAAAGTCAGGCTCCCCCAATCATAGAGGGGGATGTTAAAAAACATCCTCATATATGGTAAAAAACATAAGTGGACAATGTCACCGCTCGACGCCACCAGAAACCCCCCCAACACCAGCAAAATAAACAACCGGACCATCTGTCTCACCTGCAACCCATCCTCCACATCGATCACTCTACCAGATAAAACATCCTTTAGCAGCGACAAACGGATGGAGTCCCCTGACACTATCCTCCCCACATCACCAAGCGCCACGCCCGCCTCCGGCCTCACCCGCAAAGAGTGATCCACCTTTATCTTCTCTCCATCGCAATCCAGCCCCAATAGCTGCTGCACATCTATGGGAGTCACAGTCATCTCCCCGAAGCTAAAATGAAAGGTGTGGGTAGTGTCCCATCACCTCTCCAACAGAGCACATAAGACTGTCGTCGAACAAGGCGTCTCATCTAGCACAGATTCCAACCTCCCAATGCCTGCTGAGGATGCCACCTAACACACCACAGGTGGAAGATGCTCCCATACATCCTTACGCCCATCATCCCGTGGGCATGTATATTCGACAGAGAAACATCAGACTTCAAAACGAAGAAATCCTTGTCAAAAACCAAGAAAAAAAGGGGAAAATCACAAAAAAAAGAATGACAAAAGTCATTTTACTTACCTAACCGCCAGGGTTCACCACCCTCAAAGAGCGATGAGGCAACGACTCCTACAGCAAGGTACGCTCACCCGCAACCGACTCGAATGCGTCAAAATAGTTCTCGCTCCCCAAAGCAAGAGGTGCCCTGGCCCTACACTCCACGTTTGCCCCGTCATCAACAACCAACCATTCCCGGTCTACTGCAGTTCTCTCAAAAGCGACTATTTTTTAGAGATCGGAATGCTAGAATGATTCGCAGAAGAAAATTGCAGAAAGAGAGAAGGCAAGAAGCTGTGAAAAATCAGGGGAACTCTCCCCCTTTATATAGGATGCCAAGGGTTATGCCGATTGGCACTGCACCCCCACCTATCGATCGACACTAACCTTTTACATTCTCGAGGTAGCCCAAAAGTTCGTGCCACTGTTAAATGGAACCCTTTACACTATGCCGACTGGCACCTCCCTTAAATTTTTGTACCGAAATTCCCAAAAAAATACCAGAAAACCCTGAAAAATCCTCAGAAAAGTCCTAAAATCCCGAAAAGGATTTAGAACATTTTCACAAAGAAAATTTCGCACTCCCCCAAGCGGAACCCCTATTTACCCAGTGGAACTCTCAAAAGCCAAGCGAATCACTCCCTGGCAATGTCCCTAGAGGACCTCCAAAATATCCAAAACTTCAGGATCATATCCTATTTCCTAAAGGTCTTAATTTTCCCCGAGAAATGTGTCCAAACCCTGGACCACCTAATCACTTCCCTAACATCAGATTGGTTGTTCCCCCGGTAAAGTCTTCAGAAGACACACAAGGATTTCCCCAGCAATCGGCTCCCCGGCTCAAATCAAAATCACGAGGTAATTTTCCTAGCAGAGTTCCCCAAGAACTTCCCACCTTTAGCCCTCAGAATTGGCTTTGACCCGCAGAATTGGTTATCTCTCCTTAAGCCTGCAGAATTGGCTTCGACCTGCAGAATTGGTCATCTCAATTTAGGCCTGAATAATTGGCTTCGACCCGCAGAATTGGTCACCCCAACTTAAGCTTGCAGAATTGGCTTCGATCCCCAGAATTGCTCACCTCAATTTAAGCTCGCAGAATTGGCTTCGACCTGCAGAATTGGTCACCTCACCTTAAGCCCGCAGAATTGGCTTCGACCCGCATAATTGGTCATCTCACCTTAATCCCGCAGAATTGGCTTTGACCCTCAGAATTGCTCATCCTTATCTTAAGCCCTCAGAATTTACTTTGAATCGAAGGATTGGTCATCTCCACTTAAGCCCACGGAATTGGCTTCAACCCTCAGAATTAGTCACCCCTATCTTTAGCCCTTAGAATTAGATTTGACCCGCAGAATTGGTCATCTCACCTTAAGTCCGTAGAATTGGATTCGACCCGCAGAATTGGTCATTTTAAACTTAATCCCGCAGAATTGGCTTCGACCCACAAAATTGGTCATCTCAATTTAAGATCATAGAATTGGATTCAACTTGCAGAATTACTCATCCCCAACTTAAGCCAGTAAAATTGGATTCGACCCGCAGAATCGGTTATCACAACCTAAGCCCTCTGAATTTGCTTTGACCCATAGAATTGGTCACTCCCATCATTGTTGTAGGTCTTCGAAATTGGCCTAAATATTTGGTCATCACTTCCTTTAAGACCATCCCCAGCATGCCCCTTTCAACCCGTCGAATCAGCTTCGACCCAGAGAATCGGTCACCCTCATCTTCAAGCCGTTAGAATTGGTTTTGACCCGCAGAATTGGTTATCCTCATTTCTAGGTCCTCAGAATACACCTCGACCCCCCAGTCATCCTCTTTCAAAGGCATCATGTGGTGTCTATTCGATGGCTTTCGTTTGTTCCAAACTCACCCATCGAGGGACTTTGTAGACGCCCCATTCTAATACCCCCTAACCTTTCCTTAGGTCCCTAGCTCCTCCCTTTACCCCTACAAACCCAAGTCATACCCTGGGTATTGACCTAAAGGCCATTGGGCACTCCCAGGCTCCGTTTCACCAAAAGTCAAACTCTTCAGCTCGAATGAGACTGAATGAATCTTCTAAGGGCACTGAATCCCCTTTCTAACGGTCCACTCCGTGCATAATTTTGACTCACGGTGCGGACGAACGACCCGTTTACCTTAAAACTCGATTAGGAGGTCACGGGACGATCCCAGGCTCGGTTTGACCAAAGTTGGCTCTTCATCTTGATCGAGACTGAATGAATCTTCGAAGGGCACTAAAACTCCTTTGCAACGGTCCTCCCCGTGTGCGATTCTGACTTACAGTGCAGACGAATAATTAGGTTTACTCTGAAAGGTCATCGAACTCTTCCAGGACCTAGTTGACCAAAGTCAACTCCCCAAACTGGGTTAAACTCTTTGGAATGTCAAAGTACATCTCCTAACCTTTCTAATGGTCGACCCCGTGCGCGATTCTAACTTACCATGCGGATGAACAATCCATTTGCGTCCAAAGTTATCTCATAAAAAAGACCGATGAATGTTTACGAGCCACATTTGACCCAAAGTTAACTCCTGGACCTGGGAGCAGTCCAAAGGACTTTCAAAGGTCTCTGAAATACCTTTACAACGATTCACCCCTGCATAATTCGTATCAACGGTTCGCGCTCTAAGACCGATTTTTCAAAGGAACTTGAGTTCCAAACCCTGCCTATCGGCAGTGTGCCTAAACACACCTGTCAATTGGCAGGACCAGGGCTATGACGATCGGCAATGCCCTGGGCCTATAAAAAGGAGGGCCTAACCTCATTCCATGGGTGGAGGAAAATAAGAGATCCACGACTCTCAGCAAGTTCAGAAAACCCCTCTCGAAGTCAGCATGATTTCCTTATCCAAATCCCTTTCCAACTTTCACCTTTCATCACCTTTTTCATCAAGCTTGATGAATTAAGTACCCTCCATCATCATTCAAGTGCAAGGGCTTCTCTCCAACATCCAAGATCAAGCTCAAGATCTCCAACAAGGTCCAAATCTTTCAACTCTCTCTTTAAATTCCCCTAAATTCACATTAACTTATTTTATTACTTAACACTTTTATTCTCTCATCTCACATATCTTAATAGACTTTTTACCTAGTATTATTGCACATCTCTTATTTTCATATAAATAAAACCCCAAAAAACAAGAAAAAGAGGATTTTCTCATAATTTCCAAACGAGAATTCTCACACTTTTATCACAACTAAGACACTTTCTTACACACACACACACACACACACACACAAATAAGAGAAGTTCCCAGTTTGATTCATGGGATAAATCCCACCCCTCATTTTGCATACGAACTACGTGGACTTTGATGCCTCTATAGGCTACATAGGCGTCTCGAGGTAAAACCTGAGACTCGAGTTCTTTTCCTACTTTTTCCACGTTCTTTAAAATTAACTCTCTTAGATTCTATATATTTACATATACATATATTTTTTCTTTGTGGCGTATTATTCCACATGCGTTATCATTCCCTTATAATGATCGACGCTAGGATAATCGTATAAATCCCATTTTCTAATATTATTTTTAGGAACATTCCTATGGATGACTAATTTTATCTCTTCCATGATACAAGTCGATGATTCCTATCTCCGCTACGTATACACATGAACACACATCACGGCGAAATAAAGGAAAATAGCAACAACCCATGAGAGACCGTAAGGGCGAAATGGGTGCCTAACACCTTCCCATTTCGTAACTTAGAGTCCGAACCCTTTTCGAATCATTTTGGTTTCGTATGTATCAGTATGTCTTTGGATGATGTCCTCCAGGATGGCTCCCTTTTCTTTTGTTTGTTTTGAGTAAAATAGACTGACGAATCCATATCTCTACATTTTTCACCTCATCAACGACGTCGGCCGAAGCGCTCCCGAGAGGGACGCGCGGGACCAAGGATCCTCTCCCGCTGTGAGGATTGAGGATGGCCACACATAGTATGATTTGGAAAAAACTTATATAGACCGGATAAGCTTTAAAGCAAGCATATATTCAATCCACACGGTAATTACACTCATCAAATGAATTCACTCGAAATAGGGAGGTAACACACGAGACATGCGGGCATAATAAGGAAATGGAAATGGGAACAAGGCCGCGCACATGTAAAAAGTGAAGGACACAATATAGGAAATAAAAAAATGTAATCTTAATGAAAGATATCGCTCATTAAAAGAGGCAAAATGCATTTTCACAAATTATCACAACTATTTAAACTTTTAAATTAAATTCACCCTAGGATCACATGGGACTTTATAGGGTTATAATGTAGGCTTGGCTCGGGTTATGAAATGAAGAAAATATGTACGGATTCAAAGTGTTTGGGGATGAAAAAGTTTGGATAATGAAAACATGCGGGCAATTAAGAAAATGGAAAACAAGTTCCATAATCAAGCATTAAATATAACAATTGGCAACAAGTATTATTGAACTATACATAACACATATATACAAACTTTCTCTTTTCTTTTCTTTTCTTCTTCTTCTCATGTTTTCTTTTCTTTTCTTTTCTTTTGTTTTTCACTTCTCTTTTTCTCTTTTGTTTTTCACTACATTTTTTTCTTCACTTTTCTCACTCTTTTCATATGCTTAAATTGCAACCACAATACACAACATCATTCAATCCCAAGTAGCATTCCAAACAAAGGCATGGAGGGTAATTGATTAGGCATAAATTCTTCCAAATTTTCCCCTTAATTTAGAGGCTTTTATTCCCTCGGACAATGTAAAATGAGTTGATTTATCTCATATCATTGTTAATGACTTTGTCTAACAAGTATCTAGAGTTTCGTATATTTTTTATTGATCTTACATCTATTTGATACATGAAAGAAAGAAAGAAATCGGAAGAAGAAATAGAGAAGAAAGGAGACGAATCAAAAGGGCAAAAGTGTAATTTCTACCAGGAATCCGATCAAGGACCCAAAATAAAAGTCGAAGATCTCAAGTCTATAAGCGCGTAGGAAAAAAAGGCGTTCCAATCCGAGTTACTGAGTAGAAGTTATGGAGACCCAAAGATTTGAGATGATCATAAGAAATTGAAGAGATAATGAAGAGAAATTGAGAAGGAAATCCGGATCGATCCGGAAGGCCTAAAAAAGGATCGATCCGGACACTAGAAGTCACTGTATAAGGATGCATTTATCGGATCGATCCGGTCCTCATAAAAAAAGGATCGATCCAGCCCCCAAAGGTCACTACATAAGTAATGTTTAACGGATCGATCCGGTCATTAGGCAGATCGATCTGAAATTTTCAGGCAGATCGATTGGGGGTTCAAAATTTGTGATTATCTTCTTTAAGCTAGAGTCTTGCATAACTCCAACGCTTATATTTTTTGTAGTGTATTATTTCAAAGTCCTCCCAGACATCGAGGAGGCTTCTAATTAGTTTTTAGAGAAGCTTTTTAATTAGTTTTGGACAGAGAACAATAAAAAACCTAGTTTTCATTTAAAGAATTTGCTATAAGGATTTGATTCAAGTTTCTACAATACAAGTAAATTCATTCCATTCTTGCTTTCATAATTTCTTTAGTTAATTGATTAGTTAATAATTTCATTCTTCATACTTCTAAGTTACTAGTTAAGATGTATTATTTTATTAAAATCATGCTTTCTTCTTATTTTATTATGTTCGACTAATTTTCTAAGGGTTGGGATTCATGAATCCAACTCGATGTTCTTAATGAATGCGTAAAATTTGATTTTGAATTAAATAACTGAGTTAATCATGTTGTGTGGTGATCACAACCATTGTAGGATCTTTTTATCTCATTTGCCCTAGGTAATCGGGATGCTTAAGAGTGCAACGTGCGTGTAGCTACGAAGATACTTCTTTACTCATCTATTGATTATGTATGATGCGGGCTACGATCCCTCATACATGTAATGCTGGGGAGTACTAAAGACTGGGTTTACTCAGATATTTCAACTTTGAATTAAGTTTTAACATTGATAAATGAACTAGGGTTGGAGGAGTGTATCCTAACTCATTTTTCTCACTTGCACTTTTCACTACAGTTTTCATTTTTCTTAAGTAGGTCAAAAAGATTTTAATTTATTTATAAATTCTGTAGGTAATTTCGTTATTATTTATGCTTATAGTTAGTCCATCTCACATAATCACCTTTTCGTTCTTTTTAGAGTCGAGTTAGGGTTCTTAATCTTTCCAATGTCGTTACGATTTCGTTCGTCCTATTTCCCAGTAGAGACGATCCCGACTTAACGGGTTTATTACTAACACGACAGTCTTGCACTTGAGCCTATATCAGCACGAACACTAGATAGACATTTGGGGTCGTGTCAAGTTTTTAGCGCCGTGGGATTTAGGTAGATTTAGGTTAGATCGAGTCAATCTAAATCTTAGACCAAAAATTCAAAAAAAAAAATTCATCTCTCAAAAGCCTTTAATGCAAAATTTTGAACAAACTCAAACTCCTCAAAATACTCCCACACGAATTCACAAAAATCCAATCGTTGAGTATAACTCTGGCAGTCCCCACACGCCTCGCATTCCATAATTTTGGGTTCCACCTCCTACCCCTGAGCACTCTATTGCTAGTTACACCCTGAGTCAACCCTTGAGTCACACATCTAGGACACCGAGTGAGTATTCCAAGCTATTTAATGAAGGAGCAATGTTTGACGTCGCTAGTTTCATCACTGGAGAGGAAAATCCACCCTATCGTCCCATGAAAGACCTACTATTTCCTGAACGAAAAGTCACCCATGGTTGCATTTTACCTCTGTATAATCCCAGTCAGTTCCACTTCCTCAATAGAATGATACATATTCTACCTACTTTCCATAGCATGGATTCGGAGAAACCATACCTTCACATGAGAGAGTTCAAAAAGGCGTGTGACATATTTAGTGACCAAGCTTGCACGCAAGATGTCGTTCGCCTAAAGATTTTTTCTTTTTTCCTTTTTCCTTAAAGGATAAAGCCAAGACCTGACTATGGTCTCTACCCCCGAACTTCGTGATTTCCTAGAGGGATATGCAATCCAAGTTTATCTCAATATTCTACCCACAACACAAGACCAACTCTGCAAGATCCAAGGTTCCCGACAACACGATAATAAGCCTTTTTACAAGTGTTGAGAACGTTTCCAATAGTTGGTAAGCGCATTCCCCTATAATGGTTTTGAAAAATACCATTTGATCTATTTCTTCATAATGGGTTGACACTGGCTTCCAAACAACTTGTGCAAACAATGTGTGAAAGACCTTTTTAGGAGTTAGACCCCAGTGATGCCGAGGCCCATCTTAAGTATGTCGCAGAGACTACTCAAGCATGGGCATCTGATCTTAATACTCAAGTCCGAGCTAAACAAGCATCTATCACTATGACTGAATCCGGTTTATACCATTTTGATAGTAATACCTTAATAGACCGTCGATTCGATCAGTTTCAGAGAGATATAAGAGATTTGCTTGATAGCCAGTTGAGAGATATCTTCGAATCCAGTCGTGTTTCGAAAGAAAAGGTGTGTGCTTTCTATGAGGCGGGCCATTCCACGAAGGTATGCTCGATGATTTCTGCCTACAAGGCCATGCACACCGAGCAGGTGGATTCAAGGGAAATTTTAACGCCCATCATGGGAACTCTGTAACACTCCTCCCGCCCGGGGAGAGCGAACGGAGCGCTAATATCGATAAAACTAAACTAATTTCACAATAACAATGTGTATATAGCATCTAAAAAATCCCACAAGATAAATCCACTAATCTCAATACTCAAATTTAAATACAATAATTGTCTCTCGACATAATACAACTATCTATCTCGAAATAAAAATAAATCACCAACTACTCTATACAACAAAAATAAATACAAATATTCTCTCTTGAATATTATTGACAAAATATTCAAGCTAAAAATCAATCTCCAATTAATCCATAGCATCCCAATCCACGCTAACCTTCCAACTAAAAGAAAATATGGGGAAGTACACAATACGACAGGAAAGATGCTCAACAAATATATTCACAATGAATAAAGCGTAACAACACGAGTACGAATATTCAAATCAAATGTGAATCTCAATAGCATTTATCAATAAATTTCTCAACGACATATCAATGGGTCACCAGGCCTCACCCCATCCCCATATGCTTTATCAAGTCATAGCCCAGGAAGCGGGAATTTTGGTGGGTGACCAACCTCCGTGCCATATTAAAATCTCATGACAACGTTCTCAACAACAATATAATGATGCCAAATGAATCAAAATAATTCAACAATTGTTTCTCCAGATTTTAAAGAATTTAACAATTCAAATATGAGTTCAATTAAACATGAAATCAACGGAATAAACTCTCTCGAGAAATCCAATGAGGCAATGAGGCAAAAACGAGTGGAATGGGAAAAGCCAATTAAATTTGAATTTAAATATTCGATTAATTTCAAATAAAAATAAATACAATATCAATATCTCAATTATTAAAATTATATAACATATTCATAATTAAAGAAAGCCCTCAAAATTACGGGGTATTACAAACTCGTACAACCCTTCATGGAGAAACCATCATGGTTTAAATTATGGACAACCACAAGCTGCGATGAACCCACATTCACAGGTTGTCCCACCTTCACTGCCTCCTCAATTTCAGCAAGCACCACCTCCTCCTGCTCCTTATATTACTCCACCGAGGAGGAACTTCGAGGATACAGTAAACCAGTTCATCAACTCTCAGAGTGCAACCAATGCTAGATATGATGGCATGTTCATCGACATGAATGCGAACATCGCCAAGTTGCAATCCTCATTGAGTATCCAAGAGAAGGGAAAAATCCTACCCAGGGCCAAAGACCTCCCCAAGGTCAACCTAGTGTTAGCTCCACCTCTTCCGAACAACATGAGCTTTGCCAAGCGGTAACCACTCGTTGTAGTGTAATACCCTACACTTTCATGGATATTTAAATCACATAAATGGGTGTAATTTAGACATTTGAGGAATTTTTCTAAAAAATAATTTTTGAAGTTTATGAGGGTTAGATGATTTTGGATGTGTGTCACATTTACTTTTAGGATTAAGTAAATGAGTTGGATTGTTTTAATTGCATGTCGCAGTTGGATAAAGCGACAAAGAATAATATTTTAATTGGGAAATCCATATTGAGACGTGTTGGGTTTAATTAGTGATTTGTAGTTAAGTGACTCAGATGGATATTTCGAGTGCGATGTTGGTTTCAGAATGGCCGAGATAGTCAGAATAGAGTATCCGAGAGTAGTGTTTAGGTTCCGGGGACTTTTGGACTAATAAGGACTCGTAATTGAGTAAACGAGTCATTTTTTAGTTTATAAGGGATAAACCCTTATTTCTCTCTATATAATATATGAGAGAGTGGGAGAAATAAAGAAGAAGAGAAAGAGAAGAGATGAAGGAAAAAAGGGAGAAGAAAAGGAGATTCCGGCCAAACTCCGTGGGATTCGACTCGAGGTCGTCGAATTTTATCCATGAGGCAAGTGTTTACTTGCTTTATTTTACATAGTGTGTGTATCTCATATTATAGTTGGTAAACCATATAATTTTGGGTTAGAACCCTTAAAATAAATTTGGGAAATCTGATAACTCTCAATGATTTCTAGTGTTAAATCCATAATAATGGAGTGTGGAAATGGTCAGACATGGGGGAAATGGTAAAACTAGGGCTTAAAGGATTTTTGGGTTTAAATCTAAGAAAATTGGTTTAATCTACCAAATAATTGACGTGTTAGTTGAAAAATATAGATTAGATGTTTATAGTGTTGTTGGTTGAGATTAGAAACCATAAGAATGGAGATGGGGATGACAATTGGTGTTTTGGAGATTTAGGTTATGTAAGAAATGGAGAGTTAGCCGACCTATCTAGTATGACCGGTCGATCGTGCCCCTATGACCGGTCGACCGGGTCAAGGGAAAAAGGCTACCGGTTGGCTTGCTATGTAAAATTTCATATCGCGGTCGACCGACACTCTGTTTTCTGCCCAAGAATTGGATTCTTTCTATTCCTTCTCTCTTTGGGTTTAAAACACTTAAGGGCCTTCTAAATTAGGGTATTATAGATGGTTGTGACCCAAAGGATTTGAGGAGTTTCATATTAACCTTGGGTTAGTTAAGGTCTGTAATACCCAGTATTTTTATGCTATATTAATTCGGGGATTATTAAATTTAATGTGAATTAATTATTTAATATAAATCCGGAAATTAATTATGTTATAATTATTAACGTGATGAGAGTTAGTAATTATGGGAATTTTTGTTAAATATTACTAATGAGGAAAGTAATATATAATATTGGTTATATTAAATGTCACGAGTGAATAAAATGACAATTTTGGAAATTTTAGTCGGGACGCGCCCGTGTTTCGTCGGGACTAAATATTGATGAATAAAAGTGAATATATTATAAGTCGCTCGTATGGTCGTTTTGAGTGCACTAAAGTGTCCGAAAGGGTTGAGATAGTCAGAAAAGTGTACCCGGGGGTTTAATTTGGGTCTCGGGGTGTTTTTAGGCTTAATTAGTACCCCAGGAGGGCATTTTGGACATTTTACATTTTTGGGTAATTAAACCCACGAAAATTCAAGGGATATATCAGATTTCTAAGGATGTCTTCTAGGGTTAAAACAACCAAAGACAAGTGACGGCAATAGGAGAGGGAAGGAGAGGCTTTTCCAAGCAATCTAAGGCCAACGATTCACTCGGTTGCATCGCCACCACCACCAACGCGTAGATCGCGCGACGGGGAATGCAACCACACCAAATTCGTCATCAAACCAGAATGTCGAAAATCCCAGGCAAGTGTTTATCTTGCTTATTTTCGTTAATGCATCACTCATGTTAGTCTAGGGATGATTAGGATGAGTTTTATGGAAGAAAACCCAAATTTGAGATAGGAAATCGCATGTAGTAATGATTTGAATGTAAATCTGGAAACCCCTTCACATGTAGAGGATTAAACCACGAAATTTTGATGTTTTAGAAGAAGAAAATTCTGGAAAAGATTGATTAGAACCTTGTTAAAGAGATTCTAGGGTTCTTGAGATTTTTATGAAGCTTTGCCTATAAATCCATGATTAGCGATGGAAATTTACATGCTTTACGTAGAAGATACATAAAATGAGATTATAATGTTAGTAGTACAAATTTCTGGACGATTGGGAATGAAAAGTTTGGATTTGGAGGAGGTTATGTGATAGAACCCGTAACTGATTAACTGCAGAATTTGCCATACCTGTTTGATCGATCGATCGAGCTAAGAGCTTCGATCGATCGAGCCCCAGACCTCGATCGATCGACCCCTTCTGGCAGACTCATATTTACCCCTTTTTAAATTATTTGAATTCAATTTAATGAGAAATAATCCTTGGACACCCTTATTAAAATGTTTTGGGAGATAAAGAAGACCAGTAGGACTTATAAATAATTATGGGACCTTTAGTGTAAGACAAGAGTTGTATTTTTGGGATATTTACATATAAGGGATGATGAAATTATGTATTAAGGGGAGAGACGCGTAAGATGGTTACGTTGGAAATTAGATGAGTACCTACTGAATTCTACACTTGGGAGGATATAGTCCATGAGTATTACGTAGTAAGTTGGAAAAATCCCTCGAATCAAAGTAAGATATGAACGGTTATACGTGAGAACTAAATAATGAGATATGAGGACAAATGTTTTAAATATGGGATTTGAAATGTACCTAAATTGATATGGTAATATTAGCATAGTTATATGACTGTGTTTATGCATATACAATCTATGTGTGAAAATCGTGCCCACACTACTTGCTATCCCCGAGGTTACCGCGCTGGGACAGTCTTATCTCGATGGGACCTTTATGGGGGATATTGACTCGTACCCTAGAAGATAGAAATCCTTGGTACAGGCTATCGCATTGATAGTTCAGACGGTCCTAAGAGACGCGGGCATGTGCTATCCTCTTAGAGACTTGGAATCTATGCTTCGCCTCAATATTGTTTGTGTATGTGTTAATACAGTTCGAGAGTGATTCCGAATTTGTATTTCCCTTAGTACGAGTGATACGGGGATTGGATAACAGAGTATGCCCGCACCATAGTTTTTATGTGGGGTGCTGTTAGAATATATATATTATACGAGTATTTAATATATATATGAAATTCTGAAATTTGGAACTGCCTACTGCGCTATGGTAAGTAAGAAATGAATTTGAATTTAAATTTGGAAATAATTGTTTTGAAAAAAAGTATAATATGACACTAGGAAACTTTATTAATAAATAAAGTTAAAATGAGAGCTTTGTTACTAAATGAAAATTTCCTTTTAAACAATTATATTGTTCAGTTTTAAATCTTACGAGTAACCTAAGATACGTTAAACCATTGGGAAGTTTAGTGCGATAAAAGATAAGATAAATCCATTGGGAAGGTTAGTACGATAGACATGCACATTAGAAGAGAGGTGAGAATTTCTCAAGAGAGTGCCGCACTAATATGTTGTTGCATTGGCCTGTAAACATTTTAAATACTTGCTAAATGAATTTTAAATCCTTTACACTATCGGGCTCTGACCCATTTCTATTTCTCTTTCTCTCTTGTATATATATGTATATATTACAGGCGCCCAGCCACAGGGGCGTCTTGCGTAGGATCCCTTGGAAGGAACGCGCTGCAGCTTAGGTGGGAGTTGCAGGCCTCTTGCTTAGACGACTTCATTTATTTGACTCCACTCCTAGGATATTCATTTAGTGGGGCATGTGTCACCCTTTCCATTATTCTGTTGTTTATTTGGACTTTGTGATTCAGTTATTTCTAGTATTGTTACTTTGGGATTTATTACTCTCTGTATGTTTTACTTTAAGTTTTAATGTTGGGATTTAGTTGTTGAATGTTTAAATTATTTGGATTATATATTCCAGGATTATTGTGGTGTGATTCTTTAATATTGAATTGTTGTAAATAATTAAATCTTTGTTTTTAAAATAAAATTTGGAAAGCAATGTTTAAAAATTGGTTTTGACACTTAGCTCAATTAATTAGGGTGTTTAAATTGGAAAAGTTATTTTTTTACGACGGTGATGGTAAAAATGAACCAACTTTTCACCTTGATTTTAATTTAATAAAGGAGTGATCGCCCGATATTTAATTAGGCGGGGTGTCACAAGGTCACAATCCGGTGTGCGAACCAAACGAATGTTTAAGACGAGAGACATTCGAGAAAATTATTCGGCAAGCGTACGCATGTATATTTATGCGGATATGATAATTATGGGCCGATTTAGTTCAGTAAATCCTAAGACGTGATTAGGATGGAATTTAGGATGTGGGTTAAAGAGCATTGACCGGTTGTCCTACGTCTATTGATGATTACTAGTATTGGTGATGCGGTACCTATGGAATTAAGATAAGCAGTTAGTATATTCGGGTCTCTCTCTCTCTCTCTCTCTCTCTCTCTCTCTCTATATATATATATATATATATATATATATATATATATATATATATATATATATATATATCCATAAAAAGTGATTAAGGTGAGAGTTTATAATAAGTAAGAAATACTTCTAAGTTTAGTATTGTAAGTGTGCGAATACTTAGATACTATTACGAATGGGAACATTCGGGGTTATTGGCTATTACTATAAGAGTTGGCAAGTATAGCCATATTTATATATTTGAGGAATGATATAGATTATATATACGATGTGATTACAGTATATATATATATATATATATATATATATATATATATATATATATATATATATATATATATATATATATATATATATATATATATATATATATATATATGTGTGTGTGTGATTGGTATATTTGTATCTTAGAGGCTAGTTCCACGGGCTTTCCTTTGGCTTAGGGTTGGAACAACCAAATTATATACATTTTCTCTAGTGCGATCCGGGGAGGTTGCGCTATGTGGGTGAATCCCCTGGCTTGAGGAGCAGGGAGGGTATAACCCCAGGTCATCTCGCCCCGCGTACGAGTGCGATGTGTGGACTCCACTTGCAGAGGGAATATGACTGCCTCCACCGTTGTGTGTTTTTACCATGACCCTGAGTGAGTCTGGCTTGGTATCGTGGTTGAGTGAGTAAACCCGAATTCGGATGGGCCCATTGAGACTGCATCCTCGAGTTATGGCTCAGTGGGATGGTTATTATGCTTATGATTGTAATAGGTATAATTATACTTTTTGAGTATAGTATATTGTTTGTATATGAAGATGAGATATCATATAAAGTAACGTGCATAAAATGAAAAGAATGAATAAGGTGTTATTCCCTTTCCGGTAGATTATATCCGGATTTATATGAATATGAATCATAGGTTCTATTGAGAACCATATATTTTTCCATATATATATATACACGAGTTATATATATGAGTTTTGTGCTGAGGGCTTAATGGATCTCGACGATCAACATTGCCAGGTAGTAGTGTATCGAGGGGTTCCTTGTTTGAATTTCGCTTCGCGAGACACCCCACGCATGAACATAGCGCAGTGTTGGGAATGGGGAGAAGTTTAACCCTTAGTACTTGGGTTTCTGGGGATTTTCAGAGATTAAGTGAAATGAATTAGTTAGGCAGGGTAGCTTAACTAGTAGGTTTAAAACATATGCGATAGGTGTGCATTATTAGAAGAGGGGTGAGTTGTATCTCATGGAAGCGCGATGCCAATTTAAATATGAGTTAAATCATATTTTAAGCATATGGCATTTATGGACTTGCAAAATATTTTCAAAACTCGGTCTCTGATGCATTTTTCTATTTTCTTCTCTTTTTCTATATATGTATGTATATATAAGTGTCCAGACACAGGGACATCTGGATGATGATTCCTTCGAGTCGGACGTTTACTGTAGCAGCTGTGGATGCATGCAGATTTACTGTAGACGCTTATATCCTTGTACTATAGATAGGAGGTACTGTAGAAACACTCGGGCCGATAGCCCAATTGTATTAATTTATTCTTTTACTGCCTTTTAGTGTGGCATTCGATTTGGTTGTATTATGTTACCGAGTGTTTGGTTATTTTATTTCATTTCAGTTTCGTGTATATAAACTGAGTGAATGTTGTATTTGAATGGTTTGATAAAAAAGATTAGTTAAATAAAATTTTGACTCTAGCTTAATAGGTTATTAGTAATTAAATTGGATTTCGACATTGATGCTAAGAATGAACCATATGAGACTCCTATTTTAATTTGGTACAGGAATGATCGCTCGGTATTTTATTAGGCGGGGTGTCACAGATAGTATCAGAGCATCAGGTTCTAGTGTCCTTAGGAATTTGTGCGGACCTACTACACTTCCAGCGTTGCTTTTGATTTGATATATAGCCTTATAATTAGGATTGTTGATTCCTCTTGTGAGATTTCATCCTCCTACCATTATATAAGATTATAGTAAATCTTTTGTGTGCTCGTTCGATATTCGCATGATGATCGATGAAGGGCGACCAGGGAAGGACGTTATTAGGGTAGCAGGAGGTATGGCGTAGTTGGAGATGTAAGTCGAAGTTGGGGATGAGGGTCGCAGTCCAGGTCACTCCCCTTTGTGGAATTATCCAGGATTATTGCAATGACTACTAAAGTATTGTAGTTATGAGTATCCAAGTACCGCTGTAGTAGAGAGTGGTGCTAAAGTTGAATTACCCAATGAAGTTAAATTGGGAAAAAGGTTAGAAAGGTCTTTGATAAGGACCGTACGTTGAAGTTAAGTTATATGAAGATAGTGTAGCTATCTTCAGTGGAAGTATTGGGCTTAGAAGCTTTGGCTTAGGGTAGGGTATGGAAATGCCCAGATATGAAAATTTTTGGAAAATTTTTCACTCGTGGGAGAAATATTGAAATGGTGGAAATGGTGGTCTTTATGTTGAGGGATCTTAAGGATGATTTTAACCGTGAGTTCCCTTGATTGATAATGAAGATCTGAATTATTCACATGAGGATCGATTAGAGGCCGACATTGAATAAAGAGTTATATGGATAAACGAACTTTGTACCGAATCAAGAAAGGTACAATGGAGAGAGAGTTCTTCAGTAAAATGATAGGCTCACTAGTAAATGTTGCTAACATTTATGGAGAAGTTGTGTTCGTGGAACCTCATTGGTGGACATCCACCCGGGGAATTCATTGAAATAGGGTTGTTGAGACCCGTATTGGAATTTCCTTTCGACAAATAAGTTAAGGTAATTATTAACGCGATTGTCAGGATCGGGGCTATAGAGTCTAAGATACTGATAACCTTAACATGGTCAGGGTGACCAGAGATGGGGAATGTTGCAATATGGAGTGTACAACCTCACGCTTTGACCTTACCGATAGGAGTTAAAGGACAAGAATAGGGTGCCGAGGTGGAGCATCAATTAAAGTAGTTTTGTTTGGGGTAAGGCAAGTGTATTATATTCTGAAACCATTTGAGTATCCAGGGTGATTGGCAAGAACGTTCTAATGAGTTCCACCTCGGATGAAGGAGGTCTCTTTTATGTGGCAAGATTGAGCCACAGTATTTCGTGTGAGTCGAGTTTACTGGTAGTATCGATAACATTATATAGTGTATGTTTATATGTTTTTTCGCGGTAGCGGGGCTCAATTTTCTTCATTCGTTATGAAAATGGGTGTTGGCACTTTGAGCTTATAATTGGTTTGCACTGCTCATTTTATATGTGTTATATGAGTATAATATTATTCTTAGAATAATATTTTCTTAATTTATCGGAGCGATAACAGGCTAATGATTGCAAGACTATCGTATCTGCGATTCCCGGGTGGAACAGGTTGTTGTTGCGATATCCCATCTGGACACATAAGGAGATCGCTTTTATTATACGTTTAGATGGGACTTCGGTGAGTAGATGTTTCATTATCATGCTTTGAGTGTGTGGCGACCTTAGAGAGGTTATTTAAGGTATGAAAGATTTATTGTTAAGCTGTGAGTTTAAGCTCATTGTTGTTTGCACTAAGGACTTAGTGTTAGTGCAAGCGCCTTCTGGTATGGATCCTGGAAAGAAGTAGGAGTTATGACCACATTTTGTTGGTAGATGGGATGGAAATTATCCTAGTGGCATGTTTGAAGCTAAAGGACCTCCATGACCGATAAAGTTAAGAGTAGTGTATATGAGGGGTTACTTGTTTGGATTTCTCTTGCGAGACACTCCACCCATGAACCTTAATGATGTCGGGAGTGGAGAGATGTTACAAGATGCAAGGATGTTGGTTTTGATGATAAGTTACATAGTGTGGAGAAAACACTATAAACTGAGAGTCGTGTGGTGATTGCATGCTTATGGAGATAGAAGTGCTATGGAAAAAGCACTGAAGTGGTTTTCTCACCGTAAGTATGTGGGTGAGGCAGGAGTTAGAGAAATGATTTGAGGCTTATAGCCAAGCCTTGAATAGAATGAAAATTCAGAGGAAGTATGTTTTGGGTATAATGCTCGTAACATCTTTGCAGAGAGTAGGCGCCTCGATTAGTTAGACTTTCAATTTCGCCAAAATTAAAGGACATAGTGGTAAAAGAGTTTTAGTGGGTTACCAAGGTAGGATTTTAGAATGTCACGATGGTTTTCCTTAGGCTGTTACCTCTCGATGACTGACGATGTGAGGAAGTAGTATAATGGGAGGGTTCCTTGTCTAGATTTCGCTTTGCAAGACGTCACATGTATGAAACCGAGCGAATGTTAAAAATTGAGAAAGGTCTTGGGAACTAGGGATATAGTTAGTGTAGTGTTCTTTTTAGGTGTGTAGGAAACACATCGATCTTAGATTTATTGGGAAGTAAGGTCAGAAGGACTAGTGGCACCGATGTAAGGAAATAGTTATGAGTTAACCACAAGAAGATTGGTGGGTTAACTTTATGAAGGATTGCATTTCCAGGTATAGAAAGGATTGGATTTTGAAGTATTCGGGCTAGGAATACCCAGGTGTTAGCACCAGGCCAAGGAAGTAAGGCAGTTATAAGTGAGATTGAAGTTTGTTGGATGGCATGTCGTAGGAGGCATGCGACAACCCAATGGTGTAGGTACAACAAGAGTTAGTACACCTAGGATAAGAAATCAGATGACGGGAGTAGTCGAGCGCTAAGGTAACTTCCTTTTGGAAAGAGTTAGATGTCCTGATATAGATGAGTGGACGCCTGGAGTAGAGAATCTCCGATAGGATCAATAAGTTAGAGCGGCGGGCATGGGCTCATTATGTGCGATTATATAAGCACTAGGTGCGATGTGATGTGAGATTCAACCTTACGATCGAGGTAGTCTCGTAGCATATAGAGACATAATTGAGCTTGTGGTTAAGCTAGTGCGTTATAGTATAAACCTTGAGATAGGCGGGTACCGCGAGTGAGTATATGGTAGGGTACCATTTGGATTAGTACCTTCGACTTGTGTCTGCAGGATGATGTGTGAGTAGCAATCCGAGGCTGGTAGTACCAGTAGTATCCGAATTTCGGGGACGAAATTCCATTGTAGGGAGGGAGAATGTAATACCCTGCATTTTCCTGGATATTTAAATCACATTAATGGGTGTAATTTGGAGATTTGAGGAATTTCTCTGAAAAATAATTTTTGGATTTTATGAGGGTTAGATGATTTTTGATGTGTGTTACATTTACTTTTTGGATTTAGTAACGGAGTTGGATTGTTTTAATTGCATATCGCGGTTGGATAAAGTGACAAAGAATAATATTTTAATTGAAAAACCCGTATTGAGATGTGTTGGGTTTAATTAATAATTTGTAGTTAAGTGACTCGGATGGTGATTTTGAGTGTGAGGTTGGTTTTAGAATGGCCGAGATAGTCAGAATAGAGTATCCAGGAGTAGTGTTTAGGTTTTGGGGACTTTTGGACTAATAAGGACTCGCAATTGAGTCATTTTTGAGTTTATAAGGGATAAACCCTTATTTCTCTCTATATAAGCTATGAGAGAGTGGGATAAAGAAAGAAGAAGAAAAAGAGAAGAGATGAAGGAAAAAGGGACAAGAAAAGGAGATTTCGGCCAAACTTCGCGGGATTCGACTCGAGGCAGTCAGATTTTATCCACGAGGCAAGTGTTTACTTGCTTTATTTTACATAGTGTGTGTATTTCATATTATAGTTGGTAAACCATATAATTTTGGGTTAGAACCCTTAAAATAAATTTGGAAAATCTGAGCTTAAGTTTACAATTTGATGTATTTTAAACTCTCAATGATTTCTAGTTTTAAATCCATAATAATGGAGTATGGAAATGGTTAGAAATGGGGGAAATGGTAAAACTAGGGCTTAAAGGATTTTTGGGTTTAAATCTAAGAAAATTGGTTTAATACCCCATATAATTGATGTGTTAGTTGAAAAATATAGATTAGATGTTTATAGTGTTGTTGGTTGAGATTAGAAACCATAAGAATGGGGATGGGGATGGGGATGATAATTGGTGTTTTGGAAGTTTAGGTTGTGTAAGAAATGGAGAGTTGGCCGACCTATCTTGTATGACCGATCGACCACGCCCCTATGGCCAGTCGACTGGGTCAAGGGAAAAAGGCTACTGGTTGGATTTCTAGGCAAAATTTCATATCGTGGTCGACCGGGGAAGGGTCGACCAACACTCTGTTTTCTGCCCAAGAATTGGATTCTTTCTATTCCTTCTCTCTTTGGGTTTAAAACACTTAAGGGCCTTCTAAATTAGGGTATTATAGATGGTTGTGACCCAAAGGATTTGAGGAATTTCATATTAACCTTGGGTTAGTTAATGGCACAATCCGGTGTGCGAACCTAACGAGTGTTTAAGATGAGGGACATTCGAGAAAATTATTCGGCAAGCGTACGCATGTATATTTATGCAGATAGGATAATTATGGGCCGATTGTAATTGAGTAAATCCTAGGACGTGATTAGGATGGAAATTAGGATATGGGCTAAAGAGAATTGATCGGTTGTCCTACGTCTATTGCCGATTACTATTACATGTGATGCGGTACCTATGGAATTAGGATAAGTAGTTAGTATATTCGGGTTCACACACACACACACACACACAAAGATATATATATATATATATATATATATATATATATATATATATATAGAGAGAGAGAGAGAGAGAGAGAGGATGGATCGTATACGGACCTAGTTTACGGACCGCTACCGTCCAAGAATTATCTAGGGACCGTTTTGTCTTTTTAGGACCACCTTTTGGGACCGCGATGTCTTTTAACTTCTTCTAAGTTTTGGGGAATATTAATTCTTACCCCAATGATTTCTAAAGTCTTTTACGCTTATTTTAAAGCCTAATTAATCTGGAAGTCTAAGTGTAGAAGTTTCAGGGCTGCTGCTACTTTTTAAGCTTCTTCCGTCACTATCGTATTGGAATTCTGAATAATGAGGATTATCTATATAAACAGTTTCTTCAGGGAGTCTAGAAATTGAAATACGTCTTGATGGAAAATATTCTAGTCTTAAATACCTTACACGGTATCGTGGATTTATCTGTCTAGTTTCTTTATATATTTGATTAACAATATCAATTATATCGTTATCTATAAATTCTTCTAAATTATTATCACCATAAGATGACAAAAATCTACGGTATGTTCTAGGGGCAGATGTCTCTACGTTTTTAAGGAGAGGACGGATTCCTCCGGCTCTAATTAAAGTAGTCTTTGTTTCAGCTAACCTTTTTCGTCTAACAAATTTTAATACGTGTATACTGTCTTCAAGTATTCTAGTGTATTCTTGATATTTTTCAGTTCTTGATAGTTCTTCTGCAAAATCTTCAGTTCTTAGTTTTTGTCTAAAGAGATCTCGGATCCCTGTTCTAATTATTTCTATTCTAGGTACTTCTCTTCCTAACCACTCAATGATCTGGTCTATGTATTTAAAAGTACCACCTGGATATACTAAAGCAAATTCTATAAGTTTTTTATCTTTAGGGTCTGTAAGAGTCCAGTCTTGAATTTCTCTAGTTAAGTCTAAACTTATTTGATTAACAAATTCTAAAAAGTCTTTAGTGATTTGTAAGCTCATATAAGATTTTTCTAAAATAATAATATGTAAAATAGTTAAGGGTTTGGTTCGAGTTATACCTTCCTTCTAGTCTGCAATATCTTTATCTTCTTCCCTTTGTCTCTTCAGCTTTGTCACTATTCTTCTCTGGTCTCGGCCTCCTACAACTCTCTCTTTATGTGTCGCACCTCAATCCACTACTTTGGCGGTTGACCCGTTTCCTGCCTGTACGCCTTCACGCCTAACGCCCACCCTGGCTAACGGCTCACGGCTAATCGGCACCTGACGGCGGTTCACCAGTATAACACCTTGTGTGCTACACCAGAGGTTCCACACAATAGTCCTCTATGAACAGAAAGTTGGAGACAATTTGGACAATAATAACAACTTAGCATAAGAGATTTCTGGAAAGGAAAATACTTTTATTGCATTGCATAAGTAAATACAACTCTCCCCTCTCCCCTAACTATGAGAGGTTTACTCACTCATATACATATTACTCTCTATAAGCATACTCTCTCTAAAAGTCTAACAATCTCTCACTCTCTAACACTGATGTCTAAAACACAAATGGACGCTCATTTTTATAGATCAAGGGCACTACAATATGACTGGTAACCGGCTACCAAAAGCAATCCGGTTGAAAGCATCTAATTATTAAAGTAACATTGTCTTCCGAATCTTCACAGCTGGGTCTACACTCTTTTATCTTCTTTTGATAATGGGGGGACCTCTTTCTTTAAAAAAAAAGCAAATGCGTGCCAAGTCTTCATCATGGTCTTGTCGTTTTGTAATAATGCAAGAGCATCAAATAAAAGTCTTCATCTTTTTCATCAGTCTGGTGGTCCATGTGGGGCATGGGTCTTTTTGCTTTATGGAAAGCATGGTCTAGGTAAATGATTCTTCCGTCTTTATTAATTCATCCACCACTGAGGGACCCTTCTTTATTGTGTATGTGTCTTCTTCTGCCTTATCTTGATTTGGGAGGGTATTATTGAAAAATTCATCAATAAGGCCTACCGTTCTAAGGCTGGCTGGCAAAGCTATCTCTACCATTTCTTTGGATTCTTTCTTGAGCCTTCCATTGAATGGCTCATCATCTTGGATTATCAAGTCTTCTTTGTGGTAGGCAGTGTACCACCTGTCTTCTCCTGTTAATAATTCCATGATCTCAATTGTTTCCATTGCCTGAGCGATCTGGAGTTTGGACTTATCAATAATTAAATCTTTAGTCTCGTCTTCAGATAGGATCTCAATGTCTTCAAATGTATAATTAGAAAATCTAACAAGTCTAAATCCTTCCACCCTCATTCCTCCGCAGGAACTTGGAGCAATCTGATAAATTCTAGCAAATAAAGGAAGGAAATCTTCTACCTTTTTAACGTACTCATGGACTATTTTTCCAAGAGCAACAGAGTCTTCTATAGTCTCAATTTGGATGAGTCCGATGAACCCATAGTCTGCTAAAGTTATCTGGGCAATTTCTGCTTTCCCAGCAAGATAAATCTTTGGAACGTCTTTGAAGAAACCTTTTATTATTAAGGCATCTCCATTAGTCTCAGATAATAACATATTGAAATGTTCAATAATGCTATTAGATTCTTTCTTATAGTCTTCTGTTGATGGAAGATTATTATGACCAAAAGGTATAACAATCTTAGTCTTAAAGGTCTTTTTCTGATAACAAAAATTATCAGTGGGTCTAGCTTTGGAGGATTCTCCAAGAGTCTGAGCATAGGTTTGCGTCTGAGGTCTAGGTATAGCAGTACCACTGAGTTGGGTAACTGCAAGTCTTTGAGTTCTCATAAATCTGGCAATAGCTACCAAATTTTGTTTGAACTCGATCCACAGTCTATTCTTCACGTTCCACCATATGGCATCTACAAGGGTATTTTTGTCTTCTGAGAATTCTCGTCTAAATTTGATCAAGTCTGGGTATCTTTGATCAGGTCTATATTGGGGGAAATACATCTTCCCAATGAGTCTATTTTGAGAAATAATCTCTTGTCTAGATTTTCCAGGAGGAACTAAGATATCATTAAATTTCTCTAGGATTGGTCTTTCTTGAGAGTCTTGAATATGAGTCTGTCTTTTCGTTATACCAGCATTTGGTCTTACGCGTCTAAGATAGTCTGCAACGTCTTCCCTGTTCAGTCTATTTGTTCCAAAGGAACTCATGTCTTCTGGGTCTTCTGTTTGCAACATAAAACATGAAATTATATTAGTGTTAACAAACATTGGCTCTCTTGATATAATGTCTGGAATGGTATTTTTACTTCCCTTAACATGTATAACAGAGAAGTCATAACCATTAAGCAATTGTTGCCATCTAATTAGTCTATTAGTCCTTGACTTGGACAAGTCTAGATATCTGAATTTTACTGCATAAGAAGAGTCAGTATAAACAGTAAAATGCTTAGGTCTAAGAAACAACATATATTTTTCTATTTCCCTTACGATAGCTAAAACTTCTTTTTCATGGGCAGTGTATCTTGTTTCTGGGTCTGTAAAGGTTCCAGAGCTATGTCTACACAGTTTCTTCTTTTTTGTCTGATGATCAATGGCAAAGTATACTGCTCCCCATTGCTTATCAGAGGCATATGTTTCTACTATAAACTGGTCTTCTGCATTAGGTAGTTCAAGTAAAGGAATATTCTTTACTGCATCTTTAATTTGTCTTATGACTTCAAAATCATCTTTAGTCCAATAAAAGGGATTAGTTTTGTCTGTTCCTTTTAATTTGGCTGTTAAGCTTTGTCTTTTTGAAGCAAGGTCTTTAATAAAATCTGCAGCACAATTAAGCAATCCTAAAAATGATTGTAATTGTTTTCTATCTTTGAGTTGGTATGGGAACTCAAGAATCTTTTTGGTTATGTGTTCTGCTCAGGACAATTTTCCTTTATTAATATGCATTCCCACAAAGTCTATCTCAGTCTGAAATAATTGCATTTTCCTTTCCGAAATAACAATACCATGCTTGTCTAATTCTAGAATAATCTTTTTAAGATGGTCTACATGCTCTATCTCAGTCTTACTGGCTACAAGAATATCATCTATGTAAACAAGACAAAATTCTGAATAAGGTCTAAATATATTATCCATTCTTCTTTGGAAAACTTGAGGAGCATTCAAGTATCCAAATGGCATAACTAGCCATTCGTATTTTCCTTGGGGCGCACTAAAGGCTGTCCAAGTAATACTGTCTGGATGCATCTTAATTTGCCAGAAGCCTGATTTGCAATCAAACTTACTGAATATAATTCTATCTTCGATTAAATTAATCAAATTATTCTTGTCTGGTATCTTATAGGAATCAAATTCATAATTCTTATTTAATTGTCTATAATCTATAACTATACGTCTTTTTCCTCTTTTACGTTCAGATTCATTTTGAACATAGAAGGCTAGGCTATTATGTCTACTTTTACTTTCTCTAATAATGCCTAACTTAAGCATTTCGTCTACGTCTTTCTTGAATTCTTCCCTATCTTCTTGTGAGTATCCTTTCTTATAGGTTCTACCATTAATAGTGGCGTCTGGATTAATAGGGATGATTTCACAATAGCTTTGGTCTTTATCCCACTTAGCGATGGGATTTTCTCCTAAAGTAGGCTCTGCTAGTTGCCTAATCTTTTCCTTTTCTACTTCTATATCCATTTTCTTTTGTTTGGATATAGCTTGCACCTGTAATAAGGTCTGCTGGGCTTGATCTAAAATGTCTTGCTGTATAAGCGCTATTTGCTTATAACACTTTTGGTCTGGACACTTACACTCTTTTTGTAAGGGTTTAGTTATTTCTAAGGCTTCTTGTTGGGTTGTAGGTCTAGGTCCACTATGCTCAGCTGAAGAACTCTTATGTTTGATGGGTCTATAACTGGGCTTGACCTGCATAAGGTCAAAGGCAGTCTTATGATCTATTAGAGGAGCTTTATTATTAAATTCCTCTTGGTCACTAATTAATATCTTATCATTATACTGAGTATAAGGATGATATTTACTAATAAAGTCTTGTCCTAAAATAATGTTTCCTGTGAAACTAGGACGAGGATCCATTATCCAAAACCGATGATTAACGGTTTTGTTGGTCTGATTTCCTAATTTAAAGTAAATAGGAATAGTCTGGAAATATAAGGTAAATGGATCTCCATTAGACACTTTACCATAGATTTCTTGAGTACTTTCTAAAAAGTAGTCTTCAGGGAAGGCATTATCCTTACAAATACTCTGAGAGCACCCTGTATCTATAAAGGCTGAAAGTCTTTTAGGATAGTCTTTATGTTGAACAAACAATTCTACAAAACAAGCATGTGGTTTAGTAGAAATGCCTAAATTATTCTTTTCTAAAATAGATATTCCTTTCTGAGGTTTATCTATAAAATCTAAGGGTATTTGGTCTTCTGAACTATCATCAGAATGGTATTCATATAAGTCATAGGAAATTCCTTTTCCTTTGAAGTCTTCATTTTCTTGCAATCTTTTGGCTATATTTCTATCAATGTCTTGATAATAGGTTTTAATATCTAAGTCTATTTGAGCGTCATACTGGCTAGTATAAATTGCTCTAAATCTAGCTCTCCAACAGTCTTCATGGTAGTGTAGTTGACAAATAATACAAATTAGAAACAATTCTGTTTGTATAATCTCAAAGCATTCTACACATCTAAAGTCTTTTTTGCTACATTTCATTTCAAATGTGCAATAATGTCTTTCATTAAAGTAACATCTAGGTATATAGGTTAGTAATTCAGGATTACTAACAGTCCATCTTTTCTTCAAAAAGGGGCTTAATATACACTTATACCAAGCGTCTTCAAAATCTATATATTCATCATCTGGATCTTCTTGATTAGTCTGCATCATGTATAAGTCTAGGGTATCCTGAGAGTCTTCATACTCATCATTATCACTATAGTCTTCTGAATCACTGTCTTTGTAAACACTATAGATACTAGTGCTATCATCATCTTCTATGTCTGATATTTCTATAGCATATAGGATATCTAATTCTTCTTGATCTGCATTGTCTAATATTGTATTAATGATTTTAATACTTTCTTTATCTTTCTTATTAGGGAAGTCTTTAGCAAAGTGTCCTTCTTTGTCGCAAGTCCAAAATTCTTTGGTGGCAGTCTTAGATTGAGCTACGTCTTTTTCTTTCCTATAATTAGGAACCTTCTTATACTTACTAGTATTCTTCTTAAAGTATCTTCTTTGGTTAAATCTATTTTTCTTAGTCTTAGGATTCTTTTCCCTAAAGGTAGTAGATTTTCTAAATTTATACTTCTTTGGAAATCCTAAAGGTCTAGTCTTAAACTTCCTATGTTTCCATTCTACTTTCTTTTTGAATTTCTTAGATTCACTTCCACGTCCCCATTGGATTGGAGCGATGTCTCTTTCGTCTTTGATTGGAGGGATCTGCTTGAAAGTCTCTTCTATAAACTTTCCTTGGGTTATATCACGTCTCTTAGATATGATATAGTCTTTGGCAAAATTGATTCTTGCACCAAGGGAGTTATTCTTAACTCCAGATACTCCTGGCCAATTCCTATATTCATTAATTAGGATTTGTCCTATGGCTGGTATCTTTCTAAAGTATTCATCTTTTAAGGTCTCTCCAAATTCTTTAATTTGGTAATATAGCTGTTCATAATTATTGCTATATACAGTTATCTTATCTAACTTGCAAATGCTAAGGAGGGCTAACTTAGTTTTTTCTAGGTCTTGTTTATTTATCTAAGAAAGATGTCCAACTCCAATAAATTCTGAGGTGAACAATTGAATATATTCTTCAATTGACCTTTCTTCTAAGTTTTCCTTCATCTTCTCAATCTTTACTAAGGAGTCTTCATCTGTAGCCTTTCTTAAACTATCTAAGTAGTCTTTTGCAATACCTCTAATGGATTGCTCAGCGTATTGCTTACATGAACTTGCATCCCATTGTTCATTAGATGCAAAACACAAGTTCATCTGATTACGCCATTCGTCTAAGGCCTTCTTCCTATCTTGCACATTGCCTAAGTTAAGGTATATACCTACTGGGTTTATGGCTTGGCTTTCCATAGTCTTAACAGGAGTGAAACTCTTGTCACTTGTTGGGAAGTCTTTTATATAATCAGGTTTAGTCTTTACTACGGTGCTTGAGTATATAGGAATATTTATTCCTATTTGTTTACTAAAAAGTCTAGGAGCATCTTCTATCTTACTACTACTTCCTATCTCTTGCTTACTAGGTTCTACTTGTGTAGCTGGCATTAGTCTTTGTTCTCCTTCTTCTATTAGTCTTAAGTTTCTAAGAAGTTCTTTAGTATTCTTAGATTCTTTTAATTTTAATATGCGGTCTTGGGCTATCATATTAAATCTTTCTCTTTCTTGAAATCTAACAGAATGACTTTTCTTAAGGTTATCTTTAAATGTCTTCATATCCAATTCTGAGGGTTCATGTCCAAAGTTTTGGATCCTAGCTTTTTCTTTAACTAAGTCTTTTTGTTCAAATGATCTTCTAGGTCTAATTATCGGAGCTTGTCTAAGTAAACTAGCACTAGTCTTACTACTACATTCTCCTTCTGAAGGATCATTGATTATGGCTTCTCCCATATTCCTAAATCTAATTTCTTCGGTCTGGATGTTCTTATTGACAATCTTAGGGGGACCAAACTGGATGGTAACATTTCCAGTAACGTCGTCTTGATTAATAAACAATGGTTTATTTTGTATAGTCTTAGTTTCTTGAAATTCTGGCAATTGCCAGAGAGTCTTAGCTTTCTCTTTCATAGGTACAGTATTCCTAATACTGTAAGTATGATTATAGTCTAATACATTGGTTCTAACTAAGATTTCTTCATTAAGTCTACCGCTAGGAATTCCCGATTGCATTCCTTCATAAGGAAATTGGGAGAACTTCACATAGCTTTGAAATTCTATGTTTATATTAGCGTCTGGGATAATATAGTCTTCATAGCCACTAGCATATAAGATTAACTTAAAATTTTTGGCTGTGTCTACGGTACTGTAAATGCCAGAATGACATTAAAGTATCCTATGTTGTCTGACATTTCTAATTGGGCTATCCCAATAAGGTTTTTCTCAAAGTCTTTCCATCTTTTGTCTACTAAACAACATAATATGTTGATATTATTCTGGGGTCTATGTAATCCTTGGATTCTTGCTTGAAAGAGTCCAAAGGTTAGGAATTGGAACTTCCTATCAGTTCCTCTAGATCTAAGCCATTCTGAGTCAAATACTTGGAGCTCAGTATAGTATTTTTCTAACACATGATTTCTACAATGGTAGGTCATGTTATAATTGGGAGTCTTAGGAGTGGCACCTTCTTTAAATAAGTCTATGTATCTAACGGCTGGAAGTTGTCCATTATAAATGGAGTCTTCAACAATCTTCCAGTCAACTTCACCCCATTCTTTCCATTGGAGAGGATTGGTGACATTTTTCTCTTTCCACCATGTCCTAACATTGGAGGGTGAATCCTTAAGTCTTTGGAGCATATGATTACTCTTTCCAATATTTGGGATAGAGCTGTCTATCTTGCTAGTCTTATCTAATCCGTCATTTATGACTCGTCTACCTATGGTATTCCTTTCTCTAGTTTCTATGGGAAGGGATTCTTTAAACTTACAGGTGGTTACCTGTTTCTGTTCAAGTCTTTTTTCAATTTTTTCTAAGAAGTCTAAATAATCTTTTTATCTTTTTATCTGATTAAGGATTTCTTCTTTAAAATTCTTATTCTCTTTTCTAGTCTTTTCAGAAGTTTCTTCACTATGTCTATCTAGATAATTAACGATGGTTTTACCAACGTTAGTGATATAGTCTTTTACTTCATTATCTTTTTCTAGTTGTTGCATAGTTCTAACTTCTATGGCTTCTACAGTCTTTTCAATTTTATCTAACCTAGTTAGAATAAAATGAGAGTCTATTTCTTCTTGGGAAGGTTTATTATATACGGCCTTAATTCCAGTTATAATTTCACTGTATTTTTCTTCTACTTGGGCCATGTCTAGTCTAAGTTCATTAATAATACTATCCATTTTAGATAGATTATGTCTTTCCATATTATTAAGGTAATTTGCTAAATTCTATTGGAATTTAACAAAGTCTGTGTAGAAGGTAGTTAATCCTTCTGTCTTAGCCTTTAAGTCTAAATGCAAGTCTTTAACAAAGCTACTATTATAGTCTTGGGTAGCTGCTATAGATGTAGAAATTAAATTTAATCTTTCTAATATAAGTCTAGTTGCCTTAGCTGCGTTGGCAATCTCATTTTCATTTATCTTGTAATAAAATCTATCATCATTTATCTTTTCTAAAATTCTTTGATAAAATTCTGATAAGGTCTGAATGGAGAGGTCTTTTGATACCTCATTCCAGTCTGATCTAACTATCTCCATTAGGAAGATAACTATCAAGTCTAGGGATAAGCTTAGCTTGTTCTTTAGTAAGTTTAATTAACTCACTGTCTTGATTTTTAATTAAAGTCTTAATTTCTAAAATGTCTTTGTTAAGGACTTCTATATGATCAGTCTTAATATTTATTTCTTGTAATACGTGTACTAAGTCTATTGGGATTTGATTATCTATGTCTAATAATATTTTAGAGATATTTTTTATCTCTGTTTCTAAAGTTTGAGTGTCTTTTATTAATTGTCTTAATATAAGCAGTATACACTTATTTTGGTCTATTATGCTATTAATAGCACTAGCAGTAACTTGTCTACTGTCTGCGTGTTTGGCTGGAATATGTTCAATATGTGAACAACCGTCTATGTGTGTGGTTAAACAACCTTCTGAATCTAAATCAGTTATGGGTATAGGTTGGTAGTCTGGGTTGGTTCCAAAAATATATTGGTAAATGCAAGGGATAAATCCCAAGGGCATTAAAGTCTTTTAATCGTATGTCTAAAAGGAACGTCTTATGGCTCTGATACCAGAATTAGGGTTTTGGTCGGAATTTGGTGAGGTTCTAAAATCTATGAGGTCTTGATACCAATTTTGGGTCTAAATTATAAATCTTTTAATTATATAGTCTTAAACTAAAGTTTTATTATAAAACAAGAGGGGGACCATCTAGAGTAAATAACAAAAGTCTTTGGGACCACGGGGGGACCACTTTCGGGATAAGGACAAAGTCCGCACGGGAAGTCCGCACCTGAGCCTGGGTCTATATATATATATATATATATATATATATATCCTTAAAGAGTGATTAAGGTGAGATTTCTATAATAAGTAAGAAATACTTATAAGTTTAGTATTGTAAGTGTGCGAATACTTAAATACTTTTACGAATGGAAACATTCGGGGCTATTGGCTATTGCTATATGAGTTAGCAAGTATAGCCATATTTATATATTTGAGTGGTGATATAGATTATATATACGATGTGATTACATTATATATATATATATATATATATATGTATATAATATGATTCGAATACATATATATCTGTGTGTGATTGGTATATTTGTATCTTAGAGACTGGTTCCACGGGCTTTCCTTTGGCGTAGGGTTGGAACAACCTGATTAGATATATTTTCTCTAGTGCGATCCGGGGAGGTTGTGCAATGTGGGTGAATCCCCTGGCTTGAGGAGCAAGGAGAGTATATCCCCTGGTCATCTTGTCCCGTGTACGAGTGCGATGCATGGACTCCACTTGCAGAGGGAATATAACCTCCACCACGATTGTGTGTTTTTATCATGACCATGAGTGAGTCTGTCTTGGTACCAAGGTTGAGTGAGTAAACCCGGATTTGAATGGGTACTATGAGACTGCATCCTCGAGTTATAGCTCGGTGGGATGGTTATTATGGTTGTGATTGTAATAGTTATAATTATACTTGTTGTGTATAGTATATTATTTGTATATGAAGATGAGATATCATATAAAGTAAACGTGTATAAAATGAAAAGAATGAATAAGGTGTTAATCCCTTTCTGGTAGATTATGTCCGGATTTATATGAATATGAATCATAGGTTCTATTGAGAATCCTATATTTTTCCATATATATACACGAGTTATATATATGTGTTATGTGCTGAGGGCCTAATAAATATCGACGATCAACATTTCCAGGTAGTAGTGTATCGGGGGGGGGGGGTTCCTTGTGTGGATTTCGCTTCGCGAGATACCCCACGCACGAACGTAGCGCAGTGTTGGGAATGGGAAGAAGTTTAACCCTTAGTACTCGAGTTTATGGGGATTTTTAGAGATTGAGTGAAACGGATTAGTTAGGGAGGGTAGCTTAACTAGTAGGTTTAAAACTTATGCGATAGGTGTGCACTATTAGAAGAGGGGTGTGTTGTATCTCATGGGAGTGTAATATCAATTTAAATATGAGATAAATCATATTTTAAACATATGGCATTTATGCACTTGCAAAATATTTTCAAGACTCGGGCTCCGACCCGTTTCTCTATTTTCTCCTCTTTTGCTATATATATATAGGTGTCCAGACACAGGGACGCCTGGATGATGATTCCTTCGAGTCAGACGTTTGCTGCAACAACTGTGATACATGCAGGTTTACTGTAGACGCGTCTATCCTTGTACTCTAGATAGGAGGTAGTATAGAAACACTCGGGTCGATATCCCAATTGTATTCATTTATTCTTTTATCGCCCCTTAGTGCGGCATTCGATTTGGTTGTATTAGGTTACCTAGTGTTCGGTTATTTTATTTCATTTCAGTTTCGTGTATATAAACTGTGGGAATGTTGTATTGAATAGTTTGATAAAAAAGATTAGTTAAATAAAATTTTGACGCCAGCCTAATAGGTTATTAGTAATTAAATTTTTTTTCGACGGTGATGCTAAGAATGAACTATATGAGAGTCCTGTTTGAATTTGGTACAGGATTGATCGCCCAATATTTTATTAGGTGGGGTGTCACAAGTAGTGGACGAGTTGTTGAGTTATCACCTCCCCCTCATGACACTTCGAAAGATAAGTAGACTTCGCCCGGCATGAAAGAGGTCGAAGATATCTCCTTGAACGAGAGTGAAAAGGAAGACACTAGTGAGCCCAAGGTAGTAGTAAAGCCAACCTCTGCTACACCATTTCCTTAAAGATTGGTTCCTTCCCATAAAGGGACCATAAGTGATGAAGTGCTAGAGGTTCTTAAAATCGTGAAATTGAACTTACCTTTCCTCGATGCAATAAAACAAATTCCAGCTTATGCAAAAGTCATTAAAGATTTATTGACTGTCAAACGGAGGATGAAGGTAAAGAAAAACGTGTTCCTAGCACAGAACATGAGCTCCGTTGTTCTTAACGATCTCCCACCTAAATAAAAGGATCCCGGTACACCCATAATTTTATGCACCATTGGAGAGAACAAAATTTAGAGAGCTTTAATCGACTTGGGGGCAAGTGTTAATATCCTCCCCTATTTAATTTATAGTAATCCTGATCTGGGCGACCTTAAGACTACAAGGATCACTCTCCAATTGGAGGATCCAATCGTGAAGATACCGAGAGGTATAGTTGAGGACGTGATAGTCCAAGTGGACACTTTTTACTTCCCAGTAGATTTTGTCATTTGGGGCACGGAGCCCTCCTTCACCTCGAAGAATCATGTTCCCATCATTCTTGGTCACCCATTCTTATCTACGGCTAATGCACTTATCAATACTCGAAATGGGAGGATGCAACTCACTTTTGGGAACATGGTATTATAAACAAACATATTCAATAGACCCCAACAAGCAAGGGAAGAAGATGATCTTCACGCATTGAGTTTAATTGATGAGATCGTAGAAGAGCACATTGAGGAAAATTTTTGTGGAGACACCTTAAAAGCTTGTCAACTGTTTAGTCATGAGAGCGAGGGAGCATATACCGAGGTTGAGGGAGAGGTTGAGGAGTTGAAAGAGCTTCATGATGAGAGAGCGTCGGATGTGGACGTGAAAGATGTTAGTTGGGTTTCTCGATTGGAAGAGTTACCGCTGAGGGAGGCATGCATGGTGCCCTCTAGTGACACATTCCTGACTCTCGAATTGAAGAAACTACCCTCCAACGTTAAATATGCTTTCCTAGGTGAAAGTGAGAAATTTTCGGTTATTGTTTACTCTAGCTTAGATGAAGAGCAGGAGAGTAAGCTATTAAAATTTTTGAGGAAGCACCAAAGTGCTTTTGGTTGGTGTATAGCTATCTAAAGGGGATAAGCCCTCTAATTTTCACTCACAAAATTCACCTCAAGGAGGATGTCAAGCCCTCGAGAAAAATGCAAAGAAGGCTAAACCCCACTATGAAAGAGGTAGTGAGGGCAGAAATCATAAAATTATTGGATGCCGGGATTATCTACCCAATCTCGGATAGCAAGTGAGTGAGCCCCATTTAAGTCGTACCGAAAAAGTCGGGCATGACAGTGATTGAAAATGCCAAGGAAGAGCTAGTTCCCTAACGTACCACCACTGGGTGGGGCGTTTTCATTAATTATCGGAAACTCAATGCAGGATCTAGGAAAGAACATTTTCCCTTGCCATTTATCAATCAAATGCTTGAATGAGTAGTGGAACACCCTTATTATTGCTTCCTAGATGGTTATTGTACTTGATCAAGAGAAGACGACCTTCACTTGTACCTTTGGTACGTTTGCCTACAAACGTATGCCATTCGACTTGTGTAATGCACTCGCGACCTTTCGAAGGTGCATGCTGAGCTTATTCGGTGACATGGTTGAGAGAGGGATAGAGGTGTTTATGGATGACTTTAGTGTTTTTGGCACCTTTTTCGATCTATGTTTATCCAATCTTAAGAAATTACTAGCCCGATGTGTGGAGAAGAACCTTGTAATACCCCGTAATTTTATTGATTTGTATTTAAGGGATTAATTGAATTAAATGAGAATTAATTGGGAATTAATTCGGATATAAATACTAGCGAGATGTGAGTTGGTATTTGATTATGATGTTAAAATTGAATATTTCTGAGTATATATGGTAATATATGAGTATTGAAAATATTTAATTTGCCAAGAGACAGAAATACGACAATTTGGGAAATTTAGTTGGAACGCGCGTGTCAGTCGCGTCAGGAATGAATTTATTTAAATTAAAAAAGTAAATTATATTTTTATCAGACGAATGATCATTTTGAGTGCGCCAACGCGTCCGGAAGGGTCGAAATAGTCAGAAAACACTAGCCGGGGGTTTAGTTTGGGTCCCGTGGCATTTTTAGGACAAACCGGCAACCTAGACGGGTATTTTGGTAATTTTAAAAATTGAGGAATTAAAACCCACGAATTTTAGAGTTTATTTTTATATTTTTAAAGAGGCCACTAAGGCCATTACCATCAAAAGTCAAGAGAGTGGGCTACGGAGGTTTTGAGAGAAGTTAGACAGAGGGTAAAGGGGTTTCCAAACCAAACCATCTTCCATCACCAGCATCTTGAAAGGAAATTGTGAACGGAAAGAAGAGAGAGAGAGCCAACCTTGATCATCAACAAAGAATCAGAACAATGGATTTAAGGCAAGTGATTTGATGTCGTTAATCGCAATGAATATTTCCTCCATGTTTAGTGTAGAAACTATTTTTGTCTTAGAAGTTTTTTGATGAAAAAACCAATGGAATTATGGTGAAACTCGTGCTTTTGGATAGGAATTTGCATGTAGAATGATTATGGATGAATTTGATACGCAAAAATGTAACTTTTAATGATTCAAAAACAGATTTATAAGAGTCTGGATAGTCAATAAAATTTTGAGTGCATGTTCATAGGGTTTGGGCAAGAATTGGGGATTTATGATTTTGGCATGTTGATTAGTAAGATTTGACCCCAAAAATATGTTAAGGAGTGATCTAGGAGACTTAAAATTGTTTAAAAACATTAAAACGTAATTTGAATGATCTTAGGACGAATTTAGAGGAGAAAAATGAAGAAAAGCGAGTTGGGAAAATTCTAGGCATTTTCTGCTATCTCATTAGAAGACCTGCCCAAGTCGTTCGAACGACCTCGTTCGGACGAGACTTCTAACGAGAAGACTGTATCCATTATCACGAGTTCGTTCAAAGACTTCATTTGAACGACACTCGTTCGAACAACCTCCTTCGAACGAGATTTCTAACAAGTTGACAGAATGGCCTGTTAGGCTTGATTTTATTTCGAACTTCCAGTAGACTTATTTTAATCGAGTGTTAACCTTCCCTTCGTTGACTAGTGGGTATAGTTGTGAGATTGGAGTACGTTGAGGATTAAAACTTAGAATTTTGTAGTAAATCGGAAGACATTTATGGGTTAGGGAATAAGTACCTAAAAATACGACGCGAGAGGGGTTGACAACTTTTAATGTATATTATTCGGGGATTTGTAAACGTGTAACATTTAAGGATGGTATAGGAATGTAAAATATACCTCTATTGATATTATTAGATATCTAAGATGTGTGAATGCTTAGTATATGTGGTTATTTTTGTATAACATACCTACCATACTTGCTATCACGGGAGGTTGGCGTACGATCCAGGCCATCTAATCTTCGTGTGCCTACGGGGGGATTTAGATTGGTACCTCGAGGACATAGGTCAGAGAATGACTTATTGAGGAGTTAATAAGTCTGCTGATCGTGGGAGCGAAGGTATGTGCGTGACCATGTGATGTGAACTATGTTCGCCTCCATTGTGTGTGATTGTTACTTATCAAAACGATTTCTGAGAGATTCGGAATACGTGATCCTTATGTACGTGATGTATCGGGATTTGATAGCAGAGTATGTGTGCACCGCAGCTTCGTATAGGGGTGCATTTATTGTATATTTATGATGAGAATGATATACTGGAATACTGAAATGAACTGTTTATATAATTACAAATGTGAATTAATGTAACATCTTTTGTAGAGTTAAAAGCGGGAAAACTCTTAGTAATTATTGCAACTAATCCTGAGGAACGAAGGTAAAACTCTATGCTTATATTAAAATACTGGGAATTAAACTAGGAATAGTATAGTAAACTCAGATATTGTAATAGACTAGTTAGATAGTTGAATAACTAGAATGGGTACGGGTACGTAGGAGTGCACACTTAGTTGAGAGGTGAGGAACTCATGTGAGCACACGCACTATCATGTATTTTATATTCACTGTTTAATGATATTAAAGACTTCCTGTATTTTAAACTGTTTTCACAATCGGGCTCTGACCCGTTTGCTTTCAAATCTATTTTCTTGTAAAAACCTTTTAGGTGCCTAGCCGTAAGGACACCAAGCGTAGGAGTTCTATTCAGGTGACGTGCTGTAGCTGCTGTGGAAGTTACAGGACCTCGATAGTAGATGCCTCCACTTTCTATCTTGACTCTATTTCATATTTACTCATCTGTAGGGCATGTCACCCCTTTTCTTTTAGAGACATCCTACTTACTCCGTTTTATTTTAGATTTTGGGTTGTTATTATTTAGTGATTCAGACTCTGTATTCAGTTTTATTCAAGAATTCAGATTATTTCCGAGGAGTGTTCCTCCAGATTCATATATTTCTCTATCATTGTAATGTGACTATAATGTGGTTGTAATATCATTATTTCATAATGTAATACTTATTGTATGTTAATCGGATTTAATTAAAATTGACAACTCACTTTTTAAATATTAGGTGGCTAGTAATTGTTAAAACGTTTTTCGACAGTGATGGTATGAACTGAACCAACTTGACATTTTGTATTAATTTGAATAAAGGAGTAGCTACCCGGTATTTAATTAGTCGGGGTGTCATAGGTGGTATCAGAGCATCAGGTTCTAGTTTCCTTAGGATATGTATGGCTTGTTATGTTTCCGCGTAGCTTCCTTTGATATAGAGCCCTATATTTTAGGATTGTTGTATTTTTTGGTGTATGTTTCGCTCTTCAGCTATTTTGAGATAATAACTGTGAACTTATAAAACTTTACTCTCATTTCAGATGCCTCCATGACGTGCACTGCGAGTTCCCAAGGATGCTCAGCCCGAGCCACAGCCTGCACCAATCCAGGGCTCCTTAAATGCTGCAGAGGTTGCCGCTATTGTAGACCAATCGATAAATGCCGCCCTAGTAGTTATGTAGCAGGCACCGCCGTAGGCACCGATAGTAGCGCCAGTACAGGCTCATGCATTCCCGTCTTCTTGGGAACATGTTCGTGATACTTTTCAGAAAGCACACCCTCCGGAGTTTTCAGGTAGCTCCGATGTCGTTGTGTCCGGTCAGTGGAAGAAGGACATTCAAAGGCACTTGAGGATGTGTGAGTGCATGAAGGTACAGAAACAGACACTGGATACTTTTAAGCTAGTAGGATCAGCGTTGCAGTGGGGGGAGTCCATTACCACCACGGAGGAAAGAGACATCCTTTCTATACATGAGTTTTGGGTGAGGCTCGACAGCAAGTATTTTCCATTAGCCGTTCACACCGAAATGAGGAGGAAGTTAATGAACCTCAAACAAGAGGGGAGGACCGTGGTTGAGTATGAGGCCGAATTCACTAATCTCTTGAACATCGTTCCCGATGAGATTCCGACCGAGGAGAAAAATATTCAGAAGTTCATGGATGGGTTGACCTGGAGGATCCGTCAGCATTTGTTGGGTAATCTCTCGTTGGACACTTATTCTGATGTGGTTAATGCAGCACTGCTTCACTGCCAACACCACCGCTTTCACTTGTTAGAGGGTAAGAGATCATGAGAGTCCAGCCATCAGGGCAGGACAGGGGGGACTGGTGCCAGAGGGGCACAATCTACTCAGGGTCAGCAGAGGCAGGGTGATCAGGGTTCCTAGCAGGGGGATTTTAAGAAGTTTAGATCTGGGGGTTTCAGAAATGGTCAGGGAGATTTTCTTCAGGGCCAGCAGGGTCAGCACGACCATCAGGGTCAGCAGGGCCAACATGGCCAACAATAACAGTTTCATCAGGGCCAGCACTACCATGGGAGGAATGGCAAGGGCCACCAGAGCCGTGGGCAGCAGGGTCCGAGAGGGGGGAATTTTCCTGGGAAGTGTTTCACTTGTGGAAAAATTATCCACAAGCGCCAGGAGTGTCCTGATAGGGGTAAGGCCCCACAGCAGCAATAGTAGGGTGCTCGACACGAGCCCCAAAGACCTTTATTTCTCGCCGCCCTTCCAACACCACCACAGATGCCAGCTTTGCCACCCATCCCAGCAGTCCCAGTACAGCTGGGACAACTTCAGTACGGGTGATTTTATTAACTCCAGCAGGCCGCAGTCCCACGGGATCCACCTGCTATTGAGGGTATGTTCTCTATTCAGGGGACTATGGGGCGTATTTTATTTGATACGGGGGCCACACACTGTTTCATTGCCACGAGATTTGCACGCACTTTGGGGTTGTTAGACGCTGCAGAGAGCACGATTACTTGCGTAGATTCACCATTGGGTAGGGGTTCTGTGATTTCTCTTATTTGTAGAGATGTGGGTATAGATATCGGGAGATTTACTTTACCTGCTGATATGCTAGTATTAGAGATGACTGAGTACGATGCGATTGTTGGTATGGATTGTCTAGTTGCGTACTGAGCCATGATTGATTATTTTAGTAGGAGTATCATTTTTGCCATACCCGGGCAGGAGATGTTTTTAGTGGCGATGCCTCGTCCTAAGGGAGGATCGTCCACTCACTTGTACTATATAAAGGAGGAGACCTCTAAGGAAGTGGTATTACTACTCGATTCGATTCCAGTTGTTAGGGAGTTTGCTGATGTATTTCAGGATATACTTAGATTACCTCCTAGTAGAGAGATAGATTTTGTTATCGATTTGACACCGGGCACTCGACCAATTGCCCACGCACCTTACCGTATGGCCCCAATGGAGATGAGAGAGATATGGGATCAGATAGAGAAGTTGTTGGGTCAGGGGTTTATCCGAAGGAGTACTTCACCGTGGGGTGCCCCTGTGTTGTTCGTAAAGAAGAGGGATGGATCGTTGAGGTTGTGTGTAGATTACCGGGAGTTGAATAAAGTCACGATATGGAATAAGTATCCATTGCCCCGAATCGATGACTTATTCGACCAGTTGAGAGGAGCTTCCTTCTTCTCAAAGATTGACTTGCGATTGGGATACAATCCGTTGCGTATCAGGGAATGGGACGTCTCAAAGACTACTTTCTTGACGAGATATGGTTCCTACGAGTTTCGAGTTATGCCTTTTGGCTTGACCAATGACCCAGCCGTGTTTATGGATTTGATGAATAGGGTATTCAGAGAGTTCCTAGACCAGTTCGTCATTATCTTCATTGATGACATTCTAGTTTAGTCCCAGACAGAGGAGGAACACACTGAACATTTGAGGCAGGTTTTGCAGACACTACGTCAGAACGAGCTTTATGCAAAGTACGAGAAATATGGGTATTGGCTGAAGGAGGTTCAGTTTTTAGGGCATATCATTTCAGACCGGGGGATATCTGTTGATCCGGGGAAGGTATCCGCGGTGAGGGAGTGGGGATATCCCACAACACCGACTGAAATTTGTAGTTTCTTAGGCCTAACATGATACTACAGGAGGTTTATTCGGGGTTTCTCAAAGATAGCGGGTCCTTTGACACATCTGCCTCACAAAGGTGTGCCATTCATCTAGAGCGATGCTTGTCAGTTGGCATTCGATGAGTTGAAGAAAAAGTTGACCTCAGCGCCTGTGTTAGCATTGCCAAGATCGGGAGTTGAGTATCTAGTCTGCACCGATGCGTCCTTAGAAGGACTTGGAGGTGTACTGCAACAGGAGAGTCAGGCTATAGCTTATGCTTCCCGTAAGCTTAAGACTCACGAGAAGAATTACCCCACCCACGACTTGGAGTTAGCAGCAGTCGTATTCGCTCTTCAGATTTGGAGACACTATCTCTTGGGGGAGAAATTTTGGTTGTTCACAGACCACAAGTCTCTATAATAACTCTTCACGCAGAAGGAATTGAATATGCGTCAACGTCGGGTGGCTTGAGTTTGTGAGGGATTATCAGTTTGATATACAATATCACCCAGGGAAGGCTAACATGGTAGAAGACGCGTTGAGCAGTAGGCCAGTAGATGAGGTGGCCGAGGTGTGAAAAGCTAAGTGGAAGGAGTTGGGACATCAGGATGCAGTGTCCCGATCATTCATGTCTGTGATGACTGTTACACCTCAGATTGTTACGAGAGTGATAAAGGCCCAGGCAAAAGACTCGTTCTGTCAGGAGAAGATAGTTCGATTACTAGCAGAGGGAGCTGAGTCCTATACCGTTAGTTCAGACGGGGGATTACGCTTCAATGGGAGGCTGGTCGTTCAGAAAGGGGAAGACTTGCGACACGAGGTAATGGCAGAGTCGTACGGCTCGCGATTCGCGGTACACCCTGGTGGGGGATAAGATGTACCAAGACATAAGACGACAGTACTGGTGGAACGGGATGAAGAGAGATATTTCCATGTTCATTTTAAAATGCGCCACTTGTCAGCTAGTAAAGGTGGACCATCAGAAACCGGCAGGACTTCTACAACCGTTAGAGGTTCCGATGTGGATATGGGAGAGCATATCCATGGAATTTATCACGGGGTTACCTACATCACAGAAGGGTCACAACTCCATATGGGTAATTGAGGATAGGTTGACCAAGGTTCCTCATTTTCTACCCGTAAGGACAGACTACACTACGGGACAGTATGCCCAGATGTTCATTGCAGAGATAGTGAGACTTCATGGGGTGCCTCTAAATAATGTGTCTGATCGAGACAAGATATTTGTTTCATGATTTTGGGAGAGTTTCTAGGAGGCAATGTGTACGGAGTTACGGGTGAGTACAACATATCACCCGCGGACTGATGGGAAAACAGAGCAGACAAATCAGATGTTGGAGGACATGTTGCATATTTGCATCCTAGACTTTGGAGGTGGTTGGGAGCAATACCTTCCACTGGTGGAGTTTGCTTATAATAACTCCTACCAGTTCACCATTGGCATGGCTCCATTCGAGGAATTTTATGGAAGACCTTGTCGTTCCCCAGCATGTTGGTTAGAGGTGGGGGATAACAAACTCCTTGGGGCGGAAGTGATTCAGGACACTTCGACAAGGATAGAGATGTTACGAAGCCGTATTCGGGTAGCCCAGGACCGACAGAAGAGATATACTGATGCCAAGAGGTTCTTCAGAGAATTCAAGTTGAGGGACCAGGTGTTACTCAGAGTATCTCCTATGAAGGGGATTATGCATTTTGGGAAGAAGGGGAAACTAGCACCAAGATATGTGGGGCCATTTCCTATCATCGAAAGGATTGGGCCAGTTGCGTATAGACTTGGGTTACCGGAGCACTTGCATAGGATTCATGATGTGTTCCATATTTCCCCGTTAAGGAAATATCTTAGGGATGACTTGGCCCATACTCACATTGCTTTAGAGGACATCGATCTTCAGCCTAATAATTCCTACGAGGAGCGGTCGATTGCTATTCTGGACCACAACGAGAGGAAACTGAGGTCGAAGATAGTACCATTAGTACGCGTGCACTGGCGGCATCATAATGCCGAGGAGACCACATGGGAGCGCGAGGATGAGATGCGCGAACGTTATCCCGAGCTATTTTTACCAGGTATTCATTAGTTCCAAATTTTGGGATGAAATTCTGTTATTAGGGGGGAAGTATGTAATACCCCGTAATTTTATTGATTTGTATTTAAGGGATTAATTGAATTAAATAAGAATTAATTCGGAATTAATTCGGATATAAATACTAGCAAGATGTGAGTTGGTATTTGATTATGATGTTAAAATTGAATATTTCTGAGTATATATGGTAATATATGAGTATTGAAAATATTTAATTTGTCAAGAGACAGAAAACGATAATTTGGGAAATTTAGTTGGAACGCGCGTATCAGTCACGTCAAGAATTAATTTATTTAAATTAAAAAAGTAAATTATATTTTTATCAACCGAATGATCATTTTGAGTGCGCCAACGCGTCCGGAAGGGTCGAAATAGTCAGAAAACACTAGCCGGGGGTTTAGTTTGGGTCCCGGGGCATTTTTAGGCCAAACTGGCAACCTAGACGGGTATTTTGGTAATTTTAAAAATTGAGGAATTAAAACCCACGAATTTTAGAGTTTATTTTTATATTTTTAAAGAGGCCACTAAGGCCATTACCAGCAAAAGGCAAGAGAGTGGGCTACGGAGGCGTTGAGAGAAGTTAGACAGAGGGTAAAGGGGTTTTCAAACCAAACCATCTTCCATCACCAGCATCTTGAAAGGAAATTGTGAACGGAAAGAAGAGAGAGAGCCAACCTTGATCATCAACAAAGAATCAGAACATCAGATTTAAGGCAAGTGATTTGATGTCATTAATCGCAATGAATATTTCCTCCATGTTTAGTGTAGAAACCGTTTTTGTCTTAGAAGTTTTTTGATGAAAAACCCAATGGAATTATGGTGAAACTCGTGCTTTTGGATATGGATTTGCATGTAGAATGATTATGGACGAATTAGATACGCAAAAATGTAACTTTGGATGATTCAAAAACGGATTTATAAGAGTCTGGATAGTCAATAAAATTCTGAGTGCATGTTCATAGGGTTTGGGGAAAGAATTGGGGATTTGTGAGTTTGGCATGTTGATTAATAAGATTTGACCCCAAAAATATGTTAAGGAGTGACCTAGGGTGACTTAAAATAGTTTAAAAGCATTAACACGTAATTTGGATGATCTTAGGACGAATTTAGAGAAGAGAAAAATGAAGAAAAGCGAGTTGGGAAAATTCTAGGCGTTTTCTGCCATCTCGTTAGAAGACCTGCCTAGGTCATTCGAACGACCGCGTTCGAACGAGACTTCTCACGAGATGAAAGTATCCCTTCTAATGAGTTCGTTCGAAGACTTCGTTCTAATGACACTCGTTCGAACAACCTCGTTCGAACGAAATTTCTAACGAGTTGACAGAATGTCCTTTTAGGCCTGATTTTATTTCGAACTTCCAGTAGACTTATTTTAATCGAGTGTTAACCTTCCCTTTGTTGACTAGTTGGTATAGTTCTGATATTGGAGTACGTTAAGGATTAAAACTTAGAATTTTGTAGTAAACCGGAAGACATTTATGGGTTAGGGAATAAGTACCTAAAATTACGACGCGAGAGGGGTTGATAATTTTAATGTATATTATTCGGGGATTTGTAAACGTGTAACATTTAATGACGGTATAGGAATGAAAAATATGCCTCTATTGATATTATAAGATATCTAAGATTTGTGAATGCTTAGTATATGTGGTTATTTGTGTATAACATACCTACCATACTTGCTATCACGGGAGGTTGGCATACGATCCGGGACATCTAATCTTTGTGTGCCTACGGGGGGATTTAGATTGGTACCTCGAGGACATAGGTCAGAGAATGACTTATTGAGGAGTTAATAAGTCTACTGATCGTGGGAGAGTAGGTATGTTTCTCACCCATGTGATGTGAACTATGTTCGCCTCCATTGTGTGTGATTGTTACTTATCAAAACGGTTCTTGAGAGATTCGGAATACGTGATCCTTATGTACGTGATGTATCGGGATTTGATAGCAGAGTATGTGTGCACCGTAGCTTAGTCTAGGGGTGCATTTATTGTATATTTATGATGAGAATGATATACTGGAATACTGAAATGAACTGTTTATATAAGTACAAATGTGAATTAATGTAACATCTTTTGAAGAGTTAAAAGTGGGAAAACTCTTAGTAATTATTGCAACTAATCCTGAGGAACGAAGGTAAAACTCTATGTTTATATTAAAATACTGGGAATTAAACTACGAATAGTATAGTAAACTTAGATATTGTAATAGACTAGTTAGATAGTGAAATAACTAGAATGGGTACGGGTACGTAGGAGTGCACACTTAGTTGAAAGGTGAGGAACTCATGTGAGTGCATGCACTATCATGTATTTTATATTCACTGTTTAATGATATTAAACACTTGTTGTATTTTAAACTGTTTTAACAATCGTGCTCTGACCAGTTTTCTTTCAAATCTATTTTCTTGTAAAAACCTTTTAGGTGCCCAGTCGCAAGGACACCAAGCGTAGGAGTTCCATTCAGGTGACGTGCTGTAGCTGCTGTGGAAGTTACAGGACCTCGATAGTAAACACCTCCACTTTCTATCTTGACTCTATTTCATATTTACTCATTTGTAGGGTATGATGCCCCTTTTCTTTTAGAGACATCCTACTTACTGAGTTTTATTTTAGATTTTAGGTTGTAATTATTTAGTGATTCAAACTCTGTATTCAGTTTTATTCAGTAATTCGGATTATTTCCGAGGATGTTCCTCTAGATTCATATATTTCTCTATCATTGTAATGTGACTATAATGTGGTTGTCATATCATTATTTCATAATGTAATACTTATTGCATGTTAATCGGATTTAATTAAAATTGCATGTTAATCGGATTTAATTAAAATTGCATGTTAATCGGATTTAATTAAAATTGACAACTCACTTTTTAAATATTAGGTGGCTAGTAATTATTAAAACGTTTTTCGACGGTGATGCTATGAACTGAACCAACTTGAAATTTTGTATTAATTTGAATAAAGGAGTAGCTACGCGGTATTTAATTAGTCGGGGTGTCACAAACCTAATGCTGAATTGGGAGAAATGCCATTTCATGGTAACCCAGGGCATAGTTCTTGGCCCCATAGATTCATTGAATGGGATTGAGGTTGATAGATGAAAAATAGACGTCATAGCTGACCTACCACCACCTAAATTGCTAAAAGACGTGCGCTCTTTCCTGGGCCACACGGGGTTTTATGGAAGGTTCATTAAGGATTTTAGAGCCATCGCTAGACCCTTAAGCAACCTTCTTATGAAGGACACCATGTTCTAGTGGAATGAAGCATGCCAAAGTGATTTTGAAAAATTGAAGAGCATGTTTGTTTTCGCTCCTATCATGCAAGCCCCGGATTGTTCCTTACCATTCGAGCTGATGTGTGATGCCAGCGATTATGCGATAGGGGCTATTTTGGGCCAAAGAAAAGACAAAAATGCTCGTGTCATCTGCTACGCTAGCCAAACTCTCACCGTACCACAACTCAATTACTCCACCACGGAGAAGTAATTACTAGCGATAGTCTTTATTCTAGACAAATTTTGGTCCTATCTTATCGGTTCTCCCATCACCTGTTTGACTGACCAGATGGCTTTAAAATATCTCCTTGTAAAGAAATATGGAAAGCCGAGCGTCATAAGGTGGATCCTACTCCTACAAGAGTTTAATCTCTCCATTAAAGACCAAAAAGGAGTAGAAAACGTCATCATGACTTTCGTCCGACGTACCTAGAGATCCTACACCCATAGACGAGTATTTCCCGAATGAGCAACTCTTTGCCACCTCTTCTTTGCCCTTATTTGCGGAAATAGTGAAGTATCTTGTCACAGGAGCCGTCCCTCCCGATTGGACACCGTAATATAAGAAGAGGTTCATCACTTCGTCGCGCATGTTTTACTATGACGATCCATTCCTTTTTTAATATTTCCCCTACCAAATCATCCGACAATGCGAACCGGATGACTAGATGCCAAAGGTCATCCAATTATGTCATTCGGAAGCAAGTGGAGGCCATTTTTCTATGAAAAAGACAACCGCTAAGATTCTCCAAAGCGACTTGTACTGCCCATAATATTCCGGGATGTAAATAATTATTACAAATCTTGCGACAGGTGTCAACGGATGGGGGCGATAACCCGATGAGACATGATGCCATTATGCTCGATACTCATTATCGAGATCTTTGACTGCTGGGGTACTGACTTTATGGGCCCTTTTCCTTCGTCTTTTGGCTACCTATACATCCTAGTCGCTGTAGACTATGTTTCTAAATGGGTGGAAGCTATATCCAACAAGACTAATGATAACAAATTGGTGATAAGATTCCTGCAGGAACACATACTTTCTCGCTTTGGTGCACTGAAAGAGATAATATGTTATAATGGCACGCATTTTTGCAATAAACCGTTTGAGAAGCTTATGAGAAAGTATGGTGTCGTTCACAAGGTTGGAACTACCTATCACCCACAAACGAATGGGCAGGTCGAGTTAGAGAATCGTGAGATAAAAAATATACTAGAGAAGACAGTCGATCCTAACTGAAAAAATAGTCCCTTCGATTGAACGATTTTCTATGGGCCTACCGTACCACATATAAGAACCCACTCGGCATGTCCCCGTTTTGCTTTGTGTATGGAAAACCTTGCCATATTCTCGTTGAGTTGGAGCACAAAGCGTATTGGGCCATTAAGAGGGTAAATTACGATATGGACAAAGTCGGTGAAGATTGCAAGCTTCAACTGAATGAGTTAGAGGAGATACCCAATGATGCGTATGAGAATGCCAAGGTTTCAAAAGCTTGGATGAAACTCGCGCATGATAATATTATTCGATGGAAAGAGTTTTAACCTGAACATAAGGTACTCCTCTATAACTCCCGACTTCATCTATTTCCGGGTAAATTACGATCTTGATGGGCTGGTCCATTCGTTGTGAGAAGAATATTCCCCCACAGAGCAGTGGAATTAGAAGATCCAAAAGGGGGAAACACATTCAAAGTCAATGGACAACACCCCAAGACATATGTAGAGGCATGTGTAGAAGAGATCGACACCATTTGTTTATCATACCCCGTTTATGGGGTAGAGTGAGCTAAAATTGGGAGGTTGTTACACCCCCGACATGTATGGGGTGAATTCTTATGTATAGTAGTTGTACATAGGTTAGGGTAGTAGAGTTCGTAGGTTTACACCACAAAAGGAGAGGAATTCAAGCACCAGTACTCATTACGAGGTGATCATTTAGGGCCGCAATGTCGAGGTCAGAGGTTTTCAAAGTTAAACGTGTGTAGGACCATTATTAGGAGCATTCGAAAGTCACGAGAGAAGAGTTTACCATAAAAAAGGGGCACTATAACTGATCTGGGAACCGGATCGATATGGCCCTGGGAACCCGGATCGGTCCGTTTAAGGAAAAAATATAAATAAAAAGGGTTCGGCTCGATATGGTCCTAAGAACCCGGATCGATCCGGTTTCTATAACTCTTTACATTCCCAAGGTTCACCACCTTTTTCCCCAATCCATTTATTTCCTTCCAAATTCATCCACCACCCTTCCCACCAGTTTTTCCCTCCCAAATACTTCCCCCTTTCCCTCCAAAACCTACCCTACCCTCTCCCCTTACCACCTATAAAACCACACCCTATCCACCACATTTTTACCACCACTACTCACTCGCTTTCTCTCCTTTTGTCCAGAAATTCTACTACCTCCAGATACCATGGCCAACCAACCACTTCCCCAAAAATACGAGTCCACCCAAATTCTGGGCGACAGAGCCGCTAGCTACCGTTCTCTTAAAAAACAAGTGTGGTGTGAGAGTTTCTTCAGGAACACTCACAAGCTCTAAGTGGAGCGTCAAGTCATTTGGAATGACATGCCAAACTCCGTCACTGCACTTTTTACGGAACGGGGTTGGTGTCGTTTCTAAAATGAGCCTCATAACGCGATATGGCCCATCAAAGTGCGAGAATTCTATGGCTCACTTGTCTACACTGAGAATAACGAGGCTGAAGCATATGTAGGCAGCATCTGTGTCCCATTCTATTTGGAACTTCTAATCAAGAAGTTGGCTGCCAAAGATATCCCAAGCTCCAATCCATACACATACCCCAACTCTCTTCTCCCGTTTGACAAAGAAGTGTGCATGTTCCGCATTGACCCCAATGCTAACTGGATCATCGAGAACTTCCCGGTGGGCCAGCTAAGCGAGAAAGCAAACCTCACTTTTAAAATCATATGCGCGAACATTCTCCCAATGGGAAATAACTCGACAATGCGCTCGTGTCAAGCCACCATTGTATATCACCTCTTCGACCACAACACCCCCATCAACCTGGCTCCCTGCATGTATAAGGGCATATTCTTCGCAGTCATGGATAAAAAGGGAAAAACTCCTCTCCCCTATGCCCGACTCATCACGTCCATGCTAGTGGACACCAGAATTGCCCCCCACAGAATTTCCCTCGCCTCCCAGCTCCTTTTGGGCCAACCACCCGGACTAGAGGTGAAAGCCAACGGGCTGTAATACCCCGTATTTTTATGGCTTTTAATTATGAGCTTAATTAAATGGAATCGCTTTTAATTATGGGATTTGTTAAAAATTAATTTGGGATAATTAATTGGAAAATTAACTCGGATTTAAATGCTAGCGAGACGAGAGTTAGTATTTGGTTATTATTTTGATGTTTAATATTACTCAGTGATTATGGTACTATGTGATCATTGAATTTATTAAAATTGTCGTGAGTTGAAAATACGACAGTTTCGGTAATTTAGTTGGGGCGCGCATGCCAGTCGTATCAGGATCCAATTTAATGCATTTAAAAGTATTTTATTTTTATGTCATCTGTATGAGCTTTTTGAGTGCGCCAAAGTGTTCGGAAGGTTCGAGATAGTCATAAAACACTAGCTGGAGGTTTAGTTTGGTTCCCGGAGTATTTTTAGGCTTAACCAGCAACCCGAAAGGGTATTTCGATCATTTTAAAAATTAAGGAATTAAGAGTAACGAATTTTAGAGTTTATTTATATATTATTAGAAAGTCCATTAGGTCCATTATCAGCCAAAAACAAAGAGGTGGGCTACGTGAGTTAGAGGAGAGGTTACAAAAAGTCCCCAAACCAAAACCACCATCCACCACCACCAATTTGGACGGAATTGTGATCGGAAGGAAGAGAGGGCCAACCCTTGAACAACAACAACGGATCAGAACATTAGATTTACAGGCAAGTGGTTTATCTTGTAAAGATTCAAAGCATATAGTTTACATGTTTTTATAGATTTGAAGATTTATCATGAAAAATGGAAATTGAATTGATTTGAAAGGTTTAAAATCATAATCGGGATAGGACTTGCATGTAGTAAATGTTGAAGATGATAATAACCACGAATTTATGATTTATGGGTAGTGAATTATGAAATTTGATTGAACTATGTGATGTTCTTGAAGAAATAGGAAAACTTGGTTTTTATATGATAATTGGGTATTTTGATTTAAGTAATTGATGTTGTAGGTTGATTTGATGAATCTAAAACGTGGGGAATGATGTAAACATGATAGTAGGATGATTAGTATATTAAATTGTGAGTTTTGGGACGTTAGAGTGAAGATTTAGAGGTGTAAAAAGTTGATAACCCGTAACTGTTAAGGATTTCTGGGCTGATACCTGTTTGATCTATCGATCGACTGAAGAATGTCGATCGATCGAACCATCGATCGATCGACCCTTTTTCTTCTATCGATCGACCCATGCTGATTTTTGGCAATTGTTTCTCTTTAATGTTTAAGGATTGTTCCAAAGTCAATGTTGATTATTAGGGTGAGTAATATAATCTTGTGGGACTTAGATAAAGTCAGTAAGGCCTTAGTTATTATCGGAGAATACTATAACTTATGGGATTGAATGACGTTTCTTATGAGGGTCTACCGAGTGGGGTACGATTAGAAATCACTTGAATTGAAACTATAATGAGAATTAATGATGATATAAGATTTCGGGTAGCAACGGAGGGTTTTCAAGTACTTAGATGACATTAGAAACCAATAAGATATCTAGTAACCTTTTGAGATGGGTTTAAGTACTCAAATTGATACGACAAGAGAGTTAACAAATGAAAAATATATTATGTAATGTTCGGGGTATACTTGCTATGTATGAGATTTACTAGATGAAATGTGTGAACATCTATATTGGTATATGATTACTTGGGTTGTGTGAATGCCTAGTAGATGGATTTCATATATGTATGACATACCTACCATACTTGTTTTCACGGGAGGTCAGTTTTATTATGGAAAAGGACCCTCTTATCTTTGTATGCCTTCGGGGGGATTTAGACTGGTACCTTAAGTACATAGTACTGTGAATGACTTATTTGTGAGTTGATAAGTCAGCTGACCATGGGAGCGTAGGTATGTGCGTGACCCATGGGTATGTGAACTATGTTTGCCTCCAATATGTGTGATTTGTATTTAGACGGTTCCTGAGTGATTCGGAACACGTGATCCTTATGTACGTGATGTACATGGATTTGATAGCAGGGTATGCGAGCACCGCAGCTTAGCCTAGGGGTGCCAGAGTTGTATATATGTACTGAGAGTGATATACTTATATACTTGTGACTGGTTCATTGTTGCTTAGTATATGTGAATAACTAAGATACTTAAATGAGTTAAGTATGAGAATTTAATTAATGCTTGAGATATGTAATTTAATGAATGTGAACATGGGTTATAAATATGGCTTAGTTGGGGGTTACGTGTAGGTATTCTATGTTAGAATGCGAAGGCAGGAGTGGTACAAACTAGTTAGATAGTGTCATAACTAGGATCGGTTAAAGGCATACGTTAGGTGTGCACAATAGTTGAGAGGTAAGAAACTCATCTGAGAGTACGCAACTAACGTGTTTATAATATGTGATGTTTAATTGTAATTTAAGTCACTTGCTAAACTTTTAAACTGTTTTCACATCGGGCTCTGACCCGTGTTCCTCCAAATCTATTTTTGTTATGTAAAAACCTTTTAGGTACCCAGTCACAGGGACACCAAGCATAGGAGTTCCATTCTGATGACGTACTATAGCTGCTGTGGAAGTTATAGGATCTTGGTAGTAGACACTCTCATTTTATTCTTGATTCCTTCAGAGTCAATTGTAACAGTTAGGGAATGTTTCCCATTCTTACTTAGAGGTTGTAGTTGCAGACTTTCATTATTTCAGTTTTTGGTTTATTATTTAATCAGACTCTTGTATTGGGACATTATTTACTCTGGCATCTTTATTATCGGAGTGTTTACTCCAGACTTATTTGATTTCATCTCGTTGAGAATTTATATGAGATTGGTTATGCGATTGATGGTTTATTAAATAAATTCTTGTTTAAGTGTTGGCTTAATTAATAAAATTTCACATCTCTCTTTTTAAATATTAGGTGGCGAGAAATAGATTAAAAGTTTTTTGACAGGGATGCTAAGACTGAACCAACTGGATATTCTTTATTAATTTAATAAAGGAGTAGCTACCCGATATTTAATTAGACGGGGTGTTACAGGTGGTAGCAGATCATCAGGTTCTAGTGTCCTTTAGGATCTGTGCGGCTTATTATGCTTGCAGCGTAGCTTTCATTGATATAGAGACCTATGTTTAGGATTGTTGATTTCTTGGGTAAGATCTCGTTCTCCTGCTATGATGTATATGATATTGAATCCTATTTACATTCGGGTGTATTCGTGTACCGAACAATGCAGTATGTCAGGCGAAGACATTTGGGCGGACAGTAGGAGGAAAAGATCAGTTGAGGTTATTTAATTCATTAAAGAAGGATGATCACAGTCGAAGTCACCCATATTATGACACGTAAGTTCAGGAAGGTACAGACGGCCAAGGCGCGACTTGTGACTTCCAGGCACAACTAAAGTAGAAAGTGGGGTCAAATTAGACTCACCCAACAAGGTTGGAATGGGAGAAAAATAGTTAGGTGAAACATTAAAGAGAACCAGCAGTGGAAATACCCAAAATGCGGAGATGTCATGTATTAGCCAAACGAACGTAATATATCCAACGGCTTGGGCATATGTCGAGGTATGGCCAATCTGGATTGAAAATTGGAAATTTTTCTTGGCTCGTAAGAGCGGAGTTTAAATGGTGAGGCACAATCACCACACTTAGAATTGGAATGTGACGCCTAGAGAAGGCGTACACGTATGGTATAACCATAAGTTCCTTCATAAGATGTTCAAAGTGAAAGGCGAATGTGATTCTGTCCTCACACAAGAGGGCCGAATAGAGGTCACTTTGTGAGGAGAAATTTAATTATCTAGCGAACCTTACACCAGGTGAAGTAGGTGAAATGGAGAAGAGGACATTAAAGGGACAATTTACATACAAGAAGAATTATTATCCCTTCTAGGAAATTATACTTGGATGGTCAATGCAGATATTAATGTCACGTAGTGCTAATTTGGAGGTAAACGTTTCCTTGGGTGGGGAGATGAAAGAATCGAGGAATTTATATAGTAAGACTGGGAGAAATGGTGTTATAGAATCACCACAAGGGGAAGACCCAATGGGGGACCCGTTAAAATGATTGGTATGGCTGAAATATTACCGAGCGATGGTGATTTCAGTAAGAGATGTGGAAATTAGTAGAGTGTTCCTTAGGTCCATCAAGCTAAGGGAACAATGGAAGTAGTTATCAGGGTCGAGACTACCAACGTCCGAGAGAAGGACCACCTTAACATGGTCAGTGTGACCGAAGATAAGTGGAGTAGGTATAGAGGTATTTTGTGGGAAGTGAAACCCATGCGTTATAAATGTTTCCCGAAGCAAGTGTAGGGATAAAGGTATTGTGCCTGGCAAGGGCAACATTTATTAGAATATTCGGTTTGGTACGGACAGGTGTGTCATGTCCAGGAACCATTTGAGCAGCAGGACGATTGTCAGGATAGAAGCAGGAGTTGTATCCTCAGATGATGTCGCATGTTGTTTGTGGTATGAACGAGTTGCTACAATTGTTATTATTGTTATATTTTTTCTTGAGAGTCGAGTTTAGTGACTATCGGCAATTTCATTTATTTATGTGGATATTTTTCCCTGATAGTGTGGGGTTATATTTATTTTCATCCGCGGAGGATGAATGAGTATATTGATAGTGGTATATACTTTATTGAAATTACTCATTTTAGTGTTGTGTTATACGAGTATGATATTATCCTAATAATGGTTATATAATATGATTATACCGATAGTGTGCTGGTATTGCAAATTTATCGGAGTTACTACCTTGGGGTAGAATGTTTTGATTCTGGAGAGGTCCCATCTCTGAGAGGGCCGGGCTCGTAATTGTATTTTTGTATATGTGTGTGTGTGTGTGTGTATATATATATATATATATATATTATTGTGATTTCAAAAAGGTATAATGGTCTCGGATATTTGATCCTAGTGTGCGTAGGGATTCAATTGATATGATTCGTATGTAATTGGTTTACTAGTCAGTAAAGTCTTAACTGGTTATTATATTAACGCACAGGATGTCGTAATAAGAAGAGTGCATTGTTTTATCACCCTTTAGAGATTTGGGAGTTTAAACTCATAGTTATGTGTCTGGGGACAGGATTTTAAGAACCCCGATTATATTTGCTTGATGCATATAAAATGTGATTACCATCAATGTCAAGAGAGAGTGTCTTTCGGAAGGAGTTCTTTGTTTAAGTGTCATTGCGGAAGGAGATGTGACTTTATTGTTAAGAGACGGGAATATATGGGTACATGTTATGGACTGAGGGCGTAACGGATCCCGATGACCGACAATGTTAGGTAGTAGTGTATCGGGGGTGTTCCTTGTTTGGATTTCTCTTTGCGAGACATCCCACGCATGAAACTTAGCATAAGGTTAGTAGTAGGGAGATGTTTGACCATTCGTCCATAAATTGGATACCTTGATCGCTATGAAAGTAAGTAGTTATAACTGGAAGTTAACAAGGGGTAAATTTACGATATATGGCCAGAAGAGCCAATTGTTAGTGAAGAAGTACTGATAATTTTGGTTTTTGTTCGGATTGAAGGACGCATTGAGGTTAAGAAGGAGTTAGGATTTCAAATTCAGAGGTGAATGAGAACGCCCAAGTGGTATAGCCACGTTGTAAATGTAGCAGCAATAAAGAGTTTGGAATACGTATGAAGCATATATAATGTTTAAAAAACCGTATGATTGGGTTATAAAGGGGTGTAGACATCTTGGTTTACTAATGTAGTAAACGCCGGAAGAAGGGATATAGATGGGTGAAATTATTACTTATGGGATTAAGCATTGTAAGAGAAGGTGTTAATGAGTATACTCATGTGTAATCAGTGTAGCACGTTCGAATTTGGTGAAAAGGCAGTGGAAAGCCATTTAATAAGAGGGTATTTCTTGAGAAGGCATATATTTAACTATTATGGACAATTTGGAGTAGAGTTCCGACCAATCAAATGTTGAGGGTCAAGAGTAAATAGACTGAGGATGTCAAAAAAGTATAAAGAGTCCAGATGTACACAAAGTGGTGAAAAGTGTAAGGGTCGAAACTTTTGGTATACACCGAGAGAAGAAGATCATTAAGTATCACTTAACGGGAAGAATTATACATGAAAGTCGGCATTGAAAGAAGTGTAGTAAGTAGTAGAACGGTTGGGGTCAGATGATCAACCGGATAATTTTGTATCAAGCCGACGATTCCAGGGATGGAAGATTTAAGTTGGTAACTTTCCTTGAGGGGTTGCTAACTTATAGATAAGTAACGAGTTCCTTCGAATATGTGGGACAGGTTTTCTAGAATGAGAGAAATGGTTATATTGGATGACTTACGCTATTAGATAGTGAACACGCCGGTACGTGGTCCTACGCAGTATTATTCAGAACCAATAGGAGATCCCATAAATCCACCTTCAAGGTGGGGTAGCAAGAAGTAGTGGAAATAACGCTTCGTTCTGAGGGTTGTATCACCTATAGCCGAGGTGTAGGCGTAAGGTGATTGACGACTGGTGGATTGTATGAAAGAAATTTTGGATTCATTGCGATCTTTTTAATTCCAAATCGGGTATAACTTGTAAGTTAGGTACATTATGGTAATATGAAGAATATATTACCTAATGGTAGAATTGGGTGAAAGCACCCGTATCTATTTATAGTGGATAAGGTGCTTACAAAGGTTTTGTTTAACACCAATCGGCTGAAGTGGCTTTCCCTTGTGTAAAAGTCACAACGCCGGGAAAAGAGATTCAAAGAATGGAAAAGAGTAGTCAAATGTGTAATTCATTTCTTCCTGGATGGGAGTTTGGTGTGTTGTTAAAAGCAGGAGTTAACGCGTAGTGAGGTGCGGACGCACAATAATATTGAGATAATGCGACCAATGATGTATAGGCTATTTTTATTCGAATGTTGTTTGGTAAGAGCACAACATGAAGTGCATTTATTGAAGTGTAGTATGATAAAGTATCAAAACTGTTAAACAAGCTTGTTGCGAAGCGAGGGCTTTAGTGATTGGGCCATTCTATATATTTTGTTTTGAGTACTGGAGGATACCTAATTTTTCCAGGTATGCCTTACTTTTTTGAATTTCGGGACGAAATTCCGTTATTAGGGGGGAAGTATGTAATACAACGTATTTTTATGGCTTTTAATTATGAGGTTAATTAATGGAATTGCTTTTAATTATGGGATTTATTAAAAATTAATTTGGGATAATTAATTGGAAAATTAACTCGGATTTAAATGCTAGCGAGACGAGTGTTAGTATTTGGTTATTATTATGATGTTGAATATTACTGAGTGATTATGGTAATATGTGATCATTGAATTTATTAAAATTGTCGTGAGTTGAAAATACGACAGTTTTGGTAATTTAGTTGGGGCGCCCGTGCGAGTCGTGTCAGGACCCAATTTAATAGATTTAAAAGTATTTTATTTTTATGTCATCCGTATGAGCTTTTTGAGTGTGCCAAAGTGTTTGGAAGGTTCGAGATAGTCAAAAAACACTAGCCGGGAGTTTAGTTTGGGTCCCGGGGCTTTTTTAGGCCTAACGGTAACCCGAAAGGGTATTTCAGTCATTTAAAAAAATAAGGAATTAAGAGTAACGAATTTTAGAGTTTATTTATATATTATTAGAAAGGCCATTAGGGCCATTATCAGCCAAAAACAAAAAGGTGGGCTACGTGAGTTAGAGGAGAGGTTACAAAAAGTCCCCAAACCAAAACCACCATCCACCACCACCAATTTGGACGGAATTGTGATCAGAAGGAAGAGAGGACCAACCCTTGAACAACAACAACGGATCAGAACATCAGATTTATAGGCAAGTGGTTTATCTTTCAAAGATTCAAAGCATATAGTTTACATGTTTTTATAGATTTGAAGATTTATCATGAAAAATGGAAATTGAATGGATTTGAAAGGTTTAAAATCATAATCGGGATAGGACTTGCATGTAGTAAATGTTGGAGATGATAATAACCACGAATTTATGATTTATGGGTAGAGAATTATGAAATTTGATTGAATTATGTGATGTTCTTGAAGAAATAGGAAAACTAGGTTTTTATATGATAATTGGGTATTTTGATTTAAGTAATTGATGTTGTAGGTTGATTTGATGAATCTAAAATGTGGGGAATGTTGTAAACATGATAATAGGATGATTAGTATATTGAGTTGTGAGTTTTGGGACGTTAGAATAAAGATTTAGAGGTGTAAAAAGTTGATAACCCGTAACTGTTAAGGATTTCTGGGCTGATACCTGTTAGATCAATCGATCGACTCAAGAATGTCGATCGATCGAACCATCGATCGATCGACCCTTTTTTTTCGATCGATCGACCCATGCTGATTTTTGGCAATTGTTTCTCTTTAATGTTTAAGGATTATTCCAAATCCAATGTTGATTATTAGGGTGAGTGATATAATCTTGTGGGACTTAGATAAAGTCAGTAGGGCCTTAGTTATTATCGGAGAATACTATAACTTATGGGATTGAATGACGTTTCTTACGAGGGTCTACCGAGTGGGGTACAATTAGAAATCACTTGAATTGAAACTATAATGAGAATTAATGATGATATAAGATTTCGGGCAACAACAGAGGGGTTTCAAGTACTGAGATGACATTAGAAACCAATAAGAGATTTAGTAACCTTTTGAGATGGGTTTAAGTACTCAAATTAATACGACGAGAGAGTTAACAAACGAAAAATATATTATTTAATGTTCAGGGTATACTTGCTATGTATGAGATTTACTAGATGAAATGTGTGAACATCTATATTGTTATATGATTACTTAGGTTGTGTGAATGCCTAGTGTATGGATTTCTTATGTGTATGACATACCTACTGTGGGTACCCGAAACTAGAATGATGGGCCTGGACGAGTAGCCCAATTGTGGCGGCCCAAAGTCCAGACCCTCCATATCTTAACCGATTATGATTCAGTCTCCTCCCATGTTCCCATAAAGAGAGGTTCCAGGAAGAGATGGAAAATGTGGGGGATTCCAACACCCCCACTTACTTGAATGAACATGTATATAATAAACCCTAGGTCCAGGGCAAAGGACACACGGTATTCTCTGTAATCACTCTCTGGAGTATATAGAAATAACACTGACTACACCACCGTGGATGTAGGCACCTCTTTGCTGAACCACGTATATCCTTTGTTGTGTGATTGGCATTTTGCATTCCTTATTCTTTCTTAGTGATTGCGTTTCTCTTATCTATTTGTGTTGCATAATAATTGTCACCACAATTGGTGCCGTCTGTGGGAACTTTTATCTTCCCTGAGAAAGCCCACACTAAAAAAGGAGTTCGAGTAGTAACGCTCCCCAGGCAGGAGATATTCAAGAACCTCCTGTTCCTCACAGGATAGGTCTGAAGTTCGGCGTTCAGATCAGCGGGCTCGCCCAGAAAGGCCAGCCTCAAAAGAAAGCCAAGGACCAGTGAGATCCACGCAGATATCCAAACTGATTGATGCATACGAGGTGAAGCTTCAAAAGCAGAGGGAGTCTTCTCGCAAGCACGAGGCTGAGAATGCTCGCCATAAAAGAAGATTGGAAAGAATGGAGAGAGAGCTCCATCGTAGTATCAAAAAACTTCTCTACCACACTCCGAGCCCTCAGGCGAGCAAGTCTCGCAGCCGAGGAATGAGCCCCAGGCGCGGATCCTAGAGAGCTGAGGGAAACGAGTTAGAAGACGACCTGCTCGAGAAACTGCGACTAGCTCGCAGTCACAAAAGCCCAGATCGCAGCAACGAGAACATATAAAGTCTGGTTCGAAGGGAGATGGACCAACACCCTGCCCATCACGGCACCAGATCGACCCAAGAACTCGCTAGGGGAGCTCTCAAAACTCAGATAAAATCACCTTTCTCGAGAGAAATCGAAGAAAAAGAAGCCCCCAAGAAGTTTGCTATTCCAAGGTTTAAAATTTATGACAGTAAGACTAATCCCATTGATCACGTCAGATAGTACCGGCAGGTTATGACCCTCTGGAACCACCGAGACGCACTAATGTGCCGAATTTTCCCCTCGATCCTACATAACGTGGCGCAGAAATGGTTCGGAAGGCTCCCCCACCGGTCCATCAGGAGTTTCAAATCCCTGGACGATCTCTTTACGGCCCGATTCATTACTAGCTGCTCCCATCCCAAAAGGATGGATGCTCTGCTGACAATGAAAAAGACGCCCCAAGAGACCTTCCGAGACTATGCGAAGAGGTACTGGGAGTTGTTCAATGAGGTCGAGGACTGTTCAGAGCAAGTGGTAGTGGCCTCTTTCAAAATTGGGCTACCCAGCTCTTCCCTTCTGTACCAATCCCTGACGAAGAAAGAGTCATTGACCATCGATGACCTAATGGTCCGCATCGAGAAATATGCCAAGGTGGAAGATGTGACCCACCTCAGCACAGGGGAAAACGGTCGAACTAAGCTCGCTACCAAGGGTAGTGACAAGATTGAGAACCCGAAGAGAGGAGGAAAGAATGGGGGAAAAAATAGCTCCAAAAATGGAGGCAACAATGATGTGATGAAATCATTTCAGGCGGTCAACACTGTCTTCAAAGAACTAATTTACAAAATTCTCACAAAAATCAAAGACGATCCATTCATCAAGTGGCCCAGGAAGATGGGAGGAGATCCCTCGAAGAGGAACAATGCGTTGAGATGCTCTTTTCATAAAGAGGGAGGACATAAGACTCAGCATTGCAAATCTCTTAAGTCCCACCTCGAAGAGCTAGCCCAGTCCGAGCACCTGAACGAATTCGTGGAGAAAAAGGCAGAGAAAGTTACTGCCCATAGAGAAGCAAGGTCGGACAACATACTCGAAGATGATGATGGCCATGAATTCGCAGTAATTCATGAGGCATCCGATGCTAAACAGATTCAGGGCAATTCAGCTCGCATGGAGGTAAAAAAGCTTACAGTAGTGATGCATGCTTTTCAGATTGATCCAGTGAAAACACAGCCAGGAAAATATTGGCGAGCAGATGACATCGACTATAGTAAGCATATCGTGTTTAGAGATGAAGATCTGGTGGAAGTAAGAACTCCACATCACGATGCTTTGATCATTACTTTAAGAATAGCGAACTATAACGTCGACATATTACTCGTCGACCAAGGAAGCTCTTCCGAGGTGATGTATCTCGACCTGTTCAAGAAATTGAAATTAAGCATCGCCGACCTAAAGGAAGCAACCGTCCCTTTAGTTGTCTTCGCTGGAAAGATGACTATGCCCTTGGGAAAGATCGTGCTGCCAGTAAGGGCAAGAAATGTTTCTAAAATGATCGAATTTCTCGTGGTCGACATTGACTCGCCATACCAGGCTATCCTCGGCCGAGGATGGCTACATGCAATGAAAGTAGTTTCCTCGACCTACCACCAGAAGCTCAAGTATGTGACCGAGCGAGGAGTAATGGAGATCCGTGGCGATCAAGCGATGGCAAGAAGATGCTTCATAGCAGCTATCCGACCAAGGCCAGAAAAGAAGGCTGATAAGCCCAGTGAAAGAATTGAAGAATAAGAAGGTCTAATACCTTCGAAATAGTAATTAAAGTACGGAAGACCCGGAGTAGAGGAGACCAGGATCCTCCCCTCCGAACGGGTCATCGAGAACCTGGAGGAAGTCACAGTTGGAGATAGCGACGACAACATGATTTTCTTGATTGGAGCTTCTCTAACAGGTCAAGAGAAGAAGGAATTGACGGCCTTGCTAAGGAACAATATAGACGTCTTCGCATGAGAGCCATACTAGCTGCCCGAAATTGATCCTAGTGTGGTTTGTCATCAACTACACGTCGATCCCACCTTTAAACCAATCGCTCAGAAGGCACGTCGAATTTCACCCGAGAAGGCAAAAGCCGTAGAAAAAGAAGTTGAAAAACTGTTGGATGCAGGATCCATAGGGGAAGTACAATTCCCCAAGTGGTTATCCATCCCACTAGTAGTTCCAAAAAGCAATGGGAAGTGGAGAGTTTGCATTGACTTCACTGACCTCAACAGAGCGTGCCCTAAAGACAGTTTCCCCCTCCCAAAAATTGATCAACTGGTAGACGCCACTGCAGCTCACGAGAGAATGAGTTTTTTGGATGCATACTCAGGGTATCATCAGATCCCTCTATATACCCCAGACCAAGACAAAACAACATTCATCACCATAGTTGGGTTATACTGCTACAAGGTGATGCCCTTCGGGCTAAAAAACACAGGGAAAATCTACCAGCGGTTGGTCACCAAGATGTTCAAGGACCAGATGGGAGACACCATGGAGGTCTACATCGATGACATGCTCGTTAAAAGCAAGAAGAAAGAAGACCACCTCTCAGACCTGTCAAGCACCATTGAAATCCTCAGGAAGTACCGAATGAAACTTAACGCGAGCAAGTGTTCTTTCGATGTCCAGTCAGGAAAATTTCTTGGGTACTTGGTCAGTAAGAGAGGCATCGAGGCTAACCCAGACCAGATCGATGAAATAAATAGGGTACAACCTCCTAGAACAATCTGGGATGTACAAAAACTCACTGGTATGCTCGCTGCCTTCAATCGATTTATTTCTAAGTCCTTCCAGAAGTGTAAGCCCTTCTTCCAACTTCTAAAGGGAAATAAGACAGTAGAATGGAACCCAGATTGCTCACAGGCATTGGATGAGCTCAAGGCTTACCTTATCTCCCCACCTCTGCTCGTCATTCCATAGAAAACAGATTCTTTGTACTTATACCTCGCTATTTCCAACCACACTGCCAGTTCCGCATTAGTGTGCGAAATCACAGGGATGCAACACCCCATTTATTAGGCGAGTAAGACCCTACTAGACGCCGAGCAGAGATACCTACCACTGGAGAAGCTTGCCTTTGCACTAGTTGTGGCTTCGAGGAAGCTGAAGCCCTATTTCAAAGCCCACACTATAATCGTCCTTACATCACACCCCCTTAAAGTAATCCTGAGGAAGGCGGATTTGTCGGGTAGACTGTCTAAATGGTCAGTCGAGCTCGGACGATTTGACATCCAATTTCAACTAAGGAACGCAATCAAGGGGCATGTCCTAGCTGATTTCATAGCTGAATTCACAAGCGAGCAACCTCCCAACCAACCTCGAGCAGCGAGACAAAAGGGGAACGATGCGATGGAGGGAACCTGAAAATTATTCGTTGATGGAGCCTCCAACTCAAAGGGGGCAGGAGTAGGAATTGTCCTCATTACTCCAGAGGATACAATCCTCGAACAAGGAATTAGTCTTGGATTTGAAGCCTCCAACAACGAAGCAGAATACAAAGCCTTAATAGTCGGGCTCCAGAAGGTGCACACTTTGGGAGCAAAGCATTTACAGGTGTTCGGTGATTCTCAATTAGTCTCCAATTAGATAAGTGGAGACTACAATGCAAAAGATGAAAGAATGGCAGTGTACCTCCCCTTAGTGAAAAGGTTAATGGAGAGCTTTGAAGAGATCAATGTCCAGCAGTTTCCCAGAGGGCAGAACAACCATGTTGACGCCCTAGCAGCCCTGAGTTCAACAACTCATTCCGACTTAAAAAGAACAATCCCCATCGATTTCCTCGCACATCCGAGCATTAACCGTAATAGCAAGTCATCGGGTGTGGAACAGGCGAGCCAGATAGGGCCAGCTCCCTGCTGGATGGACCCCTTAAAGAACTATTTGAAGGATGGCACGCTCCCAAATGACAAGAAGATTGCCACCGAATAAGAGTTAAAGCTGCTCGCTTTCACTTATCTACAGATGGAAACCTATACAAGAGATCATTTTTCGGTCCCTACCTTCAATGCGTTCACCCAAGGAATGTCAAGCAAGTTCTACATGAGCTTCACGAAAGAATCTGTGGAATCCATATCGGAGGAAGATCTCTACCTTTTTTAGCAATGAAGGAAGGCTATTGGTGGCCATATATGCAAAGGGTATCTGCAGTGTATGTTCGCAAATGCCTGAAATGCCAACTTCACGCCCCTATGGTCCACCAACCTGCTAGCGACCTAAAATCACTGTCCAGCCCATGGCCATTCGCCCAATGGGGAGTGGACATCGTAGGACCACTTCCTACCACTACCGGCAATCACAAATATTTATTGGTTGCAACTGACTACTTCACCAAATAGATCGAGGCAGAACCCCTAGCTAACATTCGAGACGCAGATATGATAAGGTTCATATGGAGGAATATAATCACCCGTTTTGGCATCCCCATAACCATCATCACTGACAATGGAACGCAGTTCTAGAGTGGATTATTTTAGAGTTTCTGCGACGAGCATGGAATCAGGCACCATTTTAGCTCGATGGCCTATCCTTAGAGCAATGGCCAAGCTGAGGATTCTAACAAGACAGTGATCGACTGATTAAAGAAACGATTAGAGTGACCCAAAGGCGCATGGGTAAATGAATTACCACATATTCTATGGGCCTACCGAACCACTCCGTGACGAGCAACGGGGGAAAGCCCATTTTCACTGACATATGGAATGGAAGCAGTCATCCTATTAGAAGCAGGCTTGTCAACAATGAGGTCCAACCTTGTCGACCAGGGCCATAATGATGCAGCATTGCTCGCTGAGCTCGACCTAACCGACGAGCGCCGAGAGCTAGCCCTAGTAAAACTAGCGAGCTATCAGCAATAGCTCGCGAGGCATTATAAAAAAAGGGTCAACCCAAGGGCATTCCAAGTTGGGGACTATATCCTAAGGAAAGTCCTAGGCAGTGCAGTAAAACCATCAAATGGCAAGCTAGGGCCAAACTGGGAAGGACCATTCAAGATAACTAGAGACGACCTGCAAGGAGCCTATCACTTGGAAACGATGGAGGGCAGAGAGATACCCCAAGCGTGGAATGCAGCCAACCTTAAGAAATTCTATTTCTAGATTCTTCTTTTAATCTTTGATTGTGAAACTGGAAGTTCATTCCCTTATCATTAATAAAAAGTCATTTGGCAGTTGCATTCTATGAAGTATCAGTCAACTAATTTGCATTTTTTAAGCTATTAATGAGTAGACTTTACAACTCACACACCCTTTCCAAATGAAAGGCACATTCATCATTACATCATAGCAGGGAAATAACCCTCCTCAGGTCTTCGTTATGAAACACAACCGACCTCTCTTAGCATTGCCCCTGGCAATATATGAAGCCCTACAGGAGATCCTTAGGCAATATGGCCAAGTCAAAATTGGTCACCAAACAGTGTTTGGTTGAATAAAATCCTGATCGTATAAAACATCCAACACCAGGTGTGTCCTCGCCAATTTCCACACTTAGGCCTAAGGGAGTGTAACGACACAACCTAAAAGGTAAAGTGGGGCAGAATGGTATCTCGTTGCCATATTGGACTGGAAGGAAACTTACTTGATAATGCAAACATGTAAATCCAGTCAGCCAAGAGAGGCTCAAGATTATTGAACAAATATGAGAAAAGTATAATACAACTTGTTTAGTCGACAAATTCACCCAAAACATAAATTTTATATTAATTCATCATATTTACAACAATTGCAATACATGTTTAGTCGGCGAGCTCGCCCAAAACATTCACATTACATCACCTCAATATAAAATATACAAAGTTACAACTGGCAAAATCTTAATGAGGATGAGGCCTCTGAGCAAGGTAATCAGCCACTTGAGCTCTTCGGCCGTCATTGGGATGGGGAACTAGCTCCTCCTCAACTTCATTCGCATTTGACTCCAATAACTACCGATGGATGGCATCGATGGGGATCCATTGATCATCTCTCCGGAAGGGATTAGACATCAGGGTGGAAGGATAAATCTCATGACGGTACTAGAGCATTGAGTTCCTCGAAACTTACAGCTCCCTCAAGGCACTCAACCACCCTCTGATGAAGGCGATCTCTTCAAACTCTATCAGCCTCGTTGGAGCATCTAGCCAACCCTGATTGTAACCATCGGCCCATAATCGTCGAGGTCCTTTCTTAAACAAGTGCCTCAACCAGGTGACGTCCCTCTGGAGCCCAGCAGCAATCACATACGCTTGCTGGACATCACCACAAAGCTCTTAGATTTCCGTAGCTAAACGCCTGGTGTTCCTGCCAGCTCGCGGAACGGTTGGATGAGTAGGGCCTTGAAGCACAGGAGGAACATCGCCCGGACCAAATCTAACTCATGATGAGGAGGAACCTCGTAATACTGCAAGAGCAATTCTCGGTGCATGCTCCCTGAGTCGCGAGACCTCTCTCCTCAAAGCTTCGTTCTCCTGCTGAAGAACCTCCCCAACCTGGTTGATCTCGGAAGCATCTAGAAGCTTATCCATTAATGTATTCACCTCCTCTTGGACTGAAGCACCAACTTCTTCCATATCTTGAAGCCTGTCCTTCAGCTTGGCCATAAGCTCAGACTGATCCTTATACTTCTGATTCCTTGATCTAAGAGATTTGCAAAGCTTAACAAAGGCTTGGCGAACCTGAGCACTTGCATTGGGACCAAGAGTCCTGCCCAATTGAGAGGTGGCAGGAATATACTCTTCTGCGTCATTCAACTACAAGGCATAAAAGAGAAAGGAAAGACAGATTCATTCAGCACACTAAGGGAATGAGAAACCTTTTTTATTTCATTAACAAGCATCGAGCAGCAAAAAGAAAAAATTACAAACAAAAAAAGCAAAGATACAAGGCAGTCCTAGAAGTAAAAATTAACTAGCAACCTCCGGCTGCCCAGAAGTCGATGACTGCTTCCCTTTATCAGCATCAGCAGGAGCACTCCCTTCAGCAGGGGTAACCTCTGTCGCCATAACAGGGTGAACGTCAGCAAAAAGTGTCTGGGAGACAGGGTCAGCGCCTTCGATAGATGGGGCAGGGACTTCATCCACAAATGCCCTCGGCCCTGGGTCGTGCTCATCGAATAGAAGAGATGCAACATCCACTACGGCAGCTAAGAGGGCCTTGTTCCAGCCCTTCTTGAAATTCAGACGGATAATGTAGTCTATCTGAACCTCAGCATCCTCGTATGCGGTAGCCCAACTAGAATTATATGAGTCTTCCCTGGAAGTGACCGCCTCAGACTCCTTCTTCTTTAGCTCCTCGAATAGCACTCTGTTCTCTTCCATGACATTCAAATTTCTCGAGCAAACTAGGTCGTAGGCTTGTCACAGCTCGTTCAATTCTTTAACTGCTGCGCCCCTCTCCTGATTTTCATTAGCAAGAGCCAGATCGGATGATATTCGAGCAACATCAATGGCCTTGAGACCAGCCTCGAGATCTGTACCCCTCAGCCTCAAGGCAACATTTTGTTGCTCCAGCTCACCATTTCTCTTAACCAGCTCATCGTGAGAACGATAGATCATGGAAAATTCGGTCACAAACTGCAAGAAGAAGAAGACATCAGAAGAAGGAAGTGAGGAAATTTATTAAAACATTAGAGAAAGGAGAAGATCTTACCAAAGCTAGCCTCTGACTAGTTTGAAGGGCCAATTGATCAGACCCCAATGCCCTTTGGCGATTTGCAGAAAGAACTGCCCTTTCGAGCAGCGCAGGGGCCAGTTGAGGAGAAATAGCAACTGAGGTCCCCTCGAGCAGTGCGGACACAGGAACCAAGGCCTGCCCAGCCTTCATCCTCGATTCCATCTTTCTCCTCTCTTCCTCTTTCTCTTTCTCTATTCTCTTTTTCTTCTCCTCCATCCTCTTACTCTCTTCTGCCTTCTTTCTCTCCTCATCCTTCTTTCTCTCTCTCTCTTTCAACTGTTCTTCCTCTTTCCTCTTCCTCTCTTGCTCCTAAGCTGAAGACCGAGAGCCAGTAGCTACAGCCCCGGTACTGGATTTTAGCTTCTTTCATCTCTGAATGAGGAGCACGTGATCATCATCGTCATCATCCCGGATCAATTTTTTCCTGGGAGGGACCATCTCCTCGCTTGAACTGCTGGACATGATTGAAAAATCTCGGGCTTCAGGAACCCCCTTCGAATCAGAAGAGCTACCACCACTGGAGCTCTCCTCACCAAAATTGCCTTCGATACCACCTACAATATCACTCTCAGAACTGCTCTCCTCCTCGTCCAACTGGACAGGATCAGCAGCAGTCTCTTCAGAGGTGTCGAATTCAGGGATACTGTCTACCGGCCTCGCTATAAAGTTGGAACCAACATTTTTGTATTCGAGCAGGAAAGAAGCAGACCGGGGATGCTCTCCGTCGGCTAAAGGCTCCCTGATATTCTAGGCCTTTATCAACTATGAAATACGAACCTCGCTGAGAGCAGGTTCCAAGTTCTTGGACCTCACTGAAGAAAAAATAGGAAAAGTCAGAAAGATCACAAATCAATAAAGAAATTGAATGGACAAAGCATAGTCTACCTATGTATTCTTCCCCATAAAAAGGAAATGAGAACCTATCAGATCTCGACCCCTCAAACTGGGGAGAAGACTTCCAATTTCTAGCAAGAAAGCCCTCTTGCTAATAGCCCTTATGGGAATCAGGTAGGTTTACTACCAATACCCTGTCAGGACTCCTGGCCTTGAGATAGAGAACACCAGAACTGGTTCGAGAAAAAGAATAGCAAAAGCAGACCTCGGCGGTCCCTAACTTGGTACCATATAACTGATTTATTCTATAAACACCATTAATTATCTTCCACACATTAGGCGAACACTGTGCAGGAATAATATTGAAATAACCGAAGAAGTGAAAAAATAGATTGTTGGGAGGAAAAGTAAGCCCCCCTTGGGAAAGCAACAAGACATGGATCCAATGGGCACCTTCTATCTCTCTAACATTTCTAGGGGGGAGACACACTCAATCTCTACCCACTCGGGGATATTATAGAACATCCTAAACTCAGACACCGACCTATTATCGATCTTTTAGATTGGAAAACCCTAGAAAACTACAAATTCAAAGAGAAAATACAAAGAGAAGGCACAGGAGACTTACAAGATGAAAGTTTGACTCGAACGATGAAGAATCACGAGCCCAAATGACAAGGAAGCAATAAGAATGGAGACTGAGAGAAGAGAATGTGAATCACTAGAGCTCACATAAAATAGGAGAGTACTGGGAAGCTTGAAACGACGACTGCTTTGAATAAAACCTTTAAGTATTACCAATCATAGTGCACAGACCACGAAGCGTGTGCCGCCAGAATCAATCCTCAAACTTTGGGAAGAGTTGCACGATCTACGAAGGAGCCATTATGATAAATTATTTAGATTTATTCAGCCCAAAGCATAGCCCAACAAACTTAGGGGAAATTGTGGGTACCCGAAATTAGAATAATGGGCCTGGATGAGTAGCCCAATTGTGGCTACCCAAAGTCCAGATCCTCCATATCTTAACCGATTATGATTCAGTCTCCTCCCATGTTCCCATTAAGAGAGGTTCTAGGAAGAGATGGAAAACGTGGGGGAGTCCAACACCCCCACTTACTAAAATGAACATATATATAATAAACCCTAGGTTCGGGGCAAAGGACACACTGTATTCTCTGTAATCACTCTCCGAAGTATATAGAAATAACACTGACTGCACCACCGTGGACGTAGGCACCTCTTGCTGAACCACGTACATCCTTTGTTGTGTGATTGACATTTTGCATTCTTTATCCTTGCTTGGTGATTGCGTTTCTCTTATCTATTTGTGTTGTATAATAATTGTCACCAAACCTACCATACTTGCTATCACGAGAGGTCAGTTTTATTATGGAAAAGGACCCTCTTATCCTTGTGTGCCATCGGGAGGATTTAGACTGGTACCTTAAGGACATAGTACTGTGAATGACTTATTTGTGAGTTGATAAGCCAGCTGACCATGGGAGCGTATGTATGTGCGTGACCCATGTGTATGTGAGCTATGTTCACCTCCAATATGTGTGATTTGTATTTAGACGATTCCTGAGTGATTCGGAACACGTGATCCTTACGTACGTGATGTACATGGATTTGATAGTAGGGTATGCGAGCACCGCAACTTAGCCTAGGGGTTCCATAGTTGTATATATGTACTGAGAGTGATATACTTATATACTTGTGATCGGTTCATTGTTGCTTAGTATATGTTAATAACTAAGATACTTGAATGGGATAAGTATGAGAATTTAATTAATTCTTGAGATAAGTAATTTAATAAATGTGAACATGGGTTATAAATATGGCTTAATTGGGGGTTACGTGTAGGTATTCTATGTTAGAATGCGAAGGGAGGAGTGGTACAAACTAGTTAGATAGTGGCATAACTAGGATCGGTTAAAGGCATACGTTAGGCGTGCACAGTAGTTAAGAGGTAAGAAACTCATGTGAGAGTATGCAACTAACGTGTTTATAATATGTGATGTTTAATTGTAATTTAAGTTACTTGCTAAACTTTTAAACTGTTTTCACATCGGGCTCTGACCCGTGTTCCTCCAAATCTATTTTTATTTTGTAAAAACCTTTTAGGTGCCTAGTCACAGGGACACCAAGCATAGGAGTTCCATTCTGATGACGTGCTGTAGCTGTTGTGGAAGTTACAGGATCTTGATAGTAGACGCTCTCATTTTATTCTTGATTCCTTCAGAGTCAATTGTATCAGTTAGGGCATGTTTCCCATTCTTACTTAGAGGTTGTAGTTGCAGACTTTCATTATTTCAATTTTTGGTTTATTATTTAATCAGACTCTTGTATTGGGACATTATTTACTCTGGCATCTTTATTATCGGAGTGTTTACTCCAAACTTATTTGATTTCATCTCGTTGAGAATTTATATGAGATTGGTTATGCGATTTATGGTTTATTAAATAAATTCTTGTTTAAGTGTTGGCTTAATTGATAAAATTTGACATCTCTCTTTTTAAATATTAGGTGGCTAGAAATAAATTAATAGTTTTTCGATAGTGATGCTAAGACTGAACCAACTGGATATTCAATATTAATTTAATAAAGGAGTAGCTACCCGGTATTTAATTAGACGGGGTGTTACACGGGGAAACATCCAAGCCCGACTAGCACATGAGGATAGCAATGAAGAAGAGGCCGCGAGTGATGATGAAGAAGAGGACGCGATTGCTGATGAAGCCAACAGCGAGGAAGAAGAGGAGGATATCGTGATGGGTGAAGGTGACGAGGAGTATGATAGTGATGAGGACTCTGATTTTTTGCTTGTAAATACATAAATTAACCGACGTCTTTCAGCGGTGGAAGCATGACTTGAAGGGTTAATAAACCAATACAGCACTGACAGGGTGGCCGACCTAAGGGCTTATCAGCGCGACACCAGTATGATGCACCGTCTCCAAGCGGAGATGTATCAGATGACTATGGGTACACCACCACCGCCATATTTCTATGATCCATATGACCCGAATGCACCCGGTGGATCCCATACCCCTCCCCAGTGATGCTATTTCTTAAAATTGGTTGTGAAGTTGTTGGTTATTATCACATTTGGTTGTTTGTCTCCTTTTCCTTTGTAACTCATGTTGGTCATTATATATAAAATTTTGCATTTTCAGTATTTATTCGTTTTATTTCTTCGCACTTTTAATTCTCTTTGAGTCATTTTTGCTTGAGGACAATGCAAAAGTCTAAGTTGTTGGGGGGGGGGGGGGGGGGGGGTTCGCAAGTGCGTCTTTCTAAAACTTCACAAATTTTCAAAAATGGCTAGAAATTTTAAAAAAAATTGTAAAATTTTGAAAAATCCAAAAATATTTTTCTTCAAAATAAATAAATATTGGAATTTAAAAGCTTCAAAAATGTCACAAATATTTTGTCTCAAGTTGTAAAAATCAAATGCACAAAGCCAAAATTGATCAAAGGTGGAAATTGAATGAAAAATGACGACTTTACGAATAAGTGTGGAGATTAACAATCCCGATGAGATTTTGAGCCTATCACTTTTTGCGAGTTTTTAAATCAATCCGAGTTAATGGTTAACTCAAAGTTCGTTTTAGCATTTAAAAAAGTCGTTGAAGATCTCAAGTCCTTAATTTTGATCGGTTATGAGAAATGTGTGAGATGTTGTCTTGAAATACGTGCTAAATATATCTCTAAATCTAATTAATCTCGAGAGGCATATGGTAAAGTAATTAGTAATTTGGGCAATGAAGTAGGCCCTCGTTTGACACACAGAAATATTGGCCACAAAAAGCCGTGAAAAATTAACCTTTTTGCAACCCAATTTTAGTCGAATAAGTTTTTTCCTTTCGTTTGACAACCTGAAAAACCCCAATTGGCCCGGAATTGTGAAAAGCGAATATTCAGAAATAAAGTCCGGAAAGTGCATAAAAGAGGGAAAGAAAAGAAAAAAATTGAAAAATGCTCAACAAAAATAGCATGAAAAGAAAAAGTGAAAAATAGAAAAAAATGAGTGAAAAATGAGCAAAAGCCCGGGAAAGCACTAAACGGACATCATAAGAAAAATTTCTAATTCCAGATTTTCTAACCATCTCCATGTTACCCAATTACACCTTAAACCCAAGAAAGTCCTATCCGAGTTCGAATTGTGAAATTGTCTACCGCGTGGAGAGTTAAGGCACAAAAGATAATTAAAGAGATTACATGGCGTGAAAAAAAGAGATGATGTTTTTCGTTTCCCAATAATCGTATTCCGATGAAGAGATCTTCTCACCCATAAAAATTCCGTCTTTCAAAATGGTGTGCATGAATTTATGTCCATCATATTTACTCCTCATATCACGCACACCGAGAGAATAGCCACACTTCCGAGTGATTCGTTTGTAGTATTCAGTGAGATTTTGAAATGAAAGCGAATTTTCGAAAAGTAACGTAATGATCAATCGGTGGAAATTAGTGGTTCAATTTTTGGCTTCGCACACACACATTATGGCTTGAGACTCGTGAATATGATTTTATTGTGACCATTTTTGGGGAGTTTAAATTGTACAATTTTTATGTATTTTCATTTTTCTTTGAGTCAATAACAAATTTTGTGGGTATATTTACTGCAAACCTTGACGAGACACAATTCGGCCTACTAGGGTAACCAAGGGGTTTAAAGGCTTGTTGCATACGCTAAATTCAATTGCTCGCCCGCGAAAGAGGTATGCTATCTCATTTTAGAGTTTAACCATGTTTTGGTTCTTTTACATTACTCGAGACGATCAAAGTTCTAAGTTAGGTGAGGTTTGATTAGGCATAAATTCTTCCTTATTTTTCCCTTAATTTAGAGGCTTTTATTACCTCGGACAGTGTAAAACGAGTTAATTTATCTCATATCATTGCTAATGGCTTTGTATAACAAGTATCCCGACTTTCGTGTAATATTGATCTTACACGTCTTTAATACATGAAAGAAAGAAAGAAAACGGAAGAAGCAATAGAGAAGAAAGAAGACGAATCAAACGGGAAAAATAGTAATTTCCTCCAAGAATCCGATCAAGGACCCAAAATAAAAGTCGAAGATCTCGAGTCTACAAGCGCGTAGGAATAAATGGCTTTCCAATCCGAGTTTCTGAGTAGAAGTTATGAAGACCCAAAGATGTGAGATGATCATGAGAAATTGAAGAGCTAATGAAGAGAAATTGAGAAGGAAATCTGGATCGATCCGGATGGCTTAAAAAAAGGATCGATCCAGACACTAGAAGTCACTGTATAAGGATGCATTTATCGGATCGATCCGGTCCTCATAAAAAGAGGATCGATTCGGGCCCCAAAGTTCACTGCATAAGGCATGTTTAACGGATCGATCTGGGTGAAATAAAAAAAGGATCAATCCGGTCATCAGGCAGATCGATCCTAAATTTTCAGGTAGATCAATCCGGGGTTCAAGATTTGTGATTATCTTCTTCAAGCTAGAGTCTTGCATGACTTCAACTTTTATATTTTTCGTAGTGTATATATTTCAAAGTCCTCTCAGACATTTAGGAGGCTTCTAATTAGTTTTTTGAGAAGCTTTTTAATCAGTTTTGGGGAGAGAACAATAAAAAACCTAGTTTTCATTTGAAGAGTTTGCTGTAAGTATTTGATTCAAGTTTCAGCAATACAAGTAAATTCGTTCCATTCTTGCTTTCATAATTGCTTTAGTTAATAATTTCATTCTTTGTACTTCTAAGTTACTAGTTAAGATGTATTCTTTTATTAAAATCATGCTTTCTTCTTGTTTTATTATGTCCGACTAATTTTATAAGGGTTGGGATGCATGAATCCAACCCGATGTTCTTAATAAATGCGTAAAATTTGATTTTGGATTAAATAACTGAGTTAATCGTGTCGTGTGGTGATCACAACCGTTGTAGGATTTTTGATCTCGTTTGCCCTAGGTAACCGAGATGCTTAAGAGTGCAACGCGCGTGTAGCTACGATGACAATGCTTTACTCATCTCTTGATTATGTATGATGCGGGCTACGATCCCTTATATATGTAATGCCTGGGAGGACTAAAGACTGGGTTTACTCAGATATTTCAATTCAGAATTAAGTTTTAACATTGATAAATGAACTAGGGTTGGAGGAGTGTATTTCGACTCGTTTTTCTCCCTTGTACTTTTCACTACATTTTTCATTTTTCTTAAGTACGTCAATTTTTTTTTTTATTTATTTCTAAATTCTGTAGGTAATTTTCTTATTATTTATGCTTAAAGTTAGTCCATCTCACATAATCACCTTTTCGTTCTTTTTAGAGTCGAGTTGGGGTTCTCAATCTTTCTAACGTCGTTACAATTTCGTTCGTCCTATTTCCCTGTGGAGACAATCCCGACTTAACTGGTTTATTACTAACGTGACAGGCTTGCACTTGAGCCTATATCAGCACGAACACTAGATACACGTTTATGGTCGCATCAAGTTTTTCCACATCACACATTCCTTCGGTTGTTCAAACGGAATTCTTATTTTTCGGGAGGCATACATCCTAGTGAGGGTACATAAATTACCCCTAAAATTCAAATTGTATTTTGGGTGGACCCTCAAATTTTTCGACTTCTAGTGTATAACTTATTAGAAGTTCAAATCGTAGGTTGTACATAATTATCTTTTTTTTCCCTTTTTTTTATAGTTTAGAGTAATTAGTTAAATTTATTGTTATTCTTTTTGTTATGCTTGGTTCTAACACGTTTTGTAGATTCATTGGACTCATACTCATCGGAGATCGCTCCATTTGGGTAATATTTTTCTTTTCCTCTCTTTATGTTGTGATCTTGGTTTGCATTGAGGACAATGCAACCTTTAAGTTAGGGGGTGTGGGATATTCTTCCCATTTATTGTTTAGTTTCATTAATTCGATCACATGTTCTTTCCAAGTGTTTTTTTTAGAAAATTTCAAAAATTTCCAAAAAAATTGGAACAGCCAAAAATATTTTTCTTCAAAATAAATAAAAATTGGAATTTAAAAGCTTCAAAAAAGTCACATTTTTTCCATCTCAAATCGTAAGATTCAAAATTACACGAAGCCAAAATTGACCAAAGATGGAAATTGAGAGAAAATTGACGACTTAACGAATAAGTCTCAAGAATAACTAACCCGGTGAGATTTCGAACCTATCACTTTTTGCGAGTTTTTTAAATCAATCCGAGTTAATAGTTAACTCGAAATTCTTTTCAGTGTTAAAACAAGTCGTTGAAGATCTCAATACCCTTGTTTTGATCAGTTATGGAAAACGTGTGAGATATTGGCTTGAAAAGCGCGCTAAACAGTCTCTAAATTAAATAAATCTTGAGACGCATATGGTAAAATGATTAGTGATTCGGATAAATGAAGTTAGTACCTCATTTGTTACCCAAAATGTGTGAGATATTTCCTTTTGTTTGATAACCTGAAAAACCCAAATAGCCCGGAATTGTGAAAATATAAAACAAATCAGAAATTAAGTCCAAACAGTGCAGTAAAAAGGGGCAAGAAAAGAAAAATAAAGTAATGCTCAACAAAAATAGCAGGAAAAGAAAAAATGTGAAAAATAGAGAAAGAAAAGAAAATGAGTAAAAGACCGAAAATGCAATAACGGACAATATAAGGACATTTTCAAATTCCGAACTTTTCAATTATCCCCAACATTCCCAATGCACCTTGATAACCCGAAAAAAGTCCTGACTGAGTTCGAATTGCCAATTTAGTTACCGCGTGGAGAGCTAAGACACAAAAGATAATATAAAAGATTAAATGGTGTGAATTAGAGGCGATGTTTTCGTTTCCTTATAACCGTACTCCGATGATGAGATCTTTTCACTATAGATTTTCGCCTTTTCAATCTTGTGTGCGTGAACTTGTGTCCATTATATTTACTCTTTTTATCACGCATAGGGAGAGAATAATCCAGATTTTTGAGTGATTCGTTTGTGAGAGCATCCCTTGAAGTTTTGAAATCAAAGCAAATTTTCGAAAAGTAACTTAGTGATCAATCAGTGGAAGTTAGCGGTTCGATTTTTGGATTCAGACACACACACACAATGACTTGAGACTCTTGAATATGAATTTGCGGTGACCATTTTTGGAGAGTTTAAATTGTACAATTTTTAAGTATTTTGATTTTTCTTTGATTCAATAATGAATTTTGTGGGTATATTCACTACAAACCCTCACGAGACACCACTCGTCCTACTAGGGTAACCTAGGGGTTTAACGGCTTGTTGCATATGCTAAATACAATCGCTTGCCCGCGAAAAAGGTATTGTATCCCAGTAAAGTTTCTGAAGGGTCATTAACTCATACTCTTATTCTTTTACATTGCTCAGGACACGCAAAGTTCTAAGTTTGGGAGATTTGATTTGGCATAAAGTCTTTATATGTATCCCCTTAATTTCAGTATTTTTATGATCCCGTGCGGTGTAAATAACTTAGATTTGTATCATATTTATGCTACTAATCCTTTTTGGCAAGTATTTCGTATTTTGTGTATCTCTAATGTGTTTTACAGGTATTTCATGCAAATTAGTGCGAAAGAGAACACAAAATTGTGAAAGAAAGCAAGAAATGGGGAGTTCAAGGGAATTTTTGTAATTTTACAACCTTAGTCCGGAGGTGGGGCCAACAAGAAAGTTGTATATCTTTCAATTATAAGAACACTGGAAATACATCACCTCAATCGGAGCTACGGTGAAGGAGTTATGCTCATTTGAAGTTGAGAAGAAATCCAGCAGAGATCTGCCTAAATTTACATAGCGGATCGATACGATTTATATGGAAAATGGACGTATCCGGTCACCATTACAAAATTAGTCACGCTTTTTAAGTGTGACAAATTGGCGGATAAGGGATTTTTATTTTGTTCTTATCTTTTAGCCAAAAGAGTTTTATGTTTTGGGGACTCTTCTAAACGACCTCTAGCCTATATATTTAGTCATTAGGAATCTTTTTATTCAGATTTCATTCATGTAAAATCTCCATACTAAGTAGGAACATGTAGGAGAAGAATTTACATATTTTTGCACCTTTAATTCAAGAGCTTTTCCAATTTTTCTTCAATCTTTGATTTCTTCTTGCATGGTTGTGTTCTTCAATCTTGGTAACCTTTATTTCTAGCAATTTTATTATTATTTCTCATGTTCAATCTCTCTTTTCGTGAAATTATGAGTTCATGCAACGTAGATACCGTAGTTTTCACTAATTTCACCATGTTAGGCTAGACTTTTAAGGGTTGGGATGCATGAACCCACCCCGATGTGTTTTGCATGGGTATAAAATTAGTTCTCTAAATTTAATAATTGATTAGATCGTGTAGTATGGTGATCACAACCGTTGTAGGGCTTTTGATCTCATTTGCCCTAGGTAACCGGGATGCTTAAGAGTGCAACGCTCGTGTAGCTAATACGATAATGCTTTACTCATCTCTTGATTATATATGGTGCGGGCTACGATCCCTCGTGTATGTAATGCTTGGGAGTACTAAAGACTGGGTTTACTCAGATATTTCAATTCCGAATTAAGTTTTAACAGTGATAAAGTAATTGATTTACGAATACTTTTATACTGGGCAACATAATAGGAGTTGGGGGATTGTGTCCCTACCTTAATTTTTCAATTAGTTTTAGTTAACTTATTATTTTCCCCCTTTTTCCTTTCTTACCCCATCATCATATTTTACACTTTATTTTTGAAGTAATAAATTAATTAAAATCTATGAAACATTCCCCGTGGATTCGATACCCAGACTCACCGCTATACTCCATAAGAGTGTAGTTAAAGTTTAGTTTTTTTTGTATTGTGGTCGAAAGCCGATAATAACGATTAGCGTATTTACACAGACGCTCGGTGTTTCCACCTCGATCAGTAATATGTATGGTTTATAACTCCAATGTGGAGTTGGTTATGGGGTTTTGGGTAATGAAACGAAAGGCTATATTTAGGCGCAAAGGGGTTGACTACAGAAAAATTAAAAGTGAGGTCAAGGCTAATATGGGGGATATAACAAAGATTGCCTATGATCATTTCATAAAGTTTACACAACTCTCGAGTCAAAATAATTTTTAAAATCATGCTCAAGTAACACATTTCAAGACATAACCTCTATTAATGAACGATCAAATGAAAGAATAGTGAGATTACTAACGAATTCAACATTTTCAATGAGTAAGGAGTAGTGTATATCACTCACAAAAGAAGGTATGTCTCGAATCTCACTTATGTAAGTACATACAATGCACCCCAAGTTATTAAAATCTTAAACCAAATCAATATAACAAGTAAAGCGCATGTGCACATGGGATAAAGTTTAATTCATGAAGTTATTCATAATATCAATGATTTGAGGACTCAAGTCTAATAACTTCTAAAATCTAAAACATGCATCGTTGAAATGTTTATTGGATCGGACAATTAATCAAATTTATCATCGGAAACAAAGGCTAAATCCCCAACAAAGGAGAAAAAAGAAAGAAAATATTTTTGAAATTTTCAATTTTCAATTTTTTCTAAGAAAGCATACTTAGTAACTAATATGTGATAAAATCCATGGAAAAAATAGAGAAATGGATAAAATATCCCACACCCCTAACATAAATGTTGCATTATCCTCAATGTTAATCAAGAACACAACATAAAAAGAGGAAAAGAAAGATATTACCCAAAATAGAGTGATCCCCGTCGAGTACGGGTCCTAAGAATCTACAAAATAAGTTAATACCGAGCATAACGAAAAGCAATAAGAAAAATTTTAACTAATTACACTAGACTAAATTAAAAAGGAAAGAAAAGTAAATAAAGAAATAATAAAAAATGTTAACTATTTACAACTTGCTATTTGGACTTAACACTAATTATACACTAGAAGTCTAAGTAGTTGAGGATTCGCCCAAAATGGGATGTGACTTTGAAAGATAAACGGTGGACCCCCCCAAAGAAAACATGCCTCCCAGAAAATAAGAATTCCTTTTTAACAACAGAAGGCATATGTAAGGCGTAAGAAATGAACCATTGTCGATTAAAAAATTGAGAGGGACGATGGGGGATTTGGATGCTAAGGGGGACCATACCACATTAATCTCGGGAAAAATGAAATCACATCCCCAAGGTTTCTCAATTAGATGGGGAGGCGGGGCTAGTGAAACTGAATAGCCCTTGAGATAAACCATCTCAAAATAACATTCCCATGCAAGAATCGGGTCAAAGTCCTAAAGAGTTTCAACCGATTCTTGTGATAAATTTAACAGTTCGAGAATACTAGGGAATAAAGGAAATGAAGGGCATTCAACCTCAATACAATCAAAAGAATTAATAAGAGGATGACATGCAAAAGTTCTTGGATCACTCTCAGTCGTTTCTTCTTCAAAATGGGGTGTAGGTCAAATGCAAGTTTCGATTTTAACCCGATGTTTTGAAGAAGAAATCAATGTAACAACCCCTACTTTTTGGAGACAATTAAATTCCATAATTGAGTATAAATTGGAGATTTGGGGAATTTCTCGAAATAGTAATTTTGGGATTTTCGAGGATTTGATGATTGTCGATGGGTGTTGTAATTACTTTCAGGATTTAATATGTCGAAGTATTTTAATTATATATCGCCGTTGAATAAAGCGACAAAAGGTAAGATTTTTAAGTGGAAAACCCGAATAAAGTTATATTGGGTTAAAATATTGATTTGCGGACAAGTACCTCGAATGGGAATTTCGACTGCGTCGTGAGTCTCGGAATGGCCGAGATAGTCGAAAAAGAGAGTCCGATTGTCGAAATGGAGTTTCAGGAAATTTTGGAGGAAAAGTAACTCGTAATTGAGTAAACGAGTCATTTTCAGTTTTAAGGGTTAAAACCCTTTTATTCCTATATAAAGAGGGAGAGGGGGAGAAAAGAGAAAGAAAAGAGAGAAGAGAGAGAGGAAGGAAAGAAAAGAGGAGAAAATAGGAGATTTCAGGCCAAACTCCGCCGGACTCGACTCGGGATCATCGGATTTTATCCACGAGGCAAGTGTTTACTTGCCTTATTTACTTTTGAGCATAAATTTCATATCGTAGTTTGGAATTAACAAACACTAAAGATTTTGGGTTGGGTTTTCGATAAAACGGGTTTTCGAGAGTTAAAACGAATAAGCCCCAATAATTTTTTAATCGGAGAAACTTAGAAATTAATCGAAATTAATTGTTGGTTCTGAGTTATAGGATGTTTAGAACCATTTTCATATGAGTATGAGTAGTTGGTTGAGTTTGTAGGACGTTGGGAGAGGAGACAAAAGCTTGGGAGAAGCTTTAAAGGCCGAAAGAGTCTCGGAGAAGACGATGAACAGTAGGCAGCGTGCTTGCCGAATCGATTCGAGCTAGAGGAGAATCAATTCGGATCTTGATCAGAAAATGAAAATTGTATATCTTTTTTATACGGTCGCGTGGGCACCGGCAACGTATTTTTTTGATTTTTTTTGGATTTGTAGTGATTTTTCTACGGAAAGCTATCCGAGATCGAAATCGTTAGCTAGAAATCAAACCTGATATTGGGAGAATTAAGGCTATAATTGTTTGGAGATAAATATTAGGGGTTCCTAAATATAGAGTGGGGACCTCTAGATCACTATTTGAGCGAAATGTTGTCCTTGGGTTTGTGGGAAGGAAATCCACAACCTATTTAATTTAAGGGTATTCGGGGGAGAATAATCCCTGAAATATTTCGGTAGGGCATTTAGGCCTATATAATTATGCGCGTAGGAAAACATAATTATGTTGATATTGGTTTAGCGAATCCTATGAGATTATTAGGATGGAATTGGGAATATATGTATTCACTTAGAGTGAATCAGCATATTTGGAGATATCCGCTAAATCCTTAGATGAGAATAATGTATTTATTATTCACAAAGTGAGGAAATACTTTGGGTATAGTATCATGCGTATATGAATGCATGATTATGATTCTTTGAGAGTCTTTGGGATTATTGGTCATCGTTAGATGTTTTTGTCAAATATGGCCATTTGTATATATTCGAGGAGGAATATATGGTATATATATACTATGTGATTAAAATATATATATATAATGATATAAATGACTTTTGAAAATGTAAAAATGAATATTTTCAAAATGGAAAAAGAAATGATTTTCATAAATGATAATTTACGGATACACACCTCTCTAAATCGCTATCATATGGGAAGTTCGCGCTTGCGGTGAAGTCTCCTGGCTAGTGAATGCAAGAGAATATAGTCCCAGGCCATATGAGCGATTGCATATATTTTTTGCACTAGTGAGGTAATTCTGGTTGTGGTTATGACTCTCCCGCGGGCATATGTCTGCTTCCCGACGTCTTGCATTGTAGGATCCCAGGTTGTCTTAATGATAGGCCCTAGAAGATGATAGCCATTTAGGGACGCACACAGTGGGGAAACCCGGACAGGCTGTCTTAGAATGCGTTATATGATATGATATATAACTAGTTTCAATAATGTGGGACATTATTGGTATTAAAGCAATTTATGATAATAAATTGGCTTTAATTACATTTCCTGGATGGAAGAAGGAAAATGGGATAAATGAATTGGCTTCAGATACACTTCCCGGATGGCAGAAGGGAAATGGAAGCATATGGCATGAGAAAGCATTTCTATGATAATAAAACTTGATTTAAATACATTTCCTGGATATAAGAAATGAAATGGAAAGTTTTGAGATAAAAATGAAAATGAAGTAAACCTCAGTCCGAGAGATATATCCGGAATTGCTTTATAAAGATGAATATTGAGTAAATGAATTCTCATTCTGGGAGATATATACATAAGTGTAACATGATAAGCATATATATATGAGTATGTATAAACTGAGTACTAAGAGTCTAATGGATCCCGACGATCGACCTTGCCGCATAATAGTGTATCGGGGGGGTTCCTTGTTTAGATTTTGCTTTGCGAGACACCCCACGCATGAACATGGCTTAGTGTTGAGAGTGGGGAGAAGTTTAACTCTTAGTGCTCTAATATTGGGATTTCTTGTGTGGTGTATATATAAATCTATATATCTTTCGTGTACTGAGGGTCTAATGGATCTCGACGATCGACCTTGCCGCATAGTAGTGTATCGGGGGGGTTCCCTGTTTGGATTTCTCTTTGCGAGACACCCCACGCACGAACATGACATAGTGTCGAGACTGGGGAGAAGCTTACCCCTTAGTACTTGGATTACATAGGAAGGTTAGAAGGTGGGAAGTGGTTTAGTTAGTCAATATAGTCTGACTAGTATATTTAGAGGGATGCGCTAGGAGTGCACTATTAGAAGAGAGGTGAGGGGTATCTCATGGGAGTGCGATACCAAATTTAAATATGAGATAAAACCTTTTTCTAAAAATAAGGCTTTTATGCACTTGCTAAATATTTTCAAAACTCGGGCTCTGACCCGTTTAGCTACTTTTCCTCTCTTGCTATATATATATATATATATATATATATATATATATATTATATAAGTGTCCAGATACAGGGATGCCTGGATGACACTTCTTTGGAGTCAGACGTCAGCGGCACCAGCTGTGGATGCATGCAAGTTCTCGATAGACGCTTCTATCATTGTACTCTAGATAGGAGGCACTGTATACACATTCGGGCCAATGGCCCAATTGCATTTATTTACTCTTTTAGTACGGCATTCGTTATGGTTGTATACTTTTTGAACTAGTGTTCGATTATTTTATTTCATTTCAGTTTTATTTACGCAAACTGTGTGGATGTTTTATTTGTAGTTGTTTAAAAAGAGTAGTTAAGTAAAATTTTGACACCAGCCTAATAGATTATTAGTAATTAAATTTGTTTTTGACAGTGATGCTAAGAATGATCCATACGAGACTCCTGTTATAATTTGATATAGGAGTGATCGCCCGGTATTTTATTAGGCGGGGTGTCACAGATGGTATCAGAGCCTCAGGTTCTAGTGTCCTTAGGAATCTGTGCGTATGTACTACGCTTTCAGCGTTGCTCTCGATTTGATATAGAGCCTCAGGACTAGGATTATTGATTTCTCTTGTGAGATTTCGTTCTCTTGCCATAGTATAAGATTATGTAAATCTTTTGCGCGCTCATTCGGGAATCGTGTGCGGGGCTTGGATGGCAGCAGGAGGTGGGGCTTAGTTGGAGCTCTAAGGTTGAAGCTCATAGTGGAGTTTCCTTTTAACGAAGAGGTTAAGAGGACTAGTAAGATGATTGTAAGGAGCTGGGCAAAGTTATTGTTATAAGTTTCACCTCAGAAGGAAGAGGTATAATTGGAGTGGCCAGATAAAGTCGCGGTGTTCGTTAGCCCTAGACTCGTGTGTATAATTTGAGTTTTGTAGCGGTCTCAATAACATTATATAATGTAGACCTATGTTTTTTCTGCTGTAGTGGAGTTTTATTTCCCTTCCTTCGCCTTAAAAACGGGTGTTGATATTTTGAATACGTATATATATCTGGTTTGTGATACTCGTCTTATATGTTTATACGAGTTTGGTAATATGGTGAGTATAATACATTATGGTATTATCGGAGTGATAGCAGGCTAAGGATGGCAAGACTATCGTGTCCGCAGTTCCAGGGTGGAACGGGTTGTTGTTGCCATTTCTCACCTGGATACAGGTTGAGTTCGCCTTTATTATTATGGGTAGATGGAACTTTAATGAGCAGAGGTTTCATTATCGCGATGTGAGTATGTGGCGACCTTATAGATGTAATTTAAGGTGTGCACGGATTATTGTTGAGCTGTGAGTTTAAGCTCATTATTGATTGTGCAGAGACTGAGTGTAGTGCGATCCGCTTAGTGGTATAGCTCCTGAAATGAGATGGGAGTTCAGACAACATTTGGCTGAAAGAGGGGATATGATTATCCCGGCTGCATATTCGAAAATAACGAACCTCCATGACCGACGAACTTAAGTAGTAGTGTGTTAGAGGGGTTCCTTGTTTGGATTTCGCTTTGCGAGATGCTCCACGCATGAAACTTAACGACTTCGGGAGTGGAGAGATGTTATAGGATGCGAGGATGTTGGTTTTGTTGATAAGACATATAGTGTGGATGAAACACTAAATACTATGAGCCGTATGATAATAGTATTCTTATGGAAATATTGTGCTATGGAAAAGCACTAAAGTGGTCCTCTCATCATAATGGGTTGGTGAAGTAGGACTTAGAGAAATTTATTTGAGGATTATAGTCAGGCCTTAATGAAAAGGAAAATTTTGAGGAAATATGTTTTGGGTATGATGTTCGTGACACTTTTGCAGAGAGTGGGCACTTCGATTAGTTAGATTTCCTTTCCGTATAGGTGGAAGGATAGAATAGTAGATATGCATCCGTAGGTTAGCGAGGTAGGATTTAGGACGTCCCGCTTGTGTGCCTTAGGTCGCTATATCTCGATAATCGACAACGCGAGGGATTAGTGTAATGAGAGGGTTCCTTGTTGGGATTTCTCTTTGCGAGACGTCCCACGCATGAAACCAAGCAATTGTCAGAAGTTGAGAGAGGCCTTGGGCACTAGGGACATAATTAGGATTATACTTATTTCGCGTAGGTAGGGTAACGCTTAGACCTTAGCATTATTAGGATGTAAGTTCAATAGAGTTAGTAGCATTGATGTAAGGAGAATTGAATTTCGCGTGTTGGGAGGACCCATATGTGAGTACTTCATCGAGGAAAGGAGGCCGTTATTTAGAGAGAGTGTTACGTGTCAAAAGTTCACAATGGATGTGCAGATGTGCATGGGTTAAAAAGGGTATGGGCACCTTAGTAAGTTGGTTTATATACCGCCTGAAATAGAAGGGGCATAGTATATAAAGTTGAAGTTTATGCCGTGAGGCAGGTACGAATGGATTTTGAGTGTGTTAGATGGAATGTCGTGAGAGGTACACGATATTCCAATTGTATAAGGGGAAATAAGAGGTAATGAGCCCAAGACAAGCGACGAGACTATTGGAAGTAGTCAAGTCTTAGTAGAGTTTCCTTTTTAAAGGAAATCAGTTGTCTTGCTTTGGATGAGCGGAAGCTTTTTAGTAAGAGTATCAACTTTGCGAGATGTAAAGAGGTAGTTATAGACTCGTTTCTCCTATTAGCAGCAAGAGAAGCCATCGGATTAACGCGTCGTTGTCGTGCGTTAATGGTTAAAAATTTAGATGAGCTTATAGTGAAGCTATTATGGTTGAGTACACCTTGAGGTAGGTGGAATATGGTAAGGACTAACGTGTTAGAACCTTTTGATGTTGGGGGTACTAAGACGTAGTGAGATTTGTAATCCTAGTTTGGTGGTGTAGGTTATATCCGAATTTCGAGGATGAAATTCCATTGTAAGGGGGCGAGTATGTAACAACTCGTCCTTTTTGGAGATGATTAAGTTACATAATTGAGTATAAATTGGAGATTTGGGGAATTTCTTAGAATAGTAATTTTGGGATTTTCGAGGATTTGATGATTGTCGATGGGTGTTGTAATTACTTTCGGGATTTAATATGTCGAAGTATTTTAATTATATGTCACCGTTGAGTAAAGCGACAAAAGGTAAGAATTTTAAGTGGAAAACTCGCATAAAGTTATATTGGGTTAAAATAGTGATTTGTGGTCAAGTACCTCGGATGGGAATTTTGACTGCATCGTGAGTCTGCCGAGATAGTCGGAAAAGAGTGTCCGATTGTCGAAATGGAGTTTCGGGAAATTTTTGAGTAAAAGTAACTCGTAATTGAGTAAACGAGTCGTTTTTGGGTTTTCAGGGTCCAACTTTTTATTTAAGTAATTCTAGGAAGAGTATGAGTTCTATTGAAAATAATCGGAATGGTTTGCAAGGATAACATGCTCATCATGTTCAGAAAGAGAAGGATAAAGGAATTCAAAATTCATCTACCATCCGACCTAAGCCTAAGTTTCCTTGTGTATCTAGTATGTATTGGGAGTATAGTATCAATAGGGTAGATGTAAAGACCTTATGAGGTCTTAAGTTAGTTACCTTAACCTCGACAAGATAGAGTGATTTCTCAGTGTGCCTAGGACTCTTATAATGCTTATCTCATTCCTCAACTCATCATATTCCTTGCATTGTATTTGTTTATCAACCTTGTGTATTTAGTTTTAGGTACAAGTGTCGCTAATGTGATTCTAGGTTTATTGGCTTATAATGTTAGATTAATGCACGAACTCTTACATATGATATTTATATCTCAGTTTTGTTTGTGCCTATACACTCTAAAAAAAAACCTTTTCTTCCTATATAAATAGGGAGAGGGGGAGAAAAGAGAAAGAAGAAAGGGAAGAGAGAGAGGAAGGAAAGAAAGAAAAGAGGAGAAAAGAGGAGATTTCGGGCCAAACTCCGCCGGACTCGACTCGGGATCGTCGAATTTTATCCACGAGACAAGTGTTTACTTAATTTATTTACTTTGGAGCATAAATTTCATATCGTAGTTTGGTATTAACAAACACTAAAGATTTTGGGTTGGGTTTTCGTGGATAAAACGGGTTTTCGAGAGTTAAAACGAATAAGCCCCAATAATTTTCTAATCGGAGAAACTTAGAAATTAATCGAAATTAATTGTTGGTTTTGGGTTCTAGGATGTTTAGAACCATTTTTATATGAGTAGGAGTAGTTGGTTGAGTTTGTAGGACGTTGGGAGAGGAGACAAAATCTTGGGAGAAGCTTCAATGGCCGAAAGAGTCTGGGAGAAGACGATGAACAGTAGGCATCGTGCTTGCCTAATCGATTTGGCCTCGAGGAATATCAATTCGGCTCTTGGTCAAAAGATTCAAATTGTAGATCTTTTCTATACGGTCGCGTGGGCGCTGACCGCGTATTTTTCTGATATTTTTTGGATTTAAAGTGATTTTTCTACGTAAGCTGTCCGAGATCAAAATCGTTAGTTAGAAATCAAACCTGATATTGGGAGAATTAAGGCTAGAATTGTTTGGAGATAAATATTAGGGGTGCCTAAATATATATTGGGGACCTCTAGATCACTATTTGAGCGAAATGTAGTCCTTGGGTTTAAGGGAAGGAAATCCACAACCTATTTAATTTAAGGGTATTCGGGGGAGAATAATCCTTGAGATATTTTGGTAGGGCATTTAGGCCTATATAATTATGCGCGTAGGAAAACAGAATTATATTGATATTGGTTGGGCGAATCCTACGAGATTATTAGGATGGAATTGGGAATATATGTATTCACTTAGAGTGAATCAGTATATTTGGAGATATCCGCTAAATCCTTAGATGAGAATAAGGTATTTATTATTCATAAAGTGAGGAAATACTTTGGGTATAGTATCATGCGTATATGAATGCATGATTATGATTATTTTAGAGAATCTTTGGGATTATTGGTCATCGTTAGATGTGTTTGGCAAATATGGCCATTTATATATATTCGAGGAGGAATATATGGTATATATATATATATATATATATATATACTATGTGATTAAAGTATATATATGATATGATATAAACGACTTTTGAAAATGTAAAAATGAATATTTTCAAAATGGAAAAAGAAAAGATTTTTGTAAATGATAATTTATGGATGCACACCTCTCTAAATCGCTATCGTAAGGTAAGTTCGCACGTGTGGTGAAATCTCCTGGCTAGTAAATGCAGAGGAATATAGTCCCAGGCCATATGAGCGATTATATATATTTTCTGCGCTGGTGAGGTAATTTCTAGGTGTGGTTATGACTCTCCCGCAGGCATATGGCCGCTTCCCGACGTCTTGCATTGTAGGATCCCAGGTTGTCTTAATGATAGGCCCTGGAAGATGATAGCCATTTAGGGGCGCACACAATGGGAAAACCCGGACGGGCGGTCTTAGAACGCGTTATATGATATGATATATAACGAGTTTCAATAATGTGGGACATTATTGGTATTAAAGCAATTTATGATAATAAATTGGCTTTAATTACATATCCTGGATGGAAGAAGGGAAATGGGATAAATGAATTGGCTTCGAATACACTTCCCGAATGGAAGAAGGGAAATGGAAGCATATGGCATGAGAAAGCATTTCCATGATAATAAAACTTGCTTTAAATACATTTCCTCGATATAAGAAAGGAAATGGAAAGTTTTGAGATAAAAATGAAAATGAAGTAAACCTCAGTCCGAGAGATATATCCGGAATTGCTTTATAAAGATGAATATTGAGTAAATGAATTCTCATTCCGGGAGATATATCCGGAAGTGTAACATGATAAGCATATATATATGAGTCTGTATAAACTGAGTACTGAGAGTCTAGTGGATCCTGGCGATCGACCTTGCCGCATAGTAGTGTATCGGGGGGGTTCCTTGTTTGGATTTCACTTTGCGAGACACCCCACGCATGAACATGACTTAGTGTTGAGACTGGGGAGAAGTTTAACTCTTAGTGCTCTAATATTGGGATTTCTTGTATGATGTATATATAAATATATATATATCTTTCGTGTACTGAGGGTCTAATGGATCTCGACGATCGACCTTGCCGCGTAGTAGTGTATCAGGGGGGATCCTTGTTTGGATTTCGCTTTGCGAGACACCCCACGCACAAACTTGGCATAGTGTCAAGACTGGGGAGAAGCTTAGCCCTTAGTACTTGGATTATATAGGAAGGTTAGAAGGTGGGAAGTGGTTTAGTTAGTAAATATATTCTGACTATGATGTTTAGAGGGATGCGCTAGGAGTGCACTATTAGAAAAGAGGTGAGGGGTATCTCATGGGAGTGCGATACCAAATTTAAATATGAGATAAAACTTTTTTCTAAAAATAAGGCATTTATGCACTTGCTAAATATTTTCAAAAATCGGGCTCTGACCCATTTATCTACTTTTCCTCTCTTGATATATATATATATATATATATATATATATATATATATATATATATATATATATATATATATATATATATATATTATAGGTGTCCAGACACAGGGACGCCTGGATGGCACTTCTTTCGAGTCAGGCGTCACCTGCAGCAGCTGTGGAAGCATTCAGGTTCTCGATAAACGCTTATATCATTGTACTCTATATAGGAGGTATTGTATACACATGCGGGCCAATGGCCCAATTTCATTTATTTATTCTTTTAGTACGTCATTCGATATGGTTGTATAATTTTTGACCTAGACTTCGGTTATTTTATTTCATTTCAGTTTCATTTACGCAAACTGTGTGGATGTTTTATTTGTTGTTGTTTAAAAATTGTAGTTAAATAAAATTTTGATGCCAGCCTAATAGGTTATTAGTAATTAAATTGGTTTTCGACTGTGATGCTAAGAATGATCCATATGAGACTCTTGTTATAATTTGATATAGGAGTGATCGCTCGGTATTTTATTAGGCGGGGTGTCACAATGATCTCATCGAGTTGGACATTTTTACATTCCAATAATCATAAATTGCAACCTCATCATTCATTTTCTTATTCCCCCAATGCAGAGTTAGATCACAAGGCGATGAGGGATTACTTAGAAATTCTTGATTTTCATGCACAATGCACTCATCCTCAAGAATTTGTCGCACAGTCTTACGAGTGTAACTTGGAAAGATATTCTCAAAACTATTGAGGTTATCTAAAGAGTTATAGCGAGACATTTCACAGTAAGTAATCCAACAAATGCGATAAGTGAAAAGGTTTTAATTTCTCAAAACAATCTAGCACAAGTAAAAAAGAAAGGATAAAATAAAAAATACAAATAAGAATCAAAGAAATATTACGAAATAGTAAAGCAACTACAATCTAAAACACAATCCCCGACAATGGAGCCATTTTGATGCAATGCGAACTGAGTGTTCGTGTAAGGGCACTATCGTTGTTTTAGGTTCGCCGCCAACATACAAAATCCTAAGCTACAACTACACTTGCGATACAAGTACAACGATAAGTCGGGTATCGTAAGAAGTCCACAGAGAGTTATTGAATTTTATATTTTAATTAATTCACTACTTCAGATAGAAAAGTCTAAAAGATGATGGGGCGTTATGGAGAAAAAGGGAAAATAAAGAAGTTAACTCTAAACAATATAAAAGCGAGAGTTTTGCATTCACCACATGGGTCAAACTACCAATAATTAGAATTAAGTCTCGCAAGCTATTTAACCGAGCATTTTGATTAAGCATAAACATCACTCATGAAGGGATTTAAACCCAAATATACTTGATAAAATATTTAATAAAAAATGGTCACACGCGGATTAAATTCGGATTGTCGCGTTAAAATATAACGTTGCGTGACAAAGAAAGATAAATGCATAACAATCCAATTTTAATACGTGAGATTTCAATTAAACGCAATTTTACCCAAAACCAACTTTCGGAGCTCCATGCCTGTTAAGGGCGAACCTAAGTTACTACTACACTTGCGAGGAAAGTATCACGGTAGGTCGGGTATCGATAATCCACAGGGAGTGTTGATTAGATTCATAATTGATTATTATTTCAAGAATAAAAGTGTAAAAGGTGATGGGGTGTTATGGTGAAAAAGGGAAAATCAAGAAGTTAAATCTAAATAATATAAAAGCAAGAGTCCGGATCACATTCCTACCACACGGGCTAAACAACTAATAATTAGAATTTCAGTTTGAAAGCATTTAAGTGAGCATATTCAATTAAGCATAAACATCACACAATAAGGATTTTAACCCAAAGTTGCGAGATTAAACATTTAATCAAAAATGGTCACACGCGGATTAAATTCGGATTATCACTTTAAACACTAACGTTGCGTGACAAATAAAGTTAAACGCATAATAATCCGACATTTATATGCAAGGTTTCAATTAAATGCAATTTTACACAAAACCTAACTTTCGAAGCTCAAAACCCGTTAATGGCGGAAACGTAACCCCAACCCGATAAACTACTCACTACACATGATTAAACTAATTTAACAACTAGTCAACTTATGAAAATAATAAATAAAGAAATTAAACTAACTGCAAAGCATGGAAACTAACTATCAAAGTAAGAAATAAGGTGGAATAACTATATAAATGGAAGGGACTATGAATAGTTCAACTTAAAAAACCCAAATGAGCATAACCCCAAAGAGAAATGAAGAGGAGCTCCCAAAATCCAAAACCTAATCTAATACATAATGAATTATATCCCATCTCAAATGAGAGAAAATGATTTATATACAATCCCAAGAATTGTAAACTTGTAAATAAGAAAGTTGGAAAAATAGGGGACCAAATCTATTCGGAAGGAACCGAATCGATTACAAAATGGGGGAAGTATAAAAGTAGGTTCTAGTGCCAAATAGAATCAATTTGGACTTGTCTAAATCGATTTTCACCCTACAAGTCTGCATTTTACAGCTTTGTCTAACTTTACAAAAAATACCGTAACTTCTTCGTTATAATTCGAAATTAGGCATGGTCGGAGGCCACACTAAGAGAAATCAAAGGTCTTCAACTTTCGTGAAGATTTTGGGATTAAAACCCAAATGTTGAAATTAATAAAATACCCCCGAAGCTGCAATCTTTAACGAAACTTTTTTGAAAAGCGTCCAAACTTCGTACCATGTATCGAAATATTTCCACCACACAGTTGGTTAACGAGCATAAATATAGGATTTAAGGTACACGAGGGGGCTAATAACACGTAGGTTAGCAGGTTATATACGCAATATTTCCACCGCACAGTTGGTCACAGGGCCATCCACCCATTCAGTATTTTAATTGACAAATAATGGAACACTTAGTGCCCAAGGATCTCCTTTAGGTCTTGTTCTTGTCTGGAAAATTCTTAATCTTTACATATTTTCTAGTGATGAAAACATGTTACCTTGTAATCCTACTAAGGCACCAAAAAGATGAACACTGTTTGATAGGTAAAATTTGAGGAAATTTGCAATGATGTTGGCCTTGCCAACATGATAATCATAATTTGATCGGACAAACTTTTAATGATGTTGGCCTACCATTTAGAATAATAGAAATCTAATTTCATTAATTGAATCTTTAAACATCTAAGAAGTTGGAATGATAAACTTAGAATTTGAAAATTCTAGAAAAAAAAACTTTAAAAATAAATTTTTCCTAAGGTTGGTTGCATTCCAAGCCCTGGGTATCTCCCTTCCCTTAATTATTTCTAGATGGTTGTCTCCTTAGAGGTTGTTCCTAATGATTTTGAATGGTCTTTCCTAGTTACAACCCAATTTATTTTCTGACGGCTTTGTCCATGACCTTCCTTAACACATAAGCTTTGACCGAAAACTTCCTCGGATTGATGGCTTTGTTGTACTGCTTGGCCAACTATTATGAGTAAGACACTAGTTTGATCTCATCTTATTTTATTCTTTCCTTGGCTAGGTCGAGCTCATTCATTATGCTTTACTTATTGATGGTTTGATCGAAAATGACCATCTCCATAGCTGGTAAGTGCACTACCATTTCGTAAGTGAGGGCAAAGGGAGTTTCCCCAGTCGATCTCTGAGGCATTATTCGATATGGCTAGAGTATATGGGGACATTCATCCACCGAGGGACCTTTTGTTTTTTCTAATCATTTATTCATCCCATTGAGCATCATCTTATTGGAGGCCTCACCCTGACCATTTCTTTGGGTATAAGCCACTATAGTAATGCTTGATGTCATCGATGTTGCCAAAATCTTAGAATAAACCATTTTCAAATTTCGTTTCATTATCGATGATACTTAGCATTTCTTGCACTTCCTTCATATAAAAGCACATCCTTCTACATGTAGGGCCAACACTACCCCTCCTTTATGGACCTAAATTCTAAAGATCTTCCTCCCTCCTGACCTCCGTATATTCCCTTATAAAATTCATGGAGGAATTGGTCGACGTCGTTGGTATGTACACATTGTAGGTATGGTCAAGTAAAAGACCATCTATATAGCTTTCCCTTGGGGGATAGATAGAATCAAGCCACAATGACCTTAATGTGATGGACCTGGTTTTTGCCAGCAGGCAGTGTGTCTTCTTGCAAGTATGCAATAATTGAATCTATCTAACTAGGATCCTTTTGGATGATGAGAACTTATTCGAAAGTATTCTGCTTAAAAATGCTCAGCTGAGCCAGATATTCTAATTTGATCATTCTTTTGAGGTCTGAGTTGACACTTGAGGTTAGGGTGGCCAAAGTGCCTACATGGCTGTTAGTTCCTCGAGAAATTTCTTGGACTTATATGTACTTAAATTTGGAGTCCAAGTCCTAAGAATTTTGGAGATATGGTGACATGCGCTTATCTCTTGAATTATAGTCTCCTAATATCTGGTTGGATACCATCCTTGAATCATAGTAGAATTGAAGATGACTTGCGCCAAAGGATAAATCCCTTTTCAATTTGATAATGAGGGCCTCATATTCAGCTTCATTGTTCGATGCCTAAAAGCCAAGTCTGATTCCTTTCTCGAGAACATATGATCTGGGATTATGAGGATAATTCCCACTCTCTCCCCTTTTGAGTTGGAAACTTCATTAACATAGAGTCTCTGTTTTTCGAGTTGATTGGGCTCCTTAGTGGTCACTTGATCAGTAAGCTCCCTTTTGTCGGGCTCATTCCCTCTAGTGAACTCACTAATAAAGTCTACTAATACCTATCCTTTGATAGAAGTTCTAGGTTGATAATGGATATCAAATATCCATAGTTTCACATGCCACTTGGAGTTCCATCCAGTGTGGCCGACCTTTCTGAGGACTGCCTTTAGAGGAAAATTATTGATAATGATGACTGAGTGGGCCTCAAAGCAGTTCTTCAACTTGCGTGAGGAACTTATTAATGAGTCACAACTTCTCCAAAGGGAGTTATGATTTCTCAAAATCTATGAATGTTTCTTAATATAGTATATTGGAGCTTGATGTCCCTATTTTTATATACAAAGGTCGAGGTACTACGTGCTTGGACACTAAGAGATATAGTTTAACCAGATCATAGGAATTTGGAATAGAGAGCAGCGGTGGTTGGCTCAAATAGAGCTTGCACTATACCATATATCGAAGATGGTAATGGACATAGGCCATGACTAGGGCCATGGGTAACGGACCTCAGCCCTAACCATTTTCACTATGACTAACAACAATGGTCATGAACCTCATTTGTAACCCTAAATGAGGGTCACGATATATCCCGTAGGACAATACTGGCTCCATAGTCATAGACCTGGGTCATGACCATGGGTGGGATAATGTTCAAATATAGTAATGACCCATTTTCGTGATCACGAATTTGGGCGGTGACCATCAGTGGGATAATGTTTAAATTGGGTCACGACCCAAATTCATGACTCCCTTTTGAAAAAAAAATAAATATATGGTCACGGTCTTGTACTCGCAGTTAAGATTGACTACTATGATTGTACTCACAATTTTACTAATAGGATGTCAACTTCCTATCTAAGATGTGAGTAGCTCAATTATACTAGAACCAAAATTTTGATCTTTCGTGATTTGGCCGAACCCAACTCACTATAACTCCTTCCTATGTCCAATTGACTTACATATATACAACTTATTTAAAAACAAATATAATTCATTCTCACAAACATAATTCTAATTTCAAATGACCCGACATAACTTTATTGAAAAATAAACGACATACATGGTTTTAAAAATAAAACTCCAAAAATATCCAACTTGTCATAAAGTCATGTGCTTATTCATTCAACGCCCATTCCTTCTACATGACTATCAAAAGACTTAGCTGGTACGATATTTGTGAATGGACCCTCCAGTTTATCCTAAGATGCAATCTTGGTCATGATGACGTCGCCTCTTTACACAATTTCACGTATCAAGTGATACTTGCACTTAATTTTCTTTCCCTTTTATAATCCCTTGGTTCTTTCGAGTTGGAAATCGCATCACTATTGTCACAATAAAGTGTAATAGTCGATTCCACTAAAAGAGCCACACCAAAATAACTTAGGAAGTTCCAGATCCAAACTTCTTCTCTTACTGCCTTTGAGGGTTAAGCATATTTGGTTTCATTGATGGAATAAACAATGCATGATTTTTTAATACTCCTTCAACTTATGGCTCCATCTCCTAGGGTGAACATATATCCTGAGGTCAAATTCCTTGAATATTTATTCAACTGAAAATCTGAGTCTGTGTATCTAATAGATAAAAGAATATCCACTAAGTAAACCATCACATAATATTTAGTCCTTTTAGGTGTTTTTTTGAAGAAATAAGGGAGATTTATTTTGTATACAAGTGAGAAAAGCCCTCACTACAACTCATAATCAATTATAGAAAAGAAAAGATGGATCTTTATAACTAGATCTAAAAAAATATGATGAAGATTGTAAGAGAATTAATAAGAGAACAATAAAGAATTACTTCCCAATTTTGCTGCGAAGTCATCTGCTATATTTGCTTCTCTATAAATATGATGAAGATTGCAAGAGAATTGAGATAACAAAGTCTTAATTTTTTCCACCTCCTATCTAATTCTCCAAGGACAAGAGATGATTTGAATCAGATGCGACGATTAAATCATAATCTTTAAAATTTTGATAGAATTTCAGAGCTTGATAAAAGGAAGTTGCCTCTGCTTCTAGACTTGGTTTGATCCCATAGTAAGAGTGAAACACCCATAAAACTTCACCCAAATGGTTCCTAAAAATATCTTTATGATCAGGATTACCTAGAGAACTCCTATCTATATTAAGTTTCAAGCTGCCTTTGGGGGGGTATTTTCCCTTGGACCAACCTAGGAACAAATTGAAAATTTCTTTCTAGAGCCTTTAAAATGAGGATATCTTCTTGAATATTCTTTAAAACAGACTCAAAGTACATTGGGACGTTATCAAATTTAGCTTTATTTCTATGGATCAATAGCCGCCAACATATGAGAGGAGGGATTATCTTGAACTGAGAACGTTTATGCCTTTCAGAAGCCAACCACCAAGATATCATTCTCTTTCTAATTATTCAAGAAGATTGGACTCCTATTAAATTATTGAAAAGAGACAATACTTTAGTTGCTACCTCACTATAAGAAAATAAGTGTTCAAGGATTTCTTCAGCATTCTGTTTACAATAAACACATTTAGAGGGACCTCTGAATCTAATTCTTCTTCTATACTCATCTGTACGAAGGAATATCACTACACCAAAAATAATAATCTGACACGATTTAAAACTACTCCAGATCAAATCTAGCACAGTTTTGTAATGTGCCAGAATCAGGTGTTCCAAAATAGCCATTTTTTTGGCACGGTTTAAAAGGATGCTAGATTTGATCAAACAGGAACATGTCTGGTACAATTTTAAATCGAGCCAAAATTTGATATTTCTGGCACACTTTTGGCACAGTTTTGAACTGTGTCAGATTGAGTACATTTTGGTACACATTTGGCACAGTTCAAAATCGTGCCATTGGCTCGGTTTTGAATTGTGCCAAATTTTTGGATCAAAGAAAAAAATTAATTAATTGAAAACAAGAAAATTCACAAATTGCGAATCTCGCACATTGTTGATAAACTAATGTACATACAAATTTCAAAATATTACAAGTCTTAATAGATCACAGACCCAAAAAAAATTGGGTAGAATTTTCTCTATTTTTCGAACATTCTAAAGCCTGCTAATATAAAACTTGTGTAATATAAAGCCCGCACGACCATAAAATATAACAATAAAAATACAAAAGCCCGCACGGACATAAAAGTTAACAATAAAACTACAAAATCCCGCACGGACATAACACAAAAAAATAGAATCCTAAATATTAACGACATTAAATAAATAATCTCCTTGTTGTAAACCATTGACTTGTTTGTGTGTTCCATGTGAATAAAAGCTAAAGATAAAATGTTACCCTGTAAAAAAATAGGATACAAAAAAGAGATGATATTAGTAACCAAGTAATTTATATATAAAAAAAAAAGCTTACTCATGCTAAAAAAAATTGCATATACGAGTTACAATTATTATTATATTCTCAAATCAAAAATCTTACACAAGTTATGATTACAAGGTGAGATCCTATGGGTTATATTGATCCCATGCGAGGTGTTAGTGCCTTTTACGGGGTCGTTTGGGGGCTGATTTGGGTTTTCACCCTTCAACGCCTTGTTTTTAAGCCTAATTTAAATATTTTTAAATTATTGTCATATTCTCAAACTGGGAATCTCGTAATTCTGCGGTTAGTTCCTATGAGTTACATTGGTCCCGTACGAGGTGTACATGCCTCTTACGGGGCCGTTTGGGGATTGGCTTGGGTTTTCACACTTTAACGACTTGTTTTTAAGCCTAATATAAATATTTTCAAATTATCGTCATATTCTCAAATCGGAAAACTCGTGATTACGCGGTCAGTACTTACGAGTTATATTAGACCCGTGCGAGGTGTACATGCTCCTTACGGGGCCGTTGGGGGGATGGTTTGGATTTCACCCTTTAACGGCTTGTTTCGAAGCCTACTCTCTATATTTTCAAATTATCATCATAATCTCAAACGAGAGGCCTGTGACTACACGATCAGTTCTTAGGAGTTACATTGGTCCCGTGCGAGGTGTTAGTGCCTCTTACAGGGCCGTTTGGTGGCTGGTTTGGGTTTTCACCCTTTAACGGCTTGTTTCTAAGCCTACTCTATATATTTTCAATAATCATCATATTCTCAAATCGAGAGGGCCGTGACTACACTGTCAGATCATATGAGTTACAATGGTCCCGTGCGAGGTGTTAGTGCCTCTTAAGGGGCCGTTTGGGGGTTGGTTTAAATTTTCATTCTTTAACGGCTTGTTTCTAAACCTAATCAAAATATTTTCAAATTATCATCATATTCTCAAATCGGGAGACCCATGATTACGCAATTAGATCCTATAAGTTATATTGGTCCCGTGCGATGTGTTCATGCCTCTTACAAGATCATTTGGGGTCTGGTTTGGGTTTTTCACCTTTTAACAACTTATTTTTAAGCGTAATCTAGATATTTTTAAATTATCATCATATTCTCAAATCAGGAGACCCGTGACTATGCGGCCAGCTCATAAGAGTTACATTGGTCGCATACGAGGTGTTAGTGCCTCTTATGGGTCCATTCGGACACTGGTTTGGATTTTCACTGTCTAACGGAATATTTTTAAGCCTAATATAGATATTTTCAAATTATCATTATATTCTGAAATCGGGAGCCCGTGACTGCGCGGTCAATTTCTACAAGTTATATTGGGCCCTTACGAAATGTTCACGCCTCTTATGGGGCCGTTTGAGAGTTGTTTTGGATTTTCACCATTTTAACGACTTGTTTCAAGCTTAATCTAGACGTTTTCAAATTATCGTCATATTCTCCAAAAGTGTAGTGACCCGACTCCAAAATTATTGAATATTGTTAAATTGTTTGAATTTAAGATATTAGTGATGTGACACATTTAGTAAAACATTGAATTTAATCACGTGTTGAAATAATAATACTAATAATAAAATTAAAAATAAAAACAAATAATTAATGGTGGAAGATTTTGAATAAGTTCAAATTTGAATGTTAAAAAAAAGTAAAAGAGAGAGAGATGAGTGTCTAGCCAATATGATAAGTGTTCAGCTTATAAGACAAGTGTCCAACACTTGTTTATCCCGTGTTAAAACCACTCATGCAAAACAACTTCAAAGGCTCATGGTTTTCGCTAAGTGTTTATCTTCTTTTATAAGCTAAATTAAAACAACTCCTACAACCCTATAATACTTATCCTCTTTTATGAGCCAAAGTAATAAAATTTCTAATTTACTCTAACAAAACAAAAGAGAAAGGGGAGAGAGTGATAAGAAGAGAAGGGGAACAAAAAAAGAAGAAGAAAGGAAGAGCAAAGAAGAAAGCATAAAGAGGATTTTAAACTCATTTTAAGTGAGAATTTTCTTCTCCTTTCAACTCATTTTTTTAAGTATTTTTTTAGTAATGAGTAACCATGGAAGCTCTATTAAAGCTTCAATGGCCACTTAGAGAGAAAATTTAAACCCCATCCATATTATGTTTAAAAAAATTCTTAAATAATTAATTTTGTGCCCTATGATAGTGACAAAAAATATACTAAACTTTTAGCCCCATTTAAGTTATGTATTTTCTTAAAAAATTGGACTATGACGAATTGTATTTTTAATTTCTACCGAAGTAAATTATTTTTTTTGAATTTCTTTATATTTTTACTGGAGAGAAAATACAATTATCGTTCCTTGGACACCAAAATAGTAATTTTTGGATAAGAAATGGGCGAGATACGCATTTTTGAAGTTTAGTATATGAAGCTAAAAATTCTATGTTAAAAATTCTGATAGCATGCTATATGTGAATTTATTTAAAAATTTTGGCTTATTATTTATGTCTGAGATTTTTTTTGTGATATATTAACTCATATGAGAACCTTATATAATTTATTGGGAGAAATTTAAGTATATATAATAATTTAAATAAAATATTAAAGTTAGTGTTAAATTTTTATCCCAAATTTGAGTGTGGTAATAGTTAATTTTATAATTTAAGTTGCATGAAAAGACCATCCTGAAATAAGTAGAATAATTGTATGTGATGTTATAAATAAAATTTATGTTAGAAAGATTAAATTTCGGTGAGTATTTAAGTGAATTTTTAAATAAACCTTTAATATGGAAATATGATGTCGTGATAACACCAAAATTCTATCGGAGTAAGCCCGTGAGTTACAACACGTCGAAATAATTAAGGAGAATATTAGTTGATTTCATGTGTCGAGGAAATTAATGTCATATGTGTTAAATCTTATTCAAGTTGTTAAGTGAGTATAAGCAAGTTGGCTATACCAGGGGGTCGAGGACATTATTTAAGTTGTGACGTATTGTCACCTATTATTGTTGTTGTCGAACTGGAGGTTTCTCCTAAATTGGTTGGGATTGAGATAATCCTACAGTTAGTGCACTAATATAGTCTATACCACCGAAAGTTGTTTAGTGGGTATAGGTATACATATAGGCAAGTTATCATTTGTGCTGTGGCCTAAGGGTAATGTACATTAGAAGTTGCTAGTGTACCTGTCGTAATTCTTCATTAATTCTTACGAATAAACTTTAGAATCAATAATTTGAAAATGATGAACTAGATCGTTAGACATGTGATTCCTGCTTAAGTTTATTGAAGCGGAGTTTAGTAATTGATATATAAAATATAACTCATTTCTATAAGTATACTTGGGAGATGAATTTTGAGCAGTAGGATATTCTCATTGGGTTGCATTACTCATGATGCTATGCACTTTTCCTTTCAGGTTTTGTTCAGGATTGAGTCTCTAAGTTTGATTTGTCATAGTCCGGCGTATTTTGGGGCGAACTTCTTGCTTAATTAAATTTCTATTTCCTTTGTAAATTTAAAATACTTCTCTAGACATATTATGTTCCCTAGTAGCTGGATGAAAATATGTAATCGAAAAAAAAACCTTTTATGTATTAAGATGCTATTGTATTTATTATGCTATTAATTTATTTTTGACAACTTTCTGAGTGCATCATCACATATCAAAATTATAGTATTGATTTTACATTATTATCATTTCCTATAATTTGGGGTGTGACAGACTTCCTCTTTTATGAGCAAAAGTAATAAAATTCCTAATTTACTTTAGCAAAAAAAAGGGAGAGAGTGATAGGAAGAGAAAGGGAACAAAAAAGAAGAAGAAGAAAGGAAGAGCAAAGAAAAAGCATAAAGAGGATTTTAAACTAATTTTAAGTGAGAATTTTCTTCTCCTTTCAACTCATTTTTTAAAGTATAGTTTTAGTAATGATTAAGCAAGGAAGCTCTTTTAAAGCTTCAATGGCCACCTAGAGAGAGAAAATTTAAACCCCATCCATATTATATTTAATTTTTTTAAATAATTAATTTAGTTCCCTATGATAGTGAGAAACAACATACTAAAATTTCAACCCCATTTAAATTGTGTATTTTCTTAAAAATTTGGACTATGATGAATTGTACTTTCAATTTCGACCTAAGTAAATTATTTTTTTGGAATTTATTTATATTTTTACTAGATATAAAATATAATTATATTTCTCTAGACACCAAAATCGTAATTTTTGGATAAGAAATGAGTGAGATATGAATTTTTGAAGTTTAGTATATGAAGCTGGAAAATCTATGTTAAAAATTCTGACAGCATGCTGTATGTGAATTTATTTGAACTTTTAGGCTTATTATTTATGACTGAGATTTTTTGTGTGATATACTAACTCATATGAGAACCTTATATAAATTATTGGGAGCAATTTAAGTAGATATAATAATTTTAATAAAATGTTAAACTTAGTGTTAAATTGTTGTCCCGAATTTGATAGTTGTAATAGTTAATTATATAATTTAAGCTGCATGAAAAGACCATCCTGAAATAAGTGGAATAATTATGTGTGATGTTATAAATAAAATTTATGTTGGACAGATTAAATTTTGGTTAGTATTTATATGAATTTTTAAATAAACCTTTAATATGAAAATATGATGTCGTGATAACACCAAAATTCTATCGGAGTAAGCCCGTGAGTTACAACACATCGAAATAATTAAGCAGAATATTAGTTGATTTCATGTTTTGAGTAAATTAATGTCATATGTATTTAATCTTATTCAAGTTTTTAAATGAGTATAAGCATGTTGGCTATACCGAGGGCCAAGGCTATTATTTAAGTTATGATATATTATCACTTATTAGTATTGTTGTCGAACTTGAGGTTCCTCCTAAATTGGTCGGGGTTGAGATAATCCTACAGTTAGTGCACTAATATAGTCTATACCACCGGAAGTTGTCTAGTGGGTGGTATACACATAAGAATGTTGGCCTGTGTGCTGTGACCTAAGGGTAACGTTCATTAAAAGTTGCTAGTGTACCTGCCGTATTATTTCATTAATTCTTACGAATAAACATTAGAATCAATAATTTGAAAATTATGAACTAAATCGTTAGACATGTGATTCCTGCTTATGTTTATTGAAGCCAAGTTTAGTAATTGACATATAAAATATAAATCATTGCTATTAGTATACTTGGAAGATGAATTTTGAGCAGAAGTGTATTCTCATTGGGTTGCATTACTCATGATGCTACGTAGTTTTTCTTTCAGGATTGAGTTTCTAAGTTCGTTTTTCCATTGTCTGGCGTATTTTGGGGTGAACTTCTTGCTTAATTAAATTTTTATTTCCTTTGTAAATTTAAAGTACTTCTTTAGACATATTATGTTCCCTAGTAGCTGGATGAACATATGTAATGTAAAAACCTTTTATGTATTAATACCTCATGTGTAATATTAAAATGTTATTTTATCAAGTAATGTAGTGACCCGACTCCAAAATAATAGAATATTGTTAAATTATTTTCATTTAAGATATTACGGATGTGACACATTTAGTAAGACCTTTAATTTGATCACATATTTTCAAATTAAAATTAATAATAAATAAATAAACATATATAATTAAGTGGAACATTTGGAATTATCTCAAAGTTGAAAGAAAAAGAGATGAGTGTCTAGAATTACAGGATGAGCGTCTAGCATTATAAGACAAGTGTACAACACTTGTCCACCCCGTATTAAAACCGCCATGCAAAGCAACCCTAAACGCTAATGGTTTTGGCTATTACTTATTTTATTTATGAGCCAAATTAAGACCAACTCCTAGAATCATCTAATATTTATCCTCTTTTATGAGCTAAAGTAATACAATTCCTATTTAATCTAACAGAACAAAAGAAAACGGGGAGAGAGTGAGAAAAAGAGAAGGGGGAAAAAGGAAGAAGAAGAAAGAAAGAGCAAAGAAGAAAGCATAGAGATGATTGTAAACTCATTTTAGGTGAGAATTTTATTCTCCTTTCAACTCATTTTTTTAAGTATAGTTTTAGTAATGAGTAACCATGGACGCTCTATTAAAGCTTCAATGGCCACTTAGAGAGAGAAAATTTAAACCCCATCCATATTATGTTTAAAAAAATTCTTAAATAATTAATTTAGTGCCTTATGATAGTCAAAAATAACATACTAAAATTTCTGCCCCATTTAAGTTTTGTATTTTCTTAAAAAAATTTGGACTATGACGATTTTTTTTTTAAATTTCGACAATAAATTAGTTTATTTGAATTTATTTAAAATTTTTGGCTTATTATTTATGTCTGAGATTTTTTGTGTGATATATTAACTCATATGGGAACATTACATAATTTATTGGGCGCAATTTAAGTAGATATAATAATTTTAATAAAATGTTAAAGTTAGTGTTAAATTGTTATCTCAAATTTATTAGTGGTAATAGTTAATTATATAGATTAAGTTGCATGAAAAGACCATCCCGAAATAAGTGGAATAATTGTGTGTGATGTTATAAATAAATTTTATATTAGATATATTATTTTTGGTGATTATTTAAGTCAATTTTTAAATAAACCTTTGATATGAAATTATTATGTCATGATAACACCAAAATTCTATCGGAGTAAGCCCGTGAGTTACAACACATCGAAATAATTAAGAAGAATATTAGTTGATTTCTCGTGTCGAGTAAATTAATGTCATATGTGTTTAATCTTATTAAAGTTGTTGAATGAGTATATGCAAGTTGGCTATATCGAGGGCCGATGCCATTAATTAAGTTATGACACATTATAACCTAATATTGTTATTATTAAACTTGAGGTTCCTCCTAAATTGGTCAGGATTGAGATAATCCTACAGTTAGTGAACTAATATAGTCTATACAACCAAAATTTTTCTAGTGGGTATATGTATACACATAGGCAAGTTGGCATGTGTGCGGTGGCCTAAGGGTAACATACATTAGAAGTTGCTAGTGCACCTGTCGTAATATTTCGTTAATTCTTACGAATAAACTTTAGAATCAATAATTTGAAAATGATGAAATAAATCGTTAGACATGTGATTCCTGCTTAAGTTTATTGAAGCAAAGTTTAGTAATTGACATATGAAATATAAATCATTGCTATTAGTATACTTGGGAGATGAATTTTGAGCATAAGTGTATTCTCATTGGGTTGCGTTACTCATGATGCTACACACTTTTCGTTTCAAGTTATGTGCCAGATTGAGTCTCTAAGTTTGTTTTGCCATAGTCCGACGTATTTGGGGGAAAACTTCTTGATTAATTAAATTTTTATTTCCTTTGTAAATTTAAAGTACTTCTCTAGACATATTATGTTCCCTAGTAGCTGGATGAACATATGTAATGTAAAACCCTTTTATATATTAAGACCTCGTATGTAATATTAAAATGTTGTTGTATTTATGATGGTATTAATTTATTTTTAACAACTTTCTGAGTGCATCATCACATATCCAAATTACAGTATTGATTTTAAATTATTATCATTTTTTATAATTTGGGGTGTGATAGACTTGTTATCGGAGCTTAGGTTCGTCGTAGAGTATTCAGGTATTCTTATTAAGTTTATTTTAGAACGGGTAACATTGTCTTTGCGGATTTATACGTATATGATCCTTCGTTCCTGATACGTTCAGGGACTTATGGATCTAGGAGTATGGGATGATGATCTAGTCCATAAGGCCTTTGGCCTTCAGCCTTGAGATATGGGGGCTTACTTTGATAGATAGGTAGGCCGAGCAGAGGGTATTTCAGGATATCCTTGATGTAGGCAACACTTGGTTGCACTATACACCTGAGATGCAACGAGCATTAGTATATCACCGTGCTATGTCTCTCATGAGGGTTGCTTCATCTATGCTTACCCTTATCCGTACCCCAACTCGATACCAAGGTGTACCGCAGAGACTCGTAGATGAGGGTGGTATTGTGTGGCCCCCAGTATGGGCACCTGCTCCTATTGACTCTATTCCACCAATTGATCCTGATGTACTCATTGTAGCCATTGATCCTATGGAGCCTGATGTACTACCAGAGCCTGTTTTTCATGTTGAGCCACCCTAGCCGATGCTGCCAGATATACCAATCCACCCAAGTGATTCTCTAGAGCCGACCATTTCAGTCTATTTTGCATGATCAGGACACACAAAGGAATCCGCTACTAGTCCTTTGGGTTAAAGTTGGGAGGGGGGGGGGGAATTTGGGTGAACATGATGGTGGTTCTTTTTTTTTGTTATGTATTTTTGAGGAGTTAGTGTAGAAATTTTCATATTTTGTCTAAGTTTCTCAAAACTTTGTTTAAAGTTATATGGAAGGGATTATATCTATGACCTAGGGTTTCTGTGTATCTTTTATTGCATATTTTTTGGGCAACTGATCGTAAACTAACTCCTGTATATATCATATAAACGAGCATTACATGATCCTTATTTTATGTAATGTGTTTAGAAAAAAAATGTTATTAATAACCAACAATATAACAATTATAATGGGTTGTTATAAAGGAAATATAAAGAAGTCTGCCTTACTCTTTTTTTTTTCTTTCGATTTAAGATAATGGTAGAAGGAACCAGTACGGGAGATCAAAACACACTCTTAAGGGAGTTTTTTCAACAGATGGAACAAATGAATTCCCATTAAGTTGGTCATGTAGTAGACGATGACAGGCTAATAAGACTTTTAGCTCAATTTAAGAAACTCGAACCAGGCAAGTTCGAAGGCACAATATACCCGATCGCTATAGAAGGATGGATTCAACAGCTGGAAGATATCTTTGAGGTTATGGAATGTTCTGAAATTAAAAAATGGAAGTTGGCGGTATTTCAATTATCCGCGGAGGCAAAGAATTGGTGGAAGTTGGTGAAGACTACACTGAGACCAGAGACTGCCAATGCCATGAATTGGACTATGTTTTAGGAGAAATTTTTGGATAAGTACTTCCTAGACACGGAGAGAGATAAGTGATAAGTGGAGGAATTAAAATAAGGATCAATGACGGTTGCTGAATACCAGAACAAGTTTGAATCCCTTGCAAGATTTGCGCCGGAATTAATTAGTACTCCAGAACGACGCATTCGCAAATTCGCACGAGGATTAACTTTAGTAATTGGAAATGGTCTAAAGACGTACGAGGAAATAGTCAATGAATCTTTAAACCTTGAGGTTGAAAATTTAAAATACAAGAAAGAAACGGAGGCCAAGAATAAGGGAAAAGTAATGCAACGGGGAAACAAGAGTTTTAAGGACAATCAACATGCATGGAAGAAGAAGAAGAAGAAGAAGAAGAAGAAGAAGAAGAAGAAGAAGAAGAAGAAGAAGAAGAAGAAGAAGGAAAATAATGGAAATGCTAGGGTAACTTTGTCTATACATACAGGAATACCAAATAAGCCAAAGGCGAAGTGTTATAATTATGGAGGAACATGACACCTAATGAGGGATTGTACCAAGATGCGTGTGCCAGGAGGGGTTTGTTTTAATTATGGAGAGAAAGGTCATCATATTAAAGACTTCAAGAAAGCAAGGAATAACAACCAAGTACAACAAGGTGGTCAAGCGAGGGCATATGCAGTGGTAGGGGAATAAGCTGGAGTTGAAGGTAACATATCCATATCTAATTGTTGTGCAAAGATTCTATTTGACACTAGTGCTACACATTCTTTTATTTCATCTACTTTTGTAAAGATGTTAGGATTAGTGTCTAATCCTTTAGACACACCTTTAGTGGTCAGTTTCCCTTTAGGTAAACTTTTAACCCTTGACCTAGTCTGTAAGGATTGTCCAGTGAGCATTAAGGGTAGAGAAATGCCACCCGAATTGATAGTACTTGTGATGGGACATTTTGATGTTATTATTCGCATGGATTGGCTCACTACCTATCATGCCATACTAAATTTCTTTGAGAAAATAGAAACCTTTTCCATCCCAGAAGAACCACCATTTACTTTTTGTTGGGATTGCCAATATGAGGATTTGATTGAGAGTTTCCTAGCCCGCATCGAGTCTGGTAATGAGGAAGTGTCCACTAGTCGAATCCCATTAGTATGTTAGTTTGTTGACGTGTTCCAGAAAGTCCCTGGATTGCCACCAAAGAGGGAGATTGACTTTTGTATAGACCTTATTCCCAACACTTCTCCATTGTCTCTATCACCATACCGTATGGCACCTAAGGAAATGTTAGAACTAAAGAAGAAAATTGAAGAATTATTAAGCCAAGGTTTTATCAGACCAAGCGTATCGCCTTAAGGAGCTGCTATTTTGTTTGCACCAAAAAAGGATGGGTCCCTTAGACAATGTCTCGACTACCGCCAGCTAAATAGAGTCACCATAAAAATTAAGTCCCCATTGCCGAGTCTTGAAGACCTATTTGATCAACTTCAAGGTGTAAAAGTATTTTCGAAGATTGATTTAAGTTTTGGGAACCATTAACTCTTAGTTAGGGAAGAGGACACTTCGAAGACAACATTTCGAACACGATATGGGCATTATGAATTTTTAATTATGCCTTTTGGAGTAACAAATGCCTTAGCTACTTTTATGGATTTGATGAATCGAATATTTTTCCCCTACCTAGACCAATTCATTATTCTCTTCATTAATGATATTTTGGTTTACTCAAAATCAAGGGAGGACGACGAGCACCATCTTCGCATTACACTTTAGATGTTACAAAAGAATCGTTTATACGTTAAGCTAGAAAAGTGTGAGTTTTGGTTGCCCCAAGTAAAAATTATCGATCATATGGTATTAAAAGACGGTATTTCAATGGATGCTTCCAAGGTTGAAGCAGTTTTTAAGTGGGAACAACCGAAGACACCTACGGACATCCAAAGATTTCTTGGTTAAGTAGGATACTATCGAAGATTTATTGAAGGGTTTTCTCGTACAGCTTCACCACTCACCCGTTTAATCTGTAAGGATGTAAAGTTTATTTGGGACGATGGCTGTGAGAGATCATTCCAGGTGTTAAAGAGAAAATTAACAACTACACCAATCCTCACTATCCCAAAAAGTGGGATGGAGTTTGTTGTTTACACTCATGCCTCTTACTAAGGTTTAGGACGTGTCATGATGAAAGTTTGATCTTTTCTCCGACCATAAAAGTGTAAAGTCTTATTTTCCCATAAGGAGTTAAATATGAGGCAACGAAGTTGGATGGAGCATCTAAAAGACTATGACTTTACCCTCCATTATCATCCAAGAAAGGCCAATGTAGTCGTTGATGCCTTGAGTTGTAAGACGCGTGGTATCGTCGCCCTTTTGAAGGTGGAAGAATGGCGTATGATTAAAACTCTAGCAGAATTCGACATTCAACCATTAATACATAGAACTGGGGCTTATCTTTGTAATTTTATGCTTCATCCAACCATGATCAGCAAAATCCTACAAACACAAGAACAAGATGAGAAATTACAATTAAAATTCATAAAAATGATAGCACATGAACCAACTAGTTGGAGCTTTGGAAGTGATGGAGGATTTAGATTTTGTGGAAGATATTGTGTTCCCGACGTATATGACCTAAAGGAAGAAATTCTAAAGGAGGCACACCATTCAAGGTATACAATCCATCCTGGTAGCAAAAATATGTACAGGGATCTTAAGAGGCACTATTGGTGGGAAGGCATGAAGCGTGACATTGCTGAGTATGTGTCAAAGTGTTATACGTGTCAATAAGTGAAGGCGGAACACCAGAGACCCGTAAGACTTCTACAACCACTCTGTATTCCAGAGTGGAAATAGGATCACGTGACCATGAACTTCATCATCGTACTTTCAAGACCGAGGCAGAGTCATGACGTAATATGTGTTATTGTAGATCGTTTAACGAAGTCATCTCATTTCATCCCTTACCGTGTTATGTAAATTGCAGATCGCATGAGTAGGCTATGCATTCAGGAAATAGTGAGACTTCATGGGATACAAATTTTGATTATTTCAGATCATAATCGGCGTTTCACTTCTCACATTTGGGCAAGTTTCCAAGAGGCATTCAGTACATCATTGAATCTCAGCACTGCTTTTCACCCACAATCAGATGGACAAACCGAGTGGGTAAACCAAATTTTGGAAGACATGTTACGAGCATGTGTTTTAAATTTTGAGAACATGTCGGAGACTCATTTTCCATTAATCGAATTTGCCTATAATAATAGCTACCATTCTAGCATCGACATGGCCCCGTTTGAAGCTTTATATAGAAGAGCGTATCGATTACTAATTTGCTGGGCAAAAGTCGAAGATGGGGAACTACTTGGGCCTGACTTAGTTCGTGAAACTACTCATAAAGTTACAATTACAAGGGATCATTTAGAGAAAATAAAAGAGCTACGCATATTATGGGAGAAGGGACCAAAAAATTGAGGTTGGGGATAAAGTGTTGCTAAAATTTTCACCAACTCGTGGGATAGTACGCTTTGGGAAGAAGAGAGGAAAGTTATCACCGAGGTTCATCAGACCATTTGATATCTTAGAGAGAGTCGGAAAGGTGGTATATCGACTCGCACTACCTCCTAATTTGTCAAGGATACATAATGTTTTTCAATCTCCATGTTGAAAAAGTACTTGCATGGTGTGTCCCACGCTATTAATTTAAATGATATCGAGCTGAATGAAGATGTCACATACATTGATAGACCAGTTTGCATCCTTGACCGAAGGACGAAGAATCTACGGACAAAGGAGATTACGTTGGTTAAAGTGCAGTGGAGTCATCACGACGAAAACGAGGCTTCATGGGAACTTGAGTCGGAAATACAAGAGAGATATCCACATCTCTTCAATAACTAGCTACGTAAATTTTGTGGATGAAATCCTTTTAAGGGGGGTAAAATGTAGTGACCCGACTCCAAAATAATAGAATATTGTTATATTATTTTCATTTAAGATATTAGTGATGTGACACATTTAGTAAGACCTTGAATTTAATCACATATTTTTAAAATAGTAATAATAAAAATAAATAAATAAACATATATAATTAAGTGGAACATTTGGAATTAGCTCAAAGTTGAAAAAAATAAATAAAAAGAGATGAGTGTCTAGAATTATAGGATGAGTGTCTAGCATTATAGGACAAGTGTCCCACACTTGTCCACCCCATATTAAAACCACCATTCAAAACAACCCTAAAGGGTAATGGTTTTGGTTAATACTTATCCTGTTTATGAGCCAAATTAAGACCAACTCCTAGAATCTTATGATATTTATCCTCTTTTATGAGCCAAATTAATACAATTCCTAATTTACTCTAACAAAACAAAAGAAAAAGGGGAGAGAGTGAGAAGAAGAGAAGCGAAAGAAAAAGAAGAAGAAGAAAGGAAGAGCAAAAAAGAAAGCATAAAGAGGATTTTAAACTCATTTTAGATGAGATCTTCTCCTTTGAACTGAATTTTTTAAGTATGGTTTTAGTAATAAGTAACCATGGAAGCTTTATTAAAGCTTCAATGGCCACTTAGAGAGAGAATTTAAGCCCCATCCATATTATGTTTAAATAAAATTCTTATATAATTAATTTAGTGCCCTATGATAGTGAGAAACAACATACTAAAATTTTAGCCCCATTTAAGTTGTGTATTTTATTAAAAATTTGGACTATGACGAATTATATTTTTAATTTTGACCTAAGTAAATTATTTTTTTTGGAATTTCTTTTTATTTTTACTGGATAGAAAATATAATTATCTTTCTTTGGAAACCAAAATCGTAATTTTTGGATAAGAAATGAGTGAGATATGAATTTTTGAAGTTTAGTATATGAAGCTGAAAATCTATGTTAAAAATTCTGACAGCATGCTATATGTGAATTTATTTAAAATTTTAGGCTTATTATTTATGTCTGAGATTTTTTGTGTGATATATTAACTCATATGAGAACCTTATATAATTTATTGGGAGCAATTTAAGTAGATATAATAATTTTAATAAAGTGTTAAAGTTAGTGTTAAACTGTTGTCCCGAATTTGATAGTGGTAATAGTTAATTATATAATTTAAGTTGCATGAAAAGACCATCGCAAAATAAGTCGAATAATTATGTGTGATGTTATAAAAAAAATTTGTTAGACAAATTAAATTTTGGTGAGTATTTTAGTGAATTTTTAAATAAACCTTTAATATGAAAATATGATGTCATGATAACACCAAAATTCTATCGGAGTAAGCCCGTGAGTTACAACACGTCGAAATAATTAGGGAGAATATTAGTTGATTTCGTGTGTCCAGTAAATTAATCTCATATGTGTTTAATCTTATTCAAGTTGTTAAATGAGTATAAGCAATTTGGCTATACCGAGGGACGAGGCCATTATTTAAGTTGTGACATATTATCACCTATTATTGTTGTTGTCGAACTTAAGGTTCCTCCTAAATCGGTCGGGATTGAGATAATCCTACAGTTAGTGCACTAATATAGTCTATACCACCGAAAGTTGTCTAGTGGGTATAGGTATACACATAGGCAAGTTGGACTGTGTGTTGTGGCCTAAGGGTAACGTACATTAGAAGTTGCTAGTGTACCTGTCGTAATATTTCGTTAATTCTTATGAATAAGCTTTAGAATCAATAATTTGAAAATGATGAACTAGATCGTTAGACATGTGATTCCTGCTTAAGTTTATTGAAGCGGAGTTTAGTAATTGATATATAAAATATAGCTCATTGCTATAAGTATACTTGGGAGATGAATTTTGAGCAGAAGAATATTCTCATTGGGTTGCATTACTCATGATGCTATGCACTTTTCCTTTCAAGTTTTGTTCAGGATTGAGTCTCTAAGTTTGTTTTGTCATAGTCCGGTGTATTTTGGGGCGAACTTCTTTCTTAATTAAATTTGTATTTCTTTTTTAAATTTAAAGTACTTCTCTTGACATATTATGTTCCCTAGTAGCTGGATGAAAATATGTTATCGAAAAAAAAAACACTTATGTATTGAGATCTCGTATATAATATTAAGATGTTATTGTATTTATGATGTTATTAATTTATTTTTGACAACTTTCTGAGTGCATCATCACATATCCAAATTATAGTATTGATTTTAAATTATTACCATTTTCTATAATTTGGGGTGTGACAAAGAGGGAGACCCATGACTACACAGTCAATTCCTACAAGTTACATTGGTGCCGTGCGAGGTGTGCATGCCTCTTACGGGGCCGTTCGGGGGTTTGTTTGGTTTTCACCTGTTTTTAAGCGAAAGTATAGATATTTTCAAATCATCATCATATTCTCAAATCGGGATTCCCCTGACTACGCGATCAGTTCCTACGAGTTACATTGGTCCCGTCCGAGGTGTTAATACCTCTTACGAGGCCGTTTGGGCGCTAATTTGAGTTTTCACCCTCTAAAAATATGTTTTTAAGACTAATCTAGATATTTTTGAATTATCATAATATTTTCAAATCGAGAGACACGTGACTACGCGGTCAGTTCTTACAAGTTATATTCATCCTGTGCAAGGTGTTCATGCCTCTTACGAGGCCGTTTAGGGGATGGTTTCGGTTTTCTCCCTTTTGACGGCTTGTTTTGAAGCCGAATCTAAATATTGTTAAATTATCATCATATTCTCATACTGAGAGATCATTCTCAAATCGGGGTCCCGTGACTATGCGATCTGTTCTTGCGAGTTACCTTGATCCCGTGCGAGATGTTCATGCCTCTTACGGGGCCATTTGGGGGTTGATTTGGATTTTCACCCTTTAATAGAAGGTTTTTAAGTCTAGATATTTTTAAATTATCGTCATATTCTCAAACCAGAAGCTCTATGACTATGTTCTCAATTACTACGAGTGACATTGGTCTCATCGAGGTGTTCGTGCTTCTTACGGGCCTGTTAGGGGTTGGTTTGGATTTTGAACCTCTAACGAGCATGTTTTTAAGCCTAATCTAGATATTTTCTCTTGTTGAATCCATCCATCAATATTCACTAGATCTAACCAATATCCAATGGTAAATTTGGGATGATTTTCTAGAACTTGCACATACTCATCATTTTGTACAGTTGGGAGTCCGATAAGAACACGACTAGTTCACACACTTTATAATGATCCATGTCGAGGTGTCTATGCCTCTTTCCGAACCAATTGATTCTATTTTTTAGATTTCACCCCTTTTATCCGAAAATTATGTCTCTATTTGTAATTTTCTCACTTTTACACCCAATCTAACCTTAAGCTAGCGTCTATTGAATAGGCAAAACCTTTAGTAATTATCACATGTTACATAAATACTACTATATAATGTCCACTCAAGGTATTGAATATGGTTCTACTAATTTCACCCTAATTTATGAAGCTTTTTGTCTTTGCATTCCCTGTTAGCCCTCGTGTCCACGTGTAAATACAGATAATACTCATGTTGAAACCAAGTGAGAGGTTTCAAATATCAATTAAATAATTTGACTCAGAAGAGAAAAAGTAATTACCTTGAGGGGCAAGGTTTTATGAAACGCCAAGAAGAGAAAGATATTTTATCAATGTCGAGGGTGCAAAGGAACAAAGCATATGAAACGAAGGTGTAGAGAAAGATTTCAATCTCTTCTTGGCAGAAAAATGAGGTCCTACAATGATTTCCAACTTATAAAATAGACGAAAAAATAATGTTATCACTACTTTTTAGTTGTATGATAGTAAAATTTTCAAGTAAACTATGCCATTTCTCTTTCTTGCTTTCTTCTTTTACTTTACTTTAATTACCTTCTACAAGTGGATAACATGTTGAATGCAAAATGATAATAGAAATTGTAGTAGTAATTAAATATAAAAACAATCACCCACATAAAGCACTAGCTCTTTGAAGGGAGATTCATTAAAGCAATCGAATATATATTTCGTACCTGAAAAATAAATTGAACACATTGGATTAATCAACTTAAAATGAACAATAGAAAAAACCATAGCAGAGGATTATGCTTTACTTCAAAATAGACTTTCCTTGGTACTTCAAAGCATAAGAATCTTTTGCAATTGCAATTATATCGACAAACAGGGCAAGCCTCGTCAAAATCCTCGCTTGACATCTAAGTGTACCCTAAATAACTTTATTTAACATATAACAACACTTAATTCTTTGGTTTCAAATCTATACAAGTTTATTCGCATATAATAACACTCGATTAGGGATGCAATAAGTTTTCAAAACCATGTACATAGAGTCGTACATGATACATACATACACCAATACATACAGTCATACATGATACATACATAATAATAAGACTTGACCAGAACACTAAAGAACTGAACTGCATCCATGTACATATAGTCATATATGATACATGCATACACCAATAGTGTGTGTGTGTGTATATATATATATATATATATATATATATATATATATATATATATATATATATATCAGAGAGAGGGGTTAAAAAATTTAAAGGGGGTTTTAGCCTCTAGTCTTACTTTTTCAAAAAAAGTAGCAGCCGATCCTACTAATTTTTTAGTTAGCAACTGGTCCTAATCGTTTAAGTTACTCATTTTACCTCTCGTATCTCATACTTCATGAGATGAAACTATCCTCAATTGGACGACCAGCTAAAAGCTCTGTGGTCATTTAAAATAGACTTTGAATCCATTTAACATTGAACATATGTAGTGATTTAACAATAATATTGTAAGATTCAAAATTGAAATTTATGAAGACAAGTTAAAGAAATGACAAAGGTATATTAAAAAAAGAATTAAGGACATATTAACATAAAACTTAAAGAGATACATAAATGCATAAAACATTAATCAAATACATAAAAAAGATACAGATGTTCAGCAAAAAAGAAAAATACCAAGGAAACCAGGATTATTCACGAATCTAATTGAGTAGGTAGGCATCCATATGGACCATATGTATGGACTTATAGGATTACAAAGAATTTTGTTAAATCGAATTTTATTGGGGATGAGTCGTAATATTGACCAGCATGTCTTATTTTCTTAGTTGATTGTGATTGAATTTTGATGTAGGATGTATGTTTCTACAGTTGTTCCAAGTCAAAGTTAATTAGTTATATAATAAGAGTCAAACCCTATTAGATTTTAGTAATACTATAGGTCTGCATATAGCAATTTAATGCTTACATATCAATATAAGTGGGTTTTACCAAAAATTTCAGAGTTTCCTTTTTAATTATATAAACAATATTCATAATTGAATTTGAAACTTCATATAAACTTTGAATCCTAGTTGATTATGAAAACTAATAGGAATCAGATTTGAGTTCTTACCATAAAAAACACATAAATGCATAAAACGTTAATCAAATACATAAAAAAGATATAGATGTTCAACAAAAAAGAAAATGATTGAGAAAAACATGCATATAAAGCCTCATTAGGCTTCATTGGTTATTCTTCCTTGTCCTCGGATCTATATTCGTCCAAGGTGCATGGAACCTCCGATGGACAATGGATGTCCAGATAAGAAAACTCGCCCTGAAAACTTGCAGCCTTATCGACGACCAAATGTCTATCGGGGAGGGGGGGGACATCGCTGCACAATTTGTTATTTTTGTGAAGAACCATTATGAGAGAGAGAGAGAGAGAGAGAGAGAGAGAGAGAGAGAGAGAGAGAGAGAGAGAGAATATGGGGGTTGAGGGTATATTCAGAATGAACTGTTTCACAGTTGTGAACAATTATAATATATGAGAACTCAGTTTCACTCTACTTGAGAATGAAAAAGGGGACATAGAATATAACCAAAAAATTAAGATCAGTTTGAATCACCCAACATTCAACATACACAATAGTTGTAGGTAATTCATATTATTCTCCTGTATTCGATTATGGTGATATAAGTTTGATTTTGAGAAAAAGACTCATTTCACCGAGTTGAATACTAGTAAAGATAATATCTTTCAAGGCATAAAAAAAAAACTAAAATAGTAAGTTGTGAAGAAATCTAAGCCAATAAACCTGAGATAACATTAAAATTATCATATGAGCATTCCGTCAAACATATAACATTCAACTAAGAAAAAATTTCAAGTCCCTCAAAACACTTGATCCAAAATAATAAACTTCCTGATTAAACCAAGACAACTCTAAAATGATGTCAATAAACAAATAAAAATAATTCTAGCAAATATGATATATTTCTAGTACACTAAACATGTCAAAACTGATCATTACCCAATGCAACCCACACAATGCAAATCAACAACAAATAAAAATAAGAAAAAAACATAGAAAAATAACCAGTCCTTTCCACTCTAAAAATAAAACTTTGATACCCTACTTTTAAACCCATAACTTTGAAACTATTATTTCTATGTAGTAAGAAATAATTATCTCAGTTTCAGACAACTATAATTTCATAGATACTTTATTCGAAACAAATTAATATCCAAAATGTTATAAGGGACCCTTGCCGACCACCTACATCAACATACATATTAATCACTAAAAAAATATAATTTAATGATTACCAACATTGAAGTTACTATAGGGTCTTTTCAGAAGAATCCCTTTCCGGATTCCTGCAGAACCCTAATTCATCACTCAAACCAAAATCATCTCACACTAACAAATAGCAGGAATGAGAAGCTAATGGAAAAATACGAAGTAGGGAGGGAGTACGAACATGAGTGAGGTTGATTGTGAGAGATGTGAGGGTTGAGAGAACATGGGGGGAGAGAGGCGAGAACGTTTTGGTATTTTTATCTGGAGGGAAAAACTCCCGCTTCTATTTTCTAGGTTATTTATATTTTAGTAAGTGTACTTTATTTTGACACACTTTAATAAAGTGCCAAATTTTGGCACTGTTTTAAAGTGTGCCAAATTTTCACTAAACCATGCCAAAATTTTGCATAGTTTAAAACTGTGCCAGATTTTAAATATCAGGGTGTGCCAATTTGTTGTTTTTGGAGTAGTTTACTCTAAATATTTTCCAACTAGGAACTATAAACTTAGGAGGAATGAGAGGGTCCCAAATAAAAGTGGCATTGTTGATCTTATACTCCACCTTCCTGCATAACTGCTAAGCTGAAGCAAAAAAGAAGTACCCTGACTCATTAGGGATCCTAATACTTTCATCTTGTTGAATGTACCAAGTAGGTTTAAGAATTATTTGATTAACTATATTCATATGGAGAACTTGTAAAAGTTTTACTTTGTTCGACTATTTATAATTTGACCAAAAATAAGAAACTAAACCTATATTTTGAAAACCATAATTAGAGTGAATAGGACCTGATACAATCCAATGGTTCCTGATCAAGTCGGTATGGACACTTCTCATCCTCCACATGATGTTTATTTTTTCAATCTGTCTCATCTCGTATAATCTACCCCAGATATTAGAGAAATTCTTAGGAGGAACCTCCATTGGATGCTTTTTCTTTGCATATTTTTCTTTGATGAAAGAAGACCAAAGAGAACTAGATGTTCTAAGCTTTCACCATAGTTTGATAGGCAGTTCATTACAAATGTCCTCTAGCTTCCTGAGTTCAAGACCTCCTTCTTTAACAGGTTTACATACTTGATCCCCCTTACACCAGTGCTTTTTCCTCATTTCCTCAATAGAACCCCGTAGGAATGTAGCAAACAAAGCTTCAGTTTTAGAGATCATTGGTTTTGTAGGGTTAATTTCTATAATAGTGTGAATTGGCATAGTAGTGAGAACACTCCTGAGAAGTGGAATTTTTCCTGCTAAGTTCAAGAATTTGGATCCCATCCACTTAGAATAGTGCTAATCTTCAGGATTAAGTGATCAAAGATGACTTTCTTATTTATACTTGCAAAAAGAGGACAACCCAAATATAAAATAGGAAAATTCTTGTTAGAAATTCCAATTAAACTTTGGATTTCAGAGGCTTTGGAAGGGGGAATGTGTTTAGAAAGAAAAGATTGTCATTTGGATCTGTTATACTTTTTAGGTACTTGCAAATGTGCCTTACTACACTCTAGTCCTTTTCACCTAAGTTAGATTGGAATCTAGTGTAAAAATGTTTTTTTTATTATTATTTAAAAGCTGGATAAATTCCATGTCAAAATATTAAGTTGTTAAGTCATTCAAGTTACATAGGATTGAACTCGAAGTGAGACATTTGAGTTAAATGAGGCTCGTTCATTTAGAATATATGGACTTTTGGAAATTTGAAGATCTACCAAAGCTACTCTATTTTACAAGACTTTCATTATCGATTTAAAGATATATTTTTTTTTATAGTTTTGTGATTGATCTTTGTTGGATATGCACACACTTGCACGTTATTATAAAATGTGTTTTTAAAGGTCTAAACAAGTGATTTTGATACATTAAATGTGTTGTGTCTACCTTTGGAAATATACCTAATTTTAAATGTGCTATAGTTTGATGTCTCTTTGAATTGTCTTAAAACCATTCGCATGGTCCCATTTGGATCCATGCACACGACACCGTTCACACAATCCTGTTTGACCCGTGCGCACATCCAAACATGAGTTTGTCTTGGATTGCATACAAACCAAAATTGTGCGCATGACAATAGTTTACCGTGCACATTGCAAAGAGAAAATTTTGAAAATCCCTATAAATACGGTCTTATTCCCTCATTTTAGAAAAAAATCGAAGATCCTCCTTACTCACTTACATCTTAGAGAGTATTGTCAAGGTTGAGATCTTTTGTTTAGCTTCTTTTTTTCAAAATTAACGTGTTACCTTCCAATTGAAAGAAAAAACTAGATTTAGATTTGATATATGGATTGAGAGGAAATTGAGAGTGATTTAGTTTAGATCTACACTAGAAAAAGTTCAGTTCAAACTATATTCACTTGAATTTACTGATCTAACACTTTTAGATCTAAAATTGGAGGTGTTTCGTTCTATTTAGGGAGATCGAAGCATGATGTGATTCTATGGAAGAAAATGTACTTCCTCGTGACCTTATGGAGCTTAAGATGGATTTCGTATCGTCAATGGGAGAAAGTTCAAAGTTCATAGGTGAATACTCGTGAGTGCATGAGTAAGAGATGACTTATTGCTTTATATAAATTCTTTGCAAGTTGAATAAGAAATTCGAATGCGTCGAGGTTTTTTACCACTTAGTGGGGGGTTTTCCTCATAAAATCTACGTTATGGATTATTCTTATGTTGTGCTTGCTATTTTGTTCACTTGCATCACACACTACGCCTATATCTCACATGGATCTTGCTAATTTTATAAAATTGACTTAGGATTTGTTCATTTAGTGATTTGATCTAGATTTCCTGAATAACAACTTGAATTTGTTAGTTCACACCTCATATGACTTCACCTAGTTGTTTTATATGCTTGGTTGCTTAAAGTTGGTGCTAAAATTCAAATTGTAAAAAAATGTGCAAAATTGTAATTAAACCTATTCAACCCTCTCTAATTTTATTTAGAGTTGAACACTTGCATTGAATTCACACATCCTCATACTTACTATGCCAATGGTAAAGAGAGTGTCCAGTTTTATATATAGCATATCATACATGAGGCTTCTCACCGAAGCATAAGGTATATTCCTCATATTATATATCTAATTAGGTGTCTTAGTACATTGATCCTTAGAAAAGTGATTACATAACTGAATGGAATAAATACTTCCTTATAATATTGCATGCTAAACTTTGTGAGAACATCGTCGATATAAGTGGCTTAGGAGTAGCCTAAAATCTTATTTTTTCAATCACAGATAAGCTTGATCCCAAGGATGTAATTAACTTCCCCTGAGTCCTTCATATCGTACTGACTAGATAACCACACTCGTTTGATAGATAAAATAACCATATTATTCTCGATTAGGAGAATATCATATATATAGAGTACCAAAACTATCAACATGTCTTCGTCATGCTTCTTGTGCACAAAAGTTTCATCTGATCACTGATTAAAACCATAAGATTTTATTGCTTGATCAAACTGGATTTTCCAAGACCATGATACTTTATTAAGACCATAAATAGATCTCTTAAGCTTACATACCTTAATTTCCTTTAAATTTTCAATGAATCCCACAAATTACATAATGTAGTATCACTCGTCTAAACTATTGTTCAACAACACAATTTTGACATCTATTTTTCAAATGTCGAGATAAAGATGAGCAACAGTGGATTAAAAAATTCGAATAGAATTTTGTAATAACCCGCCCTTTTGGAGATAATTAAATTCCATAATTAAGTATAATTTGGAATTTGGAGAATTTCTCGAAATAGTAATTTTAGGATTTTCGAGGATTTAAATATTTTCGAAGGGTGTTATAAATTATTTTGGGACTATATAGGTCGAAGTAATTTAATTATATGTCGTCGTGGAGTATAGCGACAAAAGAGGTAAGATTTTGAGTAGAGTACCGCATTTAATTATTTTGGGTTAGAATAGTGATTTGCGGTCAAGTACCTCGGATTGAAATTTTGACTGCGATATGAGTCTCGAAATGTCCGAGATAGTCGGAAAAGAGTGTCCGATTGTCGAAATTGAGTTTCGGGTAATTTTGGAGTTAAATAGGCTTGTAATTGGGTAAACGAGTCATTTTTTGGTTTTTAAGGGGTTAAACCCTTTTTCTCCTTATAAAAGGAGGGAGAGGGGGAAAAGAGAAGATAAAAGAGAAAGAAGAGAGGGAAGAGGGAGAGGAGGAAGAAAAGAGGAAAAAGGGGGAGATTTCGGCCAGCCTCCGCGGGATTCGGCTCGAGGTCGTCGAATTTTATCCACGAGGCAAGTGTTTACTTGATTTATTTGTTTTTAAGCATAAATATCTCATATCATTGTTGGTATAACAAACCCTAATGATTTTGGGTTGGGTATTCGTGGATAAAACGAGTTTTTGGGAGTTAAAACGAATAAACCCCTAAAAATGGTAAATTGGAGAAACTTAGGTTTTAATTGAAATTAATTGTTGATTCCGGGTTCTAGGATGTTTAGAACCCGTATTATAGGTGTATTTGTAGTTGGTTGAAGTTGTAGGCCGTTTGGTGAAGAGATGGAAGCTTGGGGGAAGCTTCCATGGCCGAAACAGCTTCTCGGAGAAGAAGCTTCCCGACTTGATCGATCGATCGATCATAGGGGATCGATCGATCGATGGCCATGGGTCGATCGATCGACCCCTGCTGAAAGTTGACAATTTCTCTAGGATGATTTGGATGGGATAGATTCCATTTCATCTTGCTTTGAGGTTAATTAGGTGATAACCTAGAGGACCTTTTAGGATTTTAGGGTCCATAAATTAAGGCAATTTAGGAGGGTAAAGTAAGGGTTTTTAGTATATAACCCTTAATCTATATTTTCGAGGAAAATAGAATATTTGTAGAAATTGATGGATTAGGGTTCCTAAATTATATTGGGGACTTCTAAATGATTAATTTGACTAGGTATAGTCTTGGGGGTTCAAGGAAATGAAATCCTTAACTCGTTGAATTTAAGGTTGTTCGGGTGAGATAAATCCCGAGGATATTTCTAGTAGGCATACAGGCCTATATAATTATGCTAATAGAAAGCATAATTATATCGATAATCGTTAAGTGTATCCTAGGAGATAATTAGGATAAATTGGGAATATAGGTATGTGTTGATTTCACTTAGAGTGAAGGGTATCATTGGAGATATCCAATAAATCCTTAGATGGGATTGATGTATATAGTGATTATTAAATTAAGAAATATTTGGGTTTAGTATCATGCTTATATGAATGCATGATTCTGATTCCTGGAGGAAATCTTTGGGATTATTGGTCAATCGCTAGATGCTATAGGCCACTACGGTCGTTTATATATATTCTAGGAAGAATATATAGGATATGTATATACTGTGTGATTTAGGTACATATATATGTTATGATGGAAATGATTTTGAAAATATAAAAATGAATATTTTCAAAATGGAAAGAGAACTATTTTTCATAATTAATAAAATATGGATTACACACCTCTCTAAATTGCTATCATAAGGGAAGTTGCGTTCGTATGGTGAAGCCCCCTGGCTAATGAATGCAGGGTGGATATAGTCCTATAGGCCATGTGAGCGTTTGTTGATATATATTTTTCTGCGCTGGTTAGGAGATTCCGGGTGTGGTCTTGACTATCCCGCAGGCACATGGCCGCTTCCCGACGTCTTGCGATGTAGGATCCCAGGTTGTCTTATGATAGGCCCTGGAAGATGATAGCCATTTAGGGGCGTGCACAGTGGAGAAATCCGGACGGGCGGTCTTAGAACGCGTTATATTAAAGCAATTCATGATAATGGATTGGCTTTAATTACATTTCCTGGATATAGGTAGGGAAATGGGATAAAGGTTTGGCTTAGGTAACACTTCCCGAATGGAAGAAGGGATGTGAAAGCATATGATATGATCAAAGCATTTTTATGATAATGAAAATGGCTTTGAATACATTTCCTGAGTATAAAAAGGGAAATGGGATGATTTAAAAAGGTAAAGCATTTTTATGATAATAAAACTGGCTTTAAAAAGATATATGATTTGTTAAAGCAATTCATGATAATGAATTGGCTTTTAAATACATTTCCTGGATATGAGAAGGGAAATGGAAGGTTTTGATATAAAAATGATAAGTATTGATAAATACTTTGTATATGGATTCTCATTCCGGGAGATAGATCCGGATGGTTATGGTAAAATATGTATATGTATATATAAATGGATAAATCGAGTGTCGAGGGTCTAATGGATCCCGACGATCGACCTTGCCGCATAGTAGTGTATCGGGGGGGGTTCCTTATTTGGATTTCGCTTTGCGAGACACCCCACGCACGAATATGGCATTGTGTTGAGACTGGGGAGAAGTTTAATCCTTAGTGCTCTAAGATTATAAATGTTTATGGTATATATATATTTATATATATCTTTCTGTACTGAGGGACTGGCGAATCTCGACGATCGACCTTGCCTCATAGTAGTGTATCGGGGGGGTTCCTTGTTTGGATTTCTCTTTGCGAGACACCCCACGCACGAACATGGCATAGCGTTGAGACTGGGGTGAAGTTTAGCCCTTAGTACATTGGTTGGACTATCTTGGATTGATAGTGGGTTAGTGATAGACTAGTTTAGTAGGATAGCTTGACTAGGATGTCTAGAGGGATGCGCTAGGAGTGCACTGTTAGTGGAGAGGTGAGGGGTATCTCATGGGAGTGCGATACCAATTTAAATATGAGATAAAACCTTTTTCAAAATAATAAGGCATTTATGCACTTGCAAAATATTTTCAAAACTCGGGCTCTGACCCGTTTATCTACTCTCCTTTCTTTCTATATTATATATATATATAGGTGTCCAGACACAGGTATGCCTGGATGGCACTTCTTTCGAGTCATACATCAGCTGCAGCAGCTGTGGATGCGTGCAGGTTTTTGATAGCCGCTTCCATCGTTTTACTCTAGATAGGAGGTATTGTATAAACATTCGGGCCAATGGTCCAATTGCATTTAGTTATTCTTTCAGTACAACATTCGATATGGTTGTATATTTTGCCCGAGTGTTCGGTTATTTTATTTCATTTCAGTTTCATTTCAGCAAAACTGTGTGGATGTTTTATTTATGGTTGTTAAAAAGAGTAGTAAAGTTAAAATTTTGACACCGGCCTAATGGGTTATTAGTAATTAAATGGATTTTTCGACAGTGATGCTAAGAATGATCCATATGAGACTCCTGTGTTAATTTAATATTGGAGTGATCGCCCGGTATCTTATTAGGCGGGGTGTCACAAATTTATCATGGCTACCATCGAGAATATTTACTCATATCCAATCCCCTTTTTCTGAGTTAACCCTTTATATACAATCCTTGAATTGAAGTTTCCACCTTCACATCTACCCAACGTTTATTTTTTGTAGATCCAACTAGATCTCATGAGTTTTATCCCATATGGAAATTCTACAAGATCCCAAACCTTATTAAAATATATCGAATCCATATTGGTATTCATAGCCTTGAGCTAAATCTCAGCGTCCTTATCTTGTAATGCCTTAATGTAGTTCCTAGAAATATTGTGCATTTTCCCTTAGGATCTCACTATAGTGTTCAGCCAAATACACTTACCTAGTAGGATGATGCTTGGATATCTTACTATGACGTGGATCCACTTATGGCCCAGTATAACTCATATGTGTATCCTAATTATTGGTAATATTTCCAGTACCATTAGGTAGTGTACTATTAATACCAGGTTGTATTTATTCTTATACGAGTGGTTTTAAAGCAATTACTTGGTCTTTCTATCTTAGATCCGGTAAGATCAACTTACTCGTGGGTTTTTTGTCCATCATATAATCTTCCTTTATGTACTGATAATTTATGATAACAAATGCCAAATGTTACTTAGGATTGTAAAATTGAACATCGTTTGTCCCTTTTAGGTAACCTTTGAAGATACATATATGTATGTCCTTGATTTTTACTTCCTCATATCCTTCCTTACCACATATACTCGACAACCCCAAAACTGAACACTTCCTAGACTAGGTTTACACCTAATCCATAGTTATGTGGAGGTTATTGAAACCGACTTCAAAGGAACTGAGTTTATTAAATATGTAGTCGTCTCAAATGAATAACCCCCCCAAAAAATCTAATAGACATTAATAACTCATTAAAGATCTAATCATATTAAGATGTGGAGTTCTTGGTGCAGACAGTTGGTATGTAATCTCCATCTCTTCTGAATTATTCCTAAATTCATTCAAGAGGTACTCACCTCCACACTCAGATAGTAGGGTTTGGATTAGTCTACTATGCCTACGGCCCACCTAAGCCTTGTACACTTTGAACTTATCAAATTCTTAATAATTATGGTTCACAAGGTAAACATATCTAAACATTGAGTAATTAATAATGAAAATGATAAAGTACTTTAATAACCCATAATTTATAGTTAATTAAATAAATTTTATCTCTGAATATTTATGTGCATTTATCTGATGTGACTGGTTATGTCACTATAAATTATATCTTTATTTGAAATTGAATCAAATGTTAAATAAGGTAACGAAATAATAATTACTTAATGAATAAAAATAGTTGTGCTGATGGAATAATTCAAGTGACTTTAAGGACGTGTAGAATGTCTGATTACACTTTAGAAAGTTGGGTTTTAAGGCCCATAGGTTAGTATATGATTTGAGCTAAACTTTAGATGATTTGGGGCTTAATGGGTAATAAGGAGACCAACCCAAATTTCGTGGCTAAGAAGATAAAAAGGATATTAGAGTTAGCTTAGTTCATTCCCAACAGTTTAGAGAGAAAACCTAAGCCTAAAGAGAGGCTATAGAGAGGGAAATACTTGGAGAAGAAGAAATTGGAGGCAAGTGGACTTGGAGAATAAGGAATTGGGTAATTGGATTGGAATCTCACATCGTTTTTCAAGGCAAGTTTATTTAGTATAATTTTATAATTGAAGTTATGTTAAAGTATGGTAACTCATTGGATTCTGAACCTAAATAGTAAAATTTAGTTAGATAATAATTTATAATTTTAGGAATTCTTAAATTTAAAATTCATGTTAAACTCCATATTTATCAGTTAATTGATGATTTTTAATATAAAATTTGGTTATATGGATAAATTGAGTATTGAATTGTGTTAAATTGATGTAATTGAGGTAAAGACCTTTGATATTTCATGATTTTAATTAGATATTTGATGATTTTGAAATTGAACTATAGGGTCCTACCATTAACTTTTAGTACATTTTTGGTGTGGTATGCCTTGTAATATGACTTTCCTGCAAAAATAAGTACAAGATAAATTAAACTTAGAACGCATTGACACTAGTTTCGTAATTTTTGTATTTTCCATGAATATTTTATGTATACTTTCTCAACAGCGCACAATGACGAAATTTTCTAGAGCAAACCCGTCACTTTGACGACATATTAGGCATAAAATATCTATAAATTTATTTTTTCAAAAACTGAAGGCCCTAGTTAAATTGAATAAGGAATGCCTTGGGGTTTGGTTTCATAAGTTTGGAGGTCCGATGATTAGTTTATGAATATTTTTTTAACAAAACGCATGGCTATGATTTCTATAAATTTGTTGTATTCTTTTGAGAATTGAGGTAGGTTCATTCTCCATCAAACGAGTTTGTTACTAATTTTTTTATTTTGAATTAAAAGAGATTAATCCAAGATTAAAATCGGAAATTCGAGTTGTAAACCTTAACTGTGTAGGATTACTTATTTTGTGTACTATGTGCAACATACTAGATGTGTAGTCGTGGAATACGTGCTAGAGGGGATATCCATATGAGGCATGAGAAATGATGATTAGTTTGTACCCTGATGTAAAATATGGGTTTACCCTAATTGAGTGATGGTGATTATGTTGGTATCCTGATGTGATAAGACGGGTTTACCATGGTTATGATTTCCCCGGACACTACGTGCTGAAATTCCTGTTGTATCTAGAGTAAGATGATCGAGCTTATTATTTTATATAACTTTCGGTTATGGGGTTAAATGACAGGTGTGAAGACATAATGATTATTGTTTTGGATATGATTTGATTGTTATAGGTATGGGATAATCTATAACTATGCCTAGTAAGCGTGGGAGATCCCCGAAAGTGGTAGGATAGGCTTTCATTATGTGAAGGTTTGAAAAGTGCGAGTATTAGACCATGTCTGTATTATATAGATATAGATGCAGTGAATAGTTCTATTGAGATATTTTTCAATTGATATATGTAAGATGATTAAGTATCGAATACTTCTATTGAGATAATTGGTACATAAAAGTCTATAACGATGATTAAGACTTAATGACGGGGAACATATGGGCTTGGGTGTAGACATATGTGATATTTAGGATTGTTTTGGTTCAGGTTAACATAAAAGAAACAAAAATACTGGAAGAAAGTGTGTAATTTTATTGTAACCCAAAATCAATTACATTATTATGCTACTTACATTTGCTGTTAACGTCTCCTATTAACATTTTTAAGGACATTGGCAACTAATGCACCTTTTCACTGAGATCATTTCAGTTGTTTTATTTATGCGAATATAGTTGTAGTTACATAATGGTACTAGTACTGTTGGCTGGTTTAGTATCAGAGTTATATGGTTCACCTGTGGTATGTTTCAGTTATTTATTTTATGCATTTGGTTTTTATTACAGTCATGCTTAGATGGATATTCAATTATTAAATTTTAGGGGTTGTCATAGTTGGTATAAGAGCCATGTTTTGATCCTGGGACCCTTGGGTTATGGGACCACCTTGATTCTTGTATAGTTTTGAAGGCCCTATCTGTGCGACCACGTGGTAGTCTGTATGATCAGGAGTTCAACTATTTTTCTATTTCTGCACCTAAAGATATTGATACGGAGCCAAAGAAGGATGTTCACGTTATTCCTTGGGATGGCATTATATTACTGGAGTGAAGACGTGATGATTATCCCTTTGGATGTGATTTGATTGTTATAGGTATGAAATAGCCTATAACTATGCCTAGTACACCCGAGCAATCCCTGAAGGCGATAGGATAGGCCTTCATTATGTACAAGTTTGAGAAGCTCCATTTTATGAGGTACGAGTGTTGGACCGTGACTATATTATGTAGATATAGATGTAGCGAATACTTCTATTGAGATATTATAAAATTTAGATGTATAATATGATTAAGTATCAAATTATTCTATTGAGATAATTGGTACATAAAAGTCTATAACAAGGATTGAGACTTAATCATGGGGAACTTATGGGCTTGGTATAGATGCATGTGATATTTAGGGTTATTTAGGGATGGGTTTACTTAAAAGAAACTGAAAGACTGGAACAAAATGCTTAGTTATGTTGTAACCCAAAATCAATTACATTATTATGCTACATAGACTTTTTATTAACTTATACTTTGAACATTTTTTAGGACATAAGCATTTGTGTCGCCTCTGCCCTAAGATCATTTCAGTAGTTTGATTTATATTGATACAGTTATAGTTACACGATGGTACTAGTACTATTGGATGGTTCTGTATCAAAGTTACATGGTTCACTTATGGTATGTTTTAATTATTTATTTTATGCATTTAGTTTTTACTACAATCATGCTTAGATGAATAGTCAATTATTAAATTTAGCGAGGTATCAAAGTTGGTATCAGAGCCAGGTTTCAATATTAGGACCTATGGGTTATGGGCTCACCACGCTTCCTGTATGGTAGCCGATATGAGAAGAAATTTAAGTATCTTCCTCTTTCTGCAGTGAGAGAGATTGATATGGTGGCGAAGAAGGATGTTCACATCATTCTTTTCTGTGATACCTCAACTTGTTTTGCATTGGCACATACCTTACGAGGAGGGTTTGACAAGTTTTATCAGGAAAAATCATTGATATCCACTTATTTTCAGATGGTGGGTGTTTCCTTATACATTAATAAGATCATTATAACCATCTAAATGATAGAGTTCCTATGATTGTGAAGGTCAATGTCAAAGTAGGCTCAATGACTAAAGACGGGGTAGTTTGGAGTCAAGTAGTAAGACCACACCACTAAAAAGGAATCTCATAGGATTAGAATGCCCCAAGAGGTCCCAAGAGTAGATAATATGATCCGTTACAGCTAGTAGTACCAAGAAAATTATGACCAGTAGGTTCACAGCCAATGAGGACAAACCTAATGAGGTAAGAGTTAATATTGATAATTATTGAGGCGGGGTCAACAAGGTCGCTCGTAGATCCATCGTTTTAATAGTTCCTTTAGAGGAAATTATTACACTTGTGGTTAGTGAGCCCACTTAGTTAGTTGAGGACATAGAACGACCTGTGTTATTAAGAATACCACTCGGGGATAGGCATGACTGTATTTATAGCTCACACGCAGGAGTCTGACTTAATCATCGATGAGTTGTCATTCTTTTCTAGTAGTGTGTTTAATGCAATTATGAGATCTATAGATGTTATCATCGAAATTTATTTCTATGTGGATACGCAGTGGTGGGGGCTACTTTACGCTGCGACTGTAGAGATGTGACAGTTTGTTGGTTGACTTGGGTGTTCATCCATTTTATTGATTTAGACATGTGGTCTTACAATATGTATTATTTAACTTTGAGTAGTAGTTATATGCATTAAGCTTTCATCGAATATTGGGGGTAGGTTTCTACGATTTCCATTTTAGGGGAGGAATGTTTCTTATAGTTATGCATGGGACATGGGATGGTCTAGCAAATACTCATATTACATTGACTTAACTTTATCTGAGGAGGTCACCTTACCATTAGACTCAATACAGATTGCCCACGAGTTTATGGACGCATGTCACGAGGTAACTGGACTACCATTAGTTAAAAAGGACTTTTGTATAGATTTGGCGCCGAGTACCACCGCATGAGATGACTTCGCTAGAAATGCGGGAGAAAGGTGAGCAGGCTTAGAAATTTTGGATCTAAGGGCTCATACAGAGGATCATGTCTCCATGGGGAGCCTAGTTTCATTTCTGATGAAGAAAGACAATTCACTCTGATTATGGGTGGATTATCGAGATCTGAACGAGGTCACGATATAGAACAAGTAGTTACTGCCGCATATCGATAACCTATTTGAACAATTGAGGAGTGAATCATTCTTTTCCTTGATTGACTTTCACTTAGTGTATTATCAGTTACCTTTTAGGGAGGAGGACATTTCGAAGACGAATTTTCTAAAGTGATATGGAGCATATGAGTTTCGAGTCATGACGTTTGGGCTTGCCAGCGCGCCTATATCCTTTAAGGTCCGGATGATTTTAGTTTTTGGAGCAAACCTATATTTCTTCATCATACTATTTATAAACACTGACTCACCTCAATCGAAATGGGGTACCATTGGTTGGAGTGTAGATTATCAGAGAACGATTGAAGAGCTTAAGGAGAAACTTACCGCCATACTCATCCTCACATTACCATGAGGCGACATGGAGTACTTGGTATTTACAAATGCATCACCATAGGGACTAAGAGGCTTATTGATGTAGGAAGATGGGACTATAACTTATAATTTTTAAAAGCTTACGCATCCTAAGGGCAATTATCCCTCTCATGATCTGAAGTTAGCAACGGTAATCTTTGTCATTCTATAAGATATGCTTCAGGCATGTGTCTTTAACCTCAAAGGGAGTTGACAAGGTTGTAATGAGGAACAAATGATCATTACCTCATGTCAATAACTTTTTTAATCATTTAAAGATAAGTGTCTTATTTTGACGAGTTTATCATTGGTTTTAATGATGACTTATTGATGATGCAGAAGAATTAGTAGCAATGATGACTGTTACACCCAAAACTGGAGTTAAGGTAGGTTGGAGCTCAAGTAGAGAACTTTATCTAGGGAAAGAATGGACTTTGTAACCGAAAGAGCCCTTTTCAATATTTACGAATGTAAAAGGGTACATTTCCAAGAGAAATTGAGTTTTTTAGAAGGCCTAAGCTACGAAAGGTAGTTTTGGACAAGCCGAATGTTTTGTGGGTTACTGTAAATTCCAGAAGCAAGGGGGTGTACCATAATTTGAGGAATTCGTATGGATAATGCGGTAAACTGACGAGGGGTATAGTTTTTACTGAGAAAGGGTCTGGATAGTATATTAGGCAGATCACCAAATACATTCAAAGAGTTACAGTGTTCAATATCTCAGTGTAGAAGTGGGAGAGTAGAACCATTGAGTTTCGTTAGGATGCAGGGTTTCAATGAGGATAAGTAAGTAGTTAGCCTCATTGGATTTTGATTAACCAAATCGATGAAGAGACAAAAGTTAATAAGTTATTGTACGAGGATGTATTAAGGGAACCTCTGAAGAAGTGGCATTGATAGCAGGGTGTATGAAGTTTGTAGAAGTAGGAAAAATAACTTTTATGACAAATGAGAACATGATTTGGGGTCCTAAGAGGTAGGTTAGCTACTTTCGAAGAACTCATCAAGGATTGAGATTGCGAAGTCGGATTCTAAAGGGATGTTAGCATTCCGAGGTATGGATCTTTTTCCATACTAGTGGAGACGATGGGGGCGATATCATTTAATCTCACCTTATCATCATTAGTGGAGACACGATATTATTATTGGTATACAACGGAAGAGGTTCTTGCAGGAAAAACTCATATTTCAATGGTTGGACAAATTGGTTGAGGGTTAGCCGAACTTGATTTACGACGAGAGGACTTAGTGTGTATTTGGTCAATGAACGAGTATATGTTGTATATAGATTATGAGGACACTACGAGAGAGATATTCCTAGATTTTTTAGTATATAATAATGAATTTGAATTTCGTGGACGAAATTCCTTGTTTTGGGGGGGAGAATGTTATACCCCCTAATTTATAGTAAATTAAATAAATTATGTCTATTAATATTTGTATGCATTTATCTGTTGTGACTGGTGACATCATTTCAAATTATGTCTTTATTTAAAATTTAATTAAATTTTAAATATGGTAATAAAATATTAATTATTTAATGAATAAAAATAATTATGTTGCTAGAATAATTCGAGTGAATTTTGGAATGTGTAGAGTGTCTGATTACACCTTAAAAGGTTTGGTTTTAAGGCCCATGGGTTAGTATATGGTTTGGGCTAGACTTTAGAATATTTAAAGATGATTTTGGACTTAATGGGTCAAGGTTAATAATGGGCGAAACTCAAATTTCGTGGATAACAAGATAAAAGGAATATTAGAGTTATTTTAACTCATTACTAACACTTTAGAGTGATAACCTAAGTCTAAAGAGAGGCTGGAGAGAGGTAAATATTTGGAGAAGAAGAAATTGGAGGCAAGTGGACCTGGAGAACAAGGAATTGTGCTAATTGAATTAGAATCTCATATCTTTGTTCAAGGAAGTTTATTTAATATAATTTTGTAATTAAAGTTATGGTATAGTATGGTTACTCACTGGATTCTAAACCTAAATTGGTAAAATTCAGATAGATAATAATTTTGGGAATTGTTAAATTGAGAATTCATGTTAACAATTCTCAATTTAGCAATTCCCAAAATTATTATCTATCTCAATTTTACCAATTTAGGTTTAGAATCCAATGAGTGACCATACTATGAAATTGACCTATATGGATAAATTGAGGATTGAATTATGTTAGATTTGTGTAATTGAGGAAAATCCCTTTGATATTTCATGATTTCGTTGAGATATTTGATGATTTTGAAATTGAATTGAACTCTAAGGTTCTACCCATCATTTTCATGACATTTTCGGTGTAGTATACTTGGTAATATGACATTCTTGCCAAATAAGGTCCTTGATAAATTAAATTAAGAATGCGTTGATATTAGTTTTGTAATTTTTGGAGTTTCCATGAATATTTTCTCAAGAGAGGACAATGCTAAAATTATCCGGAGCAAACCTATCATTCTGAGGGCGTTTTAGGCATAGTATATGTACAAATTTGACTTTTTAAAAAACTGAAGGTCCTAGTTACATTGAATAAGGAACGTGTATGCACTAGTTTCGTAATTTTATAATGTTTGATCAATATATTATAATATTATCTGAACAATGCCCATGATGAAATTTCTATAAATTTATTGGACTATTTGCGAAATAAGGTAGGTTCATTCTCCACCAAATGAAATTATTTCTGAAATTTTTATTTTGAATTAAAGAATGTTAAATTTGGAATTCAACTGAAAATTAAAATTATAAACCTTAACTGTGTGGGATTACTTATTTTGTGTATTATGTGCGATATACCAAGCATGTGTACTAGTGGGATACGTACTAGAGGGGATATCCATATGGGGCATGAACGTCGAAAATTACATTGGTTGCCTAATGTGAAATACGAATTTACCTTAATCGAGTGATGATGATCATGTTGGTACCATAATGCGATTAGACGGGTTTACATTGGTTATGATTTCCCCACACACTATGTGCTGAAATTACCATTGTATCTAGAGTAAGATGCTCGGACCGACCCTTTCATATTACTTTGGGGTATGGGGTTATGTTACTCGAGTGAAGATGTAGTGATTATCCCTTTAGATGTGATTTGATTGTCACAGATATGAAAGAGCCTATAACTTTGCCTAGTACGCCTGAGCGATTCCTGATGGCGATATGGTAGGCCTTCGTTATGTGTAAGTTTGAGAAGTGTCCTTTTATGAGGTACGAGTGTCGAACCGTGGCTGTATTATGTAGATATAGATGTGGTGAATACTTCTATTAAGATATTATACAATTGTGATGTATAATACGATTATCGAATTCTTCTATAGAGATAATTGGTGCATAAAAGTCAATAATGATGATTAAGACTTAGCCATGGGGAACATATGGTCTGGGGTGTAGACACATGTGATACTTTGGGTTGTTTTGGGATAGGCTTACTTAAAAGAAACAAAAATACTGGAAGAAAGTTCTAGTAACGTCTACCATTAAAGTTTTCGGGACATAAGCAGCTATGTCGCGTCCTTGATAACTTGACTTTTTATGTGTAGTTGTTTCAAGGCAAGTTAATCAAAATCTTAAAATACCTACAAAATGTAACAAACTAACGTGTAGAGGTAAGTAAGGGTATAAATCCACATCAAGGGGGTAAAGTGAGGGAAAAGCAATTGTAATTCACTTTTTATTTTCTTTTTGAGATTTTTTACTTTTCAATTTTTTTTAGCTTTTTCAATATTAAAACAATTGTCAAAGGTGAATGAAACTATACTAAACTAAATGAGAGATGAAAACAACTAACTAGAAAAATGAGATGAAAATGAAACTAAGTAAATCTAACTAAATAAAATATCTAAAATATGAGACTAGTGAGAAAATAAAAGTGAGAACAATCAAGGGATAGGATGACTCAAAATATTATAGTTAATCAAAATTAATTAGTTCATTAAAATTAATTATCCCAAGTTAGTATCAAACTCACAAATCAACTCTCGTTGCAAATGTAATTTTAATAATAACATTTTAGTTAATTAAATTTAACACTCCTACAACTCTTGAAAAGTAGATCTAAACTTCATTTAATAGATCACCCGCTAGGATCAATCTAGTAGACTAGTTTAAATCATAGGAAATAAATTTTAGACTTGAAATTCAAATCATAATACCGCACTTGAGAGACCCATATCTCTAGTTCGAATCTAAAATGGGTATTATAACTAGAGTTCCTATTTTCTCTCAAAAATCATTTACCCACTCTCGAGGCGTAAATACAAAAGTAAGAGTGCAAAATTAATCATCAAAGAGGTATTTAATTTAAATAAGCTAATTAATGTAAGATTAACATAAAATACTGGTCACCCAACCCCTTGAAAGGGTATCTAGCCTAACATGATTTTAAACATGATGAACAAAAAATCAAGGCTAAAAAAATAAATGAGAAGGGTAAGAGGACAAATCTTCAAAAAAGTCTCCTTGATTTGCAAAATTGGACTCTAATCCTCCATTAAAATTGAGAAACATCCATTTAATTTGAGCATTCCACAATATTCTATTACATACAAAATCTCAATTGAATGGCTCAACAATTAATTTCTCATAAATCTCTAAAAAAATGAAATTAAAATAAAAACCTACCTAAAAAAATTAAAAATATAAAGTGTTTCTCTCTCTAACTCTCTAAAACCTTAATTAATTTTTTCCTTTGAATGAGCATGGTCTTCTAATATAGTAGGCACAAGGATCATGGGGGTAAATTGGGAAATATACTTGGGTGTGCATGTGGTTTGGGTGTGTCATGGATTGTGTGAGGTAATGAGAGTGTGAGGGAATAAAAATCAGATTTGGGTAAGAGGGTAATATGGGAAAATGGGAAAATGAGGTAAGTGGGTTACAAAATATGTGTTGGGGGTAAAATGGGTATTGGGGTTAAGTTAGTTTAAAACATAAGGGTTTATTTTGACTTGGTCTTTGTGTTTGGTTTGGATTTTGGTTTGGGATAGCAGGTGAAGAAAAACGATTTGGAACAAATGGGTTTTGGGTTGAACCGTCAGGAGGTGGGTTCAGGGCTTTTGGCTTGGAGGTGTTCGGGTTTCTCCAGAGCAGGGTGCGAAGTGGGGAGGCGATGAAGTTGGGTCACGAGCAGGTGGGGCGGGCTAGAGTAGGGGTTTCGCTGGGTTATGAGTTTCTACTCGGGTTCGCGACTGGGAGGTGTGAATGGAGATGGTTAGTCTCGGGTTGAGGGTAAAGCAGGGGTGGATTCGGGTTGAAGGAGGTCGTGTCGAGGTTTGAGTCATGTCGAGGCAGGAGGTTGGAAGATGATGGTTGGGTTTTGGGTATAGTAATGGTAGAGAAGAGAGAGAATGCGTGATGGGTTTGATGGTGGTGTCTGGTTATGGAGTTTTGGTGAGAGGAGAGAGAAAAGTGGGTTTGCTTGTCGGGTTGTTAATGGAGTTTGGAGAGTGGAGAGAGAGTGAGATGGTGGGAGTGAGGTTGAAGATGGGTTGGGGGTGTTTGGGTGTGGTGAAGGTGTAGGGGAATAAGGTGTGGGTGAGGGGTTGTTTAGGTGTAGTAAGGTGTATAGATTTTAGGGTGTGAGTGGGTTTATGCGTGTGTTTAATTTGGACCTGAAGTAAAATTACTAACTAATAATAAAATGAAATTAAAAAAAATTACAAATCTAAAAATAAAATAAAATCCTAATCTAAAACTAAAATAAAGACTCGATTAAAAATAAAACTAAAAAGAAATAAAAATCTATTAAAACTAAAATTAAAATTAAAATCCTAAAAAATGTAAAATATAATAAAAAAATGAGATCCAAAAAAAAATCTAATCCTAATATAAACTAAAAATTAATAAAATTAAATAAAATAAAATCACACTAAAAAAATATACAAATAGAAAATAAAAGCTAATAATTCTAAATAAACCCTGAAAATAAAATGACACAATGTAAAAATCTAAAAAAATATAAACAGGGCACAAACTAAACACACACGGGCTTCGGGGTTGGTTTAGGATCGGGTGAGATTATGGGGCAAGTTAATTAGCTCCATTTGATGCGCATTTGCTTTAAATTAAGCATTTGAACTCCACAAACGACAATCAACCTACACGATAAATATTTACGCGCATAAGATCATTATTGTCGAGAATTAGGAGCTAAAATATGTCTATTCGGGGTATAAAATGTACACTTTTGGGTGCTTATCACACCACCCCCAAACAGAGCGTTGCTAGTCCTCGGGCAATAAGATAGAGAGAAAGAAAGATAAGAAACCAAAAGTGTACCACTTTCGCGGGTACTTGCAATTGCACTTAGCATGTGCACAAGCTTTTAAACCTATAGATTGCCCTATAGGACGAGTTGTGTCTCGTGAGGGTTTGCAGGGAATATGCCCCCAAAATTCTTTATTTAAAAATATTTATTTAAAGGCAGTCAATCCCTTATTAGACATAGAATAATCACACAATCCATGACATAAAAAGTATTTTGGAAAATACAAGCTAGAAGTGTAGAAAAATTTAGCTATGTGAATACACCAGGCACGACCTTTCTAGAACTCAACGTGTGTGTGTGAATCCGTCAAAAAGGGTCGAGTATCACCAGAGTAATTCCTAGATTGCCTTATCGAAATCAACGCTTCAACTTCAAAATCTCACAGGATATAGCTCTCTCAAACGAACTCTCGAGATTAGGGTAAGTGCATCGTTCTTGTGTGCGAGGAGGTGAGTAAATGTAATCAAGTTCAAATGTCTCACACACATGTAAGAAAGAATGAACATATAGAAGGAAATTGATGTCATGAAAGAAATGCTAATCACTATAGTGAGAACGTCGATTTATTCACCACGTTGACTTTCATTTGCTCAAACACCTAGAGGAAATATGAATGATAATAGGTGAGGGGAAAATGAAATGGGATATGTGGGATGATGTGAGGTAGGATAGGATGGGATGATGATATGACGGATGTATGATGGATATTTAAGAAAAGTGTATTACACTATGACGAACACATGTCTTTATTTCTTGACTTCAACTTTCTTTTTTTTTCTTTTCTCTTTTTATTTTTATTTTTCTTTTATTTTTCTCTATTTTTTTCTTTTCTTTTCGCTATTTTTTTCTTTTTTCTTTTTTTTTATTATAGTTTCAATATTTGAAGACATTGTACATTTGGGAAAGAATTCTTTTTCTCAAAATGATGGTGGGTGATATATGAATGGAGTGGAGAATGTGTATGGATGATGAGGGGAATAAATGGAAATATGGGTGAAGTGAATGGTAAATGGTAGGTGTGGATGAAAAATTGGTGATCGGGACAAATTTCAAGACACGCGTTTCTTACAACTCAAAAAAGATGTCGTTCTCAATGATCAAGCCAAAAATTGAAGAATAGTGAGATCATACAATGATTAAGTGCGGACCCAAAAGAAGTTGAATCAACTTATGACTCGGAGATTTTGTAAAACACTCTAAAAAGATGAAAGTCACAAATATCACAAGCTAAAGTCTCTACTAGTGATCCTTAAGGTTATTTTGAGAATTTTAGTACTCTTCAACTTTAACCGTAGTGACGTGATAAGTGTGCAAATTTTTTTGAGTCTAGAAATTCATGGTTCAAAATGTCTTGTTACGTTTTACATAAGCTATTAAGAAAAAAATAAATCATCTAGCTTGATTCCTAGACTAAAAAGATGAATGACAGAAAATTCACGTCAATGAGTGAGATGAAAGAAACTGCATGAAATTTTAAAAATCAGGTTAAAAAATCAATTTTTTTTCAAAAGAGGTACGATTTTGATAAAATTTCGCACCCCAAACAAAAAGGAACATCATCCTCGAACGTAAGTGAAATGAGTTTTAAAATTTAGAGCATAAGGTAGGAAAGAGATTACCAGAATCAACCACTAATGGAGTGGACAAATGTAGCCAAAATGAAACCTGAATAATAAGTAAGAGAAAAAAATGTGTACAAGTCTATAAACATGGCAAAACATAAGGTGATGTGAAACACCACCCCCAAACAGGATAAGACTCATACTCAGAAATCGCGGGATGCCTCCCGGTAGCGCTAAGTTTAATGTCTTCAGCCAGAATGAAGGGATCTCACCCTAAAGATAAGAACTAGGAAAGTATAGGGATACAGAAAATAGGGTGATGATAATCACCCCCAAACAAGACTGAAGCGTCAGTCTTGCTGGATAAAGGATAAAAATGGTCAATGCACTTGTACGACAAAGTGCATCATACGATACAAAGCATCGATGGACCATGGGTGGGTGGGTATTAGGGTAAGGGTGAAGAGGTATTGGTCTCGGGCCTTATTTAGCCGGAAGGTGAGGGCAACAAGGGCCCTATAAGCATGGTGATCTAATTGGTGAGGGAGGCGAAATGGTGGGGAAAGTGGGATGGGGTGGATCTCATAAAAATGTCACGATCGTTCTATGAATGGGCGATGATAATGGTCACGTCGTGACACACCAGAGAGCTGTCGATGGGATAATCAACAACACCAGAGAGTGGAGGGAATAGAATAACAAGCTCGGTGTCATGGTGGAGAGTAGCACCATAACTCTCGTGGAAGGTGGAGGATGGTTTCAGGTGAGGATCTAAAAATGTAGATGAAAACTTGAAATGTGAAAAATCAAGATCCAAACCAAGTGGTTGGGTGGAAGGGATAATGGGTGGGTCGGGTGGGATAAATCGTGGAGGAAGATGATCCAACTCAAGAGTAGGCGAAACACATTCCTCAAGAGGCACGGAGTGATCCTCAAGGGCAATCGCAGGAGGAAGTGTGGAAATAAACGAGAGAGTGATCAACTTATCCACCATTATGTCACCGATAAATGGGATGGTTCTTTCAAACGAGGAACCAAGATCGGAGATAGAGGAATCACTATAAATAATTGGCTCAAGATGAGCCAAGAATGGGGGAACATGATCCATATTCGGAGAGGTAGAAAATATCTCGGATTCTATCTCGGGAAAATGATGATCACTCATAGCCAGAGCTAACCTAGAATGAAGTGGTTCGTCGGGAACACACACGGTGGGCTCAACAGGTATAGGCTCGGGAATATTTTTAGATTCGGCGGGAGTGTGAATGCGAACCTTAATGATTGGTTCCTTTGGACATGGCGGGGGCAAATCAGTCTCACTAATGAAAGGTAAGTCAACACAATTGTCAACTTGAGGCCCAGACCATGGAATGGTCTCAACTTCGAGATTCTCGGGGTGGTAGGGATAGTCACACTCAAAGTCCGTGTCACAAGAGGACACATCATCATCACATGTGGGTGCAATAATGGGTTGACTTGAGGGGAACTATGTCTTTCTCGCACACTCAATTTCATTAAAGCGTTGTTCAAGCCTTTGGAGGGCTTCATTTTGAAGTTTAGTGGCTTGCTCTTTCTTGAGTATGAACTTTTGCAAGAGGCTTTCAATAGCGGAGGTGGATGGTGGTGGTGGAGTAACGGGTGGTGGTGGTGGAGTTGGAGTTGGTTGAGGTGGACACAACTCGCTACGGACAGGACTATAAGGAGAATACTCAAATTAAGTGTGTGGAGTGGGGCCAAGTTCATCATACACGATAGGATCGCCTTCGTGATGGACAAATGGTTGATACATATGGGGTGCGTATAGTGAGGGAACTGATTGTGAATGGGTGCACAAGGTTTCCATGACAACTTTTGGAATGCACGAGGACCCACAACATCGGGTTGGGATTCGGATTGCGTGGAAAGGTGATCAGGCCTCCACGAATAACTAGGGTGCTCACACAACTCGGGATTATATACATCAGGATAGTAGGCCGAAGTGGGTTCCGAAACAGTGTCATATGGATACACTTGGTCCATGGTGGGTTCATAGAGATATGAAAGTATGGGCACTCATGGGACATGTGATCGTCATAAGAACAATGGGTGCACAACAAAATATGCAACACGTCGAGACTTGACATCGAGGGTGATGGAATAGGAGGTGCGTGCATTGATGGGTCAAGAGTACCAACGGTACTCGTGAGAGAGTTGTGACCACTAAGAATATCTTAAAGAGACGGCTCGAGATCACTCTCACACGTTTCGCGTGACAATGAAAAATGACCAAAGTAGTCCCGTAAGGGACGTTCGTCGGCTATGACGAGAGAAATAATTTTTTTTGATTTTTTTTAAATTGTTGCAAAAGGAAAGAAAATATATTTTTTTGATTTTCTGAAAATAAAAGAAAGAAAATATTTTTGGGTTTTCTAAAAAATAAAGGAAGAAAATGTTTTTGGATTTTTTTTTGAAAAATAAAGGAAGAAAATATTTTTGGAATTTTTTTTTTTGGAAGAAAAAATGGGGAAAAATATGGACTCTTTGAATTTTGACGAACTCACTAAAATCGACTATCGAAAAATTGAATTGGACACTCGCCAATTTTTATCTTTGAATTTAGTGAAAGGGTAGTCAAATTTCAATTAAGTCCACGGGCGATAAAAAATCAGGGAATTATCTGAGTGATCGCCTTTGCAAAAATATTCTCCTAGTGGGCTACCTAGTTGATTGATTTTAAATTTAAAGATGGCTAGGGGAGGACACAAATGGTAAGCGAGGAGTCAGGTGATGAAATCCCTTCTCGTGAATGGCCGGATGTAGGTCTTAGTAATTTAATTCGTCATACTATTTGAAAATAAATGCGAGAATAAAAGCACACAAGAGCACGTAGTCACACAAAAAATTTCTCGCTGACAGGAGAGGTGCGAGAGTTTAGAAATGTACCTCTCACAGTTTTTATGCCGTGGAGTGCTGAAAAATTTGAGTCGACCAAGGGGAGATTACACCTATCTCAGTCGGCCCTAGAAATCCTACCGACCTAAGGTAGAGAGGTTTCTTTTCTTTGCCTTTGGACGCCCTATTTCTACCTTGTCCGGTTTCCCTATCACGTTTTTCTTCGCAATTAATTATTACAAATTAAAATAAAAAATAAATGGTGTCTCTATGCACCACAATACAAGCCAAGAATAAAAATCCTAATACAAGCCTTCTAAAATAAAGAAAAATGGTACTAAAAAGCAACAAAGTATGGGAAATAAATTAACTATAGTATGAAATCCGCTCCAAGTGCTTCACGCTCCCAAGAATGGCAATGGTGCCACTTGATAACTATGATTTTGGTGTGTATAGTCGTTGTTTGAAGCCAAGTTAATCAAAATCCTCAGATACATACAAAATATTACAAACTAACGTGTAGAGGTAAGTAAGGGTATCAATCTACATCAAGGGGGTAATGCGAGGGGAAAACAATTATAATTCACTTTTTATTTTCTTTTTGGGATTTTTTTACTTTTTCTATTTTTTTTAGCTTTTTCAATATTAAAGCAATTATAAAAGGTGAATGAAACTATACTAAACTAATTGAGAGATGAAAACAACTTACTAGAAAAATGAGATAAAAATAAAACTAAGTAAATCTAACTAAATAAAAATCTAAAATGTGAGACTAGTGAGAAAATAAAAGTGAGAACAATCAAAGGATATGATGACTCAAAATATTTTAGTTAATCAAAATTAATTAGTTCATTAAAATTAATTATCCAAAGTTAGTATCAAAATCACAAATCAAATCTCATTGCAAATGTAATTTTAATAATAACATTTTAGTTAATTTAATTCAACACTCCAGCAACTCTTAAAAAGTAGATCTAAACATCATTTAATAAATCACCCGCTAAGATTGATCTAGTAGACTAGTTTAAATCATAGAAAATAAATTTTAGAGTTGAAATGAAAATCATAATACCGCACTTGAGAGACCCCTATCTCTAGTTCGAATCTAAAATGGGTATTATAACTAGAATTTCCATTTTCTCTCGAAAATCATTTACACTCTCTCGAGGCATAAATGCAAAAGTAAGAGTGCAAAATTAAACATCAAAGAGATATTTAATTTAAATAAACTAATTAAAGTAAGATTAACATCAAATAATGGTCACCCCATTCCTTGAAAGGGTATCTAGCCTAACATGATTTTAAACATGATGAACAAATAATCAAGGCTATAAAAATAAAAGAGAAGGGTAAGAGGACAAATCTTCAAACAAGTCTCCTTGATTTGCAAAATTGGACTCTAATCCTCCATTGAAATTGAGCAACATCCATTCAATTTGAGTTTTCCACAATATTCAATTACATACAAACTCTCAATTGAATCACTCAACATTTAATTTTTCACAATTATCTAAAAAAATGAAATTAAAATAAAACCTACCTAAAAAAAATTAAAAATATAAAGTGTTTCTCTCTCTAACTCTCTAAAACCTTAATTAATTTTTTCCTTTGAATGAGCATGGTCTTCTTATGTAGTAGGCACATGGAGCATGGGGGTAAATTGAGAAATATACTTGGGTGTGCATGTGGTTTGGCTGTGTCATGGATTGTGTGAGGTAATGAGAGTGTGAGGGAATAAAAATCAGATTTGGGTAAGAGGGTAATATGGGAAAATGAGGTAAGTGGGTTACAAAACATACGTTGGGGGTAAAGTGGGTATTGAGGTTAAGTGGGGTATTGAGGTTAAGTTGGTTTAAAACACGTGGGTTTAATTTGATTTGGTCTTTGTGTTTGGTTTTGGCTTTTGGTTTGGGATAGCAGGTGGAGAAAAACAATTTAGAAGAAATGGGTTTTGGGTATTTGAGTTGGGTTTTGGGTTGAACCATATGGAGGTGGGTTCATGGATTTTGGCTTGTAGGTGTACGGGTTTCACCGGAGAAGGGTACGAAGTGGGGGGACGATGAGGTCAGTCGCGAATAGGTATTGCGGCGATGAGGTCGGTCGCAAGCTGGTGGGGTGGGCTGGAGTGGGGGTATCAAATCGGGTTCGCGGCTGGGATGACGAGATGGTTAGTCTTGGGTTGAGGGTGAAGCAGGGGTGGATTTGGGTTGAAGGTGGTCGGGTGAAGGTTTGAGTCATGCCGGGGCAGGAGGTTGGAAGTTGGTGGTTGGGTTTTGGGTATAGTAATGGTAGAGAGGAGACAGAATGTGTGATGGGTTTGTTGGTGGTGTTTGGTTATGGAGTTTTGGTGAGAGGAGAGAGAAAAGTGAATTTGTTTGTTGGAATGTTAATGGAGTTTGGAGAGAGGAGAGATAGTGAGATGGTGGGAGTGAGGTTGAAGATGGGTTGGGGGTGTTTGGGTGTGATGAAGGTGTAGGGGAATATAAGGTGTGGGTGAGGGGTTGTTTAGGTGTGGTAAGGTGTATAGATTTGAGGGTGTAAGTGGGTTTATGTGTGTGCTTAATTTGGACCTAAAATAAAATTACTAACTAATAATAAAATGAAATTAAAAAAATAAAAATATAAAAAATATAAAATCCTACTCCAAAAATAAAATAAAAATAAAAATCTAGTAAAACTAAAATTAAAATCCTAAAAAAATGTAAAATCTAATAAAATAAATGAAATCCTAAAAAAAATCTAATCCGAATAAAAACTAAAAATTACTAAAATCAAAATAAAATAAAATCACTCTAAAAAAATATTCAAATAGAAAATAAAAGATAAAAATTCTAAATAAATATAAAATAAACCCTAAAAATAAAACGACACAAAGTAAAAATCTAAAAAAATATAAACAGGGCACAAACTAAAAACACACGGCCTTAGGGGTTGGTTTAGGCTCGGGTGAGATTACGGGGATAGGTAATTAGCTCCATTTGATGCGCATTTGCTTTAAATTAAGCATTTGAACTCCGCAAATGGCAATCAACCTGCACAATAAATATTTACGCGCATAAGACCATTATTGTTCAGAATTAGCAACTAAAATATGTCTATTCGGGGTATAAAATGTACACCTTTGGGTGCTTATCAGTCCTCCCTGATATTATTTCAGTAGTTTAATATATTTTGATAGAGTTGTAGTTACACGATGGTACTAGTACTATTGGTTGGTTCGGTATCAATGTTATATGGTTCACCTGTGGTACGTTTTAGTTATTCATTTTATGCATTAGTTTTTATTATAGTCATGATTATATTGTTATTTAATTATTAAATTTTACAGGGTGTCACAGTTGGTATTAGAGCCAGGTTTCGATCATGGGACCTGTGGGTTATGGGATCACTATGTTTCCTGTATGGTTTAAAAAACCCCATCTATGTGACCGCGTGGTAGCCGGTTTGAGATGGAATTCAACTATCTTTCTCTTTATGTAACGAGAGATATTGATACGGAGGCAAAGAAGGATTTTCACGTTATTTGCTTAAGTGCGAGCATGATTCTTTTGCATTGGAACATACCTTACGAGGAGAGTTTGGCAGTTTTATCGGAAAAAATGGTTAATCACCACTTATTTTCTTTTGGTGGGAGTTTTACCTTACTACATCAATAGGACAACCATAACTATCTAAATGACGATTGAAGCCAAAGTTGGCCCAATGACTAGAGACGGGGTAGCGTGGACTCAAGTAGGGAATAAAATACCAATAAAAAGGAATCGCAAAGGGGGAGGATACCCAAAGAGGTCCCAAAAGTAGACAATATGACTCATTACAGACAATTGAGATACGAAAATTATGAGCTTGCTTGAGGATGTATGTTGGATGACTAACCTTCCTAGTAGTAATAATGTGTGACTGATGTTTGCGACGGTACCATAGCTCACTTTTAAGGGTAGCAGAGGCATTTGTAAGATAAATAGTTATATGTCTGAGGTTAGGGGATAGCCTTGTGACCTCTCCTTTGCTTCGGGGGAATTTAGGGAGTTGGAAGATCTTTTTAAACATCAAGTGTGAAATAGGGTATGATAAATAGGCCCTTATTTCTTTTTGCAAGAGTTGTAAGGGGAAACACTTATCCTTCATGCAAGTTGGCGGTAGAGTCATAACTAACCATTGAGATTTCCATCATCATTAGATCGTGTTCAAAAGGAGTTTGTACGTGGATGATGACAACTGTTGGTGACTGAGGTCTTTGATGTGATTAAGGCGCCTGACTTTGGAGATGGGAGTAGCTGAAACCCTAGGCTTTAGAGACTATAAAAGAGCCCCTTGGGTTGGTCCGAGTTCTTCACTGCTAACTCTCATTTTATCTCTTTTCTCTTGGAATTTCTTTAAGAAAATACTCATTTTCTTTCAATAGTTGTCTTTCGAAAAGATTTCCCTTTATAAGGTCTTGGACCTCAAGCACTTATCTACTGTTAGGCCCCATGGCTCTCTGCCTACCTTGGTGGAGCCGAAAGCTTAGACCTCGGTTTGCCTTCTGAATGGATTAGTTCGACCTAGCATAATGGTGATGAATTATGAGGAGTATTCAACCCCGAATTTCCTGGAGGGGATCTTTAGGCCTCACGGATCACTGAGCATGCTCTATATGATCTTCTAAAGACTTATAAAATTCTGAAGGATATTATCCTGACGGCTTCAAAGACTAACGACAGGGCCATCTCTATATTGGCAAACTTTGTGTGCTTCAATGAGCACTTCCTCCAATATGGGTTCAGAATCCCCCCGTCCCTGCTTGTGGTTAGAATATTTAAGGCTATTGGCATAGCCCCTTCCCAGTTGGTGGTCAACTCATGGAGGTCTTTGATGGTTATGGTCTTAGATTTCAAGGAATTCAGCGGGGGGAAAATGCAATAATTTTCCTGCCCATTTATTTATACCATACAGGGTTATAGAATAGAGTAAATCAACCAAACAGGTCTTGAAGTACCTATTCCCTCGGCCCAATATGGTGACCTTTGGGAAGAATCATAATGCCCCCATAAATTAGAGGGGAAATATCTTCTTCATTGGGGGAGCTTGGTCCATTCCAAACCCTGTTAAGCTCGTTGGATGCTCCACTATCTGGTGTACTCCTCCATCAGTGGGTAAGTTGAAACTTCAATTTTGTTACAATGTTTAAACTAACCTCTTCTCTGAGATTTGAAGTTTTTATTTGCATTTGGCAGTGGTTCCAATGAAAACACCCAAGGTTAAACGCTAACCTGAATTAGGTTATAAAAACTCTTTTAACTCTTTGATATAAAATCTATTAAAGTTTATAAATTAAAATACAGTCACGCACACTAGTAGGAAAAGGTGGTGATGCTTTATTTAAAAATACCCTTTAAGAATGAGATGAGGTAAAGTGGAAAGAACACAATATTTATTCTCGAGGAAACCACCAAAATGGAAAACCACATGTCCTTTAGTCCCAGGACAACTCATACACCCAAGTCCACTAATACCAATGTTTACGTAAAAATTACAATAATACAAGTGTAAATGAAATAGTTTGGCCAATACAAACTAGTACACCAAGGAACAAACTAAACAACCCCATAACTGAATCTAACTAAACAACCAAGGTAGTGGCAACTTGATACACGCACACACAACTACACACTCTACACAAGAGTACCAGTGCAGTTGCACAAAAACACAATGAATAATAATAAGATGAGGTTGAGTTAATTAGTACACAAAAGAATGATTAACTATTAAGTCATGAGACACATGCAAGGTCTTCCTCAATAATTAATATTGAAGTAAAGATTAATCCTAAAATAATTCAGTTGATGCAAATGTCCACAAACAAATTAGGAAATAAAATTCCAAAAATTGTGTCACACTAACTGAAATAGAAAATTAACTTAGCACCAAATAGAATAAAAATAAATTATTTTAAATCTCACACTTATTAAATCCAACTAAATAGAAAAGAACACACAAAGAAAAATGTTTAATTTAGAGGATGTAAACAAGGTGTGAGTAAAAACAGATTAATCTTAATTCACACAGAGTTAAATTAAATAAGATATAAATAAAAGATATTTTAATAAAAATTGTATGACACAAAAAAACTGAACTTAAGTTTAGATTTTTTAAGTTTTAAAATGTTAAGTCCAGTTTAACAAGTGCACACGCACACTGAGTTGGGAGTAAATAAAATCTCAATAACAAACCTCCAAAATTCAAACTTAGATCTAAAAGGTCCAATTAATTTCAGTCCAAAACTAATTAGTCTGAAGTTAATTAAATAAAAAATGAGACGAACACACCAAAAATAAATTAAACACAGTTTAGATTTTAATAAAAAATCTTAGTCAAAACGGTTGGGACTCAAAAAAATGTTCATGTAAATGAACTCAAAGATCAGCAGAGTCCAAGTATGGAAACAATTTTAACATACGAACGAAACTACTCAAGAAACACAAAAATTTAAGTTCGATTTTAAACAAAAAAAAAATTATCCAAGACAGATTACGCACAAAAAATCAGAGACTCAAAACTTACAATACAAAGAAAGCAGATCTAACAACCTCTGCTTCAAAAAACATTACAACTTTCTATATATATATATATATATATATATATATATATATATATATATACTAGGGTATGCCCATGCCTGAAGGCACGCTGATAATTTTGAAACGTACAAAATTGCGTAAAATGTAAATAATAAATGTTTTATATATTAGAAGTATAAATGTTTAAAGTATAGAATCGTGTAAATTTAAATCATACAATTTTTTTCCAACACAAATGTCTAAATAATTTAGAAAATTCGGGCGGAATTCCCTTTGCTTATTAGACTATCCACCCAGCTTAATCGATTCATCAATAAATAAATAAAACATTAATCAATTTAATCAATTAGGGTATGCTCGTGCCTGAAGGCACGATGCATATTTTCCAAAGTGTATGTCATTAATAAGACCATGTGTCGTATTTAATTCACAACAATTAACCATTTTTGAAATAACTTATGGCACAAACCTATTAGTTTAAAAGAAGTTTTTTTTTGCTCCATTAGATCCCATGAAGAAAAAAAAATTGTTCCATTTGGCCCTATTTATAAACATATAGTGATATTTAAATAGACCCTATTGAAGAAAAAATATTGTGATAGAACATATTAGAAAATGTTCCCATTAAAGAAGACTTATTTGTCAAACTCCCTTAAAAATATTGGGCAAAGTATCCTTCGATTCAGTCGTGTTATATGATGTCGCGTGACATCGTGTTCATAAGTAGTGTTATCCCATATTTTCGTTTGAGTCATATTTTCATGTATCATCATTTTAAATTGGATGTCAAAATTGTTAATCGTGTAATTTAACATTCTAAATGAGTCGTGTTCATGTAAAATAAAAAATAGCACAAAGTCATGTAATGTTGTATTTGTGTCCAAAAAACATGTTGTATTTGTGTCCAAAAAATTCCAAGGTAGTGAATCTTTTATAATTGAAGTCAAAAAAATTATTTCACAAATACGACATAAATTTTCGGAAACAAACGCGATGTATTAAATCTCTCACCACCCACATGGAAATGTTATTCTCCAATTTTGTGAGACAAAACAAACACAGAGTGAATTTTCCATTAGTAGATTCATTTCTCACTGTTTGATGGATTTTAGGTCAAGATAATATTAGTTGTGTAATTTAATAAAGTATTCAATGTGATTTACTTGTGAAACATGAATATTAGTTATCATAAAAAATTTCATCCTCAATAAAACATTATAAAAAATGTCCATGCCTGAAGGCACGAAGACAAATTAACCCCCAATATTAGTACTTGGATTTGCGACACGGCGCCAGCTACCATAAACACCCCAACAAACGACGCACGCCTAATTAATATATACTCTGATCCATTAATAATCTGACCCGGTTAATATTTTTAATATATATATGTAAAGTATATATAATAGATTTTTAATTAATATATATTGTATTTAATAATATTTTAAATACCCCAAGTCAATTCATGAAACCCGTGACTTTTCTTAGCAAAGCCCATTCTGAAGCTTTACCCTCTAACTTAATCAGCCATTAAAAATCGACAATACGTAACGGTATCAACCAATATTTAAAACCATGCTTCAAGGACATTAGATAGGAGAAAGTCATAGCTAGCATTATATTTTTATAAGTAAAAGAGAAGTTATTCAATCAACAAAGAAGTTACCAAAAAAGGGGAGTGTATGTACCCCATTGGGCCCACGTGCATCGGTCCCGTATCTTGAAACATGCAATATATAAGAGATACAAAACAAAAACACGAAATTAACAAAAGTAAATAGCGTATGATTATAAACGATATGAAAGTGAACAACCCTTATCAATATTGTCGTCGACCGTGTCAATGTTGTCCCAAAATCCCATTGCCGAAGACATCTGAGCCACCGCACTCTCACGCTGCATTGTTTTATCCGTACTTCGATTTTGGGCAGAAATCGCCAAGCAAGACCTCTTTGATTAGAAGTTAAACCAGAATCTTGTGCATATAAGCATTGGGCTAGTCTTCATACTTTGTCATTCACTGTTCAATTCTGATTGTCGTGGAGCAGATCTGACAGCTCTTGTTCCTCACATCATTTAGTATGTATGAGTTTAAGTTTACGTTGAACTTGAATCACTAAACAATTAGCAGTAGATGTTGAAGTACAAAATAATGAAGTATTAACACTTAGAAGTAAATTAACTTTTGAAGTAAATTAAATGTCGAAAACACATGAAGTAGCAGTGTTAAGAAAATTGACTGTCGAAAACGCATAAAAAAGGCAATAACTAACTAAGAATGTCTAAAGGGATTCTAAGTAGATACTTTAATTTGAGTGGTTTCAATGTAAGTATCAGTAGTCTCTTGTAAATCTATGTACCTTATTATAGTATCTCAATAATCACTTTGCATGGATGGAGCAGAGCTGAGAGAAGGTGAGAAGAAACATAATAAGATTTGCATTTTGTATGGTCGAAGATACTTCACAGTGGTTTAAGTTGAATACAAATGGTACATAGATATGTTATGGTTTAAGTTAAAGTTCTAAACCAATAATAATTTCATATCAAGCCTAATATAGGTGTCCTGTTAATGATCACAGAGTACTCCAGTTTCATACAGTGTAAAAACCTATCAATCACTCTAAACATCAATAACATCATATGATAACTGGAAGAAATGTAGACAAAACCATATTTTTTGGTCCTTGAATATGATATTAGCAATCTTACAGACCTGTTTCACAACACATGAGAAAATAAAGTTACCTAAATTAACCACATCAAGGACAAATCTAGTATCCTTCATTTCATTTAGCGACCTTACCGACCTATTTCACAATATTCTATAATAAATGGCAGCTACCGAATAAGATAATGAAAAATTAGATTGAATTAACCAATAACCAAACCAAGTATTGTAGGGTCATGAAGAAACTAATTAAACTTAATCGGTAACAAAATATAAATCCAAGTAAACACAATAAAACCAAAACTCAAAAGTTAAAAAGCATTCAATAATTAGAATACTCAAACATGTGGGGGTTTGTAACCGCATAAGAAATTTACAACCTGTGGAGAAGTAATTTATAGACTCTTAAAAAAGGTATTGAATTATTTTTTAAATTCAAGCATATAATAATAACCATCAGACACTCACCAATAATTAAGGTGTGGAGTTGTTATATCTCATTTACTCCTCTAATGCCAGCAAAAACAAACTGTGTTGGAGCTGCTGCATCATGTTAAATTAGCAGAATCTAGAGTTGTTGTATCTCAGTGTAGCAACTTTTTGCAATTTTTATACACGTAGAAATAATACCAATCAGTAGAGAACCTAATATTCCCACATATACATCTTCCTCATCCAATTCCATAAGAATAACTATGATAAAAACTTCTCCAGTGGATACCTTTGTGATTCCCATGATCTAATAGTTGATATGTTTGTTATTCACACATCACTTCTCAAATCTGTTTGAAGAAAACTAATAGAACCCAAGTCCCATGCTATTAAAAACGTTGAGAGCATCCCCCAAAAAATACAAAATAGTGAGTTTATGATTTACTCTAATAGGCCTGAATCTTGAAGTTATATTCCCTACCTATCTGTGCCAATAGTTGAAAATGAAGAACTTACTTACTACTGAGAACATAAGCGTGTAGTACCTTATCAGTCATAGTCCAACGTCAAAATCAAGCATAGAAAAGGGGGTGGGAGTTGAGGGTGGAAGATCTTTAATAATGCTAAGTAAGGATCACAAAAGTAACTCAATATCAAATCAAAAATGCTATTAACACTTGTAGAGGGAAAATGGGAACATTTACTGCTACTGATGTCCGAACTATTAGAGGGAATAAGGATGCCCCTTCAAACGATCAAGGGTGCGCCTACAATCCAGTTAAACCAAGATTTCTATGAGTTGGTGACTTCAAATGCTTGCTGTGACAGATTTTTGTCAATAAATTCAACAAACCATAAACCAAGATTCTCCAGAAAGCGAGCAAAAGTGAAGTGGTTGCGAGGGGTGTAAGAGAGAGAGATTTGGAGTAACATCAAACTTTATGCATCATAGTAGTAACAGCCTTGAGCAGTCTCCAAGGAGAGAAATATTATAACATCTAGAAAAAGAGAAAAGTAGGGGAGGAAACCGCTTTTGCAGAATGTAGACTTCAATCAACGTGAGCTCACGGTCTGCTTCCTCAAGTCTTACTTAGAGCCGAACCAGAGTAATATCGCAGTCCTAAACACATTACACTGCACTGTGTCAGAAACAATAGTCACCAATAATTAAACGAAACCTAAAATCAGAAACCACTTCAACAATTAAAATCTAAACGAAAGTTAACCTTGCGCTGTCCGGAGCTGTAGCCTGAAGAGCGAATCATCGGCGTGGAAAAGGGACGACTGCCTGAATTGATTATGTATTATGAATCCAAATTAAAGTTAGAAAGTCTACACTTGAATGGAGTTTGAAAAATGGAAATAAAATTGTATACAACAGAGAAAATAAAACAAAAGAACCCAAAATAAAACAACCATACTCAAAATAGTTTTAGACCCTACTTTAGGATAGATAAAGATCCATTGAGAGAGCGAGAGTTCATCCATATTTTAGAGCACGGGTGAAGGGCTATGAGGGACAATTCCATGATCTCAGACAGTAAATAAAACGAAATGTTAGATCTACAAATCTCATGAACAAACAATTATAAAATAGTGATAAAAATAAACTTTCAAGTCACAAATCATATACTCGAGACAATATATGCTCATTAACATATGCTTCAGTTTGAAGAAAAAAAGATTGCCTAGAGCACCTTTGATCATCCCATATATCTTTTCCATATATGCTGTTAGTTTTTATTTAAACAACAAATATGGGTATCTATTTGGCTTCAACTTGGCATAAGGTATCCACTCCACCAGTCAACTCACCATTGGCAAAAGAAAGATTAACGTCTTGTGGACTATAGACCTTATGGCCACTACCATGTCTATGAGTGGACGGACTGTAGACCTGCTTAATCATCTTGATGATATATGCCATAGTCACCCTATGCTAAATCATTGCTGCTGATAATGCAATTATACATATCATCAATTTAAATGCAAAAGTGATGGGTCTCATGAACCAAAATGCTAAAGTTAGAATATTAAGAAAACTCTTAATTGAAAAAAAAAACTAAATTTAACACAAAATTTGAAAATTAACATTCATTTTGATGGTTTGCAACACAATTGAAGTTAGAATAACACTGGCCTCAATAAAACCAAATGAAATAAAGGACTAAACCTTAATTACAACCATACTAAAAACATTCACCTTAATATTACAACCAATCAAGCCACACACAGAACACAACAAGCATGCACCCTTTAACCCCCTCCCCTATAACCAAACCCAATCCCCAACCCCTCACTTCTCCCTCTAACCAACATCTCATTCATCTGAGGTATCACGTGCACACCCAGCCTCAAAAAACTCACTCATGCACAATATAAACTCACAAAACGGCAAACTGATCTCAATCATAAACTATAAAATAGGAAAGTTGTTCCATATGATGAAGAAAGTAGAAAGAATAAATAAATTATAGTTTGTAGACCCAATCACTTCAATTTTAAGATAGTGTAGTTTACCTTGAGTACTAAATAACCACTTGCCCATTTTTTCAAACACCTGAGGGGCACCAAAGAAATAAAGTGTTATATTACATATTAAACCTAGAAATGAACAAAAAACATGAAATCAAAATATCAAACAAACTTAGAAACCCTATAATTAGAACCACACACAAATCGAAACAAAACATCTCACATTCTCAACAATAAACTAATCAAAAAATAAAAGACTCCATAAAATCCCTAATTTGAAATTAAAATCAGATACTAAAATTGAAGGTTAAATGAATTTCAAACATAAATCAAATCTTAAACAACACATATAAAAGGTTAAACCATTTGAACCGTACATGAGAGGAGCAACAACGTGGTGCGGCAGTGTGAGATCTATGACGGTGGTGTGAGACATCTTCAAAAGATCCATATTACAATCATGTTACCTGCAAAAGACAAAATAAACAACAAAAAACAAATAAAAAACATACACAATAGATCTTAGATGAAATTTGTAATCAAAATCAACAGATTTGAGCCAAAATCGAAATAAGTGTGTGTGTGTTTATGTGCGTGTGAGTGTGTGTAAGAGAGTGACATGTAAGAGTCTGTGTGTTAGAGGCGGAGGAAGACGTATGAGAGAGAGAGGTGGAGATACTTAACATTTGTTTGAACATATTACCATTAATACTTAATAACCTATGCTACATTAACCCCCCAAGTAAAATCTATAAGTTTGAGAGTACTTTCTTCGAACCAAAATTTGAACACTGGTGTGGTGTAACCAAGAATGAAATCTGCAAAAACACTAATAAAAACAATAATTTGACCCATGAATAATGTATTAGTTCAACTATTTCACAAACATCTACTGAATAAAGAGTAAAAATCATCATAATAATGAAAAGCTCACATGGTTATTTTATCAAACACATGGCATACGACATGTATTGATAAATGAAATCTTGACTAAGAATATGCTTGCCATAAATTGATTATTCCAAGTGATTACACAACAAAAAAAAACTGATTTTGATTATATTTCACAAACTCATGTTAGATCTGTTAGATAGAATACCAACAAAAAAACAGCCATCAACCAACAATAAGAGTGGATATCCAAAATCAAAAAATTAAGAATGTACCTTTTAGATCTATTAGACCCAATTTCGAACCCGCAGAGAGCGACGGAGACGAATCTAGAGAGAGGCGGCGATGAACAACATTAAATAAAAGAATTGTTGCTACATTTAAATACAATTATTAACATACTACATGCACCGGTACCGCATCCGTATTAACATACTAAATATGCATCCATATTAATAAACAAAATATGCGCACTTATATAGCAATATAGTATTTCAACTATATATCTATATATATCGAGATATGAAAAGGAAAAAGAACAAACTTTGATGAGAGTAATAGCAGCAGCTCTTCGTCTTCTACACAAACTGGACCACACGACATAATGGATTCGTGGGACATTTCATTCACTTGGTTTTGATGATCACACTTCCCCCTGCTTTATCAAATGAAATATTTGGTTAGACCACAAACAAACAATGTAAATTCATTAATTAAAGCAATGTAAATAGAGTGAAAAAACAATGTAAATAGGGTGATAAAATAACTCAAGACTTTAAAACTTACCAAGATTTCTAAATTTATAGCTTCCAACAAACAAACAATGTAAATTCATTAATTAAAGCATACATACATATTCATAAGTTAAATATCAATATCAATATAAACCTAAAACATGAAATTAGTTGAAAAATCATACAAACTTTAGAAAGTTCCTCATTAACCTACAACTTAAAAGAGAAAATTGGCTATTTTGAAAATATGCATATTCAGAAGTTAAATGGTCAAAAAACATCGAACTCAAAATTGTAGATACATTAGATAAAATCTTTAAACAAACAAATGTAAACATTGGCCCAAAACCTCAAATAACAACTCTAAACTAACATATAATAGGAAAAAAACATAAATTAATCCACGAACTAAAAGCTTAAGCAGTAAAATCGTGAAAATAGCATACATACATATGCATGATTCATGGAAGCTCCATAGATAGGCATGCAAAAGAAAAAATAAACAATAAAACATAAAAACTAATTAGATCCCAATACAAAACATAAATCAAAATAAATCTTAAGAAAAATCAAAATGAAGAAATCCCTAAAATGAAGAAATACACTCAAACAAATATATTAAAACACAAAGCCCTAGGATGAGTATTTTTCAGAGAGAGAACCAAGCAATGAAGATGAGTACCTGATGGATGAAGAGGAGCGGGTAGCAGAGGTGGGCAGTAGGAGATAGAGGTGGGCGGAGAGTTGGGTTTTTAGAATGTGTGTACTCGTTACTGACAAAATGAGAGAAGTTTTGGAGAGTCCAATCAATTTACATTCTTACCCATGTTTTTGAATTTTAAAGAAGGGGGCAAATGAATTAGAGTGTGTTAAAAGAGGGGGATTTCAAAATTTCCACGGGTAAAATAGGAAATGTAAACAAAACTCAAAAGATGACATCATACTTCAAGTTTATGACATACATAAGTTTTCTACTTTATTTTATATATATATATATATATATATATATATATATATATATATATATATATATATATATATATATATATAAATCCCGTAAATTTTAGTCATAAAGTTTGATTTACAACACAAATGTGTAGACAATTTAGAAAATTGGGGCAAATGTTTTTTACATGTCGTGTGAGAGCGGATGTACACAAACGTAAATTTAAGTCATAAAGTTTGGTACATGTCGTGTGATGGTGGATTCAGTGTCGATTATGTGTGTGCACGTGTATGGATTCGGTGTTGTTTGTACATGCTATTTAGTGAAAGAATGGATAGGAATGTTTCCATTACCATCGAGAAAATATAAAATGGAAAGACTGAAATGAACTAAAATCTACATCCCAATAACATATAGGTCAACCCCCACCATTACTCTCAACTCAATCACCCCCCACTCAACTCAAACAACCCAATTCATCATCGTAATGGGACTATAACAAATTACACGTGTAGTGTAATAAATAATACTACCTCTGAAAGTTAACACTAATACTACCACCAAACTAAAATAAGGAAATGAATCCAAATTAATCTTGTACTCAATAACGAACTAAGTAGGAAATTAAAATTTAAATAATGGTGGGCTCCATCTAACATTCTACCAAACTATTAACATTTAATTAAAGGTCTCGCCATCTTAGAAATATGATTTCCTTACTAACCCATGAGAATGAGTATTTTCTTGCAATTCAAATTCATTCTCAATATGGAGTACACCATGTATAACCCATACATCCAAGGCAGTACGAAAATCTGAGTATACCAATGAAATAAATTAAAAAAGAACCCAAGTCTTTTGCTATATGATAAAGCATTTCACAGTAGATTTTTTCTAAGAAACCAATAAACTCACGCTCATGTATATTCCATAGTTTATAAAAAAAAAATAGTTTTATACAACCATTATACAAATTATATATATATATTCACAATTTTATACAACTAAAATGAAAAAAAAAAAACTCACACAATGTACTTACATATTCAATATAACCATCTTTCAAAGCACCTCAGTATGCTCATTGCTTTGAAGATATTTGGAAATCCCCATTTCTAATGCCGCTAATCGTAGTTGCATCTGGTCTTCTGTTGTTCTATTCATACTTTCCAGCCTAAGAATCGAAGTGAAACCAATACCAACACCACAGCCAAATCAATCGTGTAGTGACCTCTCGTGCTCAGCAGCCGTAGCACCTGTAATATATTGAGGGCATCAAATGTCCAAGCCATGAAAATAAACAATACATCAATTGTAGTTTATACAATAGACTTTTGTCCCGTAATCTTTAGTTGAGGAGAAACAAATTGTAGTGTATGAATAAAAGAAAACTCAAAATTATACAGCCAGATACATTTGTACTTTCACCATATTCAAAAGACAAACCGATGCATTGTAGTGTCCAAAATAAACACTATTTCACCCTAAAACCCGTAAGAACTAAAAATCCAAAAGAAGTTGGAAGATGTGGAAGCTATAAGTTTCACTACAAACTCACTAATCTTTCAACTCACCCAATAACATAACATTTTAAAGCCAAATTGAAATAATATGAATGAGGCCCTGATAATAAGAATGAGGGATAAAATAAATGTATAAAAAGTGTAGTTTCTTAAAGAAGCAATAAGTTATAATAAGATAGTATTCAAGTACAATGTAGATTTAGATCTAAAAAACAAAATTTGTTACCTATATATTTAGAGCAACACAAAGATGGAATCATGGAGCGTTGATTTACGGAATTACCCTCTGTTTTGAGCAAAGCATTGTGCCTCCTCAAAGAGGACGTGCACGAATCTTAAGATTAATTCCATGAGGACGTGAGCCGATCTTAAAAGGTCTACCTCAACATCATACCCGAATTGATGCTAGAACCAAATATTTTCCACGATATTTTGAATAAAAAACTGATAGGGGGAGAGAGAGAAATTAATACCTTAAAGATCCGAGACTAAAATGCCAGAAATTTGAAGAAAAAATGATTGCACCGAACAATGCTTAGTTTATACCTAGATTTACATATCAAAATCTGTAAAACAAAACATAATTAATCAAATAAATTCAATGTTACCCTATTCGTGCAACTTCAAATTCAAAACAATCAAAAAAATGATATAATGTTGTGAAAGCTAGGCAGCGACGAAATGTGGGAGAGAGGAGAGAAAAAGGCCATGCATAGTGCCTATGCATGCCCACACACCTTATTAGATGCACAATAGATGGTATGAATGTGGTATAGACCAACTAAAGCCCTATAATCGAATAAAATGTAAAAGAACAACCATTTTCACCAAGTTCATAATAAATAACAACCATGAAAATAACTAATGAATCAACTCAGTTCGCATACCATGAACTCCTATAGCCATCATCAACAACACCATACAAATATCAAACCCCAAAACAACAAAGTTGAAACAAAATACAAATTGAATAAAGAGTAGAGAAAACCTGATAAAGAGTACCAACAAAGGTAATGGAGGAAATATAAAGAAAAAGAATAAGTCAATAATATTTGTAGTGTGATTAAGAGAAAATGATTATTCGAACAATTTGAAAATAATACAATATGATGCATATTGCTCACTGACTCCGCATCGCATGGTTTTGGTGGTTGAATGAGCTGCAGACTATGTATATATATGTTCACCGAGTAAGGGGTCTTCAATGGAATTCCCATTGAAGACTCAGGTTGTTCTTCGCTTCACTTGAAATCCCATAATAAGAGTATGACTCCTTGATATAGATCTTATTGACCTATTGAATTTATTAAATGAATACTCCCATAATAAATTTCATATTCAAACAATAAGAAATCTCTCTCTCTCTCTCTCTCTCTCTCTCTCTCTCTCTCTCTCTCTCACACACACACACACACATGTTGGCCTGAGTTATCAATTAAGGATATAACTAACTAAATATAGGGATTACAATTTCTTTTGTGGTAACCAACTCCACATATTGAGTGTCAATCTCAATCATAGCCAAAATAAGTGTACAACTTTAAATAGCTACCTAGAATTGTATATGATATAAATAGATCTACGTATTGTCAAGAATGTAATGAATACAAATACCTTTATTCAATATGGTATTAGGATATCCTAAGAAAGTCTCGATAAAAAAAGAAAAAACCCACACAAAAATTCATAGATGACTATGGGAGAATTAAAATCATTGTCCAATAACAACATGGAAAAAACTCCACCAATGAAATAGTAAAAGACCTTACGTGAAAAATGATGCAAGTATTGACTAAGACTCATTGTCAGATTCAGGCATCGATATATGATTCTTTCGCAGCACAACTTGGCATAAAGTTGGACAACGCCAACTCTGCCCTATGCTCCCAAGTTGTTGAGATGAATATCTCCGGTAAACAAAAATTTTGATATATCAATGGGGATTTTTCCATAGCCCCAACCAACAAACCCAACTTTTAGAAAGTGGAGATCTAAAAACGCGATTGTAAAGGGATGGTTGATTAACTTCATGGACTCGAGCATGATAAGAAATTTCATTTGATTCCAAATAGAAAAAACAAAGTGGGATACAATTGCTTGAACCTATTTTGATGGAAATTCCACCTCCCAAGTGTCTGATCTCAGGGCCAGAGAACACCTGATAAGAACACCCCCAAATCATCCTTCCTACTTAGATAAACAAAGAAAAATGTCAATATGGTACAACAATTGTTTTCATATTGAAATTTAACAATTCTAAGACCACGAATTGTGTTATTTGAATGCATGTAATATTAATTGTAATATGACACATCACATCATACTTTTCAGGCCTAAAGGCGTGTATGATATGGTTTATTCTTAATAGCAAGGACATCGGCACATATAATACCTGTATAAAGTGACTTTGGAAATGAATGAATTGTTTTTAATACCAATGACTACGAAATCAAACTCCCATGCACATAATAACAAAACCAATATAAGTAGTAGTAGAAATGAACTACATAATCATAAAAAATAAATTATGAACGCATGATCTAACAAAAACGACATATAAAATTCTCATATGCATAGAAAAAAACTCTATTTCAAACAGAGAAAATGGAGATTAAATATGAAAAAACCATGATATTAGCCAAACCCAACTACGAAATCAAACCCCACAAATCAAACTCCTAATCGACCCCAAATACAACCCCCAAAATCAAACCCCCAACCAACCCCAACAGAAGATATAAAAACCAAATTGACCCCAATTGTAGAGAGAGGGGGAGAGATGGGGAGAAAAAAAAGAGAATACCTGTAAAAGGGAGAAATATGAGAAAAAGAACGATGGGTTCAGATAAAATAGAGTATTATACATACCCTTCATCAGCAATCCAATAACACAGTAGCCTGGAAACATCACAATCCAAAAGAATCAAATAAAGTCAAGTGACTATACCATAACAATAATGAAGCAATGTGATGGTTGGAAACCCTAAGTTAATAAAGAAATACGTTTAGATATTATAATCAAAGAAAGTGGAGTTGAGGAGGGGGTGCATAAGAGCGTTGAGGAGGGGGCGACAGGGAGGAGAAGAGGTGTGGCATAGAGGAGGAGGAGGAGGAGGAGGAGGAGGAGGAGGTGGTGGATTGGAGAGAGGGAGATAATGGGTTGATGTTTGAGGTAGGGCTTTCTTGGGAGTTGCTGTTGAGAGAATGGGAGAGAAGTGGATAATGAGAAGTTTGTGTGAGAAATGAGAGGACGTGAAAAAATTGAGGGAGTGATTTTTACTAAAGTACCCTATATTTTGAATTGAAGTGCAAATTTGATAAGGAAAAAAAAAGGGAATTCAAATAATTGAGGGCAAAATAGGAAGTGCAAAAAAACTGAAATAGATGACATCATACTTGAAGCTTATGACATACATAAGTTTCCTACTTTATTATATATATATATATATATATATATATATATAATAAGAGAGAAAGTGATTACCCCAAAACTAAGATCAGCGTTTGAAGAAAAAAGGGCTCAAATTCGAACTAGATAAAAGGTAAAATCAGAAAATCGGATCCACCATTAGGAAAAAAAAGAAACACCACCGAACCTTTAAATTTTTCAAATGATCGAAACCACACCACCACAGTGTCAAACACAACACCTCCAAGCCGTATCTCTCCCCAACTCCAAATTGCCAAAATATATCAGATCAAACAAACCTTCAAATCTTACACGGTTTGTAAAAATTGAGTTTAAAAGCTCTCATAGATGTAAACACTCGCATGCAATTAAAGAGAGAATAAGAGTATAAATGTTGGCAGCATTTTTTTTAAAATGAAAAATAAATCTCTGATTTTCTAAACAACCAAAGCCTTCAATATATAGGCAACGAAGGAAAGATCTAGAATCACCCTTGTTTGATCGATTATACCAACAATTAAAAGGGCAAGGCTGTAAACTGGATAGGGCGGCTGAGGGTAGAAAAAAGAGTACATAAATAGGGGTACATGCGTAAGGAACCAACACTACAGTAGGGACATAAGCATTAAAGTAGTGGGGACCAAAGTCCTCTCAGCACACCACAAAACACACGCTATCGAAGATTACAATAAATGATCAAGGCAGCTGGAACACAAAATGAATCCTAAGTCTTTAACCCACAAAACACCAAATGACATAATTAAGAGATAAGGTGTCATTTAATGTTTAGCAAAGAAAGTTTAAATTAAACAATAAATTGTGTTTAATCTTCTAACATTTTGTCAAAATAAAATTAAAAAAAATATATATAAATACACAAACATATTAAATCTCATAAATCAGAATATATAAAAATATTTAAACTAAAAATACACGCTAAAAATATTTTATCACAAATAATTTGTATATCGAATAAATATAAGAAAATATGATTTTAGGATTACAAAAAATAAATTTTAACAAACAAAAAAATGCAGGAGCGTTGCACGAGCATATTAAAAATATTTGTCTCAAAATTGAGCCAACACAAAAAGACTAAGATTTTCATCCTGAGCCTATCATGTCGAAGTTTGCCAGGATGACAGAGGCCCAAAGGTTCTCCTCCATTCCCTTTGGGGCCCCCGTTATGCTGAACACCTGTTTAACTAGGCACTTGGATATAAGCCCAAGCCTTTGACATATGTGGGAATCCCTGAGGTCCCTAAGATCATTGTGGGGACTATGATCAAGGCTGAGCCTTGTACATCAGTTTCCTAGAAGAGGAAAGAAATACCTAAAGTCCTGACAGAGGTTCTTGGGGCCTCAAAAGGTGAGGATGGCCAGACCAAGGGTAGAGATGGCCATTCGAAGGTCGAAGGGGGCTCTGATTTGGCTGATGAGCCCAATCTATTCTACTTGTGATTATTTTTGCTCTTTTTGTTTTTACCTTCTTCATTAGTCACCTGTTGGTTGATTCTGACCTTTGTTTAGTTCAACAAATAAACAGGAGGAGAGGAGGATCCTCGTTGAGGCCATGATCTATAGGAAGAGGAGAACTAATACCACCAAGCATTTAAAGTTTGGTACCCCCGTGGACATTCCAATACCTGGGGTCAAACTGGTGAAGGTGGCTAACCCGGGGTTTAGCCTTATCAAAGGCTTAAGTTTAAAGCTCGGTAAAACCCTACCCTCGCTACAAGAAAAATCGAGGGTAGGTGGAACTCCTGGGGTAGACCAAAAAAAGATCTTTATATTGCAAGGGACTTATAACCCTTAATCTCAAAGAATAAAGATGTAAGAAACATGGTTCCCCCTCATGGAGAGGGGAATTTGTAAGAGGAAACTAAGGTAACCAATACGTCTGAGGGGATAAACCCTTATACCTTAGCGGTGGAAGACCTACATGTTCTAGTGAATAAAAATATCTTTGACATAATGGACACCTTAAGGGCTAGGTGTACCCCTCCCAATACCGAGGAGCTAGTCCACTTGATAGGAAATGTACTTCCTTATTTACCTGGTTTATTATTTAAGATTTCCATATTTTATACCTTGCTCATGTACCATTTTCTCTTGCAGGATCAACATCTGATGGAAGTTCTCTTAGCTGATGCTCTCGATGGAAGTGGAGTATGGAAAAATCCACTAACATGGCTAGTAGTTGGGACCTCACTCGATATCACTTAGACTTAACGATGAGTAGTCAGAGGCTGAAGGTGGAGGCCCTTGAGAGGAAGATAGATACTTTGAAGACTCAGGTGGATTCTCTGGAACATAAGAAGCTTTCAAATGAGATGACCCTCAGAAACAGTGTTTCTTTATTGTCTTCGGCTCGAGAGTCTCTAGCAAAGGTTGAGAAAATACATACCCTTGATCAAGTTGAGCTTGTGGTGACAATGGAGGCTCTTTAAGGATAAAAAATTGAGCTATAGTGATCTAAAGGTAGACTCTTTCGACTTAATGATGAGGTGGGGATTTTGAGGTAAATGGTCAAAGACTTATATATCGAAGAGGAAAAGTTAACTTCTTGATATTAAGAGCTTAAAAAAAGCTATGCTTAGGTCCTAGTCCATGATGAAGAGCTTCAAGGATAAGTCTGCATTGCTGTTTAGATCCATCTAGATGCTTATCAGGAGTTTGAGGTCTTCAAAATGTACCTCTTTCAGAACTTTATTCTTAGATTTGAAGCTTGCAATGGCAATGTGTAAGTGTTGTTCCCTCATATAGATGTCTCTGGTCTGTTCCCCCAAGCCCCTCAATCGAAAGAGGAGAAATCTGATGTAGAAGGCAGCGATGGCGATGATGATGTGGATGCCTCTGCTCTTAAAGCCTAAGAGGGAAAAATAAAAAAAAGTGACCTCTTCCACCGTTCCCTCTACTAGTGAAGCCCTTATGAACCCCTAAATACTCAAGCCTTGACAGGATTTCATGTAATCTTTTTTTGAAAAGATGGTAGTTGTCCGTACATCATTTTATTATAATGTCCATACCTACCTTTAATGAAGAGGTATTTTTAAATGGAATTGTGCTGGCCTTCAATCTTTACTTCATACCTACCTTATTATTTTCTTTGGTAAGGAAATTTATGCATTGTTGAATACGTATGAGATCTTCCCAATACATATTATCCCTTAGCCACTAAGATTACTTAGTAAAGCAAAGTAACTTGAGTTACGCATCTGGTGGAGCTACCCTGAGGGTTCTAAGACCTGAAGCCATACACTTGAGAAAATTTTAAAGTCTAGGATGAGGTTAGGTAATGGGTACTTAGACATTAGACCCATGGAATACTTGGCCAACTAGAAGCCCATAATTTTTTGTTTAAACACTTAATTCCCCAAAATAATTTGGCCATAGAGACTTAAGATTAAATCTGTAAAAGATCCTATGACCTTAGATTTGTAACAAGAATTTGAAAGTTTGAAGCATAAAGTCCTTGCAAGGGCCTTAAGACTTCAGGCTTAGTGAATTATAACCTGAAGCCCTACAATGTGTCCTAAGACCTCTAAACTTAGGTAAACTTGAATTCGAAGTCCCACAAAGGGTCCTAAGACTCCTGAACTTTGAAACTTTGAAAGTTTAAAGTCCTTATAGGGGCTTGAGACCTTCGAAATAGAACTTTTTCCCGAATATGAATCCTTATATGGGTCTAAAACCTTTAGACTTAGAAATAATTTGAAATATGCGGAATGAATCGTTTTTAGAATTTGAAGTCCTTATAAGGGTCCAAGATCTCTGAACTTAGAATTAATTTGAATTTTTGAAGTTCTTATAAGGGTCTAAGACCTCCAGACTAAATTTCTATTGGAATATAAAGTCCTTATAAGGGTCTAAGACTTCTTAGAATCTGAAGTCCTTATAGGGGTCTAAGACCTCCGAACTTTGAAATAATTTGAAATTTTAAAGTCCTTATAAATAGCCGAGACCTTCAGACTGATTTTTACTGGAATTTGAAGTCCTTGTAAGGGTATGAGACTTCCGTACTTAGAAACAATTTGAAATTTTTAAGTCCTTATAAGGGTTTGAGACCTTCAGACTAATTTTTTTAGAATCTAAAGTCCTTATAAGGATCTAAGACCTCCGAATTTAGAAATAATTTTAAATTTTGAAGTCCTTATAAGGGTCTAAGACATTCAGACATAATTATTTTTGAATCTGAAGTCCTTATAAGGGTCTAAGATATCCGAACATAGAAACACTTTGAAATTTTAAAGTCCTTATAAGGGTCTGAGACCTCCAAAGTATTTTTTTGGAATCTGAAGTCCTTATAAAGGCCTAATACCTCCAAGCTTAGAAATAATTTGAAATTTTAAAGTCCTTATAAGGGTCTGAGACATCTGGACTGAAATTATTTTTATATGTTACTCATTTTTTTCTAAGAAAGGTAAAATATTTGGATGTAAAGGGATGTGCTATCTATGGGTCTTTAGACTTTAGCCTTCGAATAACATTGATATTTAATACATAAAGAATACCAAATATTTTATTTTTCTTATAAGTGGTGTAATTCATGGATCACTGCACCAAATCTGGCTTTTAGTAAAAGTATTTTACCATTACAAAGTATCGGTAATTTTTCATTAAAAAAGGGGTGGGGAATAAAATTAGTAATAGATATTTATCGATATTATTATTGGATTTAATGATAGTGTTGTACCATTATTAATATTAAATTTACCAACACTTTTTTACAATTACTAATTCTGATTTAGTAACAAAATTTTATGTTACTATTTCTACTTATTACACAAAATTTGTTACGCTTTCGTCTGATTTTGTAATGGTAATGGTCCGTTAGTAATATTAATACATATTAAAAAAATAATTTTCAAGATTCGATATCATCTCCAGAATTTAAACAAATTCAGTTATGCTTACCACCTTATTCAAATCCCAAAAAATATATAAAAATAGTCCACAATATTAAAACTTTTCTTTTCTCTGCAATTTTTTCTCCATGTAACTAGATTAAAATTAATGTAATGTGGAAGAGACAATATGGAACACGAAATTTTGGAACACTAGAACATTTAATGATAATCCAATGAATTATAGGAGATCCTTTAACATAATATATAGTCCAAGACTATAAGAGTCATTGGCTTGGAAGCAGTATATAAATAAGAACACAAATAACAAAAAGGAAACATTGGGCAATTACAAGCTAAAAAATGGATCTATCTATCTCAATTTCACTCAAAGATCTCTCTAATTCAGCATACTTTCTCCAAGCATAGCAGTTTTTGAGTGACCATAAGTACTTCTCATACAACTTCCGACAACGATCTATATTACCAAATTGCATATCAATTTTAATGTACTTCTTATATATTTGATTATAATCTAGCATAACAATACCAGATCCTCTAATCCAGTTTCGAAAGGATGTGTAAGATGTGAAGTTATACTCCTGCAGAAATATGTAATAATGAGTGAAAATAAAAGAGCTAAACTATCATGATACTTAACCATAGGAAAAGTATTTTAACTAGTTACCCCAAATTTTAGATGACATTGAATTTGCATTTGTTAAGTTCTTTGTAAATTGTATCCCCCATTGCGCTGATGGAGCCAAAATCTGTGTCATTTTTACCTCTTCCTAACTGAAAACTGGAACGTCATCAATCCATAATTTGATCACCCCAATTGGAGTAAATGTAATCTCAGTAACACACATAGACACATACACACACACATATATATAGACACACACACACACACTCTACAACAAATATTACATTTAACAACGATTTATTTGGCTACAAAGATGATTTCGTGACAAAATGATCACTTTTAGCAACGATAATTAAACTGTGATCATTAATTAAACATTGGCCACGAAATAGCAAATTTCGTTGTCAAATTGTCAATAAAAATTAGGCGCCATTTTTTCCCTCATAAGATATAAAATTCGAATGTTTTACCAACGAAATAATTAAAGTCAACCACGAAATTTTTTGTTGGTAATTGATTTACTATTTTGTTACAAAATATTTTTGTAGCCAAAAGTAAAATTTTGGGGGCAAGACATAAAAAAAATCGTAAACCTAAAAAACACCACGTTCCCATTCCCCAACCCTCGTTTCCCTCTTTCGATTCCCTTCCCTCCCCCGATCTCCTATTCCCTTACCTCCTTTACTCCACTTCGCTCCTCCCCTCTGCTCCGCCAACGCTCGTCTGGTTATCTCTTAAGGTAATTCTCACTCCCTTTCTCTCTCTCTCTCTCTCTCTCTCTCTCTCTCTCTCTCTCTCTCTCTCTCACGCACACAGACGCACACCAAAACATATACTATATATATATATATATATATATATATATATATATATATATATCGGTTGATTTTAAAGGTTGCAAGTGCCGATGATTAGCGTATATACTATATCATATATATACTATATCCTATATATCCTATATCTGTATATATATCCTGGAGTTTCACCTCTCATTCTTACCAGGGTATTTTTCTTATTTTGGGGTTGGGATATATATCAGTCTCTCTCTCTCGCTCTCTCTCTCTCTCTCTCTCTCTCTCTCTCTCTCTCTATATATATATATATATATATATATATATATATATATATATATATATATATATATATATAGAGAGAGAGAGAGAGAGAGCGAGAGAGAGAGACTGATATATATCCCAACCCCAAAATAAGAAAAATACCCTGGTAAGAATGAGAGGTGAAACTCCAGGATATATATACAGATATAGGATATATAGGATATAGTATATATATGATATAGTATATACGCTAATCATCGGCACTTGCAACCTTTAAAATCAACCGATATATTGGGATGAATGTTCCTCTGTAGATTTTAGAGGCAATTTTTTAGAGGCAATTTTTGTTCCTCTGTAGATTTTACAAGTGCCGGGGTTAATCATCCCGATATACGTTAGTTTTAGAGGCAATTTTTTGTTCCTCTGTAGATTTTGATTGTTGTTGTATTGGGATGAATGTTCTAATATAAAATCGCAAATGTATCTAATTCCCAAAGCGGTTTAATAAAACTAACTTGATTAGCTATCTGGTGGTATTTGTGAATGATAATAAGACAAGTTTGGGATTGTAGGGCAAACATCTAGATTGAAGCTTAAGCAGGGATGCCAAGACTATTAGTGTTGATAATTTTTTACTTTTACCCCCTGAGATAATTTTTTATATAAGGATACCCCTTAGATGTTCAATAATTAGACATGCCTCGCATGTATAAGGTGCAATACAAGCGAGTCAATGCATAAGGTACAACCCAGATGATGCACATGCATGGGTTTAAGTCTATTTTTCTGAAAAGCTAGGGGTTAATGATTCTAATTTTTTTTGAAAAGACGGGGGTTAAGTCTATTTTTTTGAAAACCCGGGGGTTAATCATCATTGTGTAAACATTTTCTGTAAAAGATTCTAAATTTTCTGTAAATTATTCTAAATCACGAAAAAAAATTGTGTAAATGTTTCTAAATTTGTAATAAACATTTTAAATTTATTTTCTAGTTTTAATTGTTGAGAATTATTAGTTGAGGGTGACATGAGGCAATTATTGTGTAAACATATACACCAATAATCATTTAAAAAGAAAAGTTTTTTGTCTCCCATGATTTTTTCCCAAATGGAGCTACATTTGATAATTAATGGTTGATATTGCTCACTATTGAACCTTTGCAATTGGAACTACGTGATGATAGACCCTATAAAACATATTTGACTGCCAATTATACTCGTGTAGATTGTATCTACTTTAATTTTTCATTTTGAATAATATATAGGCCATTACAGGGGTTAGAAAGATTAAAAAGTAGTTATATTGTCATTTGTCTAGTGTTATGTATAGCCCCCCCCCCCCCCCCCCCCCCCACACACACACACACACAAAATATTGTTTTAGATATTCACAATATGTGCACATATATACAAAACATAATTTATGAAAACATAATGCATAAAACAAAACTTAAACTTATAGAATTTATGTAATGTAACTTTGATTTAGAACTTTCTGAAATCCTAATTTAAGATTTAGAAATTTAGGTAAGAATTTAATGTTTGGATTTGAAATTTGTTTGAGAGTATACTATAAATGGTTTCAAAATCTTTTATGATCGTCATGTGTATTAATTGATGTTAGTTTCCAAATAGAACTGAAGTATATCAGTGATTGAGACGAGGCTCGATTTTAAAACATTCATAATTTATAATTCACACTATTGACCTTAATATTTATTTCTATGATTCATAATTCCCATATGTACCTACTTTGATTTTTCTTTAAAAGTTATAACTGCTTTGAGGTCGATACGATTCCATATGCATGCATTTTTAGCCTGACTGGAATATAGGACACACTTTTAACATGCCAAGAATCAATACTACAAAATATATGGTCTTGTTCTCGCATATTTATGTGTAAATAAATTGAGTTTATTTTGTTTAAAATTAGATGGCTAAAGGTTGGATACACGAAAAGGATCGATTTTGTGAGAAGTATGTGATGGGAGTTATATCATTCATTCGATTTGCGAAGAATCATATGGGGCAAAAGAATGAAACTAGATGTAATAACCCTCGCTTATGAGAACGTATTTTATATTAATTACTAGGTATGGTAATTAGATATAAGTGTTGGGTTATGATTTGAATGCTAATTTATTTAAGACAAGCTAATATTCACTATGAGTTTCTATATATATATATCATAACTATGGGTGAATATTGCTATCTTATGCTTATTAATATCATATGAATTTAAAATGATATTTGACTTCATAATGAGATCGGAACTTAAATTGATTTATAAAATGTCCAAATGATAATTTGGAGACCGCAGTTGATTCCGGAACGTGCGAGATAGTAAGATATTGTGCCATCATGTGTTTTGAGATTTTGGGCATTTTTGACTAATTATCCCTTAAATATGCAATTGCGTATTATTTTATCGCAGTAATTTATCAATTGAATTGGGATTTTGGCTAAAGGCACGACTTATGTCTTTTGGGAATCACTATTCACCTAATTTTCTTTCCTAAACCTAGAGAACTAAAGAGAGAAAGAGAAAGAGTAGAGAGAAGATAGGGAATTGAAGATTTAAGAAGGATTCTTGCTCCCACACCAAGAAAATCTGCATTTTCTTCATTGAGGCAAGTTTCTACTTGCTATTTGTGGTTTAAGATAAATGATTTGTGTGATAATGGTGTATTAACCATAGTTTAACTAGTTTAGGGTTTTTAGTGAAATTGTTGGATTTGGATCATGGTTGAATAAATTGGATGAGTATTAAAGGTGGTGGTAGTTATTAGTAACATTTATGTTGTGTTGATGATAATAAATGAGTTGGTTAGATTGGATTTGGGTTGGGAAGAAATTTGGAGTCAAAGACTCCATAAGAACAACTTGGAACTTCTGCAGAACCGAATCGATTCGGCCTGGCCGAATCGATTCGCTGTTATGCAGTTTTCAGGGTCGAGTGATCCGAATCGATTCGGCTTGGTCCGAATCGATTCGCAACTATGCAGAAACCCCATTTTTTCCAACCGAATCGATTCGGCACTTATGCAGAAAGTCAGGATTTCTGGACGAATCGATTCGGTTAGGCCGAATTGATTCGGAAGTCCTCTTTTTAAAATTTTGTTTTCTTTTTTTTTCTTTTGACCCTTTTCTTTAGGATTAGTAATTAGGGACTTTCTTGAATGAAGTAAACATAGGGTTTTAGAGGATTAGTTGAGTTTGGTCGACTCCCTAGACTCGAAGGGGTTCATCTAGGGTTCTTTTTAAGGGGGAATTTAAAGTAATGTTCAGGCATTACTTCTTTCGCGTAGTTGTATAAACATCTAGGGGATCTTAAGGTCAAAATTTGGAGACTTTAGGAGTTAACGTGAGCTAGGTTTGACTTGATGGTCTATTATAAAGCCTAAAAGGAGGCTTTGGAAAATAACTTGGGAGTCTGATTTCTTATCGAGGATGTTATGACGATACAAAATACGTATAGTTCCGGATAACCTTAATGCATTTGATAAAATGTGAAATGGATAAAGTAAATGATAATTTACTAAATCAGGTAATGGAAATTAATAAAATGGATGATACACACCTCTCTACATGCCATCTTAAGGGAAGTCCGTGCGTGAGGTGAATCCCCCTGGCTAATGAATGCAGGGTGGATATAGTCCTAGGCCATATGAGCGTTTGTTTTATATTTTTTGCGATGGGTAGGAGATTCTGGGTGTGGTCTTGACTATCTCGCAGGCATATGGCCGCTTCCCGACGTTTGCGATAGGATCCCAGGTTGTCTTATGTTAGGCCCTGGAAGATGATGGTTATTTAGGGACGCGAACAGTGGGGAAACCCGGACGGGCGGTCTTAGAATCGTTATATTTATATTTATAACTATTCTATTATCGAGTTGGACTCGATGGAACATTAATGCAATAAAGAGCAAAGTATATGCCACAAAGAGCATACTATTGAGATAAGTGCCATAAAGAGCACATGGTAATAAATGCATTCCTGATAAGGAATGGAAAGAAGATGGAATTGAAAATGATGAAAGATGAAAACGGCTTATAAGTACTTTTATTTCTTTGCATAACTAAATTTTATTTTAATAATCATTTAATTGTCTTAGTTCTTTATATGATGTTACCATGCTCGAATATCACCCATAACATCCATGTTTACCTTTACATTATTGTCATACCTGTCATTTATCTAGTGATCATGTAAAACCGGCCTCTGACCGGTTCTTCGTTTTCTTGTTGTGTATATATCTTCTATATTCGTTCAGGTGTTCCGCCGCAAGGTCGCCCGTAATGACTATCTTTTCTCTGAGTCTTTTGAGGAGCCGTGACATTTTGCGGGGATCACGGGATATTTTGTGTAGACGCCCCTATTATTGTTTTCTAGCTAAGATCAGTCTTTATTCGGGCGTGTGGCCCAAATGGTTGTAATTGTATAATTGATGTATTATGTAACACGTGAACTTATGTTATGTTGTATGGATGGTATCGACCGACGCTTCATTCGGTCCTTTCTTATCTATTTGATTTCACGTATATGTTGTGGGAGTTTCCATCCTCTTTTTCTATTGTGGGTTGTTGAAAGTGTTTTCTTTAAATTACAAACTAAAATTTTTGATAACCCATTTTCTGGAATATAGTGTGGTTATTCCTGATACTCTGTATGATTATTGTGATGCTGAGAATGGTATCTATCTATGATTCCTGTTTCATCGGGGTTTAGGGCTGGCCACCCTTTATTTCGGATAGTGGGTTGTCACAGATGGTATCAGAGCATCAGGTTCTAGAGTCTTTAGGATCTATGCGTACTTGTCACGTTGTACCGTAGCGTTCTTTGAAATAGAGCTTAATGTTAGGATTTTCTTGTTGCTTATGTATGCGATCTTCTGCTAGTTAGATTGTTTTATAATATTCTAACTCTATCTCTTCTCTATCTCAGATGCCGCCAAAGAGAGGACGTCCTGCTAGACGCAATAGGGTTGTCGAGGATGAGGTTGGTCCTCCACCACCGCCACCGGGGAATATCAGTGCCGCTGATGTGGCAAATATCGTGGCCCAAGCTGTTAATGCAGCGATAACTGCAGTGGCACAACAAATGCCACAAGCTCAAGCGAGAGGACAAGAAGTACTAGTTCCTACGGGACCTTCTCAGTGGGAACGGGTAAGAGAGTCTTTCCTAAAGGGTCATCCCCCAGAATTTGAGGGAGGTTCTGATGTTATAATGGCAAACCAGTGGAAGAAGGACATGCAGCGTCATCTTAGGATGGTGGAATGTAGTGAGGAGAAAAAGCAAATCCTCGTTACCTTTAAGCTTGTCGGATCGGCCTTACACTGGTGGGAGTCAATGACGACACCTGAACAAAGGGATACAATGTCAATCACCAATTTTTGGGCTTTGTTTGATGGAAAGTATTTCCCTCCTGCAGTTCAAAGGGAGATGCAGAGGAAGCTTCAAGATTTAGTATAAGGGGAGAGATCGGTTGCCGAGTACGAAGAGGAGTTTACCCGGTTAGCAATCTTTATACCGGATGAAGTGACTCCGGAAGCGAAGAGGATCTCCAGATTTATAGGAGGTTTGCACTGGCGAATCAAACAACATTTGCTTGGAAATCTATATTTGGTAACCTTTGGGGACGTGATGAATGCTGCTTTACTTCACTGTCAAGAGCATAGATTATTTGTGCAAAACAATAAGAGGGCTGCAGCAATGGGGCAAGTGGTGAAACCGGGAGGAAATGGGAGCGGAGGGGGGACATCTTCTTCGTCCCAATCCTCGGGGAACAAGCAGAAAGATAGGGATCCTCAGCAAGGGGATTTGTCCAAGCATCAACGTTTCGGTGGGTTTAATGCTGGTGGCAACAATAATAATAATAACAGGCCGGGTCAAGGCGGTCAACAATAACAATAGGGAGGTAGAGGTGGAAATGGAGGTAGGGGCCAGCAGGGTCGGGGTGCGGGGCAATTTCGAAACAATCAAGGTAGGAATCAGGAGAATGCGTCTAATAAATGTTTTCAGTGTGGGGAGTTGGGCCATTATAAAAGGGCGTGTCCTCAGTTGGTTGGAGGGCATCTTCCTAGGGCCCCACAACAACCGTATGTACAGTTTCCATCCCAGGCGCCTAATCCGATTGCTCTTCCTCAGCAGGGGCAATTGCAGTATGGACGGGTTTACCATATTCAGGAGGCTATGCTTCCTCCAGCTCCTCCGGCACCTCCAGCAATCGAGGGTAAGTTTCTTATTAATGGGCATATGGGTCGAGTACTATTTGATACGGGTGCTACACACTCCTTTATTTCTAGAAGTTTTTCCCAGACCACAGGTTTGATAAAATCTGCTGAAAGTACCTTCACTAGCGTTGAATCCTCTATGGGCGATGGTTCATTGATTTTCTTTGTTTGTAAAAACGTAGGGATTAATCTTGGTAACTGGTGTTTCGAGGCCGAATTGCTAGTCCTTGATATAGTCGGGTACGATGTAATATTGGGTATGGATTGGCTAGTGAAATACCGCGCGATAGTAAACTGTTATGGGAAAAGCATAGTTTTTGCAGTTCCGGGACAAGAAATGTTCCTGGTTGTTATGCCTTGTATGGAAGGGAGTACGAGTGCTTATTTATATTGTATTGCGGAAGATGCATCTAGGGATGTTGTGGTTCCCCTAAATTCTCTTCCGATTGTTAAGGATTTTGAAGATATTTTTCGGGAGATACCGGGATTACCTCCAAGTCGGGAGATAGAGTTTGTGATTGATTTAATGCCGGGGACTCGACCGATTGCTAAAGCTCCGTATCGAATGGCTCCTGTGGAGATGAGGGAGTTGAGAGATCAGATTCAGCAGCTATTGGAGCAGGGCTTTATTAGGCGTAGCACATCGCCATGGGGTGCTCCGGTATTGTTTGTGAAGAAGAGAGACGGTTCTCTCCGGTTATGCGTGGACTATAGGGAGTTGAATAAAGTCACCATCCGAAATAAATACCCTTTACCTCGCATCGATGATTTATTTGATCAACTTAGGGGAGCGTCATACTTCTCCAAAATCGATTTGAGGACGGGGTATCATCAATTGAGGATACGGGCGCAAGATGTATCCAAGACGGCATTTCTGACCCGTTACGGATCCTATGAATTCTTGGTTATGCCCTTTGGGCTAACCAATGCTCCTGCTGTATTTATGGATCTTATGAACAGGGTGTTTCGGGATTTCCTTGACCAGTTTATTATTGTATTCATCGATGACATCCTAGTCTATTCTCAGACAGAGTCTGATCATGCTACTCACTTACGGTTGGTCCTGCAGAGATTGAGGGATCACCAATTGTATGCAAAGTTTGAGAAATGTGGCTTTTGGTTAAAGGAAGTTCAATTTTTGGGTCATGTGGTGTCATCTTAGGGTGTATCCGTGGATCCTAGCAAGGTGATTACGGTGAGAGAGTGGGGTCAGCCCACGACACCCAATGAGGTTCGTAGTTTTCTGGGCTTGGCGGGTTATTACCGTCGATTTATTAAGGGTTTTTCAAAGATCGCTAGCCCGTTGACGAATTTAACTCGAAAGGGAGTGAGATTTGTTTGGGATAGTTCATGTCAAGCTGCATTTGATGAGCTCAAAGATAGATTAACTTCAGCTCCAGTCCTTGCGTTGCCAAAATCGGGATTGGAATATCTAGTCTTCACCGATGCATCTCTTCAAGGGTTAGGAGGTGTTCTTCAGCAAGAAAGTCAAGCTATTGCTTACGCTTCTCGTAAGTTGAAGCCTCACAGAAGGAACTATCTGGTGCATGACTTAGAGTTCGCCGCAGTTGTTTTTGCCTTGAAGATATGGAGGCATTATCTCTTGGGGGAAAAGTTTAGTCTTTTCACCGACCATAAATCACTACAATATTAATTTTCCCAAAAGGACTTGAATATGCATCAGCGTCGTTGGTTGGAGTTTGTGAAGGACTACCAATTTGATATCCATTATCATCCTGGAAAGGCGAACGTAGTAGCGGATGCCTTGAGTAGGAGGCCCGAGGGAGACTTAGCTAATGTGTGGAAAGCTAAGTGGAGAGAGCTCAGTCAGGAGGATGAAGGGGTAAGGGCATTCATTTCCGTGATGACCGTTACTCCTACGATTATAGCGAGAATTATGGAAGCCCAGGGAAGAGATAAAGGTTGTCAAGACCATATACACCGACTGTTGTCCAAGGGAGCGGAGTCGTACTCGATTGGTTCTGAGGGTGGACTACGCTTACATGGAAGACTTATTGTTCCCGAAGATGGGGACTTGAGATGAGATGTGATGGCGGAATCTCACGGGTCAAAGTTTACGGTACATCCAGGTGGGGACAAGATGTACCAAGATATACGCCGTCAGTATTGGTGGGTTGGTATGAAGAGGGATGTCTCGGAGTTTGTATCCCAATGCACTACTTGTCAGTTGGTTAATATTGACCACCAACGACCGACAGGTTTGTTACAACCGTTGGAGATTCCAGTATGGAAATGGGAAAGCATTTCGATGGACTTCATTACGGGCTTACCTAGATCACAGAGAGGTCATGAATCGATCTGGGTGATTGTCGACCATTTAACTAAGTCGGCACACTTCTTGCCTGTACGTACGGATTATGATACTGCTCGCTATGCCCAATTGTTCATCGAGGAGATCGTTATACTTCATGGGGTACCTTTAAATATTCTTTCTGACCGAGATAAAATATTTGTGTCCCACTTTTGGCGAAGTTTTCAAGAGGCCATGGGGACCGAGTTGAAGTTAAGCTCTTCTTATCATCCTTAAACAGATGGTCAAACTGAAAGGGTAAACCAGATGTTGGAGGATATGCTTCGTATGTGCATACTTGATTTTAAGGGCGGTTGGGAACAATACCTCCCATTGGTTGAGTTTGCTTATAACAACTCATACCAATTCGCTATTGTAATGGCACCTTATGAAGCTTTGTATGGCCGACCATGTAGATCGCCCACTTGTTGGTTGGAAGTGGGTGATAACAAATTTCTTGGACCTGAAATGATCCAAGACACTTCTTCAAAGATTGAACTTATTCGAAATCGCATTCGGATAGCTCAGGATCGTCAAAAGAGCTATGCCGATGCGGGTAGGAGACACATGGAGTTAGAGGTTGGAGACCAAGTATTGGTGCGAGTGTCTCCAATGAAGGGCATAAAATGTTTCGGGAAGAAAGGAAAGCTTTCACCGCGTTTTGTTGGACCTTTCCCAGTTATTGCAAAAGTTGGTCCCGTGGCGTATCAACTTGCCTTACCGGAGCCTTTGCAACAAATCCATGATATATTCCATGTTTCCTCTTTGAAGAAGTATAGAAGATGTGAGGGTGCCCTTTGCCACATCCCCTTTGAAGATATCGACTTGCAACCCGATGTTTCATCTGAAGAACAGCCGGTTTCTATTCTTGAGTATGGGGAGCGCAAGTTAAGGTCTCGTGTGGTTCCCCTAGTGAGAGTTCAATGGAGTCATCACAATGTGAGAGAATCGACGTGGGAACGTGAGGACGGGATGCGGGAGAAATATCCACATCTTTTCTTATAAGGTACGCCTGAATTTTGGGGACAAAATTCCCTCATAAGGGGGGGAGTATGTAATAACCCTCGCTTATGAGAATGTATTTTATATTAATTACTAGGTATGGTAATTAGATATAAGTGTTGGGTTATGATTTGAATGCTAATTTATTTAAGACAAGCTAATATTCACTATGAGTTTCTATATATATATCATAACTATGGGTGAATATTGCTATGTTATGCTTATTAATATCATATGAATTTAAAATGATATTTAACTTAATAATGAGACCGGAACTTAAATTGATTTATAAAATGTCCAAATGATAATTTGGAGGCCGCAGTTGATTCCGGAACGTGCGAGATAGTCAGATATTGTGCCATCATGTGTTTTGAGATTTTGGGCATTTTTGGCTGATTATCCCTTAAATATGCAATTGCGTATTATTTTATCGCAATAATTTATCAATTGAATTGGGATTTTGGCTAAAGGCACGACTTATGTCTTGTGGGAATCACTATTCACCTAATTTTCTTTCCTAAACCTAGAGAACTAAATAGAGAAAGAGAAAGAGTAGAGAGAAGATAGGGAATTGAAGATTTAAGAAGGATTCTTGCTCCCACACCAAGAAAATCTGCATTTTCTTCATTGAGGCAAGTTTCTACTTGCTATTTGTGGTTTAAGATAAATGATTTGTGTGATAATGGTGTATTAACCATAGTTTAACTAGTTTAGGGTTTTTAGTGAAATTGTTGGATTTGGATCATGGTTGAATAAATTGGATGAGTATTAATGGTGGTGGTAGTTATTAGTAACATTAATGTCATGTTGATGATAATAAATGAGTTTGTTAGATTGGATTTGGGTTGGGAAGAAATTTGGAGTTAAAGACTCCATAAGAACAACTTGGAACTTCTGCAGAACCGAATTGATTCGGCCTGGCCGAATCGATTCGCTGTTATGAAGTTTTCAGGGTCGAGTGATCCGAATCGATTCGGCTTGGTCCGAATCGATTCGCAACTATGCAGAAACCCCATTTTTTCCAACCGAATCGATTCGGCACTTATGCAGAAAGTCAGGATTTCTGGACGAATCGATTCGGTCAGGCCGAATTGATTCGGAAGTCCTCTTTTTAAAATTTTGTTTTCTTTTTTTTTCTTTTGACCCTTTTCTTTAGGATTAGTAATTAGGGACCTTCTTGAATGAAGTAAACATAGGGTTTTAGAGGATTAGTTGAGTTTGGTCGACTCCCTAGACTCGAAGGGGTTCATCTAGGGTTCTTTTTAAGGGGGAATTTAAAGTAATGTTCAGGCATTACTTCTTTCGCGTAGTTGTATAAACATCTAGGGGATCTTAAGGTCAAAATTTGGAGACTTTAGGAGTTAACGTGAGCTAGGTTTGACTTGATGGTCTATTATAAAGCCTAAAAGGAGGCTTTGGAAAATAACTTGGGAGTCTGATTTCTTATCGAGGATGTTATGACGATACGAAATACGTATAGTTCCGGATAACCTTAATGCATTTGATAAAATGTGAAATGGATAAAGTAAATGATAATTTACTAAATCAGGTAATGGAAATTAATAAAATGGATGATACACACCTCTCTAAATGCCATCTTAAGGGAAGTCCGTGCGTGAGGTGAAGCCCCTTGGCTAATGAATGCAGGGTGGATATAGTCCTAGGCCATATGAGCGTTTGTTTTATATTTTTTGCGATGGGTAGGAGATTCCGGGAGTGGTCTTGACTATCCCGCAGGCATATGGCTGCTTCCCGACGTTTGCGATAGGATCCCAGGTTGTCTTATGTTAGGCCCTGGAAGATGATGGTTATTTAGGGACGCGCACAGTGGGGAAACCCGGACGGGCGGTCTTAGAATCGTTATATTTATATTTATAACTATTCTATTATCGAGTTGGACTCGATGGAACATTAATGCCATAAAGAGCAAAGTATATGCCACAAAGAGCATACTATTGAGATAAGTGCCATAAAGGGCACATGGTAATAAATTCATTCCTGAAAAGGAATGGAAAGAAGATGGAATTGAAAATGATGAAAGATGAAAAAGGCTTATAAGTACTTTTATTTCTTTGCATAACTAAATTATATTTTAATAATCATTTAACTGTCTTAGTTCTTTATATGATGTTACCATGCTCGAATATCACCCATAACATCCATGTTTACCTTTACATTATTGTCATACCTGTCATTTATCTAGTGATCATGTAAAACCGGCCTCTGACCGGTTCTTCGTTTTCTTGTTGTGTATATATCTTCTATATTCGTTCAGGTGTTCCGCCGCAAGGTCGCCCGTAATGACTATCTTTTCTCTGAGTCTTTTGAGGAGACGTGACATTTTGCGGGGATCACGGGATATTTTTTGTAGACGCCCCTATTATTGTTTTCTAGCTAAGATCAGTCTTTATTCGGGCGTGTGGCCCAAATGGTTGTAATTGTATAATTGATGTATTTTGTAACACGTGAACTTATTTTATGTTGTATGGATGGTATCGACCGACGCTTCATTCGGTCCTTTCTTATCTATTTGATTTCACGTATATGTTGTGGGAGTTTCCATCCTCTTTTTCTATTGTGGGTTGTTGAAAGTGTTTTCTTTAAATTACAAACTAAAATTTTTGATAACCCGTTTTCTGGAATATTGTGTGGTTATTCCTAATACTCTGTATGATTATTGTGATGCTGAGAATGGTATCTATCTATGATTCCTGTTTCATCGGGGTTTAGGGCTGGCCACCCTTTATTTCGGATAGCGGGTTGTCACACTAGATGTCCGTGTTGTGATTGCTTGAATATTGATGTTAGAAAAATTTGATGAAGTGGGGGATCACTTATTTTTGAAAGGGTTTTGCACAACTTATACTGAATGGATATATCATGGGGGAGCTCTCTAAACGCTTGGTGTATGGTAGTGCAAATGCCAATGTAGATGGTGATGATGTTGATGAAGAGATAACAGACAATGAAGAGGATAATGGTGACGAAATGCATGATATGTTAGAAGACATACATAGAGGAACATTCATAGATACTAGTGGTCCATTTGATTTGTCTCATTTTGACTCTCCCATAAATGTTTGTGGTGGGGAGAAGAAAAGCTTTAAAAAATTATCGAGCGAAGCTGAACGTGAACTTTACCCCAATTGTAAAAAATTCTCTACATTAGATTTTCTTGTCAAGTGGCTACACTTGAAGGTAATTAATCACGGGAGTGATAAATCACTCAACATGTTGCTCGAGCTATTGAAATAAGATCGGGCAAAAAGCATTTTGCGTGATTTGGGATTAGGATATGTGTCGATTCATGCTTGTAAAAATGATTGTTCATTTTTTCAGAAGGAATTTGAGAATATTCAAGGGTGTCCAATATGATGGGAGTATAGATAAAATATCAATGACGTAAAAGGTAAGAGGATTCCACATAAGGTGCTTCGTTACTTCCCACTAACACCAAGACTCCAAAGATTGTTTATGTTGAAAAAAAAAGTTGAGGATGTGAGGTGCCACAAAAAGAAGTGTGCAAATGACAATGTGTTAAGACATCCCACTGACTCTAATGCTTAGAAGGAATTTTATAAGGATCATGAATGGTTTTATTTAGACCCTCATAATGCTCAGCATGGCCTAGCAAGCGACGGGTTCAACTTGGTAACATGAACAACTCATATAGCATGTGGCCTATTATACTCATGCCCTACAACTTACCTCTATGGAAATGCATGAAAGAAGAATTTTTCATGATGTCATTGCTCATTCGTGGACCTAAGGCACCTGGTAAAGACATCGACATGTATTTACAACCATTGATTGATGAATTAAAGGAATTTTGGGATGTTGGTGTGGAGACATATAATGTGTTTACAGGACAGACATTTCAAATGCATGCGACGTTTTTGTGGAAAATAAATGACTTTCTAGCCTACGGTAATTTATCTGAATGGATCACTAAAGGATACATGTCATGCCCTATTTGTAATAAGCATACTTCTTCAGAAAAATTAATAAGTAAGATTTGTTATATGGACCACCGTCGATATTTGGAGCCAAACCATAAATGGCGGAAGAGTAAAAAAATTTAATGGCATGCAGGAGCTTCATTCAAAGCCTACGGAGTTTGATGGGAAAGATGTGTTGGAACAATTGAATTATCCTAATGATTGTATACCTGGGAAACACTCCGACAGTAGGAAGCAAAAACGTACACCCGAAGAGCTGAATTGAACCAAAAAATCATTTTCTTCCAATTGCCATATTGGGAGACACTGAAGTTGCGCCATAATCTGGATTTCATGCACTTTGAGAAAAAAAATTGTGAGACTGTACTTGGGACATTATTAAACATAAAAGGGATAACAAAATACACGTATAAAGCGAGAGAAGATGACGCGAATAAGAATGTGTCTCAGAAATGCGTACTCTCTAAGCTCAAGTGCAAGCCTGTCGCTCAAGTAATAATCCGATAAGTCGGGTATCGATACTCAGGGAAATAGGACAACAGAGTTGTAACGACGTTGGACAGACGAAGGAATCCTAATGTCACACCCCAAACCCAATATCCATACTAATCATTTGTTATTAAAAGAATTGGATCATAATCTTGAGCCCATTGGAAAATATACTTCATTTATCAATATTTTTCTACACACTATGCATAATGAACATAATATTATTATTATACCGTAATGAAATCAATATCAGAGTCATAATTAACTGGACATACAATACTATGATTAACTATGGTAAAATTTCACATTCATCAACTCAATCCATACTAACGCAATATATATAATGTGAGTATATTAAAATCTTCAGTGTGACAATGATAAAATCCCCATATTTAAACCCCAGCTCTTTCCAACGGTGCAACTCTTAAAGTTACCGGTCACGTGGTATCCTAGCTGGTAGCATACAAACCAAAAACTATTAAAATATAAACCGTAAGCATTAAGCTTAGTGAGGTACTCCTTCCCTACAATGAAATAACAATTCTATATCAAATATGTGGATATAAAATCTGAACAATCCTGCCCATTGGCAATAACATATCCTGGATCATAAGATCCAAATAATTCTGCCCATTGACAATAACAAATCCTAGAACACTAGTTCCAACAAATCCTTGTCATTAGACAAATCAAATCATTGGATCTTTGTCCAATTCCAATCCTGGATCATAAGATCCAAACAAATCCTGGATATTTGAATATCCAAACAGATCCTAAATACCGAAGTATTCAAACAAATCCTGCTCTTATAGCTATATTCATATATCTGTATATATGAAACAATCATAGGTACACTCACCTTGACAATTTAACTGGCTTTTCCCTTGCCTTTATCCGGAACTTGTTCAATCAGATCTTCTTCCCTTCCTATCATTATTACAATATTATTATCATCATAAGAATATTAATAGTCCAAAGAATAACTTCAACATAACTCAATTCATTAGCATCATATGATTCAATTCAAATCATTCATTATAAATGAAGTCCCATCTAGACTCAGGTTCTGATATCTAACATATTCAAATTACAGCCCAAACCTTCTTTAATTCTTCTTGTTAATCCAATCCTTATCATATTAGGTTTCCAACACAAAAGACGACACATCATTCTGAGTTTCCTAGAGCAAGATATGCCCATTTCTTTACCATATAGTAAATCCGCCCTAAAAGCTCATCTGTTGTTCAGTCATCTTCCAATAATTTTCATAATTTTTATACATTATAAATTTCTATGATATTTCACCCAATTTCAGAAAACATATTTAATAACACAAGATCAAAATTTCATAATTTTCAGGGTTCATTTGCTATGTCAAGCAAAACATCAAACATATGGTATGCATATTTACTCTTTTGGGGCAGATTTCATACCCGAACTTCAAACCATCACCCAATATTCAATTCTTGGTATTTTTACTTGATTTTAGGATATGACATACATATATGATTCTATTATAATGTCCAATTTGAATCAATCAATTTCAGTAAGTATACAAAATGATATGATAGTTTGAATACACAAAGTTTCTAAACAAAGCAAGTTCAAGGGATTACACATTCAAGTTTGCTTAAACATGCATCAATCCATGAGTACACATCAAGACATGAAATTTCAGTAAAAAAATTGATGATTTATATCATTCAAATTATTAATACAAAAAAATCAAACAAGATTTATGGATGGAATTACCTTAGGGGCTTTTACGTAATTTTTTATGAATTTTTCTGAATGTTTCTCCTCACTTTCTTCTTCCTAACCCTCACAATTGTTTTTCCTCAACCTAAAACTCTTTCAAACTGAATTTTATGAAGAAAATAGGATATCTCAAGGGTTTAAGTCGGTCAAACCAACCTCCACCTCCAACCAATCAAAATATAACATGTGGCATTATATAAAACAAAATATCATTTAAGGCTAAATGACTACTTTACCCCTCTTCATAAAAAGATAATATCTTCCCACTCAAATGTCCAATCGATGAACCGTTTGTTGTGTTACAAACGTAACTCATATATCTACAAATATCTAGTTTATACCTCAAGTCAATTGTTATGTCATAAAGGTCAAAACTAGTCTTGAACATGAGCATTCCTACCGAAAACTTCAAAATTTCACATTTGTAACTAATTCGATATTTCATGCTTTATGAGGGTAGGATTAGACTAAACATAATGACTTAACATTATATATACTAATAACATATTATCCATATCACATAATCTTATTTAAACATAATTTATCATAATTATATTTGGGTTGTCACAATTCTCCCCCTGTTAGGGAATTTCATCCCCAAAATTGAGATACCTTGGTTGTTTGAATCAAATAAATATGGATAACGCATCTTCATGCTATCCTCACTCTCCCTTGTAGCTTCTTCCATGGAATGCCTTCTCCACACAAATTTCACGAGTGGGATCACTTTTGATCTCAATATTTGTTCTTTCCTATCGACGATTGCAAGTGGTTCTTCCACATAGCTCAAATCTTCTTTCAATGCAATAGGTTGTTCCACCAATACGTGTGAAGGATCTGCTACATACTTTCTTAACATAGAAACATGAAAAACATAATGTACCCGAGATAACTCTAGTGGTAATGCTAACTTGTAGGCAACCATCCCGACTTTTTCAAGAATTTCATAAGGTCCAATGTAGCGTGGACTTAATTTCCCTTTCTTTCCAAACCTCATAACTCCTTTCCATGGCAATATCTGAAGAAACACATAATCCCCTTTCTGGAATTCCAAATCTTTCCGTCATTTATCTGCATAACTTTTTTGTCTTCTTTGAGCTGTTCTCATTCTATCTTGAATAATTTTCACTTTTTTAGTGGTGACTTCAATCAATTTTGGACCCTCTATCTTCCTTTCACCAACTTCACCCCAACATATCGGTGTATCACATCGTCTACCGTATAATGCTTCATATGGAGCCATACCAATAGTAGACTGAAAACTATTATTATATGTAAATTCTATCAAAGGAAAATATTCATCCCAATTACCTTTGAAATCAAGCACACAAGCTCTAAGCATATCTTCCAAAATCTGTATTGTCCTTTCAGACTGTCCATCTGTCTGAGGATGAAAATTCGTACTAAACTTCAAGTTAGTACCCATAGCATACTTTAAGCTACCCCAAAATATGGATGTAAAAGTAGGGTCCCTATCTAAAATAATCAAAATCGGTGCTCCATGCAATCGAATAATTTCATTAACATACGGTCTAGCATACCTATCAACTATATACGTAGTCTTGACTGCTAGAAAATGAGCAAACTTGGTCAATCTATCCACCACTACCCAAATCCAATCTGAACCCTTCTGAGATCGAGGAAGCCCAACCACAAAATCCATCATTACATGATCCCATTTTCATTCCGGTATTGGCAATGGCTGAAGCACACCAGTAGGTTTCTGATGCTCCACTTTCACTTGCTGACATATAAGGCACCTAGCAACAAAATCAGCAATTTTCTTCTTCATATTATTCCACCAATAATGCTCCTTAAATCCCTATACATTTTAGTACTACCAGGATGTATAGTATAAATGGAATTATAAGCCTCATCTAAAATTTCCTCTTTCAATCCACACACATTAGGCATACATAATCGATGCTTACACAATAAAGTGCAATCATTCATAATACAAAATTCTTCAGACTTACCATCTCGAACATCTTGTCATTTCTTCTCAAGAAAAGGATCTTGACTTTGCAAATCACGAATACGGGTATCTAACAAAGGTCTCACGTTTATATGAGCAAAGAACCTGTCCCCATCTTCTAGCTTCAATTCTACTCCCAGCAATCTCAACTCCATGATGTGGGAAACTCTAGCACACCGAATACAAGATAACCTGCCCGGAGTCTTTCTACTCAGAACATCTGCAACTACATTTGCCTTCCCTGGGTGGTAGTGAATTGTACAATCATAATCTTTAATTAACTCCATCCACCACCTCTGCCTCAAATTTAACTCCTTCTGAGTAAATAAATACTTAAGGCTTTGATGGTCAGTAAAAACTTCATATACCTCACCATATAGATAATGACGCCATAATTTCAAAGTAAACACAATAGCAACAAGTTCCAAATCATATGTAGGATAATTATGTACATGTGTACGCAACTTCCTAGAATCATAAGCAATAACTTTACCATGCTGCATAAAAACACAACCCAACCCCTGATGTGAAGCATCAGTATAAATAACAAAACCATCTCCACCATGTGGAATAGTAAGAACAGGTGCAGTTACCAACCTCTTTTTCAACTCATCAAAACTATTTTTGCAATCAGAATTCCATTCAAACTTAACATCTTTCCGGGTTAGTTTAGTCATCGGCAAGGCAATTGAAGAAATTCCCTTAATAAACCTTCTATAATACCCAGCTAAACCCAGAAAACTCCTCACCTAAGTCACATTATTGGGCCTTTCCCATTTTACAACAGCTTCTACCTTTTTAGGATCAACACATATACCATCTCCAGAAACAACGTGGCCTAAAAATACAACTTGTGATAGCCAAAATTCACACTTGCTAAACTAGGCATACAACTTCTTATCTTTCAACAGATTCAAAATAGTTGTGAGATGATTTTCATATTCAACCATATCACGTGAATGAATCAGAATATCATCAATAAAAACTATCACAAATGAATCAACAAAAGGATGAAGTACCCGGTTCATAAGATCTATAAATACAGCTGGGGCATTAGTCACCCCAAAAGGCATCACCAGAAATTCAAAATGACTATATCAAGTACGAAAAGAAGTTTTAGAAATATCACTCTCCTTGACCCTCAACTGATGATAACCCGATCGTAAGTCTATTTTTTAAAACACTTTAGCACCCTATAACTGATCAAACAAATCATCTATATGAGGTAAAGGGTATTTGTTCTTAATTGTAGCTTTATTTAGTTGTCTATAATCAATACACAAACGCATGGTACCATATTTCTTCTTCACAAATAAAACTAGTATACACTAGGCTGTATGAACCCCCTATCAAGTAAATCCTGCAACTGAATCTTGAGTTCTTTCAACTCAGCACGTGACATTCTATACGGTGCCATAGAAATCGGGGTTGTCCCCGGTGCTAATTCAATACTAAATTCAACTTCTCTTCCTGGAGGTAACCCTCGCAACTCACTAGGAAACACTTCTGGAAAATCTCGTACAATAGGAACATCGACTAATTGCAAAGCCCCCTTCCTAGTGTCAAGAACATATGCGATAAAACCCTCACAACCCTTACTCAATAATTTCCTCGTCTGAATAGCAGAAATGATGCAACTGGGAACAATTTGCGTTTTCCCCACAAATTTAAATTTAGGCTCACCAGGCATATTAAAAACATCTTCCTTAGCGAAACAATCCGTAGATGCATGATATTTAGATAACCAATCCATTCCCATAATTATATCAAAATTAGAAATGTCCAATGGAAGTATATCTATAACTGTATATCTAGACCCCGCAGTCAAAACAAAATCACGAAAAGCATATTCAACTACAACTATATTCCCCATAGGCATATAAATACCCAACCCCACATCTAAACGAGTACATGGTCTATTCAGGTATACAGTAAAAGCATAGGACACAAAAGAATGTGTGGAACCAGGATCAATCAAAACATAAGCACTTCTATCAATAACAGAAAGTGTACATGTCACCACATCTGGAGTAATCTGAGCTTCTTTCATAGTAAAGACTCATCCACCTAGCCTGGAACTACTAGCTTGTCCTTTACCCATACTTTTCACTGCACTTCCTCGAGATAACACCCTGCTTGCTGCTTCACTAGGTGCTGCTAGAGTCTCTGCCAACTGCGGACAATTCTTCTTAATATGCCCCACTTGATGACAATGATAGCATTACAATCCCTTAAGCTTAGGACACTCAGATTTATAATGCCCTTCATCTTTACAAAAGAAACATATAACAACTCTCGTCGGTGCCTCACCCTTTCCTGACCTCCTAACTAGACTAGAAGATTCTCCACCCCTAGTATCTCTGCCAAATCTCCCCAAACCTCTACCATTATCTCCACCACCTCTCTGAAATTTATGAGGTTCTATCTTAACACTTACAGCCTCACCACCCTTAGACTGAAATGCGTCAAATCTACTTTTCTTAAAACTCTCTCTACTCCCCACCCCTTGGTTTATTTGCCTTTCAGCTATCGTGGCTTTGTTTACCAAAGAAGCATAATCTTCTAACTCATAAGTGGCCACTCTATTTTGAATAGGCCAAATCAGCCCATCTTGAAACTTACTATATTTATCTTCTTCATTTTGCACATACTTAGTAGCAAATCTAGACAAAGCAGTAAATTTAGCCTCATACTCCCCCACGGACATTTTCCCTTGGGTCAAATTTATAAATTCCCTCGGCTTCTCCCTCCTATAAACTTTAGGGAAATACTTAACATACAAAGCTTTAATAAATTCAGCCCAAGTAATAACATCAGTACCTTCCTTCCTGGGCACCAAATGGTTGCTGGCTTCCCACTAATATTTCGCCTCTCCTTTGAGCTTAAACACAACTAGATTCACTTTCTGGTTATCTGGAACCTTCATAACTGCAAAGATAGTTTCTAGATCTCTGACCCACATCTCAGCTTCTGTAGGTTCAACTGACCCTGAATATTCTGGAGGATTCAACTTTAAAAACTTCTCATGCATGGAATCTTTCATTTCCCTCCTTGCCTCTTTCTCAATCCTGGCCACGGTCTTTGATTCTAGATATCTAGACTGTTGTTCTGCCATTTGCGCTATATTTCTTTCTTGTTGCTCTGTCATCCTCATCATTGCTTGTGCCATTATTTGCATCTCTGTAGACTGTTCTTTCTTTCTAGCCCTTCCAGCAACACTCTGCTCTACTTCAGTATTGTCTGTACAAGAAGTCACTCCCTCTTCTCTATGTTGTCCATTCCCAGGTTCCATCTGGAATTATCTGTAATACAACAAAATTCTAACAACCAATATAAACAATTTATAATACTAAACTATTGGTTAGTGCATAAACAATTCATAAATATCAAATCAACTCAATACTGCCATCTAACCATCACACACGTCCAGAATTAATAACCACGCTCTGATACCACTAATTGTCACACCACAAACCCAATATCCATACTAATCATTTGTTATTAAAATAATTAGATCATAATCTTGAACCCATTGGAAAATATACTTCATTTATTAATATTTTACTGCACACGGTGCATAATGAACATAATATTATTATTATACCATAATGAAATCAATATCAGAGTCATAATTAACTGAACATACAATACTATGATTAACTATGATAAAATTTCACAATCATCAACTCAATCCATACTAACGCAATATATACAATGTCTGAGTATATTAAAATCTTCAGTGTGACAATGATAAAATCCCCATATTTAAACCCCAGCTCTTTCCAACGGTTCAACTCTCAAAGTTACCAGTCATGTGGTATCCTAGCTAGCAGCATACAAAAGTGAAATTGTTAAAATATAAATCGTAAGCATTAAGCTTAGTGAGGGACTCCTTCCCTACAATGAAATAACAATTCTATATCAAATATGTGGATATAAAATCCGAACAATCCTGCCCATTGGCAATAAAAAAATCCTGGATCATAAGATCCAAATAATTCTGTCCATTGGCAATAACAAATCCTGGATCATAAGATCCAAATAATTATGCCCATTGGCAATAACAAATTCTAAAACATTAGTTCCAACAAATCCTTGTCATAAGACAAATCAAATCATTGGATCTTTCTCCAATTCCAATCCTCGATCATAAGATCCAAACAAATCCTGGATATTTGAATATCCAACAAATCCTGAATACCGAAGTATTCAAACAAATCCTGCTCTTAGAGCTATATTCATATATGTGTATATATGAAACAATCATAAGTACACTCACCTTGGCAGTTTAGCTGTCTTTTCCTTTGCCTTTATCCGGTACTTGTTCAATCAGCTCTTCTTCCATTTCTATAATTCTTACAATATTAGTATCATCATAAGAATATTAATAGTCCAAAGAATAACTTCAACATAACTCAATTCATAAGCATCATATGATTCAATTCAAATCATTCATTATAAATGAAGTCCCATCTAGACTCAGGTTCTGATATCTAACATATTCAAATTACAGCCCAAACCTTCTTTAATTCTTCTTGGTAATCCAATTCTTATCATATTAGGTTTCCAACACAAAAGACGACACATCATTCTGAGTTTCCTAGAGCAAGATATGCCCATTTCTTTACCACATAGTAAATCATCCCTAAAGGCTCATCTATTGTTCAGTCATCTTCCAAGAATTCTCACAATTTTTAAACATCATAAATTTCTATGATATTTCACCCAATTTCAAAAAACATATTTAATAACACAAGATCAAAATTTCATAATTTTCAGGGTTCATTTGCTATGTCAAGCAAAACATCAAACATATGGTATGCATATTTACTCTTTTGGGGCAGATTTCATACCCGAACTTCAAACCATCACCCAATATTCAATTCTTGGTATTTTTACTTGATTTTCGGATATGATATACATATATGATTCTATTATAAGGTCCAATTGGAATCAATCAATTTCAGTAAGTATACAAAATGATATGATAGTTTGAATACACAAAGTTTCTAAACAAAGCAAGTTCAAGGGATTACACATTCAAGTTTGCTTAAACATGCATCAATCCATGAGTACACATCAAGACATAGAATTTCAGTAAAAAAATGATGATTTATATCATTTAAATTAGTAATACAAAAAAATCAAACAAGATTTATGGATGGAATTACCTTAGGGGCTTTTACGTAATTTTCTATGAATTTTTCTGAATGTTTCTCCTCACTTTCTTCTTCCTAACCCTCACAATTGTTTTTCCTCAACCTAAAACTCTCCCAAACTGAATTTGCTAAAGAAAAGAGGATATCTCAAGGGTTTAAGTCGAAAAAACCAACCTCCACCTCCGACCAATCAAAAAATAACATGTGGCATTATATAAAACAAAATATCATTTAAGGCTAAATGACTGCTTTACCCCCTGTTCGTAAAAAGACAATATCTTCCCACTTGGATGTTCGTTCGATGAACCGTTTATTGTGTTACAAACCTAACTCATATATCTACAAATATCTAGTTTATACCTCAAGTCAATTGTTATGTCATAAAGGTCAAAACTAGTCTTAAACATGAGCATTCCTACCAAAAACTTCAAAATTTCACATATGTAACTAATTCGATATTTCATGCTTTATGAAGGTAGGATTAGACTAAACATAATCACTTAACATTATATATACTAATAACATATTATCCATATCACATAAGCTAATCATGATTTAAACATAATTTATCATAATTATATTTAGGTTGTCACACCTAACTCCAAATCTAAAGAAAAAGGAAAAGATGATCTGTTTTGGGAATTGACTACAACTAAATGCAATTTTGAAAATATTTATTTAATGCACCAAAGTATGAATGAAATGAAACTATTCTAAATTACCTAAATTACTGATAATGATTGAATTGAAACTTGAACTATATGATGAAGAAAACAGGACGGGAATACAATCCCTCAACCCTAGTGTATTGATGGTATTAATCTAATCATAAATTTAAGTGATTAATTAGACCCAGAATTTAGTACGCCCAAGCATTACATATATGAGGTCAAGCCCGCGCCATACTTAATCAGAGGACGAGTAAATCGGTATTGCGATAGTTACACTCAAAGTTCATTCTGAAGATTCCCGGTTACCTTGAAGCAAATGAGATCTAAAGATCTACAATTGCCATGTTTCTATGCAATACGGTCATAATCAAATCATTAAATTTAGAGGATTAATTTTATACAAATGCAACTACCACATCAGGTTGAGTTCATGCATCCCAACCTTAGAAATCTAGCCTGACATATCAAAATTGGTAGACAACACGTTTGGAATAAAAGAAAACATTTCTAATACTGAATGAAGATGAAAAGAATAACCACTACTTACTAACAAAAGAAATACTGCAATAATAAAAGAAGGAATTGGAAGAAATTTACTTGAATTGCAACTGGGATCAAAACTAGGGTTTATACGTTATTCTCTTCTAAAACTAATTACAATTGCTTCCTTGATGAGTGAGAAGCCTCCTTTTACATTGGGAGGAGTTTACAATATATCCTCTACGAAATAAAAGAGTTTGAACCAAGTAGGATTTTAATTTTTTACAAGTGGATAATTCTAGAAAATCGAGAATGCAATCGATCCTGTTAAGAGGTTTGGTTCGGTTCTGTCTTTCACTGCTTTTACAGGGAGTTCTTCGAGCATGGGATCGGTTCTTTATTTTTCTACTTCGTTTTGGTTCTTGCTTTTTGACTCTTCACATGAAGTTTTCCAGGTGTAGGATTGGTTTGTTTTTCCCTCCCTTTGGTTTAGTTCTAATGTGTTCAGCCTTTTTAGAGACTTCCCCAGGATGGATTCGGTTCTTTTTCTTTCCCTTGGGTTCAGTTCCATCTTTCCAGCTGATGCAGAAACCTTTCCTTCTTTTTCTTCTTTGCAGCTTTTGGTACAAAACTCGAATCAAATCATTAAACACCTGCGAAATAGTTGGAACATGCACGAAACTCGATGTACTCGTTAGAACTTATCAATATCAAAGATATGATATAAATCCACTTGAATTACAATTCGCGACACGATAAAAGACTCTAAATTAAGGGGATAAATGGGAAGAATTTATGCCTAATCAAACCCCCCTAGCTTAGAACTTTGATTGTCCCGAGCAATGTAAAAGAATCAAAACATGGTCTAACTCAAAAATGGGATAGAATACATCTTTCGCGGGCGCCACTGCATTTAGCATATGCAACAAACCTTTAAACCCCTAGGTTACCCTAGTAGGATGAGTTGTGTCTCGTGAGGGTTTGCAGAGAATATACCCACAAACTTCGACTCAAAGAAAAGTCAAAATAAGCAAAAATTGTATAATTTAAACTTTTCCAGAAAATAGTCATCATCAAATCATGTGCAAGAGTCTCAAATCATAGTACTCGTGTGTGAAATCAGAAATGTAATCGTGAATTTCCACCGATTGACCATTGCGTTACTTATCCAAAAATTTGTTTTGAATTCAAAATCTCACAGAATACTCTCACAAACGAATCACTCGGAATGTGGCTATTCTCTCGATATGCGTGATTTATAAGAGTAAACGAATGGAACCAAGTTCACGCATACAAGTAAAAAGACAGAAATTTACAGCAACCGGATCTCATCGTTGGATTACAGATATAAGAAGACGGGACCATTGCCTCTAATTCACGTTTTTATCTCTTTTATTATCTTTTTGTGTTTTAGCTCTCCACGCGATAACCAAATTCGCAATTTTGGACTCGTTTTGGACTTTTACGGGTTGAAGGTGTATTGGGTCATATTGGAAAAGGTTAAGAACTTCGAAATTGGAAAATTTTTCTTATGATGTCCTTTAGTGCTTTTTCTGGCTCTTGCTCATTTTCTGCTTCTTTTTTTTTTTATTTTTTTCTATTTTTGTAGTTTTCTTTTCTTTCTATTTTTATTGAGCATAGCTATTTTTTTCTTGTCCCTTTTTCTGCACTTTCCGAACTTAATTTATGGGATTGTCCCCTTTTCACAATTTCGGGCCAGTTGGGGTTTTTCGGGTTGTCAAAAGAAAGGGCGAAATTTATTCGGCTCAATTTGGGTTACAAAAGGGGTAATTTCTCGCTACTTTTTCTGGCCAATATTTTTGGGCGACAAATGATGGCCCACTCCATTGTCCAAAATACTAATTGCGTCACCATATGCGTTTCGAGATGAATGAAGTTTAGAGATCTATTTGACACATTTTTTAAGGCAATATCACACACATTTTTCATAACCGGTCAAATTGAAGGAATTGAGATCCTCGACAACTTATTTGACGTTGAAAAGAACTTTTGAGTTAACAATTAACTTGAATTGATTTATAAATTTCACAAAAATGAAAGGCTCGAATCTTATCGGGGTTGCTAATCTCCAGACTTATTCATTTGGTCGCCTACGTTCGCTCAATTTCCATGTTTGGTTAATCCTGGCTTTGTGCATTTGAATTTTACAATTTGAGACTTTAAACCGACTTTTACTGATATTTTCAAAAAATTTGAATTCCAATTTTTATTTATTTTGAACAAAAAATATTTTTGGGTTTTCAAGATTTTATGATTTTTTTTAAATGTGTGTCCATTTTTGAAATTTGTGAAGTTTTAGAAATACGCACTTGTGACCCCCCAACTTAGAATTTTGCATTGTCCTCAAGCAAAAAGGACTAAAATCTAGCTCAAATTGAATTAAAAGTGCGAGCAAATAAAATAAACAAATGAAACAGAAATGCAACATTTTTATAGATAGATAATATATGAGTTACAAAGAGTAAGAACAAAAAAAACACATACAACCAACACTGTGTAAACAACAATCACAAATCACACAAAAAGAGAAAAATAGACAAGGGTTTCATTGGGGTGGCGAATTTGAGGGCCCGGGTGCACTGGGATCGTAGGGATCATAGAAGAAAGTGGGGGAATACATTCTTCACAATGAATAGGCCAGACAATCGTGACCGCAATTTGCCCAAAAATAGATTGAGCCGAGAGTTATAGAGAAGAACTTTTTGTCCGGGAAGAAACTCTTTGCGTCGAATAATGTTATCGTGATCTAGTTTCATCCTTTCTTTGGAAATTTTTGCGCTCTCATACGCATCATTGCGTATCTCTTCTAACTCGTTTAGGTGAAGCTTGCGAGGTTCACCGGCTTTATCCATGTCATAATTTAACTTCGTAATTGCCCAATATGCCTTGTGTTCTAATTCAACGAGAAGATGGCAAGGTTTTCCATACACAAAGCGGAATGGGGACATGCCGAGTGGATTTTTGTATACAGTACGATAGGCCCATAGCGAATCGTTCAATCAAAGTGACTAATATTTCCGAGTGGGATTGACGGTCTTCTTGAGAATGTTCTTGATTTCCCGATTTGCTAATTCGGCCAGTCCATTTATTTGTGGGTGATAGGTCATTCCAGCCTTGTGAACGACACCATACTTTCCCATAAGATTCGCGAATGGCCTGTTGCAAAAGTGCATGCCATTATCACTAATTATCGATTTCGGAGCACCCAAGCGGGAAAGTTTGTGTTCTTGTAGGAACCTAATCACCACTTTGCTGTCATTTGTCTTGGTAACTATAGCTTCTACCCATTTAGAAACGTAATCTACCGCGACAAGGATGTATAGGAAACCAAAAGATGGGGGAAAAGGGCCCATGAAGTCAATACCCCAGCAGTCAAAGATCTCAATAATGAGTATTTGGGGATTTATTAAATTTAAGGTGAGTTAATTATTTAATAAAAAAAATCCGGAAATTAATTATGTTATAATTATTAACGTGACGAGAGTTAGTAATTATGGAGAATTTGTTGAATATTACTAATGAGCAAAGTAATATGTAATATTGGTTATATTGAATGTCACGAGTGAATAAAATGAAAATTTTGGAAATTTGGGTCGGGACGCGCCCGTGTCGCGTCGGGACTAAATAGTGAAAAATAAAAGTGAATATTTTATAAGTCATTCGTATGGTCGTTTTGAGTGCGCCAAAGCGTCCGGAAGGGTCGAGATAGTCAGAAAAATGTACCCGGGGGTTTAGTTTGGGTCTCGGGCGTTTTTAGGCCTAAGTGGTACCCCGGGAGGGCATTTTGGACATTTTACATTTATGGGTAATTAAACCCACGAAAATCAGTAATCTATATCAGCCATTTAGGTTAGTCATCTAGGTTTAGAAATCACAAACACAAGAACGGCCATAGGAGAGGAAGGAGAGAGCTCTCAAGGCCAAATTCAAGGCCCAAAGTCATCTGTTTGCACCGCCACCACCACCAACGCGTAGATCACGCAACGGACTACGCAACCACACCAAAATCATCTGCAAATCAGAACACCAAAAATCCCAGGCAAGTGTTTATCTTGCTTATTTCATTGATTCATCTTTCATATTAGTGTAGGAATGATTAGGATGAGTTTTATGGAAGAAAACCTAAGATTTGAGATAGGAATCGCATGTAGTTATGGTTTAAATGATAATTCTGGAAACCCTTGCCATGTAGAGGAATTTACCCACGAAATTATGATGTTTATAAGAAGAAATTTCTGGAAAAACAGATTGGAACCATGATTTAGAGATTTCTAGGGTTCTTGAATATTTAAATGAATTATGGCAGAATTAATCCATGTTTAGTGACGTAAATTGACATGCTTTACGTAGGAAATGTATGATATCATGTTAGGATGTTAGTAGTACAAATTTTGAGACGTTTGGGATTGTAAAATATGGATTTGGTGTAGGTTAGAAGATGAAACCCGTAACTGCAATTCTGCAGATTTCGCAGACCTGCTTGATCGATCGATCGAAGGTTCGATCGATCGAGACCCAGACTTCGATCGATCGACCCCTCCTGGCAGACTCCTATTTCCTTTTTAAATGAGTTAAATTCAATTTATTGTGAGATAATTCTTGAGCATCCTTAATAGAATGTTTTGGGAGATAGGGAAGACCAGTAGGACATGTGAATAGATTTTGGGACCCTTGATGCCGGGCAAGGATTGTATTTTGGGATAATTACATAAGGGTCGGTGAATTTATAATTTAAAGAGAGAGACACGTAAGAGAGTTACTTTGGGACAAATGTGTATACCTACTGAATTTTATACTTGGGAGGATAGAATCCATGAGCGTTATGTAGTAAGTGGAAAGGTTCCTCGAATTAAAGTAAGATGTGAATGGTTATACGTGATAACTAAATAATGGGAAATGAATACAAAAGTCGTAACTATGGGATTTGAGAATATACCCATTATTGATATGATAATAACTATTTTCAAACAACACAAAAAACAACCTATTTCAATTGTAAATAATACCATATATCTCGCACTATATCGACACAATATACATTACAAAAGTACCATAAAATGTGAGGAAGAAGTAACTCTTTGTTAAAAACACCGTAGTAAGAGAGTGAAAATTTGTGAGCTTGTTTTATAGAAATGTTAAGGATACAAGAAGCAGTAATCAAGCCCCAACGGAGTTGCTGGAGCATTAATCCCACATCTACTTCAAAGATTTTCTCCATTTGAGGTAGGGGTTATATTAACTGTTTTCTGAAATTAAAAATACATGTTAAGTTATATATATCAGTAATGGCATAAATGAAGAAAATATCATGTAATGCTTAGGAAGGGTTGAGTGAAGATGCTAAAGGGTTATGGGTGGAATAACACAATGTTAGGTCTAAGTGTAAGTTTAGATTTTTAATTGAAATTATTGAGTGAAAACTTGTTGATATTATAAAACATCCCTTGAAGTTATAAATATTACAAAACAATCCTTGGTACTTTAAATATTGCAAAATTGCCCTCGAGGTTATAAGTTTTACAATATAGCCCCGGAGTTACATATATTGTAAAACGACTCTAGTAACCTCTACATATTGCAAATGACCCTTAATGTTAAAAATATTATGGACTCGACCTTGACTTTTGTGAAAGTTACAATGTTGCCCAAACTTTTAGAAATTATAAAATGGGCCCTAAGTCTTATGCCAAACGACTTTGAACCAAGGACCCTTAAACTTAAAATGTATATTTTAAGTACGTAATAAATGGGTAAAAAATGAATAAGGTGGAAAGTGCCTTGTACGATTTTGGCCTCATCAATCGGGTGTGAAAAGTCAAAATATAAAAATGATACCAAAGAGTAAAAAGGAGAAACGCGTGGAGCTATCGAGAAATTTAAGAAGAATTTGGATCGCTGGGTGCAAAAGACATCGTTTAGACCCAAATAACTGCACAAAGAAGCAACGGTCGCGACATTTATTTATGACTATGGAAACCCCTGAAAATAAATTGGATTTTCAAACTCCGAAGTAAGAATAAAATTTGAAGATCTTGTTGCTCGTAAATAGTAAAAAATTAACTAAAACGATAAGAAAATGCGGACTCGAGTAGGAGTGAGGTTATAATAAATAAATTGTGTATTCAACACATAGCCAAATGGGAATTGCCATGTATTACAAGTGCATTTGAACGACTTAATCAAATGAAACGAGTTTAAAATTAAAATGCGTGGTGGGGGCTCGGTGTATCTGACACATAGCGAATTGGGGATTACCATGTATTATAAGTGCATTTGAAAGACTTAATCAAATGAAACGAGTTCAAAAATTAATATACATGGTGTGTGTGGGGTGTGGGTGTGAGTGTGAGTGTGTAAAATTTAGGCCTTAGCCCTATTGTGGTCACTTTTAACTTAATGTACTAGTTGGAATTTTAAATTTCATGTGAAGTCTCTATTAATATAGATTAAGTTGACAATGATCTTTCATTAGTCATATCCTGTCAAATCTTACCTTAAATAAAATAGGATAAATTACACCAAACTTCCTAATCTATCTCGAATTTATGAGTAACCCCCTTTGAAATATTTTACCCGATAAACTCATCACTTAAAGTATCAATCTGATATAAATAACCTCAAAAATTGAGTTTCCTACCGTTTTTTTACTTAAATGGACAAAAATACCCCATATGGTAGGGGCATTTACGTTTAGATCCTATTAGACGTTCTTATATACATTCTAGTCCCATCATATATTTCTCTTACATATAAGTCCTATTTCTAATTTTTTGGAACTTTTTTTTCCAATTTTACCCTTTTAAAATCAACAATCCGTAACTTCCTTGAGGAAGTTACATAAGTGGTTGAACTTTTTTTTTTAATCTTCAAATGATCATAACTTTTGATTCACAAATCCATTTTTCACAAAATTACTATTTTTGAAATCTGCTCGACGAGATCTATCAAACAAGATCCATGAAGGCTATAAAATTCCAAAGAAAAAAATTTACACAAACAGTAAACTTTACTGTATGCACTAGAATATGAAATAGTTTTATATATTTGACATTTTCGCAAACAGACAGTAACATTTACTGTGCTAATACTACACAGTATATATATATATATATATATACGGTGGATCCAAACCCTTTTTTTTCAAAATTACCTTATATTTGAAGGTTCGCGCTAGCGGTATCCAATCCTTACCACCATTATTGGAGCTTCAACGACCTTCGTCAGAGCTCCGATTTGGGGTGGGTAAGGGTGGCATGTGGTGCCGCTGGCGCGGACCTTTGAAAATAAGAGACTTTGAATAAATGGGCTTTGGATCCACCGGAGTATCATGGGGTGCCGCTGGCGCGGACCTTTGAAAATAAGATTGGATAAATGGGATCGGGATCATTTGGAGCGCCAATTTGGGGTGAATAGGGGTGACACAAAACTTTAAAAATAGGAGCATATTGGATATATATATATATATATATATATATATAGTTTGTAAAAATGTCATAGATATTAAACTTTATTGTATACACCATAAAAGGAAATAGTTTTATATTTCTGACATTTTCACAAACAATAACATTTACTGTGATAATATATTTATGAAATAGTTTTATATATATAACATTTTCACAAACAGTAACATTTACTGAGTTAATATTACACAATATATATAACATTTTCACAAACAGTAACATTTGCTGAGTTAAGATATATATATATATATATATATACACGGTAGATCCAAACCCTTTTTTTTTAAATTACCATATTTTTAAAGGTTTACGCTAGCGACATTCAATCCCCACCACTACCCACCCCAATTGTCGAAGCTTCAACGACTGTCATCAGAGCTATGATTTAGGTGGGTAGTAGTGGCATAGGGTGCCGCTGGTGCGGACCTCTGAAATTAAAAGAATATTAGATAAATGGTGCTCCGATTTGGGGTGAGTAGGGGTGACAGTGGGTTAGGTTTATATCTATAACATTTTTACAAACGTTAACATTTACTGTGTTATAACACAGTGTATATATATATATATATATATATACGGTGGATCCAAACCTCTGTTTTCTGATATTGTCTTATTTTTAACGGCCGCGCTAGCGGTATCTAATCCTGACCACCACCAACCCCAATTGTCGGAGCTCCAACAACCTTCATCAGAGTTCTGATTTGGGGTGACATGGAGTGCCGCTGGCGCGGACCTTAGGAAATAAGGGAATATTGGATAAATGGGGTTTGGATACACCGGCGCTCCAGTTTGAGGTGGGTAGGGGTAGCATTGGATTAGGTTTATATCTGTAATATTTTCACAAATAATAAATGTTATTGTTTGTGAAATGTTACATCGGCATCCCATGCCACCTCAAATCAGAGCTCTGATGAAGGTTGTTGTAGCTCCGATAAAGGGGGTGGGGATTGGATGCCGCTGGCGCGGACCGTTAAAAATAAGATAATATCAGAAAAAAGAGGTTTGAATATATATATATACTGTGTTATATGAACACAGTAAATGTTAATGCTTGTGAAAATGTTATAGATATAAACCTAACTCAATGCCACCCCTACTCACCCCAAATCGAAGCTTCGGTGGATCCAAACCCCATTTATCTAATATTCTCTTAATTTCAGAGGTCCGCACCAGCGGCACCCTATGCCACTACTACCAATCCAAATCATAGCTCTGATGAAAGTCGTTGAAGCTCCGACAATGGGGGTGGGTAGTAGTGGGGATTGAATGTCGCTAGCGTAAACATTTAAAAATATGATAATTTTGAAAAAAAAAATAGTGGTTTGGATCTACCGTGTGTGTGTGTGTGTGTCTCTCTCTCTCTCTCTCTCTCTCTCTCTCTCTCTCTCTATATATATATATATATATATATATATATATATATATATATATATATATATATATATATATATATATTATGTAATATTAACTCTGTAAATGTTACTGTTTGTGAAAATGTTATATATATAAAACTATTTCATAAATATATTATCACAGTAAATGTTATTGTTTGTGAAAATGTCACAGATATAAAACTATTTCATTTTCTGGTGTATACAATAAAGTTTAATATCTATGACATTTTTACAAATTATATATATATATCCAATATGCTCCTATTTTTAAAGTTTTGTGCCACCCCTATTCACCCCAAATTGGCGCTCCAAATGATCCCGATCCCATTTATCCAATCTTATTTTCAAAGGTCCGCGCCAACGGCACCCCATGATACTCCGGTGGATCCAAAGCCCATTTATTCAAAAGTCTCTTATTTTCAAAGGTCCGCGTCAGCGGCACCACATGCCACCCTTACCCACCCCAAATCGGAGCTTTGACGAAGGTCGTTGAAGCTCCAACAATGGTGGTAAGGATTGGATGCCGTTAGCGCGAACCTTTAAATATAAGGTATTTTTGAAAAAAGAGGGTTTGGATCCACCGGATGTATGTGTATATATATATATATATATATATATATACTGTGTAGTATTACCACAGTAAATGTTACTGTGTGTTTGTGAAATGTCACATATATAAAACTATTTCATATTCTAGTGCATACAGTAAAGTTTTACTGTTTGTGTAAAAAAATTTATTTGGAATTGTATAGTCTTCATGGATCTTGTTTGATAGATCTCGTCGAGCAGATTTCAAAAATAATAATTTTGCGAAAAACGAATTTGTGAATCAAAAGTTATGATCATTTAAAGATTAAAAAAAAAGTCCAACCACTTATGTAACTTCCTCAAGGAAGTTACGGATGGTTGGTTTTAAAAGGGTAAAATTGTGAAAAAATTTCCTAAAAAGTTGGAATAGGAGCTATGGGATTATGAAAAAGTCAATAGGACTTATAAGCTTGTTGACCCGATAAATGGGACCTAGATATAATTACCCCAATTTATTACCATTGTACTCATGGTAAATTACACCAAACTTCCTAATCTATCTCGAATTTATGAGTAACCCCCTTTGAAATATTTTACCCGATAAACTCATCACTTAAAGTATCAATCTGATATAAATAACCTCAAAAATTGAGTTTCCTACCGTTTTTTTACTTAAATGGACAAAAATACCCCAAATACCTTAAATTTAAAAATAAATAAATAAACTGACATTCTCTCTCACTGACACACCCATTTTAGGCAAAACCCAATATGTTCTCCATATAACCTAATCACTACAGCCCTCGTCGAACTCACCAATGAATCCCCTGGCATCGCCAGAACGCCACAACCGCCTCAACTGGTTACAACAATTGAATCCTCATCCAGCACTGAATATGAAATTCTAACGGTCAATACCTTCAAACCCCAACGATTGGTGTTGGATCAAAACCGTATGTTGATCCTCAATAATCCCAATGCTTTAGATACCTTACCACCCATAAATATACTCTTAACATACTCACAATGCATCAACATAAGAGTCTCAACATATACCTTCACATCATCACAATCACATATATATCCACTGAATATGAAATTTAATCCCAGCGAAACTTATCCGTGAAAAACCTCAACCATCCGATGAACCTCCATTGATACGCTAAATCGATCTCCGAATAAAACCTTGTAAATTTGATCGTGTAGTTTTTCAGCTTCTAGGGTTTGTTCCTGGGACATTATTTGGAAGAGGGAGGGGAGAGTAGTGGCAGAGGCCCAAGGGGAGAGAGAGAGAGAAATGGGTTATTGTAATTGGTGGTTGAGGGTAAGTTTATCGGATAAAATATTGGGGATTTTCCTATTAAGTCTCATTTACTAGATATTTCTCCTAATCAGTCTCATAGGTAAATTTTTTCCTTATTAGATCCTACTAATAAAATACACGTTTTTTTTCTTCATTTTCTAGATCATTTTAACCTTCTTGTCTTTTAGGAACCAACTTCCCCACGCATCTCTTTTGAATATCAACAGAGCTGGTTGATATGTTTCTCTCTCAACTGTTCAGCACCCCAGTTATCTCTCTCATATCTGCGAATATTCAGCAAATACATTTAGAGGCCAAGACCCATCTTCGTTTTTCATCTGCTGCCCTGTGTGAAACCCCATATCAATAAGGTATTTAACAACTACTCTTCTGCATGTATGTGTGTGTAAATCGATATGTATACATATATATACACAGGCTTTTAAGGTTCATCCATGGTGTAAATAAAAAATGAAAATTACATGAAGAAGAAGAATGAATATTTGGGGTTGTTAGCGGTTTGGGAAAAAATTGACGGGGAAGCAGGGGTTTCGGGGTGGGGTTAGCCGGCGATGGAGAAAGAGAAGACGAAGGGGGTAGGTGTGTTGAGGGGTAAAGGAAATTGGTTTTGGGAGAATGAAGGTTAATGGGTTAAAGGGTTTGGGGAAATTTCATTTTTTTATACTTCTTTGTGTAATTTTTTGAACCCAACTTCATCAAAACGATATATGCTTAGGTTTGTGGTTTTATTGCAAATCATAGGCTGTGGTTTTGGATTTTGGGTGAGAATGTACTTTTTTGAGATATATAGAAATTTGTAGTTGTCATTGTTATGGTAATTTTTGTATTTTACATGATTAGGGTGAAATATGCGTAATTCATGAATTTAATTTAGCCGTATGCGTGACAATGTAAGAAATTTTCAGTCCCAAAGTGAATATGCATTGTTTGAAGACCATATATAGTATGCTCCCTCTGGAAAAAAATTGTCATATAATATGTGAATAATCACTATTTTAATACACATGCACCGACTGAAATCCAAAAAAAATGAACATCCAGTATTTGAATACAATTAAAAAGTACGCACTGTTTTTAATCCTCGTTCAGCGAATATTCACTGAAAACAGTGTCACACCACTGAATTTGAACTTACTCGACATTTTCAGTCATTCAGAGAATATGCACTATTTGAAGACTTCATATAGTATGCCCCCTCTGGAAAAAATTGTCCTATAATATGTGAATATTCACTATTTTAATACACATGCACCGATTTAAATCCAAAAAAAGTGAATATCCAGTATTTGAATACAATGAAAAAGTACGCACTGTTTTTAATCCTCCTCGAGTGAATATTCATTGAAAATAGTGTCACACCACTGAATTTGAACTTTGTTACACTACACAATGAATTTTGACTCGAAATTTTTAGTCATTCAGTGAATATGCACTGTTTGAAGACTATAGTATGCTCCCTCTGAAAAATTGTTGTCCTATGATATGTGAATATTCACTGTTTTAATACACATGCACCGACTGAAATTCAAAAAAAAAGTGAATAAACAGTATTTAAATACAATTAAAAAGTACGCAATGTTTTTAATGCTCGTTCAGTGAATATTCACTGAAAACAGTGTTACACCACTAAATTTGAACTTTATTACACTACACAATGAATTTTGACTCGACATTTTTAGTCATTCAGTGAATATGCACTTTTTGAAGACTATATATAGTATGCTCCCTCTGGAAAAAAAATTGTCCTGTAAATGTGAATATTCACTATTTTAATACACATGCAGCGATTTAAATCCAAAAAAAGTGAACATCCAGTATTTCAATACAATTAAAAAGTACGTATTTGGGACAATGTGAAAATTCATTACTTGATATACTAAACGATTATAAACAGTTAATGTTCACTCTTATTTTTGCATACATATATTTTTGCGTGAAGGTGTATGTCGACTTTGTTAGAATATGTTCATATATTAATGTGGTACAAGTACTCCCTTTTTGCAGATGGTTAAGACTACAAAAAGGACAAAGACAAGATTAAATGAGGATGAGGGTCTAGACATAATAGACCAAACGGAGCACATACTTCAATATAAATGTAACCTCTATGGCTTAGTGAAGCTCCTAAAACAAATCAAATTAAGATTTAGGGTAGAAGCTTTTTTAGGTATGACTCCTTTTTTGCATTATTCTCATCTTTAGTCGAAAATAATTTTGATAGTATTTTTGTTAAAAAATATGAGAATAATGTTGAGAATATCATAAGAATGTATGATCCGGTGCGGAGGAAGTTCAAAATTGGAGGGAAATTTCTTACGTTTACCCCGATGGACATTGCACTTATCTTTGGTATACCATTCGGTGAAGAAGATGTCAAAATTCCTTCTTACGCCACTAAGCCAACATCATCATTCATCAATAGGAGGTTTAGTGATGTGACGGGAATGGTTTCCACAAATGTAATTAAGAATGAGGCCATTAAAGCCGCGTCAGAGGATTCCCTTGAAGGAGATATGGATGTGTGTAGATTATTATGCCTTTTCACATTTGGAACTTTGCTCTTCCCCACCCGAGGTGTAAAGATTAGGTGGGCATTCTTTAATTTTTTGAAGATATTGAATCTATGGGAAACTACAATTGGTCGTCGATGATATGTCGCACACTAGTTGACTCTATCCATTCATCGTACACTAATCCCGGATCAGTTACAGGATGTGTGATTAGTCTCTTGGTTAGTCATTTAAAATTTTATATAAATATGAAAAATATACTACTTATTGTTGTGTTTTTCGCAGTATGTCACTTATCTTGTTCATCTTTTGTTGGTTAATATTAGTATTGGTTGTGTGAGCACACAACCATCATGCAACCCGAATCGTGCCGTGGATCATTCCCGAGATATCAAAAATGGTCTCTCACCAAGGTTAGTGAACAATTTCCAACGTACCTTCATGTAGCAAATGATGCAGAATTTGAGGTAACATACGTTCACTTGTCAAGTTGTCTATATTCATTACATTTTGAATATTCACTGTTCAATACCTAAGAGCAGTGGTGCGCATATACCAAACAATGGATATTCATTATATAGGTATTTTTCAAAGTGTGCATACAGTGAATATTCACTGTATAGCTATTTTTCAGCAGTCTGAAATTTGGTGTGCATACAGTGCATATTCACTGTATGGTTTGGTTGAAGTGTGAATTTCAAAGCAGTCATAAAAATGAAATTTTAGTGCTTTGCAAATAGTGAATACCCACTAAATGGGTATTTTAAAAAAATAATGTAGAGCGGTGAACATTCTTAGTGTGTATATCAAACAGTGAATATTCAGTGATTCATATTGCAATATTCACTGTATTTTCTTAAATAGATTTCATTGAATAAAATGTTCAAATTGAATATTTCATACAATGCATAATATATTAATTTCAAATATTCAATAAATGCAGGTAAATGATGAGATGCTATTGATGACTAACTATGAACAAAGAGTATTTGGTGTGGATGAAATTGTTGTTGCTGATGATGTCGGTATGGGAAATGTTAATGTAGGAGATGGTGGAAACAATGATAATGAAGCTATTGGGAGGGTCGATGGTGAACATTCAAGTCATGCACAAGTGGAAGAAAATAATGTTTTGAAAGAAAAGATTCAAAAACTTGAGGATGATTTGTTTAAATCTGATATGGAGTATATAAAAATGTGCAAGGAAATAGAGGCATTGAAGAGTGCCATGGTTAATATGGTTGAAGACCATAGGACGCAAATTGAAGAAAAGGTTAGGGAGATTGAACGGTTGAATTCTATTATTAACGATCTTATCGTACCTCAAGCGATAGGAATTGAAGATGAGTTGACACTCCTACGTGAGAGGATTTTAGAAATGGAGAAGATGGAAAAAATATACAAAGAAGAAATTGAGTCTCGGGATGGGGTTATTAAGAGGATGCTTAAAAGATTTCAAGAAGTACATGGTGAAAAAAGAGAGCTCGAAAACAAGGTCGATGAACTAATGGTACATCGGGTAGAGCGACACATCGAGCAATTGAATACAGGAGCGATACCAAGTTCTTGTGCAGATAAGAATGACAAGTTAAATCCGATTGGAAAGGAAGTGAAAGTTATTGAGGGATCATTAGTTGTTGAAGAAACACCTTACCATGCCCCTTCGCATTTGAAACAACTTGAAGATGTTATGAATTCAATGGTGAAAGGAATAAAGCAAAAAATGGATAGGAAGGTGAAGAAATCGAGTGCATATGAGTACAATTCTGTAGGACAGGGGAAACGTAAGAGGATGGTTACGCGACTATCGAAGAAATCAACCGGTTCAACAAAGCCAATTATTCAAAAAATGAAAATGACAAAAAATGCGCTCACCAAAAAAGGCATTGTCGGTAGATACATGGAGTATTCAAACTTGCAACGTTTGCGAACCATTTACAACAAAGAAGGATTGGGGTATGTACACTAGATATATGTGAATATTCAACATGATATTTCTTGTGGTGAAAAATACTCATACAGTGAATATTCACTGAACGGGTGGTGTGCGGTGAATCTGTATGGCATTCAGTGAATATTCACTGATTATTTTTTTTTTCAAAGTGAAATTTGGTTCATTAACTCTTTTAAATTGCGAAATCGAGTGTGGGCAGTGAATATTCAGTGAACGAGTGTTGAAGTGAATGAATCTGCATGGTCATTCAGTGAATATTCACTGATTGTTTTTTGTTTCAAAGTTTGAAATTTGGTGCATACAGTGAATATTCTCTGTGCAAAAATCTGCATAGGCATTCAGTGAATGTTCACTGATTCTTTTTTGTTTCAAAGATTACAATTTGGTGCATACATTGAATATTCTTCTTTGTGCGAATTTAGTGGAAAGCATGAGCAGTGAATATGCATGGGCATTCAGTGAATATTCACTGATTGTGTTCTTTTGAGTGTTAAATTTGGTGCAGTGAATTTATATCATATGAAATTTGGAGTTAATACTGTATGGTTATTTGTACAGTGAATATTCACTGTATTGGTATTCTTACCATTTAAAATTTGGTAGATAGTGAATATTCACTTATGCAATGCCTTAGTACGAGAAATGTCATGCATACAGTGAATATATACTGTTTGGGTAATTTCAAGTGTGCATACAGTGGATATCCCATATATGAATAGTTTTCAAAGCAGTTACTTTGAAATTAATATGGACATCAATTTAGTGAAATTGAATGCATTTTATATCGAACTATCTGAATTAAATGTAAACGATATTTTAACTTTTGTGATGTAAAACAGAGGAGTGGTACGAGAAGGACAAACAACTGGTGAGACAGTATTTGTGAAGGACTTATTGGAAGTGCTTGACGACAAAAGTATTGCATCAAATGTAAGAATGTTATAAATAATATATCCGTAGTTGCGCGTTAATTTACGTTGCTAATATCATTACAATTTAAGGTGGTGGATGCATATGCGGGTATATTGAAAATGGAGGATGAGGCGTATCTAATTGGGCACCCAGAAGACAAACTACACGACAACCCGTATTTCTTCACAAGCTTGTGTTGGGTAATTTGCAAATATTTACATCTGCTTTATATGGTAATTGTTTTATAAGATTTTGTTATACATTTCTAAACTTTGAATGTGTTCCAGACTATCGTACGCGATAATCATACCAACCTCAGGAAGTTTTGGATTGAAGATCGCATAAATATAGCGGCCCATAACAATAGGTGGTTATTTTTCCCAATGATTTCTAGCGCTGAAGAAGGTATGAGAGGTGGATTTCATTTTCACCTACTTGTGTACGATACACATGAGGGGCATATGTTGCACTACAATCCGTATATACCAGACCATACTTTTGAAGATCGCTACTTTTCAGACGCAGCAAAGCTGGTAATAAAATTACTCTCCAAATAAAATATGAGACTTATGCAAATCTATTATATGTGTACAAATTTAAATACGGTTTCATTATGATGTGATATATAACTAATTTATGTTTGAATTGGTTAATTATAATGTTGTGAACTAGAGGGAGTACATTGTGGATCTTCTTCTATGTCGACGCGATGAACATTGTGCAAAAATGAGAAATGATGGGAAAGATACACAACATGCCCTCCCGGAAACCCAAGAGTACAAGATTCCTATAATCAAAGTAGAAGATTGTCCTCAACAAGATCCCAAGTCGTATGTTCTGATTTTTTTTTCATCTACGGCATATGTAGATGTAAATAAATTGCTATTAACTGTAAAATTTCTTCAATTTGATGCAGATTAGATTGTGGTGTGGCAATTTGCCACTTCATGGAGAAAATATACAAGGGGGAGGAGATAAAAAATTCTATATCGCGAGCGATGATGCGCGAATATCGTGCAAAAATGATAGACAAAATCATGGGGGCGAATCATATTTAGTCAAGATTAGGCAGAGACCATGACATTGACTTGTGGGAATTATGTTTTTCATTTACATACTTTTAATTGAATGTACAGCGAAGTAAAAATTACTATTGACATTTAGTAGATATATGCAATACAATCTTCACTATTTGGTATTGGTTTTATGTGATTGCATAATGTGAATGGTAAGACCGCGGAAAAATATTTGGCGTCTCTTAGAACAATATATATTTGAAATCCAAGACTTAACAGTGAATATTAACGGTTTGTAAACGCACAATTGGTTAAATTCTAATAAAGTGAATATTCACTACGTTATATTCAATACGCTCTTTAAATTACCTTTACATATAGTGAATATTCATTGTTCACAACAAATAATATGCATTGCACACCTCTTTAATGATGTAAGCTTATTAAGATTAATGTTTCGTTCATAATCACAATATTTCACTACGATACTGTTTTAAAAAAAATACCCATTCAGTGAATATTCACTGTCTACAAACATACCATTCAGTGAATATTCAATGTCTACAAACACCCATTCAGTGAATAATCAATGTCTGCAAATATACCTCGTAATTTCGTATATTGAATATTCACGGAATTCTTTTAATGGTACCCATTGAGAGAATATTCACTGTCTGCACATGCACCACGATAAAATTCAAGAAATAAATATTCAATGTTTTAAATGAAATAATTGCTCACTAATATTTAACTACCAATTCAGTGAATATTCACTGTTGGAACAATGGATATAGAGTATTCACAAAATTATGTTATGATTTCACCCTAAGACATTTAAATGTTGATGACTTGTATTCGCGAACGTTTTATGCCGTTGGCGCGGACCAACATCATCTAATGGTTGTGGGTTTGCGCCAGCGTCGCTAAACATCCACATGCTAAGATCCACAATTTTTTTTTTGAATTGGGTTTGAAAAAGGGTGAAATGGGTGTTCAATATTCACTCTTAAAACAATATATATTCGAAATCCCTGTAAGACTTAACATTGAATATTCACCGTCTGTAAATCAAAAGAGCATATTATTCAAACAGGGCTTCTTAACACAATGTTAATAAACCAGAATTGTTAAAATATTGCATATCATATTTGAGGTGTAAGCATTGAATTTTCACCGAATTGTTATTTGACGACTAAGATCCACAATTTCGTAGTGACATTGGCATGGACCGAAATTCATTTAATGGATGGGGTCCGCGTCAGCGGTAGAAAACAATTCACGAATACAAGACATCAACATTTTGATGTCCTAGCGACATCCAATTTTAGTTCATCAATGCCATTCACTGTTTGCAAATGCACCACGATAAAATTAATGTCAGATTTAATTAAAAAAAACTTGCAGTGAATATTCACTGTCTACAAACGTATCCATGCAGTGAATATTTACTGTTTGCAAATGCACCGTAATTTCGTACAGTGAATAGTCACTGCATTCTTTGAAACTTACGCATTCAGTGATTATTCACTGTTTGTACATGCACCACGATAAAATTCAAGAAGTAAATATTCAATCTTTTAAATGAAAAAGTAATTGCTCACACAACGTTTTTGACAATTACCAATTCAGTGAATATTCACTGTTAGAACACAACATATACGTCCACTAATATTCAAAATATGAAAACTCGAAAAAAGCGAATGATTTTGCAGTAATGTTCCATATATCTAAAACATAACTGATATTATAATGCTCAAACACAAAGAAATGAAACTAGACAATATCAACAATTATGCGAAATTAAACGATCATTGGCTCCGTACATGTTTGTCTGTTGTGATTTCCATACTTGCCACATCTACCACACTTGATTTCTCTTCGTTCTTCATCCTTTGACAAAATTCTTTTGTTCTTCGGTCTACCCGGTGGACGCTTTAATATGGGCGGATTAATTTCAACAGGGGATCCCACGTCATTCTCTTTATCTACTGTCGGAATTGGATAAATCGTATACGAGTAAGTTTTTATAAAGCTTGTAACTGAAAAGAAAGAATCTACAACTTCACTCATTTAACGTCCACTCCTCTGAGCAGCTACAATAACATGGGCACATGGAAATCCATTTAATTGCCATTTGTAACAAGAGCATGTCCCATTCAGAAAATCAACGAACCGAGTTGGTTTGTCCGGTTCAACCATCACCTCAAAAACGGAATCATTCGATTTGAAAACACCCCATGCTCGTCCCAACTTTAACGACTCTTGCACCCGACGTTCAATATCAACACACAATACACCATTCCAATTCTTAGCTTCATCTCTACGCTTAGAGTTCAACTTTATTGTTTGCATTCGAATTGTGTCAACTAGGTTGGTAATTGGGAGGTTGCGTGCATCTCGTATCCATGAATTGAATGACTCTGCTACATTTGATGTCATCTCTCCAAATCTTTTTCCTTTGAAAAAAGCATTGCTCTAATTCTCTTTAGGAATAGTTGCTAGAAAGGAAATAAACCTCTCCCCTCCTTCAATAATTAACGTTTTCAAGCGAGCATTAAAAATCTCCTATGTGGGTGCATACGCACAAAGAACAAATTGTTCTATAAATTTTCCTTTAACTGTATGGTGATATCCAGAAAACTTATCCCTTAAATTTCCCTTCAAGTGATGCAAGCAGAAACCATGATGCCCATTGGGAAAAACTTTAGGTATGGATTTTAATAATCCATTGCTTCTGTCAGAAATGAAAGTTGTTTCCCTCGGTGCCAAAATGAAAGACAAATTTGTTAAAAACCATTCCCAATTCTCATCATTTTCCGAGTCAACAATCGCAAAAGCTAAGGGGGAAAATCCTGTGACAAAAAAAACAAATATTAACAATTAACAATGCCTTTTTTACAAAAATTGGTTGAATAACTCAGTTAACCTTATTAAAACTTAAATTTTGACGTTCAATGCATATTCATTATTGTAGTTGTTACCAATTCAGTGAATATTCACTGAACCGGTGTGTCATGAATATATACGGGCATTCAATGAATATTCACTGATTGTTTTTTTTTCAAAGATTGAAATTTGGTGCATACAGTGAATATTCTCTTTTATAAAGTGCGAAAATTTGCATGGGCATTCAGTGAATGTTCACTGTTGGAAAAAAATCACCACAGGTCCAATAAGTCCAATTTATAAACATACAGTGAATATTCACTATATGTATAAATAAGACATTAGGGAAAAAATATTATGATAGGACTTATTAGAAAATGTCTTAGGTAAACAGGACTTGATAGGAAGATCCCCTATTATAATTTAGCAAATAATCAGAAGAGGGATCGAATATTCATTACATAGTGAACCAATTTTACGCATGCATTCGTTGTAAATTCATTTTTTCAAGTGAAAATTCTATATGGGAGATTAATTCCTCCAAGATGGCATAATACTCCAATATTCACAGTGTATTAAATATTCACGTAAAGTTTTACTTTTTATTGTTGCATTTACAATTAATCCAATGCGGAAAATGTGGAACGTACCTTCATTGCCATTTTTTCCAGTTGCAGCTAACATAGTTCCCTTGAATCGACCCTTTAAAAATGTCCCGTCTAAGAATAATAATGGTCGAAAATGATTAAAACCATCAATGCATGCTTTATATGCAATAAACAATCTCCTGAACCTCTTAGATAAAGAGTAACACTGTAACTCGACATGACTTCCAGGATTAGTCTCTTTCACCGCATTGATATACCACCGTAAACTATCAAACGGTTGTGTATGGTCACCAAATACTTTATTGCGTGCTTTCTCCACAGCATTCCAAGAACATTTGTAGTTTATATTTTGTCCATATTCATACCCAAATAAATTCACCACGTCAATGGGGCGTGTCAATGGAATGGTGCGAACACGATTCTTAATTTCACTTGCTATTACATCGAAATTCATACGAGAATGATTTGAAGTTCTATAACAAACACCACAAGTATGCTCGTTGACTAATTGCCTCAAGTAAAAAAATCCGTTAATAGGGTGAACTCTACCATGAACATACCACTGACAACCAGTGCTTAACCTATACTTGCACTCATCAGTAACTCTCACGGAATCATTCTTCAAATACTTGAATTCGAATCCCATTTCTATCGAATATTTTCACAGTGCGTCCCTGAACTCAACAACGCCTCCTACATATTTTTGACCAACTTTGCCGACAAATTTTTCCCAACCAGAAGATAAAAGTGGTTTAACGGAGTTGTATTGCGACGTTCCAACCTCTAATTCGAAAGCATCGGTAAAATCGACATCAAACATCCCATCAGCAACATCACCTCCGTCAGTATTTGCACAAATTTGAGTAAGTAACGTGAGGTTTATGGAATGCACATTGTGTGTTCGACAATATGCTATCAAAATTTTTAAATCCTCTTCAAAATCCAACATGCAAGAAGAATGTCCAGGCAAATCATAAAGTAAACAAATATAATCCTCAGCAATGTCAACCCAACGAGCACGAATGGACTCGTGTATATCCTTCAGTGTTGTTGATTCATTCACATTACGTACAAGTGTGTTATCCATATACGTACAAAAGAATGTAGCAAATGAAGTCATCGCTGTCATGAACGATAATTACGTCAGAAGCTTTTAATAAAATAGAAATACATGTATACTTTTCTTTAAATTAACATAGTATGCACTAACTTGGGTTTGAACGGGGTGCAAATTGTTGTTCAAACAGTGAATATTCACTTACTTGCGAAAAGTGCAAATAGTGAATACTCACTAAACGACCATTAAAAGTGTATTGTTGTTAAATTGTTGAAAATTCATTTAGTTGGAATTTGTCGTGGTGAAACAGTGAACATTCAACGAATTATTATTTGATGTCACTGAGTTCAAATTATTTGAATATTCACAAAATTGCAATTCCAAATGATTGAATATTCACTAAATTGGGTTTAAAAAAGGGAAAATCGTTGTTCAATATGTGAATATTCAATGTACTGCAATTCCAAGTAATAATTACAACAATAAACATTTTTACTTACATGTAATACCCAACAGTGAAGATTCACTGAATGAGCATTAAACTCGTTGACTGACATCATTTGATGGAAGCAGGTACAACATAATGTAACAAATGAAGTCATACCAAAAAAATAAAAATAACAAACCAATCAGAATTCATCCATAGTATGACCCCCCCTCAAAATTATAAATATATCAAACTTTGATAATTTAACAATTAGTTACTCCCGCTGGCGCGGACCGACATCACATAATGGATGTGGGTTTCGGCAATCATCATTGCACAACCCCTTATACTTTTTTTTTTGTTAAACAATCCCTAATATATGCTTCTTCTTTTTTTACATTGTTTATTTTGAAATTGCAATTACGATCATAAGTTAACCGTATCATTTTTTTTACTCTGTATCAACCGAGATGGAAATCGTTTTTTTTACCAAATTTTTTCGAGTATCAACAGCTAGTGCAAACAGGGGTCTCGGGGTTGAATATTCATTGAGTTGGAATTTATCGTGGTGAAACAGTGAACATTCACCGAATTATTATTTGATGTCACTGAGTTCAAATTATTTGAATACTCACTAAATTGCATTTCCAAATGATTGAATATTCACTAAATTGGGTTTGAAAAGGGGACAATCGTTGTTCAATAGGTGAATATTCAATGTATTGCAATTCCAAATAATAATTAGAATAATAAACATTTTTATTTGCATGTAATACCCAACAGTTAATATTCACTGAATGAGCATTAAACGCGTTGATCAACATCATTTAATGGAAGTACGTACAACATAATACAAATGACAACTATGACATCATGTAAAATAAAAAAATTACTTGAACTATGACAACTACAAATTTCTATATATTTCAAAAAAGTACATGCTCACCCAAAATCCAAAACCACAACCACAACCTCAACCAATGATTTGTAATAAAACCACAAACCTAAGCATATATCATTTTGATGAAGTTGGGTTCAAAAATTGAACAAAAGAGGTATAAAAAAAATGAAATTTCCCCAAACCCATTAACCCTCATTATCCCAACCCTAATTTCCTTTACCCGTCATCCCACAAACCCCCCATTCCCGAAACCCCTGCTTCCCCATTAATTTTTTCCCAAACCGATGACAACCCCAAATATTCAATCTTCTTCTTCATCTAATTTTCTTTTTTTATTTACACCATGGATGATCCTTAAAAGCTTGAGTATATATATGTATACATATCGATTTACACCCACATACATGTATTTTTGCACTATTAGGAAAAACAGGGGAAACAATACCTGTTGTCTAACCTTGTTAAATTGAAATGGTTTAATGGTGGAGTATGCTCCGTTCATCAAAGATGTTCGAAATGGAAGATGTGTTGCAGATAATCGATTCAGTTGAGAGGTTAAAAATCACCGATTTTGTGGGATTTGGCATTTGACGGGGTTTTGAGTCGTGGAGAAAGAAGTGCAAAGTTGGTTGTTGGGAGGGTTAAAATAGGAAATTTACTGACTTACAAAAAAACCACGTTTTCTTATTGAACCAAAAGACATTAGAAATGGGACTTATGAGACTAAATCTTATACATGGGACCTATTAGACTATTAATCTAGTAAATAGGATTGATTGGTAAAAACCCCTAAAATATTTCATGGTGGTGACCTATAAATTCGAGTTTTTTTTTTGGGGGGGGGGGGGGGGGTGGTGGTGGTGTAATTTATTTTATCCAATAAAATAATTAAACAACTAAATAGCATGCAGGTATATTTCTCCTTAACGCCTTGATGTCGTCTTGGGTTAATCCAAATGGATAACCCAAATCTAATTTGGGGTGTTGCACAAACACTAAATCAATTGCCAGGGAATCATACCATATGGTTCCTTTGGAGACGAGAGAGTTGCGAGAGCATATTAAGAAGTTTTTGGAGCATGGGTTCATTTGGTTTAGCATTTCGTCGTGGGGAGCTCCAGTTCTTTTCGTGAATAAGGGGGGTATATATTTACAGTTGTGTATTGACTACTGGGAGTTTAAAAAGTACCCTTTTCTGAGGATTGAAGACTTGTTTGATCAATTACATGGTGATTCTTTCTTCTTAAAGATTGACTTGGGTTCGAGTTACCACCAGTTTAGGGTATATGAAGAGGATGGACCTATGACCGCCTTTCTAAAGAGATATGGTTCTTATGAGTTGAAGGTCGTGCCATTTGGGTTGACCAATGCCCTAACCATGTGGACTTGATGAAACAGGTGTTCCAACGATATTTGGACCAGTTTATCATTTTCTTTATCATTGGCAATCTAATTTATTCACGGATAAGGTAGGACCACATTGAGCATTTAAGGATATCCTTCAGGCATTGAGAGAGCACAAGTTGTGTGCAAAATTCAAGAAGTGTGAATTATGAAAGCATGCGGTGAAATTTTTTCGTAATATGGTTTCAGAGAAAGGTTTGTTAGTGGATCCAAGTAAGATGTCGACCATGTTTGATTAGGGGCAATCCACGACACCTATGGAGGTTGTAGCTTTTTGGATTTTGTAGGATACTATTAGAGGTTCATTTGGGGCTTCTTGAAGATAACATGTCCAATGACTGGGCTAATTTGGAAGTGATTCAGTTCATATGGAGTGTGTAGGAGGGGCTTAAAAATAATCCTACTCACTTAGAGATAAACCTCCTCTTTAAGTGGTTAATGAGAGATCAAGATAAAATGGAGCTTAATAAAATACTAATGAAGCCTTACAGAAGAATCTAGTTGATCTACCATGTATTTTGTCTATTTTTAATGTCGTTATATATTATATTGTAATATCTGTGAGGTTACTCATACCAGCGATGAACCAGGTCTGACACGACCTAGGAGAGATTACATGATATATCGAGGAAACTTGCATGGGGAACCTTTGAGGGAGTAGGTTTAAAGGATAAAGGGCGAGGCATTATTAAGGCATTAAACTTAACCATTTTAGATTCACCGAATAAAGCACCCAACATAGGTTGAATGAGCATTACTCGAGCAACCATGACTAAACTTATTCTCAGCCACAAATAGTTTTGGCGCTCAAAATAGTATCTATTCATAAAAGATCTGAGTGACGGCATACCATAACTAACACATATTAAATCAAACGTACCTCAAAACAATGACAATTTAGTGATTAGTGGGCTATAAAGGTGCTGACACCCTGTTGCACCACCTGACACAATAACTGGTCACTCGAGAATTTCAATCAGCATTTAACGCTAATGACATGATATGTTTAGTAGTTTGAACCAGCATCTAATGCATCCCATGGTTCATCGAGACTAACCTCAACCTATAAATATCCCACTTATCCTCTGATGAGCCATTAGATCTTTGAGCCACGAGATCATTGAGATTCCAAGTTGTTACCAAAAAGCATATTCTCCACCATTATTGCACTTGTCTTATTCTCTTTGAGAACTCAAATATTTATTGAGATCCCAATCCATATTCCAATGCTTACCTACCTACTAGTGGTATATTTAGACTACTGGACTCTCTCTCCCTCTAAGCTAACAACCTCAAAGGCTCATTTATTATCTAAATATTATGTATTTACTACTTGTTGTTGTGATAAATATGAGACTTTATTCCTCACCATTTAAAGTGCCTTTATTATTATTTCTTTATCATTAAGATGGGATATACCTATGTTATTTATAAACACCCCAGAACACACTACTCTCTTACATTTGACGACTCTATATAGGAAGGTATTCTCTTTAAAATGGTGAATGATAATACCAACCACACTATTATCGATGATAATCAGCCTGAGGGAGAACATGATACTCCCATAACTGAGATTCCTCAAAACATTGTTGTCATAAGAGAAGTTCTCACGGGACAAGCTTCCACAAGCGTTGTGATGGGGCCAACTTAGATGAATAATATTATGATCAAGTTTATGGAATTTTTGTAAGCTCAACTTAGAATGTTGGGATTTGATCTGGTGATGAATCCTAGCTCATTCATTACTCTAGTAACACCAATTGAAGTTCATTTAACATAAACGCATGTTCAACCTTCAAGACATGTTAGTCCTTCAATGGCCAATCTTACCACCACCACCACGAAACCAATCATTGAAGATACCATTGGTGTCAACACCTCACCTCGAGTCACTCCATCAAAGAGAAAGGTAGTAGAAGCAACTACCTCACCAACTTTGACCCTTGAGGGGGTAAAAAGAGAGATGATGAAGATGATGACACTAACCTTATAATCTCCTAGTGTGGCAGTGTCCATTTATGATGATTTTCATACTCCTCGTCCAAAGGAGTACAATGATGAACCATACCCTGAAGGGTATGTTACTCCAATTATTGAGAAGTTTAATGGGAATGGGGGAAACTCGAAAGAGGACATTAAAAGCTTTGTCAAACACCTTATAGCCCATTGCAATAATTAAAAAAACTCCGTCAGAGGGAGTTCTCCACATCTTTTCCAGATAAATATTATATTTGGTACCCCCATTTAGCTCTAAGGAGTGTAGCTGACTGGGAAGATATTCACATCCAGTTTTTGCATAATTTTTTCTAGAAAAAGATGAATTCACCTTGCCCTAGTTTTCTCGTGAAAGGAAAAGTTCAAGTGAAAAGGTCATGACATACATTTAAAGATTTAGAGAGAGATCTCTTAACGGTAGAGAATATGCGATAAAAGGTAAACTTCTTCATATATGTGATGAGGGATTGTAACCATAGTATATTTGTCACTTAATAAATTAGAGTAGAGAGAATATGTTCAAAACTTTCACTAGGGTTGCTCGCAACATCTATATGGTTGTTCGCCCAAACCCCACTATACCCAACGTTGAGTGGAAATAGCAGACAAGCCAGGAAAACTTAGACGGCTAGGAACCACGAGTTAACTATGTAAAGGGGGCAAAGAAGCACAAATTACTGAAGAAGGAAGGAGAAAGAACAAAATGAAGTTTAACCGCGAAGATCCACCATGATTGCCTTGATCTGTCTAAGAGGCAATGACTTGTTGTGCTATTATGATAGCAGATGACCTCATTTTTTCACTAAATAACCCTCCTCCATGCTCCCGCGATAGATGTACAAGTTAACCCAAAACACTGCAATGTACTTTGGCGTGTTTATCTTCCAATAACTTTATGTTCAGCATTGAGGAGTGTCATTAATAAGTAAATGATGGTAGGAAATTTGCAAATTTCTCAAGCCAATGTCAATAATAACCCACTACCAGCTCACGGGGCACATATGGTGGTGTCTTATGATGAGGAAGCACAGGACAAAAGTAGGGAAGGAAGAAGAGTTTTAACTAATGTATCATAGGTGTTTGGTAGGAACGGCTAATGTGGGCATTACTTACAATGAACCAAGTGTTAGAGATGTCGAACAAGCTTTTCAGATGGATAATTATAAGGTGGACCCAAGTTCGTACTACCAAGTTGTGTCAAGATCACCAAAGTTTTTGCGGTTCTTCGATCAGATTAGTATGCCCGAGATAACCGTTTGGATATCACACAATCTAATAAAGAGATAGTGAGGAAGAATATTGTTCCTTCACTTAATTGGAAGGTTCCCATGGTCAGATTGATCCTTCGATTTATGTTTGAGATCATTTTCTCATATGCGAACAGACAGATCAGGTTTCCCCATAATAAACCAGGGTACGTGATAGCGAGCATTAACGAAACCAGTTTTTCTAGGGCTTTAATGGATGGAGGTGCATCGGTGAATATCATGCCAATTAGCTATTTATATCAGGCTGACATCTCATAGACAAGGTGGATTACAATGCCTGGCTATGATAATGAGACTTCCCAATCGATTGAGTATATTAACTTTGGGATAGTAATGGGTAACCTCATGTGACATATAAATTCCATGTGATTGAATCATCTACCTCTTACCACCTCCTAAATGGAAGAGTTTAGATGCACAATCATGGTTTGGTACCTTCGACCTACAACTAGTGTGCCAAAGCCAATGTTTAGGGAACGAATATTATTATTCAAGAAACCAAGAAGCCCTTTTCTAAAGATGAACCACGTTTGGTCGATGAAACCTTTTACACAAAGCTAAATGCAGATACACGCTTTTTGTAAGGCATATTGAAGGGTTTAGGGTACCAACCATCAAAGACAGGTTTGGACCTATTGTGGTTCAAGAGGAAAATATGGAGGAAGTTGAGCAAGTCAATGAGGTTATTCACCAAACCCATGCCATCTCAAAGAAATTGAAAGATAGAATGAGGCCAAGGATTGACCTCGTTGAAAGAGAAGTCATATGTCAGAGTGCGTCGAGCTAAATAACAAGACCCAAATTTGAGCAGGTTGAGATCTCTAATAAGATAAAGGCACTCCCACCTCCTGATCAAAAATACAAGGAAGTTTTACTCAGTGATGTAAGAGTGGTTTATCATCTCTGAAGGTGTGAACGGGCAGCTGATTTTCTAGAGGAAGCTAACCCAAAGGCAAAGTATGAGTGTTTTATGGATATTCAAGGGAAAATTCCTTATCATTGATAATTCCAACATCAAGGATTTTATTAAGGAGATAAAAGAGAAGCCGTAATGCATGCAAGATTATCCCAAGCCCTAAGTGAAAGAATTGGATTAAATTGATCTAGAAAATGGTGAAGAAGAACCAGGGACAATTTTTATCTCTAAAGACTTAGAGGACTCAAAGAAGATGGAGTTGATAAAGCTAATTATATAATGCAAGGATGTCTTCGCGTGGAAATAGATCAAAATGTCTAGTCTAGACCAAGAAGTAAGCTACCACAAGCTAAATGCCACGCCCTCAACCATTCCAGTAAAGCAAGCAGACATAACCTATAAACCAAATCTGGATTTAAAGATAAAAGTTGAGGTGGAAATAATATTGGTAGTTGGATTTATCAATCCGATTAAACATCCAATCTAGATTTCTAGCATTGTTTCAGTGGGTAACAAGATAAAATAAAATACATAGTTGTGTTTATTTTAAAGATCTTAATAGAGCATGCCCCAAAGATGAGTTACCTCTTCCCTCAATTAATAGTTTGATTAACTCCACAACTATCCGTGAGATGTATAGTTTTATGGATGGTTATATGGGGTACAACCATATCAATATGGATTAAGCTGATGCAGAGAAGACAACATTCAATACCCCACTAGGCAATTTTAATTACACTGCCTTTCGGTCTGAAAATATAGGGGCTACCTATCATTGAACAATGATGGCCATTTTTCAAGACCTCTTTCACGATATCTTGGAATTTCATGTAGATGATTTGTTCATCAAATATAAGAAGATGGACTCAACTTGGATGATTTGAGAAGGGTTTTCAATGGGTGCAAAAAGTGTAAGCTCGAGATGGTCCACTCAAGTTTGCTTTCCGTGTAACGAGTGGGGAATTATTGACATTTGTGGTGGATCGACAAGGGGTTCATATGGACCAGATAAGCAAAAATCCATCATTGGTACGCCATATCCAAACACATAGAGCGAGCTAAAAAGTTTCTTTGGAAAAATTTTGTACTTGAGAACATTCATCCCATGTCTATCTGAGATCACTCACTTACTGATACAACTTCTACGAACGGCCATAAAGTTTTCATGGGAGAAATCACACCAAAATGACTTTGACAAACTCAAGATATTTCTCATTTCTCCTCAGATAATGATCCGACCAAAAACTCAAATACCTTTGTTGCTTTACCTTACATTCACTACAATGTCAATCAGTGCACTGTTGGCACAAGAAATGGATGGATAAGAGAGATTTATCAACTATCTGAGTAAAATTATCCATCATCTTGAAACCAAATATACCAGCATAGAGAGGCACTATTTTGGCATTAGTTTTTGTGGCCCCAAAGCTAAGACATTACATGTTATCTTTTAGTATCCACATAGTGACAAAATGTGATCCAATCAAGTTTTTGCTGGCATGAACATTTTTGTTTGGGAGAGCCATAATATGGTTCCTAATCCTCTCAGAGTATGATCTAAACTGTGTGGACGCTTGAGCTATCAAGATACTAGCTTATATGGATCTTTTGACAATCTGTCCTTCAAAAATATTTGAACCACCTCACGAAGATATACGATGATTTGCAAGCTAATGCTTGCAAGGCAGATCAGGAAGAACAATTTATGGAGTTTGATGGTTCTTCAGCTAATGGAAAAAGGGGAGCAGGAGTTATATGTTCCATAGGTAATTAGAAAATTATTTTATCCTTTAAGTTGGACTTTCCTTGTTCAAATAATGAGGTAGAGTAATAGGCACTGATTTTAGGGTTGCTCAAAGCACTACGAAGATGCATCTGATCCCTCTGCATCAAAGTCGATTCTAATATTGTGTCCGAAAAGGTGAATGATAAATATGATTTAAATCACCTTAGCCTAGCACCATATAGAACTATTATCCAAAGATTGATATAGAAATTCCATGAGGTCAAGGTGGAGAGACACTTAAGAACGATGAATATTCATGCAAATGCCTATGCCATAAGTATGCAAAAAGTGTCCATTAATGGTGAGTCTATAATAATGGTGATCTATCGAATAAGATCACCACCATTTATGCTCCAACTATTCCCAAGTGATGAAGATTCATATTATAGAGGTGATATAAGAAAACAGTTGGAGGCAAGAGATGGAAATATAAAGCCTACAGAGTTAGCACAATAGTTTCTTCTTCAAGAAACTTTGTACTATAAAAATCATGTGGAATGCTATCAAGATGTACAGGTCCATGAAAAGTATGGAAAATATTAAAGAAAACTCGTGATGAGAATTATGAGACCACTGATATTCCTTTTCATCGAAGAACGGGTGGAGGAGTATTTTTGTCCAACAACGAAGCAAAAGGCAATATCAATACAAAGATAATGTGCCAACAATCAAGATTTCTTTCAACCAGCTAAAATTAAGTTCGTGGAAGCTCTAACAGATGCAGTCCTATATATATTTCATCAAATGTATAGTTATCCCAATCGAGAAAGCAGATGCCACCATAATAATAAGAAGGGCCCCAAGATTCTTTTTGTTGGAAGATAAGCTTTTTTGAGGGGGTATTTCAATAGGCCATTGCAATGCATCACCAAAGAGTAAGTCCTCAAGTAAGATCAAGACCCATCTCATATTGGAGGAGAAAAGTTGTATGATCAATTTATGACACTTGGCTATTACTGACCAATAATAAGAAAAGAATCAACTGAGTTCCTTCATAAATACAAGTCATGCCAACTTTATGGTAGTCTCATTCATGATCTGTCGGTAAAAATCCATTTACTATCAACGCCCTATCTTTCCATACTTGGGTATTTGACCTTGTGGGGAAAAATAAATCCTTCCTATAGAGGGAAAATATGGATTCTGGTGGCAACTGATTACTTTACCAAGTGGGCAAAGGCAATATCGTCGAAAGGGGCAACAGCAGGTGTGGTGGCACAGTTTATTCGACAATATATCATTTGTCGGTTTGGTATTCCCAAGGTTATTTTGTCTGAAATAGTGGAACTCCATTCATAAGTAAATAGGGGAAAATGCTAATAGATAAATATTCGATCATCTACTACACTTCAATAGTGGCTTACCCCAAAATCAACTGTCAAGCTGAGGCCATAAATAAAACATTGATCAATATTTTATCCAAGATGATGGATGACTTTCTTGTTGCATGGGTTGGCAATCTAATAATGGTGTTATGGGACAACTGAATAACCAAGAGGAAACCAACAGGCTACACACCATTTTCCTTGGTTTATAGAGTTGAGGCAATCATTCCAGTTGAACTTGGCGTACCTTCTGCCAGATAAGTCTTGCAACACAGTATACTTCCACAGAGTAGACATGTTCAACTAGAAGCATAAGATGTATGACGCGACTACAAATGTGTCTCCAGTGCGTACTAATTACGGTTCAAGTGCAAACCGGTCGCATAAGTAATAAATTCGGTAATATGGGGTCGAATCCTCAAGACATAGGACGATCTCTCGTGACAACAATAGGTAAGACGACTAATCCTAAACTGACTCAGAAAAAGAATGAAAATATGATGGGATTTGAATTTGATCCATTAACTAAGTGCAATTTAACTAAACTACTAATTAAATTACGAGTGCAGGAGTAAAATAACTGTGACTGAATAAATATGAATAAGAAAGATAGGTTGGAATACAATCCCCCGATCCCTAGTATGTTTATCGGATATAAAACTAGTTGTTAATTAGATAATTGATTAAATCCAATCTTTATTAATCTCAAGAATTACATATATGAGGGTACTAGCCCGCATTATACATAATCAAAAGTAAGAATAAAGCGATGTCAAAATAACTAACACGCGCGTCGCATTCTTAAATACTCCAGTTACCTAGGGCAAACGAGGTAAAAAGACCTATGATGGTTGTGACTGCTACACAATACGATTCAATATTTATTTAATTTAAGGAACGAATCTTATAGTCATGCAAACCACTTCGGGTTGGGTTTATGCATCCCAACCCTTAAAAGTCTAGCCTAACATGGTGCAATTAATTAAATATATGTTTTCTACTGTGCATATATTCAAAACCATTATGAAATTATACCTAAATAAGCAAGAGAATTTAAGAACTTCTGGAAATAAACAAATCATGCACGAATTATAAACTTCAAACAATAAAGGAGAAAAAATAGACCCTATTGCAGAAATCTTGAATTGCAAACCATAAAATTGTAATCTTGAGTTCCTAGGGTTCTTGGCCTTTTTTCTCTTCAAAACTATGCAAAAAGGAACTTCCTAATGTCTGGTAATAAATTAGAATAAAAACACTACATCTTTACAAGAGTTTGGCCCATGCACAACTCTAATTTAGAAGAAATATAATTCAAAAATTCTTCAGCTGAACAGGTCCGGGCCAGGGGTATCGGTTCGGTTCTCTTTAAACAGAGGTCCTGGCAACATCAGACCGATTCGTTTTTCCTCTTCATCGGTTTGGTTTGCCTTATTCTACACATTTACTAACATCGTGCCGGTTCATTTTTCCTCTTCTTCAATTTGGTGTGGCTTATTCAGTTCAGGGGACCGGTCACGTGATATCTCCTTCAGTTTGGTTCCCTCCATTTTTTCTTCCCTTTTTTCTTGTGATTTTTTCTCAACTTTGATTCTTTGTAACTTTTTTTCCGGGACTCGAATTTTAATGTTGTTTCTTCCTACATGCCCATGGACTCGAAATCTTCAACTTTCTTTGGATTCATTTTCAAATTCCTGGTGCAGAATTATTATTTTGCCCTTGACTTTCCTTCACTTGTAACTTTCTCGAGTTTGATTTTCTCTTTTATCCAATTGTGTAAAATACCTGCAAATATATGAGAAATACATGAAACTCGATGCACTGCTAGAAAAGGCCAGAAGCAAATATATGAGATAAATCAACTCGATTTACATCACACGGAGTGTTAAAAGACTCTAAATTACGGGGATAAATATGAAGAACTTATGCCTAATCAAAACCCCTAACTTAGAACTTTGATCTCCCCGAGCATTGTAAAAGAATCAAAACAAAGTCAAACTCTTTTGAAACGTTTTAATGGGATAGAGTACTCTTTCGCGGGTAAGCGATTACATTTAGCGTATGCAACAAGGATTTAAACCCCTAGGTTACCCTAGTAGGACGAGTGGTGTCTCGTGAGGGTTTGTAGTGAATATACCCACAAAATTTATTTTTTGACTCAAAGAAAAATAAAAATACTTAAAAATTATACAATTTAAATCTTTCTAAAAATAATCACCATAAATTTATATCCAAGAGTCAATTTGTGAGGTGTGTGTGAAGCCAAAAATTAAACCGTCAATTTCCACTCATTGATCATTAAGTTACTTTTTCAAAATTTCATTTTGATTCAATTTCTCACAGATGCTCTCACAAATGAATCTCTCAGAATGTGGCTATTTATCTCTATATGCGTGATTCACAAGAGTAAATATAATGGACACAAGTTCACACACACAAATTTGAAAGATGAAATTTTTATGGTGAAAATATATCATCATCGGAACAAGGTTATTGGAAAATTGGAAACATCATCTCTTTTTCACACCATGTTATCTCCCTTATTATCTTTTTGTGTCTTGTCTCTCCAGGGGGTAATCAATTTTGAAATTCGAACAGGACTTTTTCGGGTTCTAAGGTGCATTGGGTATAATGAGATGGTTGGATAATTCGTAATTGAAAAATCTTCTAATGATGTCCTTTAGTGCTTTTTGGGGTTTTTTCTCATCTTTATTTTCTTTTTTTGCTATTTTTGTTGAGCATTATTCAATTTTTCTTGCCCCTTTTTATTGCACCATTTGGACAAAATTTCTTAATTTTAAATTTTCACAATTTCAGGTTGTGGGTTTTTCGGGTTATCAACGAAAAGGGATAATTTTATTAGGCTCAAATTGGGTTGCAAAGGATGATTTTTCACAACTTTTTATGGCTCATATTTTGGACAAACAAACGAGGGCCTAACTTCATTATCTGAATTACTAATTATTTTACCATATGCATTTCAAGATTAATTTAGTTTAGAGATATTTTTAGCTCGCTTTTCGAGATAACATCTCACTCGTTTTCTGTAACCGATCAAAAAAAGGAATTGAGATCTTCAATGATTTATTTTAAACAATGAATTGAACTTTGAGTTAAACGATTATCTTGGATTGATTTAATTACTCGCAAAAATCGATAGGCTCAAAATTTCACCGGGTTGATTAATCTCCACACTTATTCGTAAAGTTGTCAATTTTCTTTCAATTTCCATCTTTGGTCAATTTCGACTTTGTGCATTTGAATTTTTACAATTTGAGACTTTAACAAAATTTTAATGATATTTTTGAAAATTTTAAATTCCAATTTTTATTCATTTTAAAACAAAAATATCTTTGGCTTTTTCGAAAATTTTCAATTTTTTTGAAATTTTCTAATTTTTTGGGGGGGCATTTTGGACTTTGTGAACTTTTTAAAGCGCGTGCGTCCCCCCCCCCCCCCCCCCCCTCCTCCAACTTAGACTTTTGCAAAGTCCCTATGCAAAAGGACTAAAATCTAAAATAAAGAAAAGTGCATAAAAATAAACAAAGACAAAATGCAAATTTTTTTGTATTACTAAGGACCAAGTACAAGAAAAGAAAGGAAAGAAAATACATAACTCTTCATCACTGAAAAAAAAATTACAAGCAATTAAGCACACAAAACTTGAAGAACTACATATTTAAAACAACCACACAAACATCGGGCTACTGTGGGGGGTGGGTTTGACGAGTCGGGGGCAGTGGGGTCATACGGGTCATAGAAGTAGGTTGGCAGTGGAACATCGGGACCCATATGAAGGCGATAAAGTTTGCCTTGGAGGTAATGCATAATGTTTGTATCGCGTTGGTAAGCTTGATGGTCCGCTTGGCGGTCAGCACGATATTCGTTGAGGAACCCATCAAAGCGCGTTTAAAGCACAGAAATGCGACAATCGAACTCCGTACCTTCCGGCTTGTAATCCGAATTAGCCTCTTCGTCATACTCCTCTTCCCCGCCCTCTTGCATCTCAATATCTTCAGCCTCCTCCTCCTCATCATCATCATCATCCCCCCTCGCGGATCACATCACCTCCCTTTGATTTTCACTCCTTGTGAGGGATTCCTGCCTAATGGGCTTTGAAATACGGAGAAATGCTCTGGGGGGCAATACCGACATCAGTGAGGATTGAGGTGATGAGGCGGGGATATGGGAGAGGGACCGTACCCTTTTGATCCATGGCCGCATACAAAATATCAGTGTAGAAGGTTCGGGCAAGATGGATAGTGGTGTTGGGATCGAAAAGGTGATATACAAGGGTGGCTTGGCGATGGAACATCGTCGAATCGTTTGAAGTTTGTAGGATGTTAGCGCATATGATTTGGAAAGTGACGCGGGCACTGTCATTAAGATTTCCCACCAAAAAATCTCACGAGCCCAATTTTCTCCCAGTGCAAGGCGAGCGATACACGTACTTTTCAGAATTATGGGGGAGTTATTGGGGTGCCCGTACTGGTCAAGGCTCGGAACCCCCTCGTCTTCTAGCTTTCGGGATAAAATTTCCAATGAGAAGGGGACTGGGGTCTCTCAACATAAGCTTCGGCTTCAAACTCACCCGTGCGGACGAGAGAGCCATAAAAAGAAAGCACTTCTTCCTCCCAAACCACGTCATGTGGATCATTGAAAAATTGGCACCAACCCCGTGGAAAGAAAAGGTTTGTGAGGGAGGGAGGTAACTCGTTCCATTTAACTCGGCGTTCGATGTGTAACTTACGGGAAGGACTAAAAAATCGCTCGCACTATAGGCACTCTAGACACGAACGGAACTCCCCATTGCCGTCAGGGAGGATTTTTGTTAACTTTGAATGTATATCCCCCCTTTGGATCTTCTAATTCCATAGCTCCGTGGGGGAACAGATTTCTCACAGTGAATGGGCCAGTCCATCTCGACCGCAATTTTTTGGGAAATAAGTGTAGCCTAGAGTTGTAGAGAAGCACCTTTTGGCCCGAATGAAACTACTTTCGATGGATAATTCGATTATGGGCGAGTTTCATCCTTTCCTTGGATATTTTGGCATTATCATATGCATCATTGCGCAACTCTTCCAACTCATTCAATTGAAGCTTTCATGTTTCACCGGCTTTATCCAAACTATAGTTCAACCTCTCAATGGATCAATATGCCTTGTGTTCTAGCTCCACAGGGAGATGGCAAGACTTTCATACACAAAGCGAAACGGGGACATCCCGAGGGGGTTCTTGTATGCAGTTCTATAAGCCCATAGCGCATCATTTAAGCGTAGGGACCAATCTTTTTTATTAGGATCGACGGTATTTTCTAAGATTTGCTTAATCTCACGATTTGCTAACTCGGCTTTCCCATTCGATTGAGGGTGATAAGTCATCCCAACCTTGTGAACGACCCTATACTTTCTCATAATCTTTTTAAACGGCCTATTGCAAAAATGCTTACCGTTATCACTAATTATTGCCTTCGGAGCATCGAAGCGCGAGAGTATGTGTTCTTGCAAGAACTTGATCACCACTTTGTTGTCATTTGTCCTTGTAGCTATGGCCTCAAACCATTTTGAGACATAGTCTACCGCGACAAGGATGTATAAGAAGCCAAAGGTGGGAGGAAAGGGCCCATGAAGTCAATACCCCAACAAAAAAATATCTCGACGATGATTATAAGGGTTAATGCCATCTTGTCTCGTCAGGTGATAGCTCCCATCCTTTGACATCTATCTTAAGATTTACAATAAGCGTTCACATCCAGGAAGATTATGGGCCAATAGAGGCCGCTTTGAATAATCTTAGCAACCGTCTTATTCGTGGAAAAGTGGACTCTACACGCTTCTGTATGACAAAAATGAATGACTTTATGAGTCTCATCATCCGGTTATAACGTCGGATGATTTGGTCCGCACAATATTTAAAGAGAAATGGATCGTCATAGAAAAATATGCCTGACCAAGTAATAAACTTCTTCTTCTCTTGCGGTGTCCAATCGGGAGGGACGGCTCCCGTGACAAGGTCGTTAACTATATTCGCAAACCAGGGAAGAGAAGAAGTGGAAAATAATTTCTCATCCGAGAAGTATTCATCTATGGGTATGGGATCACTAGGCACGTCAGACGAAAGTCGACACAAATGATCGACGACAACGTTTTCTACGCCTTTATTGTCTTTGATGGAGAGATTAAACTCTTATAGGAGTAGGATCCACCTTATGAGGCGCGACTTAGCATCTTTCTTAGAAATGAGATATTTCAGCGCCGCGTGGTCGATAAAACATATGATGGGCGAACCGATGAGGTAGGATCGAAATTTGACTAGGGCAAAAACTATCTCTAGAAATTCTTTCTCCGTGGTGGAGTAAGAGAGTTGCGGTCCGATTAACGTTCGACTAGCGTAATAGATGACATGAGCTTTCTTATCCTTTTTTTGGCCCAAAATAGCCCATATAGCGTAATTACTCGCATCACACATAAGCTCGAATGCAAGGGACCAATCCGAAACTTGCTTGATGGGGGCGAAAACAAGCATGCTTTTCAGTTTGTCAAAATCACTTTGGCATGCTTCGTTCCACTCAAAGGGGGCATCCTTCGTAAGGAGGTTACTCAAGGGTCTAGTGATGGCACTAAAATCCTTGATAAACCTTCTATAAAACATCGCATGGCCCAAGAAGGAGTGCACATCCTTTAGTGATTTAGGTGGGGGAAGCTCGGCTATGACATCTATTTTTGCCCTATTGACTTCAATTCCTTTGAACAACACAATGTGGCCAAGAACTATTCCTTCGGTTACCATGAAATGGCATTTTTTCCAATTTAAAACCAAGTTCTTTTCCACACACTGGGCAAGTACGTTTTCAAGATTTGTAAGACAAAGGTCAAAAGAGGGGCCAAAAATGCTAAAATCATCCATAAATACCTCAAAGCCACTTTCAACCATGTCGGTAAAAAGACTAAGCATGCACCTTTGAAAGGTCGCGGGTGAATTACATAATCCAAATGGCATACGTTTGTAGGCAAACGAGCCAAAGGGACATGTGAAAGTCGTCTTCTCTTGATTAAGAACATCTACCTCTATTTGGTTATAACCGGAATAACCGTAAAGGAACCAATAATATGGGTGTCCCGCTACTCTCTCTAGCATTTGGTCAATAAATTATAAGGGGAAATGATCTTTCCTTGTGCCCATATTGAGTTTCTGGTAATCAATGCAAACGTGTCACCCGGTGGTGGTACGTTGGGGAATTAACTCACCCTTGGCATTCTCGACCCCAACCATTCCTGACTTCTTCGGGATGACTTGGATAGGACTCACCCATTTGCTATTCGAGATTGAGTAGATGATCCTGGAGTCCAATAATTTAATAATTTCCGCTCGTACTACCTCTTTCATGATGGGGTTCAATTGACTTTGCATTTCCCTCGAAGGTTTCATGTCCTCCTTGATGTGGATTTCATGGGTACAAATCAAGGGTATTATACCTTTTAAATCCGCTATGCACCAACTAAAATCACTTCGGTGTTTCCTCAATATCGCTAAAAGTTTACCCTCTTTCTTTTTATCTAGGTTAGAGGAAACAACAATAGAAAATGTCTCATTCTCTCCCAAATAAGCATAATTAACATTGGAGGGTAGTTTCTTTAATTAAAGGGTGGGAAATTTTTCATCGGAGGGAACCGTGTGCGAATCCCATGGTGGTAATTCCTCGAATCAGAAACCCAACTCACATCTCTCACGTCCTCATCGGACGATCCCTCGTCTAATGCCACTCTCCACTCTTCTACATCTCTCTCAAAAGTGGTATACGTCCCGTCACTCTCACTATTCGAAATAAGGCATGCTCCTAAGGCATCCCCACTGAAATTTCCCTATCTCCTCTATAAGATCCACTAACTGAAGATCATCCTCATCACCCACTTAACTCGCGATATTGAAGATATTTGTTTATAAGGTCATGTTCTCGAAAATGAGCTGCATTTGACAGTGTTAATCAATCCATTAGCCGTAGCTAAGAATGGGCGATCAAGAATGACGGGAGTGATAGAGGGTTCCGTATCCCAAATAACAAAATCTATCGGGAAGTAGAAGGTGTCAACTTAGAATATCACGTCTTCAACAATGCCTCGTGTTATCTTTACAATACTATTTACGAGTTGGAGAGTGATTTATATGGGCTTGAGGTCCCCCGAATCGAGTTGCCTATATATGGAGGAGGAAAGAATGTTAACACTCGTCGCTAAATCAAGTAACGCCTTTTCTATTCGATTCTCCTCAAGGATGCATGAAATGGTTGGTGCACCCGAATCTTTAAATTTTGGTGTGGTGCACCCGAATCTTTAAATTTTGGTGGGGGTCACTAACTAGAATGGATCTCACATTTTATGTTAGGCAGACGTTATTCTTCACTTTAGCCTTCTTTTCACCCTTCAATAAGTCCTTAAGGACTTTATATAGGCGAAAATTTGTTGTATAGCATCGAGAAAAGATAAATTCATCTTGACTTGATTAAAGACATCTAGCACGTCATTACGAGGGATTCTTTTTGTGGAGGAAGCAATCATTGAGGGAATGGCACAGCGGTGGGTGGTTTCACTACGACTTCAGGCTCACTAGTGTCATCATTGTCACTCTCCTTCAAGGGGTCATCTTCGGCCTCTTTCGTGCCGGGAAAAACCTCCTTGTCTTCAGGTTTGTCGTGTGGGGGAGGTTATAAATCAAGAACTCGCTCACTACGTAAAATGGTAATGGCTTGACATTGATCTTGATGTTCATTAGAAGTGGAGCTAACATTAGTTTGACCTTGGGCTAAAAACTTACCCTTCTCTTGGATACTTAAAGATGATTGCAACCTAGAGATATTCACATTTATTTCAGTAAACGCGTGGTCATACTTAGCATTGGTTGCATTTTGGGATTGGATGAATTGATTTATAGTATAGTCGAGATTTCTCCATTGTGGGGTGATATACGGTGCGAGAGATGGTGCTTGCATATGCACTTGCATCTGTGGGACGTATTGGAAATGTGGAGGTAGAGGTGGGGAAATGTGTGAATTAGGATTCAACGTAACATGTTGTTGCCCTTAGCTAAAACCAGGATGGTTCCTCCACGAAGGGTTATAAGAATTCCCATGCGTGGTATTTAAATTACCCTTAAATCCTCATATTACATCCACTTATTCATGTAGCATTACTTTGTAGGTGGGTATCGTCTGGCATTCCTTCGTTGAATGGACTGCCTCACAAATAGCACACACCTTCTCTTTCATGGGTCGGGTGTATTCTCTTAGCTTTGATCTGACTACATCTCCCACATTAAAAAGGTCTGGAACTGAAGGAGCGGTGGGAATTTATCGAACACGATTTTGGGTATTAGGATCGGAGGTGTCCCACGATTGAGTTGTCTCAGTGATAAACTTAAGGTGGGCATCAGCATCGTGTTCATCTAATTCCCAAAATGGTCTCTCACACATTGTCTCAACGAGTTATTTAGATGTTATACTCAGCCCGTGGTGAAAGAAGGATATGAGACGGTACTTCTCAAAACCATGATGAGGGCATGTACTAACTAGCTCGTTAAACATTTGTAACATCGATCAAATGACTTATTTTCTTGTTGTCGAAATGTTTAAATTTGAGTCTGGATGGAATTTGTTCGATGTTGGGGAAAGAAATTTAAGAGAAAATTGGAGGCCATCTCCCTCCATGATCTAATTGAGTTCGATGATAAAGATCAAAGCCAGTTCTTAGCTTTATCCTTTAAGGAAAAAGCAAAAAGCTTTAGGCGAACGACATCTTGTGTGCGAGCTTGATCGCTAAATGTATCGCATGACTCTTTGAACTCACGAATGTGGTGATAAGGCTTTTATAAATCCAACCCATGAAATGTGGGAAGAATTTATATCATCCCATTACGAAAATGGAACTATCCAGCATTGTAAAGAAGTAGAATGCATCCTCGGGTGACAGTTCTTTCGGGATAGAGGACTTCTATCACGGGACAATATGGCATCTCACCTTCACCCATACCAAAACTAGCGCGCTCAGACATGGATCTCTCTCCAATTGACTCAGTATCCTCACTCGGTGTCCTAGAAGTGTGACTTGTAATGGAATTTGGAGGTGCAGGAGCTTGAACCCAGAACTGAGGTGCGTTAGGAGTGTGTGGGCATTCAGGATCGTACTCGATTATATGATTCTCGTGAATACATGTGGGAGTATATTGAGGGGTTTGTTGCAGATTTTACATAAAAGGGCTATGAGAGATGTTATATTTTTTTGCTTTTTAATTTTCTAAATTTTTTTATTTTTATTTTATGATTTTTTTGGCCTTTTCAGATTTGGAGTCAAATTTCAGATTAAATCGACCTAACCTAACAGTCTACCTAAATCCCCGGCAACGACGCTAAAAACTTGACGCGGCTACAAATGTGTCTCTAGTGCTTACTAATTACGGTTCAAATGCAAATCGGTCGCGTAAGTAATAAACCCGGTAAGACGGGGTTGAATCCTCAGGGAAATAGGACGATCTCTCATGACGATGATAGGTAAGATGACTAATTCTAAACTGACTCAGAAAAAGAATAAAAAGATGCTGGGATTTGAATTTGATTCATTAACTAAGTGGAATTAATTAAATTACTAATTAAACTACGAGTGCAGGAGTAAACTAACTATGACAGAATAAATATGAATAAGAAAGATAGGTTGGAATACAATCCCCCAAACCCTAGTATGTTTACCGGATATAAAACTAGTTGTGAATTAGACAATTGATTAAATCCAGTCTTTATTAATCTCAAGCATTACATATGTGAGGGTACTAGCCCGCATCATACATATGTAATACCCCATATTTTTGTGATATTTATTTATGGGATTAATTGAATTAAATGCGTATTATTTGGAAATTAATCCGGATTAAAATACTAGCAAGATGCGAGTTAGTATTTGATTATAATGTGCATATAATTATGAAATTAGTCGTGAGATTGAAATACGACAATTTGGAAATTTTGTTGAGACGCGTGTGAAAGTCGCGTCATGGAACATAATTATGATAATTAAAAAGTGAATTTTATTTCTATTAACCGTATGGTCGTTTTGAGTGCGCCAACGCGTCCGAAAGGGTCGAAATAGTCAGAAAACACTAGTCGGGGTTTAGTTTGGGTCCCGGGGCATTTTTAGGCCATACCGGCAACGTATAAGGATAGTTTGGTAATTTTAGAATTTTTGGGATTTTTGATTAACGAATTTTAGGAGTTTTAAATGGAAAATTAAAAGACCCACTAACCCATTACTAGCCATTAACTGATTAGAGGGCTACGGGGGTTATTAGAATTAGCCCCAAAAGTTCCTAAGACAAACCCTAGCCTCCATTGCCACCATTAGAGAAGAAAGCTTGGAGAGAGAGAGAGAGGAGGAATTCTGCAGAAGAGAGAGAGAACCATTCATCAGATTCGTCATCAAATCCAGAGTTACCCTTAAGGCAAGTGGTTTAATTTCAATTAATTTCTGAGAATGCTTCTTCCATGCGTAGGAATTTGTTATAATTGTATTTATTTGGGAGATGGATGAAAACCCATTAAACTTGGAATTTGAATCTTGCATATTGATGAGGAATTGCATGTAGAATTGTATGTAGGTGATTATTCTTATGATAATAATATCTTGGATGAAACAAAAACGGATTTAATTAGGCCCCTTGATGATTTATAAGTTTTAAGGTTCATGTTCATGTGATTGGGGACAAATGTTGGAGATTTAATAATTTGATGTAGTTTAGGGTGATTTGAACCCATATAAGTGTTGTAATACGGTTGAAACATGTTTAGGAAGGATTAGATACCTTGAAACATTGTTGGTTTGATTTATAGAAGAGATTAGAGGTGTAGAAAAATGGGAAAAACGAGTTAAGGAATTTCTGGGCTCGAATCTGGCCACTCGTTAGAAGACCTGCCCAGGTCGTTCGAACGAACTCGTTCGAACGAGATTCTAACGAGTTGAAAGTTTGGGTTCTAACGAGAGGGATGTTCGTTCGAAGACTTTCGTTCGAACGAGATCTCGTTAGAAGGCCCAATTCGTTCGAACGAACTCTCGTTCGAACAGCCTCGTTCGAACGAGACTTCTAACGAGTTGACAGTTTAGGCTTTTTAGCCTGTTTTGATTTCGGGTGTCCCGTAACCTTATTTAATGGTAGAGATAACCTTACCTTGATGATAAATTGTTATAGTAGGGACATTTGAGATATAATGGGGAGCAAAACCTAGAAGTGTAGTTGAACCTAAGGGAAATTATGAAGTAGGACGTGAGTGTCTATTACGATGCGAGAACTATTGACGGCCTAAATTATTATATTAATCGGGAACATATAAATTGTGTAGCATTATATGTCGGTACGAGATTGAGAAGTGTACCACCAATATATTATGGTGATTACTAAGATGTGTGAATACTTAGTATATGTATTGATTTTATGTGTATGACATACCTACCATACTTGCTATCACGGGAGCTTTACGTTCGCTTAGGGCCTTCTAATCCTTGTGTTGCCCGGATTTAGATTGGTTACCTCGATGAACATAGGTAAGAGAAGGACTTATTGGGATGTTAATAAGTCTGCTGATCGTGGGAGCGCAGGTATGTGCGTGACCCATGTGATGTGATGTTGTTATCTGAGAACGATTCCTGAGAGATTCGGAATGCGTGATCCTTATGTACGTGATGTACCGGGATGGATAGCAGAGTATGTGTGCACCGCATCTAGTCTCGGGGTGCTTGTATTGTATATTTATGACGTGAATAATATACACTTAATTAATGGGAACTTTCATGTTGGTATTGTGAATATAATTATGGTAATGTTTTGAGAAAACATAACGGGTTAACCGATAGTGAATTGTACTACAAATTGAGAATCTGAGTTTAAGTAAAGCCCTCTATTTATTTGATAACGCTAGAATGTAATATGGGAATCGAGTAGTAAGGGGTAGAACTTATTACGGTTTGGTTAGATATGTATGTCATTTAGATGGGTACGGCACGTTAGGAGTGCACATGTAGTCGAGAGGTGAGAATTTCATGTGAGTGCACGTCCTAACATGTATTTTGCATTTAATGTTTTAATGTTATTAAAACACTTGCTATTTTTAAAATGATTTCCACCTTCGGGCTCTGACCCATTTGCTTTCATACCTATTTTTGTAAAAACCATTTTAGGTGCCCAGCCACAAGGACACCATGCTTAGGATCCTCATTCAGGTAACGAGTTGTAGCTGTTTGTGGAAGTTACAGGACTTTGCTTGTAGACGCTTCATCTATCTTGACTCCATATTCAGTATTTATCAGTTGTAGGGCATGTTGCCCATTTCTTTTAGGGGCATTTCATTTATTTCAGTTATTCAGATTTCGGGCATGTAATTAATTCAGGATTCAGAATTACGTTATTATTTCATTCGTGGGATTGTTGTGAGGAGTTTTCCTCCGGAATTATATTTATTTGTTGGTTATTTCATTACTTCATTATGGTGAATGGATCATATTGTTCTTCCATTATTCTTTTATTGCATGTTATCAGACTTAAATTAAAATTTGGCAACTTACTTTTTAAATACTAGGTGGTTAGTAATTATTAAAATGTTTTCGACAGTGATGCTATTAACTGAACCAACTTGGCATTTTATATTGATTTAATAAAGGAGTAGCTACCCGGTATTTAATTAGTCGGGGTGTCACAGGTGGTATCAGAGCATCAGGTTCTAGTGTCCTTTAGGATCTGTAGGGCTTATTATGTTTCCGCTGAGCTTTCTTTGATGTAGAGCCCTATATTTTAGGACTGTTGTATTCTCTTATATATATGCTACGTTCTTCAGCTATTTTAAGTTTATAACTGCGAACTTATAAACTTCTTTATTATTTCAGATGCCTCCACGACGTGCGCAGCGAGTTCCCAGGGATGCAACGCCAGATCCACAGCCCGCACCAGTTCAGGGCACGATGAATGCCGCCGATGTTGCAGCCATTGTGGCCCAGGCGGTAAATGCCGCACTAGCCGTAGTTCAGCAGGCACCACCTCAGGCGCCAGTAGCCGCGCCAGTTCAGGCACATGCATTCCCGTCTGCTTGGGAACGTGTACGTGATGCTTTTCAGAAAGCACACCCTCCGGAGTTTGCAGGTAGCTCCGATGTGGTAGTTTCGAGTCAGTGGAGGAAGGATATTCAGAGGCACCTGAGGATGTACGAGTGCACTGGGGTTCAGAAGCAGATACTAGCTACCTTTAAGCTAGTGGGGTCTGCACTGCAGTGGTGGGAGTCTATTACCACCGTGGAGGAGAGAGATACTCTCACTATTCAGGAGTTCTGGGTGCGGTTCGACCGCAAGTACTTTCCGTCAGCTGTTCATACGGAAATGAGGAGGAAGTTGATGAGCCTTCGACAGGAGGGTAAGACTGTGGCCGAGTATGAGGCCGAATTCACTAATCTTCTGAACATTGTTCCGGATGAGATACCGACAGAGGAGAAGAAGATACAGAAATTTACTGATGGGTTGACTTGGAGGATCCGTCAGCATTTGTTGGGGAACCTATCGTTGGCCACTTATTCTGATGTGGTTAACGCTGCATTGCTCCATTGTCAGGATCACCGCTTTCACATGGCTGAGGGCAAGCGATCGGGAGAGTCCAGCCATCAGGGCAGGACTGGAGGGAATGGTGCCAGGGGGCACAATCTGTTCAGGGGCAGAGACAGGGCGACCAAGGTTCCCAGCAGGGGGATAACAAGAGGTTCAAGTCAGGAAATTTTAGGCACGGACAGGGAGGTTTCCGGCAGGGCCATCAGGGTCCGAACGGCCATCAGAACCAGCAGGGTCAGAATGGTCAACGGCAGTTCCAGCAGGGCCAGTGGAGGAATGGTAATGGCCACCAGGGCCGGGGGCAGCAGGGACAGAGAGGGGGGAACTTCCCGGGGAAGTGTTTCGTTTGTGGCAAGACTGGCCATAAACGCCAGGACTGTCCTGATAGGGGCAGGGCCCCGTAGCAGCAGCAGGGTGCTCGACATGAGCCACAGAGGCCACTTTTTCCACCTGCTCTCCCAGCTCCAGCTCAGGTGCCAGCACTTCCAGCCATTCCAGCAGTTCCTGTGCAACAGGGACAGTTACAGTATGGACGTGTCTATAACATCCACCAGGCAGCAGCTCCACAGGCACCACCCGCGATTGAGGGTATGTTTCCTATCCATGGTACTATGGGTCGGGTTTTGTTTGATACGGGGGCAACGCACCGTTTTATAGCTACACATTTTGCGAAAGCCTTAGGGTTGTTAGCCACATCAGAGAGCACAGTGACGTGTGTAGACTCACCATTAGGGAGTGGGTCACTTATTTTCTTTATATGACGGGGAGTGGGGGTAGAGATTGGTAGTCTGGTATTACCTGCAGATATGTTGGTATTAGTTATGCATGTGCACGATGTGATTATCGGTATGGATTGGCTCGCTGATTATAGAGCCATGATCGATTGCTTCGGTGGGAGCATTGTTTTTTCCATTCCGGGGCAAGAGATGTTTGTAGTGGCGATGCCTCACCCAGAGGGAGGTTCGACCGCTCATTTGTATTACATAGAGGAGGATACCTCTAAGGAGGTTGTGATTCCTTTAGATTCTATCCCAGTTGTCAGGGAGTACTCAGATGTGTTTCAGGAGATACCAGGCCTACCCCCCAATCGAGAGATAGACTTTGTCATAGACTTATTTCCAGATACGAGACCTATAGCACGCGCACCGTACCGTATGGCTCCAGCTGATATGAGGGAGTTACGGGATCAGATTGAGCAGTTGTTGGGTCAGGGGTTTATACGGAGGAGTACTTCGCCATGGGGTGCCCCTGTGTTGTTCGTGAAGAAGAGAGATGGTTCACTGAGATTGTGTGTGGACTACCGAGAGTTGAATAAGGTCACGATACGGAATAAGTATCCGTTACCTCGAATCGATGACCTATTCGACCAGTTGAGAGGAGCTTCTTTCTTCTCGAAGATTGATTTACGATCGGGATACCATAAGTTGCGTATCAAAGAAGAGGATGTCTCGAAGACTGCGTTCTTATCGAGATATGGATCTTACGAGTTTCGGGTTATGCCTTTTGGTTTGACCAACGCTCCAGCAGTGTTTATGGACTTGATGAATAGGGTGTTCAGGGATTTCCTAGATCAGTTTGCCATTGTCTTCATCGATGATATTCTGGTTTACTCCCAGACAGAGGAGGAGCACGCCGAGTATTTGAGGTAAGTTTTGCAGACACTACGTCAGAACGAGATGTATGCAAAATATGAGAAATGAGGGTTTTGGCTGAAGGAGGTCCAGTTTTTGGGACACATTATTTCCGACCGGGGGATATCCGTTGATCCGGGGAAGGTATCCGCGGTGAGGTAGTGGGGACAGCCCACGACACCAACGGAGATCCGTAGTTTCTTGGGTCTAGCAGGATACTACAGGAGGTTCATCCGAGGATTTTTGAAGATAGCAGGTCCTTTGACACATCTAACTCGTAAAGGTGTGCCGTTCATCTGGAGTGATGCCTGTCAGTTGGCATTCGATGAGTTGAAGGATAAGTTGACCTCAGCACCTGTGTTAGCATTGCCGAGACCGGGAGTTGAGTATCTAGTCTACACCGATGCGTCCTTGCAAGGACTAGGAGGTGTATTACAACAGGAGAGTCAGGCCATAGCTTATGCTTCCCGTAAGCTAAAGCCTCACGAGAAGAACTACCCCACTCATGATTTGGAGTTGGCGGCAGTTGTATTTGCCCTTCGGATATGGAGACATTATCTTTTGGGGGAGAAGTTTCGACTGTTCACAGACCACAAGTCCCTACAGTACCTATTCATGCAAAAGGAGTTGAATATGCGGAAGCGAAGGTGGCTTGAGTTTGTGAAGGACTGTCAGTTTGATATCTAGTATCATCCGGGGAAGGCTAACGTGGTAGCAGACGCGTTGAGCCGTAGGCCAGCAGATGAAGTGGCAGGGGTGTGGAAGGCTAAGTGGAAGGAATTGGGACACCAGGATGCAGTGGCCCGATCGTTCATGTCTGTGATGACTGTTACACCGCAGATTGTCACGAAAGTAGTAAGGGCACAGGAAAATGACTTGTTCTGTCAGGAGCAGATAGTTCGATTATTAGCAGAGGGAGCCGAGTCCTATACCGTTAGCTCAGACGGGGGATTGCGCTTCAATGGGAGATTGGTAGTTCTGGAAGGGGAGGAATTGCGGCACGAGGTGATGGCAGAGTCGCACGGCTCACGATTCGCGTTACATCCCGGAAGGGACAAAATGTACCAAGACATGAGACGTCAGTATTGGTGGAGCGGGATGAAGAGAGATATTGCCATGTTTGTTTCAAAATGCGCCACTTGTCAGCTAGTAAAAGTGGATCATCAGAGACCGGCAGGACTGCTACATCCATTAGAGATCCCGATGTGGATGTGGGAGAGCATCTCCATGGACTTTATCACGGGGTTGCCTACGTCACAGAGAAGTCACGACTCCACATGGGTAATTGTGGACAGGTTGACGAAAGTCGCTCATTTTCTACCCGTAAGGACAGACTACACTACGGGGCAGTATGCCCAGCTCTTTATTGCAGAGATAGTGAGACTTCACGGTGTGCCCCTAAATATCGTGTCTGACCGAGACAAGATATTTGTTTCGCGGTTTTGGGAGAGTTTTCAGGAGGCCATGGGCACGGAATTGCGGTTGAGTACGGCGTAACACCCGCAGACCGATGGGCAGACCGAGCGTACAAACCAGATGTTGGAGGACATGCTACGTATGAGTATCATTGATTTTGGGGGTGGATGGGAGCAGTATCTTCCACTGGTGGAGTTTGCTTACAACAACTCCTACCAGTTCACCATTGGCATGGCTCCATTTGAGGCGTTGTACGGTAGACCTTGTCGTTCCCCAGCATGTTGGTTGGAGGTGGGGGACAACAAACTACTTGGGCCGGAAGTGATTCAGGATACTTCGGCGAGGATAGAATTGATTCGGAGTCGCATTCGGGTAGCTCAGGATCGGCAGAAGAGCTATGCTGATGCGAAGAGGTTCTTAAGGGAGTTCCAAGTGGGGGACCAGGTTTTGCTCAGAGTATCTCCTATGAAGGGGATTATGCGTTTCGGGAAGAAAGGGAAGTTGGCACCGAGATATGTGGGACCATTTCCTATTATTGAGCGGATTGAACCGGTTGCGTATAGGCTTGGATTACCGGAGCATTTGCATCGGATTCACGATGTATTTCATATTTCCCCGCTAAGAAAATATCTTAGAGACGATTTGGCTCATTCTCACATTGGTTTGGAGGACATCGATCTCCAGCCTGATAGCTCCTACGAGGAGGGGACGATTGCTATTTTGGACCGAAGTGAGCGGAAGCTGCGGTCAAAGATAGTTCCGTTAGTACGTGTTCAGTGGTGACATCATAATGTCGAGGAGTCCATATGGGAGCGCAAGGGTGAAATGCGTGAACGTTATCCAGAGTTGTTCTTACCAGGTACTTTCTAGTTTCGAATTTCGGGACGAAATTCAGTTATTAGGGGGGAAGTATGTAATACCCCGTATTTTTGTGATATTTATTTATGGGATTAATTGAATTAAATGCGTATTATTTGGAAATTAATCCGGATTAAAATACTAGAAAGATGCGAGTTAGTATTTGATTATAATGTGCATATAAGTTAGTATTTGATTATAATGTGCATATAATTATGAAATTAGTCATGAGATTGAAATACGGCAATTTGGAAATTTTGTTGAGACGCGTGTGACAGTCGCGTCATGGAACATAATTATGATAATTAAAAAGTGAATTTTATTTCTATTAACCGTATGGTTGTTTTGAATGCGCCAACGCGTCCGGAAGGGTCGAAATAGTCAGAAAACACTAGCCGGGGGTTTAGTTTGGGTCCCGGGGCATTTTTAGGCCATACCGGCAACGTATAAGGGTAGTTTGGTAATTTTAGAATTTTGGGATTTTTGATTAACGAATTTTAGGAGTTTAAAATGGAAAATTAAAAGACCCACTAACCCATTACCAGCCATTAACTGATTAGAGGGCTACGGGGGTTATTAGAATTAGCCCCAAAAGTTCCTAAGACAAACCCTAGCCTCCATTGCCACCATTAGAGAAGAAAGCTTGGAGAGAGAGAGAGAGGAGGAATTCTGCAGAAGAGAGAGAGAGAACCATTCATCAGATTCGTCATCAAATCCAGAGTTACCCTTAAGGCAAGTGGTTTAATTTCAATTAATTGCTGAGAATGCTTCTTCCATGCGTAGGAATTTGTTATAATTGTATTTGTTTGGGAGATGGATGAAAACCCATTAAACTTGGAATTTGAATCTTGCATATTGATGAGTAATTTCATGTAGAATTGTATGTAGGTGATTATTCTTATGATAATAATATCTTGGATGAAACAAAAATGGATTTAATTAGGCCCGTTGATGATTTATAAGTTTTAAGGTTCATGTTCATGTGATTGGGGATAAATGTTGGAGATTTGATAATTTGATGTAGTTTAGGGTGATTTGAACCCATATAAGTGTTGTAATACGGTTGAAACATGTTTAGGAAGGATTAGATACCTTGAAACATTGTTGGTTTGATGTTTAGAAGAGATTAGAGGTGTAGAAAAATGGGAAAAACGAGTTAAGGAATTTCTGGGCTCGAATCTGGCCACTCGTTAGAAGACCTGACCAGGTCGTTCGAACGAGCTCGTTCGAACGAGCTTCTAACGAGTTGATAGTTTGGGTTATAACGAGAGGGATGTTCATTCGAAGACTTTCGTTCGAACGAGATCTCGTTAGAAGGCCCAGTTCGTTCGAACGAACTCTCGTTCGAACAGCCTCGTTCGAACGAGACTTCTAACGAGTTGACAGTTTAGGATTTTTAGCCTGTTTTGATTTTGCGTGTCCCGTAACCTTATTTAATGGTAGAGATAACCTTCCCTTGATGATAAATTTTTATAGTAGGTACATTTGAGATATAATGGGGAGCAAAACCTAGAAGTGTAGTTGAACCTAAGGGAAATTATGAAGTAGGACGTGAGTGTCTATTACGATGCGAGAACTATTGACGGCCTAAATTACTATATCAATCGGGAACATATAAATTGTGTAGCATTATATGTCAGTAAGAGATTGAGAAGTGTACCACCAATATATTATGGTGATTACTAAGATGTGTGAATACTTAGTATATGTATTGATTTTATGTGTATGACATACCTACCATACTTGCTATCACGGGAGGTTTACGTTTATTCTAATCCTTGTGTTTCCCGGATTTAGATTGGTTACCTCGATGAACATGGGTCAGAGAAGGACTTATTGGGATGTTAATAAGTCTGCTGATCGTGGGAGCGCAGGTATGTGCGTGACCCATGTGATGTGACTGTGTTCGCCTCCATTATTTGTGATGTTGTTATCTGAGAACGATTCCTGAGAGATTCGGAATGCGTGATCCTTATGTACGTGATGTACCGGGATGGATAGCAGAGTATGTGTGCACCGCAGCTAGTCTCGGGGTGCTTGTATTGTATATTTATGACGTGAATAATATACACTTAATTAATGGGAACTTTCATGTTGGTATTGTGAATATAATTATGGTAATGTTTTGAGAAAACATAACGGGTTAACCGATAGTGAATTGTACTACAAATTGAGAATTTGAGTTTAAGTAAAGCCCTCTATTTATTTGATAACGCTAGAATGTAATATGGGAATCTAGTAGTAAGGGGTAGAACTTATTACGGTTTGGTTAGATATGTATGTCATTTAGATGGGTACGGTACGTTAGGAGTGCACATGTAGTCGAGAGGTGAGAATTTCATGTGAGTGCACGTCCTAACATGTATTTTGCATTTAATGTTTTAATGTTATTAAAACACTTGTTGTTTTTAAAATGATTTCCACTTTCGGGCTCTGACCCATTTGCTTTCAAACCTATTTTTGTAAAAACCATTTTAGGTGCCCAACCACAAGGACACCATGCTTAGGATCCTCATTCAGGTAACGAGCTGTAGCTGTTTGTGGAAGTTACAGGACTTTGCTTGTAGACGATTCATCTATCTTGACTCCATATTCAGTATTTATCAGTTGTAGGGCATGTTGCCCATTTCTTTTAGAGGCATTTCATTTATTTCAGTTATTCAGATTTCGGGCCTGTAATTAATTCAGGATTCAGAATTACGTTATTATTTCATTCGTGGGATTGTTGTGAGGAGTTTTCCTCCGGACTTATATTTATTTGTTGGCTATTTCATTACTTCATTATGGTGAATGGATCATGTTGTTATTCCATTATTCTTTTATTGCATGTTATCAGACTTAAATTAAAATTTGGCAACTTACTTTTTAAATACTAGGTGGTTAGTAATTATTAAAATGTTTTCGACAGTGATGCTATTAAGTGAACCAACTTGGCATTTTGTATTGATTTAATAAAGGAGTAGCTACCCGGTATTTAATTAGTCGGGGTGTCACAACATAATCAAGAGTAAAAATAAAGAGGTGTTGAAATAGCTAACACGCACGTCGCACTGTTAAAACCCCCAGTTACCTAGGGCAAACGAGGTACAAAGACCTACAACGGTTGTGCCTGCTACACAATACGATTCAGTCATTTATATAATTTATGGAATGAATCTTATAGTCATGCAAACCACTTCGGGTTGGGTTCATGCATCCCAAGCCTTAAAAGTCTAGCCTAACATGATACAATTAATTAAATCTATATTTTCTATTGCATATATTCAAAACCATTGTGATATTATACCTAGATAAGTAAGAGAATCTAAAAGCTTCTAAAAATAAATAAATCATGCACGGATTATAAAATTCAAACAATAAAGGAGAAGAAACAGACTCTATTGCAGAAATCTTGAATTGCAAACCATAAAATTGTAATCTTGATTGCTATTCTTGGACTTTTTCTCTCTTCAAAACTGTGCAAAAAGGAACTCCCTAGTGTCTGGTAACAAATTAAAATAAAAACACTATATTTTTACAAGAGTTTGGTCCATGCACAACTCTTATTTAGAAGAAAGATAATTCAAAATTTCTTCAGCCGAACCGATCTGTGCCAGGGGTATCGGTTCGGTTTGCTTTATACATAAGTCCTGGAAATACCGAACGGGTCCATTTTTACTCTTCATCGGTTCGATTGCATTATTCATAACATTTACCAACACAGGACTGATTCATTTTTCCTCTTCGTTGGTTCGGTTTGGCTTACTCAGTTTAGGGGACCTATGACAACCCTTCTTTTTATATCTAATTCGGTTAGCTACGCCCAATTAAATTAAAGCAAAGCGGAGGGTCAATATGTTGGCATTATAAACAGAATTTAAATAAATGCAGTAAAGTAAATATGTACACTCCCATACGTATAACCAAATCACATCATAGAAACTATAGGATCCACAAGTAATATTAGTACTGACTATAACCAAAAATAAATTAGGCAAAGTGTGTAATGTAAACCTCTCAACACTCTCAAATCCCTAACAATGGGAAAATCTCTAATACCACACTCTAAGGAAGAGTGACAAAACAGGATAAAGACCAGCATCCACGACTACAGGATCCTAAAAATAGATTCGAGGTCATCCAGCTCCACGGTTTACTATCCAACGGGGCGAGGACCTGTATAATACATATATATGGGAGAGGGGAGAGGAGACATAGAAACGGGTGTCAACAGCAAGAAAATCTATGGAGTTATAAGTTGTACGTATGATGAATGCATACTCAACACAACTTGACTCCAGTCATTAAGTCGTTACCCAACCAATGCTCCTATATCGTGACTACCCAACCCAAACCCGAGTAACATGTAGTCTCATATCGTATCGTGATTAATCATTATTAATCTCATTTTAGTATTTAACATATCAAAATATTTCCTTCAAGTATAATATCAAGTGTATCAATTCCAGATATTACTTTAAGATACAAGCATAATATCTCACACAACAAATCATATCAGGTCACTGTCGTTACCTGTGGGAACAAGTCGTAACATTATGCCTACACATGAATATTCCCCAAACATTTATGGCAAAGGAAATCATACTAAGTCCTAAATCACATGGCGTTCTAAGATCTTCCTATCCGACCCGTATTACAACCATGTGTCCGGTTCCAGTGATTTATCTCCAACACGACACTCGATCGGAACCTAACCGGACCAATCAAAACAAATCGCATTCAACATGTGCCTATGTCGACCGAAGGACCAGTCTAGCGTATACTCGACAATATACATGTAAAATAATTTCACGCATATTTATATATACAATCGTATCAAGTCTCTTACTCGAGTTATACAATAGTCATTAATTACGATATAACAAAATTTACATCATTAATTTACTAATTCAACATCAAAATCGTTTCAAGGTGATATATCCCTAATAATCATAAGTATATGATCAAGTTAGAATATTAGGCACAACACCATAATTATCTTACTAACAACATGAAAAACATTAGCACTCTTATTTTAACAACTTTCAGCCCAGAAATGTAAAACGCAGATTTGAGGTTTTTTCGATCTGTTTTTGAATAAACTTAAAACTACAAAGTTGTTCAGAATATGATTTTCTATAGGAAATCGCATGCACACTTCCATTTCCTGCTTAAAACAAACCCAAAACTAACTTATAATGTTCACCCCTCTTTTCGACAACATTTTGCACAGAAAAGTAAAAAGCAGATTTGAGGCTTTTTCGATCCGTTTTTGAAGAAACTTAAAACTACAAAGTTGTTCAGAATATGATTTTCTATAGGAACACGAGTGCACACAACCATTTACGACTTAAAACAGACCAAAAATCAACTTTCAATGCTCGCCCTTTTTAATTTTGGATTTGTATGAGTTCAATTTGTTTCTAGTTGGCTGCATCCTAAATCATTTACATATTAATTACATCTCATCAATTTCAAGATTTAGGGATTCAACTCATGTTCATACACTTTTTCATCAAATATTCAAGATTTAACAATCTAGATTAACTTGCCTTTGTTTTGTGTAGGCAAGTGTTGATGAAGAAGATGACAACTTTCTGTAATACCCCATAATTTTATTGATTTTATTTAATGGGATTAATTAAATTAAATGGAAATTTATTAGAAATTAATCCGGATATAAATACTAGCGATACACGAGTTGGTATTTGATTATGATGATAATGTTGAATATTACTGGATATATGCGGTAACATATGATTATTGAATTTATTAAAATTATCGCGAGTCATAAATACGGCAATTCGAGAAATTAAGTTGGGACGCGCATGTGAGTCGCGTCAGGAATCAATTGTGACACCCCGACTAATTAAATACCGGGTAGCTACTCCTTTATAAAATTAATTCAAAATGCCAAGTTGGCTCAGTTAATAGCATCACTGTCGAAAACATTTTTATTATTACTATCCACCTAGTATTTAAAAAGTAAGTGCCAAATTTTAATTTAAGTCTGATTAACATGCAACAAATGTAATGAAGAAATAAATAACACCATTCACCATACTGAAGTAAAATGAATAACCATCCCATAACAGTAAATAAAGTCTGGAGGAAAAACTCCTCACTACAATCCCACAACTGAAATGAATAACCGAAACTGAAATAAAACATGCTAAAGTCTGAAAACTGAAATATAAAAGATGTCTCTAAAAAAAAATGGGCAACATGCCCTACAACTGATAGATGGTGACTCTAGAATCCAAAAGATGGAGGCGTCTACATGCAAATCCCTGTAGCTTCCACAAGCAGCTACAGCTCGTCACCTGAATGAGTATCCTGTGCTTGGTGTCCTTGTGGCTGGGCACCTAAAATGGTTTTACAAAGAAAAAGAGATTTGAAAAGCAAACGGGTCAGAGCCCGAATGTGGAGTTATATTTTAAAAACCTGCAAGTGCTTTAAAAACATTTAAAATATTAAATGCAAAGTACATGTTAGGACGTACACTCGCATGATATTCTCACCTCTCGTCTAACTGTGCACTCCTAACGTAAGTACCCATCTATATCGACCCATACTACTAGCTAACTGACAACATAACTAGCTAGACTACCAAAGGTTCTACCCATATTACTCGGTTCCATTTAACATAACAACGCTCGTAATTAAATAGAGGTTTACCGTAAACTCAGTTACTAAATATGCCATTGATATAACTATCAGTTAACTCATTATATAACTCGAAACAATACCGTAATATTTTTACAACATTAACATGAGGATTCCCATTAATATAATGTATATTATTCATATCATAAATATACAATACAAGCACCCCGCAATCTAAGCTGTAGTGCACACATACTCTGCTATCCATCCTGGTACATCACGTACATAAGGATTACATATTCCGAATCTCTCAAGAATAGTTTACCGATAACAACATCACAAATAATGGAGGCGAACACAGTCACCATCACATGGGTCACGCACATACCTACGCTCCCATGATCAGCGGACTTATTAATATCACAATAAGTCTTTCTATGACCTATGTTCATCGAGGTACCAGTCTATATCCCCCCCGTAGGCACACAAGGATTAGAGGGTCCTAAGAGAACGCAACCTCCCGTGATAGCAAGTATGGTAGGTATGTCATACACACAATCCATATACTAATACTAAGTAACCACACATCTTAGTAATACCGTATTTTAATCGTAGTACGTATCGCATTCTCGTACTAACTATATTTATAAATATTTATCCTAATCCGATTTGTAATTATACGCGCTATAACTTCTCACGTCGTAATAGACACTCACGTCTCATCCCAAACCGTCCATGTAATACACTCTCGTATGTAAATTCCTTCTCATAAATACCCAAATGTCCCAATTCTATCACTACGAAGGTTAAATATATCCTCGAACAAGTTTACGGAACTCTAAAAGTCAAAACAGTCCAAAAAGGACCAAACTGCCAGCTCGTTAGAAGTCTCGTTCGAACGAGGCTTCGAACGAGTTTGGACTGTCAGGTCGTTAGAAGTCTCGTTCGAACGAGGCTGTTCGAACGAGATCCCAGTTCGTTCGAACGAACTGTCCCTTCTAACGATATCTCGTTCGAACGAGATATCGAACGAAATCCCTACTCGTTAGTAACGACTGGTCAACTCGTTAGAAGCTCGTTCGAACGAGCTCGTTCGAACGACCTGGGGGCTGCTTCTAACGAATTACCAGTTTCGGCCCAGATTTTTCCAAAAATCGTTTTTCACCATTTTTAACAATTCTAATCTCTTCCAAAGTTCATCCAAATAACTTTTTAGGGTCTCTAATTCATCCTAAACATATTTACATCATCTCCTAACATGTTTTCAAGGATCGAATCATCATAACATCAACCAAATTTACAAATTTCTATACTTTTCCCAATTTCTCTAGAACCTGAACCCTAGGTTTATATCCTCCTCAAATCCCAGAATTTATTTCGTTTTAATTCCTTCAAATCACAATTATTATAAGGGAAATCATACTACATGCAATTCTCTTCACAATTTCTCAAATTCTATGATCTAAACTACATGGGTTTTCATATTTTCTTCAAGAACAAACCATAAATCCGAATTTTCTAACATGGAGGAAACATTCTCAGAAATTAAATGGAATAAAGTCACTTGCCTTGGTTGTCTCTGAGTTTGGTGTAGATTAGATGAAGTTTTCTGCAGAAATTCCTCTCTCACCAAGCTCTTCTCCAATGGTGGCTTAAGGTGGCTAGGGTTTTGATTTGGGGAAACTTAGAAAAACCTAAATGATAACCTACGTAGCTTTCTAGGTTAATATGGGTTGGTTATGGGCTTAGTGGGCCAATTTCCACATCAGATTTACATCACCAATTTTCGTCACTTTTAATTCCTAAAAATGTAAAATTACCAAAATACCCTTTAAGTTACCGGTATGGCCTAAAAATACCACGGGACCCAAACTATACCCCCGGCTAGTGTTTTCTGACTATCTCGACCCTTCCGGACGCGTTGGCGCACTCAAAACGACCATACGGATTATAGATTTTAAATTCACTTTTATTAACAAAATATTATACCGTGACGCGGCGGTCCCATGCGTCTCAACAAAATTTCTAAAATGCCGTATATAAATCTCACGACAAATTTTATAATACCAAATACATATATAATCATATATGCACATAATCAAATACCAATTCGCATCTCATTAGTATTTATAACCCGGATTAATTTCCAATTAATACGCAATTTAATTAATTAATCCTAAAAATAATTATAGTCAAAAGTACGGGGTATTACATACTTCCCCCCTAATAACTGAATTTCGTCCCGAAATTCGAAACTAGAAAGTACCTGCTAAAAATAGCTCTGGATAACGTTCGCGCATCTCATCCTCGCGCTCCCATGTGGACTCCTCGACATTGTGATGTCGCCACTGAACACGTACTAACGGAACTATCTTTGACCGCAGTTTCCTCTCGCTTCGGTCCAAAATAGCAATTGGCCCCTCCTCGTAGGAGCTATCCGGCTGGAGATCGATGTCCTCCACAGCAATGTGAGAATGAGCCAAATTATCTCTAAGGTATTTCCTCAGCGAGGAAATATGGAACACGTCGTGAATCCGATGCAAGTGCTCCGGTAGTCCAAGTTTATACGCAACGGGTCCGATCCGCTCAATAATAGGAAACGGCCCCACGTACCTCGGTGCCAACTTCCCCTTCTTCCCGAATCGCATAATCCCCTTCATCGGAGAAACCCTGAGCAAAACTTGGTCCCCCACTTGGAACTCCCTGAAAAACCTCTTCGCATCAGCATAACTCTTCTGCCTGTCTTGAGCTACCCGAATGCGACTCCGAATCAACTCAATCCTTGCCGAAGTATCCTGAATCACTTCCGGCCCAAGTAGTTTGTTGTCCCCCACCTCCAACCAACATGCTGGGGAACGACAAGGCCTACCGTACAATGCCTCAAACGGAGCCATGCCAATAGTGAACTGATAGGAGTTGTTGTAAGCAAACTCCACCAGTGGAAGGTACTGCTCCCATCCACCCCCGAAGTCAATAATGCACATGCGTAGCATGTCCTCCAACATCTGGTTGGTGCGCTCTGTCTGCCCATCGGTCTGCGGATGATAAGCCGTACTCAACCGCAATTCCGTGCCCATGGTCTCCTGGAAACTCTCCCAAAACCTCGAAACAAATATCTTGTCTCTGTCAGACACGATATTCAGGGGCACACCGTGAAGTCTCACAATCTCTGAAATGAAAAGTTGGGCATACTGTCCCGTAGTGTAGTCAGTCCTTACGGGTAAGAAGTGAGCGACCTTGGACAACCTGTCCACAATTACCCAAACGGAGTCGTGACCCCTCTGCGACGTAGGCAACCCCGTGACAAAATCCATGGATATGCTTTCCCACATCCACACCGGAACCTCCAACGGCTGTAGCAATCCTGCTGGTCTCTGATGATCCACTTTTACAAGCTGACAAGTGGCGCATTTCGAGACAAACTCAGCGATATTTCTCTTCATACCGCTCCACCAATATTGTCGTCTCATGTCTTGGTACATTTTGTCCCCTCCGGGATGTACCGCAAACCGTGAGCCGTGCGACTCTGCCATAACATCGTGCCGCAATTCTTCCCCTTCCGGAACTACCAACCTCACATTGAAGCGCAATCCCCCGTCTGAGCTAACGGTATAGGACTCGGCTCCCTCTGTAAGTAATCGAACTATCTGCTCCTGACAGAACGAGTCATTAGCCTGTGCCCGTACTACTTTCGTGACAATCTGCGGTGTAACGGTCATCACAGACATGAAAGATCGGGCCACTGCATCCTGGTGTCCCAATTCCTTCCACTTAGCCTTCCACACCTCTGCCACCTCATCTGCTGGCCTGCGGCTCAACGTGTCTGCTACCACGTTAGCCTTACCCGGGTGGTACTGGATGTCGAACTGGTAGTCCTTCACAAATTCAAGCCACCTACGCTGCCGCATATTTAATTCCTTCTGCGTGAACAGATACTGTAGGGACTTGTGGTCCGTGAACAACTGAAACCTCTCCCCCAAAAGATAGTAACTCCAAATTCGTAAGGCAAATACCACTGCTGCCAACTCCAAATCATGCGTGGGGTAATTCTTCTCATGAGGCTTAAGCTTACGGGAAGCATAAGCTATGGCCTGTCTCTCCTGCTGCAATACACCTCCAAGCCCTTGCAAAGACGCGTCGGTGTAAACCAAATACTCAACTCCCGGTCTCGGCAATGCTAACACAGGTGCTGAGGTCAACTTGTCCTTCAATTCATCGAATGCCAACTGACAGGCATCACTCCAGATATATGGCACACCCTTACGAGTAAGATGTGTTAAAGGACCCGCTATCTCCGAGAAACCCCGAATAAATCTCCTGTAGTATCCTGCTAAGCCCAAGAAACTACGAATCTCCGTTGGTGTCGTGGGCTGTCCCCACTCCCTCACCGCTGATACCTTTCCCGGATCAACAGATATTCCCTGGTCGGAAATAATGTGGCCCAAGAACTGGACTTCCTTCAGCCAAAACCCGCACTTCTCGTATTTTGCATACAACTCGTTCTGACGAAGTGTCTGCAAAACCTGCCTCAAATGCTCGGCGTCCTCCTTCTCTGTCTGAGAGTAAACCAGAATGTCATCAATAAAGACAATGACAAACTGATCTAGGAAATCCCTGAACACCCTGTTCATCAAGTCCATAAACACTGCTGGAGCGTTGGTCAAGCCGAAAGGCATAACTCGAAACTCGTAAGAACCATATCTCGACAAGAATGCGGTCTTCGAGACATCCTCCTCCCTGATACGCAACTGATGGTATCCCGATCTCAAGTCAATCTTCGAGAAGAAAGAAGCTCCTCTCAACTGGTCGAATAAGTCATCGATTCGAGGCAACGGATACTTATTCTGTATCGTGACCTTATTCAACTCTCGGTAGTCCACGCACAATCTCAGTGAACCGTCCCTCTTCTTCACAAACAAAACTGGAGCGCCCCAAGGTGAGGTACTCCTGCGAATAAAGCCCTGCCCTAACAGCTGCTCTATCTAATCCCGTAACTCTCGCATCTCAGCTGGAGCCATACGGTATGGTGCACGTGCTATAGGTCTCGTACCCGGTAGCAAATCTATAACGAAATCTATCTCACGACTGGGTGGTAAGCCTGATATCTCCTGAAACACATCTGAATACTCCCTGACAACCGGGATCGAATCCAAAGGAATCACAACCTCCTTAGAGGTATCCTCCTCTATGTAATACAGATGAGCGGTCGATCCTCCCTCTGGGCGAGGCATCGCCACTATAAACATCTCCTGCCCCGGAATGACAAAAACAATGCTCCCGCTGAAGCAATCAATCATGGCCCTATATGCTACGAGCCAATCCATACCGATGATCACATCGTGAACATGCATGTCTAACACTAACATGTCCGCAGGTAATACCAAACCACCAACCTCTACCCCCACTCCCCGGCATATGAAGAAAATAAGTGACCCACTCCCTAATGGTGAGTCGACACACGTCACTGTGCTCTCTGCCGTAGCTAACAATCCTAAAGCTTTCGCGAAGTGTGTAGCTATAAAACAGTGTGTAGCACCCGTATCAAATAACACCCGACCCATAGTGCCATGGATAGGAAACATACCCTCGATCGCGGGCGGTGCCTGTGGAACTGCAGCCTGGTGAACGTTGTAGACACGTCCATACTGTAGCTGCCCCTGCTGAGCTGGGACTGCTGGAATGGGTGGCAATGCTGCCATCTGTGGCGGTGTAGGAAGAGCGGCGGGAAACATAGGTCTCTGTGGCTCCTGGCGAGCACCCTGCTGCTGTTATGGGGCCCTGCCCCTATCAGGACAATCCTGCTTCTTATGGCCAGTCTTGCCACAAGTAAAGCACTTCCCTGGGAAGTTCCCTCCCCTCTGCCCCTGCTGTCCCCGGCCCTGGTGGCCGTTTCCGTTCCTCCCTTAGCCCTATTGGCCCTGATGGAACTGCTGCCCATTTTGTCCCTGCTGGCCTGGATGGCCGTTTGGACCCTGATGGCCCTGGCGGAAACCTCCTTGACCCTGCCTGTAGTTCCCTGATCGGAACCTCTTATTATCCCCTGCTGAGTACCCTGCTCATTCTGTCTCTGCCCCTGACCGGTTTGTGCCCTGCTGGCACCCTGTCCTCCAGTCCTGCCCTGATGGCTAGACTCCCCTGACCGCTTGCTCTCGGCCATATGAAAACGGTGGTCCTGGCAGTGCAATAACGCAGTGTTAACCACATCAGAATACGTGGCCAATGATAGGTTCCCTAGCAGATGCTGACGGATCCTCCAATTCAACCCGTCGGTGAACTTCTCTATCTTCTTCTTCTCTGTTGGAATCTCGTCTGGTACGATATTCAACAGGTTAGTGAACTCGGCCTCATACTCGGCCACTGTCTTGCCCTCCTGCTTCAAACTCATCAGCTTCCTCCTCATCTCTGTATGAACTGCGGACGGAAAGTACTTGCGGTCGAAACGCACCCAGAACTCCTGAATCGTGAGGGTATCCCTCTCCTCCGCGGTGGTAATAGACTCCCACCACTGTAATGCAGATCCCACTAGCTTGAAAGTAGCTAGCACCTGTTTCTGAACATCAGTGCACTCATGCATCCTCAAATGCCTCTGTATGTCCTTCCTCCATTGGCTCGAGACTACTACATCTGAGCTACCTGCAAACTCTGGCGGATGCGCTTTCTGAAAAGCGTCTCGTACACGCTTCCAAGTAGACGGGAATGCATTAACCTGTGCTGGCGCGGCAACCGGCGCCTGAGGCGGTGCCTGCTGAATCACGACAATCGCGGCATTTACCGCTTGAGCTACTATAGCTGCAACCTCAGTGGCGTTCAACATGCCCTGAACTGGAGCGGGCTGGGGTTCGGGCATTGCATTCCTGGGAACTCGTCGTGCACGTCGTGGAGGCATCTGAAATAAGAACAAAGTTCATAAGTTCACGGTTATAAACTTAATATAGCTGAAGAACGAAGCATACACAAAAAGAGTACAACAGTCCTAAAATATAGGGCTCTATATCAAAGAAAACGTAGCGGAAACATAATAGCCGTACAGATCCTAAAGGACACTAGAACCTGATGCTCTGATACCACCTGTGACACCCCGACTAATTAAATACCAGGTAGCTACTCCTTTATAAAATTAATTCAAAATGCCAAGTTGGCTCAGTTAATAGCATCACTGTCGAAAACATTTTTATTATTACTATCCACCTAGTATTTAAAAAGTAAGTGCCAAATTTTAATTTAAGTCTGATTAACATGCAACAAATGTAATGAAGAAATAAATAACACCATTCACCATACTGAAGTAAAATGAATAACCATCCCATAACAGTAAATAAAGTCTGGAGGAAAAACTCCTCACTACAATCCCACAACTGAAATGAATAACCGAAACTGAAATAAAACATGCTAAAGTCTGAAAACTGAAATATAAAAGATGTCTCTAAAAAAATGGGCAACATGCCCTACAACTGATAGATGGTGACTCTGGAATCCAAAAGATGGAGGCGTCTACATGCAAATCCCTGTAGCTTCCACAAGCAGCTACAGCTCGTCACCTGAATGAGTATCCTATGCTTGGTGTCCTTGTGGCTGGGCACCTAAAATGGTTTTACAAAGAAAAAGAGATTTGAAAAGCAAACGGGTCAGAGCCCGAATGTGGAGTTATATTTTAAAAACCTGCAAGTGCTTTAAAAACATTTAAAATATTAAATGCAAAGTACATGTTAGGACGTACACTCGCATGATATTCTCACCTCTCGTCTAACTGTGCACTCCTAACGTAAGTACCCATCTATATCGACCCATACTACTAGCTAACTGACAACATAACTAGCTAGACTGCCAAAGGTTCTACCCATATTACTCGGTTCCATTTAACATAACAACGCTCGTAATTAAATAGAGGTTTACCGTAAACTCAGTTACTAAATATGCCATTGATATAACTATCAGTTAACTCATTATATAACTCGAAACAATACCGTAATATTTTTACAACATTAACATGAGGATTCCCATTAATATAATGTATATTATTCATATCATAAATATACAATACAAGCACCCCGCAATCTAAGCTGTAGTGCACACATACTCTGTTATCCATCCCGGTACATCACGTACATAAGGATTACATATTCCGAATCTCTCAGGAATAGTTTACCGATAACAACATCACAAATAATGGAGGCGAACACAGTCACCATCACATGGGTCACGCACATACCTACGCTCCCATGATCAGCGGACTTATTAATATCACAATAAGTCTTTCTATGACCTATGTTCATCGAGGTACCAGTCTATATCCCCCCCGTAGGCACACAAGGATTAGAGGGTCCTAAGCGAACGCAACCTCCCGTGATAGAAAGTATGGTAGGTATGTCATACACACAATCCATATACTAATACTAAGTAACCACACATCTTAGTAATACCGTATTTTAATCGTAGTACGTATCGCATTCTCGTACTAACTATATTTATAAATATTTATCCTAATCCAATTTGTAATTATACGCGCTATAACTTCTCACGTCGTAATAGACACTCACGTCTCATCCCAAACCGTCCATGTAATACACTCTCGTATGTAAATTCCTTCTCATAAATACCCAAATGTCCCAATTCTATCACTACGAAGGTTAACTATATCCTCGAACAAGTTTACGGAACTCTAAAAGTCAAAACAGTCCAAAAAGGACCAAACTGCCAGCTCGTTAGAAGTCTCGTTCGAACGAGGCTTCGAACGAGTTTGGACTGTCAGGTCGTTAGAAGTCTCGTTCGAACGAGGCTGTTCGAACGAGATCCCAGTTCGTTCGAACGAACTGTCCCTTCTAACGATATCTCGTTCGAACGAGATATCGAACGAAATCCCTACTCGTTAGTAACGACTGGTTAACTCGTTAGAAGCTCGTTCGAACGAGTTCGTTCGAACGACCTGGGGGCTGCTTCTAACGAATTACCAGTTTCGGCCCAGATTTTTCCAAAAATCGTTTTTCACCATTTTTAACAATTCTAATCTCTTCCAAAGTTCATCCAAATAACGTTTTAGGGTCTCTAATTCATCCTAAACATATTTACATCATCTCCTAACATGTTTTCAAGGATCGAATCATCATAACATCAACCAAATTTACAAATTTCTATACTTTTCCCAATTTCTCTAGAACCTGAACCCTAGGTTTATATCCTCCTCAAATCCCAGAATTTATTTTGTTTTAATTCCTTCAAATCACAATTATTATAAGGGAAATCATCTACCTATCATACTACATGCAATTCTCTTCACAATTTCTCAAATTCTATGATCTAAACTACATGGGTTTTCATATTTTCTTCAAGAACAAACCATAAATCCGAATTTTCTAACATGGAGGAAACATTCTCAGAAATTAAATGGAATAAAGTCACTTGCCTTGGTTGTCTCTGAGTTTGGTGTAGATTAGATGAAGTTTTCTGCAGAAATTCCTCTCTCACCAAGCTCTTCTCCAATGGTGGCTTAAGGTGGCTAGGGTTTTGATTTGGGGAAACTTAGAAAAACCTAAATGATAACCTACGTAGCTTTCTAGGTTAATATGGGTTGTTTATGGGCTTAGTGGGCCAATTTCCACATCAGATTTACATCACCAATTTTCATCACTTTTAATTCCTAAAAATGTAAAATTACCAAAATACCCTTTAAGTTACCGGTATGGCCTAAAAATACCCCGGGACCCAAACTATACCCCCGGCTAGTGTTTTCTGACTATCTCGACCCTTCCGGACGCGTTGGCGCACTCAAAACGACCATACGGATTATAGATTTTAAATTCACTTTTATTAACAAAATATTATACCGTGACGCGGCGGTCCCACGCGTCTCAACAAAATTTCTAAAATGCCGTATATAAATCTCACGACAAATTTTATAATACCAAATACATATATAATCATATATGCACATAATCAAATACCAATTCGCATCTCATTAGTATTTATAACCCGGATTAATTTCCAATTAATACGCAATTTAATTAATTAATCCTAAAAATAATTATAGTCAAAAGTACGGGGTATTACATCAATTTAATGAGATTTAAAAGTAAATTATAATTTTGTCAATGGTATGGTTATTTTGAGTGCGCCAACGTGTCCGTAGGGGTCGAAGTAGTCAGAAATCACTAGCCGGGGGTTTAGTTTGGGTCCCGAGGCATTTTTAGGCCAAATCGACAACCCGGGAGGGTATTTTAGTCATTTTAATATTCAAGGGATTTGGACCCACGAATTTTAGGGTTTATTTAGCGGCCAATATTAAGGCCATTAGGGCCATTATCACCCAAAAATCAAGAGTGGGCAATGTGAGATAGAGGAGAAGTTACAAAAAGGGCTTTCAAAGCAATAACCACCATCCACCACCATAATTCACCGGATTTATCACCGGAGAGAGAGGAAGAACTAGTCATTAACATCACCAGCAGATCAGGACACCAATTATAAGGCAAGTGATTTGATTTCTTTTAGTTTTAGCAAATATATCATCAATGCTAGTGTAGGATTAAATGATAACCTTGAATAATGATGAACACTCATGAAATTTGGATAGGACTTGCATGTAGATTAGTTCTGGGAGTAATTCAGTAGAAAAATCGTAACCCTAGAAGAATTAAAAACGGAGTTAGAAGAGAAATATGATGGTTCGTGATGAAATAGAAGAAAATAGGATTTTTATGTTAATATGAAGATTTAATTCAAGAAAGGCTAATTGTTGATGATTTAAAGGTTTTGGAACGTTAGGAATCATGTAATTAGGTTGTATAATGATCCCATATACTTATATTAGGATTTCACATCATGTAATGACATTTTGGGACAAATTCGGGACTATAAAACAAAGAAACTCGTAGCCTACAACTGCTTCATCGATCGATCGACATTCATCAATCGATCAATTGACCATCGATTGATCGATGATCAGGCACGATCGATCGATGCCCCCAGAAATTGCGACCTTTTTCCCCTTTGTGGATTGTAGCGTTAACGGCCACCGAACATTGTAGTTAGGGATTGTGTGAATACCTTAGAACTTGAGGGAGACCAGTAGGGATATAATTGAAACCCAAAACATATTAGGATTGAGTTGGAATGTAGCATTGAATTTATGAGTGTCCGACGAGTAATTCCCTATTTCGTGATGCGAGAACATGTCTTAAATTATTAGGAGTGATAAGTTAGAATTTTGGGACATAAATAAGGAGTTAAGAGTACTGAATTAATAGGTGGGAAAGTTAGGAGACTTAGTAACCTCTTTGGTTAGGTTTAAGTGCTCGAAATTATACGATGTGAGACGTATCGGTGAAATATAATATATATCATCCGGAATAATCATAGTTTATGAATTAGACTAATGGTATAAGGCTGATAATATACCTTTAATAACATAACAAGTTATCTGAGTTGTGTGAATGATTAGTATATGAATTATTATGTGTATAACATACCTACCATACTTGTTATCACGGGAGGTCGGCTTTCGGAACAGGGTCATCAAATTTTTGTGTGCCTACGGGGGGATTTAGATTGGTACCTTAAGGACATAGGGCTGTGAATGGATTATTTGTGAGTTAATAAGTCAGCTGACCATGGGAGCGTAGGTATGTGCGTGACCCATGGGTATGTGAACTATGTTCGCCTCCAATATGTGTGATTTTGCTTATTGAAACGGTTGAGAGATTCGGAACACGTAGTCCGCATGTACGTGATGTACCGGGATTCGATAGCAGAGTGTGTGCACAGCAGCTTAGCCTAGGGGGCCCTATTTGTATATTTGTGCTGAGAATAATATACTTGTAATTTTAATGAACTCATTTGTTAAAGTGTGGATATAAATTATTAGGACATTTTGGATGGAATTTAATACGGAGAATTTCCTATCGTAACTGCTATACATTAATTTGATTAATGAAAGGGAGAGATACACACAGGTTATATTTGAAGGTTATAAATAAACCCCCATATTATAATGTGAGAATAAGAAGGGTTATAAGCTAGTTAGTTAACGGCATAACTAGGATGAGCTAAAGATATACGTTAGGCGTGCACATTAGTTGAGAGGTGAGAAACTCACACGAGAGCACGTAACTAACATGTATATAATATTCACTGTTTAATACAATTAAACACTTGCTATTTTTAAACTGTTTTCACCTCGGGCTCTAACCCGTTTGCTTTCAAATCTATTTTTCTTGTAAAACCTTTTCGGTGCCCAGCCACAGGGACGCCAAGCATAGGAGTTCCATTTCATTAACGTGTTGTAGCTACTGTGGAAGTTATAGGATCTCGATAGTAGACGCCTCCACATTCTACATTAATTCTATTTCAGAGTCATTCACCTATTAGGGCATGTCACCCCTTTCCATTTAGAGACAACTTTCTCATATTTTCAGTTTCAATTTAGTTTTAGAGTTATTTAACTATTCAGACTTTGTATTTGGTTTTATTCGGTATTTGGATTATTCAGAGGAGTGTTACTCCAGACTCATTTATTATTCCATTATTATTTGGTTGTGACTGTGATGTGATTGTGGTATAGTTAGCTAATAATTTAATTTGTCGCATGTTTATTTAATTAAATAAAATTTGACAACTCACTTTTTAAATATTAGGTGGCTAGTAATTGTTTAAAAAATATTTTTGACAGTGATGCTATGAACTGAACCAACTTGACATTTTGTATTAAATTGAATAAAGGAGTAGCTACCCGGTATTTAATTAGTCGATGTGTCACACCTTCTTCTTCTTATTCTTCTTATTTCTATCTCTACCTCTCTTACACACACAAAAGAGAAGACTAAACCCTACCCCTTTCTATTTATATTTTAAGGGTAATTTTTGGATTTAATTAAAACATAGGGTGTAAAATGATCACGATGCCCTTTTTCGAGTCACTAAGTGTCTAAGAACTCCCGGAACACAAATATAACTTTCGGGTACATAATTTCAACTACTTCGACACATTTGAAATCATTGGTGCACTCAAAATGTCCATCCGAGTCACTTATCTAAAATATATTTTTCGCACCCGACTATTAAGTCCCGTGCTCAAAATTCGTAAAGTAATCGACATCACTCACTAACGACATAACTTAAAATCATACGTTCATATTTACTCTTAGCGCTAGTAAACATATATGTAGATAAACATTATCACTCTAATTAATATTTATCATAACACAATTTAATTTCCCCATTAAATTATTTAATTTCTCACACACACGTAATTAATGATGCATTAATTTAATTTCTTTATTAAATCATTTTAATTTCGCACACACACAAGTAATTAATAATGCATTAAAACTATGGGGTATTACATTCTCCCCCACTACGAACGGGATTTCGTCCTCAAAATTCAAAATAAAACAAATCAATTTCAAGTCAAGTCAAGCAAGGTAGTTTCGCACGTACCTTCCGTGAAGAGCTATGGGTGACTAATTCTCAAGTCATCCTCTCTCTCCCAAGTGGCCTCAGACTCATCATGATGACTCCACAGAACACGAATAATAGGAATGACTTTTGACCTCAACTGCTGCTCACGACGATTTAGGATCCTAACCGGCCTCTCCTCATAGCTCCCGTCGAGTTGCAGCTCAATCCCGTTTAAATCTATGTGCAAGTGTGAGTCCTCGGGACGTAAGAACTTCCTCAACATGGATACATGAAAAATATCGTGTACCCGCTGGAGATGGTAAGGTAGGTCTAAACGGTAAGCAATCGATCCCCCCTTATCCAACACTGTAAACGGACCCACGTATCGCGGTGAAAGCTTACCTTTGGTACCAAAGCAAACAACGCCTCTCATGGGTGAGACCCTAAACAACACTTGGTCTCCAATGGAAAACTCTAACTTCCTCTGCCTTATGTCAGCATAGGTATTCTGACGATCCCGAGCGGTATTCATCCGCGCACGAATCAAGTCAACTTTCTCCAAGATCTCCCTAACAATATCTGGACCCAACATCCAGTGCTCTCCAAACTCCAAACAACATTTAGGATATCGAAAAGGCCTGTCGTATAAAGCCTCATATGGTGACATGCCAATAGTCTACTGCTAACTATTATTGTATGCGAACTCCACCAGTGGCAAATGCATATCCCAGCCACCTTTGAGGTCCAAGACACAAACTCACAACATATCCTCCAAAATCTGGTCCACCCGCTCCATCTGACCATCAGACTGAGGGTGGAATGCGGTGCTCAAACTCAATTGAACTACCATCGCCTCCTGAAGACCGCCCCAAAAGTGCGAGATGAAGACACTGCCAGGATCGGACACGATATCACGCGGTAACCCATGCAACTTCACAATCTCCGCAATAAACATCTTGGCGTACTGTTCTACCGTATAATCCGTCCTCATTGGAAGGTGAAAACGTCATGTAATAGTGATTTAAATTAAATTTCGCAAGTTTTCAAGTAACCATTATTTAATTAGAGTCTACTTTTAAATCAAATAAATTCAGCCCCTAAACATCCATCTACGGTGCGTGTGTCAACCCATAAACAAATAAAGTATGCGAAATAAGTTTAAGGAAAAATCCCCGCAGGGCAAAACCTATTTCACTATAATAAGTAAATCGCAACTTACACGGATTACAATGAAATACAGTGACACACGAATACCCGCAGGCGTCGGTCGGTGTCGTCAGTAATGAATCCACACGCAGCGAACCCACATGAACCTCAGTCCAATCAACAAAGGAAGAACCGCAGCACTCCTCAATGACACGCAGTCATGAAACTTTATAGAGACTCCCTCAGCAATGACACGCAGCCCTCGGTTGCAAAGATCTCTCCACAAAGGTTTGAACAAACTAAAAAGTTGTGTTCTTGGGTTACCAAAAAGATTCACAAAGGTTTGGCAATTGTGTGAATCAAAACATGAGTCTTGGGACTCAAAAATATGAAGACTAGAGGTATTTGGACTCTCAAAAACGTCTTCTAAAGTCTTGCAAAACAACTCCCCCGAAGTTGGTATTTATAGAAAAAAAGATGAAGAGACCCACGTTCTTAAAACTCTAAAATTCTATCCAACGTACAAAAAAAACAGCATTCTTTAAGGAATTTTCTCCATCTTCAAAAGGTCATAACTCCTTCATCGTAGCTCGGATTGAGGTGCCGTTTTTTCCAGTATCTTCGTTGCGGCGAGCTCTTCAACTTTCTAGTTGACCAGAACTCCGAACTATGGATGTGAAATTACGAAAATGCCCTTGAACATCCCTATCAAGCCTTGTTGCACTGTTTTGACTTCTCTTGCATACCACTTGCATTACGAGCCTAAAATCATGGAATGTGAAGTCGTTGAGGCAGATGAGGGACACATGATGGAGATCATAAATGCTTGATTCCGTAATTCGGATTGAGGCCGTCGTGAGCGATCGTGTAGAGACGTGCTAAATGTAGCGGCATATGACATAAATAAATGAAGCATGTTGGACATGAGAAAAATATCCTTACAGAAGGAAATGGGCCACCTTTTCCAGTCTGTCGACGATGACCCAAATTAAATCATGACCGCGCTACAATCTTCATAACCCAATAATGAAATCCATGGAGATGCTTTCCCATTTCCACTCGGGAATAGAAAATGGCTGCAACTCCCCTCCAAGTCTCTGATGCTCTACCTTTACAAGCTGGCAAGTAGTACACTTCGAGACAAACTCGGCTACATCACACTTCAACCCAACCCACCAATACATACGGTGCATATCCTGATACATCTTATCACCTCCGGGGTGAACAGTAAATCTAGATCCTTGCGCCTCAGACATTAAGGCCTTCTGCAACTCGACATCATTCAGCACAACAATCCATCCTTAATAACGAAGTCCCCCATCAGAACCGATCAAGAAATCTTGAATGCCCCCACACATCAATGCCTTCACCTTCTCCTGATAAAAATTATCAGAAGGCTGGGCTTTCACAACCCGCTTAACAATATAAACTAATATAAATACAATCCCCATAAATGCTCTGCCAACATCAAGGTTACCCATCTCATTCCACTGATCTTTCCAAACATCTGATAATTCAACACTCTCTTTCATATTCAAGGCGGACAACGACGTTGCGAGTCTCCGGCTCAAAGCATCAGCAATCACATTGGCCTTACCCGGGTGGTACTGTATAGAAAACTGGTAGTCCTTTACATATTCCACCCATTTACTCTGTCGCATGTTCAAGTTATTCTGAGAGAACAAGTACTGAAGACTCTTATGGTCGGTGAAGAATGTAAACTTCTCCCGAAGTAAGTAGTGTCTCCATAAATACAGCGCAAAAACATCCGCCGCTAACTCTAAGTCATGAGTCGAGTGACGATCCGCATGAGGCCTAAATTTCATCAAAATATAGGAAATTGATCTCTCCTCCTGCATCAGAACAGATCCTAACCCCTGTAATGACGCATCAGTGTACACACGGTACTCAACCCCAACTTTCGATATCGTAAGGACGGGTGCTGATGTAAGCTTCTCCTTCAAAGTGTCGAAAGCCTCCTGACACTCTGAACCTCTAGGTGAAAGAAACAACCTTTTTTGTCAAATGGGTAAGAGGACTCTCAATCCTCGAGAAGCCCTGAATAAAGCTCCTATAGTAACCCGCTAGACCCAAAAAACTCCAAATCTCAGTCGACGTAATGGGATGCCCCACTCACAACAGCATAAACTTTGCTAGGATCGATAGCAATCCCAGCCTCCATCATAATGTGGCCCAAAAATTGCACCTCTTGCAGCTAAAACCCGCACTTGGATAGCTTTGCATAAAGCTGAGTAGGTCTGAAGAGCCAATTGTAAATATCCGGCATGATCCTCCTCGGATTGTGAATAGATCAGGATATCATCAATGAACACGATAATAAACTGATCTAAGAATGGCATGAATGCACGGTTCATCAAATCCATGAATACTGCATGATCATTAGTTAAGCCAAACGGTAAGACCCAAAACCTATACGAACCATACCGAGTCAGGAACGCTGTCTTTAGGACATCCTCCTCCCGAATCCTCAACTGGTGATAATCAAAACTCAAATCAATCTTCGAAAAGAATGAAGCATCCCTCAACTGATCGAACATATCATCAATGCGAGGTAACAGATACTTGTTCCAAATCGTCACCTTATTCGACTTCTGATAATCGATGCACAATCGAAGTGAACCATCCCTTTTCTTCACAAAGAGCATTGGAGCTCCCCAAGGCGACGTACTCCTACAGATAAAACCCTAGCCCAACAGCTGCTGAATCTTCTCCCTAAGCTCGATCATCTCTAAGGGTGCCATACGGTACGGAGCCCTGGCAATCGTTCTCGTGTCCGACGTTAACTCTATGCAAAACTCTATTTCACGAGCTGGAGGTAAACCAGGGACCTCAGTGAAGATGTCAACGAACCCCCTCACTATAGGGATTGTATCCAAAGAAACGGACACCCCATTAGGATAATCCTCCTCGATGTAAAATAGATGTGTACTGGATCCACCCTCTAGACTAGGCAATGCTATTAGGTACATCTCCTGACCGGGAATAGAAAATGTGATCGCACGCCCATGAAAGTCAACCTGGGCATGATACGCATGCAACCAATCAAACCCTATAATCACGTCATAGTTAGCATCTCAATCAAAATAAGGTTAACGGAGAAGTGAAGTATCTTGATCTCAATCACGACCCCTCTACAAACATGGTGAAGGTCCGTACCACTCAAAGGTGTACTCACATGGGCAACTATCGACTCCGCAACGTCTATCATCCCCGATGTCCTAGAAACTCATAACTTGTAAACGAGTGTGATGCACCAGTGTCAAAAAGTACTCTCGTATGAGAACTGTAGACATAAAATGTACCCTGAATCATAGGTGGTCGTGCCAGTGTCTGAACAGGCTGAACGTCATATACACACCCATGGTAAAGCTGTGGCTGAACTGGCCTCACTAGTGCCACTGGCAATGCCAAAAATGGTGGTGGTGGTGGTGGTGGTGGGAGTACCTGCTGCTGCTGTGCTCTATTTCCCTGCGCCTGTCCTCAGGGACAAGCCCTCCTCATGTGTCCAATCTCTCTGCGCTGGAAGCATACAATAGGACCTCTATCTCGTTCTTGATGCACCAAAGCTTTGATGTTAGGCCGATTGGCCCGATCTTGATCTCTCTCACCCTGACCCCGGTGGCCCTGCTGGTCCTACCCTCTCTGGCCCTGGCCCTGACCTAGAATGGTCTGCATCGGCTGAGACTGAATGGACTGACCCTGATGGCCCTGGGCCTGCTGCCCATGGTGACGGCCTCTGTACCGCTTGGCCTGATGTCCTCCTAACTATTGGCCCCCCTGTGGGCACTATTGGCCCGCAACTACAACCTCGTGGGGCCTACTTTGTTGGCCTATCGCCCCTCACTTTCCCACCATATGATCAGAACGATCATTGTAGTGATGTAATGCAGCATTCACCGCTACCTCGTAACTGTCGAACGACGGATTCGCCAGTAAGAACCCTCGAATTGGCCAAGATAGCTCCTCAATAAACCTCTGAGTCTTCAAAACATCATATGCCTGCACCTCGAGAGAAAACTCTACCAATGAGGTGAACTCTCGCTCATACTTAAAAACTTAACCAGTTTGGTTCAGGGTATCAAACCTTCTACTCAAAGCCACACGTTGTGCGGAAGGCACAAACTTTGCCTCGAAACGAGCCCAAAGGTTGTCAATAGGCATAACATCCCGCTGAGCTATGGAAGTAATGGATTCCCACCAGCAAAACGCCTCCCAAATCAAACGAAAGGTAGCTAAAATTTGTTTCTGCACCACTGTGCAGTCAACCAATCTCAAATGTCTATATATATCTCGCTTCCACTGAAGTGCCTCCAACGGACCCACATCACCGACGAACGAAGGTGGATGCCTCTTCTCAAACCCACTCACAACAGACACCCAGGTGGGTTGCATAACTACTGGCACTTATGGCTCTGCCTGAGCCACTACAGGTGGTGCAATGAAAATAGGTGGTACCGGTGCTGGTACTAGCACTGGCTGCGCCGAAAATGCTGCTGCTATTGCTTCTACTACTACTGCAACTACAACCTGTGCTATGGCGTCAAGTCGACCTGGTACAAACCTCTTACCATCCCCTGTGTGGGTGGGGACTGTTTCTCATGGGCCCTCGCCTGTCCTGCTGCTCCTGCCAATCTACCACTACGTCTCCTCATCTTAAGAGAGTAAACACAAAGTGTGAGAACTATAAGGAAAAGTTCAAAACATGCGACACATATCCAATCGGATGCAATAATTTAAAATAATGGATACATATCATGCCAAAAGTCATAACTCTCGACAAAAGTAAACCCTTGGGCGCGGAGCGTTTCACAAGCGAAATCCAAATAGGGAACCCCTCCTATACACTCGGGCACTCATAGTCGGTCGTGTTGGATCAGCGGCTCGAATTTTTCCTCAAAGTCATAGAATACAAAACCTAGTTGTATGGCTCTAAATATCAAAGAAACGTGATGCAGGAAACTTAACGCATGCCCTCAGATTCCTAAAGTCTCTAAAACTCGGGTTCTCTGATACCAGCTGTGACAACCCTGCTTTTTATATCTAATTTGGTTAGCTATGCCCAATTAAATTAAAGCAAAGCGGTGCGTCAATATGTTGGCATTAGAAACATAATTTAAATAAATGCAGTAAAGTAATTATGTACACTCCCATACGTGTAACCAAATCACATCATAGCAACTATAGGATCCACAAGTAATATCAGTACTGAGTATAAAATGCCCAAATATACGGGCCAAAAAATAAACGAGGTAAAGTGTGTAATGTAAACCTCTCAACACTCTCAAATCCCCAATAATGGGAAAATCTCTAATACCACACTCTAAGGAAGAGTGACAAAACAGGATACGGACTAGCGTCCACCACTACAGGATCCTCAAAATAGATGCAAGGTCATCTAGCTCCACGGTCTACTATCCAATGGGGCGAGGACCTGTATAATACGTATATATGGGAGAGGGGAGAGGAGACATAGAAATGGGTGTCAGCAGCAAGAAAATCTATATAGTTATAAGTTGTACGTATGATGAACGCATACTCAACATAACTTGACTCCAGTAATTAAGTCGTTCAATTACCCAACCAATGCTCCTATATCGTGACTACCTAACCCGAACCCGAGTAACGTGTAGTCTCATATCGTATCGTGATTAATCATTATTAATCTTATTTCAGTATTTAACGCATTAAAATATTTCCTCCAAGTATAATATCAAGTGTATCAATTCGAGATATTACTTTAAGATACAAGCATAATATCTCACACAACAAATCATATCGGGTCACTGTCGTTACCCGAGGGAAGAAGTCGTAACACTAGGCCTACACACGAATATTCCCCAATATTTCGTGGCAAGGGAAATCATACTAAGTCCTAAATCACATGGCGTTCCAAGGTCTTCCTATCCGACCCGCATTACAACCACGTGTCCGGTTTCGACGATTTATCTCCGACACGGCACTCGAGCGGAACCTAACCGGATCAATCAAAACAAATCACATTCAACATGTGCTTACGTCGACCAGAGGACTAGTCTAGCGTATACTCGACAATATACATGTAAAACAATTTCACGCATATTTATATATACAATCGTATCAAGTCTCTTACTCGAGTTATATAATAGTCATTATTTACGATATAACATAATTTACATCATTAATTACTAATTCGACATCAAAATCATTTCAAGGTTATATATCCCTAATAATCATAAGTATATGATCAAGTTAGAATATTAGGCACAACACCATGATTATCTTACTAACAACATGAAAAAAATTAGCACTCTTATTTTAATAACTTTTTGCCTAGAAATGTAAAATACAGATTTGAGGCTTTTTTGATCCGTTTTTGAAGAAACTTAAAACTACAAAGTTGTTCAAAATATGATTTTCTACAAGAACACTTGAGCACACTTCCATTTTCAGCTTAAAACAGACCCAAAACTAACCTATAATGTTCGCCCCTATTTTCGACAACTTATTGCGCGGAAGTGTAAAACGCAGATTTAAGGCTTTTTCGATCCATTTTTGAAGAAACTTAAAACTACAAAGTTGTTCAGAATATGATTTTCTACAGGAACTCTCTAGCACACAACCATTTACGGCTTAAAAATAGACCCAAAATCAACTTACAATGCTCGCCCCTTTTTAATTTTGGATTTGTATGAGTTCAATTTGTTTCTAGTTGGATGCATCCTAAATCCTTTACATATTAATTAAATCTCATAAATTTCAAGATTTACGGATTCAACTCATTTCATACACTTTTTCATCAAACATTCAAGATTTAACAATCTAGATTAACTTGTCTTTGTTTTGTGTAGGGAGGTGTTGATGAAGAAGATATCAACCTTCTTCTTATTCTTCTTTTTCTTTTTCTTTCTCTCTCTACCTATCTTACACACACAAAAGAGAGGACTAAACCCTACCCCTTTCTATTTATATTTTAAGGGTAATTTTCGGATTTAATTAAAACCTAGGGTATAAAATGACCATGGTACCCTTTTTCGAGTCACTAAGGGTCTAAAAACTCTCAGAACACAAATATAACTTTCGGGTACTTAATTTCAACTATTTCGATAGATTTGGAATCATTGGTGTAATCGAAGTGGCCATCCGAGTTACTTGTCAAAAATATACTTTTCGCACTTGACTCTTAAGTCCCGTGCTCAAAATTCGTAAAGTAGTCGTTATCACTCACTAACGACATAACTTAAAATCATACGTTCGTATTTACTCTTCACGCTAGTAAACATATATGTAGATAAACATTATCACTCTAATTAATATTTATCAGAAGTCAATTTAATATCCCCATTAAATTATTTAATTTCTCACACACACGTAATTAATTATGCATTACTTTAATTTCTCTATTAAATCATTTTAATTTTGCACACACACAAGTAATTAATAATTTGTTAAAACTACGACGTATTACAAGACCGGTCTGGTGATATCAACACCGGTTTGGTTCCCTCCATTTTTTCATCCTTTTTTTCTTGTGATTTTCTCTCAACTTTGACTCTTCGTAACTTTTTACCCGAGACTCGAATTTGGATGTCGTTTCTTCTTACATGCTCATGGACTCGAAGTCTTCAACTTTCCTTTAGGTTCCATGCTCGAATTTTGGTGCAAAATTACTATTTTACCCTTGACTTTCCTTCACTTGTAACTTTCTCGAGTTTGATTTTCTCTTTTATCCAATTGTGTAAAATACTGGAAAATATATGAAAAATACACGAAACTCGATGCACTACATAGAAAAGGTCAGTAGCAAATATATGAGATAAAACAACTCGATTTACATCGCATGGAGTGTTAAAAGACTCTAAATTACGGGGAAATATATGAAGAATTTATGCCTAATCAATGAACATAGAGATAGTGTAAGAAGTCACTTCCAAATCTATACAAAATAAGACTCCAAAGCCTATGAAAATTTAGAGAAACTAATAAAATCCATAGAAGGTGATCTCGTTCTAAAAGGTGTTGTCAATCACATTAAAAGACTCCCTTTACCAAAATTTATAGCAAATTGGGAGGGACCTTAAGTTGTTAAGAAGGCACATGACACATGACCCAGTTTATTACTTAATCTCAAATATTGAGGATGATATACCATTCAAGGTTAAAAATAAAGGGTTGAATACATATCATGTATGAAAAACACATGTAATTTTTTTGTAATAAGGTTTATTATAAATAGACAAGTGTTGAACAAAGCAATAAGGTTCAAGTCCAAGTAGAAAAATTCATGAATAAACTTATTTATATTCCAATTGATAGCATGTACATAAAAAATGGGACTACTGCTCAAAAATACATATCAATAAAGAAGAAAAAAAA